>OX411806.1:27141573-28590569 GCA_948253155.1 Leucoma salicis
TTTAGCCAGGTCTAGAAATACAGCAATAATACATTTTTGGCTTTTATCCAGGTTTCCAGCTACGTTTCCGGTAAGTATCTAGTCTAGAACTGATGATCTTTTCAAGAATTTTGGGCATTGCTGGGAGGACCGATATTGGTCTGTAATCTTCAACGCGCGTTCGATCCCCCTGAATTAAAGATTGGCTGTAGTAACGCTTTCTTGAACAGGTCTGGGAATATGCCCGTTTGCAAGCACTAATTACAGATTAACGGTCGGAATACGGATAACATGTTGTAAGTACTCTGCTGACTACTATCTTTACTCTGTGCTACTATAGAGATAGGAATTCTTCGAATTCTTTCTTTAACTGCCTTGACTGCCTTAGTACGAATACTACATGAACAGCCAGATTTTTTTCTATCACGAACAAAGGACGTTTCATTGTATCTATCAATATCCTCGTAAAAAAACGATTAAAGGAGATTTAAATGATTAGAGGACATTTAAATGATTAGAGGAGAGATTAAAGGAGAAGGAAACAATACTAGACCACTGAAGTGATGTAACACAATTGCAGTGGTCTGCCAATACAGACGGAGAGACGGCACACTGCGGGTTTACTTAGTGGATGAGAGCCCCACACTACTCTGGACGTTGCCCCGGACGACGAGGTGTATGGTTAGGTAAACTTTCTCCCGCCTTAACAAGAAAAAAAAATGGTCAATGTTATTTACATGATCTAGACATAGATGGCAGTACAAATCTATTTTGGCTTTCCATCCAATCAATATAATCAAAATGCCACAGTGGCCTGCGTGGGTTAGGTCATAGTGGCATTAGAAATTAGGAAATTCTATCTCAGTGCGCTCAACATGAGGCTCACAACTATTACGATCCACCACACCCACGCACCATGATTTTTCCTGGTTCACTTCATTGTGGGCGTTTTCCGTCCGCGTGGACTTTACTATATAAATACATTTCACTATACGGTACGATATTTATTCATAATTCTCTTCATACACGCTCGCCGGTTTCGGACACTCCTGACTCCACCTTCCTTCAATACACGACCGATATGGTCTAGGTAGGTAAGTCCGGTCTCCCCCTGTACCTACATCCTTCCACTTTCGCATTGTATATCTTCTTAACCTTTACACCAATACTCTCTTTCATACCTACTTGCTCTCATTATGTATTATTACAAAGTCGAGATCGCCAATATCCTCAATATCAAAGATTTCTCTCCTTCTTCGGTCGTAAAGACAAATGTGATGAGGAGATTGGGTATGGCCGAAAGGTCAGTGCGGTAGCTCAGTGGCTTAGAGCACTTCCCCGGATTGAAAGGGACGCAGGTTTGATTCCCGCTCGCACTAAAGTTCTCCTTTTCCTCATTCACAAATAATTTGTACTTTAAAGTAGCTGAGCATGTCAAGTGCTAAAATACAGATCAAAAAGATTTTTCTCCAATTAAATTCTCATTAGGATTATAACTGTCATTGTTAGGATTACAAATTTTCAACATTAGTATATGGATATGCGGGTTGTGACTTCTGCTTTGTTTTTAATCTCAGACTAAGTAAAAAATAAGGAAACCCCATTGTCAACTAAAAAGCGAAGCCACTTTTTGAAAGATGTGTGCGTGAAAGTGTTGTCAGCGTAAAGAAATAACCTCTATAATTTGGGTAAATTTTTAAAAGTTTTATGTTTAAAACATACTCGTAGAGGAAGTAAAAGTATAAAGTGAGTTTACAGCCAATCACATAGGGAATATTATGGCGATGACGACGTATTCATGTACGTAACGTACGTAAGGAGTAATTTTAAATTATACTCTTAATGACACTTCCTTTTGGCTTTTTTTTGTATTTGTGTGCGTGAGCGTGTGTCGTAATGCTCCGTCTATATTTTAGTTATTCTGAGATTTTTTCTATTGCTTGTAGTCGCAGACGAGCCACGGCCCATCTGATGGTTAAATGGTAACCGGCGCTCATGGACTCGACTATACTGAGAGTATTGTCAAGCCGCTGCTCACCATTTCATTTCACCAGTATGAAATGAAAGAATAAACGGCTATCTCCTGCTAGAGCTAGAACGTAACGATGTTGCTTCATGGCCGGTCACACTGGAGATAGTGGTACCAACCCGCTCGGGCTCGATACCAAGTGAGTACTCCCACTTGGTACCCAGCCCTACCAACAGTCATGCAATGGTTGATAATTGCTTACCTCCCTTAGTCGCCTCATAGGACACCCGTGGGAAAGAATGAGGTGGTGACACCTTGTATTCTTATTAGTCCATCACCACACGGAACAAAAGAGATATAACTGACCGTTATAGGTCAGTTATATCTCTTTTGTTCCCTAACCGCACACCCCGTTGTCCGGGGCAACGAACAGGGTAGTGTGGGGTCCTCACCCACTGAATAAACCCGGCGTATGCCATCTCGCCGCCTTTATTGGCAGGCCATCGGAACCATATTACATTCCTTCAGTGGTAAATATATACTTCTAGCTTATTTTTTCACCACACGACCAAACAATCGCTCAATCAAATAGTATGAATTTCAATTGCAAAATTAAACTTACTATATTGGTTTAATTCATGTAAATGCATTCCGATAGATGGCGTTGGTCGTAAAGACAAATGTGATAAGGAGATTGGGATCATCGAAAGAATGGTACGATATCTCAGTGGCTTAGAGCACTTCCCCGGATTGGAAAAGACGCGGGTTCGATTCCCGCTCGTACTAAAAATCTCTTTTTCCTTATTCACAAATAATTTGTACTTAAAAGTAGCGGAGCATGTCAAATGCTAAAAAATATTGATTAAAAATATATTACATTCCTTCAGTGGAAATATAAGTACTTATAGCCTAAGCTAAAGTTTTTACTTATTAATTTTACTTTTCTTGTTCTCATCGTGGCATATCTGTAAAAAACGTAAATATATTAAATAACACCATTTTAATTATGTAATTAGTAAAACATCATTTCATTCTCAGAATAAAAAGCTTAATAATAAAATTCCAATTATACTTTTATTTAAATTAAATATCTTAGTACCAACTGATTAGAGGCTTACACATTTTTACTGTCCTTCTTGGTGTAGATCATAGATTTTGTACTTAGGCCACTCTGGTTCTAGCAGCTTCATCAAACAAGTCACAGTCGAAGTTAAATTAATCAAAATGCTTCAGTAAAATGATGGCGGCTTTACTGGAAACTTCTATGGAGTTTTGGAAGCTACACGAAAAAACACACCGCGTTAATCACTTGCGAACACTTATGCGCATACACAAATGGGTAATTTATAAAATGCAACTACTTTTACACGTATACCTACTTGAAACGACCCAAGTTTTGGTAAATAATATGGAGCGACGACATGACACTTTCATGTTCCCGCCATAAAATCCGCATACACTTCAAGATTGGGTCCACAGATAAATGGAAAACATGCGAGTAATAAAAACATAAGGGGAAGTACGTCCAAAATGACATAGTGTTTTATTAATTATCAATAACTTTTAAATTATTTATAATAGGAACTTATTTTTTTCTTACAACTCTGCTTATATTAATTGGTTATAAGAAATCATAAAAGTTTTCTTAGAAAAATCAACACTTACAAAAATATTTAGTATTGAATGAAGATCAAGATAAATCCGTTTTGTCCATACCGTATGGACAAAACGACTCGAGCCGTATGGACTAAATGACATACAAACCATCAACATGAATAAAATAAGTAATAACAAAAATTAATTGCACAATTCGCAAACAATTGTTTTGGTACGCTTTGGCAAATCAGCACAGGCCGCGTAATCCCAACGACTGCACCGCATGCACCTCAACCAGCCCTCACCAGGCTATAACGTGAGTAGTCCGGTCGATGGCGCTGTACGGCGCACCTGTGTGGGTGGAGTCCCTGGACGCGCCGATCAGGGCTCTTCTGTGGAGACCACAAAGAATCGTCGCGTCCAAGATCATATGCGGATACCGCACGGTGACGACCGAGGCGGCCTGCGCATTGGCTGGAACTCCCCCATGGGACTTAGAGGCGTGAATATTTGCGCCTAATGCCGCCCTAGCTGGGGCTGTGGGTGGATGGATCAGGGAACGTCCGCCACCCGCAAGGCCTCCCGCGAAGGTGCGACGTTCCGTGTGCGGATGCGTCGCTCAGTAGAGGGTACCTGAAAGGGTAGGCCGCCGGCGAACCACTGAAGTAATGTAACATAGTGGCCCGCCAACAAAGGCGGAGAGACGGCACACTGCGGGCTTAGTTGGTGAAGGCCCCACACTACCCTGTTCGTTGCCCCGAACGACGGGGTGTGTGGTTAGGGACGTTTTTCCCGCCTTAACAGAAAAAAGGGCTATAACGTGAGTAGAGATCGTTGCAGTAAATACAGGTACAATCGTCTTCTTCGTCTTCTTGATCAAGGCAATCTTCATCTGAGTCATCATTAATATTCATCCATCAGCCTTTTAACGTCCACTGCTGGACATAGGCCTCCCCAAGAATGGGGGATAGTGCCGTAATCGCCACGCTCGGCAGGTGGGTTGGCGATCTCAGTGGATGTTGTTAATACTCGCAGGAGTGCTGCTGCTAGTTCCCTCAGTCGGCTCTTACGACTCCCATGTGTGGAGAGTTCTCTCTCTGCTGTTCAGATCACTTACAAATTTACCACTGGGAACAGTAGAAATTACATTAACTGGAACTGCTAAGAAGAGTAAGTAGTGGGTATCTACATAATTAGCTCATTGAGCTCTTATGGACGAAACGACATACCTATGTCATTATGTCCATTACGTATATATGTCATTTTGTCCATATAGTATTATAAAAAATCAAAATTCAACAATATATGCAAAATAAATATTATTTAAAGAAAATTATATTCAAATGTAAGAATAAATACTTAAAGAGTGCAATAAATATACACACAAAGTAAAACCGTGAAAAATATAACGTTAAAACATAAAAATCCCTGCAATGAAAAAAAACTCATAATTTGGCAATATTTGTCGTCGTCCATGACAGCCGAACGAAAGACTAGAACGAGATCACGTTTTGACGGGTTGGTATAAGTCGGTAAGGTCACGTGATGCAGTTGTCCGTGCCGGGCTAGAAGCGGTAGAATTTGAAATATCATGCCTGTGTCATTTTGTCCGTCTATGTCATTTTGTACGTATTTCCCCAACCTATGAAAACCATTTACTTTTTCCAGGATTAAAAAGTAACTTATATTTGTCTCAGAATCAACGACTCATCTATCTGCCTACCCAAATCCAATCAGTCGTTTTGGCGTAGCAGATGGACACACATTTAAACGTCTTACTGAGAAACAGAGCTGTAACTAGCCCTTTGTGCGCCCGGTGCGGGCTTCTATAACTGCGCCCTTAAGAAATGTTCTAATCTTATCTGGTTCTGACAATAAAATTTAATGTTTATAACATAAATTATCATCTAAAAACTAAGTTTTTGTATATACTAGCAAAAAGCTGAGCTTTGTGAGGGCTCGCGAAGTATTCTACTTAATTTATAATTTTCGACAGATGGCGTTAGGAATACAATAAAATTCTAATTAACAAAAATTGTTATATTTTTTATGTGTATAAAATACTATGTTTTATAATGGATAACACATCTAAAAATAAATTGAAATTACTATGTCAAAACCCAAATCTGAAAGTGTGATAGTTTCTCTGTAAAGTGTACCACATTATGCATAGATTGTGGAATAGTACTAATAATTAATAATTATGAGTATTTGCACACAGCAGTGTGATACGGATGTACCGTATTACGCTATAAATAATAGGTATTGTTTATGGACTTGGTCTGGTCATTTTTGCGCCCCTTTGGGGTCTGCGCCCTGTGCCTGCGCACCGCTGGCACCGCCCTAGTTACGGACTGCTGAGTAATATCGATCGTTAACAGGTTAACGATGATAATAATTCCTATTAAAGGAAATACGGTCCTAGTGGTGGAGCCTTGTTTATCCCAGCATGAATGGGCCGGCTCGATCGGAGAAGTACCACCCTCTCACAGAAGATAAGCGACAACCAACGGTAGGTAGGTACTCTTACTGATGCGATTCAAATAATTTTTTATTAGGATGTTGTCTGTCTGTAGCATTGACCAATTAACCTTCTAGTTCCTCCGTGGTCTGTAGGTACTTAAATTATATATTGTTGGCTTATATAAACCACAGAACGTGTCCACGTGAAATTTGGTATAGACGTGTCTTATGGAATATTTTCCTGGCAGACGAGCCACGGTCAATGGCAAGTGATAACTGTCACTCCTGTGGGCCTAGCCAAATTGCATTATATGATCGCTAACGCTATAGAAGACTATTAAAATGTATGGAAATTTGACATCCCTAACTTTAAGTCACATGACTTAGCGTTATACAGGTTCTGTCGTAAATAATGGATAACCCGTTAATCGGAGATAGCCCTGATATCAGGCTACAAGAAAATCGAATATTTATTTTAGGATTGCCATTGGTGTGAAAACGGTAGACAACTTTGTATTTTTTTTTAAATTTTCCTTTGCTTATTCATTCGGTCACCATTTCAACAAAATAACTTATTTTAATGTACTTTTTTTTGTATGTGACTGTTGGATACTTGTATTATTATATTAGATTACTATATTAGACATTATTAATGCAAAATACTGTCAAATTTTAAGTATTTTGTAAGTAACTGTTTTTCTTAATATCAAAATTTTAACATTAACAGTGAAAAAAAAGTACTATGCTATAGCTGCCCATTATCTCAAAAACATGCCTAGTTTATGTAAATTTTAAAAAGGTATTATACATGCGTACTTTATAAGCAATATTAGTTACACAAGCGAAATAACTTGGCAAGGTCAACATTTTGGTTTCAAGAAATGTGTCAAATCACTATGATTTAGGCTCCTAATATGACTTTATTCAATAAGAATTCGCTATTCTATCACTATTTACATACTATTTCCGTGCTAACGTCGCTAGGTGTCTAACCTACTGATGTGTTCGAAGTCGGTGCCAAAAGAGATGTAAATGTTATTACATCATATAAGTAGGTATATAGGTACACGAGTACATTTTTTTTTCGGTATTCAATGAGAATAAGTACTGTTTTTGTTATTTCTGCACTAGGCACCGACTTCAAACACATCAGTAGGCGTCTAGCACGGAAATAATAGGGGTTAAAGTATGAAATTGCCGTTTTATAGGTACTTCGAATTAGAATTGTCCCACCCCTCTCCACCCAAGGATGTCGTAAGAGCCGACTGACGGAATACCGGGGAAGTGGGCAGCAGCACTCCTTCGAGTATTAACAACATCCACTGCGATCGCTAACCCGCCTGCCAAGCGTGGCGATTACGGCACTATTCCCCCATTTTTGGGCAGGCCTATGTCCAGCAGTGGACGTTAAAAGGCTGACGGACGGACTTCGAATTGACATAGAACCTTCATGATTTGAGATTTTTGAGTGAAACTTTTTTCAAAAGGTACCTACGAGGTTCTTTTTTAAAAAAATGTGCAACATTCGATTATCGACTTTGTTGTTTTTTTATTCAGCTTAGACAAGAAAGATGGATACTTCGAAAATTCGAGTGATTTTTGAATACGAGTTCCGACGCGGAACTAACGCTGCAGAAACAGCTCGCAATATCAATGTTGCGTTTGGATAGGGGACTGCTAATGAACGCACCGTGCCATTTTGGTTTAAATGCTTTCGTGATGGAAATTTTGATTTGAAGAACGAACCACGTGGAAGACCACCACCCACACATGTGAATAACAATGAATTTAAAGAGATGGTGGAAGTTGATCCGAGCCAAACTACCCAGGAATTAGCGGCATGGTTTAACATTACCTTACCAACAATATTGACTCATTTGCGTCAAATAAATTAAAAAAATATGAAATTTGGGTGCCTCATGATTTGACTGATCTGCAAAAAGAAACGCGTGTTGAAACTTGTGTTGCCTTGTTGAATCGATACAGAAATGAAGGAATATTGGATCGAATTGTGACATGTGATGAAAAGTGGATTCTTTACAACAACCGTAAGCGAAAAATGCAATGGCTGACCCCAGGTCAAACGCCACAACTGTGTCTTAAAGCAAAGCTTACCAATGAAAAGGTAATGGTATCTGTTTGGTGATCTCAGCATGGTGTTATTCACTATAGCTTTCTCCAATCTGGTCAAGCAATAACGGCAGATGTCTACTGTGCCGAACTCCGAACAATGATAACAAAACTTGCAGTGAAACAGCCCCGACTCATGAATTGATCTTCACCATTATTGCTCCATGATAACAAGAGACCGTATACAGCACGAGAAACCGTTTTAATTCTACAGGAATTGCAATTAGAAACCATTCGTCACCCTCCATATTCGCCAGACCTTGCCAACGAACTACCATTTTTTTCGTGATTTGGACAATTTTCTACGTGATAAAAAGTTTTCTTCCCAGGAGGCAGTACACAATGCTTTCACACAGTTTATACAATCTAGATCACCAGAGTTCTATCGCAAAGGCATCAATGACCTTCCTATTAAATGACAGCAATGTATAGATTAAACACAAAGTGAAAAATGTGAAATCGAAAATAACAGTCAGGAGCAGGATTTGAACCTGCATCTTCTGGATACCGTCCAGATGATTTACCATTTCAGCCATCCTGACAATTGCTCCTGACTGCTAATTTCGATAACACATCATACTTAACGTCTTTGGGTGACGCCTGCGCCATCTGTCGGAAGTATTTTCATACATTAAGTTTACCTGGTCGGTATAATGTGCTGTTGGCGATGTCGAGCGACACCGCCAACAGCACATTCCTCGAGGTGACGGCCTCCGCAGCCGCGGACTTCAGGCGCAGAATGGCGTCGACCGTAGACCGACCCGCCCGAAATCCAAACTGGGCGTCGGACAGGTCGGGGCCGACCGCTCCTAGGTGCCGGACGATGCGGGCAGCGACTACCCGCTCGAGGAGTTTGCCCACCTCGTCCAGCAATACGATGGGCCTGAAGGCCGAGACTGTATTCGGAGGCCATCCCGGCTTCGGCAGGAGTACGAGCTTCCCCTCCTTCCAGCAGTCCGGGAACCGTCCGGACACCAGGCAAGCGCCGAACAGTCCTCCGAGGCGGGGCTCAAGGTGGTCGAGGACCAGGGCCAGCACCCGGGGGCGGCTCCTCGCCGCATACGCGCTGCCGCCGCCCCCATTTCCATCGTCGTCACGGGCGGTACCTCCACGTCGACGGCCTCCCGGTCATTATCTGGCGGAGCCATGACCGGGGGCGTGTGCACCGCCCGTGAAGGGAAAAGTCCCTCGACCACCTCAGAGAGGAAGCCCGGCTGGAGGGTCTCCGTAAGGGGGGGGCCCTGGGCGCGGGGCTTGTTAAGCGCCGCGCGGTACGGGCGTCCCCATGGGTCACGCTCAAGACCCTCCAGCATCTCCTGCCTTTTCGCATCTTTGGCGCGACAGATGGCCAGCTTTAACGTGGCGCGCGCACTGCTGTACGCCGCATACAGCCGGCCCTCCCGCTCTTCGTCGCGGATTCGGTGACGGCGGCTGCGGGTGTAGGACCTCCGGGCACGAATACAGGCCGCACGGAGGTCCGCCAGCTCCGGGGACCACCAGTAGACCCCCTTCCATCGAGGCGGGCGCCGCACGCGGGGCATGGCCGCATCGTAGATCTGCGTAAGCATGCCGCGAATGCGGCCAGCCTCGGCTTCCACGTCTTCCGTCAGGGGGGGAGGCAGCCAATATTGAAAAATGGCCGCCTCCACTAGCAGGTCCCGCCTACCCACAGCCCATCGCGGAAAAGCGGGAGTTCTGTCCGCCGCGTGACCCCTGCTGGCGCCCTGAAGGTTCCGGGGAAGCTCTTATCTGAATATATCTGTGGTCAGATAGGGTCTCGACCTCCTCTAGGACTCGCCAGCTCCTGACGCGTGCGGCGACACCGGGGCTAGCGAACGAAAGGTCCACTATCGACCCGCCCCAGGGTCGCACGCACGTTTGGGCGGACCTTCGGTTGAGTAACACGAGGTCCGCCGCTGCCGCCCACTCTTGGACCGCCGTTCCTCGGGGGTCCGTCCTGGGGGACCTCCACGCTGTTGATTTGGCGTAGAAGTCCCCCAGAACGAGCACAGGGCTCGGTGCTATACGCCGTATCGAGGTCTCCAGGTTGTGCAGGAAGACCTCGAAAGCCGCCAGACTACGACTAGGGGAGAAGTACACGCCATACAGCGTAACCCCTCCCCATTCGGCCGCCACATATCCCGTCTTTGAGTGACAAGGGCGGGGAATGCGGCGCCGCCGAGCCGACGTTCGCCACGGGGCCATCCTCGCTACTATGTAGGGCTCCGCGGCTACGGCAACACCGATCGACCGCTCCGCCATGGATAGCAGGAAGAGGTTCTGCGCCCTGGCGGAATGGCCAAGATTCCCCTGGAGGAGGATAGCGTCGTGATCCGTTATTGGACCACGATATCCTCCTCCATGCGCTGCGGCGGTCCAGCCGCACCGGGTTGGGCAGCCGGGGCCGGTTGGCTGCCCACCCCCCTCTTAGGGCCTGACTTGGTCGGAGGCGCAGGCCTCCCGCCGGTGGGGTGCCGACCCCACCGGCCCCAGTGGTTGGTGGGGCGATTGCCCGCCGCGCACGCGGGGCAGTGTGGGGTGGCAGAACAGGCAGCCGCCTGGTGCCCTGCCTGCCTTTTCTTTTCCCTCAGGCAGCACGGTGATCACCACCGCAGCTGCCTTCGGGACCTTCAGTTTCCTCGACTTCCTCTTCCGTGGCTTCGGGGCTTCCCCTCTCTGATTAGTTGGCGCCGCTTCGCGCCCCGAGGCAGCGCTGCGATCCCTGGCCCGGGATCGCCGGGACCCAACCACCTGCCAGTCCCCGTCTGAGGACGTAGCAGTGGTAGGGGTGGGGGCTGGAGCCCGGGGCGCGACCGCTCAGCCCACGAGGGTGCGACCGTTCGTTGCGGCGTAGCAGAATGCGGAGGCACAGCGGCGCTTGGCAGAGGCGGGAACTCCCCTCGGGGCTGACCCCTCGGGGCTTGTCCCGCCTTTTCCCTTTTCTTGGTCTTTTTTTGGCCCTTTCCCTGCACAGGAGCCGGCGAAGGTTTTGCCGCTGGTGGTTTGGCCGCCGGTGGTTTAGCCGCCGTCGCGGCAAAAGACACATGCCCTCCCTGGCATGGCAGAGGTGTCGATGCCGAGGACGCTGCAGCCCTTCTTTTAACAGCCGCAAGCGGCGGCCGAAGTCGGGTTCCGGCGGCAATCTTGCGGCTAGAGCCTCGAATCTCGGGCCAAATACCGCATCCATGCGGTCGATAACCGCGTGGAGCATTTCGTCCACCAGCGCAGTTACTGGGCCCGACTGAGCGGCAGACGGAGCCAAGGCGGTTGCCGAGGCAGGGCTGGGGCGCGGCGGCGGCGGTGAGGTGGTCGCGTGGAGACCAGGCTCGACCCGCATTACTGAATCCGAGGCACTCGGGATGGCCTCAAGGAGCCCAAGTTCGGCTCTCATATTGGCCATTCCTCGGTGCAGCTCCTCGACCGTTGTCTCCAGGCGCTCGTTTCGCGCCCCAAGGTCGGCTACCTCCGCCACAAGCCGCTCCACCACGTTGGACAGTTCCGTGGCGGCGATTTTAAGACCCCGGACGAAGCTACTCTTGAGGTTCCTCGAGCCCATGGCCACCGTCGAAATTATGGCCACGCTGTCCATGGCTCTTTCGGCAAATTTGGCCGCAGTAGGCGGGCCATTTTCGTCTATGGGAAGACGGAGCTTCTCCGACAGGACCGCCAAGCGCTCCTCTGCGTGTTGCACCGTCTCCGCTCGTCTCAGAGATCGCGTCTCAGCCTCGCTGAGGCGGCACGCGGTATCGGCGTCCCGGGTCGGCTGATACCACGACCCTTAGCCGCTGCGGGTATTTTAGGGGGAGGCATCTCAGTTGAGCTCAGGTCGAACTCCGAGGCAGCGCCCCCCTGAGACAAGGTGCGCTTGCGCCAGAAGCGTGACTCCGACGTAACCTCTGCCGGCCGCGATTACCGATTCTCAGCAGCCTCAGACAGGCCACCCTCCTCAGCGGCAGACATCTCGGCAGCTGAAGTGCAGGCCGAGCTGCCCGTCATCGAGTCGTCCCTTGAAGACTGGGGGGGCGCTCCCTTGGACGTCTTTTTGCCCTTGCGGGACTTTCTGCCGCCGCGCGTTTTACGCGCAGCTGCACTAGTAGGGGCCGCATTTACAGCCGGACCCCTTACGGCTGAGGCGTCGGGATTTTCACCCAACTCTGTCAATTTAGTGTTTTTTAACAATTTTTCCATGTTGTTCCCACGAGTATGGGAGAAAGGAGGTCCACCCGGGCAGAGCTCCCTGTACCCGGGAAAACGTACATTTGTAACCCAACACAGGGGGTCCGCAGATACCCTGGCTAGGGCCGCGCTCGAGACTGAACTACCCATCAGCCATGCATCTCCTCGCCGCGCGCCAGAGCTTGAGATTCGGCCCGCATTTACAGCCGGACCCCTTACGGCTGAGGCGTCGGGATTTTCACCCAACTCTGTCAATTTAGTGTTTTTTAACAATTTTTCCATGTTGTTCCCACGAGTATGGGAGAAAGGAGGTCCACCCGGGCAGAGCTCCCTGTACCCGGGAAAACGTACATTTGTAACCCAACACAGGGGGTCCGCAGGTACCCTGGCTGGGGCCGCGCTCGAGACTGAACTACCCATCAGCCATGCATCTCCTCGCCGCGCGCCAGAGCTTGAGATTCGGGGTAATTTTTTATAGAGGTTGTCTTCCTCGCGGTCCGGGCGATTAAGCCAAGACCCTCGTTCCTGTATGCCCGCGAGACGTAACCACAGACACGCGCTCAGGTTTACGATTTGGGACGGGGGGGGGGCCGCTGTGGCCCCACCGACTCTGACGCCTGGTCTATGCGCCGTGCCCTCTGCTGAGTCAAAGGGACACGCGGAGACCCGTCCACTAGGGTAAACCGGACAAATTAGAACCCCTCTTACTTTAACCCCTAATATATACTATTGCATGGCATATTGTAAAGAAATTATGTGTCAGATAGTGACGTATTTATAATACAGCTAATTAATTAGCTAGGAGCCATCATATAGTACATTGTTACCCTAGGGATGAAAGCAGCGAAAGACTTATTTATTGAAATAAGTCTTTATCGCGAGGTAAACACTGTGCTTTTCATTACGAATACGAGGAAACTAAAAATAAAAATCATGAATTAGCTAAAGAAAAAATGGGAGGATTTAAAAAATTGAATTTGGAATCGCCGTTCCCGCCGATTTTGTTTTTTTTTCTGTGGCCTGTCAGCTATTCAGCCATTATTTTTCATTTTAATCATTGAAAAAATATAAATCTTCGTTATTTTAAAGATATACATAGTTGCAACTATATTAAAATAAAGTCATATAAAAACAAATTATTTAATAAATACTTAACTTTATGTTATTTCAATTTTACATCGCGCTGTAATTGGCTGTACAGAAAATAGAACTGTTTTTTTTTTATAATTACTCAGCTGTCAGTCGAAAGTAATTCTCCCTAGAGCTGAAAAGTATTACTTTCAACCCGCTCCTCAGGCAACTTCAGGCCTACTTTCAGAGTATGAGTAATGAAAAATATTTTTTCGATCGAGGTTGACTCATTTGCGTCAAACAAAATAAAAAAATATGAAAAATGGGTGCCTCATGATTTGACTGATCTGAAGAAAGAAACGCGTGTTGAAACTTGTGTTGCCTTGTTGAATCGATACAGAAATAAAGGAATATTGGATCGAATTGTGACATGTGATGAAAAGTGGATTCTTTACGATAACCGTAAGTGAAAAATGCAATGGCTGACCTGGGGTCAGTCAAACGCCGCAATAGTGTCCTAAAGCAAAGCTTACCAATAAAAAGGTAATGGTAACTGTTTGGTGGTCTCAGCATGGTGTTATTCACTATAGCTTTCTCCGATCTGGTCAAGCAATAACAGCAGATGTCTACTGTGCTGAACTACGAACAATGATAGCAAAACTTGCAGTGAAACAGCCCCGACTCATGAATCGATCTTCACCATTATTGCTCCATGATAACACGAGACCTCATACAGCACTAGAAACCGTTTTAACTGTACAGGAACTGCAATTAGAACCATTCGTCCCCCTCCGTATTCGCCAGACCTTGCCAACGGACTACCATTTTTTTCGTGATTTGGACAATTTTCTACGTGATAAAAAGTTTTCTTCCCAGGTACAAAATGCTTTCACACAGTTTGTAGAATCTAGATCACCAGTGTTCTATCGCAAAGGCATAAATGACCTTCCTATTAGATGGCAGCAATGTACAGATAATAATGGTAAATATTTTGATTAAATAAATATGTTAAATGAAAAAAAAACGAATTTCAATTTTTTTGTACAAATCGGCAATTTCATACTTTAACCCCTAATAGTATGTAACCACACATTATATTTTGCTTTTTAGTTCCTGGGTGTCTTTGGAACGCGGCTTCTTTTTTAATTAAATCTTTGTTTTGCTTTTTAGTGGATTTTTTATAAAATAGGTGCGGTAGGTTCGAGTAGGTGGTACATAATGGGTAGGCTTTCCTTGAGTGCATCTCATATGAGAAAGCGTCGAGCACAGGAGTATGAAAATGCCGAAGATGAGCGCCTAAAGCGCAGTAGAGAAAGAAATAGGGCACAGCGTCTCGAAGAATTTTCCGAAAACCGTGAAAAAAGGCTTTATATATAAAATGGGAACGCCAACTAAACGCACTGCTCCAATGAGTAGAGAGGTTTCGAAGTAAACGTAAAAATATCATCAATGTAAACAATGTTTTATTTAGATTTTTATTTTTTAAAATTCGCTGAACCGATTTTGCTAAAAATTAAATGGGACCACCTCTGAAGTAGCACCTACCAAACAAAAAAAAAGAATCATTGATATCAATTCATAATTGGTGGAATAATCGCGTAACAAACACACACAAAAAAGAATACATACATTCGAATTAAGAACCTTTTGGAAGTCGGTTGCAAATGCGGGAAATAGAGTGAACGGAGCATTGAGACAACTTCTCGGCAGTCATCACCTCAGCCAGAGGGCACATGTCGCAATACACAACGCAGATATACCACGGGAACCGTCCATTTTTCCGGAATAAAAATTAATTTATCTAATTTTCAAAAATGTTACCATGCAAAATTTCATGATAATTGGACAAACAAACAGTGTCACTTTCGCATTCTTATATTAGTAAGGATTGAATTACGTTATTGTTTACCTGATATTAGGTGGCAAATTGATGTAGCATTAGGACCAGGGTCCATCACCAAGCCTTTTCATATGTCTAAATTTGGGTTTCTTTAGGTATATTCTGGTATTCACCATGAACAAACCCACTAGTCCTGAATTTCCAGTAGTGACTAGTACCAGAGAAGAGAGACAGCTAAATTCAGGGCGTCAGACAAAAATGTAATGGGCAGCGTTTTCCAGAGGCCCCGGTAAGCAAAAAAGGCGGACCACCGAATGAATGTAACATAGTTCCAGTGGCCTGCCAATAAAGGCGGAGATACGGCACACGGCGGTTTTTTTTTGTTTAGTGGGTGCAGGCAATATTATGATTTAGTAAAGTAAGTATATATTTAAAAGAAAAAAGTTCAAACAATACATCTACGCGGCTACGGGCTACGAGCTACAGAGAGGCGGAGGGGAACGGGAATAAAGGAGGCGGTACCAAAGGCGGCCCTCTCTTGAGCCTCGCGAATTGGCACCTCTGTGGCTGCCGGCGCTTGACAACGCCTCCACGTTAGTCGCGTTCCAACAACCGTTTGAGCACGTCGCGTGTGATTGGGAAGCAAAACTAGTATCGTGTTTAGTGTTTGTGTGTGTCATGTTGGGAATTGTTGGAGGCCCGTGCTAGGACATGTCACGAAGGAAGCAGAGCAACCCCAAACCGCTGAAACGTGAGTTGCTGGTAGTTTAACAATATTCCTTTGCCTTACTAACTTTTTCACGACTTTTCCGAAATTTTGAACTTAGTTTGCGGTTAGTTCATATTTCGAACTGAACTTTTCATTATTTTTTTAATGTCGTTTCTGGATTTTGTATCAGACAACTTCAACAATCAACTTTATAAAAAAAATATTTATCCAACGTATTTTATTAAAATCAAATTTCTTAAAATTTATTTCAACTAATTTAAAAGCTACACATTTCTGAGCTAGGATAGTTTTTTAGTTGATTCATGCAATTTTCATTCATAAAATATATTTGATGAATACATTATCACGGTCGTTAAATTAAATTACCAATCTGTTTACTTTTAAACTTGTTTAGGAACTAATTCGCAGGTCGTAACAGTTTTTTTTCATTTTGAAATTTGAATAACTACTACATAATGTTATTGTTACTTTTTTGTGTAATATATTTATTTATTCGTTTCAAAATTTTTATATTTATTTTTTGTTTTAAATTTGCATCAATAGCAAATTGCTTTTTTATTGTATTGGTATTATTTATATAAGGTATTACAACGTTAAAAGAGCCAAGTCTGAACACTGCTCTAAACTGCCTTTTATTAAGTCAGATGTGATAACCATATTATAAGCTTTAGTTAATGTTTTCATATTTTTATTTATAAGTTAATTAACAGAATTAATTAATCGCGTATTATATTAAATAACTATGTAGGTGAAGAGATTATTCATGATTCATGGCGAGAGTATTAATTGTTGTTATTGCAGATGGCTTTAATAACACGTAAGATGAATAGTTGTACGATTCGGAGATATAGGTTCAAGTCTGGGACAACTTTGTGTAGTTGATAGTAATGTTTTTCTTAGAGTGGTGTCATCTTAAAGAGAACTTGGCCGGTGGTTTCTTATTGGAATTGAACTAAACTGAACAAGAAGGCGTAAGAAACATTCTCTCTTCATTTGTAATCCTTAATTATAAATGCGTGAGTTCGTTTGTTTGTTACGCTTTCACGTCGTAATTACTGAGCGAATCATCATGAAATTTTACATTCATATAGTCAAGAGCCCAGAAAAGGGCATTTTGCCTTTTGAGTGAGAGCGCCGGAGGCCCAAACCCCCCTCTATCCCTCCTTATTATCCTTTCCTTAATATCCTACCTATCCATCTCTTATTCGTCGTTTGTTTGTCTTGGAAATAGCGCCGCACGAGTGATGCCTCTGATGATGCCAGCGTCTATAGGCTACGGTAACCGCTTTCCTACAGGTGAGCCGTATGCTTGTTTGTAATATATAAATAGATTGGTTCAGTAAGGCTTTCCCACTTGTCCCACCCGGCTAAGTATTGACTACCACCTACCATTACCATTTGTTCATCATTATAGAGAAGTAACAATACGAAGATCTTTTTGAAGATCGTCTGAAATTAATTTTATCGCTGCCTTATAAACATAGTCTATGTGAAAGTAATCACGTGTTACCGGTCCCGAGCAGGTCGGTACCACCGTCTCCCGTGTGACCACCTCAGTGTGTCCCGATTGTAGCGGGAGATTACCGCCTCAATATTTCATTACATGAAATAAAATGGTGAACAGCGCCTTTGCGGTACTTTTAATATAATTGAGTCCATATGCGACAGTTACCATTTACCATGAGATGAATCGTGGCGCATCTGATACCATAAGCAATAATAAAAATAAATACAACTTATAAGACAAGGTACTGGGTTCAAAACTTGGCCCAAGTTTAGGGTCATACCAATAGCAGCTTTATTACTGAATTTTATAACTAGATGGCG
This sequence comes from Leucoma salicis, assembly GCA_948253155.1. NCBI lineage: Eukaryota > Metazoa > Arthropoda > Insecta > Lepidoptera > Erebidae > Leucoma > Leucoma salicis. The sequence goes on from OX411806.1 coordinate 27,159,355, forward strand.
TTGCCATATATCGCTATTTTAGGGTTAGAAATACAGTACCACTGAAGGAATGTAATATAGTTCCGGTGGCCCGCCAACAAAGACGGAGAGATGGCACACGGCGGGTTTCTTTAGTGGGTGAGGGCCCCACACTATCCTGTTCGTTGCCCCGAACGACGGGGTGTGCGGTTAGGAACATTTTTTCCCGCCTTAACAAAAAAAAAAAAAGGTTAGAAATACAGTAAGATATTTTTTAAGTCGTATTTTGTAATATTTTATCACACGTTTCATTAATTTCTGGACTTACTATAGAAGTAGCAGAGAAAGTCACGAACAGATACTAGTTTACGTGTTACCAACATACATAAGGTACCTAATAGGCATAATATTTTTTGTTTGTGTGAGTACAATGAGACTGGAGTTCGTTAAACGTTTATCTATCAAATTAATACTCTGATTATTTACTTATCATTTACAAAGATAGCTTGAACTTTAATTGTAATGACGAGCCGATAACGACATGGATCACGTTTAACTGCGGGGAAGAGGGTACAATATATTTCTGGATTTATTTAAATGTTATTGAGCTTTTTCATAAAAAGAAAAATTCTCAGTAGCAGCCCGGAGTTTGGAAATGTGCCCGGTAGACGTCAATAGGCTCGCCTCCTTTTACGTGGGACTTAAACATGGCTGGCGAATCGTGGGTGTGTAATATACCTCTGTCTACCCCTTCGGGGAATACAGGCGTGATGCTATGTTATTTGTTAGTATACCTAAATTCATTCAAACATATTCCACAACTACATTTGTATTTACTTTAAAATTTAAATTAAATGTTCTATAAAATATGATTTACCTGGCTATAATTTACTTGTACACCAAAATCTACTTAGGCCCCTTAGAATGGAAAACGAACACGCGTCGAAATTTTGACTAATCAGGAATCACGCGTCGGACTGTTGATCAATCACAATGACTCGAAACGAAAGTTCGTCTAACGTTTCGTTTTTCATTCTAAGGGGGCAGATCTGTTTAGTCGTTAGGTGTTTATGACAAAAATGGCGAACACATGGACACCACACATCTAAAAAAATATCTTTGATACAATGAATTTGCGTATCAAATTCTTTGCCTATATAGGTACTTACTATAAGACAAAATTATCTTGAAATTCACATAGGTACCTATTAATTTTGATACAGTATTAAGACATGGTATTGTTTGAAGTCGGTAAATAATTGAAATAAGAATTGGTCAGTCATGTGGGGCCGACTTTAGAATTATCCCACCCCTCTCCACCCATTGGAGTCGTAATAGCCGACTGTGGAATACCAGCAGCAGCAGCACTCTCTCGAGTATTAACAACACCCACTGCGATCGCCAACCCGCCTGCCGAGCGTGGCGATTACGGCACTATCCCCCATATGAGCGAAACACATGTTGTGGCGTTCTCTTGGGGAGGCTTATGTCCAGCAGTGGACGTCAAAAGGCTGATGGTTAGATGGATGGAACATACGCAAGACTTCCACGAAACAGGATTTGTAGGAAGGTGAGATTAAAAAAATACTTAATTTATATTGTTTGAAGTAAATAAGTAATTGAAATAAGAATTGGTCTCTCGAATTCAGTCAAAAATCTGATCCATCGACATACAGCTTCAAGTCGGGCAGGATGTAGAGCTTAGGATTAGAGGCTCTCTCATGATATAGTTTCAGTTTAATAGGTATACTTACATACTATTTTAAATTTATTTCTTTTAGCAATTGACTCCGCTCTTGCTCCGCTACTTTTAAAGTACAAATTATTTGTGAATAAAGAGAAAGAGATTTTTAGTAGGAGCGGGATTCGAACCCGCATCTTTTCCAATCCGGGGAAGTGCTCTAAGCCACTAAGCTATCCTACTGATCTTTCGATCATCTCAATTTCTTAATCACATTTGTCTTACGACCAACGTCATCTATCGGCAAACATTACATGCATCCAATATAGTAAGTTTAATTTTGCAATTAAAATTCATACTATTTGATGGTGCGATTTTTTTAAACATTTTAGATACATACTAGTTTAAGTAGGTTTTGCGTGATGTGCGAACAAACAAACAGACAGCAATTCTAAAAAAAAAAAAATATTTCAAAATAATGTTTTGCGTTCTGAGACCCGTTAATAGCCATTTATCGTAATTTTTTATTCTCTCAAATATCTTAAATGTACAGACACAACTCAGTTACAGTTTTATAATAGTTTAGATTACATGTGTAATATTAGCGTCATATCAGAAAGTTATTTATCAGAAAGTTGTTTATTAGAATTAGACACTTTTAGCAGTCCTTGACCTGCTTATTGCTTTTTTGAAGTGAAAACTTCTATAGAAAGGTTTGGATAGGGAGTAAATTCACAGCATTTGACATGCTTCGCCACTTTTTAAAGTACAAATTATTTGTGAATAAGGAAAAATAAATTTTTTTTTCGTTCCCGCTCGTACAAAAAATCTCTTTTTCCTTATTCACAAATAATTTGTTTGTTTATAATTTTAAGTTTTCACTTCTATCGGCAGTCCTCATGACTGCAATTTTTTTTTATATAACGACGGGGGTAATCTTGCCAGAGACATCATTTGCGCCAAATTCAAGTAGTAAGGGATAGGATGTGGAAAGGAAGGAAAATATAGCCAGTCGAATAAAATCTGTAAATATTCGATCCGTTAATAATCAGACCACCTTTAATTCAGAAAACTAGTCATATGAAGACGCATTTATATTGATAATGCATTCTAATTATGCGATATCATATTTAGATATTTTTATATATATTTTTAGCATTTGACATGCTTTCACTTTGTGTTTAATATATGATATCAGTTTGTTATTAGTTATTTTTGTCCAATGTGGTGCAATGTCTGGGTACAGTGGATGGTAGATGATAACGTTGGACCGATCGTGGAAATAAATATAAGTACATTACAGATAAAACTTTGTGATGTTCACGTGAATATTAAGTATACATGAAAAAACTACATTCATTTGTAAATGCGGTAATAAGTTAGTAAGTATATATTATGTGATCTACTCTTCGATCATCAAAACCAACAAGATACAGTGTCACGAACAAAATCAAGCTAAAAACTATCCGTGTGAATCTATCTAATATCTTTAAACGAGCAATTCTTGTATATATATATATATATATAGTATAATCTGAATCTCGCAAACGGCTCCAATGATTTTCACGAAATTTAGTATGCAGGGGGTTTCAGGGGCGATAAATCGATCTAGCTAGGTTTCATTTTTAAAAAAACTTCGTTTTATCCGGGTTTTCAGGCAATGAAAAACTGCTAAAATATTATTAGAATACGATGGTAAATTTCGCCACCATCTACAAGGTTATAATAGCTCAGGTCCCAAAACCAGAAGACCCCGGTTCGAGTCCAGGTGTCTCCAGTCCAATTATTTTTTACCCCTTTTTTTTTCAATTCTTTCTTTTGTGAGAAAAACTTAAAAAAACCGAGCTAAGCTCGGTCCTCCAGGTATATACTTATACAGCTACATCTGTTTACTAACGAACTGAGACAAAGGATTTAAAACAGCTTTAAGTTCAACCTAATTACAATCATGGCACTTAGTAATAAAGTTTTGTAATTGTTTAAGTGTTTCTCTAATTGTTATTTTTTCTCTAGTTGTTTAAGTTGTTCTCTCTGCTTACCCCGCAAGGGAAATGGCGTGATTATAAGTAAGTAAGTAGCAATAAAGTCACAAGTCTTTAAAATATTATCTTACATTTACGTTCATTCGTCACAAAAAAACAAGTCAAGCAATAATTTACTACTGTCCCTTAAAAGTGAAAAGACAAATAACATTTACTGTAAAATCAAGCTTAATTAGCAACAAATAAAGTACTCTTTGAACTAAAACAAAATAAGTGCTCACTTCTCAAGTGCGTTGTTATTTACCGAGATGGATTTTTTGGACCGACATCTATGAATTGTTGATCGAAGGATCTACTCATTACTGTCCTAAGAGTGTGTGAGAGAAAACATACAAATGAAACTAATTGTTGGTAGGAATTGGTAATAAGAGCCAATTGAAAATTCTCACCTGTATCTCGATTCGAATGCGTATGTTAAATTGCCTATTTTGTTATAACAGCTGTGAACTCGGTGTATTTGATTCCAGGAAAAAATGCCCAAACCTGAATCTACTTCTCTCTTGAGGGCTATGATGGAAGTTTACGGTAGGCTCGGTTTGCTATTCTCCTTTTGTAATGGAAGATAGTAGTTTCTTTCCGTTGATTGGAGTAGAATTGAGAGCGAAATTTAAAGGACGCGAACATTTAAACTCTTTCCGTTACACGAGAGAAAAAAAATAATTTTTTATTTGCGAAAAAGAAAAAGCTTTATATCCGAAAGAGAACAACGTATATATAACGTGTATGAGCACTCACTATTAATTTTATTATGTCCCTATGACAAAACTTGATGATTACTTTAGCATATAAACACTAGCAACACCTAAAATTCAGCCCATCAGGGAAAGGGATAGGTGGAGAGGAAATATGATAAAAAGCGATGAGCATGAGAGGAAAACAGTAGAGGGCCTCCGGCACTTTCAATCACCTTACAAAACACAACAGTAATATTACCTATTGTTGATTCACTCTGATCTTCTGTGAGAGATTGGTACTTCCTTGTCGGCCCATTAATGCTGGGAGAAACAAGGTTCTACCATCAGTCCTGGTGAGTGTTAGACTAATATACCACGAGAGGTTGTTACTAATATACCACATACCTCTAGATGGTTGTAGCTTATCTCTAGCCGCTGGTAATGAAAGAAAACACATTACGTAAGACTTAAATATTGATCTCGTGTGACGAGTGTTGTTGATCCAAATCTCTAATGGTCAAATATTGACGCGAATATTTACATTGGGCTTCGGTGTCATGTCTCCTTTTTAATTTCTTTAGGCCTCTCGTGATAAAGTACTTATGTTTTATAGTAATTTATTGTTATAATATAAGGATGGTAAAAAGGCATACCGACCACCTGAGGGTATGCGATTATAGCAGGGCCCCCACATGCCCGGTGCTAACGTTGCTTCGGCAACGGGGCCTGTGGGCCAAGAGGCAAATCACTAGGACTACATTTAATTGTATCAATGAAATATTACATCAGAGTAATATAAATTGGTTCATTGGATATGCAGTGCGTTGAATACAAAACGTGTTTGAATCTACAACAGCTATGAGCAACAAAACCACCACCATATATATTATATACTTAAGCAAACCACAATATTTAAGAATTAATTTGTTCAATTATATATTTACCAGTGTTTAAAATAAATTTACGATGACAATCTAAACACTGTCTAAACTCTTAAAACTAGTTTTCATTACTCATACTCGGAAAGTAGGTTTGAAGTTGCCTGAGGAGCGGGTTGAAAGTAATACTTTTCAGCCCTAGGGAGAATCGTTTTCAACTGAAAGCTGTCAAATTATTAAAAAAAAAACTAGTTTTATTTTCACATTTCTATTGAACCTTATTCTAACTTACTAAAGCCACTCAATCACAGCGCGATGTTTAATTGAAATAACAAAGTTAAGTATTAAATAAAGTTTTTTTTTTAACAACCACCTATTATAGTTTACTTACTTTCAAATATTTCTTTAAAATAATATAGATTTGGGTAAAATATTTTACCATTTTTTCAATGTTGAAAATGAAAAATAATGGCTGTTATGCTGGCCGGCCACAAAAAAAAACTTTAAATAAATAATTATCTCAGCAGTTGATTTAAATTAAAATTCACTCATTTTTGCATGTTTTTATTTTTACTTTCCTTGTATTCGTAATGAAAAGTACAGTGAATTATAGAATACAGTGAATTATAGAATACAGTGAATTATAGAGTACAGTAAGTATAGTGAATGCTAATTCTTTAACCCGAGGTAAACTCGGGTTAAAGAATTAGCGAGGTTTTGCGAGGGCGCCTATAGTTCGAGGGACTAAACAAGTTACTTTCACCCCTAGGGTAACAATGTACTATTAAATGTGTGATTGATGAAAAATAATTGTAATAAAGTTTAAAAACGTATATTGTAAAAAAGGCAGGAAAGATAATAAGGTATGATGAGGAGAATCACAAAAGTAGGATACCTACCATTGTTTCATGCTATAGCACTAGTAATGTTAGTAATATACTAGCCTTTGCTCGCGGCTCCGCCGCAGCCGAAAGCTAGTCTTTAGTTTATATCTCAGGATCCCGACACAGAGGCGGGATAAAATGTATACAAGTTTTTATGTCGCATCAAGAGCTATCAAACAAAAAAGTTGCATCAAAATCCGTTCAGTAGTTTTGTAAAACCCGCTTAGCGTGCGTGATGCGCGAGCAAACAAACAGATAAACAGACAAATAGACAAAAAATCTAAAAAAAATCGTTTTGTGTTTAGACACGCCTATATAGCCTAATTAAGTCATTTTTTCTCAAATATCTTAAATGTACAGACACAGCTCTGTTACAGCTTTATAATAGTATAGATAGATAAATTGAAGAAAAAATCCTGAAATTCTATCCTGGAGCCACCCACCGGGTCCAAATATGTATCTAAACCATCCCGGTACTTACTCAAACATACACAAATAGATTGAAGAAAAAAATCCTGATTTCCTATCGTGGCGCCACCTACCGGGTCCAAATATGAATCTAAACCATACCAGCCCTTACACAAACATACACAAAAAAAATCGTCAAAATCGGTTCAACGGTTTAGGAGGAGTTCATTTACTAACACACGGATACAAGAAATATATTAATTAGAATTTAGCTCTATATTATGTTAATAAATGTTTGTCAAGATAAGTGTTAGTATAAGCTCGCTTGGACTGAAAATCTAGAAAGAAAGCGCACGAATTAGATGGCAGCACAGTAGATGCTGCACGGTACGGATAAAAAAGAAATTTTCCGTTGTCAACATCTAATGTGATATCATTCAATTTATTTATGTTAAAATGATAATATTGTTCTAGAACATTAAAAATGCCACCAATTAAAAGGCCAAATTTACACTATTTTCGGGTCTGCTTAACATGAACTGAATATATGATACTGATAATACGTGGTTCTTTTTGGCTTAGGTGATAAGTGCGAGTACTCACTTATGTTGGTATTTTGTTTATTGCTAATGATGGCAGACGAGCTACGGCCTACCTGATGGTAAGCGGTAACCTTCACCCATGGACTCAACGATATCCAGAGTTTTGTGAAACCGCTGCGCATCATTTCATTTCTCAGATATAAGAATAAACGGATATATTCTGCTACAGCCAAAACACACTCAATCATGTGGTACTCAGCCCTACCACCAGTAATGCAATGGTTGATAATTGCTTACTTCCCTTAGTCGCCTTATACGATACCCGCGGGAAAGGATGGGGTGGTGACACTTGTATTCTTAGTCCGTCACCACACGGACGACATCTTCTGTGTCCATTCATTCGTTTCACACCAAATGGTGACCAACGGCTTGACAGTATTGTTAAGCATAGGCTTATGTGGTAAAGTGGTAACTGCCGCTCATAGGAGCGGCCGTTACCACTTATCACCACGAGCAGCTCATCTGCCACAACAAGTAATAAAAAAAGATCATTTTTGCCTCGCCATCAAGCGAGTGGTAATGCGTGTTTGTTACTTTTGTAATATTAAGTCACTAATAGTTTTAACTTAAAGATAATTATTTATATGTCATGTTAATTAATTAATTGGTATTATGATAAAATATTTGGATAACAGTGATAGCCTTGCGGTAAAATCAAAGACTATAAAGGAGGTGGTATCGATATTTTAGATATTTTTAGCATTTGACATGCTTAGCACTATACATTAAACACAAAGTGAAAAATGTGAAATCGAAAATAACAGTCAGGAGCAGGATTTGAACCTGCATCATTAATTGTAAAATTAAGTTTACCTGGTCGGTATAATGTATGAAAATACTTCCGACGGATGGCGCAGGCGTCACCCAAAGACGTTAAGTATGATGTGTTATCGAAATTAGCAGTCAGGAGCAATTGTCAGGATGGCTGAATTGGTAAAGCATCTGGACGGTATCCAGAAGATGCAGGTTCAAATCCTGCTCCTGACTGTTATTTTCGATTTCACATTTTTCACTTTGTGTTTAATGAGGTGGTATCGAGTTCGATCCTGAGTCCAAGGTTCAGACCTCGTACGGCAAACACCTCTGACTTTTCGAGATTTTTCGTAATTTGTTTACAATTTAAGAACACATCGTGAGTAAACAACCTGCATGCAGATTTTCTCGACAGTTCGTGAAGTCTGCCAACCCGCATTGGGTCAGTGTGGTGGTGGACTATGGCCTAATCCCTCTCACTCTTAGAGGAGATCCGTGCCCAATAATGGGAGAGAAAAAGGGTTAAAAAGCATTGGACTTAAGCCACTTGATAGTCGTGCATTCGGCATGCATGTCTCACAATTTATTCGTAATCATATCTTATTAGAAACGTGATAAAATAAGATGGTAAAGTTGATGTTTCATTTTGAATAGTCGTGTCTATATTTATGAGCCATCATATGTACATATCAACGATTCTAGAAAGAAGTATACAAGGTGGTGATGAAACCTATGTGTACATAGTACATGATAAAAACTCTTATGTAGGGTTGATAGTTATTTTTTCTAAAAAAATATCGTATTTATTTTTATTCTAAAAATAAGGTATATTGGGTATTTGGATTTGTCATTCACCTGACCGTGTGTGGTTCAGAAATATACTAGAAGTTCTTGTGCATTTATAGAAAATAGGAACTATACATTTAATTATTACCTACGACTTATGTAGAAATTAATAAATATATATAAAATTGGATAGATATTACTTAATTTTATAGTGACTATAAGCTTTTAGAACTGTTAGATACCAAAACCTTTTTTTTTCGATTTCACATTTTTCACTTTGTGTTTAATGTATAGTGCTAAGCATGTCAAATGCTAAAAATATATATAAATATTTATAGGGTTTGCGTCATTATTAGGTAAAATCTTAATTGTAAAATTAAGTTTACCTGGTCGGTATAATGTATGAAAATACTTCCGACAGATGGTGCAGGCGTCACCCAAAGACGTTAAGTATGAATGTGTTATCGAAATTAGCAGTCAGGAGCAATTATCAGGATGGCTGAATTGGTAAAGCATCTGGACGGTATCCAGAAGATGCAGGTTCAAATCCTGCTCCTGACTGTTATTTTCGATTTCACATTTTTCACTTTGTGTTTATTTTTGTTAATTATTATAGGTAATGTTCAAACTTTAAATCGATAAAATTACACAAACATTAAAAATATATGTATATGCACTCGGGGACACTTTCCTCGAGTCCTACCTTCTTGCATTTTAGAAATTGATCTATGACTAGAATTTTGCAAAAACTCACCCAAATTATGATTTTTGGAAGCAGTCATTAAGTCAGTATGTATTAGCAATAAAAGGTTTAAGCAATGTAAGGGTAACCAGAGCGAAAAATATTTAAATTAAGTTGGTAAATTTCACAATCTCGCTCTGTTAAGCAATTATTACTGTAATAATAGTACCTATAAACAAAAAAGATAAAAAAAAACACTTTTTTTTTGTTATTTAAAAGTAGGCAGATGTAATAGGCAACCCTAAACAATATCGTATCGATACATCCGAGAGCATTAAGTTCATTTTAACTTTAATTTCTTGACCAATTATGTCAGCGATTATGCCTCTTGCTTTTTTTTTTACTCTATTTAAAACATAAATTGTTATTTTGAAATTTTTATATATCTTTTTAGCATTTGATATGCTTAGCCATATAAGTATAAAATAAACGTATAAAATAGGCGTTAGTCCATAGCCTAATAGTAGACGACAGGCGTTATACACTGGCGTGCCAACCCTAACACTGAATTTAGCGCAACATTAGAAATAAGTTCCTTGACTTTTCGCCGATATTTTATATGATTATGAGTTATTTATAAGTAATTATCGATTATTTTAGTTTATTTGCATCGGCATATGTTATTTACCTACTCTGACATTGATTGAAACTTTATTTAATTTATAATAGTTTATTTATTTAGTACGGCGCGTAGAGTCTACACGTATCCAATATACTGGCTGATATATCTTGGATAAAGGATTACCCGCGCCATCTAAGATTTAGGCTGTGAAATGTATCTTGAATCAAATTTGGTCTACTCCATCTATAGTTCGTTCAAGTATTCATACTAGTTTTTCTTCCTTACCTTTTATACTATTAAAACAAAGTGGCTTTCCGCGTCTGTCTGTCTGTCTGTGTATCCACTAACACCTCCTAAATCACGCAGATAGAAAAAAAATTGAAAATGTTAGAATTGGAATTAGTAGGACTTAAAATGATTACCTATCATAGCATTTGAGAAAAATATAGAAATTACAGACAGAGCTCACATGTTTATATAGTAGTAGGTATATCTTATATTATATTTGAAATATAAAATTCTCGTGTCACAGTGTTTGTCGCCATTCTCCTCCGAAATGGCTTGACCGATTCTTATGGAATTTTGTGTGTATATTTAGTAGATCTGAGAATAGGATCTAAACTATTTTTCATACCCCTAAGTGATAACAGTGGTCCACCCTAATTTTTATTTATTTTGTTGACAAATTTTTATATTTAAATTTTTTTAAGATTCGGCATTCAGAAGTTTTAAAAACCCTAAATTTTCATCCTTCTACTGCCAACCCCTATTTTTAAAAGCCATAGTAGTAATTTAATAATTTACATTGCAAAATATTTACGAAAAAAAAATGGCAGTACGAAGTTCGCCGGGTGAGAAAGTTTGTAAAGAAATTATGTGTCAGATGGTGACGTATTTATAATACAGGTAATTTTAGTAATTAATGAGCTAGGAGCCATCATAAATATTTTTTCGATCGAGGTTTGTTACCTCTTTATGACATTAATGAACGCTCTACATGGAAATAATAATTCATAGAAGCACTACCATACACGTCCATATTTTAATGAAATGCACCTGATCGGTGCGGCGAGATCAAGGGTTATTGTGCGTCAAGCTGCGGTTTTGTAAGCAAATGATGTCGGCGCATGCGCAACTGTGACTGAATTACACTGCCCTTGCTCCTTAACCATTGTTTTGATATGTTTACAATGTTGTACCTCGTAGAAGATGTTGGAGATGAAAGATTTGTGTTGCTGGGAGCTTTAGTGTATGCTACGAAAGGTTTAGTTATTATAATGCAGGTGGTGATTGTTGGTGTATTTTAAAGGTAGATACTAGTAAGCTCGTCTTGTGTATGATTGATATAATGCTCGAGCGATCACTTCACCTAAAGGTAAAAAGTATAAAGTAATATCATTGTCCGCATCTGTCCGTTTATCTGCTTTCTGCTTCTAAACTATTTATAAAACTGTACAATAAATTGCCTCATAAAATCATTAAAAGTTGTGTTGGAGAAAGTAGTGTACTCAATAAATGAAAGGTTTCACAATAAATATTGACATACCATACATAGCATTACGCCTGTATTCCCCGAAGGGGTAGGCAGCGGTGTATTACACACCCACGACTCGCCAGCTATGTTTGAATCCCACGTAATAGGGAGCGAGCCGATTGCCGTCTATCGGGCACATTTCCAAACTCCGGGCTGCTACTGAGAATTTTTCTTTTAGGAAAAAGCTGAATAACATTCCCCGACCTAGGGATCGAACCCGAGACCTCATGATTAGCAGTCGCATACATTAACGGTACACCACCAAGGCAGTTAAAAAAATAAATAAAATATTGACATACAGTTGAAAAACTGCAATAGATTAATTTTATGACATAAAATTAATATAATTTCACAATCTAATACTTCACGGTTAATATAATTAATATTTTAATAATATCGAGCGTGTGCTGCGCCATGTCCTCGTCGCAGCCGCAATGGTGACAGCCCGGAGCCGATTCCCTCCTTGCGACTATGTGTAGATATCTGCCGAAGCAACTGTGCTCCGACAACACCTGATCCATCCGGATAAATTTTGGCATATTACAGGCTTGATTTTCGCGTTGTAAAGTCCCAAGGAGGACCAATTAAGGTAGATTATTGTCGATTTTGTGGTAAATTAAATTTGTTTATTTACCTCTTTCCTTAAGAATTGCAATCTACAAGCGTCGAACATTGTCTGCCGAACTACTTAATAGTAATAATAATATGATTATTTATTTAATTACGAGAGTTTGCCCGTGACTTCGACCGCGTATACATCAGAATATAAATAGGTACATACGTAATAATAATACTATAGCGCAATAATGATCCTTATGCAAATATTGCTATCTCATAGGATCTATTAATATTTATGGGATAAAATCTAGTAGCTTATGTTCTTGTCTGGGTTTTGAAATATATGTATACTAAATTTCATGAAGATCGGTTAAGCAGTTATGTCATGAAATTGTAGTAAACAAAATAACGCATTTATAATATTTTTATATTCGGTACCGGCTTATAAAGCACTGAGAACGGTGTCAGACGAGCAAACGGCCCACTTGATGGTAAGTGGTAACCGCCGCTCATGGACTTTGGCAACACCAGGGGCACAGCCAAGCCACCACCTACCGTCAGTAAAGTGCTCTTTTCAAACCTCGTTTACAAGTGCAGCAGGAAGTTCATTCCAGAGCTTACACCATCTTGGACGAGATCGTCTCCAGGTGGTATGGATGAACCCTAGTACGGCGTCTCGGTCTGGTGGTAAAACGGCGATGTTGGCCACCTCAAACAGTTCCTCAGACAGTTCCTCAGAGCACTCCCTGTTGAAGAGTCGATAGAGCACACAGAGAGCCCCAAAGTCTCTTCGCCACCCGAACGGCTTCAGCTCTCCGTGAGATTGCGATATATCCGATAAATACCTTGTGTTGGCTACACGGAACTTTGCATAATAAAATAAGATGGCTAAATATAGGTACTTGGCAACATCACAGACACAGCTAAACCGCAGACTAACGTACTTAAACCTACTTTTTATTCACACAATCACCTATGGTTTTTCGGCAGTCATGTTGCACATCCATCTACAGCCAGTGTGTATTTATTTAATGTACATATATCAGTATATATCTATACTATTATAAAATTGTAACAGAGCTATTTGAGAAAAAAATACTGTATTAACCTATATAGGTATACCACTGAAGTAATATAGCGCAGTTCCAGTGGCCCGCCAACACAGGCGGAGTGACAGCACACGGCGGGTTTATTTAGTGGGTGAGGGCCCTACACTACCCTGTTCATTGCTCCGAACGACGGGGTGGGCGGTTAGATACATGTTTTCCCGCCTTAACAAAAAAGGCTATATAGGCGTGTCTGAATACAAAACTTTTTTTTTAGATATTTTGTCTGTTTGTTCGTTGTCGGATCACGCAAAAACTACTGAACGTATTTTAGTACAACTTTTTTTATTTGATAGCTTTGGATTAGACTTAAAAACTGGTATACATTTTATCGCTCTACTATATCGGAAACCTAAGATAAATATTTTTTTTTATTGCCAATGGTGGCAGACGTGCAAGCGGGCCACCTGATTGTAAGTGGTAACCGTCGCTCATGGACTTTGGCAACACCAGGGGTACAGCCAAGCCGCCGCCTACCGTGAGTAAAATGCTTTTCTCAAACCTCGTTTAAAGAGGGACATGTCGTAGCGCTGGGGGAACACCGCAGCAGGAAGATCATTCCAGAGCCTACACGCACGTGGTAGAAAAGAGCGCTGGAAATGAACCATCTTGGATGAGATCGTTTCCAGGTGGTGTGGATGAACCCTACTACGATGTCTCGTGGTCCGGTGGTAAAAAGGAGATGTTGGTACCACCTCAAACAGTTCCTCAGAGCACTCTACATTGAAGAGTTGATAGAGCACACAAAGAGACCCAAAGTCTCTCCGCTGCCCCAGCGACTCCAGTTCATCCGTGAGATTGGGATCGTCGACAATTCGAACAGCACGCCTTTGCAGGGAGTCAAGTGGGTCGAGTTGGTATTTTGGTGCGCCTGCCCAGAGATGTGAGCAGTACTCCACGTGCGGCCGGACTTGTGCCTTATAAAGTGCAAGTCTCTGCCTCGGTCGGAAGTACCGCTTGGCTATGTTCAGGACGCCCAGTTTTTTGCTTGCCAATTTGGCTTTGTCCTCCAAATGACTCCCGAATTGGACTTTGCTCGAAATATCGATGCCGAGGATCCCAATACTATCGGAGATTGGGAGAGTTACTCCTTGGAACTGTGGCGCCACGACAAATGCGTCCTTCTTTGCAGTAAACGCGCAAACCTATGTCTTCGTAGGGTTGAATTGAACCAAGTTCTTTTCTCCCCATTCCGAGGCCCGCTCTAGAGAGCTCGCGATTTCAGACACAAGTTGTGCCCGTCTCTCCTCCAGCATGCTCCGAGGAACTTTCTGATGGCCGGCATATCGCGCTTCACCCGTACTATCATCCGCATAGCAACGCATATTCTCTATCGAGAGCATGTCATTGATGTGCAGGATGAACAGCGTCGGGGAGAGCACCGAGCCTCGTGGTACGCTAGCATTAACCTCCATGGTATCGGAGTAGCAGCCGTCTACTACGACTTCGATGCTCCGACCCCGCAGGAAGCTGGTGATCCATTTGCAGAGTCCCTCGGGGATTCCATAAGATGGTAGCTTCGACAGAAGGGCCCTATGCCAGACCCTATCGAACGCCTTCGCGATGTCCAGGCTAACTGCTAGCGCCTCACCCCCACTCTCCAAGGCCTTAGCCCAACGCTGGGTAAGATACACAAGAAGATCACCAGCGGACCGACCGTGACGGAAGCCATATTGGCGGTCACTGATCAGCTGGTGATCCTCTAGGTACTGCAGGAGCCGGCGGTTAATAACCTTCTCCAAGACTTTAGAGAATAGAGACGTCATCGCAATCGGCCTGTAATTCGACGGGTCCGACCGGTCACCTTTTTTGGGAATCGGGTGAACATGGGCTACCTTCCACGAAGCTGGAACCCTGCCGGTACTGTATGAGAGACGGTACAGGCGCGTGAGGACGGGGGTCAACACAGGGGCGCACGTTCGAAGAACCACCGCAGGGATGCCATACGGCCCACTCGACTTATGGACGTCCAGCAGCCGCAGCTCCCGCCTGACCGCACGCTGCGTGATGCGGATTTCAGGCAGTGAGCT
Source organism: Leucoma salicis (assembly GCA_948253155.1). NCBI lineage: Eukaryota > Metazoa > Arthropoda > Insecta > Lepidoptera > Erebidae > Leucoma > Leucoma salicis. The sequence continues at coordinate 27,174,553 of OX411806.1, forward strand.
TTCACACCGTGTGATGGTAGGTGGTGCGGCCGCTCCGGGGTCCAAAGTTGAATTGGAGGCAAAGAGTTGGCCCAGTAGGTCGGATTTCTCCTTTGCGCTATGGGCCATATTGCCATCCTGTTTCTGCAGTGGAGGAAGATTAGACTGGCAGAAGTTGCCCTGTGCTGCCTTGGCAAGCGACCAGAAAGCACGACTCCCAGTGGGATATCTCTCAAGCCGCTCGCCAATTCTGGCAACGTGTTCTGCCTTGGCTTCGGCAATGGCCCTCTTGTTGGACCTGGAAGCAGCATTAAATTTTCGCTTGTCCTCTTTGGCGTTCGGATCCCGACTATTCCTGGCCCTATTCCAGGCCAGGTATGCGGACTGCTTCTGGCGTGCAGTCTAGTTAGTAATATATTAAGAAGCTTCGTTTGTCTTGCCCTGGTTTTTAAACCCTGCTGTTTCTGTCAGGATATTTTCTGTGGCTACACAAAGTCGGGATGTAGTGGTTATACTAGACCTTTATTATACTGGGGCTAGGCTAAATAGATACACCTTTGGAGATAAAAGTGTAAGAAATTATAAAAGAAATAAGAAGCTAGCAACATATAAGCCTGATAACGTTATCATGTTATCAGATGTGTTTCACCAATATACAAATAATATTATTTGTAATTGTAGATTACAAATGTTATTTGTTCTATTGATAATTAATTATACAGCCATTAGGTGTGGTTTTCAATACCACTGAAGTAATGTAATAGTTCCAGTGGCCCTCCAATAAAGGCGGAGAGACGGCACACGGCGAGTTTGTTTAGTGAGTGAGGGCCCCACACTACCCTGTCGTTGCTCCGAACGACGACGGGGTGTGCGGTTAGAAACATTTTTTCCCGCCTAACAAAAAAAAAAGAATGTGTGGTTTTCAATTAAAAAATGTACTGGTGGTATAGGCTTGGTGTTGTGTGAGTCAGTTGCCAGACCCGAATGGGTAGACAGCACCTAATTTTAAGCAACCGTAATACATTACGGTGTATTTAGATTTCTAAGAGAAGATTATGAGCATATCTGATGTTAGCAGTAAGCTAGTTTAGTTTATGTTATCAGGTTTCTGATGCACTAGCGAGATAAAGCGTATAACAGTTGCTTTATAGAACAAATTATTTGTGAAAGTAGAAAAAGAAAACGTTACTGCGAGCGGTATTCGAACCTGCGTCTCTTCCAATCCGAGGAAGTGTTTTAGACCGCTAAGCCATCGCAGTCACCAACGGCGATGGCCAGTCTCCAAATCACATTTGTTTTAGATGTGTATTATTTAAAGTAGCTGAACATGTCAAGTGCTAAAATACAGATCAAAATACGTATAACAGTTTTTAGGTCTAGTGAATAGCTATAAAACATAAAAAGGTTCATCAAAATACGTTTAGGATTTTTTGCTTTATGTAAGGTGTACCATGGAGTGCCCCTCTACCTAAGGCGGCTGGTGGCATAATACCTCGACGGCCGCAGCGTCCTCTTCGTGAACCGGGAACTGGACGTTGTAAGGAGGGCTATGTCGTGCGGCGTCCCACAGGGTTCGGTTCTTGGGCCGCTCCTGTGGGACATCGGCTACGACTGGGTCCTCCATGGCCGGCTCCCCCCCGGGCTGGGCGTAATTTGCTACGCAGACGATACGCTCGTCACAGCCCGGGGCGGGACCCTCGAGGAGGCGGCAACGCTGGCCACCTCAGGTACCGCGGAGGTGGTCGGGCGGATCGAAGCGCTGGGGCGTAGGGTGGCCCTTGAAAAGTCGGAGGCCCTGCTTTTCCATGTACGTCAATGGTGTGGACTTCCCAATCCAGGCGCACATCAAATATCTGGGCCTGGTATTGGATGGACGGTGGCACTTTGACGAGCACTTCCGCCGTCTTGCGCCCAAGCTTGTCGGCACGGCGTCCGCTCTCGGGCGACTGATGCCGAATTTGGGCGGACCGAGTCTCGCGTACCGACAACTCTTCGCGGGGGAAGTACGGTCGATAGCACTGTACGGCGCGCCCGTGTGGCCGGAGTCCCTGGCCGCTCGCAATAGGGCCCTCCTGTGGTGTCCACAGAGGGTCGTAGCACTCAGGGCAATACGCGGGTACCGCACGGTCTCGCCCGATGCAGCCTACGCATTGGCCGGAACCACCCCGTGGTATCTGGAGGCGGAGGTGCTCGCTGACGTCTATTGGCGGGCGTCGACGGCGCGGGCGGGGGGCAGCCGCCCCTTCCGAGCGCAATCTCATCGTGGCGAGAAGATGCCCGCCGCGCTACCGTCCTAAAGTGGAAATCTCGGCTGGAGACGCCCCGGGCTGGTCTCTGGACCGTGGGGGCTTTCCAGCCGATCTTGAAAGAATGGGCAGGGCGGCAGCACGGGGTCCTCACCTTCCGGTTGGTGCAGGTTTTGTCGGGGCATGGTTGCTTCGGCAAATACCTGCACATGATCGCTAGGAGGGAGACGACCCCAGGCTGTCACCACAGCGACTGCGGCGAGGACTCGGTGCAGCACACGCTCGAGTCATGCCCGGTCTGGGATGTGCAGCGCCGGGAACTCGTTGCAGTCATAGGCGTGTACCTGTCGCTGCCGGCCGTTGTGCGAGCGATGGTTGACAGTGACAGGGCCTGGACCGCGGTCGCCGCCTTCTGCGAGGCTTTCATCTCGCGGAAGGAGGTGGCGGAGAGGGCCCGGGAGGAATCCTCCTTCATGGACACGATTCGCCGCAGGCGCGCGGGGTGGCGTGCGCGCGCTTACCTGCGCCTGATGCCGCCCTAGCCGAGGCTGCGGACGGTGGGGTCGGGAAGTACCCTGCCATCCGCGGAAGCCTACCACGAAGGTGTGACGCCCAAGTGCGCGGGGCGTCGCACAAGAGAGGGTGCCCGAAGGGGCTGCCGCCTGCGGATCGCGGTGCAACGACGCGGTACCCGTGATCCGCCGTATTCAAATTCAAATTCAAATTCAAATTCAAAAATATATTTATTTCATAGGCCTATTAAGTAGCACTTAAAATCGTCAATAATACACTAATAATTAAAATAATTAACACGAGCGCCTGAGGCGAGTGCAACCGCAATAACAAAGTGGCGATTGCAATCGCCACAAGCGGCCGGATTCCGTAGTAAAGCCTTTCATGAGAAGAACCCGGCAAGAAACTCATGGGCCACTTTTTTAAATTGTCAATTTATTACAATTTAATATAATCTTTATAACTAAAATTACATTATATCTTATAAAACAATTTTGAAAATTAATGAATGAGGAGCAGCTCAAGCCCATTTAGTTTTATCCTCAAGATAATCCGAAACAGTGTAATAACCTTGATTACAAAGTCTCATTTTTACGGCTTTCTTAAACTTATTTAGTGGCATGTTTCGGACATTTTCAGGAATGTTATTGTAGAAGCATATACATTGCCCCATGAAAGATCTACTGATTCTGTGGAGACGAGTACTGTGAGCAACAAGATTGCCTTTGTTCCTTGTATTAATGTGATGAACGTCGCTATACTTATCAAAGCTTCTGATGATTTCTTGACATACAACAGATTTTCATATATAAATTGAGACACGACAGTTAGAATATTTATTTCTTTAAATTTCTGTCTAAGGGAAACTCTTGGGCCCAGATTATAGATTGCACGAACGGCCCTTTTCTGAAGTACAAATATATAATTTAAATCGGCGGAGCATCCCCATAGCAGTATGCCATAGGACATAATACTATGAAAGTAACTGAAATAAACTATTCTAGCCGTTTCAACATCAGTCAATAATCTAATTTTTTTTTACCGCATATGCCGCTGAGCTAAGCCTACCTGACAATTTTTTAATATGATTTGGAGTTTGTTATCTATAGTGATACCTAGGAAAACCGTGGACTCCACAAGGTCCAGTTCGTAATAAGGGCGGGTGAGGGTGCACAGTGGGTTTTTAGTGGGTGAGAGCCCCACACTACCCCGTTGTCTCCCCGGGCAGCGGGGTGTGCGGTAGGACATTTTTGCCCACCTAAAATAAAAAAAAAATAAAAAAATTACCACTGAAGGAATATAATATGGTTCCGGTGGCCGGGCAATAAAGGCGGAGAGACGGCACACGGCGGGTTTATTTAGTGGGCGAGGGCCCCAGACTACCCTGTTCGTTGCCCCGAACGTCGGGGTGTGTGGTTAGTTATTTGATTTCACGCCTAAAAAAAAATATTACGGTAGTATCTAGTAGTATGTGTGTTTGCCATTCTTAATGTTTATTATTATATAGTGTTTTAAACTTGTTTTATAACGTGTTTTGTTGTCTTATATATTATATTATATCTCTAGCCTGTTTTTCTATCGGTCTGCGAGATCTTCCTTATTTCTTTATCATATTCTATGATTTACTCATCATTTTGCCGGCTAATGACGAAAATAGAACCAAGGTCTAAAAATGTACCACTTTACTTAAATTTGAGATTTGAAATTATCTAAGATGAGGTCCTATAATGGATGTCGATTTTTCAAAGATATCGAATCGGATTCGGTAAATATCGGCTAGCGGCTTAATGTCGGCTAGTATATTTTATATTATTTAATCTGTTTATTCAATATATCTCAAATATTGTAAAAAGAAATAAGATCTCACTCATAATGATCTTTTTCTAATTAAATTATCTTTTATTCTAGCACTAGGCTATGCCCGTGACTTCGATTACGTGGAATTCAAAATTCAAATCCATAAAATTATTTACCACAGGAACTAGCTACTAGATAGAAACATTCTATGTATTATCTAGGCTATACTATATCTGTACACCATGTTCAATTCCGTTTAGTTGTAAGTTCTCGGTATATCAAAAAAAGCATTTTTAGGATAAAAATATACTACATATATGTTGTCGAAGTTTTAATGTATAGTGCTAAGCATGCCAAATGCTAAAAGTATATATAAAAATATCTAAATATATAAATATCTTCATAAGCTTCACAATTATAATATAAAGTAGGATCATCCATCCATCCATCAGCCTTTCATCGTCCACTGCTGGACATTGGCCTCCCCAAAATGGGGATTTGCCACAATCGCCACGCTTGGCAGGCGGGTTGGCGATCGCAGTGGATGTTTTTAGTACACAGGGGAACGCTGCTGCCCGGTCCCCCGGTAATCCCTTAGTCGGCTTTTACGAATCCCATAGGAAGAGACGGGGGTAAAGTAGGATATTGAACAATAATATCATAGTTTTGAAATATTTAATTACGCGAGATGTATGCAAGAATAGAGCCTCTTTTACTTTGTTCTCCCTGCCTACTCTGCAAGGGAGATAGCGTGATGATAAGTAAATCATTTCTATGAGGGCGGTTTTACGAATATTACATACTTTCTTAATAGCTAGGTGAGATATGAATACAGTGATAAAAATTAAAATATAATTGTAAGAATTGAGTAATGCGTCCCGTATTCTATAATATGCTGCTGTTTTTGAAATTCTATATTTCTTAAATCACTTAAAATAGAGTCCAGTGTCTTGTGATACTAATTGGCAAAAATAAAAAAATAACTTCTAACATTTAGAAAGCGATGCTCCTTGAATAGCATCAGTCTATGAACATATGTCAGCGGTAGGGGTTGACACCCTCCGTGATTTTACCCACACCCTTGGTTCCCATGGAGAACGCGCGGTGCATTTTGACTTTGAAGGGTTAACAGCCTAAAAATACAAGGGCAGGAGAAGTAGAGCTATATTTCAATTAGGGTAACATTTAAGTGGCTGCATTTGCACATAAGATTTGTAGGGAATGTTTTAAAGCAAGTTCCGACCGCATTCGGCTTAATAATTTTAGGTACCTTTCTTATACGTTAAGTTTTGTTAAATATTATAAAAATAATAAGCACTACACAACAACTACTATCCCTCATTTAGGAGGTTCCTATGTCCAGCAGTGGATGGATGGATGAAAGCACTACACAAGATGAATAAATATTCATCTGACTTACTTACGAAATCTATATAAATATACCGACCCAATAGCCCTTCTTATACCATGTTGTTTGTTCATGTATCATTCCTCCCAGCGTTCCCAGATTCCTTCTTCCCAGCGTGTTTTAGCTGCTCCATGACCAACTAAAAAAAGAGGCTTCAACCCAGCAGAGGCTTTTAAAACGAAGATGATGATATTATGTCTATTTTTATAAAATAACTAGCACTTGCCCGTGGCCCCACAGCCGCTGTTTTTTTTGGTTATATATCAGGTTTCCGATGCAGCAGCGGGATAAAATGTATACCAGTTATTAAGTCTAATCAAGAGCTATCAATAAAAAAAATTGCATCAAAATCCGTTCAGTAGTTTTTGCGTGATGCGCGAACAAACAAACAGACAAAAAATCTAAAAAATCTCGTTTTGTGTTTAGACACGCCTATATAGCCTAATTAAGACATTTTTTTATCAAATATCTTAAATGTACAGACATAGCTCTGTTACAGCGTTATAATACATAGTACTTATAGATTTTGAATTTTTATTTTTTTTATTGCTTGTAGTGGCAGACGAGCCACGGCCCACCTGATGGTAAATGGTAACCGTCGCTCATGGACTCAACTATACTGAGAGTATTGTCAAGCCGCTGCTCACCATTTCATTTCATCAATATGAAATGAAAGAATAATATAGATTTTGAATTGGGATAAACAAGGACATAAACATAATTTTTATCGCGAACAGTTCAAATTAACAATATTCACTTTTTAGTTAATTTTAATATTTACTTACGTTAATTTTAACTGTTCGTTATTTAAATGATCATTATTAATAATAATGATATAATTAATAGCTTCTGAAAGGTATTAACTCAGTAACCCGATATAAAAGTAATCGTTTATTTAATTTTACGGCATAATTTTATGTGGGAAAAGTGAAATTTAGTGCACAATAAATTTGAATCCAATTTGTATTTTCATATGCTAATGTTATGGTGTGATAATCTTAAATCAATGAATAGGGCAGCGTTCATTTACATTTATTATCTTACCATTTTTATTTGTTTTTAAATATATGATTACCATATATTGACTGTACTCTGAACGGCTCATCTCTTCTTTCATCATGAGCGTGATAATGCTAAAACTGAGTTTCTCATGCATGTTATTTTTAAGAATGAAAAACATATCACACTTCATATGTAATGGTAAGTGGTAATTAGCAATCACTATCAGTGAACTAAGGCCTTTACTAGTGGTAGAACCTTGTTTGTAGGAGTTGATGACGCGTGAGGGATGCCTCTGGTGTAGTCAGACATAACCAAAAACTAGCTTTTGGCAGCGGCGGAGCCGCGGGCAATGGCTGGTGCTTAGTAATATCACAAATTGTTTATTTGGTTGTTTATTTAATAGTTCGTTTGTTATGTAAATACTGTCCAATCATAATATATTTTTATACACAAATAGTCTGGAATCCAGAAAAGGACATAGGATTTTCATCCCGGAAAAATGAATAATATTACCCTTTACACACATACAACTTCACGGAAACAAAGTACACCCAGACTCAGAACAACCGTATATGGATCACACAAAGAGTTGTCCTGCGTGGGAATCGAACGCACATCACTCGGACGGGAGGCCAGTCTCTAAACCACTCATATATGCATTGGGTATTTACTATTAATTCCCTATAGCGTATTTTTTTTTCTAAATTACTCTAACAAGAACGTTGTAATATTTGATTAAGATATCTTTTTACCGCCTGATATCGTATCTTGATAAAAAAATTAAGCAAATAATATATGCGATAAGTTTTATCGATGAAGGATTAAAATCGCTTCGCTACCTGATAGTGATCTATCGATAAAATAACGATAGGGACGTACAGTCCTAAGCCATAAATAGGCTACTGGTAGGTACGCCCGCACGGCAAATTGGATGAATATTTGTAGCACAGTTGTGTTACAGCTACCTCTAGCCTTCCTCCAGTTGACGTCTGTAGAACCAAAATCAGATGAGACTAGACTAACCATTGTTTTTAGGATTAGTTTTAATAGCACTTCTAATTTTGCTATCGTTTCCATTAATTATTATCAATTTCTATATAACTATTGTCTAATGACATTTGCTGTAATTTAACATGAATAAATCGGCATTTTAAGTGATTTAGAGTAAACAATAATTAGAAAATACAATATCTAAAATACCTTACAGGCTAATTCAAGCCGGTATCGTGAGCTAACAGTTTTAACATCTTTAGTACACAGCTAGGTAATTATGGGTTACAATGCACATTTGTGCTACTGCCACAAATTTCGGCATTAATAGTGTTTATTATTGCAATTGTTATTTACTAGTGCGATGTTAATCATTGTGGTCCAGTTACGGGTTTTTGATTAGTACGTTACATAGTTACGGTTATTTTCAGATTAAGGTTTATGGCTGAAGAAATCGTAGAGCAAAGCCATCACGCGTCGCCAACTCCAAGAAAAGCTATAGGAGATGGAGAGGAATTATAATAGGCAGAGGATACAGTGTGGATATAGCTCTCGGGCGCTCTCCCTCACCATACGAAGTAAAAGGAGAATCTATTTCCCTGATCGAGCGGGCCCATTCATGCTGGGACCTGTAAGGCTCTACCATTATAAACTTTACTTTACTTGTTACGTATATCTTCAATATGCGTGGAATATTTAAAAAAAACTTTACTATGGTTAGTAAAGTTTTTTTTCGCGAGTCATAAATTGTTCACAAAAAATTATGACTGAACGAATGATTATTTATCTCGTTCATCATTTCCTCCTATTGCTTCAATGTCTTGCACCTGTACATTTGCGTATTTACGCACCATCCGTACAATTTGATCTATATCTAGTAATCGCTGAGCCTCTTTATCGATAAGTATTTGATTGATTATTTCTAGATACTCATTTAGATAGAGATCCTTATTTATTAAGATTTACAATGTTACCTTTATTATTCGACCTAGATAATTAGGTCTAAAATTGCTTTAGTATGTTTATTTAGGAGTTTTATTTGGAAAGATGTCGATCATGATAAGATTATGGTATCTGAGAGAAAAGTTGAGTTACAGTTAAATAATTTTTAAGAAAGGTTTTGAATGTACGTCTTAATTAAACTTTTTTATTACTATTGAGTAGCGAAAACTTCCTGTGATGAAATGCAAGAAAATTATATATACCCACCTACCTAAGAGTGTTGAATTCTTTTAAAAAAGTTTTGAAGATTTTCTTAGTTAGTGAATCGGGTCGCTGGTTTATTATAAAATACTACAGACTACTATGTAAGAGTCTCACGGTTAAGCAAATAACTGCAAGGTCAAGGTCCAGACACCCTTCTTTTTTTTCTGGGGGGAAAATGTATCTAATCGCACACCCTGTATTTCGGGCAGGGAAGAGGGTACTGTGGGGCTCTCACCCACTAAATTAACCCACTGCATGCCGTCTCTTCGTCTGTATTGGCAGACCACTGGAACTATGTGACCTTACTTCAGTGGTTGATAATGGGTGGTCATGATAATTCAAAGGTCCTAGATAATTATTTTTATAAGTTTTACCTAGGTTTTATATCTGAAATCAAAGTCTAGATATAATAGTACTTACATTAAGCGGACATAATGCTGCAAAGATTTACAACGTCCACTTCAGTCCATATCTCAATTAAACATCGTTTACTTTACCAGATCAGATCGCGAATAGATTGCATTAAATTTATTAACCTTCGCTTTGATAAACAGGGAGATGTTATCAAGTCTGACGATTTATGTCTTGTGGAGATCAAATTTCTTAAAATATAGGTACAACATCTCTATATATATAACTAGCCTTTGCCGCTCCGCCGCAGCCAAAAGCTAGTTTTTAGGTAATATCTTGGGTTCCCGACATAGTAACAGGATAAAATGTGTACCAGTTTTTAAGTCTAATCAAGAGCTATCACATAAAAAGGTTGCATTAAAATCCGTTAAGTAGTTTTTGTGTGATGCGCGAACGAACAAATAGATAAACAGACAGGCAAAAAATCTAAAAAACATAGTTTTTTGTTTGGATACGCCTAATATAGTAATTTTTTCTCAAATATCTTAAATGTACAGACACGGCTCTGTTACAGCTTTATAATAGTACCTATAGAAAATGTCGTGTCACATTGTGAGCCCGCGATGAACTTCTATGCTAATAAACCGATTTTAATGAAATTTTGCACACTACGCACAGTTTGGTCCAACTTGAGAAGTAGAATAGTTTTTATCCAGATTTATTTTATTGCATTTTTTTTATAGCCCTAGAGAGAACCTGTGTCTATCTATATATATAAAAGAAAATGTATGTGTGTATGTATGTTCACCTAAAACTCGACGACCGTTAGCCCAATTGATATGAAACTTTGCCATATAAAGGGCGACATGACCACTCCGACGTAAGTGCCCAATAGGTGGTGCTGGTGGCAGTGAGTTTTATCTTTTGAACTATAGGTCGAATTGATATGAAATTTTGTAAGAAAATGGTAGATTTCTTTAGGTCAAGCGATGTGTACCGTGCACAAGCTAGTTTTAATATATATCATTATAATATACAATTGAACGAACGAGTTGGTAGACTTCTTATGAAATTTTGACCTCAAACTGAGCTGTGTCTTGGTAGTTTGGCTGTTTTACTGCTAGGATAGCTATTTGGTTGCGGTTAGGAACATTTTTTCCCATCTAGCTATCTTGTGGATCGCACTATTTCATCTCGCTCCTCTACATAAATATATAGATCCAAACAAACCAGAATTAGCCATAAAAACAACTGCTATTAATATGTATAAATAAAATCATAAATTATACAACCATCCAGCCTTGCAACGTCTACAGCCAGTCAGTCGTAGCTTGATTTATTTTGATAAACTATCTATATCTTAAACACCTACACCGAATTAAAATGATCCTGTGTTGTCTATATCCAACGACTGCTCGCAGCTTTGAGCAGGTTAAAATTGGTAGGAGATCGTCCTTCGTTGTGTTGTCCGATACGCAGTCACCACTTGAAAACTTTTTGAAGTGAAAACTTCTTTAGGCACGTTGAGCACTTTTTGGGCGAACAGAAATTGTGAAACTCGCGTCATCGTCACCGAACGCTCCAATAGAGGTGAAAACTAAGTAACTTGTGGTTTGTAAAAAGTGCTAATGACCAATATTGCTCATCAAACGAAAAATAATTCAAATATAATAATCTAATAGCTCGACCATTGATATATAAAAGCTCGACGATACAATTCACAAGTTACTTAGTTTTCACTTCTATCGGCAGTCCCCAAAGAACCCCACATGTTTTTTTGGATACATCCGTGTGAAAGAAGAATACGAATTAAGCAGATATTGTATACTTAGCCACATATTGTATAACTATAGCTCCTACCAACGGCAAAAGCTAGATACATCTATGTATATGTATTCCTGTGTTTCCAAACCCCCTCCCTATCCTATCCTAACTATACTTCCTATCCTCTCCTTGTTATCCTTTCTATCCACCTCCTATCCCTTCCCTTGGAAATGGTGACGGGCTGACGGCGCGATTGATGCCTCTGGTGTTTCTACCGTCTATAGGGCTACGATAACCGCTTACCATCAGGTGCGCCGTACGTACATATGAAAATAAACTAGCAGGAACATTACATTTTTCCGGCATAAAAAATACTATATGTTGTATTCCAGGTAATAAACTATCTGTGTTTTAATTTAATTCAACTCTGATCAGCCGTTTCGCATCTCTTACAAACTTTTGAAGTCTTTTGGGTCGATGATGTGTACTTTCTTAAGGTATAGTCTATACCGTATAGAACGCTCTTGCCCTTATATACAATAATTATGTATCTTTACATCAGTAGCAAGCGATCTACTTGTGATAAATATGGTTATCACTTCGTTATCAGGATGGCCCAACAGAATCGTAAATACTAATTACATATGTTGATAGTGATTATAACTGTCCTAGAGATAGCATATATATGTGTAAGCAAAGAAAACCTTTGTACATCTAATTTGACAAATAACTAAATTATAATTTCTGATATTCACGCAAATACCTTTTTTTTTGTTAGGCCGGGAAATAGTTTACCTAACCGCACACCCTGTTGTTCGGGGCAATAAGCAGGTTGAAATTAATGTGAAGTGTCAAAAAGTGAAACGAAAAACAATGACGATAATCCACTGGAACTGTCTGACTTAACTTTAGTGGTCACGCAAATACGCTAGTCTAGCTAGATATTATGGAATGAAGAGATTAATTGTGTGAAGAGAACAGTACTGGTATTACCAATAATAACATCACACAATAGCTTCTATAAAATTAATGATACGGAACCACGTAAGTCTTAGTAATCCCGCTCCATAAATACAATAAGAAACCATTCGTGTAAACATGACTATCGTCAACGTCACCAAATCTAGAGAGTCAAAGATTACAGAGTTACTTATTGTATGAGAAGTTATCTATATAAAGAGGTGAAATCTTTTATAATAATCTATGGGTTGAACGTTAAGATATCTTAAGTCATAGAGTCACTACTGCTATCTGCGCTCAATTTTTATACCTGTGTAAGCTAATCCAAAATTTGGATAGAATTATCTGTATTACTATCAAGAAATGGCATATTAAGATATATTTATTTTGTACCTGTTGTGACACAAATTATCTATGCTTATATTTGTTAGCCGATTAATATCCCACTTTCGTCACGGGTCTCAGTTTTGTCTCGACTACAGTCCCCGTTATAAAATATTCCATTGTAATCCTTTAGAACCACCAAAGCTTTCTGTGGGGATTTCTACTATGTTCGGCGAAACGCAGGCAGAGGAGATCAACAAAACCTTAATGATTTCTATAGGTACAGTACATCCTTTATTTTATTGCGTTCATAGAGACTGGGAGACATACGACGCACGGACTAAGAATACAAGTGTCACCACCCCAATCTTTCCCACGGGTGTCGTATGAGTCGAATCAGGTAAGTAAGCAATTATCACCCATTTCATGACTGATGGTAGGGCTGGTTACCAGTGGGAGTACTCACTTGGTATCGGACCCGAGCCGGTTGGTACCACCATCTCCCGTGTGACCAGCCATGAATCATATCGGTGTGTATTGGTTGAGCAGGAGATAACTTAATTCATTCATTTTATATCTATGAAAATTAAATGGTGAGCAGTGGCTTGACAACAGTCTCAGTATAGTTGAATTCATAGCGATAGTTACCATTTATCGTGAGGTGACTCGTCTGTGACCATAAACAATAATCCTAAACTCTTTGGAATGTGGATGGCTGAAAAATTTTTATCGCACAGGTAGAATATCTGTAATCATTATTACAAATATTCTACATGTGCGATCAAAATTTTTCTCAATCTGACATGAGCTTCTCTACCAGAGCCCATCATCTTCCTTGCGTTATCGCAAACTTAGTTGGAGTCGGCTTCCAATATGTTTCGTTTTATTTAGATATTTTTATATATATTTTTAGCATTTCACATGCTTAACACTATAGATTAACACACAACATTCACATTTTTCACTTTGTGTTTAATCTATAGTGTTTCGTTTTAGTTGATGCATCAGTATTATCTATTAAAAGAACATTTTTTAAACAGTGATACCCAAAATTATATTTCACATAAGATACAAACACGTCAACAAACCAATAGGAAACTCATAATTACAAAAGCGTGCAACTACTATGGCGAAAGAACTATACTATACCTTATACCCAGAATAATTAATGAACTTGATTCATCTTTAAAAGAGATTATAACAAAAGAAAATCTAAAATCAAAATTTAAAACATATTTTATAAACAACCTGTAGTTTACTCACCGCACAAAACATTATTTATCATACCCAACATTATGTGACTGCATTGGACTTAGATTTAATTAAAAAAAAAATGTGGGTAGACTTTTCAATATATCATGTACTCGTATGAATAATGTTTCTTTTTATGTTTTACTGTGCAGAATGTTACTGCAATCTAGACAAACCTTAGTGGTTTTAAGATTGTAAGTTGATAATTGTTTTGTAAGATGTTTGTTACCATAAATAATAAAAAATAAAAAAAAATTACACGGTACGGCTGCGTAATAACCTGTAGCGACTGCTTATTTGACAGCCGGGGCCCACTGCTTAACATACCAGGGTGGCCGTAATTTTAACTTTCTTTGTACAGTTGGCGCAGACTAACTAAAATATAGACGGAACATTACGAACAATCCATTGAAGTCATATAAAACCATGCCAAACTTATAATTACACGCGCTCACGCACACAAATACAAACAAAACCATGCCAAAACGAAGTGTCATAAACCCCAAGTGTTACCAGAGTATGATTTAAAATTACCCCACAACTGACTCGACAATTTGTACGTTACGTACATGAATACATCGTCAGCCCCATAATATTCCCTATATGATTTCCATCCATCCATCAATCTATCAGCCTTTCAACGTCCACCACATAGGCCTCCCCAAGAGAACGCCACAACGAGCGGTCCCGTCATGGGGGATAATGCCGTAATCGCCACGCCTGGCAGGCGGGTTGTCGATCGCAGTAGATGTTGTTAATACTCGAGGGAGTGCTGCTGCCCACTCCCCCGGTATTCCCTCAGTCGGCTCTTACGACTCCCGTGGGTAGAGAAGGGTGGGACAATTCTAAAGCCGGCTCCACACTTACTACTTTGCTGTAAACTTCCTTTATGTTTTAAACAAAAATCTTTTAAAATTTTACCCAAATCATACAGATTTTATTCACACATCTTTAAAGGGGCTTTACTTTTTAGTTGACAATGCGGTTTCTTTATTTTTTAGTTAGTCTAAGACAGTTATTAATGTACCTTCGTATATGAGTCCTACATAGTTTGTGACAGATAAAGCTTCTAGCACACAGTTCATTTAAAAGTCAATGCGGTTGATCGGATTGGCATCAGATTTCGTTGTCGGCTAATATTCGTGCCTTATCGCTGAATAATGGCGGGTGGGATGCGCCTGCGCAGATAAAACGTTCTCACGTCCCTCGCGACTCGCTATCGGCTCCAGCTAAAGCGATCGCAGACGGTGATCAGGATTTGAAAATAATTAGATAAACGTATGGTATACTGTGTCCGATAATTACATAGCTATATGTAAAATACTAACTCCACTTTGGATTTCAAAATAGGGGCCCAATATAGTGAAGGGAAAATATTTTTTGCCATAGCTTACTTGCATACGGCCCGCCTGATGGAGAGCGGTTACCGTAGCCTATAGACGCTACTGTTGTTAAGGAGAGGAGAGGAAGAATGATACAGGGGACTTGTGGAGGTGGCTTCAGGTGGTCGAGTCAGCCCAGTCATGTCAGGAGGACCTATGTATACATGTAAATAGATGTGCCTAAATATCAAATGTCATCCAAACTTTTTCATTCGTATATCTTCATAAACTTTCGCATTTATGATAATAGTATTTCTTTTTTTCATTTTAGTACCTACTAAAAACACTTTGTCCCTGATGTTTTATCTGCGAAAAAAAACGAGTGTGCTTTAGACCACATGACTGAAGTATATAACAATAAATATATATTATTAATAAAGTTAATCTATTAATAACGAGAAAGAGAGAAAGAAAATGTGTGCTCGCACCTCTCTCTCTCTTGCCTCTACAATAATATACGAAACGTAACTCTCTCTCTTTCTATCTTCACTAACTTATATCTCCCTCTCAACTTCCGTTCGCCTCGCTCGATCACACTTTTCGTAACGCTCACGACACGCATTCACCAGCTTACTCCTCAAGTCAAGCGTGCGTAAATAAGTATTTACTTCAAAAGATTTTTATCTATTATTTGTTTTTGAATATAATCTGATGGTTTTAATCTTCGATAATCATTGATTGAAAGTTTTAATACATAGGTACTCGTATATAAAACAAAAGCAGAACAGAAATTGCGAACTGTATTTGGGCAAACAATAATTTCCCTTCAATCTTAAGCACTATAAGTGATATATAAGATTTTTTTCCTACGTCATTATACTCGTATATAAAAAACTATAAATAAGCGAAAAAGAACATAACAGAGTTTTCAACCATATTTAACGTTCCCACACTGGACAATTCTTTGTATGATGTATAAATGGATGTTCTGAATCTTGTATCCGTTGAATTATGTTTGTAAAGTCAAATATCGTTGAGAGGGTGATGTGTCTTTTTACTAAAATAAAATAAAATACAGTAAACAATATTATAACAAAATGATTTTTTTGAAAATACTCTCTTTATTAAACCATGTTATCTTGGTTGATGTATACTTGATTCTGCATCTGCAATCGTGACGATTCAATTTCGTACACTCAGATATAACGCAGTGATAGAAGTTTTTAGTTTTCACGTATAAAACGTATCACTATACAGTTCTCTGCCAATCACATTTATGTCTCAATATAATAAAATTATCGTTTGTTCACTGTAAGTTGTATAAGTACATGTCGACATAATATATATTGACATCGCGATCATTTGATAAAAAAACATACACAGAGTACGTTGCAGATAAGCTGATAAACTACGTGGGATGACAAACGGTTCGATTGTTACAATGTTTTATTTTTATTGAATTTATTTTGACTGATTAAAAGTACACTGATGGCTTAGTGATATAGGTATTGGCTTCTATATATAACTAACTAACTAACTAACCTACCATCACGCCATTTCCCTTGCGGGGTAGGCAGAGAGAACAGAGTGCCAAGAGGTTCTATTCTTGCATACATCTCTCGCTTCCTCAACATTCATAATTCTCTTCATACACGCTCGCCGGTTTCGGAGACTCCTGACTCCACCTTCCTTCAATACATGACCGATTTGGTCTAGGTAGGTGTGTCTCGGTCTCCCTCTACCTACATCCTTCCGCTTTCGCATTCTGTATCTTCTTAACCAGTAGCTCGTCCGGCATTATTTCCACATATCCAAACCATCAAAGAATTTCCTTTCGCATCTTTACACCAATACTCTCTTTCATACCTACTCGCTCTCTTACGTCGTCGTTACGAATGCGGTCATATATATAAATACCTTTTATGCTGATCTGCAAATAGTTCTTCCAGGTTTGGAAGTAGTGGCATCCGTCTGCCTTGGTTTTTCCAGCATGAAACCTGCTTGACCCGGGAAGTACCACCCTCTTACAGAAGATAAGCGTGGCACAACTATTGATACTTTTACTGTTGTGTTTCATACAGTGTGTGAGAGCGCCGGAGGTCCTCTCCACCTTCTATCCTTTTCGTTGGAGTTGATGACGCGCGAGTGATGCCTCTAATGTTGCTAGCTTCTATAGGCAACGGTAACCACTTACCATGTTCTTTGCCCCCCTCTTAATATAAAGACATAACAATCCTATGCCCACTAAGTAAGGGTGTAAAGTTGGAACATGGCGGGCTACTTGGTAGACCAGTTACAACTGACCTGTTTTATTAATTTATGATTAAGAAAAAAACAGTAGCTTTAAAAAACAACAGTTGGTTTTCTACAATATAGGTCCGACTTATAAAATTATCGTTACTTAAACCGTGGCGTATTCGGTAGTGTATCTAACGGACTTCCGTGCACGAGGTCGTGGGTTCGATTCCCACTCAAGACATTTATTTGTGTGATGAACACAGATATTTGTACTGCGTCTGGGTGTTTTCTATCTATTACATGTATTTATTTACAAAAAAAAGTAATATATGTATTATATACGTAATCTGGTACCCATAGCACAAGCGTTAAGCTTAGTTTGGGACCAGAGGACGTTCTGCGAAATGTTCGTGAATATTTATTTATGAATATTATTTTATTAAATATTTATCAAGCATATCTTATTTATAAAATCTACCTAATACTTGTAAATAGGTGAACCTAAATTATATAATAGGTGTCTAGACATGACAAAGACAGCTATTAGAAATATCATGGTTACATGTCATGCATAAAATGAAACAAGTATAATTATGACAATTTTATTATTCATTTACAAGAAAATGTAAATCGCAACATTCATTTTGATTGCTAATTGACATAAAATATACATTTTAATAAATTCTGTCGTTTTGGATATTATAGCTGCAAAAACATTTGCTAATAACTAATTATTATCGTGTATAAATTATATTGAAACTTTATTTATCTCATATATAAAATTCTCGTGTCGCGGTGTTTGTGGTTAAACTCCTCCGAAACGGCTTAACTGATTCTCATGAAATTTTGTGTGCATATTGGGTAGGTCTGAGAATCGAACAACATCTATTTTTCATCCCTCTAAATGTTAAGGATAGTCCACTCCTAAATATTTCTTTTTAATTTTTAGATAATTGTTTTTATTTTTAATGGTGTATGATACAGCAATAAATAATACATACAACCCTAAATTTTTTTATAACGCTCTACGATCAACCCCTATTTTAATTATAAACTTAAATTTTTTTGGCAAGATTTTAATTTTTTTTTTGTCATGGCTTATAATAAAAAATATTATGTTAAATTTTGTATTATTCCAAATTTTTCACTCCTCTACAATCAACCCCTATTTTTGATTTGTTAATTATAAACTTTAATTTTTTTTGCAAGATTTTTATTCTTATTTTGTCATGACTTAGAATATTTTTTTTTATATTACTCTCGATTTTCCACCCCTCTACGATCAACCCATATTTTTCCAACGCGATTTTTATTTTTTTTATTTTTAATAATTCCTTTTAACTATGATTTTTTTCTCAATTCAATTTGATCTTCCGCCTTCACCGGTCGATAACTGATCAACTATCAATCGATCAGTTATCCCCGCTAGATGTCTACCGTTGTCACCTCTCATCTCGCAAACATCACGGAGTAAGGATGAGAACGAAGCCGGTCTCCTGTCTTACTCACTATACAGTTTTTGACCATTATTTTTGTTTTATTTGTGTATCGATCGTAGCAGTGACTGTTATACGTATTAATTTAATTTTTCTGTGCAACTCTCATGTTAATTTTACTCTCATCGTAAATTTATTATTAATTTCCAGTGCAATAATTATTTATTCGTAATTTATTAATAACTGATAAAGACAGTTTGACAGTTTCGTTAATTAAGTGATCCCATGTAAATAAACACGTGTTGTGAGCTCCTGCCAACAACGGCCATTACCGTACCTGTAGGTATATATTGTACTTAACATTTTTTGGAAATAGTTTTAAATCAAAACGAAAACGTGTACGTGTTTAATAAATATACCTGTTTTATTATTATGAAAAGTAAGTCAAATAATAAGTAAACGAATAAAATATTAATTCACTGTTTTTCACCAATACACTGATAGAAGGATTTATTAATTATTAATAATTTACTCTATTTGAAGGCAATTTTAATACATATTTTCTTACATTCAATAAAAATGTATTTGGGAATAAAGTACATCCTAAATAAAGCATACTTTCATTGTCTACAACGCTTTCGATTATAAGTAAATCCCCGCACACTTATATTAGATAGTTATTTTTATTGAACTAAAAAAATGTTTCCTAGAAATAATATACATGGCAAAACAACGTTTGCCGGGTCATCTAGTAATCTATATTATAAACAAGCTGAATGATGTCCAGACAATATTAAAAAATACTTCTTTAAATGTCAATCAAGGTAGAGATTCACTTGTCCTGCCGCGCGGATATGCATGCGGTAACTTCTGTGTACCAAAATTATTTAGTTGGATGAGAGTATATATCTTGCTTACAAATTGCAAGTTAAATTTGACACACTTCCCGGTTTCCGATTGAGCTGAAATTGTACACGCATATGTATATCGCGTGACAATTCAATATTAGGATGACAGGAGCCGATCTGTTTTTTTTGTGTACAGGGTGAGTTGTGTTCTAAATTAAAATTTCAAACATATTGGTTAACGGTTTTAAAAAAAAGGCATTATTTTTGAATATATAAATGGTTATTGAGAGTTAGTACTCGAAGACAAACATATGCTGTCCAGGAATTATTTTTAGAAGTTTTTAAAAGACAAACTTCTACCATACATATTTTTAGGTAAATTTAACACGCACGCCGTGGAAGCTCTCGAAGGCACACCTTTAACCGACTTAGTTGACGATGATGAACACAACTTAGCCAATATTCATAATATATGAAAAATATAGCAATTTGGGATAGAGTGCGTTCCAAATGGTGAAATGATTTTTCAAATAAGTGTAGGGGTTCTGAAGATTACCATCCACATAAAAACAAATTCACAAAATCTGCAGTATCTCTTCAACAAAAAACATAGCATCACGCCTGTATTCCCCGAAGGGGTAGGCAGGCAGTGTGTATTACACACCCATGACTCGCCAGCTATGTTTAAGTCCCACGTAATAGGGGGCGAGCCTATTGACGTCTACCGGGCACATTTCCAAACTCCGGGCTGCTACTGAGAATTTTACTTATTTTTTATATATATAATATATAACACTGGCCGACCCGGGGATCGAACCCGAGACCTCATGATCAGCAGTCGCTTACACTACCGCTGCACGAGAGGCAGTATCTCTTTTATAATATTATTATAGATGGGACTTAATGTGCTCTGCTAGGGCACTTGTTGACAATTGAGTAGTATTATTAAGCAGTTTGAAGCACCTAATTTTTTTTTTGTTTAGGCTGGAATAAATGTACCTAACCGTACACCCTGTCGTTCGGGGCAACGAACAGGGTAGTGTGGGGCCTCACCCACTAAATAAACCCGCCGTGTGCCGTCTCTCCGCCTTTATTGGCGGACCACTGGAATTATGTTACATTCCTTCGGTGGCCCGCCGGCGGCAAGCAGTTTGAAGCACCTACGCATATCTGTTAGCCTAGGTCGACGGCGAATTTCCAGACACTATGCAAAAGTATATATATTATACATTATATACAGTATATACATTACTTAATTTTTTTATAGTACTAGTATGTGTGTTTAGTTGTTTTTTTTTAAATATTAATACTTTTGTTTTATCATTATTCCATTTAGCTCATAATGCAATACACTGCACAAGTTTTGACTAAATTCTGTAATCGGTCTACTAATACTTTCTTCTGAAATCACGAGGGAAATAAACTAGTGAACCGTTTAAGAAGGAAGATGAAGGAAAACTTAGCATCACGCCTGTATTCCCCGAAGAGATAGGCCGAGGTGTATACACACCCAGGGTTCGCCAGCTATGTTTAAGGCCCACGTTATAGCCGAGCGCTATGCGAGCCTATTACCGTCTACCGGCCACATTAAAGAACATGAAGGAGAGGAGTAGGTATACCTATTGATATGTGTGGAATATTAACGTAATTGATTCTCTGTTTTACACGCTTTTTATTAACTTCACCTGTATGTTTTTTGTTTGTATGTTTGTAACTGACTCCTTTGGGCGCGATTTTGACCCACTTTAAACGGTCAGATTTTATTCAAACTTTACACACTTATCAAGGACAAAGGTGACGGGTCTCGTGGCGTAGTCGGTAGTGTAACCGACTTCCGTGCACGAGGTTGTGGGTTCGATTCCCACTCAGGACAATTATTTGCGTGATGAACACAGGTATTTGTACTGCGTCTGGGTGTTTTCAATCTATGATATGTATGTATTTACAAAAAAAAAGTTGTATATGTATTATATCCGTAATCTGGTTACACATAGCACAAGCATTAAGCTTAGTTTGGGACCAGAGGATGTTGTGTGAAAATGTCCCGGAATATTTATTTTATTATATTTATTTAAATTATCACGGCATAAGTAGGCTTTATTTATTTTAAATAACAGTAATTTTGATACTATTTTGAGACTAAAAAAAGAAGAAAATAAATTATAGTTTAAAAAACTGAAATAACACGCTTTCAATAGCTAGTTGAACTAAAAAGTAGAAAATAATATTACAATAAATAATGATTGTAAAAAAGCGTGAGGTGTTTAAAATCAAATGTTACAAATAGTTCACCTATATAGTAAAAAACACACTACGCTTTTTTACAATCTTTATTTATTGTAATATTATTAACTACTTTTTAGTTCTACTAGTACTAGCAATAGCTAGTAGAACTAAAAAGTAAGAAGCTTTGAATACAAAGCGTGTTATTTTAGTTGTTTCAACTATAATTTATTTATTCCAGAGATTTATTAAGCTAAAGTGCTGTTCATGAATTTCATCACACTAAATTCCCATATTTTTCTAGTGTCTAGTAGAACCTTGCTTTTTTCACCATGAATGCCCCGGCTCGAACGGGAAAGTACCACCCTGTCACGGACGATCAGTGTAAAACGAGTGTTTTGTCTGTGTGGTGACGGATTAAGAATACAAGTGTCACCACCCCATTCTTTCCCACGGGTGTCGTATGAGGCGACTAAGGGAAGTAAGCAATTATCATCCATTGCATGACTGGTGGTAGGGCTGGGTACCAAGTGGGAGTACTCACTTGGTATCCGGCCCGAGCGAGTTGGTACCACCATCTCCCGTGTGACCGGCCATGAAGCACATCGTTGCGTTTTGACTGTAGCAGGAGATAGCCGTTTATATAGTCGAGTCCATGGGTGACGGTTACCATTTACCATCAGATGGACCGTAGCTCGTATGCCACTACATGCAATAAAAAAAAAGTTAGTTTCCACCCAAATACCCCTCCCTATTACTCTCGTTATTATCCTTTCTATCCACCTCCTACCCCTTTTCATGGAGATGGTGACGCGCGAGTAATGCGTATGGTGTTGGTGTTGCTAGCGTCTATAGGTTACGGTAACCGCTTACCATCAGGTGGGGCCGTATGCTTGTTTAACCCAGGTACTATAAAAAAAGGTGTACTCGAATCGATGCGTTTTTTTTATGTAGACTTCTTCTCCGTTTAAGAAGGTTTGTTAAGATTGCCAATGTGTATTGATACCTCTTTTTATTAGCTATATATATAGTATGTGTAGTTATGGAAAATAAAGAATCAAATATCTAACTAATATTGTTACGGAAAAGCTCCTTCATACTTGTATCAGGAATATAGGAACGGGCCACTTTTGTTGAACAAAGTTTATCACAGCGTCGTAAATACCGGCTCACATCATTATCTCTTAACGACAATTTATCTTAACGTACATATATATTAAAACAACATGATTGTTAAAGCAATTTTGTTTCATTGGGCTTTAATGTACTTATTTGACTCCAAAACTTAAATCCATTTAAGTGACTTTATAGCAGTCATAGCGGTAAAATCAAGGCCTGCAAAGACTGTGTATTGAGTTCGATTCCGGGTCTAAGGTTCAGATCCTGTAGTGAACACAACTACGACGTTTAGCGATTTTTCGAAATTTTGTTTTATATTGTGTGTATTTCGTGGGTATGATTCCCACTCAGGATAATTATTTGTGTGATGAACACAGATTATATGTATGTATTTACAAAAAAAAGTAATATATGTATTATATCTGGTACCCATAGCACAAGCGTTGAGCTTAGTTTGGGACCAGAGAACGTTGTGTGAAATGTCCGTGAATATTTATTTATTTGTTTACAATTTATCATTGTTCGGTGAAGTAAAACATAGTAAGGAAACCTGCATGCTTGAGATTTTCTCGACGGGTTGTGAAGTATGTTGACCTATTGGGCCAGTGTGGTGGACTATGGACCAATCCCTCTCATCATGAGAGGAGATCCTTACCCAATAGTAGGACAGCAAGTGGGTTAAAAAATTTTTAAGGCGTTCACGAAGCCACTTTTTAAAATATTCTATGTGTTTCAACTCAATAATATATTTGTACACCAAATTTATTAGTTAATATTATTTTTACTTCCCAATTAATGCCTTTCTATGTCTAATTTGCCTTACCATATAAGTTATCTCGTAACAATGAATGATATTATATTTAAATTTCATTAAAAACATTACAAAAAATACGTCGAAATTATTTAAAATAAATTATAATTAACATATAATTTGCTTAGAAATAAGAAAACAAGACAACATCATTCCATCGTTGATAATCGTCGAGATATGACCAACATGCGCTCATCACGCATCACCTGTCTCCCTCGCACTCCAGCTATCGATGTAACCGACTCTTATCAGCTAGTTTTGAAATTAAAAAAAATAAAATAATGAGTGGTATCGTTATCGGCAGCATCCGCTAACGTATCGGCAATGATAACTCGGCATCTGGCTGTGTCAATGGTCGCTGATTTGCTGTTCTATTTACGATAGTGTTTCTATAATCTCGTGTACCAGTAATAATCACAATCTACAACATTATAAAATGAACATGCTCAACCAAAATATATATATTACCCTGACCTATATACCGAAAAACTTCATAAGCCTTAAAACACTTAATTACACTCATTTACATTAGATATTTCGGCCGTTTGTCGAAAAAAAAAGTGCCAGAAGCTAAAACCTTCTTGTCAAATCTTCGCTATGCTCCTTCCCCTTCGCTTTATTCTCTGGGATTGGAAACGTACCAGTTATACCTCTGGTGTTGCTAGTTTATAAACTAGCCTAATGGTTATGCAAACTCTTATGCCATAGGCCGATCTTAATAAAAAAGAATATTATGTATGTTATGTATAACATTTCTAATCACCCATTTAGAACACATTCTAGTGGTAGATCCTTGCTTATCTCACCATGAATGGGCCGGCTCTATCGGGGAAGTACCACCTTCTCACAGAACATCAGCGTGATGCAACGGTACGTGCATCATACTGTTGTGTTTTGTATAATGAGTGAGGGCGCCGGAGGCCCAAGACAAGGGGTTCTATGCTCTCCTTATTATCCTTCATTCACTCTTTATTATCCTTCTTGTCATCTCTTTTTTATAAATATAATAATAAATAAATATTCACGGACATTTTTCACACAACGTCCTCTGGTCCAAACTAAGCTTAACGCTTGTGCTATGGTTACCAGATTATGGATATAATACATATTTACTCGTATACTACTTTTTTTTGTAAATACATACTTATAATAGATAGAAAACACCCAGACGTACAAATATCTGTGTTCGTCACACAAATAATTGTCCTAAGTGGGAATCGAACCCACGACCTCGTGCACGGAAGTCGGCTACACTACCGACTACGCCACGAGGCCCGCCCCGGTTTTATCCTTCGTCTCCATCTATAAGACCTTTCCTTTGAGATAGCGATACGCCATTGTTGCCTCTGGTGTTGCTAGCGTCTGCTAGCGCTCTTTAGTATATATTCTTTGGTTAGCACTACGATACCCGTATGGCGCCATAATGCTTGTTTGTGTACCTAGTATATAAAAAAAAACGTGTGTAATCTGTATATGCCAGTTTTCATCATCGTATAGATGTGTCAGTTGACAGCAACAAATGTTACATTAGTGATGTTACATTAATTATTTTAACCGAATTAATCGATGGATAGTGATCGTAATCCATTACATGTGTATGTTTAAAGATCGAAATTTCCTTTTGAGATATCATCTGGATTGATTAATCTGTAATTACCTCTGAATATATTATACAGTTAGAATATATTAGAGTATATATATGTTTCAAGAGATACGAATCAGTTTCCACCACAGTCTGTCCGATGACTATTGATAATATTGTAGAATATATTTTCAGTCAGAACATAGTCAACTTGCGAAATCTTATATTAAAATTTACTTCACATTTTAACAAAACACGATGGGATTTTAGCCCAATTTATAAGTAACTGTTTGGTCACATCGACGAAGAATTGTTTATAACAGATTTTTTTCGTGTTCGGAATATGTGAAAATAATAATTTATTAGATGTGATCGCAAGTCATACATTAAGTATTGAGATATCTAACAGATTTATCTAATTGAGTTTGTTAATTGTTGTGCTAAATAACGGATTCTCAGAATTTCAAACCGATAACAGGATATGATAAACTAAACGAGTTCTTAATAAATAACTTAGAGCTTTAGGATCTGTCCTGACTTATCGTTGAAAGGTCCCTCGCTTAATATATTATTTTACTAATTGATAGCACTATTATTATTACTTTTGTCTGTGACGGACTAAGAATACAAATGTCACTACTCCACCCTTTCCCGCGGGTGTCGTACAAGGCGACTAAGGGACGTATGCAATTATCACCCATTGCATTAATGGTGGTAGGGCTGGGTACTAAGTGAGAGTACTCACTTGCTATGGGGCCCGAACGGGTCGGTACCACCGTCTCCTGTGTGACCGGTCATGAAGCACGTCAGTGTGTTTTGGCTGTAGCAGAAGATAGCCGTTTATTTTTTTATTCGCTATGTCGCTGCCGGCCGTTGCGCGAGCAATGGTTGGCAGTGACAGGGTCTAGACTGCAGCCGCCGCCTGCTGCGTGACTGTCATCTCGCGGAAGGAGGTGGCGGGGAGGGCCCGAGGAATCCTCCTTCGTGGACCCGATTCACAGCTGGCGTGCGGGACGGCGTGGGCTCGCTTATTTGCGCCTGATGCCGCCCAAGCCCAAGCTGCGAACGGTGGGGTCGGGGATCACCTTGCCGCCCGCGGAAGCCTACCGCGAAGGTGTGACGCCCAATTGTGCGGGGCGTCGCACAAGAGAGGGCGCCCGAAGGGTCTGCCGCCTGCGGATCGCGGTCGATACGGCGCGGTACCCGTGATCCGACATAGTAAGGGCGGGCGAGGGCGCACGGTGGGTTTTAGTGGGTGAAAGGCCCCCACCTAAAAAAAAGGCGTCATCCAAGACGATAAGCATGAATGTGTTATCGAAATTAGAAGTCATGAGCAATTGTCACGATGGCTGAAAAAAAATCCTGCGCGTGACTGTTATTTTGGATTACACATTTTCACACTTTGTGTTAATTTATAGCTTGTAACGAGACCATGAGACCAGGCACACACAGTTTTTGTACATTAATCGCGATGGAAATACTGGCTGATAGTCTCCACAGATATCGGATGCGCACAATCGACTCTTAGTTGTAATCTCTGACAGCGATAAGTCCTGACCCCAGATAACCTTGTTGATAATCTGATACATATGATAATGTATCATGAGTGTCATGACACTGTCTGCCTCGAAGACGCTGTTGAAGGCAATTATTATTACAGAAGTCAAATATGAATATTTATCTTTTATTTCTCAAATTAAATGACGAGAAGTTTGGTGGTACTCTGTGTACAGTTGAGTCCATGAGTGGCGGTTACCAGTTACCGTCAGGTGGGCCTAAAATAACATTTAATAGTCAAAGATTCAATTATTTGTGAAATGTGGAAAAAGAGAACTTTAGTGCGAGCGGGAATCAAACCTGCGTCTTTTCCAATTCGGGGAAGTGCTCTAACCGCTATTAAAACGGCAGCTTTTTCCACATTTCACAAATAATTTGTTCTTAATGCAATTGGATTACAATCATCGATCGATTAATTCAGTTAAAATAACAACTCCTGATTCCAATTAATGGAACATCACTAATGTAACATTTGTTGCTGTCAACTGACACATCTATATGATAATTAACTGCCTCGGTGGTGCAGCGGTAGTATATGCGACTGCTGATCATGGGGTCACGGGTTCGATCCCCGGTCGGGCAATGTTATTGAGCTTTTTCGTAAAAAATCTCAGTAGCAGCCCGGAGTTTGAAAATGTGCCCGGTACGCGGCAATAGGCTCGCCCCCTATTACGTGGGACCTAAACATAGCTGGCGAATCGTGGGTGTGTAATTCACCTCTGCCTACCCCTTCGGGGACTACAGGCGTGATGCTATGTGTATGTATTTGTTTTTTAAAGTAACTGAGCATGTCAAGTGCTAAAATACGGATCAAAAATAGTCAAAGATTGTTTGAAGGTAGGTTTTGTACTAAATTATATAGAACCCTTTATAGCTAAGTGACACTGCTTAATAAAGCAAAGGCCATGCCCATTTTAAAGTGTAGGTATCTACGTGTGTTTGTCACTGTACTCCTAAGTGGCTGGACCGAATTTAGATGAAATATTTTGGCCTTGGATGGAGTCGTTTCATAATTGATCTCGATAGATGACGTAACACACTTGACTTGCTCAATTTCTTTAAAGAATTATTTGTGAAAGTGGAAATAGAGAGATTTATTGCGAGCAGTGTTCGAGCCTGTATCCCTTCCAATATGTCGAAGTACTCTGGAACGGTAAGCTATAGCAGTCACCGAAAGCTGACATTCAATCTGCACTTCATATTTGTTTTTAGATGTCTATAAGACCTTCGCTACCTATTGGATGAATTTGCATACATTTTTATACCGATATAGTAAGCTTATTTTTTTTTATATTTCGCGTAATAATCTATACAATTATAAAGTTGTAACAGAGCTCGAGATCTCGATTAGACTTAACAACTGATATACATTTTATCCCGCTACTATATCGGGAACCTGAGATACAACCTAAAAACTGGCTTTTAGTTGCGGCGGCGCCGCAATCAAAGGCTAGTATATCCATAACATTTGCCGTTATTAAGAATTTGAAATTAGATAAAAAAGGAGATATAGAGCCGCTAATACCAGCCAAACTAACGTTCGGATAAGACAACCTCTGCTGGGTCCGTATAATAAAAATTCTATGAAGTTAATTACTCATGATATCATGTCTTGCTGATTACTGAAGAGTATATTGAACCTAGTACCTACTTACTGGTGACCCAATAATTAGGCCAGACGCTTATAACAATGGACAAAATTTGATTATTACAAGTACTACCTACAATAGCTTAATAATATCGATCACTCTGTTTTATTTTCACAATTTTGATGATTATAGTAGTAAATTGCCGTGTGGGGCCGGCTTTAGGATTGTCCCACCCCTCTCTACCCACGGGAGTCGTAAGAGCCGACTAAGGGAATACCGGGGGAATGGGCAGCAGTACTCCCTCGAGTATTAATAACATCCACTGCGATCGCCCCCGCCTGCCAAGCGTGGCGATTACGGCATTATCCCCCATGACGGGACCGCTCGTTGTGGCGTTCTCTTGGGGAGGCCTATGTCCAGCAGTGGACGTTGAAAGGCTGATGGATGGATGGATGGATGGAGTAGTAAAATTCTCAGTGCTACAATTTCACACACGGTTACAAATAATTTTAAAACTATATCCATATTACGAGTAACGCCATTATTTGTTAAGCGAAGTGTAATCTTCATTACGTGTCTTATCTCGGTAACAGTACTGAGACAAAGCAACATTTATGATGTAAGGCTCTGCATTTGTTTTAAAATCCGTTATCGCAGCGTTATCACTAAAATTACTTACACAGTAATTAGAAACCATTTGTAAACTGTATCGCTATCGACAACCTGCTCAAATCATTTTAACTGTAATATTTTAAATAACACAGATTAAAATTAAAATGATCTAGATCTACTTAGCCACTTCTTTCGGAGTTGATAAATTCATTTAGATAGCAACCCCTGCTTCGATTGCTAGATAAATATTTGTGGGCGAATCACAAATAATAGGTATGCTGGTTCATAATAATAGCAGTGATAAAGAAAACACCTTTTTTTTTGTTTTTGTTAAGGCGGGAAAAAAATTTCCTAATCGCACACCCCGTCGTTCGGGGCAACGAACAGGGTAGTGTAGGGTCCTCACCCACTAAATAAACTCGCCGTGTGTCGTCTCTCCGCCTTTATAGGCGGGCCACCGGAACCATATAGCGGTAACATCAAGTAATTCAAAGACGAGTTCAATCGAGTTAAACCTGGTACCTCTGAGTTTTCGATATTTTTCGAACTTATGTGTTTATTTCTTTATAATTTATTTATGTGAAGAAAAATATCGTGAGGATACCTGCATGCTGAGATTTTCTAGACGGGTTGTGAATTCTGCCAAACCGCACTGGGCGAGCGTGATGGAATGTATTCTAATCCCTCTCACCATGAGAGGAAGCCCGTGCCTAATATTGGGACAGAAAAGGTTTATTATATAATAATCTAGATATCACCTTAATCTTCGATTGCTTGATAATTATTTGTGAGCGAACCACTAATAATGCTGGTTCATGGCACCGTTATTTGTTCATTAGTATTTAAAGATATACGTTTGGTGACGGACTAAGAATACAGGTCTCACTACCCCATTATACCACGCGGGAGTCGTACGAGGCGGCCAACGGAAGTTAGCAGTTATCACCTATTGCATTACTGGTGGTAGGGTTGAGTACCAAGTGGTAGTAGCCCCTACCACCATCTGCCATGTGACCGTGAAGTAACTAGGTGTATTTTGGATTTTGGCCCGCCAATAAAGGCGGAGAGACGGCACACGGCGGGTTTCTTTAGTGGGTGAAGGCCCTTCACTACCATGTTCGTACCCCAAACGACGGGGTGTGCGATTAGGAAAATTTTATCCCGCCTTAACAAAAACAAAAAAAAAGGTGTTTTCTTTCCCATTCTTGGGCACGGGTCTGTTACTCGAAGTGAGAGGGATTTAGTCCACCCTGCTGGAGGTTGGCAGATTTCACAAGCAGTCCCAAAATTCTAGAAATCTCTAAGGTGTGTGCCGTACGGGGCCTGCTACCGCTATGCTATCATTACACTTGGAATGTAACATAGTTCCGGTGGCCCGCCAATAAAGGCGGAGAGACGGCACACGACGGGTTTCTTTAGTGGGTGAAGGCCCCACACTACCCTAGTCGTTGCCCCGAACGACAGGGTGTGCGGTTAGGAACATTTTTTCCCGCCTTAACAAAAAAAAAAAGAAAGGCTATCATTACTCTTAACACTTAGCTATTTGCTTATTATAGAAACAAATGGAAAAAATATATTTGTGAGCATGGATGAAATCCACCGTTCAAACCTTGCGCCAGTACAAATCTCACAAAGGTTCTTTTTCAATAAAATTATTTTGTTAGAGACTTAATAACTAGTATATATTATGCTCGTTATTGTATCGGGAACCTGGGGAGTTAGGCAGAATCTCATATCTCACAATCGACATCGTATTGACTCGCTTGTGATTGGTTGAGAAACAGACGCGTGATGTCGCAATAATCCGTTGGCCAATCACGGTGATCTCTCAACTAATCACAGTGATCACGATACGATCGACGTGTGAGATATGAGATTCCGTCTATCCCCCTAGATATATTAAGCTAGTTAGTCCTATATCTAATATTTAAAAAGTGACTTTTCAGTTTCAGTGAGTTCTTCTCATGAAAAGCCTCACTACGGAATCTGGCCACTTTTGGCGATTGCAATCGCCACTTTGTTGTTGCGACTGCACTCGTCTTAATTATTAGAGTATTCTTGACGATTTTAAGTGCTATATAATAGGCCTATAATATAAAGATATTCCTTGAATTTTAATTTGAACGCGAGCAAAGTCACAGAGTACACACAGTAGATATGCACCCATATATATCACAAGAAAATACATACAAACAGAGATTCTTTATAAATAACTTATCATACATACGAGTCGTCATTAAGAGAGATATCTGCTCTTATCAGTGGCTTATCGTGAGATGAAAGAGACACCAAATCGGTCCATCATTATATGACGTCAGTTGTAAATTTGTATTTAATTATTTATATCGAATTGTAATGTGTTGTATGGAAAATAACGGTGTAACAGGAAGTTCGATCAGAATATTGTAGGGATGTCCTTTACAAAACGAGAAGTTGTTTGGAGTTTAGATGTGGCTGAGATTCACATGTTAGGGTATGGCAGAAACTCAGACTATCTAAAAAATATAGACGGAGCGTTACGAACAATCTAGTGAAGCCATATAAAACTATGCCAAACTTGTAATTACACGTACTCACGCATACAAATACAGAAAAAACCACGCCAAAACGATGTGTCATTAAACCACGAGTGTTACCAGAGTATGATTTAAAATTACCCCAAATGAGTTAACGATTTCGTACATAGGTACGTTACGTACGTGAATACGACGTCAGCGCCATAATATTCCCTATATGATTTCTTTTATGTTATAAACATAAAACTTTAAAAAAATTACCCAATTAATTATAGAGATTATTTTAAACACTTTCACGCACTTCCCTTTTTAGTTGACAATGCAGTGTCTTTATTTTTTAGTTAGAGGACTCAGAGGGCAGAAATTAGGGCATATCAATGTGTTGTCCTAATTCCAATTTATATGGAATGTGTTGTGGCAGCTTCCTTTTTTTATTGCATATGGTGTCAGATGAGCCACTGCCCACCTGATGATATGTGCTAACCGCTGCTCATAGACTCAACTATACTAAGAGTACTTTTAAGCTGTTGTTTACCATTTCACACTTGTGAAATAAAACTATACACAGCTATCTTCAGCTATAACCAAAACACACTGGCTTCACGGACACAAGGAATACAGTGGTATAATACTCCGACTTGGTATCCAATATTACCACCAGTAACGCAGTGGGTGATAATTACTTACCCCCCATAGTCGCCTTATTCAAAACCGCGGGAATTAATGGAGTGGTGACACTGTTCTAGTAAATCATTTCGTACTAGGACAGAATTCTACTGGTTTTTTTTGACTCTAGAACAGCTTAGCGTATTTAAATGTATTTGGCATAGATAAAGCTTATTATCATAGACCAGCCATTCCTAAAGTTTACTCCGTGGGACCCTCCGTGTAGCCTCTGTGGGGGCACTGTAAAGATATTGGGTCTAGCGAAAAAAAAATACTAAAGGAAAATATCTTAACATTAACTCCTTAATTGGAATTAAATTAAATCTGATTTAATTTACTAGTTACTAATAATAGAATTAAAGTTTGTAAAATAGTAAATTAGTGTTCGTAAAAATCATTGGGTAAGACGTCCTTGGTTATTTTTTGAAGTGAAAACTTCTATAGGAAGGTTTGAATAGGGAGTAAATTCATGTAAATCGACTCGATCGTTAACAAAGAAATCTATCTTTTGCTACGGTATAATGTATGCAAATACTTCCGGCAGATGGCGCAAGTGTCACCCAAGACATTAATAATGAATATGTTATCGATATTCGCAGTCCAGAGCAATTATCACGATGGCTGAATAAATGCAAAGCATCTGGGACGGTATTCCAGGAGATACACACACACACACACACAGCAATGGAATACACACCCACGACCCGCCAGCTATGTTTAAGTCCCACGTAACGTTTCATGGGGCAATCAATAAAATTCCCGAAAATATCCGAAACATGCCTTTAAATAAGTTTAAGAAAACAGTAAAAATCAGACTAATTAGTAAAGGTTATACAATTTCGGATTATCTGGAAGATAAAACAAAATGGCTTTGAACTGCTCCTCATTTTAATATAAATAAGCACATATTTTATTTTATTATATTGTTTTCTCCACAATATTGTGTGTTCTGGTGAGCACCTACTTTAGTTATTCATTTAAATATTGTAAGAAAATTAAGATTAAAAAAAGTGGCTCATGAGTTTCTTGCCGGGTTCTTCTCATGAAAAGCCTTACTACGGAATCCGGCCGCTTGTGGCGATTGAAATCGCGACATTGCGGATGCACTTGCCTCAAGCGCTCGTGTTAGTTATTAGTAATTAACTTTGACAATTAAATGCTATTATAATAAGCCTATGAAATAAAGTTATTTTTGAATTTGAATTTGAATAGGGGCCGAGCCTATTGATGTCTACCGGGCACATTTCCAACCTCCGGACTGTTATTGAGAATTTTTCTTTTTAGGAAAAAGCTCAATAACATTACTCGACCCGGGGATCGAACCCGAGACCTCATGAATAGCAGTCGTATACACTACCGCTACACCACCGAGGCAGTTATTCCAGGAGATGCAGGCTCAAATCCTGCGCGTGACTGTTATTTTCGATTTCACATTTTCACACTGTGTTAATTTATATGGCTAAGCATTGTCAAATGCTAAAAAATATAAAAAAAAAACTAGTTAAAACAGTTGTAGTACAATTTTACCACCCATCCCATTAAAATATAGATTGCACGGTCAATAAATTAATATGGTGAATAATCAGTCGCGCATGGCAGGACTAGTTTTTTCTTAGGTCTTTAGAATTAAGTGCGTACAGTAGAGATCAGATCTTGTTATTTTGAGTGTTCCGTTGCCATAGGCTAATACCACATATCATTATTCGTAGGCTAATACCCTATGACCACTGAAGTAATGTAACATAGCTCCAGTGGGCCACCCATAGGCGGAGAGACGGCACACTGCGGGTTATTTAGTGAGCGAGAGCCCTATACTGCCCTGATCGTCATTTTTTCGGGTTCGATAACTTAGAGAATTGATAACAGGTTTAAAATGTTTTCCCGGAAAGTAATCATCTAGTAGATATCTATTACTCAATATTATTGACCTATTACTAGTGTCACTTTGAGGCAGTTTAAAAAACACATTAATAAAATTTACATATTGTTAAACAGCTATTAAAATACTGATTTATTATACACTATCTGCTACCGCGCGGCCGCGTGGAATTTAGTTATTTTATTTTAAAAGCTAAGGTACTTCTTATAATATCAGCTATCTGCCAGTGAAAGTCCCGTCCATATCAGTAAGCCGTTTTGGAGATTTGTTGGAATAAACAGAAAGACACACAAAAACTTTAATACATAATATTTTATTACTTATAAGTAATTAATAATTTTTAAATAATAATTTTTATTATTTATAAGTAACCGGCCCCACACGGCCTACTTATAAGTAGCGGCTTTAGAATTGTCCCACCCCTCTCCACCCATGGGAGTCGTAAAAGCCGACTGAGGTAATGCCGGGGGAGTGGGCAGCAGCACTCTTTCGAGTATTAACAACATCCACTGCGATCGTCAACCCGCCTGCCAAGCGTGGCGATTACGGCACTGTCCCCCATTCTTGGGGAGGCCTATGTCCTTCAGTGGTAAAAGGCTGATGGATGGATGTATGGACTTATAAGTATGTAACGTTTATATTTTCACATGCATTGAGTAAAAAGCTGTTATGTTAGACATTACAAACAGACACTTCAATTTTATTTTTATATGAATAGATGCTATAAGTAGCAGGTAAAGATTATTACGAATCATCACTATAAATGGAAATTCAAATGTATGCGTCTCATGAATGGTATTTTAGATAAAGAAGTTAAACTAGTAAATCGAGTTTTTTTTTTTATTACCGGTATTTAACTCCTACGTGATATAGAGCTTTATTTATGAATGAAACGGAATTGTGCTACATTCTATTTATTTTATGCCTATTCAAATAACGGAGTTAAAATTATTCATAATATGATTATACATAGCATCACGCCTGTATTCGCCAAAGGGGTAGGCAGAGGTGTATTACACACGCACGTTTCGCCAGCTATGTTTAAGTCCCACGTAATAGAGGTGAGCCTATTGTCGTCTACCGGGCACATTTCCAAATCCGGGCTGCTTCTGAGAATTTTTCTTTTAATGAAAAATCACAATAACACTGCCCGGCCCGGGGATCGAACCCGAGACCTGATGATTAGCAGTCGCTCACACTACCGCTGCACCACTGGCAGTTATTAGTTAGTTGATTATACGTTCATTGATTTTGAGTACAGCCCTGATGGTAAATGCCAACGCCTCTGAATCTCAACCATTGTACTTAATTAGTTTAGCTATCTTTCTCTACATAAATACATAGCTTTTCACGTCTGCTAGTGCAGTATAGGTGATAGATGTAGCTGATAGGCTACTTAATATTTTTCTTCTGTTAGATGGAGACAGAACTTTAAGAGTAAGTGTCATTATAAATTTAAATTCGTCAATATTTATAGATGAGTTCTTTAAGTTTATGGCGTTTTTCTGTAATTTTTACCTGTTCCACCAATTATCTCATCATTATTCGTTTTTAAAAGCAAAAATGCAATACTATTTTCCCCCGCAATGTTGTGATGCTATTGGTTCTGTACAAACAGCGCCACTAGCGGTGAATAAAGTAACTATTTTACAATATAGGATCATCATGGCTTACTTGCGATATCATCTACCTGGATTACAGAAGTCAATTATTATTATAAAGCTGCAAGAGCTATGTCTGTACATTTATGACATTTATTAAGATATTTAGGCGTGTCTGAACACAGTTTTTATTTTTTCTGTTTCTCTGTTTGATGTGCGAAACATCACACAAAAACTACTGCATGGATTTTGATGGAAATTTTTTGTTTGATAACTGTTGATTATACCTAAAGCTTTATATATTTTTATCCTACTATTATATAGGTAACTTGAGATATAACCAGAAATCTAGGCTTAATAATTATTACATAAAAATAAAAGTGAGTTTGATTTTTCACGCCGTAACTGCTTAACAGTATCATCACTATCAACTATCAACACTCGCACCCCGCCATCTCCAAGCAAAGGGAGAAGAACATAAGAGTTTAATAAGGAGAGAGTAGGATGGATAAATAATAATAAATACTCACGGACATTCCACACAACGTCCTCTGGTCGCAAACTAAGCTTAACGCCTGTGCTACATAGCATCACGCCTGTATTCCCCGAAGGGGTAGGCAGAGGTGTATTACACACCCACGACTCGCCAGGTATGTTTAAGTCCCACGTAATAGGGGGTGAGCCTATTGACGTCTACCGGGCACATTTCCAAACTCCGGGCAGTTACAGAGAAATTTTCTTTTTAGGAAAAAGCTCAATAACTTTGCTCGACCCGGGGATCGAACCCGAGACCTCATGATTAGCAGTCGCATACACTACCGCTACACCACCGAGGCAGTTAAAGTAACTAAGTACCTGTGCTTATGGGTACCAGAGTACGGATATAATACATATATTACTTTTTTTTTGTAAATACATACATATGATAGATAGAAAACACTTAGACGCAGTACAAATATCTGTGTTCATCAAACAAATAATTGACCTGAGTGGGAATCGACCCACGACCTCGTGCACGGAAGTCGGTTACACTACTGACTACGCCACGAGGCCCGTCTAAGGAACTATCCTCTGATAGAAAGGAGAGGATAGGAAGGGAATTTAGACCTCTGACGCTCTCACCTCACCTTTTTTTTTTGTTAAGGCGGGAAAAATGTTCCTAACCGCACACCCCGTCATTCGGGGCAACGAACAGGGTAGTGTGGGGCCCTCACCCACTAAAGAAACCCGCCGTGTGCCAACTCTCCGAATTTATTGGCGGGCCACCGGAAATATATTACATTCCTTCAGTGGTGCTCTCACTCACCCTACGAAATACAACGGTAGGAGCATCTACCGTTATTTCACACTGTGTTCTGTGGGTGGTACTTCCTGATCGAGCCAGCTCATTCATGTTGGGATTAGCAAGGCTGCAGGTACCACCAGAAAACTAATTATAGCACAATAATCGTTTTCTCTTTCTTGATTTAGTTAAACTAAATCCCGATATGGTCAATGGGCACTGTAATATTTCGTAAAATGTTTAATTCTGTGTTCTGGCAGCGACATAATATATAAAAAAACATAAATTTTAAATGTCAAACTTAACCTCTCGGAATTTTAAATTAGTGATTATATCTGGTGTGAATTGTTCCAGTTTGATATTTTTCACCGTAAAGTTAATGACAAAATAATGTTAACATTTTATCGTAGCACATAAAATTAATTGAGTAGTTATGAGCAATTTAGATGAAACCTATTCACGAGGCGAAGTTATTATCTATACATAGGTATATATAATTACTTGTCGCGACTGACTTACCTATTAACGCAGAGCTCAAACCGTTGGGATTACACATTTGAAATTTTGGCAGCTGATGCCTTTTCAGTAAGGTTTTTGAAAAATTTATCCCTAAAGGGGTAAAATAGTGTATATACGTTTGTGTGGAACTTTGTCACCTTTAGAGTAAGAAGCACGAAATTTTATATACCTGTTTCTGGTCAGCAATAAATGTACGAGTATAGTGGAATTTCAAAAAGAAATACTGCCAAGATGGTCAATTAAGGGTTGAAAATTTAAAAGTTAGGTTTGTAAAATAAGGTATAAACGTTTGTATGGGAGTTTGTCACTTTTAAAGTATGAAGCACGAAATTTTATATAAGTGGTTATATGTGTGGTTAAAAGTAAATGAATATGTAAGTATAACAGCGATTGTATAATTTTTACCCCTAAGACAGTGTATTAGTGGTTGATTAAAAATTGCATAAAAAGAATGTTATTTTTAAAAGAAGAAATTCAATTTTGAAGCATCTTATATAAAGTTTAAATAACAAACTACAAATTAAGTGCAATCCACGACTTCGTTCACGTGGATTTGAGTTATTAATTTTTTTGCAATTCCCTAATTATTTTTCTAAAATAATAGTATCCAGAGTTACACCTTATAATATCTGATATACGTC
This sequence comes from Leucoma salicis, assembly GCA_948253155.1. Lineage (NCBI taxonomy): Eukaryota > Metazoa > Arthropoda > Insecta > Lepidoptera > Erebidae > Leucoma > Leucoma salicis. Next base: position 27,212,785 of record OX411806.1, read on the forward strand.
AGTAAAAGTTCCATCAAAATTGGTCCAGCCGTTACGAATATTAGCCGAAAGAAACAGACAAAAAATCATAAAAAAAAAATATTTTGTTACTCTCATATGCATTTAGTAAACTGTCATTTAAACATAACAAACAGACATTTCAATTTTATTTATTTGTATAGATAAGATTTTTATTGCTTAAATTCATAGTTTGCACTATAAATAAGTTTACGCTCGATAGATGGCATTATGCACTTTTTCTGAATCAGGCTATCGTTTCGTTATGCCGCTTATTATTATTATATGACGAGATCACGTTAACGGTAGGCTGTACGGAAGCGACCACTCAAGTGATGTCACACAGTTCTTGCGGTCTGCAAATACAGGCGGAGAGACGGCACACAGCGGGTTTATATGTAGGTGAGGGCCCCACACTACCCTGTTGTGGTCACTACTTGACTTGGCACCGACTTCAAACACATCATTTGTAGTGTCTAGCACGGAAATCGTATGTATTTTTTGCTTTTTAGTTCCTGGGTGTTTTGATTATTGAATGCGGGTTTAATTTTTTTTAAATAATGTAATATTAATTTATTAACGCGTGCGATGCCGCGGATAACAGCTAGTTTGTTAACATTTTCTAAGAAAAAACCAACTAACTTTTATTAGTTCCATAGTTAAACGCGATACGAGTTTTTTAATAAAATAAAATAAATCCTCATATTTTTTTTCAAATCTTTCAAAGTTATGTGTAGGTATATAGTTGTTTTAAAAAAAATTTAGATATCATTATTATTTTGATCCATATACGGACGAAGATATAATAACTTATGATCATAACCTTCAATGGGACTTGGTTATACCAAAATGTACCAACCCACGAATTATCTAAAAATGAGTTATAGATACCGAATTGATCAGCAAGAGGTACTCGTGCATTATATATTATAGCAAAAGCAGCCCAAGATCTATTCACATTTGATTGAAAAAACATATGCATGAACCAACTCACATTTGTGGACTACGTATAGAAAACTTAAATTTTAAACGTTATTTTCTCAATATCAGCGCTCAGAAAACGACAAATTTTATCTCGGAGAAATTGATGGTTCCTATAAGATTATAAAAAAATAAGCTACAGGACGAGTCTATGTAAACTTTAATGAGGAGATGTATCTTACGAAATATTGCCCCAGGATACAATTTTTTTTATCTAAATCTAGGTAATAAACTATCTGCGATTAGTTCGCATTTTTCGCCGTTTCTACATGATAGTCATGTTGAGCGTTATAGTAGACGGAGCCACTGACAAAAGCTAATAAAGATACAACAGTACTCAAAGTTGTAACACATTTAATCGTAATAATACATATACCTCGTAAATAGCACACAAAGTATCGAATAAGAAAACAAAACGTATGTATAATTAAATATATATATATTTTACTCACGACCCTACTAACCATTTGTCAGTCAATCCATCAAAAAAGTTTCATAACAACTTTTTGAAACTGTTAACCGCCGTTACCGTGTAAAAAGGACTTTCAACTCCAACTTTCAGATGTTATCGGCTCCCCTATTACCCGCTGTGATTAAACAATGGCGGCGTAATCTAAAAAATAATTCGCTCAATTTGTCCAACGACTTGACTGATGCCCGCCCAATTTATACCAACAGATAGAGATGGCCCGATTGTTAACTCGCTCAGAAGGTAATTAGTACTATTTGTTTTTGCCGGGCTATCGTGCGAGTGATCGCTCGTGTAGCGCAGAACAATGGAAATGGACCGGATTTTGTAATAATTTTATTAATTCGTTTACAAAAAGAAGTGATAGTGATTTGTTGGGTTAATTTGTGTTTACATTGCATAGTTTTAATTTAATTACACTTTTTCGAAATAGTTTTAAACGGCGTTCACTATGAATTAGTGTTGTTGGTAATTATTTAAAGCTAATAGAGAATTAATTTATTGCTGTTGACACAAGTGATTGATTGTTCTTTTGAATTAATTTCTTGTGGTGGCTTGAAGATGTGCTATAGTTTTAGGTTAGTATTTGTGTAGTTTTGCGTATTCAGTGGACGCGACGAATGATAAAGACTAACCTGCCGTAATACTGTTATAACTAGTATGGAGGATAGTGGAAATCTGGGAATCTTTTAGAGACTAAGAGCGCTAATTTAGGTATCTGTACTAATTTTGTTTTACCTACGTTAATTACTACTGTACTGTGTGTAAGTAGGTACATAGTGGGAGTGTGATTGTATCTTAGTTGTTATTAAAATATGTTTAATTTGATTTTTTGATATCTCAATTGGCAGGGGTGAACGGTATGGACCACCGAAGGAATGTAACATAGTTTCAGTGGGCCGTCAATGAAGGCGGAGAGACGGCACACGGCGGGTTTCTTTAGTGGGTGAAGGCCCCACACTACCCTGTTACCCTGTTCGTTGCCCCGAGCGACGGGTTGTGCGGTTAGAAACATATTTTCCCGCCTTAACAAAAAAAAGGGGGTGAACAGTATCTCGTCGCGTCAATAGGGAGGGATCTCTCGCTGCCGAGCGTCGTCAGAGCGATGCTTGGCAGCGACAGGAATTGGACCGTGGTCGCTGCCTTCTGCGAGGAGGTCATCTCGCAGAAGGAAGCGGCGGAGAGGGCCACGGAATCCGATCCTTCCGCTGACCCGAACCGCCGCCAGCAATGGGGGCGACGCAGGCGTGATTACTTGCGCCTGATGCCTCTCTAGCTGAGGCTGCAGGTGGATGGATCAGGGAACGTCCACCACCCGCAAGGCCTCCCGCGAAGGTGCGACGCTTAGTGAAAGGGTAAGCTGCCGGTGAATCACTGAAGGAATGTAATATGGTTCCGGTGGCCCGCCAGTATAGGCGCAGAGGCTGCACTCGGTTTATTTAGTGGGTGAAGGCCCCACACTACCCTGTTCGTTACCCCGAACGGTGGGGTGTGTGTTTAGGAAATGTTTTTCCCGCTTTAACAAAAAAAAAGGGCAACTGATATGCCGCAACTAAATCGAAAGGGCTTCATCTGCACAGCCTTAATCATAGCCAATTTTAAACTACTGTTTCGTTCTTGTCTTAGGCCGTCATAGAATACCAACCTAATCTGAGCCATTACCCCCAGGTCTATACAATGTCCGAGACATGACGGCCACCCGCACGTTACTGAGAACACGGTCGGTATTTAGTTACATATGTCCGACCACATAGTGTATATGCCATACGTATTTATGATATAAAGATATTATGTGTTTATAGTATTTCTATGCAAATTGACCTCGTGTCAAACTGGAATGACTTTTATTGGTATATTATGATTATACAACTGCTATTATATAAATTTTATTAGGCTATGATAAAAACAAGCTTTAAATTAACCTCTTTTTATGTAAACTTTAAAAAATGTTCTTACCTAATTAATATTAGATTCGGCCCACGACTTTGTCATAGAAGCTGGCTATTTTTCAGGGATAAATAGAAGCCCATGTCTTCTTGGGCTATATAAAAAAAAACGTATTCCCCGAAGGGGTAGGCAGAGGTGTATTACAAACCTACGATTCGCCAGCTATGTTTAAGTCCCACGTAATAGGGGGCGAGCCTATTGCCGTCTACCAGGCATATTTCCAAACTCCGGGCGTTACAGAGAATTTTTCTTTTTACGAAAAAGCTCAATAATACTGTCCGACCCAGGGATCGAACCCAATATCTCATGATCAGCTGTCACTTACGCTACCGCTGCACTACCGAGGCAGTCGGCTATATATATCCATATAAATTAAATAGTAATTAAAAAAAAAGCAAATTTTTGTTTTTGTTTTTTTTTCATGCAGTGTAGACGAGCCACGGCCCATCTGATGGTAAATGGTAACCGTCGCGAGAGTATTGTCAAGCCGCTGCTCACCATTTCGTTTCACCGATATGAAATGAAAGAATAAAGAAAGAAAGAAAGAAAAACGTTTATTTTGGTTTCTACAATACAAAATAACAAAAAGAAAAAATACAATCATCGAGTAGAAAGCCAAAAAAGGTTTTATCTCAGCGTATGCTGAAGCACTAAAGTGGCTTTAGCGCTGGTTTTCAGAAAAAACCTTAGTTGTGCCCGACACGACACACGATAATAGTTCAATAATTAATTAGAAAAAATTGTGATATCACATTAATGTAGTGTTGACATACGAATACATATTATGCCAATTATATGTGCCAAATGTGCCAACATGTAGCTGTGAGCTTAGGTTAGAATTTCTCAATCCACAGGAGCAGGACCAAATTAAATCTGATGCAGACTATGTATTAGTGTATAGGAATTAGATAGGAGGATATAGGATAAGAAACATATATATTATAGATAGTAGGTAACTGTTAATTAAATCTTATAGCAGAGCAGACTGACCCGTTGCCAACTAGTTTGCTGCCTTTTGTCTATCGGGTAGGATTTTTTTATATTTATTTTTAAAACAATTGACTGATTGGATTGAATGGAATGGCGGCAACAGATCATCATTCCAGCATCGGGTAGCCGCAAATTTAAAGCTTCCGTGAAATGCCGCGGTTTTGTGCCTTGGTGTAAGAAGAAGGTAAGTAGACGCTCTTGTTGCCTTTTTATTATGATCTCTTGACCATGACAATTTATGATATAGATAGGTTGGGTTTTTGAGATATAATAACGTCAAATAGGAGTGTAGCTAGGTGAAGCTTTCGTCGTGCCGACATTTTCATTAAATGGGGTGATATGAGACCGAGGCGAGATATTATAGCAGAATCGCGCGCACGCGTTTTGTAACCGTTGTATTAGCTTCTCTGACCTACTAAGAATACATGCGCCATACACAGTGTCAGCGTAGTTCAGTTTGGACAATATCAATCACTCACATAACAAAACGCGCATATCCACACTAAGACACGGATGAATTCTATACAACAGTTTAAGCCTGTAAAAACCATGCCGAACTGCCTCTGTTACATGGGTTTCAAAATGCAGCGGTCCATAAAAATGAGTCCCAAATTGCGCGCCTCCTGCACTTGTGTAATTGAGCAGCCATTGATTTTGATGTCTACGTTTTTAGTTTTACAAAGCATGATTCTCGAACCCAAGAGTATAAATTTTGATTTTTCAGGGTTTAGCAAGAGACTGTTTCTCCCTGACCAATCAGCAATCCTTTTCAGATCTTCATTTATTTTATTTGCTGCTTCATCAGCATGACGCGGGGGAAACGAGAGTTACAAAACAAACGGCTATCTCCTGCTACAGCCAAAACGCAAAGATGTTCATGGCCAGTAACACGGGAGATGGTGGTACCAACCCGCTCGGGCCCGATACCAAGTGAGTACTTCCACTTGGTACCAAGCCCTACCACCAGTCATGCAGTGGATGATAATTGCTTACTTCCCTTAGTCGCCTCATACGACACGCACGGGAAAGAATGAGGTGGTGACACTTGTATTCTTAGTCCGTCACCACACAGATAGAAATGATTTTAGGATGGTTGCTAGAAGAACATCTGGGCCTTGGTTCTCTATGTGACGTAAAATTACTTGCCGAAAACCAGTGACGTCATACCGAGCGCGTAACTCAAACGTCAGAACGCAACGTACCACGACATATTTTACAAAAAAAATATTCTGTATACCGCACGATACGTCGTCTATGCCAAATTTCAATTTCACACAGTACGTCTAGAAACCATACAATCGTTTCAATCGGAAAATAACCGGTTTTTTAAATTACATTTATTTGTTTCTTAACTTCATTATAAGTTAATATTTATGCATCGAAATTACTACTATAGACAATTAATATTAATTTGTTTTTGTTTTGACATAAATATATGATCAAATATTGGATAATTATGTACTATCTCTACGTACGAGGAGATAGCTTTAAAACTAAAATCTATCTGTCATTGTTTTAATGTCACGTCATATGTCACAGTGTATAAGTAGTATCTCTTAGTAGCCTGTGCACATTGTTGTGAATTTTACTTTATAATAACCCATCAATAAAATTGTTTATTTAATTGATTTTATAAGTAAGTTACTTACACAAACTAACAAGAAAAAAGAAAGTAATATGTAAAATAATAAGCTCAACACTACAAACTTATCAACAGAAGAAAAATTCAGAAAACAGTTCATTGTTGGAATCAATAAGATCACCACAGAAGAATTTATTGTTATAACAATAATACACATTGCTCCTTCCTTTGATAATCTATTTGAATTAAGTACGGGGCATTGGCAACGTTGTTTTTAGAAGGCTATCATAACTATTAATCAAGAAGTGAATTATCACATTAAATATATAACAAATGCAAAAGCAAAATTCACATATTATACGATACTTCATCGATATCAACGGCAAAATTGCGGTGGCTATTGCTTAATACAAGGACTTAATTTCATAAAATGGATATAATTTTAGTAGATGTGTTGTGAGATATTGTTGTGAAAGTATTAGTGCCTTCTTGCCTGTGTGATGTTTCCAATCAGTGACTTGCTTAACTTTTGTTTGTGAGACTTCATAGGTACTAATTAAGTTATACTTATTTATACAAATAAATAAACGATTATTACTTTTCTGCATACTTTATTTCATCAATTTTATTTATAAGAACACAAGAGTAATTTGCCTACTATTATACACACGTCTAATACATGATCTAAATACAGGTTTTATAATATCATAGGTACATGGAATAATTTATTAAATATTATATTACTTGGACATTTTATAAGAGTGTAACAATGTTCGGTTTATATCTAAGACATGAGTCGTAGTTATTGTTTCTCCCAAATAACATAACGAGCACTATTTTATCAATAAGTATATGCATTGTTAAGTTATTGATATTAAATGTACAATGTGTAGTACCTATAATAAAATTGTAAGTTGTAATACTAAGAAGACAGAATTTACTCTCGTTCTCGTAATAAATAACAAATGACCTTTAAATTCCTAAATATTATCTTAGTGATTCTGAAAATGTATGCCTAAAAAGTAAAATAATAAGTAAGTAAAGTATTAGCGGGTAGCAATTTTAATGGTATTATGAACCATTAAAATCACTGGGTTTCTAAACTTTAGCTTATTTTTCCAGTTACAGAAACTTGTAGTCATTTCACCCACGAAATTATAATAACAATGGTAAACGTAACTACAAACGCGCTAGCATGAAACACTTTATATTGACAGTTTAGAAAAGCTTCAAAACTGACCTAGCCGCGTTATGAAACATATGCATAGTGAATACAATTTTAGACGACTTCCACGCAGACATCGTCAACTCGCCACGTAACGTGCTTCTATAATCATAGCAAATCAGGGCCCTGAACCGATTTTTATGATCTTGAATTTGTTAATATTGTATGTGTTGGGTGTATCTTAGAATGCAAATATTAATTTTCTAATACATTTTGCATGGTTTTTTTGATGAAAAAATTAAATTAAATTCAGCGAATAAGTCCAGACTAAATTTATTATTTCTGAGGCGGTACGAAGTTTGCCGGGTTAGCTAGTAATATTATAAACGTGTTTGTGAAGATCACATACCTATTTGGATGTTTCTCCGGCAATCACGCCTAAACGACTGGACAGATCCGGATATGTTTTTTTATTTGTAAGGAGCAGACAATCGATTAACATAATATTTGTATTTTAACAAATAATATGTTAATCGTTGCTTAAACATAATAAATAAATAAATATTAAATAAATATTCACGGACATTTCATACACAACGTCCTCGGGTCCCAAACTAAGCTTGACGCTTGTGCTATGGGTACCAGATTATGGATATAATACATTACTTATATATTTTTTTGTAAATACATACATACCTATAATAGATAGAAAATACTTTGGAAAATCCAAAACTGCACGCCTCATAATCTTCATTTTTCACAATAAAATTGATTATTTGATAAGTAACTAATAATGTATTGGTCTTACTAAGTAGTTTTCAATAAATCACATAGATAGCGCTAAATTCAAAAAGTACTAATGTGGGTTTCATGTCTTATACGCCATCTAGCGCTAATTTTAAGAAGTAGTTCTATATTGGTCTACCTCTCAGTTCCGGGCCGCGCGCACGCCAAGGCCACGCAAAAAAAATCTGCGCCGCCGAAATATTCCATTGGTGTGTTATTATTTACGTGTGTTTAGAATTTTTAATTATTGTTATGGATAAAATAGTTATTACACTTGACAAATATCATCAGTTCGTCAAGCAAAGGTAAGAACTTTCTTTTAACAAAAAACAATGTACCGGCCGGGCGAACGGCGTTCCGTTGACGATTGTAAAACCACCGGTGGCTATGCGTACGTAAAAAGGTAGTTCTCATGAAAGGCGCTGGTTCGCGCGCGACACTAAGTCGCGTCGAGCGTAAATATTCAGTATTTTTTGTTTATTTAATAACAATTAAACCACATTGAATCAGACCGTGAAAAGTAATAGGGCTCTATTCCTACTCATAATAATTCGTAAACGAAAAAAAAAAGATTCGATTAGGAAAGTATTTTGGCCGTTATCGTGTTAACATACATTACCTACAACTCTCGGACGTCCAAGCCAGATTTTTTTCAAACAGTTTATTAACTAGTCTAACAAAAATGGCATCAAAAATATCATGAGTGTTAAAAATAGTGTTTGTTCTTTATATGTGTGTGTAGATATTATTTTACAAGTGAAATAGAGACATTTTAAGTTTGAAAAATTAGTTGTTCCGTGTAAAGCGGAGTAGAACCCACCTCAACGCTTCGCTTATGAGGCGTGCAATACCCAGACGCATTACAAATATCTGTGTTCATCACACAAATAATTGTCCTGAGTGGGAATCGAACCCAATAGTTATTATTGTATTTCTGTATATGTAGTATTATAAATTACAAAATATGTGTATGTATGTACCTACCTACGTGTATGTTTCAAAGCATTCTAATCTATTGCTTCATCTTTCTTGAACAATTACTCTTTAGAAATTACTAGTAAAAATTAATACTCTATTGTAGTATAACTAAGGTGTTTTATTGTGTGTGAGGTTGTCGTTTTTCGACCTACGGCCCCGCGATCCATTTCATCTCTTTGAAACATAAACTACATTATAGGCGTCAATTGTTAACAGCCTCTCGATTCTCGTGATTTGATATGATCGATTTGCGTCGCTTATTTTCTCGTGGTATTATTGTTTTATTCGATTCGATAGGTTACGCTCTGATTTTGCGTTTGTTGAAATGTAATAATCTGATTTACAAAATTCCATTCCAGGGAATATGTTTTCTTAGTTAAATAAAGTAAAATTAATTATTGCAAATATAAAAAAAATCACCACATCAGTAAGAGAACTATTGTTTATTTTGACTAACAGCCTTGGCTATTAAAATGCCAGTGATAAAAAAAATATGTTAAATAAAATAATATAATATATAAACTGCCTCGGTGGTGTAGGGGTAGTGTATGCGACTGCTAATCATGAGGTCTCGGGTTCAATTCCCGGGTCAGGCAATGTTATTGAGCTTTTTCCTAAAAAGAAAAATTCTCAGTAGCAGCCCGGAGTTTGGAAATGTGCCCGGTAGACGTCAATAGGCTCGCCTCCTATTACGTGGGACTTAAACATAGCTGGCGAGTCGTGGGTGTGTAATACACCTCTGCCTACCCCTTCGGGGAATACAGACGTGATGCTATGTTAATATAATATGTTAGTATAGGGTTTTTCAACAAGAACTTTGTTTTTTATATCAAAATAAAACAATAAATTTAGATGATAATGATTCAAATTTTTATTGTATTACAATAAGTAAGGTTTGGCAATTATGAATGACAAATAATATCTAATAAATGTGTACCACGACCACACACCACATAACGATATTTCCACTAGATTCTTGTTTTGCCTTTAAATCACGTCCTCTAAAATCCCTAAAAGGCTTATTGCCGAGTACCTACATGAGTTTTTTTCTAAAAGAAAATAAAAATAATTTAAAAATCGAACATAAACATTCCTATACGTAATAAGCATCACCTACGCGATACATAATACAATATTTGAACTTAAGATTTTGACACTCGTTCGATATCGATTCATCTCAAATGACGGATGTAATATACACAGATTATTTTTATTTTAAGCCTTACAGTATTTAATTTAAAGTTGAGTGTCGGATAGATAGTAGTGGGTATGTTTTTTATGTGTTTATTGTTAAGGACAGTGTACGTTTGTTTTGACAGCCCGTGTACGGTTACGGGTGACTACGATTATAAGATTGTGTGGAGCCTTTTAGATTTACAGATAATGAAGCGGACACACAGTCGAATAGAATCAATAACATGGCTTCGCTTGATTTAATGTATTGGATAGATTTGTTCCCAATTGTAAATGGTAACTGTCGTTCATGAATTTAAATATGTACTACTACTACTACGCTAGCTATGTTCCAATCAACTACAAACAATTCAAGAAGCTCAAGCTAGATCTCATAATTCACTTAAGAGAACTAAAATTACGTGCACAAATTGTGACTAACCAGAAAGAGAATATTTTATTGATGTCTAATAGTATTTAGTAGATATTTCGAATCAAATCATTTAATTTGTTGACAACTATAAATAACTATTTCATTTAATTAGACGGCAGCATAGTTGTATAATAAGTTCCCAGAAATAATTAACGTTTCTACGTCACATGTAGGTACTGATTGTTATGTATTCGTCTTTCTTATTTGATAAGCGAGCACCACTGTAATAAATATGACTAATAGAAACTATGTACTATTAGTCATTTAATATCTACGTCGTAAAACGAATATTGAAGCTTACAATAATTATAAAGTTATAACACTAAGGAATTCTTAGAATTTTGTGAATACTATAGGTGCACTGGCAATATTAAATAAAATATTTTTAAGCCACATTATTTAAGAGATAATAAAATTCAAACATATACGTTTTTAGTGATAATACCGCTGTAATAGATTTCTAGGAAGGCGGTTAAGTAGTCACAAAAGGTATGTTATTGAGTTTTCAGAAACGTTTTGTCATGTCATTCTAGTAACACCAAAAAATCTCTACAAAAGTGATGCCAATTTAAGGTAATAAGCACATTTTTTGATGTTTTTATATATTTTTGAAGCTTTAGACATGCTTAGCCATGTAAATTAAATTTTCTGTTTCTCATTTTCGCACTATTCAGATAATATAAGCACATATACAATGTGTAAAAGATAAGGAGGTCGTAGCATAGTCGTGCACTTACAGTTCCAACGATTTTCGCTCGACTAGCAATCAGTGACCAAAGAAAAAATAAATTAGATTAAAAAATCGTTATTATTCTAATTACAAAAAATCATTTCTGATACACGCACTGTTGTTATTTTCTATGCTCGTCATTTTTGCCAGTCGTATGTATACAATGGCCGGCCACACATCGGCCGACGTGTCCGGCCGTATTTTTGTTCGGCTGTTAATGGCTCGATGCGTTGATAAGATAACAACAATGTTTTAGTTTAATTGTATACATGTTTGTGTTATACAACTATTAATTATTGTTATTAGGTCGGCTACTAAGTTTTTACCGTGAATATGATTTAAAGGTATACAAAGACAGATTGCTCTACAAAACGGTTGCATGTGGAACTATAATTCATAGCGTTAATTTTAGTTTGTAATATTATACAGATACAAAGAAAAAATATCATGAAAGCCCTGCTAAGGAAGTACGGAAAATGAGTGCAGATTTAATAACCTACTTTATGATGGGATGATGTTTTATTGCAAACAATCTGTGTACCCATTTTTTGTGAAGGCGGGAAAATTGTACCTAACCGCAAACCCAGTCTTTAGAGCCAACAGACAGGGTAATGTGGGGCCCTCACCCACTAGACAAACCCGCCGTGTGCCGTCTCTTCGCCTGTATTGGCAGACCACTGGAACTGTGTGACATTACTTCAGTGGTAATAAATGTGAAAGTTTGGATGTTTGTCTGTCAATCACGCCAAAACGACAAAGCGGATTTAGCTTAAATTTGGTAGGTAGATAGAAGAATCCAGCGGGGATCACCATTTATTCCAAAAATATAAAGAGTTCCCTTAGGATAGCTACGCGGTAACCGCTTACCATCAGTTGGGCCGTATGCTTATTTGTCACACACGTAGTATAAAAAAAAACCATTATAAATATTTAGTAACTTTTTCAACTTAATAAAATTACTCGTAAGACAAGCTTTGCTACATGGTCTTTAGAAGGCAACCGCCCGAACCAGAAGTTTATATACATATAAACAATTCGAAAGGTAATTAATCTTTAGTAATACAAAATCGTGTACAATATAACACAGATCGTACACGCCTTAATCTTCACCCACGCACTATTGTCTAAAGCCAAAACGAAACTGCGTACGCGCCGATAGCATCTAGGAGCATGAGGCTCTATAAGGGCCGCGGATATCATGCGATAGTTTAGTTTTACTTATCTGTGCTTCTTTGTAGTGTAGGCAGAAATGTAGGCTTAGAGTATTTTGTACACGTGCGGGTCTTAATAAGTAATTGAAAATATATTTCACCGGTATGCTTCAAATAATTTTCTAGTCGAGATTCATGTTGTGCGATTTTAGGATCTGTGTGTAGTTGCGTATTCCACAATATATTTTTTATTTTTTTTTTGCTAACGTTGGCAGACGAGCAACGGCCCACCTGATGGTAAGTGGTAACCGCCGCTCATGGACTTTGGCATCACCAGGGGCACAGCCAAGCCGCCGCCTACCGTGAGTAAAGTGTTCTTATCAAACCTCGTTTAAAGAGGGACAAGTCGTAACGCTGGGGAAACACCGCAGCAGGAAGTTCAAAACTTTTATTGCTTTAGAAAAGAACGCTGAAAACGAACCATCTTTGACGAGATCGTCTCCAGGTGGTATGGATGAACCCTAGCACGGCGTCTCGTGGTCATGTGGTAAAATGGCGATGTTGGTACCACCTCAAACAGTTCTTTATAGTTCGAAGTGGTTGTAAAATTAAATTGTATTGTATTGTAATTTATTATATTACAAAAAATGCAAAGTACAAATATTTTCTGTTTTGTGAGTACCTAAATGTTACATCAATTGCGACTATGAGATGTACTCGTACCTCCGCTTCGACCTAGTAACTACTTTTATTTAAGATTTACCTGAATTTAGTCTCCGTAACGTATATAGTTTTGATAGGATATAACATTCATCCAATATCATATAAGAGATAAAAATATCTTTATTTTAATCTCTGATTAAATCAAACATCACAATTTACTTATAATTTACTTATCAAAAGAAAACAATGTATATATTATGTATCATATTAGCAGACCATATTTAATAATCTCATGCTTTATAGATGTTGAGAGAGTTGACACAGAATCGATACAAATAACTTTTCGAAACAGTATGTATACTCTACTCTGAATACTGAAACATATTTAGACAGCAATTTGAACGCAGTCAGAGGCGCGATTATATCTCTGTTATTACTACATACGTGTTATTTATATATCATTATATCGAAATGGTGAACAATTTGCCTTTACACGTCAATGTTATACAAACATTTATTTTAAATAAGTAGTGTTGTCAAAAGTTTGATTTTAATCTTCGGAAATTATCAAGTAATCGCTTGAGTTGCGCGCGCGCCCGGATGCCAAACCAAAGCTTTATATCAAAACAAAATTAACTATACAATTTGTATACTTGACTAGAAGTGCTATATAAACGTAATAAAGTTTATTTTCTATTTTGTAATACGTAATGCATAGTTTGTTTTTTGTTTGTGTCATAATAATACTAACCTGTCATGCTGTGACACTTTCGTAGATAACATCACGCTATTAAATGGCCGACCGATGGAATAGCCGATAGAGAGATGGTTTATTTTACTATTTAAATATATGTTTTATACAGTAGAGTTATATATTAACAAATAACTCGTTCTAAACTCCGTCCGTGTGGTGACGGACCAAGAAAACAAGTGTCACCACCTCATTCTTTCCCACGGGTGTCGTATGAGGCGACTAAGGGAAGTAAGCAATTATCAACCATTGTATGACTGGTGGTAGGGCTGGGTACCGAGTGGGAGTACTCACTTGGTATCGGGCCCGAGCGGGTTGGTACCACCATCTCCCGTGTGACCGGCCATGAAGCACATCGTTGCGTTTTGGCTGTAGTAGGAGATAGTCGTTTATATTTCATTTCATATCTATGAAATAAATTGCTGAGCAGTGGTTTGACAATACTCTCGGTATAGTCGAGTCCATGGGCAACGGTTACCATTTACCATCAGATGGACCGTGGCTCGTCTGTCACTACATGCAATGAAAAAAAACTTTTTAAAATGGTTGAAATTGAAAAAACTGCCCCGTAGGGAAATATTTATCCGTGTGGTGACGGACTAAGAATACAAGTAAAATGGTTTTACTAAGTATATGATATGTTAAACAATCACCGAAAGAATGTAACATAGTTCAGCCCGCTAATAAAGGCGGAGAGACGGCACACGGTGGGTTTCTTTAGTGGGTGAAGGCCCCACTTTACCCTGTTCGTTGCCCCGAACGACGGGGTGTGCGGTTAGGAACATTATTTCACGCCTTCATCCAACCATCCATTTATATAAATTAAGTAAGACCTGCTTACTTCTACCCCATAATGGGCGTTTGAGATATCTAGGCCGGAATATTCTCAAATAAGAGGCGTCACCCAAAGACGTTAAGTATGAATTTGTTATCGAAATTAACAATCAGGAGCAATTGTCTCGATGGCTGAATTGGCAAAGCATCTAGACGGTATCCAGAAGATGCAGGTTCAAATCCTGCTCGTGACTGTTACTTTCTATTTCACATTTTTTACTTTGTGTTTAAAATAAGAGCGTCTCTATATATTAAATGTTTTCCTTTATTAATATAAGTTTGATTTAGCTGTATGCATTCGTGCATTTAAATAAATAAATAAATATAAAAAAACTGGCTCGGTGGTGCAGCGGTAGTGTAAGAGACTGCTGATTATGAGGTCTCGGGTTCGATGCCGGGGTCGGACAGCGTTATTGAGCTTTTTCGTATAAAGAAAAATTATCAGTAGCAGCCCGGAATTTGGAATTGTGCCCGGTAGACGGCAATAGGCTCGCCCCCTATTACGTGGGACTTAAACATAGCTAGAGAACCGTGGGTATGTAATAAACCTCTGCCTACCACTTCGGGGAATACAGGCGTGATGCTATGTCTGTGTGTTTTGGTTGTATACGGAGATAACTTTTCCTTTCCATCAGTGAAATGAAATGATAAGCAAGAGCTTGGCAGTGTATTGCTGAGCCCATAAGCGCCGTTTAGCTTTTACTATCAGGTGGGAATTAAAAAATATATAAATAAATCAAAAGAGGTCGCTATTCCCAATATAAATTTCCTCCTTTCAACTATAACTTCTGACTTATATGATTACTTGCGTTTCGTTCAATACCATCAATTTTGCGAAGCGTTGCAATGATTTAGAGGCTGGGGAAGGGTCGTGTCGATTGTGGATAGGATAGCTCAAAGGTTGCAATTAATTTTTGTTTTGTTATTCCACCCTTTGTTTGGACTATAAAACTACTAATAAATGATTTAAGTGTGCTTTGTTAACACTACATTTTGTTTATAGTATCACTTACTAACATTTGCTTATAATTATTGATTTATTAAACGTTCAATAATTAACATTTGACTGTTTCAATTGACATCCTTGCCGTTTAATGGAAGAAGTCACGACATCTATTGGTGTGTTTTAAAATTAGTTTACCTATTACTGAGTCACATATATAAACTACTAGTGATTGCCCGAGGCTTCGCCGCAGCCAAGAGTTAGTTTTTGGTTTATATCTCAGGTTTCCGATATAGTAGCGGGATAAAACGTATATCAGTTTTTAAATCTAATCAAGAGCTATCAAATAAAAAAAGTTGCATGAAAATCAGTTAAGTAGTTTTTTCGTAATGCGCGAACAAATCGAAAGGCAAACAGTTAAAAAATCTAAAAATAATTGCTTTGCGTACACGCTTGTATACTAGTTAGGATTTAATAGTCGTTATTACAGGTGCTTGTCTATATATACATAATTATTCTTCTGAGTTTGTAGATTAAATAAAAGATTGGCACATTGTAGAATATATAAATCATATGTACTAATATAATAAATGTAAAAGTGAGTTTGTTTGTTTGTTTCTTTATGTCGACGTAACTACTTCGTCTTGAAATTTGAAATACATTATAAGTAATATAGTCCAGAGTAAAGAGAAGCAAATATGAAAAATAGAGGCTTCCTATGAGATAATTATTTTTGTACAGATATAGATTATTTATAGATAGATTTTATAGATTACTAGCTGATCCGGCAAACGTTGTTTTGCCATATAAATTATTTCTAGAGAATATTTAGGGAATTTCTAGCGTAGAAAAAATAACTAACTTAATTATTGTAAGTGTGTGAAGATGTGGTGATATGAGTGAAAGAGACATGGAGCGCTGTGAACGATGACGGATTGTAAAAATAACAAATACTAATATCGCTATTCAAAATAGGGATTGGGAGTAGAAGGGTATACATTTAGAGTTGTATTTATTTTTAATGCCGAATCATAAAAAAAAAAGATTTGTGCAAATAAATAAAAAATATTGTTTTTTTGGGGTGGACTTCCCTTATCACTTAGGGGTGTGAAAATATACACACAAAATTTAATAAGAATGGCGACAAACACTGAAACGCGAAAATCTCATATTAGAGAAAAAAATCCGTTTTGTAGTTTTTGCGTGATGCGCGAACAAACAAACAGATAAACAGACAAACAATCTAAAAAAAACTAGACGTCGCGAGACGTCTAGCACATGTGAAAACATCGAAATTATTTTGTATTAAACACAAAGTAAAAAATGTGAAATCGAAAATAACAGTCACGAGCAGGATTTGAACCCGCATCCATCCTGCTCGTGACTGTTATTTTCACTTTGTGTTTAATGTATAGTGCTAAGCATGTCAAATGCTAAAAATATATACCTATAAATATTTATAGGGTTTGCGTCATTATTAGGTAAAAATCTTAATTGTAAAATTAAGTTTACCTGGTCGGTATAATGTATGAAAATACTTCGACAGATGGCGCAGGCGTCACCCAAAGACGTTAAGTATGAATGTGTTATCGAAATTAGCAGTCAGGAGCAATTGTCACGATGGCTGAATTGGCAAAGCAACTGGACGGTATCCAGGAGATGCAGGTTCAAATCCTGCTCGTGACTGTTATTTTCGATTTCACATTTTTCACTTTGTGTTTAATGTATAGTGCTAAGCATGTCAAATGCTAAAAATATATATAAATAATTATTTTGTAGAAGTAAAATGATCATAACTTGATAAAGTACTCCTCTACCGTCTCCGTCTACCTCAAGACGAATCAAACGAGTATAAACTCGATAGGGGGGCGTAGTTTCATTACAGAGTTACTGTGACCACCTTCCAACTCCATCGTGAGACCCTGGATACCATCTAGAGACAAAGTACTCGTCAAGACAAATCATACGAGCCCAAACTCGATGGAGTTATGTCGTTTTATAACGGAGTTCCTATGGCCACCTTCTAGCTCCATCATCAGACCCTGGATACCATCTAAAGACAAAGTACTCGTCAAGACGAAACAAATGATTCCAAACTCGATGGGGTTGCATCGATTCATTACAGAGTTCCTATGTCCACCTTCCAGCTCCATCATCATATCAGCTTCATGTCATCATAATATTGCATTGTCACGATATACACATGCGTGTAAAATTTCAGCTCAATCGGAAACCGGGAAGTGTGTCAAATTTAATTTGCAAGATTTGAACGGGACAAGTAGGTATAATAAAAGCGTCGCCACGGTATCAGCCGATTTTACCCTCCCTCCGACGCGCCTATATAGACTATTACAGTAATTTTTTCTCAAATATCTTAAATATACAGACACAGCTCTGTTACCGCTTTATAATAGTATAGATAAACTGGAAGAAAAACAAACCAAGTGTTTCGTAAGGGTTTTGATCGATGAACGTCCTAGGATACCTACCTACGATTTTCAGTAACTTACTGTTCAACGCGTTTCTTCTTTTAATCCGAGTGATTTAAATCAATTCACGCTTACCCATGGCAAGTCTAGCGGTGAATACTCGTCAATGAGTTCTGTTATTCTGGTAAATCGTGATTAAATACGAAGAGAATTTTGGATAGGAACCTGCCAAAGGATAAAAAAATTTTTGAGTATTAAAATAAACTAGTTACTTAGTACTCAAAAAGTGGAATACATGCTCCAATAAATTAAAACGCATTAACAAAGTGTTGGAATGCACAAAATAAGTAATAAGACAATTACTTGTTGGCAAATGTTGCCGATACGGGGCACCACAATCGGCATACCGGCCACAATC
The DNA here is from genome assembly GCA_948253155.1 of Leucoma salicis. Lineage (NCBI taxonomy): Eukaryota > Metazoa > Arthropoda > Insecta > Lepidoptera > Erebidae > Leucoma > Leucoma salicis. The sequence goes on from OX411806.1 coordinate 27,231,205, forward strand.
GCGCCATCGGTAATTTGGTAATAAAATGAAAATACGTTCGCTTCTTATCTATAATCCGTTCTATATAAACACACTATGCTATATAAATATATACCCCAATAACGTCATAACCACTAATTTTCCCACATACAAATTTAAACTTTAACGACTTACGGTTGAAATTTAACTCATTGTCGACGTTTAAATACTTGCTAAAAGGCCTTAAGGATTAATATTGCTTGATGGTTACAACTAAGTTCTCCTTACGCGGATTTGTATCGATTTCGCGTGGCCGCAAATTTAATTTTCTTTAATAAGCTGTTCACGAGCATCCCCAAAGGAAAGTGGCCTCTGTGGTGTGTAATACAGAGTTTGGATTTAAATATCTGGGAGTGCAGTGTTGCAAGGTATGTATCGAGATACTGAACATGTTTCATCGGGCCTGATGCAAGTGTAGATACCCGCCCCGCCCATGGTTTTTTCGTGGTTTCTCCTAAGTAACAATGGGTTGATCTGCTAACTAAATAACGAGCGAGATGAATCTTGTTAAAGCGATTCAAGAACAATGTTCGCGTTTATTTTGTTGGAGCTGATGGGTGAGCGAACAGGTTTTCATTTTTATAGCGGGATTGATTGATGGAAGGATGTTCGCTTGATGGTTCTTTCACGTCGTGCGCTAATATATCCATGGACGTTTTAAGTCCATGAATATATCACGTTGTATTTCAAAGAAACGGTATAAATATTTTAAACATACATAGCATCACGCCTGTATCCCCGAGGGGGTAAGCAGAAATGTATTGTACACCCACGATTCGCTAACTATGTTTTCAAGTCCTACGTAATAGGGGGTGAGCCTATTGCCATCTACCGGGCACATTTCCAAACTATGGGCCTTTACTGAGAATTTTTATTTTTACGAAAAAACTCAATAACGCTGCCTGACCCGGGGATCGAACCCGAGACCTCATTATCAGCAGTCGCTCACACTACCGCTGCACCACAGAGGCTGTTAATAAATAAAATAAATATTCATGGACATTTCACATAACATTCTCTGGTTCCAAACTAAGCTTCACGCTTGTACTATGGGTACCTACCAGATTACGGATATAATATATAATATATTACCTTTTTTTTTGTAAATACTTACATATAATAGATAGAAAACACCCAGACGTAGTACAAATATCTGTGTTCATCATACAAATAATTGTCCTGAGTGGGAATTGAACCCATGACCTCGTGCACGGAAGTCGGTTACACTACCGACTACACCACGAGGCCCGTTAATAACAATACAAGTTTCATAATACAGTTTTCAGATTGGAATCCTGCTTGCAGCTCTTTTTCCACTTTTACATATATTTTTTTATTTTTTGTTCTTTAAATCAGTATAAAGTACATACTTATCATCACGCCATCTCCCTTGCACATGATACATTTACTTTATACCTGCCTACCCAGGTAGGTAGGTATAAAGTAAATGTATCTAGAAAACGTGTTATCCACTTAATACAGTATACTTATAAGTACAAATCAATTTTCTTATTGTGTATCAAAATATTCTTTAGATACTTTTTTACTACGCGTTATGAAGAAAATTAAAAATGTCATCCATCCATCAGCCCTTTAACGTCCACTGCTGGACATAGGCCTCCCCAAGAATGGGGGTAGTGCCGTAATCGCCACGCTTGGCAGGCGGGTTGGCGATCGCAGTGGATGTTGTTAATACTCGAAGGAGTGCTGCTGCCCACTCCCCCGGTATTTCCTCAGTCGGCTCTTACGACTCCCATCAATTCTAAAGCCGGCCCCATACGGATAAGTTTACATTCATAAAGCAGTAATAATTTCTAAACAAAAACGCTCATAAGATTTTAAAAGTTTATGCGTGCTATAAGTGGTGACCGTAGACTGATCATTGAACCCGCTACCTTTATTTTGGCATACGGTGAATCTTAAATAACTCTGCCTTTTGATGGTAAACCACTAGGCTAATATATACAATTAAATATATCTTTGTTAACGTTCGGCCGCGGCGCCGCTGCAGACAAAGACTAGGTTTTAGATTATTTCTCAAGTTTCCGGTAGTAGCGAAATAAGAGTATTTAAACTACTTTGTCAGTCATTGATATAACTGCTATCAAACAAAAAAGACAGACAAACTTTCTTAAAAATTTATTGTGTACGCCTAAATAGCCTATGCAGTATTTTTTTCTCAAATGTAGTTAGTGGGGTGATACCTTTTTAACCCCAGGCCTTATTTGTATGCACCTATACAAAAATGTCGTTCTAATCATTTATTTGCCTGGTTTATATGTCAAAAATAAAACTAGGTATATTTTTTTATATAGATAAAAATATCTTAAAAGTTAATGCAGTGCCTTATCTATCACAAAATTTCATCCAAATCCATTCAGGCGTGTAGGCGTGATTGACGAACATCCACACTTAAACATCTTAACTTTAAAATTAATAATATTTGTAGGATAAGTTTAAATAATAAGTATAATATAGGTATCACATAACTCATCTGTTGAGGTGTTTAATTAGGAATGAGGAAAATCTTAAAATATATTCAATTCCTATCATACCTATTGTCCTTTGGGCAGAGAATGCTATGTGTTACCTACATATACCGAATTCTAAGTATAAATATATCTAATATCAGCATATATGGTCAGTTAAACTAAGTTGCGTGAATATACTATAGGAAAGGCCTTTGCCTGTGGCTTCGCCGCAGCCAAAAGCAAGTTTTTAGGTTATATCTCAGGTTCCCGATATAGTAGCGGGATAAAATGTCTGCTATACATTTTTTAAGTCTAATCAAAAGCTACCAAATAAAAAAAGTTGCATCAAAATCCGTTTAGTAGTTTTTGCGTGATGCTTGAACAAACAAACAGACAAACATTAAAATTCCAAAAATAATTGTTTTGTGTTTAGGCACGCCATTTATAGTATTTTTTTCTCAAATATCTTAAATATACAGACACAGCTAGAGCTTTATAATAGTAGATACTAGCTGACCCGGCGAACTTTTATTTATTTATTTATTTAAACTCATTTACAATATCTTAGAGGCTAACCCAAAACGAAATCATAAGCTAAAAAAAAAAAAATATTTACAATAAATAATTAAGTAAGTAATACCAATAATAGTAACTTCGTACCGCCATATATATTTTCATGAATAAATATTGCAATTATAAATTGAGATATAAAGTATCCTATCTCTTAAGTTGGAACAAAACACTCATTTAAAAAAAAAGTTAAATCGGTTCAGTAGTTTCGGAGTTCATCCCGGACAAACATCATGACACTGGAATTATATATAATAGATAGATACTTCTCGCGAGTGAAATATAAAGACGAAAAACTAAGAATTATTGAACCATTAATTCTCTACTGCATTATTTCAAGGTTTTAGCCATTAATACCTAAGAAAATCGTTTTTATATTTCCTATTTTATTGATTAGAAGACTTTGAAGTCCTCCACTTATATGAACACACGTGTAAACATAAAACAATGTTCAGAAATCATAAGGAAACAACTAACTGTATAGATTATGAGTACATTAAGGTATATCATTATCGTTATATATTTACTGACCGTTAAATTTATTTATTATCCTGTTTTATAATTAAATTATTAGTTAAGTTTCCTGTTTGCCTGTTATCGTTTAGACTGTTGTTTGTTACTCAGTCTTACGATTACATACCGCTTTGATTCACAGAAAAATATATAGGAAAACCGCTTAATATTGTAACCTTTATTAGGGATGCGTGATTTCCAATATGTAGAGGCTTTGGAAGGTTAAATAAAGTTTTTAAACTAGTTAGCGGCACTAACTCTGACGTGGTTTGCGATGGATCCGCTTCCACTATCACTTTTAATTCTTCATTGTCAACTAGGTTTTAGGCCGTCCACGGCGTTTGTTCTGTAGGTCATAATTTCCAGAACGAAAACGTTGAAACCAATAAAGCACCGTATTTTCTGTTATGGTAGCTTCCCCATACACATAATTAATCCTTCGAGCTGTTACTGCAGCGCTGGTGCCACGGTGGAACTCTTATTCGTAAACAACTAAAATAACCCGGTATTTTGAGTTTGCCATATTGTAAACATAACAATGTCAAAAAAAACAAATGGCGCGAAAACAAAAGAATCCCTAAAATAAAAAAACATAAATACACAGGCCTAAATTTAAAATAATTTTGAATTAGGAATTCCTTACAAAACGCCAGATATTTGAGATCAAATTGGCCAGTTTGACAAAACGCTAATTTCATATGTAAGGGCTTAATATTCATATAAATCATAGCAAGGCATATCACGATATATTTTCTATACAAATTTTCGGGTGACAGCACATGCAGCTATATACCTATATATTTCTATATTATAGCTACGTGTGTGACGGGCTTTATTCGCGGTTCCAGATGCGAATTGGTGGAAATCGGTATCCAACAAAGTGGTAGTTTCACAGAAATTGCAACTGCTCGGTAGATGGCATTAGTTGGTTAGTATAAAGATCTTTATATTGGCGAAATGTGAATTACGTAACTACATTCTGCCCGCGACTTCGTCTCTACGATACATTAACGAGCTCTATGCAAAAATTACAGCCCACAGAAGCTATGCATTTTTAGGGATAAAAGTAAATGTAGTTTTTCGGTTTCAGACTACATGTATGCAAAGTTTCATGACGATCGGTAGAGTAATTTTGGCGTGAAAGCGTTAAACAAACATAACTTTCGCATTTATAATATTAAACAAGAATACTGCTTATCTTGGGGTTCGAAGTATTTAAGTCTCTTAAATCTCACAACTAACATAATCTATAATTAAATTGAGTAATCCAGTAGCATCTCGAATTCAGAACAGACCTAGATTTATGTTTTGATTCGTACAATGATGTATTTCGTTACGAATAATATCATCACTAAAACACAGATGTCGCTATCCTGGTCTCGTAAAACCAGTCGGAGTACCGTGGGAGGGGCCTCAAGTACCCCGCCCCGAGGACTAACTCAAAAACTTCGCAATACTTCGCAGTCTATTTCAATTATTTTGATTTCATTCGTTTTATTTACTTGCTACTGAATTGAATCCATTTTTATTGCAGTTTGAGATACCTAGTAATGGATGCAGCAATTCCAATTGGATTTTTAAATAGACGTGGGTAGCCACGGACCAAGCGAATGAAGCCATCACACTCTAGTGATGTAATCACAACAAGAGAAAAAGAACTGGTATTGACTAAAGAAGATCTATATGAAATATAACACCTTTTTAGAGGTGTAAATGTACCAGAAAACCGACCCGTGATACAACGGGGAAGTGTGGAGCCTTCACTTACTAAATAATCTCCTGTGCACCGTCGTCCCACAAGTAGTTGGCGAACAATTGCTATCGCATATCGGAAAAAAATGTTCCTAACCGCACACCCTATCGTTCAGGGCAACGAACAGGGTAGTGTGGGGGCCATTGATCAGTGCGATAGCTTAGCCGCTTAGAGCACTTGCCCGGATTGGAAGGGACGCAGGCTCGAATCCCGCTCGCACTAACAGTTATCTTTTTCCACATTCACAAATGATCTGTTCTTTATTAGTAGGTAAGGATGAGGATGCCATACATAATATACTTCTGTGGTACTGTACTTTCTGGCAATATGTATACTAAATTTCATGATGATCAGAAGCATGAAAGAAAAACGGAACTTTCGGATTTATATTTTTTTTAATGCTAATAATGGCAGACGATCCACGGCTCACCAGATGGTAAGTGGTAACCGTCGCTTATGGAATCAACTACACTAAGAGTATTATCAAGCCACTGCGCACCATTTTATTTCTCAGATATGAAATGAAAGAATAAACAGCATGCATACCAGTTTTTAAGTCTAATCAATTAAGGCCTTTCAAATAAAAAAAGTTGCATCAAAATCCGTTCAGTAGTTTTTGCATGACGCGCGAACAAACAAACAGACAAACAGACAAAAATTCTAAAAGAAATTGTTTTGTGTATAGACACGCCTATATAGCCTATTACAGTCATTTTTTCTCAAATATCTTGAATGTGCAGACACAGTTCTGTTACAGTTTTATAATAGTATAGATGTCTGAACACAAAACAATCTTTTTTAGATTTTTTGTCTGTTTGTCTGTTTGTTTGTTCGCGCATCACGCAAAAAGTACTGAACGGATTTTGATGTAACTTTTTTATTTTATAGATCTCGATTACACTTAAAAACTGGTATACATTTTATCCCGCTACTATATCGGTAACCTGATATACAACTTAAAAACTAGGTTTTCGTTGCGGCGCAGCCGCAACAGTTCATTGCATAGTTATTAGAAACTACAAACTAAACTGGTGAGCAGCGGCTTGACAATAATCTGGTTATAGTTGAGTCCATGAGCGACGGTTACCATTTACCATCAGATGGGCCGTGGCACACCACCACAAGCAATAAAAAAAATTACTGTCAAGCAATATTTAAGGCGAATTTAATAAGAAAACTGTCGGAATACTGTCAGTTTATTACCATGATCAATTGACGAATGATGTTCGACAGTGCAAACAAATTAACGGTCGCGAGTGCTGAGCGGAGGCTCGACGTGATTCTTATTAAGAAATGGTTCGAGAGCAAAAATTAGGGCTGATCCTTTTGGGAATTATGGTTTTACTTTTTTGTTGAACACTTTTAGAAACATGTTTAAATGAGACAATGACATGTCTTGCTTGAAATTTAAACAAATATCCTGGAACCCGAATGCAGTGTCAACTACCGAGTACAGTACTGTAGTGGATCTAAATCATCCATGCTTCCACTCAAACACATTCTGTTTACCTATACTACGCGCGTGGCAGAAAAGCATACGGGCCCACTTAATGATAAACGTATGTAATATATGTAGATGCTGGCAACACCAATGAGGTGTTGCTAATGTCGTAGAAAGAGATAGGTGGTGGAGAGGAGAGGTGATAAAGAGAGTGTAGGAAGGATAATCAGGATAATAAGCTGAGGATAGGGAAGGGGTTTGGGTCTCCAGTGCCCTCACTCACCATACGAAACACAACGGTGGGGGTACCTACCGGCTGCACAGCCCGAGTGTTGTGGGTTCGATTCCCACACAGGACAACTTTTTGTGTGACCCACAAATGGTTGTTGTTGTGAGTCTAGGTGAACTATGTGTCTGTGAAATTGTATGTATGTAAATTCCCCCGCGATTTCAGGATTATTCCTTATTTGCTTACTGCAGGGTGTAGCTTCTAAAAAACTGAGTTGGTGTATTTCAACATTCCCTATTTCTGTAGACAACCCTATCGGTCCTGGCGCATATAATTTATGGATTTACACATAAAATGTCATTTTTCACAGCTGATCAATGTCGCCATTGACAAGGCGAATAACGAAGGAAACTGGTGCCTGATTGATATATTTTTGTGGCATTAGAAATTTTTATTGTAAAATAATAATTGGTTGTAGAGTTCGGATAGAGAGTGGGTCGGCTCGATCGGAGGAGTACCGCCTCGGCACGACCTTGGTTAGCGGCCGATTGTCTGTTTCCAAATTTGGTTGCAAACCGCTGTCTGGTGTGTAGACACCACACGGTTGTAATCTAGCAAGGTCACTTCTGTTGGGGTGTGGGTTTACAAGCGTGTAGCAGGCCCAGGATTAGAAAAATAAAATAATACTAGTCCCTATAGGTCTAATGGTGTAAGTATGCGACTTCTAATCGCAAGGTTCTGTTGTCAAGTACTGGCTGGGCATAAAGTAATATTGTTTTTTTATCATCAGAAAAAAGCAGAAAGCGTGTATCTTTCAACCCTGATGAAGTCATGTACCTAATAACGTGGGAGTGGTTACAAAAGGCCGATCGAATCCCCAATTGTCTGATTTAATGGTGGATTAGGTAGTTTATTTTTATTACTAACTAGATACTGCACGCGATTCCGTCCACGTAAACTTTTGCACAGTAATTATCTCTATATAAAAATGAGTGTAAATCGCACAGTTATTTTTATTATAAGACGATCGAGTCCCATGACACTTTTTTATGCTTTCGTTTTTTTTATATTCGTTTACATTTGAATATTTTTGATCTACTATATTTGCACTACCTACGTAAAATACAATCACAAAACATCATTAAGTTAACTGTTTAAAATTCGCGGTGATGTTTCCCGCGCGATTTGTAAACATGGCGTCACATCCGGTGAGGCCGCGGCGGAAATTCGACCCATCTTCCCGAGGGAGGTGATGGAGTGATCTTGCTGCGTCACTATAGGATCAGGGAGATTTTGCGTTTAAACTGGTTTATTTATAAACTTAATAATTATATACAATATATATTTTTTTAGAATAGAGAAGGATTTAGGGAACAGTCCACCGCGAGGGTCTAATGTACTTTGGTAGACTTTACAAGCTGTCGAAAAAATTTCTCAGGTAGGCTAGTTTCTTCACGATGTTTTGATCAAACACGCACATAATTTGGAAAAGTCAGGCTGGTGCCTCTTAAAGTGCCAGCCGCTAGAATCAAGCGTAGATATTGTGGGCGCGTCACATCGCCAACTCGAACATATTCTGTCGAGTACTAGTAAAGGGTCCATAAAGGACAGTTAAATATCCACCTTCCACTGTCATGTTTAGGTCGGTATACGTTTAATTTTTTATTGGTTAAGAACCTGCACTAGCTTATTAACAGTTAAAAATCTCGACGTAATTTCTGTTAATAAATAGCGGTAGTCAAGGAAAATTGTGTTACACGAAGAAAAATATAATTAAACTAATTGGAAAAAACGTATAAAAGCTATTATAACTCGAGCCTTAATGCCTCGCCTGATTTACTTAATGTTCTTACATCGAAATAGAAATGTTACAATTAAAAATATATTCTTGCTAATGGTGAGATTATTTTTTATTTTTGGCTGTATTTACGCTAATGAATTTATTTTGTTAGCACAAACATTTCCTACTATGTTTACTTTCAATTATAAATTATTGGATGTCTAAATAAATAATAATATTTTATATATAGTCTGCGCGGAGTTCCTAACTATTATAAAGTTGTAACAGAGCTGTGTCTATACATTTAAAATATAAAAATAAATTAATAAATATTCACGGAAATTTTCACACAACGTCCTCTGGTCCCAAACTAAGCTTAAGTTTTGCTAGTGCTATGGGTACCAGATTACGGAATTATAATACATAATATTACTTTTTTTTTTGTAAATACATACATATATTAAACACAAAGTGGAAAATGTGAAATCGAAAATAACAGTCACGAGCAGGATTTGAACCTGCATCTCCTGGATACCGTCCAGATGAGAGCGCCGGAGGCCCAAGCCCCCTCCCAATCCTCGCCTTATTATCTTTCCTATCCTTTCCTTAGTACCCTAGCTATCCTCTCCTTCTTATCCATCCACCTTCTATCCCTTTTCTTTGGAGATGGCGAAACACGAGTGATATCTCTGGTATTGCTAGCGTCTATAGGCTACGTTAAACGCTTACCATCAGGTGGGCTGCGTTCGCCACACAAGTAGTATATAAAAAAAAAAATGAAGTGATATTATCCAGTCTTCTTGATATAACTCTGAGATTTAGCAGGACATTGCTGAAAATCAGCAATTTTTTTTCTTGTTTGTTGTTATTCACGGGCCTCGTGACGTAGTCGGTAGTGTAACCGACTTCCGTGCACGAGGTCGTGGGTTCTATTCTCATTTAGGACAATTATTTGTGTGATGAACACAGATATTTGTACTGCGTCTGGGTGTTATGTATTTACAAAAAAAATAGTATATGTATTATATCCGTAATCTGGTACCCATAGCACAAGCGTTAAGCTTAGTTTGGGACCAGAGGACGTTGTGTGAAAATGTCCGTGAATATTTATTTAATTTAATTTTAAGTGGTTTGAAAATAAATATATTTTTCTTTCTTTCTTTCATTTAGAAATTATGTGCAATATTATAATCAAAATGATAATGGAATACTGGATATATGAAGAGCCTGCGTGTCTGAAAAAATTTACAACGGTCGGTCTAGACATGTCTGGCTGAAGAAGAAGTCCTGTCTCTAACAGTAAAATTGCAATTGTGGGTGTTCTTTCTATTTTTATTTTAATCTGATAATCAATATTACTTTTTCTTTTGTAGGTAAGTGTACTGCAGCAATATCTGCGGAATAAAAAGTCGTAAGTCCTTTATTTCTGTCAATTTATATTTTATTGTATTAGAGATTGAAGTATTATGAAAATTTCAATAACTTTGTTACAAGTTCATGTTTTATGAATTGTAGTAAAAGGATTCATATAGTTTATATTCATGAATATACTATAGGTCTATACAAATAAATAAAGGAGAATGCCCATACATGGTTTTGTTTTGTATAAGACTGAAATTAGTGCCAAAAATATGTTTTGAAAATTTACAATAGGTACCTTCTCAAATACAATGTCATAACTTCGACGGATAAAAAAATTTGCTAATTAAAAAGTAGTTTAATTAGGTATTTTCATCGTTCGAGTAACTACTACGTAATTTGACATTGACTACGGCATATTTAAAACTAGCGATAATTAATATTTAACTCATCCAAAAACATAATTATATTATTTTTATTTAAAGTGTATTTGTTACATTAAATACCTATAAGTAAATACTCGATGAATACGTAACAGTTAGTACGTTTATAGGTAATTAACGCGTAAAATATAACCTAATAATGATGAATTTTCTTATCCTTTTTCTCAAAAATCCGGTGAATTAAAGGTATTGTATTTTTGTAATTGTACGTACAGTTAAAACGCTATAAGTTAAGGTAAGTTTTACTAACTAAATACCATACTTTAGTGGGCATTGCCCTTTAAGTATCTGTTTGTAATGACTAAATAATAGCTTTTACTAAATGCACAATATATGAATGTATGGTATATACGTTACATATAACAAAATATCAATTTTTATAATTTTCTCGGGAAAAGCTGGACCGATTTGGACTGCACTTTCATTGGCAGATCGCTGATGTTATAATAGGTAAGGTGTAACTTCGGCTAAATTTATTTTGGAAAAATATTTAGGGTTCCGCACAAAAAAATAAAATAACTCTATTTCACGCGGATGAAGTTGTGGGTAGCAGCTAGAATCAGATTCAGAATAATTTATTTGTAAAACATAGGTATGAGTACAATTCAAGATCTTAAATAAACAATTAGTGCTCTATGCTTTGTCATTAAGACATAAAAATATTAAAAAAAAAAACATAAAATCAAATAGAGTTACAATGTCAGAAATAAAAAAAATACATTAAATAAACGAATAAAATAAAATAAATTTCACATAATAATAATTAGAAATAATAATTATGTATTTTTTTGTTTATTTAAATTAAGTGCACATCATTAAAAAAATCGTCAACAGTATAATAACATTTTTCAATTAATAAATTATGTAGCGTCTTTTTAAATTTTACCAGTGGCATACTTTTAATAGCGTCAGGAATTTTATTAAACGTAGTTGGTGAAACACCTAAATAACTTTTCTGCACCAATGCTGTTTTACACGTGTGACAAATTTGTTGAGCATATTGAGCACGCATAGGATTTATTTTCACATTAGACTTTATTTGAAATAAATGAGAATTCATTTTTACAAATAATGATGATTGTAAGATGTACAGTGCCAGCAGCAGTGTCAATATCTTTAAAGATTTAAAATAAGGCATACAGCTATCTGTCGGTTTTAATCTATACATTGACCTTATACATTGTTTTTGCATCTTAAACACAAGTTCCCTATCAGTCTGCTGGACATAGGCCTCCCCAAAATGGGGGTTTTACCATAATCGCCACACTTGGCAGGCGGGTTGGCGATCGCAGTAGATGTTTTTAGTACACAGGGGAACGCTGTTGCCCGGTCCCCCGGTAATCCCTCAATGTAATATATTTTCATTGATTACATTGACCTTAAGACGTAAATCAAAATAATGTCGATACTAGAGAGTTGTAGTTCTGCAAATACCCTAGAATCTTCTTCATCAGTAAATTACACCTGTACCTACTAGATAAGGATGGATCAAACACACAAATCCCGAAAAGTAAAAAAAAAATAACAATTTGTGCCTTACCGTAAATTGTATGGTCTGGGGATCAAACTCGATATCATTGTTTTTGCAAGTTTTACCACTAGGCTCGCTGTACATAACTTTTCAATATGGCACTAACGAATGTTACCAACTTAAAAACAGTCCAAATATAATTTTTTCCGATTGGCATACCTGCTGGAGCACATTTTCTGTGCAATTTCCATTCCTAATAAGTTTTTTTTTCTATAGACATTAAACTTCAAGGCTATGATAACAAACCACAGATCACCGCAAACATATCTTTCTGTACAGAGTAACAGCAAAAAAGGCGGCAACAATGCTTGCAAACTGCGAACTTTGGGCCTACACAATGTATGATACCCCACTTCGTTTAGAGCTTAACTATTGTTCGTGCCCGACGTCGCGCGCATAATGCGCTGCATTTCAATTGTCTATACAGATTAAAAAGTTAGTAAACACGAGTGTGAGCTCTTTCATATTGATTTCATGTTTCATTTGCTTTTGTTGTCGGCATATGTTGTTTTTTACGTAGGAAGTGTTTATTTTGTACTCTATTTATTTATCTCTATGGTTGGGTTAGCCGTTAGAATATAATTTGTCGTATATTTACAAAAGCTAGGATTAATAGCTTAGCGTTTGCTGAGGTATAAGTTTCTTCATGGTAATTTATGCGCTTCTTAAGAAATTCTCATACTGGCCGACTATGTATTACAGTGGTACTACTGATGTAATGTCTTCCAGTTCCAATGGTCCGCCAATACAGGCAGAAAGACGGCACACGGAGGGCTTATTTAGTGGGTGAGGGTCCCACACTACACTGTTCATTGCCCTGAAAGTTGAAATATTTTTTCTCGCCTTAACCAAAAAAAGGGTATTACTATACGCAGACGTGAGTGCATTCTTTTCTCTCAATCTTGTAATCCCATAACTGAAAAAGCTTTTTAAAATCAAATTGAAATTAAAGTATTTATTTGTATAACTGAGTTACAATTCGAGGGTTTAAAATGCTAAATTTGTTCTCTTTCGGGCGCAACATATTACGCTTATTGTATACCTTAACAATTTTACACATTAAACAATATTAGCAATCAAAACAATTGATAACAATTATTCAATGACTAATTATTATTATACGTTATGTTAGGGTAGATTAGGCGTACCACTGAAGGAATGTAAGTGGTTCCGTGGCCCTGCCAATAAAGGCGGAGAGACGGCACACGGCGGGTATTCTTTAGCGGGAGAGGGCCTCACACTACCCTGTTCGTTACCCTGAACGACGGGGTGTGCGGTTAGGAATATTTTTTCCCGCCTTAACAAAAAAAAGGTAGATTACGCGTATGCCAGCTTTATGTGGTAACTAGCCTCTGCGACTCCATAGCAGGCAACAGCTAGTTATTGTTTTATCTCAGGTTCCCGATATAATATGTATAAAACGTTATTACTTGTTTTTGAGTCAGTAAGAATCAAGAGCTATCAAACAACAAAGTTTTATTAAACCCCAAAAGTTCTAAAAAAGTTCTAAAAAAGTTTTGTGTTTAAATACCTAGGTGCTCCTAAATAGCCTACTGCAGTATTTTTCTCAAATATCTTAAATATATAGACATAGCTCTGTCACAGCTTTATAAAAGTATAGATCAGAGTCACGGGATGTTATCCATGAATCCGTAGTAGGTAACTTTCAACGTACACAGGAAGGGGAAAAGTAATAAGTGCTATTATTCACACAGCGACAACATTTTAAGATGATGAACGACCAAATCAATAAACAAATGAATTTACATCAAAACAAAAACCCAGCTGTCATCACAAGTAATCCGTCTTTAGCCGGGCACCTCCCCTCGGTCGTACATAACTCGAGCTGCGCGCCCCCCCGTGCCCGGTGAGGAAATTAACAAAATACGAGTACCGCATACCAAGTGGTGTGTTCGAAAACTTATAGATTGTAATCCGCGACATGTGGACAGGAAATGTAAGTATTGGATTGGGTTTAATAGCTTTTGTTGAAGGATATCTACGTCGAACTAGATCTAAAGAGTAAACTGATACTATTTGGAAATATAAATAACTACATCGTTTTTTTTTAATTTTTAAAACACGTTTCCAAATATCTAGTTAAAACTTATGATTGAAGAACATGCTTTTTATGCTGTATATATTTCAATTGGCCGTGTGGGGCCGGCACAAAGAATAGCTCCACCCCGTCTCTTTCTATGGGAGTCGTAAAAGAAAGCCGACTAAGGGATTACCGGGGGACCGGGCAGCAGCTTTCCCCTGCGTACTAAAAACAGCCGCTGCGATCGCCAACCCGCCTGCCAAGCGTGGCGATTATGGTAAAACCCCCATTTTGGGGAGGCCTATGTCCAGCAGTGGACCATAAAAGGCTGATTGATGGATGGATATTTTAATTGGTAAATTACGTATGATGTAGGTATTTTTATAAACTTTGTATAAATATACTATTCTAATGTTTTAACTATTTAAAAAATATTTAAGTAGGTACTAGTCGACCCGTGCCGAATTCTGCATCCATTTAAAGGACCTCCTTAGATCATTTTAAATCTCAAATTTAAGAGAAGCAGTACATTTTTGGGTTTGTGCATTGATAGCATAACATAGCATCACGCCTGTATTCCCCGAGGGGGTAGGCAGAGGTGTATTACACACTAACGACTCGCCAGCTATGTTTAAGTCCCACGTAATAGGGGGCGAGCCTATTGACGTCTGCCGGGCACATTTCGAAACTCCGGGCTGCTACTGAGAATTTTTTTTGGGCATTGATCTATACTTCAATGGGTCTGGGTCTATTTTTCGTCATTAGCCGGCACAAAATCTTGATGAAATGATTGAATGAGGAGTAAATCATAAAATTTTGGTAAAAAAGGAATAATGAAGATCTCGCGGACGGACAGAAAAACAGGTGAGAGAAATAATACCTATTTAGTTTTTCATTATATCTCAGGTTCCCGATACAGTAGTGGGATAAAATTTATACCAGTTTTTAAGTCAAATAAAGGCCTTTCAAATAAAAAAAGTTGAATCAAAATCCGTTCAGTAGTTTTTGCGTGATGCGCGAACGAACAAACAGACAAAAATCCAAAAAAAAATGTTTTTTGTTTAGACACGCCTTATAGCTTAATACAGTCATTTTTTAATCAAATATCTTAAATGTACAGACACAGCTCTGTTACAACTTTTACAGATTATAATCTTGTAGCGTTTTAAAGGAAAATGCCAATTTTGTTAGGCGATTAGGCCCAGTACAATAATCCATGTGCCTTCTTGATTTCTCATCTATCTAATAGAAAAAAATGCCTAGTTTCATAATCTATAAATAGTTTTCATTTCGGTATCCGAGTTTAAGAGAAATTCGTGTTTTTCATTTTATAAAGTGAGGTTATAATACGCCATCAACTGAATTTAATTATATGAATATGGCTTAAATTGAATTTATTTCAAAATCTAGCATATATGATTTATTTGTTCAGAACAATAATTTCAATCAGGAAACTAATCAGTAATAGCTCGGATTCTGACTGAAACCACGACGCGTATTTATACCTAAGTTGGTTCCCTAGTTACCTATGTTTTATAGGGACTTATTATCCAGAAAAGTACCACTCTCAGTATACCTAGTTAGAATCCCTACCTAGTTAGAATGGCTAGAATATTTATCAATGGGAGTAGGGGTCTTGAAGTGCGGACCATAGGGGCGCTTCAACCGATGCTGAAGGAATGGGCAATGTGACGGCACTAAGTCCTTATATTCCAACGGGTGCAGATGCAGTCGAGGCATGGATGCTACGGCAGATATGACCTGCACATAGTTGCAAGGAGGAAAGGGACTCCGTGCCGACACCATTGCCGCTGCGGCGAAGACACGGCGCGGCACACGTCGTTAGAGTGATGCCATACCTACTTAGGTCTGCAGATGCGTCACTCAGAGAGGGTACCTGAGGGTAAGCCGGCGGCGGACTACTGAAGTATATATGCATACAGTTTCAGTGGTCCGCCAATACAGGTGGTCAAATGACACGTTTATTTAGTGGGTGAGAGCCCCACACTACCTCCTTGTTCTTTGCCCCAAACAACAGGTTGTGCGGTTAGGAATATTACTTCGAGTTCGAACTTTCCCCTTTTTTTTAACAATAAAGGGGGAAGTTCTGTAGTAGCGATGTGCTGAATAATGTAAGATACCTGTACCTAGTCATCACAGACCGTTCGCTGCATTTTAAGCAGAATACGCGCGCTGATAACCGCGTGCATGTTTGCAGTTTGTGCCCTATCTTATAGTAATATTTAAAAGCTGAAGAGTTTGTATGTTTAGGCGCAGTAGTCTCAGAAACTACCCTCCCGATTTCAAAAAAATCCTTATGCGTTAGGCAGCCTATTTGTCTATTTATTCACAGGCAATCCTCTGACATTTTGAGATTTTTCGAAATTATGTGTGTATTTTTTACCATTTATCATTGCTCGGTGAAAGAAAATATCTTGAGAAAACCTGCATGCCTGAGAGATTTCTCAACAGCTGGACAGCTTGGTGGAATGTAGCCTAATCTCTCTCACCATGAGAGGAGACCCGTGCCCAATAGTGGTACATAAAAAACGGTTGAAAAAAGAAAGATCCTATTGATAGAGCCTATTTATTGAGGAAGGTTACATAAATTAAACACAAAGTGAAATAATAATCTATAAAATATCTAAGGTTACATAGGCTATATTAGTAAGTAAACCAAGTTGACACGGATTAAACCGCGTGAGGTAGTAAGCAAAATATAGAATGCAGCAAATAAGTTTTATTATATTCTTCTTCTTTTTTGATTATGGCAATCAGCCTAAGCCGTTTGTTGCCAGTATCAAGTTTCACGTTGCATCAAGTAAGTATAGTAAAATTAATATGTAACACAAGTCAAACTCCTAGAAAATTTGTCATAGTCAAGTCAGACACACCTCAGTAAAGCGGTGGCGGCTTTACTGGAAGCTTCTACGGAGTTTTGGAGGATACACGAAAAAACAAGTTACAGTGCATTATGTCACTTGCCAACACTTATGCACATACACAAGTAGTTAATTAGTAAATGCCACCACTTTTACAAGTTAATATATTGAGTATTAACATATTAGGCACACAAGTTTTGGATAATAATGTAAAGCGACTACATGATTCTTTCGTGTTCCCGCCAAAGATCTCTACATGACATTTGATTTTGTTCGTCAAAGATATTGTCTAAACATCGAGCTGGAGCAGTTACATCATTAAAGCGGCCCCAGCTCAGGTACCATAGTATACGGATAGTACTGTACTATCCGTATACATATACATAGTGAGTGCACATCATCCTTTTTTTTAAACAGAAAAAGAATACCTAATCACACCACACCCCTTGTTCGGGGCAACGAACAGCGTCGTGTGGAGCCCTCACCTACTAAATAAACCCGCCATCTATCTCTCTCTCCTCCTGTACTAGCGTACCATTGGTACTGTGTGTCGGTGCGACATTACTTGAGTGGTCCGCTAGCGGTTTACCCTTTTGCGTACCCTGTACTGACCGACGCGTCCGCACACCGGATTGTCACACCTTCGCAGGGGGCCTTACAGGTGGCGGACGTTCCCCGGTCCATCCATCCGTCCCTATGGTGACCAAGAAGTGTACACACGCTTTCCCTATAACAAAAACAGTAAGCTGCTATGTTATCAAAAAAATCGCTTTTTTAGGCTTTACTAATTAGTATATAAGAATAATAAGCTCTATTGTGACATCTATTGTGAGTTCTATTGTTAGATGTTGTGATTTGATTCTGGCTCCGATTAAATAATTATTTTGACCTAGTATTACGGGTAAATAACAATAAGTGCCATTTACTCGCACAAGCTCTCCGTAGTAGAATCTTGCTTCTTTCAGTTGGTAAAACCTCATCTTTGTAAATCATTTCGATATTTTTATATATTTATTTAGCATTTGACATAGTTACCCATATAAATTAACACAAAGTGCGAAAATGTAAAGTCAATAATAACAGTCACGAGCAGGATTTGAACCTGCATCTCCTGGAATACGTACCGTCCATGATACGTTGCCAATCCAACTATCGTGACAATTGCTCGGGACTGCGAATTTCGATAACACATTCCTTCTTAAATGTCTTGGATTGACTTGAATGGTAACCGTTGCTCATGGACTAAACTATACCGAGAGTATTGTCAAGCCGCTGCTCCCCATTTCATTTCTCATATATGAAATGAAAAAATTAATGGCTATCTCCTGCTACAACCAAAACACACCTTCGTGCTTCATGGCCGGGCTTACAGGAGATGGTAGTACCAACTCGCTCGGGCCCGATAGCAAGTGAGTACTCCCACTTGGCACCCAGCCCTACCACCAGTAATGCAACGGGTGATAATTGCTTATAATTCCCTTAGTTGCCTCGTACGACACCCGTGGGAAAGAATGGGATGGTGAACTTTGTAAATCACTTATATTTGATCTGGAAAAAGTATCCAGATGAGGAGCATTGCATTTGCATTTAAAACATAGACAATGTTTTGAAAAATAATACGTCGCCTGTTAATATTTTTCCGTCGTGTAGTCTGTCAAATATTTGAGAATACTTAACCTAGCTAGAGTAATATTCAGATTACACCATCGCATCAGGCCATCACAACGGGAGAGTGGGGGAGGAACATCGTTGGCATAGTGGATGATTTGTACGATAACGAGCGAAACTAGACATATTGTCATAAAGCGAGAAAAACTTTCTCAGAGCGAATACCAATATGTAAACAGTAGGATATTTCACAAAGTAGTCGCTACTGGTCCAAGGTACAAACAAAACTAGCGTATAGTATCGTTAGAAAAGCACTTATCCTAGGAGAAATATAAATTCAACTCAATTGTTGTGTTGTGATGGATCAGGTGATATGAGATGACATGACGGCTGTGTGATTTAATTATTATTGCCATATTAAAATGACTTTGGACTCGAGTATCGATATCGAATGATAAAAATAAATAAAATGCGTCATTATTAAAACCTAATTAAAAATATTACATAGGTACGTGTATTATAACTAGACCACTCACAAATATATGATAGTTAGTTATCATAGAAACAAATACATATAACGAGGGCACGGGCACATCTTCATTTTCATGAATCATTATGATGGTCAGACATGACGCTGTGTGATTTCAAGATTACCCATCTTGAAATCATACTGGGTTATTGTTCAATACCTATACTGATCTTTATGGATAGCATAGTTTTGGTAACAAAATAACAATTGATGCTCACAATATTTTAGGATGTAACTCTCAAACACCGAAGGAATGTAACATAGTTCCAGTGGCCCGCCAATAAAGGCGGATAGACGGCACACGGCGGGTTTCTTTAGTGGGTGAAGACCCCACACTACCCTGTTCGTTGCCCCGAGCGACGGAGTGTGCGGTTAAGAACATTTTTTCCCGCCTAAACAAAAAAACAAAAAAAGGATGTAACTCTCAAAATAATCACATGGAATGCAGTGAGGTTAGTTATATCGCGACCACTACCAACTGTACGCGTTCTTGCCAATCGAGTGAATATCGTAGGGACGTCTGTCCTCCTTTTAAATTGACTAACTGCTATCTGTCAGCTGTCAGCCGTCACCTACCACCTGACGTCTGTCATCGCATCACAACTAAACACACTCAAGCAATAATTAAATATCACATCAATTAGTCTAGTAATGAGAATAACAATAGTGTTAGGGGGAGACCGAGACTCACCTACCTAGGCCAAATCGGTAATGTATTGAAGGAAGGTTGAGTCAGGAATCTCTGAAACCAGCGATCGTGTATGAAAAAAAATATTAATGTTAAGGAAGCGAGCGATGTATGCAAGAATAGAGCCTCTTGGCACTCTGTTCTCTCTGTCTACCCCGCAAGGGAAATGGCGTGATGATAAGTTAGTTAGTGATTGATTTACATTCCATTAACTGCCATCTTCAAATATTATGCTTTGCGACACATATATGTTTGCGTGTTGTATCGTACCCGAAATATACGGTATCATACATTCAACACATACTACCACACAGTTATATTATATGTTTTAAGCTTTGCTATTTGTTTAATTAGGATCGAATGGAAATCGATTTGATATTTTCTGATCGATTTGATACTTTCTACAAATTATTAACTCCTGGCAATATTTTATATGAAATTAAGATAGGATATGATACATAAGCAATTTCATTACTATTAATTATATATATTTTTTTGTCCGGTACGAAAACTTATAATATTAATTGTCTGACAATAAAAAAAAATTTACCACCTGCGTAGAATAAAAAAAACATCAGAGTAGTTCTTGACCGTCTCTTATTATGTGAATTTATTCATACGTAAAACACAATTGGTCTAATTTATTATCTGCAGGGGAAATATTTTTCTTTAATTATTTATAATGAGTTTTAAGACTTTCAAAATCTAGTAACATTAAATTAAAAAAAAGTGTGATAAAACAAATGTCCCCATTAAATAATACATGCTAATGGTTCTAGTTTTTAATCTGTATTATATTATTAAGTCTAGATTCTTCAATCGCCATTTAAAATTGAAAATTCATTATAGCGATAAGTCTGTGACAGACTGATGTGTAATATTGAACATATTTTATTGCTTCCAACATTAGATTACCAATGAGTTTTAAAAAAATAACATAACATTTTTTTTTTGCTAAAATATGTCAGTACTAAAAGCTAGTTGTTATCTGTGATTTCGTCTAAGTTGCATTCATTATTTTCTGGATTTTTTTTTAAAATCTTAAATTTGTTTCCATTTGTCAGCGATTTCAGAGCAAAAAAAAAAAGAGAAAGTCTGTGTCTTATTTCACTCAATGCAGTTCTTTACTGGAAAGTAGCCTGCGTGGAACCTTGGAATGCAATCTATTGTTTTCTATAATTATATAAAGAACTGTTCAGAGTTTTACTTGTAAAAAGATCACAACCAGACACACCTAGACCTTTCATACCTCAAATCTACTAGTAAAATTCCTATCAAAAGTGATACATAACACCCTACCGTTCAAGGCAAAGGGGTATTATGGGGCCTTCATGCTCAAAAATAACCCACCGTTTGTCTTCTATCTGCCTGTATTGGTCGACCACTGGGACTGGTTAACATTACTTATGTGGTGAATATATTGCCTTAATCTATATTCACTACCATAAATCAGGGTTGGCAATAACATTCATCTATATAATATACGAGTAATAAAACAGTAAATAAAATCACAGTTTTGTACAAAAGATTGCATCAATCTTTAAACAGTTAGTACCAAGGGTTCGTCGCGATAACGCTGCGATCACGTAGCTCTATCGTTCGAGTCACATTGTTTGATATCAGCGTTGCACTTTCGCTCGATACATAGGGCTGTCGCGCTGATGGGAGCTTGACTGTTAATCATTATTAACAGTAAAAATATATACCAGTGATATTGTCATTTAGGACTTGGATCCACTGGCAAAGCTGAGTGCAGATGGCGCTATCGGCGAGATGGCCAATGGCAAATTGTAGTTGCTTTGTTTGCAAATTTTTTGCTATTTTTGTGTTTAATCCGGTTGATCAGTAATATTGTCAAAATGTAAATATACCCCGAAGATTAAAGAATTGAAAGACGCTATGCTGTATAGCCAAAAAATTTTGGCGACATTTCCTATTTTTTTTCAATGTTGGATCTTTGGGAAAGAAATTTAAATCGGGGTTATTACATTTTGGTACAGCACACAAAGGCATATTACGAGAAAATTAAAATTTACCAAATTACAGGTTTACAAATTGTATGGAAATGACAGTTTTCAATGGCAATGTCAAGAAGACGCGATCTGCCGTGAAATAATGACAGTAAACATTCCCATTTATGCATCATATCTCATCAATTGAGGAGGTCGAAGCCTAGTAGTACTTTCGCTCAGCCGGAAGTCAGATGGGTGACCAATAAATGACACCTATGTGGACACCTGACGTCCTCCGTGCTTTGGAAGGCACGTTAAGCAGAGGTTCCAGGCTGCTAAATAAAATCCTGGCAATCGTTAGAGGTTGTCAGTCCTGAATAAAAAAATTTACTTCAGTCTTGTTGTAAGGTTGACAGACAACTGTTGTCTCCTTTGGTCGTAGAGATCAGATAAGCACTTGCTCCATGTAAATATACTGGTGGTTCAGATGAAACCGAATAGATTGGAAGGAGACCTCAGCAAAAATTTTGGGATAAGCATAGGGAGATTTTGATAATATCACGCATCGTCATTTAGAGAGTAGGGCGTAATTTCAGGAGATTATCACTACTGTTTGGTTACCTATGTATCCGTATTGTATATATGTATATCTCACCAGCTGTGAGCGTATTATCCACCACTATCACCAGCTTATCGATGTCTTTTTGAATTACTTTTATCTTAGGGCAAGCTATACGATTATAATATATCATGGCCGAAATACTCCTGCTCCAGCCGTTAAGAGAGGACACTATTTGGATTCCCCAACATCTCTTTCAACAGCAGACTTAACTACTTTGCAGATTTTTGGCAGTAACTTAAAGCGGTAAGCCTGGTAAGGTCAACATTGCTTTAAAGGTCACTGCCAAAAATCCGGCTGCAACTTTGTGCGGTGTTTCCGTTGCGGCCAGTGCGGGCTCGACGTACCTACGAGGACATTTAGCCGAAAGCTTTGATAAGTATTTATAGGTATTTTTTTTATTAGAAATAGTTCTGGCAAAGTGATATAATTTTATATTTAGAGTTCTTCTTTGGCAGTGGGATATACGGCGGGTAGGGCCAATATGTACGCGACTCCCGATATTTGAGCATTACTTTATATTACTCGAGAAACTATATATATACCTATTTTACTTAGATTTTGAGATCCATGAGAATATAATTTATGTTCTAAGATATTACAACTTTGTAGTTCTCAAGTAAGTTTAAAAGCTTTTCTGTTCCGTTAATCATATTCTACTAATTATAAATGAAAAAACCAAAACATGCGGGACAGTCTTTGGGGACTGCCGATAGAAGTGAAAACTAAGTAACTTGTGTTAAAGACCAATTAATTGGTCATTAACACTTCTTACTTACAAACCAAAATACCCACACTATACCAAAATTCAAAAATAATAATCTAATAGCTCTACGATACAATTTTACAAGTTACTTAGTTTTCACTTCTATCGTAGCTCAAAAATTATAAAGCTGTTTGGTTATTCCGCGAAAGACGCCAGACTGACTAAACTGTATTTGAAATTTTTCACGTATTGTACTTTTTATTTTTGTGCTTTTTATTCTATTTTTATTGTTTACTGAATTAAAACATTGCGAGGAAACCTGCAGGCTTGAGAATATCTCGATAGTTTGCGAGTCTTTCAGCCAACACTGTAGCGCCAGCGCGGTGGACTTTGGCGTAAATCCCTCACACTCTGAGAGGAACGCCATATCAGTGTGATTGCGAAAAAAATACTAGTTAGGGAATCCATAAATCCTCTATTAGATTTCCAAATATAATAAACCAAAGAAAATATAACAATTAATGAGGTATATGAAAATATCTACAGAAAAAATGGTTACTTCTCGTTGCTACGAGATAGTAAGACGCTAGACGATTGGATTGTAGGTTTATTATTTTCGTTTTTAATTTAACACATTACACTATTACGACTATATCATGATAATGTATTAATTTCCAAATATTTAAATTATTGCACTTTGGTTCATTGTGTTTTAAGACTACTGCTGTGCCAATATTATCATTCTTTACCTTAGACGAAGTATACTATAGACTCGCTACTATTTTGACACTAAGGATAAAGAAAAGGATGCACATATTAGGTTTTAGCAAGAGTGAGATAGACACACGTATAAGTAGTTTATCCTTTTCGCGTATGCGTTATTTTTATTTGGACCCAATCAACTGGGTCCCAACAATAAGGTGGCCAACCGTTCCCATCATCGGTATGTAAGTTTGTTTTTGTATTTACGTAAAAAAAAAACCTTCAATAATCCCCTATATATACGCTAATGTTACACGTTCTAATACATTAAGCAAAATATAAGCATAAATGCAATTTCTTTCGTGCTGTCATACTTGTATCCGGCTAAAACAGGTAGTACATTTTTAGTCAACAAACTTATAATCATAGTTATCTTTTAAAATTATTCGGCTTATCATATGTCAAACTATTGCTACCTCGACACTGCATACGCTGATAGCTTGACTATAATATCCTTTGTCTAAGTTCTTTACTTACACTTTAGTACAGAGAGTACTACTACTTTACTCTCTGGCGAGTTGGGTGCAAAGGCAAAATAGTTTCATCCCTATCACATAAGAGTTACTGGAGATAGAGCATTGTCCGCGATAAACTTGTTATTGGATGATAAAGAGAAAGCTGTTATCACAACGTCTTTGTAAATATATACTTAATTACTAAAAGAAAGGTGGCATTATCATCTCACGTTAAAATAATGCGCTTTTTCCATTAAATTTATCTACGAATTCATCATCGTCATTATTAGATTGTAAATAATTGACTAGATTGACTTCTCAGATCCACTAAATGAGAGCAGGATGGAATTATAGTTATATAGATATGCAAATTTTTTTGTTTTAATATTGCAATTAATAACCATATTTCAATTCTGTATGTTGGTGAATTAGACTATAAGCTGATGTCGTGTTCAAATATACCATCATTCTGGTTAATGTGGTTACTTTAATTGTGAAAGGATTTTAGATCTATTTTTTTTTAGCAATTGACATGCTCCGCTACTTTTTAAAGTATAAATTATTTGTGAATAAGGAAAAAGAGATTTTTAGTAGGAGCGGGAATCGAACCCGCGTCTTTTCCAATCCGGGGAAGTGCACTAAGCCGCTAACACTCCTACTAAAAATCTCTTTTTCCTTATTCAATAATTTATACTTTAAAAAGTTGTGAAAGGATGTTAATTCTTGCTAACTGAACCATTGTCCTTCCAACTGCATTTTTATGCGCTCGTTTCTTTGAAACCATGTAATGGATTTTGACACAGTTTTTATCACAAAACATTTAAATTAAACAACACGGCTGAAGTGTAACAGTTGCTCTACAATTTACAGCGATAAAGGAGCATTCTATTTTTTTTTGTACCTGATGGTAAACGGGAACTGGCGCTCATAGACTCAACTATACCAAGAATAGCACACTCGTATATGAAATGAATGAATTAACGGCTATCTCCTGCTACAACCAAAACAAACTGATGTGCTTCATGGCGGGTCACACAGGAGTTGGTGGCTTGTTAGCAAGTGAGTGCTCCCACTTGGTACTGATGCTACCACCAGTAATGCAATGGGTCATCATTGCTTACTTTCCTTATACACAAATATTAATATATCGGGTCTTAATCGCGTATATAATGTTGAGGTTGAATACCTTAATTTCCCGACGTTTCGACCGTATTGCATCGGCCGTGGTCACGGGTTGACTGGTGTAGTTCAGCGTTGCCTCCGTGAAGCGCGAGTGTCTGTAAATACCCTCGCCTCGTTTATATTTTGATTTCCGAAACTGTCGGTACTTCGACACACCACACTAACGACATCCTCACACTGGCGCGTAATGTTTGTTCGGCGATATGTACACTTACTGATGACAGGATTCCATGATGTTGACAAACGGTATCCATCTTCTCGGTTGAAATTAGCATGTTTTTTGATTTCAACCGCTTCCCGCGCCATCCTGGAGTAATAGTGACGGTCGGTGGAGAGGACCTGTGGTTTATGCAGTTCAATCCAGTGGTTGGATCCCGCCTCCAGCAAGTGTTCCGCTATAGCTGACTTTTGTGTATGTCGTTGTTTTACAGCCGCGATATGTTCTTTAACCCTTTCCGCAATTGTACGTTTGGTTTGTCCGATATAAGAACTACCACAGCTGCAATCCACTTTGTAAACGCCAGGTGTCTGCAGAAGGATTATATCTTTTGGAGTACGTAGGTGATGTGATACTTTGGAATACGGACTATATACAGTCTTAATGGAGTATTTCTGTAGTACTGTTCCAACTTTGTCCGTTACTCCTTTAATATACGGTAAAAAGGCTGGTGCCCTGTCTACCCCAGTTCATGCCTCCTTCTTCCGCAGTCGTCGTGTGCTACCCCTAAATCCGTTTCGTTTAAGTACCTCCTGAACATGTGTGAGCTCACTATTCAATTGTTCAGGGTCACAAATGTTGTATGCTCTATTGGTCAAAGATGCTACTACGGATTGCAGGTGTCGTGGATGGTGGTGCGAGTCAGCATGCAAGTATCTGTCAGTGTGCGTGGGTTTTCTGTGCACAGTATGTGATAAGGTACCGTTTGCTTTGACCCTTAGTTTTACATCAAGAAATGCTAACGATCTGTCCATCTCCATTTCAAAAGTAAACCTGATGTTGGGATGTACGGAGTTCAAATCCTTAGCAAATGTTTCCACTTCTTGTCTGCCGCCCTTCATAATGCAGAATACGTCATCAACGTATCTCTTCCACAGTTTAACCTGGGACAGTTTCGGCTTGATCATTTCTTCGATATGTTCCATCCAGATGTTGGCCATAACCGACCCCAATGGGCTGCCCATGGCCACTCCATCGGTCTGGAGGTAATACTGTCCCTGGTAGATTAAATAGTTGCCTTCTAGACAGTTTCTTAGTAGAACATTGTACTCACTGGACAGATCTCACACATGTTCAGGAGGTACTTAAACGAAACGGATTTAGGGGTAGCACACGACGACTGCGGAAGAAGGAGGCACGAACTGGGGTAGACAGGGCACCAGCCTTTTTACCGTATATTAAAGGAGTAACGGACAAAGTTGGAACAGTACTACAGAAATACTCCATTAAGACTGTATATAGTCCGTATTCCAAAGTATCACATTACCTACGTACTCCAAAAGATATAATCCCTCTGCAGACACCTGGCGTTTACAAAGTGGATTGCAGCTGTGGTAGTTCTTATATCGGACAAACCAAACGTACAATTGCGGAAAGGGTTAAAGAACATATCGCGGCTGTAAAACACCGACATACACAAAAGTCAGCTATAGCGGAACACTTGCTGGAGGCGGGATCCAACCACTGGATTGAACTGCATAAACCACAGGTCCTCTCCACCGACCGTCACTATTACTCCAGGATGGCGCGGGAAGCGGTTGAAATCAAAAAACATGCTAATTTCAACCGAGAAGATGGATACCGTTTGTCAACATCATGGAATCCTGTCATCAGTAAGTGTACATATCGCCGAACAAACATTACGCGCCAGTGTGAAGATGTCGTTAGTGTGGTGTGTCGAAGTACCGACAGTTTCGGAAATCAGAATATAAACGAGGCGAGGGTATTTACAGACACTCGCGCTTCACGGAGGCAACGCTGAACTACACCAGTCAACCCGTGACCACGGCCGATGCAATACGGTCGAAACGTCGGGAAATTAAGGTATTCAACCTCAACATTATATACGCGATTAAGACCCGATATATTAATATTTGTGTATAATGTGTACAAATCGCGAAAGTTTAAAAGTCTTTATTACTTTCCTTAGTCGCCTTGTACGACATTCGTACGGTAATAATGGATTGACTTTTATTCTTTGTCCGTCACCACACGGCCAATGAATATAAAAGAAATTTTAATTCAGTGTTAGTTTTTTTACTGTAATAATTTTTTACTTGTTGTTGGGAAAGGAAATATACGACTAATTTGTTGCCGTGCGTTCTTGAGAATGCCTCGTGTAGAGGCGAAACATGTGTCGAATTTGTGTTCGGATTTTTGCGGAATATTGCAATATTGTGGTTCTGAAAGTCCTGCCGTATGGCATGGTTGTGTCGCGTTGGGGAGCTTTTTGTCATTATCGTGCATGCTACTTTGCTATTATCACATTCTCCTCTATCTGTGAGAGTGCGGATTGGCGATCTTAGGTTATTCTGTGCAAAGATAACCGGGATTGACAATCCGTGGGTGAGTGGTGGGCTCTCCTCCTAAAATATCCATTCTATTATGATGACTTTATTGTCAATTTACTTAACATTAAACACAAAGTGTTTAATGTATAGTGCCAAGCATGTCAAATGCTAAAAATATATATAAAAATATCTAAATAGTCAATTTACTTGCAGTGAATAAGGTGGGTATGTTTCAATCTTTATGGAAATATAGAGTATTACGAGTAGATTCCAATTACTCTTGTGATGTTGTATTCTGTCGAAGGATTCCCAGTGGGGTTGGATATAATTGATGAACTAGATGGGCCGTAGTGTTCGAAATTATTGGTATAATAATGTATCTTTCTAGTCAATGACTTGCTTTGACACAGGGTTGAATTAATCTAGACTATGTAAGTACAAAGTGTAGCTACAACTAAGATAACTTTATTGTCTTGTTTATTTTTATCTGAAGGGAAACTTTTATACTTTTACTGATAACGAATTATATGTTGTTATTTATGTATTTAGATAAAGATAGAGATCGCATTGTATAACCTTTGCATCAAAATAATACAAAGATATTTTTATTAGTACTTAATTAGCTATTATATTAGTAGTTTCACCCGCTTTTTAGTCTATACCTATATGTAAAACAAAGTCGGGTGAGTTACACTATTTATAGTTCAAGAATGGCTGGACCAATTTTCGTGATCTATGATTTGTTGGATTTTTCTCCGCCGGAAATAGCAAAATAACTATTAAGACTATTGAAAAATTAATGATGACATTATGAAGAAAATTAATTTTCCCATATATTTTGTATGGATCGGCTTTTTGATGATAAGATATCATAAAAAAGCCGTCTTCAGGTCTTTGCCATTGTCAGGATTTTTTATAAAACTCTTTAGCAAAAAGTGTTTAATAAAGCAAACGCCTTACTGCCCCCTTGCCCCCTAGAGGGACTTAAACATAGCTGGCGAACCGTGAGTGTGTAAAACACCTCTGCCTACCCCTTTGGGGATACAGGCGTGATGCTATGTTCTTACTGCTATGTGATTTACAATAATTTCAATGTACCTACCTAATTAAAACATATTTCATTTTGAAATGTACTGATAGGTAATCTTTTTTTGCTTATTTTATTGTATTTAAAAACTCAATTTAATGATGCAGAAGCGGCACGAAGTTCGACAGGTCAGCTAGTTTATTTTTATTGCTAACGGTGACAGACGAGCCAACAGCTTACCTGATGGCACGGTAAACGCAAGAACGAACAGTAGAACTTCTTCATACTAACGTCCAAAATTGGAGTTATACCTACGCGTTTGGAATTTAGTGTATACATCGGCACTCATCAGTCGCGAGTATTACGCGGTTACGTATCGTCGGCACCCATTTATTACGTTCCTACTTAATTATGTCACGACAATATAAATATATAGTACTATTCGGTGTATGGATGTTTAAATTCGTCTATATTGAAACAGGAGTTAACATTTTTTATATTACAAACTCAGTCGGAAATGTAAGACTATAAAAATATTTTTTGAATATTTTAACGCAGTCTTATTTTCGATTTCACATAAGTATTCAAACTTTGTGTTAATTTATAAAAATAACGTTATTTTTCTGTTTTTATTTCGTAATAACCAAAATTAAATCTATGAGGGTATTTTGATCTGTATAAAGATTTTAACTATTACTAGAGGAAACTTATTTACGAAATTCTAACATAATGTCAATTTAACAATTTAGGCTAGTGAACTACAAAAAGATTACGTTGCCTGGAACGGAAAACTAACAAAAGTAATCAAGTTATATATATAATAGAATAACTCTCCGACTGACTGACATCAAAACAGCCTGAATTACTCGGGCTAGGACAATGAAAATATAAATATGGGTTTCTTTGGTACTGTAGGCTCGAATAAAGGATTTTACGCAAATCCAAAATGGTTGTTTTGACAAAAATCGATGATTGCTTCAATGGTAGAATGGAACATAAACACAAATAATAGGTCATCACTATGATACGAGCGAAGCTACGGGTTACTAATGCGCTAAAATCCAGTTTAATAAACATAATTTATATTGCATTTTGGACAAATACTATGAGAATAAAAAAAATCATTTAAAATAATTATTTACTATTATAGAATGGATTTTAGGAGGAGAGCCCACCACTCACCCACGGATTGTCAATCCCGGTTATCTTTGGACAGAATTACCTAAGATTGCCAATCCGCACTCTCACAGATAGAGGAGAATGTGATAATAGCAAAGTAGCATGCACGATAATGACAAAAAACTCACCAACGCGACACAACCATGCGATACGGTAGAACTCTCAGAACCACAATATTGCAATATTTCGCAAAAATCCGAATATAAATTAGACACGTGTTTTACCTCAAAACGAGGCATTCTCAAGAACGCTCGGCAACAAATGAGAATTATTTATTTATATTTATTATTATTTAGTTAATCAGTGTTACCTAGTTTTGATCAGTTACACAGAGGGGGTAGGTAGGTAGGTAGTAGCTGCCAAATATGGTAAGAGGTCGCAGGTCGCATCTACAATGGTCTTACCTTAGACGAGCGTACCAATTCCTTTTACTATCAATATAATCTTACTTTGAATATGTCCGTCAAAAAGTCTGCAAATTAAAAAGTTTTAGTACCTTATTCAGTTAAAAAGGGCTCAATACAACAAAATCATTAGTAACATGCTCCCATTTAGGGGTCGTTAAGGGTGGTACCCACGGGAGCGTTGTATAAAAATCGTAATAATCTGGCGATCAGTTAAGGCGATGAAATGGGATATAAATCAGTCGTATCAACGACGCTGCCTCTGTCAATAGCTTTGAGGTGGCCCCCGCTGTTGGATTATTATGGACATGGTCGCCCAATTAATTATTTATTTATATTTATTATTACACTTTCTTTAGATGTGGGTGGCGCAAATTCGGTCGTTATGGTCGCTCTCTTAGGGACGACAAAAGACTGAGGGATGATGCTGTGATGCGAAGGTGATTGATTCTTCGACACTTTCACTTACCAAACGAAAGGGAGTCATAGAAATATTAATCATTACCTTACGCTGATATTCTGCGAGAGCGTGATTTTTCTCTAGTCGATGGGCTACCCATTCGTACTGGAACCAGCAATATTTCTGTAGCTTTGTGACATATTTTATAAGCATGCTTAAGGAGAGCTTTTTGCATAGGGGTAGTTCATAAATAATGTCATGCCAAATTCTGTTTTCTTTTGGAAACCCTCCTCCCCATAGTCTAACAGCGATATAATTTTGGTGTCCTCTCATCATGAAATATACTCCCCATTTCTTACATTGTATCTACATTTAAGCTTGCAATTAAAATATTGACGTAACGTCATATTTCCTTAGAAGTTGGTATTGCTAAATGAATGCGCTCGACGCAGCAATTTTTAATAAGATGAACTGTGGCGTCTCCAACGAAGCAATAAAAAATAGAATAGTTAATCAAAAAGTACCTGTACAATTTCATTTTAAGAAATGAATTAATTCACAAACGTATGTATAGTCAGTTTTTATTAACTAAGCACACTATTTAGCTTCTAATTTTAGAAGCTTTAGACACTATGAATAGCTTTTATTTCGTTTTCCCTGTCGCGGTGTCTATTTGTTTGTCTGTTATGAAATCTTGTTAGTAAAATTTGACCCAGCTTTGTTTCCGATCGAGCTGAAATTTTGCATGAATAAAATATGTGAACTTGATGACAATACAATATTATTATGTTTGCCGTGTGGGGCCAGCTTTAGAATTGTCCCACCCCTCTCCACCCATGGGAGTCGTAAGAGCCGACTGAGGGAATACCGGGGGAGTGGGCAGCAGGAGTGCTGCTCGAGTTTTAACAACATCCACTGCGATCGCCAACCCGCCTGCCAAGCGTGGCGATTACGGCACTATCCCCCATTCTTGGGGAGGCCTATGCTCAACAGTAGACGTTAAAAGGCTGATGGATGTCATGGAACTGATGTGGCCTTGTGGTGCCGAAAGGTGGCCATATGAACTCTGTAATCAAGCGTCAAGTTTAGGTTCGTTTTATACGTCTTCACAAAGATTTCTGGTCTTAAATAATATCTCTTGTCTGATGATGGAGCTCAAACTTGGCTATGGGAACTCTGTGATTAAGTGACGTAACCCACGAGCTGAGGCTTGTTTCATTTTATTATTAAAGTGGTTAATTAAAGTAATATCCACACTAAGCCACCGTTCGTATGAAGTCCATTATCGAGTGGTGGAGATCGGGCGGATAACGGTCATAATTTGCAATAAATATAAGAGCGGAGGTGACGGTGCCTTTTGTTGCCGAGTTCGATTCCCGGCTTCGGTCCATTTTGTGCGTTAGACTGGATTTCAGATAACCGGAGCTAGTGTTTTGTGAAAAATGATTGAGATTTTACTCAGAAATCTGAGATGTTATCGGACGAATATTGAAACGCTACTCGATTATTAACGGTCATTTTATGAACTTTAATATTCGAATTTTATAGAGAATAAAATTACGGTTATGACGGTTTTCTCTGTCTGTATGACTATTTGTCTGTCTGTCTGTTTATTCCAGCTGGTCTCTGAAACGGCTGTGCCGATTTGGATGAGACATTCACTTCCATATAGCTGATGTTATAAAGAGTAACTTTAAGCTTTTATTTTGAAAAGTGAATAGGAGGAACAAAAAACAAATAAAATCTTCGCGGACGAAGTCGCAGGTAGCAGCTAGCTAGCAGTAAAAGTTACAGTGCGTTCTGCTGTTCACAATGTGCGGAATTATTAAACATTCCATATTTTCTAATTGAATCTAAATACGGTATGAATGAATGTCCGAATGATAGGTATCAACATGATTATCAAATTTAGACTGCTGCCCTAGTTCAAATATTCCTTTTCTTCTACTTATAATGGAAGGCGAGCGTTACCCCACCAGATGGTAAGTGGTACCCATCGTTAATGGGGTCAAAAATACAAACAATGACGGACCAAAAGTACTTCCGCCGCTGTTAACCATACCATTTATCTAATGAACGAATGGATGGTTATATACAACCAAAACACATAGAGTTGCTTCTCGTTCGGTCAGACGGCAGACGGTTTTACGGTAGCTCCCACTTAGTACCCAACCCTACCACCAGATCATAACTGCCGCTAACTGGTGCTACACCCGCGGGAAATAATGGGGTGGTGACACTTGTACGCTTAAGTCCATTACCGTTCTTGTCTGTAAAGAGACGACAACAAAGTGTATGTTAACAGCGCTCAAGTTAGCCACAACTTTGTAGTGTGGGGCCATAACCTTTATTTCTTTTATCGATTATCGATAAAATATAAATTTACATTTTGAGATAATCGTTTAGTGTTCTCAGAGGTGATATAGATTAGTACCTAGTAGAAGGTACACTTATTTACCTACCATTGTAATTTTCCTTTCATTATTATTATTAAGCTTTATCCCTTACAATGACAATTACACATATTTTCTTAGAAAAGTTTTTTCATGCATAATTTTTTATTGCCAACGTTGGCAGACGGTGTTCATGGAAATGCGTAATACCGGGAGCACAGCCAAGCCGTGAGTACAGTGCTCTTCTCAAACCTCGTTTAAGGGACTTGTAGTAGTGTTGGGGAATCACCGCAGCAGAGAGGTCATTCCAGAGCCGTGTACGACCATGTACGTGGTAGAAAAGAGCGCTAAAAACGAACCATCTTGGATGACCCGCTCGGGCTCGATATAAGTGAGTACTCTCACTTGGTACCCAGCCCTATCAGTAACTACTGTACTGGACCAGTAATGCAATGACTGATGATTTCATACTTCGCTGAGTTGCTTCGTACGACACCCGTGGGAAATAATAGGGTGGTGACACTTTTATTCTTAGTCTGTCACCACACGAACAAAACGGTGGTTCAGTTAACCAACCATAAAATTAGACCTATTTGATTATTTTGATACTATTATATATTTTTTAATCATTTGACACGCTTAGTCATACAAATGAACATACAGTGCGAAAAAGTGAAATAGAAAAAATTGCCAAAGCATAAATATTCACGGACATTTTTCACTCAACGTCCTCTACTCCCAAACTAAGCTTAACGCTTGTGCTATGGGAACCAGATTACGGATATAATACATATAGGTACGACTTTTTTTGTAAATACATACATATAATAGATAGAAAACACCCAGACGCAGTACAAATATCTGTGTTAATCACACAAATAATTGTCCTGAGTGGGAATCCAACCCACGACCTTGTGCACGGAAGTCGACTACACCACGAGGATCGTCAATAATTTGATAAAGACAATACCCATATTTTATTTTTCATATTCATTAGATAATATATACCTACATTCAGTCAAGAAAGTATTGGGAATGGATGATTTATTTATGGTTCCAAATTCAAATTTTTGTTTTTTTTTGTTGTTCTTAGATTGGCACAACTGTTATCCATTTTGGCGCGGAGTTTGAGTTGCATCTGTTATTTATATTAAATACAGTGCTGTTTTTAGTTATATCATATCTAGTGTGTATTGCGAATTTCATAATGGACAAAAACATCGAACAAAGAGTTTGTCTTAAATTGTGCATCGCCAATAGAATTACGTGTTCGGAGTCACTGAAAATGTTACAGAAGGCTTACGGTGAATCGACTTTATCAAAAACACGTGCTTATGAGTGGTACAAAGCGTTTAAAAGCGGTTGAGATGTGATGGAAGATTTGCCTCGCTCTGGTAGGCCATCAACGTCTGCAACTGAAGTTAACATTGCAAAAGTGAAGGAAATAGTGACTGAAAATCCTCATTCAACTTTGAGAGAGATAGCCGCCGAACTTTCTGTGTCTCACGAGTCTATCCGTACCATTTTAAATAATCACTTGGGTATGAAACATGTTTCCGCTCGGCTAGTCCCAAAAGACCTGAATTTTCTCCAAAAACTCAATCGCATGAGAGTCGCTGAGGACTTGCTAGAACGAGTCAATTCCGACCCAACATTCATGAAACGCATTGTTACTGGTAACGAGACGTGGGTTTACGAGTTTGACATGCAAACTAGCCAACAAGCTTCGGAGTAGCGACTTCCAACTGAACCGAAACCGAAAAAGCCACGCCAAAGTCGATCAAAAGTCAAAGTTATGTTAACGGTTTTCTTTGACTATCGCGGTGTTGTGCACTCGGAATTCTTGCCAGAAGCGGTAAATAAAGAATATTATTTGTGCGTTATGCGGCGTTTAAGAGAGCAAATTTGACAAAAAAGGCCAGATTTGGGGAAAGAAAATTCTTGGATTTTGCACCACGATAATGCGCCTTCGCACAAGGCCATCATTGTGAATGAATTTTTGTCCAAACACTCAACAAATGCCATCGAGCAACCACCAGTTCACCAGATATGGCTCTAGCCGACTTCTTACTTTTGCCTAAAATCAAATTACCAATTCGTGGCACCCGTTTTCAATCGGTAGAAGACATAAAGGAGAGTTCGCGGCGAGAACTGAACTCAATTCCGGAAACAGCGTTTAAAAAATGTTTTGATGATTGGATTATTCGTTAGCGTTTCTGAAGGAACATACTTTGAAGGTGATAAAATAAATTTGGATGAATAACAAAAATTTTGTGTATTATTGATCTTTTCCCGGTACTTTCTTGACAGAGTAGTATGTCAAAAACCTGAAAGTAAAGGTTTATTTTTATATATATATATATTATGTACGGCATGACAAACTAGTCGGCAGGGAGCCGTTGGATGCAGGCGGCACAGGAACGCTCGTAATTGCGCTCTCTTGGTAAAACTAGTGGACTATGACATGCTGATGGATAGATGATGGATGAGTTATTTGATGACTTTTATAAATATAATCCTTTACCTGGCTTAAAATAAATTTTCACGTAAGAGAGCATTTACAATCAAATCGTATCCTAACTATTATAAAGCTTCACTAAAGTTGTGTCTGTACATAATATGTAAGATATTTGAGAAAAAATTACTGTGCCTATTGGGCTACATAGGCGTATCTCAACACAAATTTTTTTTTTAGATTTTTTGTCTGTTTATCTGTTTTTTGATTGTTTATCTGTTTGTTCGTTCGCGCATCACGAAAAAACTACTAAACAGATTTTGATGCAACTTTTTTTTATTTGATAGCTCTTGCATAGACCTAAAAACTAGTATACACTACATACATCTCTCGCCATCTGTGCAGTCAAACACAAGTCTCCGTGTGTGTTTCAAATTCGAAAATCGAATTCTATCCGAAAACAGCCATTACGTCTATAAATCTATGTTTTTATGAACCGCATTTATTATCTCAAGTTACTCTATGCCCACCCCATAACAAATATCTCTATAAAATTTGTATACACATCTCATTTCACCTCATATAAGGCTATTTGCCATACTACACCTGTGTACATTACAACGATTTAATAGAAAAGGAACCGGTCAGAGCCGCTTCAATTGCTGTAGACGCGATAAAGATAGCAACATTGATGTTAAGTGACCAAAGGGATACTTCACACTTTAGATTTTATAGAGATTCTGTTACCTCCGTATCGTATATTATTAGATAATAATAAGATATCGAATCTAGTATTTTTATTACCTTTTTTGGTGGTATACAATATAACTACCTTTCCAAGAAAATTTTGTTTTTAACGCCCAAACCAATGTTGCCACCAAAAAGAACTATTAAATTTATAATTGTAAGAAACATAATGCATTTTTGGGAGCTTATCGCGTTTAATCAATGTTTTATAATTTATACCGATGTTTGAATTACTTGTTGGTATTCATAATTACGAAAGGAGTACTTATTCCGTTTAGCTGACAGTCAAATAAAATAGTTAATTCCGAAAAAAGAATTTTATTGAATGAAGTCTAATATTTGCGAAAACACAAAAAATAATTAAGAATGTTTCGTTATAAACGGATTAGAAGAATTAATACCGTAAGCATTGATCTAAATAACCCCGTAAGCCACGCCCACCCATGTAGCTTAGTTCCAACGGTTTATGGTTCCGCACGATTCCTGACTCAATTGAAAACACAAATATCGCTTTCAGGCCTCAGAATTATATTGACCGTCTGTTTATAACATAAAATATGTTATCAAAGCTTATAGACGTCAGCAACACCAGGGGCATCTCTCGCGCATTCTAAATCTTGCCCGCCGGTAAAGGCGGAGAGACGGCACACGGCGGGTTTCTTTAGTGGGTGAAGGCCCTACACTACCCTGTTCGTTGCCCCGAACGACGGGGTGTGCGGTTAGGGACATTTTTCCCGCCTTAACAAAAAAAAAGGAAAGGAATCATAGGCCCATAAAGTATTTCAACCAAATATTTCGTTGATATTTTAGAAGTATCTCAAGAACTTCAAAGACAGCGAGACTTGGTATTTTTTTATAGTATGTGGGTAGCAAACAAGCATACGGCCCGCCTGATGGTAAGCGGTTAGCGTAGCCTATAGACACTAGCACAACCAGAGGCATCACTCGCACGTCGCCATCTCCAACGGAAAGATAGTTAGGATACTAAGGGGAGGATAGGGGGCCTCTCACTCACCATACGAAAGACAGGAGGAGTACCTACCGTTGCTTCATGCTGATCATTTGTGAGAAGGTGGTACCACTCCAAATATATGGTAAGGTACCTACACATTTATGACTTTTTGAAATCGTGTATGTATTTATAGTGAAGGAAAACAATAGAGAACCCGTATTACTCCGAGATTCTCTGGAAGATAGATATATATAAAGTCGATCAACCCACAAGAAAGTTCTCCGCGGCATAGGGATTGTTGGCTAGTGGGGACGGTAAATAAAAAAATGAGTTTTCGAAATGACAAAATCGTTTTTAAACAATTATGAAATAAAACTAGGTTTACGGAATCTATTGCCTTGCCTTTATTCTCTACTATCCCGACGTTTCAATGGATAATAATTGCTTACGGGAAGTAGTCGCCTCATACGACACTCGTGTGAAAGAATGGGGTGGTGACACTTGTATTCTTAGTCCCTCACCACACGGTTTTTCACCCCTGACGTAATTTTATATATTAAAATTCGCGTGAATATTCAAAAGTAATATACGTTTAAAAACAAGTTTAAGACGAGTACTTTCCTGATAGTTTGCCGTAGTGTATTTAGGTGATCCAATAGGGTCTGGAGTCAAAAATAATATCGAGATTACACACACTCAGCCACTATCAGCGCAAATCAACAAGTATGTTATAGAGCCGTGCCTTATCTCGTTACAATCTTGTAAACAAAGTTGCACTACTGTTTTGCCTGTACTTTGTAACGTGGCGATATACAGTCGGTGCCGTTATTGGTCCCGATATGGTAACTTCAAACTGTGTACGTTGGTCTAATGGTTATTATGTAGCCAGTGGGTTCAATGTTCAAACCTTCATATGTAATGAACGTGATGTTTAACAACAGCAAAAAAGCATTGGGTCAGCCTGATGGTGCCACCGAAGGAATTTAACATAGTTCCGGTGGCCCGCCAATAAAGGCCGAGAGACGGCACAAGGCGGGATTCTTTAGTGGGTGCACGATGTGCGGTTAGGATTTTTTTTTCCCGCCTAAACAAAAAAAAAATATATAAGTAATAAAAAAATAATCAGCCTGATGGTAAGCGATTACCATAGCCAATAATTCCAGAGGCATTACTCGTACACTAATTCCAGGGTAAAGAATGAGAGGAGCATGATAGAGACAGCATGAGAAGGGAATTTGTGTCAACAGAATTCTCACTCACCGAAAGGAATTAACAGTCGGAATATACACAATTATCATTATAATACTACGATTACTATACGCCGATCTTCTTTGAGAAAGTGGTACTTCCCCGGTTAAGCGGGACTATTTGCGTTGTCTTCAGTAAAAATCAATCCCCTAAAGAGTTTAGAAATAACAGTACAATATATAAGGTTACATTGTTATCTTCCTATTATAAAGCTGTAACAGAGTTGTGAAGATATTTGAGAAAAAAATACTTCATTAGGCCTATAGCACCTATAGGAATGACCTATAGGCGTGTCTAAATACAAAACATTTTGATGTGAAACATCTAATGCGGAGGGAGGGTCAAATTAGCTGTTGACGTGGCGACGCTTTTCAAATCGAATCAACTTGTCCCGTTCAAATCATGCAAGTTAAATTTGACACATTTCCCGGTTTCCAATTGAGCTAAAATTTTACACGCATGTGTATATCGCGTCACAATGCAATATTATGATGACACAGAGCTGATCTGATGATGGAGCTGGAAGCTGGACATAGGAACTCTATAATGAAATGGCACAACCCCATCGAATTTGGACTCGTATGATTCGTCTTGACGAGTACTTTGTCTCTAGAATCTAGATGGTATCCAAGGCCTGATGATTGAGCTGGAAGGTGGCCACAGTAACTCTGTAATGAAACGACGCAACCCCATCGAGCTAATATTCGTTTGATTCGTCTTGAAGAGTACTTTGTCAAGTTATAATAATTTTATTTCTACAAAATAAATTCGATGCGTTCACATCTGGTAGACGTGTAGGACGTCTACCAGATGACAACGCATGACATCTAGTTTTTTTTTTTATAGATTTTTTGTATGTTTGTTCGTTCGAGCATCACGCAAGAACTACCAAACGGATTTTGATATAACTTTTTTATTTGATAGATATTGATTAGACTTAAAAACTGGTATGTATTTTATTCCGCTACTATATCGGCAACCGTAGATATAACCTAACAACTAACTTTTGGCTGCGGTGGAGCCGCGGGCAAAGGCTAGTTAAATATACAATAATTCTTCTGTACG
Organism: Leucoma salicis; assembly: GCA_948253155.1. Lineage (NCBI taxonomy): Eukaryota > Metazoa > Arthropoda > Insecta > Lepidoptera > Erebidae > Leucoma > Leucoma salicis. The sequence continues at coordinate 27,271,115 of OX411806.1, forward strand.
TGTCTCTGTAAGTAACTACTACTACACCACTGGAATGAGCGTTCCGTTGTTTTTTGGGTTCCCAGATAGTTTAGATTTACAATTGAATCCAGTAGGTGACAACAAGATAGGGTTTTTGAATATTTTTTTTTTTTTATATTTTCTAATAAACACAACAAATTTTCACATCCTCCTCCCCCACCACAGTCCTATCAGTGTTATTCATCCAAACAAAACACCATTTTTCGGGCAAGACGATGCCTATTGGGTTCGCTAATGTCTTGCGTTATTGGCCATTCATTTAGTCTGAATTTCCTTTGAAAGATTAAAATAATTGAGTTTAGTGGAACGGCGTGCATTTCTAAATTGCTTTACTAAGATTAATGCAGAACACTACTAAATGCAGGTGCTACTAGATGGCGCTAGGTACTTAAAAGTTATAAACACAACAGACACTACAGGAAATGATTCTGTATCGCAAGCTACTTTTAATCGTTATTTTCTTCTCGTGTAAGAACTTGCTTTGTAATCTGGCTAAGATATAGTTTATATGTATATTTTGTGAACTTTTCGCCATTTAGCAGATACGATGAAAAGTTCAAACTTTAGAAAGCTATACAAAATTCGTCATTTATTTTGTTTATTTTAATTACACAACTTTTATTTTTGTGCAGTTTGGACCACAAATTGACTAACTCATATTTAACTCAATTACAAAAATATAGAATTTATCAAAAATACGCGCCATATTTTTAGGTTAAATGGCGATTAATGATTACAACAATACATATGTTTCTCTTTTATTCATAATTCATTTCTAAAGATTATTTAATGCCACGTCACAGCTTAAATAATACTTCTGTTTACATAGAAAGATGGTACTCAATCGGAGAAAAGTTCGCCATCTCTGGTCTTGATAGCCATTTTAAAAATTAAAACAGCCTATGAACATCCAAGATGGCCTACAGGAGTAACACACCTGAATATATTGAATATATCAATTAGATTCCAAGTTAACGCGTTGTCTGCTGAAGTGCGGACTGTATCGCGACGGGTAATGGTGCGAAAATCGCTGATAGCACCCCCCTTCCACCAATTTAGCCCCCTATGACACCCCACCATTCTGATCCTCCCACTCGGTAGTATATCAGGGGTATATCTCCGATCAGGGTAATTGTCTGGTAATAGATAATACGAATAGTTTCTACTTTGTGGAGCGTTTTTGATTTTTGCTTGTTGATTAGGGATGTTCAGTGCTTGGGTTGATTTAGCTAAATGTTCTATTAGCAGTTACTTTTTTTAGGCTAAGCAGGTGGCAAACAAGCATACTACAACCTGATGGTAAGCGGTTACCGTAGCCTATAGTCGCTAGCAACACCAGAGGTATCATTCACGTGTCGCCAACACTAAGGAAATTATCATTATGTCACATAGTTCCAGTCTGTGGTTCCAGTGGTCCGCTGGTACAGGCGGAGAGACGGCACACGGCAGGTTTATTTAGTGGGTCCCCACACTACTCTGTTCGTTGCCACAACGGGGTGTGTGGTTAGGTACATTTTTTGAAAGTTAACACAGAAAATTATTAACACAAAGGGAATATTGGAAGGATGTCTACCCTGTGAACGGTATTTGTTTTTTTTTTTCTGATACGTGAGTGGCGAACAAGCATACTGCCCTCCTGGTATGCGGTTAGCTAAGCGTAGCCTGTAGACGTTAGCAATACCAGAGGCATCACTCGCGCGTCGCCATCTCCACGGAAAGGGATAGGAGGTGGATATGGTGGATAATAAGGAGAGGATAGGTAGGATACTAAGGAAAGGATAGGGAGGGGGTTTGGGCCTCCGACGCTCTCACTCACCATAGGAAACACAACGGTGAGATTAATTACAGTTGTTAGACGCTGATCTTTTGTGAGAGGGTTGGTCGATCGAGCCGGCCCATTCGTGCTGGAATAAGCAAGGATCTACCACTTGATTGTCTATAGGATATCTATGCTGCATACTCGTATGAGGAGAGGTGAATAGACTTGGTTTGTCACGGAAGTGTAGTTTGAAATTCACTCTCTGTCTCGGAGATGTGAAAGTAATATTAACTTCTACTACTCCATAGTCAATTAAGTCCTTATATAATTACTGCTAACTTATCACAAGGTGTAATCACAAGTTGATCGACGCTTCGTTGGCAGCTGTTCCACTGTTCCTAACAGTTTTCCATTCGTTCAATCACTCCGTTATCGCTCGGGCTATCTGTGCGTAATACATTGTATCACATTTTCATAAGAGATTCATTTACCTTGAGTTTTGCACACCCCACGGAGGATTGTTTCCATTGAACAAACATTTTCGTGCACTGTAATTAAAACCATCTACACGATCTTTACATGGTCACTTTTTAAATCAGGGAGATAAATGTAAAATAGATATAATCTAATATTATATCGATTAGTATCGCATATGCATAGAGTCCATTGGTCAATGACCGTAGAGGATATTTTTCAGGTTATGTTAAAACTTAACCTTTCTAACCCATTTTAAAACAAAGAAATAATTTTATTATTTATAACTAGATGACCCCGTGAGCTTCGTATCACCTGCACAATTTATTTTATCAGTGATTATCAATCCTAAGATTGACTAAGATTTTTTTATTCATTTAAAGTTACCAATATTGTTTTTTTCAATTTTCTCCTTTTTTATAGGCTCCTCCTATTTTTCTTTACATTAACACCGGGTTGGTGGTGTATTACAGCAAACGAAACATAAAAACAATTATTCAAATCGGTCAAGCCAGTTTTGTGTTGTTGCGAGACTAACGAACAGCAATTGATTAATACTTTCTGATATTTACGCGAATGTTACACATTTTGAAATAAAACTACGTTTACGGAATCTATCACGTTTACTTGATTTCACTACTATCCCGACTTTTCGAAAAGTTCGCAGATAAAGGTAACGCTGCTGTGGTGATGGACACGTCAGATTATAATGCCAAAATTGAACACCTTTTATCGGATGAATCTACTTATGAAAAGATCAGAACCGACCCGACCAACTGTACACTAAATAACATGAAAAAGTTACTCAACCAGCACTCCGAAGCATTAAATCTAGATGTAAAAACCCTGATACCACCTTGTGCAAAGCCACCTAAATTGTATGGGTTGCCCAAGATACACAAACCGAACGCACCACTACGACCTATTGTAAGTCAGATCGACTCACCTACTTATAAAGTCGCTCAGCTACTGTCCAAAGTTCTCTCACAACTCCGAGGACACACAGATGCGTTCATAAAGGACTCATACCATTTTGTAAGTGAGATTAAACACCTTCATCTCGCTAACAATGAAACTATGGTGAGTTTTGATGTCCAGTCACTTTTTACCTGCTTACCTGTGGAAGACTGCTTCAGAATTGTATCTAAGAAACTATCAGAGAACAACATACCTATGGAATACGCTGAACTGTTAAAGTACTGCCTCACATCTGGCTACATTATGTGGAATGATGGCTTTTACAAGCAAGTGGACGGAGTGGCCATGGGTTCGCCAGTCTCTCCCGTTGTTGCTGACATATTTATGGAAGACTTCGAGGAGACTGCCCTAAAAACCTCACCTGTGGTCCCCCGTTTTTACAAGCGGTACGTAGATGACACTTTTACTATATTACCATCTGATAAAGTAACCGTATTTCTAAACCATCTGAACTCCATTAATCCTAAAATTCAATTCACTATGGAACTAGAGTCAAATAACTCTTTAGCTTTCTTAGATGTTATGGTAATCCGTAACCCCAACAACACCTTGAGTCATACAGTGTATCGAAAGAAAACCCATACTGATAAGTACCTGAATGGAGAGTCTCACCACCATCCTTCACAGTTGGCTACCGTGTCTAAATCTTTGTTTCAGAGAGCACAAGGAATCTGAGATGAAGAACACCTGGCAGGAGAGTTGCAGCATGTAAAGAAAGTTTTACATGCAAATAAGCTGCAGGTTCCACGCCGCCGTCACAGAAACCGAGTGAAGCCACCCACAGTTGAGCGCCTCCCTGCAGTCCTGCCCTATGTTAAAGGACTCACTGACAAGATTGGCTACATTCTTAAAAAAGCTTCAATTAAAACCTACTATAAGCCACTCAAAAGAATTAGTCAATTTTTACCACCAGTCAAGTGCCATATACCCTTACAGGATGCAAGAGTATACAAGCTGGATTGTGATTGTGGTCTCTCCTACATTGGGCAAACAAAGAGATCCATAACAACTCGGATCAAAGAACACATAGCTGATGTGAAGCACAGTCGCTATACAAAGTCTGCAATTTGTGAGCACACACAGGACCACACCCGCCATTACATTAGGTTTGACAAACCTCAAATCCTCGCTAAAGAACATCGATATCGCCCTAGAATGATACGTGAGGCTATTGAAATTAAGAAACATCCCAATTTCAATAGAGAAGACGGCTGGGTCTTACCATCAAGCTGGAATCCTGTGATAGGCCTCACCAAACAGAATACAAGAAGGCACACCACAAGATTGCAAGACACAGTTAGCGCTTATTGTGTAGATAAAACCCACAGTAGTGATTAGTCGTATTGCTGAGTTCAGGAACGGTGGTCACCATTTACCATTAGGTAGAGCTGTAAGTGCTATAAAAAATAAATACAGTACTCTGAAAACTTCTCCCGGTTAAAAGAAATTCGGAAGGAGAACTTTCAATCAGAACATTATTATGCAGTATTCACCAATAATTATATGTACATACATAAATCTTATAAAATTAGAATTCAAAAGTGATAAAATTCTAATGATATTATATAGATTTGCTACTGATAAATTCAAGCGTAAAATATATATACATATATCTACGTAGATCTTATCTGATATCTTTATCGAGAAGTGAATATTAATATTGCATTCAATTTTATTGGTGTTGCATATTAGTAAAATAATTTTACCGGATTTAAATATTTATAGTTTATCATTACTTTTATTTATTTTTAAGCATTTATGTTTATTCATAGTATATTAGTATCAGTTACATAAATATATTTATGAATAGAGTATTTTTTTGGTTTTCTGTACATTTAAGATATTTGTGAAAAAAAATATTGTAATAAGTTATATAGGCGTGTCTAAGCACAAAACGTTTTCTTTTTTTTAGTTTTTTGGTCTGTTTCTTTGTTCGCGCATCACGCAAAAACTAATGAACGGATTTTGATGCAGCTTTTTTTGTTTGATAGCTCTCAATTAGACTTAAAAACTGGTATACATTTTATCCCGTTACTGTACCGGGAACTTGAGATATAACCCAAAAAATAGCTTTTGGCTGCGGCCAAAAGTTATTTTTTGGGTTAGTCAGTTTATAATTTAGTTAGACAAATGATTATACTTCATCTGTCGTATCATATATGTGACCTACTAAGTATGTAAAATGATGTTTCTATTTTAGCTTTTATAAAAAGTCTGATTTTTTGTTAGGAAAAAAAAAAGAAATTCTGAAACACGATAAATCATTTACGCGATCGTTGTAGCACTTATGTATTTTTAATAAAAAGGGGAAAGCCTAAATGAGGAAGTGAGTCAGAAATGATCCATACGGGTCTCAAGCCCATTAAACTAATTTTGGCGGCAATATTCTTCTAACGTTCATTTTGTTTTGATTTAAAATTAAAGTGAATTCCCGTACCGTGCGTTTATGGAGACGTGCATAGGGCAGGCGGCTGGCATGCGAGATAACGCCTACCTTTGTTCCGATCGCGTATCTCCCTCGCGAGGATCATACTAAATTATTTATCCTTTTTCCCTGAGGTGAGAAGTAAGGACTCATCATTGTGAATGGTCTTAATACTGTGTTGCGCGTGGATATTATGTTTATAATTACCGACGGGGTTTTTTCTTTAATTTTTGGGAATATGTTTTAATTTTTGACGACGTTTATTTTATACTTTTCTGACAGAGGAAATCTACTAAGAACAGATATTGAACAAATCTTAACATTTTTTACTTTTTTGTCACGCTTTACATAGCATAATAGTTTCAATGATTAATTTAAATAAATAAATATTCACGGACATTTTCACACAACGTATTCTGGTCCCAAACTAAGCCTAATGCTTGTGCTATGGGTATCAGATTACGGATATAATACATACATGTACTACTTTTTTCTGAAAATACATACATATCATAGATAGAAAACACGCAGACGCCGTACAAATACCTGTGTTCATCATACAAATAATTGTCCTGAGTGGGAATCGAACCCACGACCTCGTGCACGGAAGTCGGTTACACTACCGACTATGCCACGAGGCCCGTCATGTGCTAAGTCGGACTCCACGACATTCCTAGGTCTTAACATAGATAATAAACTAAATTGGAAAGCTCATATAGACATTATAAGTAAAAAGGTTAGTAACTGCCTCTGTGGTGAAGCGGTAGTATAAGCGACTGCTGATCATGAGGTCTCGGGTTCGATCCCCGGGTTGGCAAGTGTTGAGATTTTTCGTAAATAAAAAAATAAAAATTCTCAGTAGCAGCCCGGAGTTTGGAAATGTGCCCGGTAGACGTCAATAAGCTCGCCCCCTATTACGTGGGACTTAAACATAGCTGGCGAGTCGTGGGTGTGTAATACACCTCTGCCTACCCCTTCGGGGAATACAGGCGTGATGCTAAAAAGGTTAGTAAATCATCTTATGCTTTATTCAAACTAGCTCCTACTGTCAATACTGAAACTTTACTGACTGCCTACCATGGATTGGTAGCATCTGCTCTTAGATATGACATCATATTCTGGGGTAATTCGACTAACAGGGACATCATATTTAAACACCAAAAACAATGCATACGATCTATGTTTGGGTTAAAAGTTACCGATAGCTGTAAGTACTTTATAAAATACAAAATTCTGACATTACCGTCCATATACATTTTAGAAGTAGCTGTCTTTGTGAAAAATAACCATAATATTATCTAATAACCTGTATAGTATTGAATTTAAATTTGTTTTTTTCTTTTATTTTTTTAATCAAAATATTGCTACTATAATAATTAATATAATTCATTCTAAGATATTTGTATGCCATATTGTTGGCAGGACATAGATGGTCTGTATAACAAAATTTCTACCATTATTAAACCTGTGTGCACAAATAAATATATTTGAATTTAAAATACATATCAAAATGTTAAAAAAATCTCTCCATCAAATAGTATGGATTTTAATTGCAAAATTAAACTTACTACATTGGATTAATGCATGTAAATGCATCCGATAGGTGGCGTGGGTTGTAAAGACAAATGTGATGTGGAGATTGGGTATGGCCGAAGATCAGTGCAATAGCTCAGTGGCTTAGATCACATCCCGGAATAGAAGGGACGCAGGTTCGATTCTTGCTCACACTGAAGTTCTCTTTTTCCACATTCACAAATACTTGTACTTTAAAGTAGTTGAGCATGACATGTTAAGTGCTAAAATACAGATCAAAAAGCTCTTGTATAATTTATTATATTGTATAATATATTTATACAATACCTATAATAAATTATCCAAGAGCTTATAAGGATAATACTTATCTTATATCACTTTAAGTAAATACCTACTTAAGCGTTTGTGTATATTAGTCTCTGTGGGTCAAAAAATACTTAAAAATTAAATGGAAAAACTCCTTCCAATTGCTAAAAAACACTTCATATTTACGTATTGTTCAGCCAATTTATTAATAATTAACACGAGTGCTTGAGGAAAGTGCATTCGCAATACCAATATCGCGATTGTAATCGCCACAAGCGGCTGGATTCTGTAGGGCTTTTCATGAAAAGAACCCGGTAAGAAACTCATAGGCCACTTTTTAAATCACCAATTTATAACAATTTTATGTGGCTTATAATAACTAAAGTAGCATCAAAGGTGCTGCAACCAAGCGAAATAAACACGAATCAATGTTTGGGTTGATTGTAAAACCAATTCTCGATTACAAACAAGGATCAATTACTATCGGAAGTCGAACTCGTTTTGTGAAACCACAATCTTGGGCAGGTATTGTCGATAACGCCACTCGCGATCTCCAAGCCCTACTCAAAGTAATCTTGCATGAAAATTTTCTTTTACCCTGAATGATACCAGATTATGTATTGTTTTTATCAAGGACAGGTCTAATATCACAACTTTATTATTATTATTATTCTTATGTATACTTTGTCTCGAAAAATTAAGTTTTTCGGTGTTTTCTGAGACTCACGGGCTTATGCCAAGTGAGAATCACCATTTGAGAACATTGAACGGTCATCTAGTAGGAATTTTCGAACAATTCGGCATGTGTTAAGGATCGCAGCTTTTTGCATAGTGATGTATGTATTTTCAGGTAGGTCTAAAACTTTGAGGGAGTTTAGTAAGCATTTGGGTATTACACCTGTGCTGGAGACCACCAACGGCACAATATAAACCTTATTACATTTCCAGATTCGTGTTACTTCTTCTTTTAATTCTGTATATTTATTGATTTTTTCAGTTATTGTTTTTTGTAAATTATGGGTGTTAGGTACGGCTATATCTATTATATATGCAGTTTTATTAATTTTGTTTAATAGTGTAATGTCCGGTCTATTATTGTGAATAGTTTTATCAGTCAGTATCGCTCTGTCAAAATATATTTTATGGTTGGTGTTCTCCAGTACGGGTTTAGGTTTGTATTGATAGTAAGGTTCTACTTTTCCTGTAATTAAATTATGTTTTAGTGATAGTTTCTGGTGAACATAATGTGCTATTTGATTGTGCCTATGAGTGTAGTCTGTCTGGGTTAAAGTTGGACATGCGCCTGTTATATGTTGGATTGTTTCAGAATGGCGGGTACATTTTCTACATTTATCATTTAGTGTGTTAGGGTCTTTGAGTATAAACTTTCTATAATTTCTGGTATTAATAACTTGATCTTGGATTGCTATGATAAATCCTTCTGTTTCGGGGAAGAGAGAACCTAATTTTAGCCATTTGTTAGATGCTATGGAGTCAATGTGTGCTTGTTCTAAATCGTGTAAGTGTCTTCCATGAAGTTCTTTTCTACGCCATGTATTTAATTTTGTGTTATAATTTTCCTGTGGTGTAGTGTATTGTATATTTCGGTCTTTCATGTTAAGTGGTGTAAACTTTTGATCTGATTCTATTGTTGCTAAATGAATTTTACTGATGTTGGCTTTAATATAAAAGAAATTGCGTAGATTATTAATTTGTCCCTCCCATAAAACTTTTAGATCTATCAGTCCCCTGCCACCTATATGCCTTTTAATGGTCAGTCTTTCTATAGCAGATTTTGGATGTAAATATTTATGTTTAGTGAGTGTTGTTCTGGTTTTGATTTGGAGATTTTTAATATCTGTACACGACCATTTTACTACGCCAAAAGAGTACGTTAGAACAGGGATGGCATATGTGTTAATGGCCTTTATCAGATTCTTAGCAGTAAGAGCTCTTTTGCATATCTTATTTAGTCTATTGTAGTACTCTTTAGAGAGATCCTTTTTTATTTGAGTATGGTCAATTGTTCTACCTTCCTGCATACCCAGATATTTATATGTTTCATTTTCACCCATTTCTGTAAAGTAATTTGCTTCTGTAGTGCTGTTGGTATTTACTTTTCCTTTTTGTAGTCTCAGTGTCTTGCATTTATCTAACCCGAATGTCATATTAATATCTTTGCTGAATTTGTATACTAACTCAATTAACTTATTTAAATCTTTTTCAGATGTAGCAAATAATTTTATGTCATCCATATACATTAGATGATTTAATAAACAGTTGTTACTAAGGTTATAACCATGGTTAGTGTTATTTAATATATTTGAGAGAGGGTTAAGAGCGAGGCAAAACCATAGCGGACTCAGGGAATCACCTTGGAGAATTCCGTTTTCTATGGGGATTTCATCTGTAGTAATACTATGGGTACCGTTAGTTAGTTTTAGTGTAGTTTTCCATTTGGACATTGTATTTTTCAAAAAGTCTACTAGTACTGGGTGTATTTTGTATATTTCTAAAATGTGAATTAACCAAGAATGAGGTACACTATCAAATGCTTTCTTATAATCAATGTATGTCATATTTAAGTTTTTTTTATTAGTAGTTGCGTGTTTTAGTATTGTAGAGTCTATTGTTAGTTGTTCCTTACATCCCCTATGATTTCGCCTACATCCTTTTTGTTCCTCAGCTATTATCGAGTTGTTCTCTATGTGCCTGTTTATTTTAATTGTTATACATGAGGTAATTAATTTGTAAATTGTAGGTAAACAAGTAATAGGTCGGTATTGAGATGGATCATAAGTGGTATTTGATTTTGGCAGCATGTATGTGATTCCTTTAGTAGCAAATTCCGGTAATTCTTCAGCCCCTTTAATAATATCTGTGATCGTTTTGGCTAAAATCTCATGTAGTGTGAAAAACTTTTTAATCCAAAAATTATGTATCTTGTCTTTTCCTGCAGCTTTCCAATTTTTCAATCCTTTGGTGATGTATTCAATATCTGTTCTACTTATTTCCGTGAATTCCATCGGCTCAACATTTTTTGTCTTATTTTCCTCCTCTTGTATCCAGCTAGCATCATGGTTATGATCTTGAGCCTTTTTCCAGATATCGGCCCAGTAATTTTTGAGCTCTGTAGTAGTTGGGAATTTTGTGTGGTCAGTGGTGATATTGGAACTATTAGTATTTAAAGATCTATAAAAGCTTTTTTCGTTGGTTAAAAACATTTTATTGTCTAATTTTCTAAGTAGTGATTTTTTGTACCGTGCTAATCTTTCTGATTTTACCGTTAACTTTTGCTTAAGTGTATCAAGATACTCTTCCGGACGTATATTATTTCTCTCATGTTTTGAATGGATTTTAATTTTAATAAATATAGTTTCTATTTTTTTTAATATTTTCTTTGACCTATTGTTATTTATGTATTGCGTTAATACTCCAATATCAGCTCGTAATTTTTTTATATCGTTTTCTATCCTGATTTGCCACGCTGGTTTCGTATATGAAGCTTTAACATTTCGTTTTGTGTAATTGTTACTGTTTATTTTGTATCCTAAGTGCCTACATATGACTAATGCGCTGCAGTAGATAAGGGTATGTAACTGAGTTAAGTTGCTATCAATACTGTAATAGTTTTTTAGAATGCTGGTGTTGAAAATATCTACTAAACTGTATAAATGTTTGTTTTCCTTAAGCCGTGGCAAACTGGGTCTACAAACAGGATCAGTACCAGTATATTGTGTTAAGACTGTTTCTAGCTGTTCTTTAATTTCATCTGTCAATTTTGAATTCATGATAGTAGCTTGAGTATTGTATTCGTTTAAATGGGCTAATGAGATTTTTGATAGTTCGGATGTTTGTGTGGCTGCATTTGCCGATCGGTGTAATGGTGTGTGAGTTAATTGAATGAATGATGATATACGTGGAGATTTTTGTGTGTGAGTTATATGATTGACTGCTGATATCTGTGAATTTATTTGTGATAGGTCATCACTATAGGATGTTATTATGTCTTGGGGTGTGTTAGGTGAAGTGATGTGATGTGTGATTGAGTTGTGAGAGTCTAAGTTACTCGTATCATCAAGCTGTAACTGTAGGGTTACATCTTCTTTAATTTCTTGTATTTGGCAATCAGTTAAAAGTTTGTTCCGTACGATCACTCGTCTTTGGTCTGCGATCCTTTGGGAGCTTACATTGAGGTTAGAGTATTTAATTTTAAATTGATCATATAATCTGTTGCAATACATAGTTTTATCTGTTTCTAATTTCGTGATATAGTAGTAGGTACGCATTATGAAAGTATTTATTTGTTCATCCCATTTCATACGTACTCTGGTCTTGCCGGCTTTGGTGGTCACAGGTTGGGTGACGGTTGCCTCCTGTGAAACATCCTCAACCGGAATATTATCTTGAATGATTGGTGTTTCTTGTATTGGACTAGAAAGTTCTATTGGGCTATTGCTTACTTGTCTGTCGGTATTTTCGGCTGTAGTATATTGTCCTAAGGACTTGGTGGGAGCCCGCCTGTTCAACTCCTCACCACTGACGGATCGCATGCTGTAGCACTCAGCGTCAGCTCCAAGTGCGCCCCGGCGACCCCCGGGAAGCGGCCCTAAACGTTTACTTTTTGATCTGGTCTCCATATTGATGGGTTTGCCATAGCCTTGTTAGTCTATTTATTATTATTATTATTATATTAAATATTATTAATATCACAACTGATTTTAAAAGGGTCATGGCCGAAAATACATATCGTTGGTTTGATGTCTAAAGTAATAATTCGTATTAATTTCAAAACCTAGGAACACTGAAGTAATGTTATACAGTTACAGTGGTTCGCCATTACAGACGAAGAAACGGCACACGGTGGGTTTATTTAGTGGGTAAGGGCCCCACACTACCCTGTTAGTTCCCTAGAACGACGGGGTGTGCGATTGAATACATTTTTATCCGCGTTAATGAAAAAAAGGTCATCTAGAAAGTTGTATTGCGTTTTTCTGCCCCAAAATATTATGGAATTTTTTTGGTACCAAGCTTCTTATTTTCTTTACGTAAAAAACATTATCTCACGAGAGCCTTAAGTTATGTTTTCAGATTTTTTTATTGCCTTTGGTGGCAAACGAGCCACGGCCTACCTGGCGATAAACCGTCGCTCATGGACTCAACTTTACCGAGAGTATTGTCAAACCACTGCTCACCATTTAATTTCTTGGTGATAATTGCCTACTTCCCGTAGTCGCCTCATACGACACCCATGGAAAAAAGTGACACTAGTATTATACTTCCTGATATTTACGCGAATGTTACACATTTTGAAATAAAACTACGTTTACGGAATCTATCGCGTTTACTTGATTTTACTACTATCATATCGATAGAATTTTTGAGCACTAAATAAAAACAAAAATTTTACATATTTAGATATTTTTATATATATTTTTAGCATTTGACATGCTTAGCACTATATATTAAACACAAAGTGAAAAATTTGAAATCGAAAATAACAGTCACGAGCAGGATTTGAACCTGCATCTCCTGGATACCGTCCAGATGCTTTGCCAATTCAGCCATCGTGACAATTGCTCCTGACTGCTAATTTCGATAACACATTCATACTTAACGTCTTTGGGTGACGCCTGCGCCATCTGTCGGCAGTATTTTCATACATTAAACCGACCAGGTAAACTTAATTTTACAATTAAGATTTTACCTAATAATGACGCAAACCCTATAAATATTTAGATATTTTTATAGGTATATATTTTTAGCATTTGACATGCTTAGTACTATATATTAAACACAAAGTGAAAAATTTATTTTTTTTGAAGTCGAAAATAACAATCACGAGCAGGATTTGAACCTGCATCTCCTGGAATACCGTCCAGATGCTTTGCCAATTCAGCCATCGTGACAATTGCTCCTGACTGCTAATTTCGATAACACATTCATACTTAACGTCTTTGGGTGATGCCTGCGCCATCTGTCGGCAGTATTTTCATACATTAAACCGACCAGGTAAACTTAATTTTACAATTAAGATTTTACCTAATAATGAAGCAAACCCCATAAATATTTAGATATTTTTATATATATTTTTAGCATTTGACACACTGAGTGGCTTATAGTAGGTTTTAATTGAAGCTTTTTTAATAATGTAGCCAATCTTGACAGTGACTACTTTAACATAGGGCAGGACTGCAGGGAGGCGCTCAAATGTGGGTGGCTTCACTCGGTTTCTGTGACGGCGGCGTGGAACCTGCAGCTTATTTGCATGTACAACTTTCTTTACATGCTGCAACTCTCCAGCCAGGTGTTCTTCATCACAGATACCTTGTGCTCTCTGAAACAAAGACACGGTAGCCAATTTCAATAGAGAAGACGGCTGGGTCTTACCATCAAGCTGGAATCCTGTGATAGGCCTCACCAAACAGAATACAAGAAGGCACACCACAAGATTGCAAGACACAGTTAGCGCTTATTGTGTAGATAAAACCCAAAGTAGTGATTAGTCTTTGCCTTTTTAAAAAAAATTAAAAATTTAATCTTTATTAGCTCTCAGTAATTCCGTACAAAATTTAATAATCCATAACAGTTGTTGCCTACTGAGTTTTCTGGCCGGATCTTTCTCAGTCAGGCCGCGTTCCGATCCGGTGGTAGCTTCTTAGTCTTAGCTTTTGGCAAAATCAATATATTTAATAATATAAACTAATAACCAAGATTGTCTTCTTACTGGTAGTAATTGGTAGTTAGTGGTAGAATTTTTGAGCACTAAATAAAAACAAAAATTTTACAATTTAAAGAGGAGTATTATACTCATTTTAATATACTAACTTAAAGACTCATACATTGTAAGCATAAAAATTTGAAGTAGATATTTCCAGTTTCTAAACGAATATTAGGTGGGTTAAAATAAATAAACCAAAAATTTTGTAAAATCATATATACTGAGGGTAGATGAAACAGTTGAAATAACATATCAGCCTTGGACGTCTATCATCTAAGTCCACCCGTGATCATGAATGCTGTAAAGTATTCGAAACGTCGGGATAGTAGTAAAATCAAGTAAACGCGATAGATTCCATAAACGTAGTTTTATTTCAAAATGTGACACTAATATTCTTAATCCGTCACCACACGGAGAAATTAGCGTCAACTCTGGGATTTATACTATATGTATGCAAAATTTCATGATGGACATTCAACATTAGTAAGGGATAGCACTCATAGTATGAAAAACAACTAAAGCACTTATCAAGTCAAAACAGAAAAGTATAAAGTTTACGACGGTAAAGTTATCTCTATAGATGTACCTACCTACTTAATGTAACGAGCGGCCTCGCCAAATTGAGCGTGGTGATAACAGTGACTGTATCACACCTTTCAAAATAAGGACGTTTTTAAAATCACTCGAGTGAGCCTCTGAATAGGCTTAGGTGAATAACGTTTTATGTGTTGATTTTAATAGCTGGGTACTAACTGGGGCTTTCCTTGTCGCGATTAGTTTGAATACGGACTAACGATGTAAGTACATAGTAGCGTATTTTCGTACATTAGGAATTGTTTAAAATAACATTCTAATGATTCATACATCCATCCATCCATCCATCAGCCTTTCAACGTCCACTGCTGGACATAGGCCTCGCCAAGAGAACGCCACAACGAGCGGTCCCGTCATGGGGGATAATGCCGTAATCGCCACGCTTGGCAGGCGGGTTGGCGATCGCAGTTGATGTTGTTAATACTCGAGGGAGTGCTGCTGCCCACTCCCCCGGTAATCCCTCAGTCGGCTCTTACGACTCCCATGGGTAGAGAGGGGTGGGACAATTCTAAAACCGGCCCCACACGGCACATGATTCATATATTTTATGTAAACTCTAGCAGTTCCGCTGCTTCACTCGGCATTGAGTCTCAAAAAATATTTATAAAAAATATTTATAAAAAATATTTTGTGAGAAAAAAATATTTATTTTTAATATTTTTATGACTCATAGTTTCCGAGGTTAGTCCGTTCAAATAAACAAAATTTTCAGCTTTATTACTATAGATATATATACTCAATGTGTATGAAAAATTACATATTTACCATACGCCATGACAAAGTTACGTAATCACTGAACAGAGAAATCTCATCGTTTGGACAATTACAAGATAAAAAAAGCCTGAGTCGCGTTGAACGTGTTTAAAGGTATCTCGTTAAGGACTCAATTGGGCGTGATGCCAGATAAAGCCAACTTGTTGTTGCGATGTATGCTCACGCTATTTATGTTTTAGGATAAGTTGGTTAGGAGGTGCTTTACTTACCATGTTTTCACAACATTACAACGCATACATTTCTTTAATGCCTATGGTGGCAGACGAACAGCCCACTTGATGGTTAATGGTAACTGTCACTCATGGATTTAACTATAGTTTTGTCAAGCCGCTGCTCGCCATTGAGATATGAAATGAAAGAATAAACTGCCGTCTCCTGCTACAACCAAAACACATCGATGTGCTTCATGACAAGTCACACGGGACATGGTGGTACCAACCCGCTCGGACCCGATAGCAAGTGAATACTCCCACTTGGTACCCAGCTCTACCACCAGTAATGCAATGGGTGGTGAAAAAATGCTTACTTCCCTTAGTCACCTCGTACGACACCCGTGGGAAAGATTGGGGTGGTGACATATATTCTTAGTCCGTCACCATACGGACATTCAATATACAATTATAGGATTGAGCTTGATATAGATCTTTTTGGAAATTTATAAGTAATAAAACCGTGATTCTCTTGATAATTACATTGCTGGCATGTAATATTGTCCCAATTGTGTCCCAATCTCAAAAAAATATGTTATTATTCTTAATACCGAAACAGAATAAATATTACATGCTAAGCTAAATAACTGGACTATGTGTTTACTTAATAAGATTAGCATTTAATATGTATGTCGTAAAAAGTGAAATGTAAATTTCTTTTAGAAAATAAATTTCTTTAACCAAACATCCACACATAAATATGCCGGTGTCGCTAACAACACCGATTCACAGTGCGAAGTATATATGTATAAAATATTAAAGCACCAAATTATCCAAAACCCACCAAAGTCTCACTGTTAGGCACTGGTTTTCTCTTAGGGCACGAAGAATGTAGCACAGTTAACCACGCTCGCCTAATGCGTCTTGGCAGGCATCAAAAGCAGTCGAGAAAATTTCTCAGTCTTACAGAATATTATATGACATAGGTACGATTGGAGCTCGAATGCGCTTGCAATGCAATAGCTGCATGCTTAGATGAATGGGCCGGCTCGATCAGTGAAGTAACACCCGCTCATAAAAGGTCAGGCTGAGAGAACGGCGCACTTACTGTTGTGTTCTGTACGTTGAGTGAGGGTGCGGGAAGCCCTAATCCTCTTTTTATTATCCTTCCTCTCCACTTCTGTTGTTGCTAGCGTCTATATGCTACGGTAACAGCTTATTATGAGGAGTTGGGTACCCGCATAGTAAAAAAAAATACCACAGTCTGAGTTTATGGCTATTCACTGTCATATGTCCAATACCACCGATTAATATGTGGGTATATTTAAGGCAACAGGAAACAGATTTTCGTAATGCTAATTTATTTCATTAATTATTATGATAGCCGAATTTGAAACGCAATGACAGCGTATATAAATTGGTACTGATTTTTTATAAGTAATAAATATAGGTACACATCGCAACCAAGATCACAATTCTCTAGATTTAAGAGGACGCCTATAAATAAAAAATAGATAGATTTGTAAAATAGTGCACACCTCGACGCTTCGCTTATGAGGCGTACAATATGATTTAAAATTCGAATGCTAAAGTTACCATAGAGTAATATAAAATTTGTTTAACATAATGTGCAACATCTTTACGTTCCACCACAAAATAACTCACAAACATTTATTAATAGTAGAGTGGTTCGCACATACATCAAAATTCATATCTGTTATCTAGGCGTCAGGCAGGGTGGGGCCTTGCAACGTGGAGATAACGGTTAAAAGTGAAGCAGGGGTTGTTTGTCGTAACGTATACTAGGTATGTACTCTACAGATCCGTTGGCTTTTAAATGGGTGTTTTAAAAGTGTTTCTTGTGGCTTTTTGATCCAGTTAATATTTTAGGAAGTTGATATGATAGCTTAACAAAGAATTTTTTGATATATTTTTTTACTTAGTGTACAAGTGCGAAAATGTGTAATCGAAAATAAGTCACGAGCAGGATTCCTCTATCTACTGCAATACCGTCCCAGAGGCGTCACCCAAAACATTAATGAAATTCGAATTCCCGATTAATTGTGACGATGGCTGAATTGGCAAAGTATCTGGGACGGTATTTCAGGAGATGCAGGTTCAAATTCTGCTCGTGACTGTTATTTTCAATTTCACATTTTCGAACTTTGTGTAAATAGACAAATAAATAAACAATATTTACCACTTCATGATAAGCAGCATTGACATATTATTATATTAAGAGGATGGCAAACAAGCTTACAGCCCACCTGACGATTAGCTGTTACCATAGCCTTTAGACGTTAGGAACACCAGAGGCATCAGGTATCACTCACTCGTTGCCAATTCCAAGGAAGGGTATAGTAGGTGGAGAGGATAATAAGGGGAGAGGAGGTTGTAGCCTAAAAGCTAGATATATTTGTAAGCTACACAAAAGTAATACCGAATTAAAATAAAACTAACACATGCCATGGAAGATCAGCACTGAAACCATCACACCACCTGTACGATTCACCGTTTATCCAAAAGAAAAGTATTTAATTACAAAGAGCAGTGGGTAATTTGGCGAATTACAAGGTAATTCCCCGCTAAGGGAATTTGTAGGTGATAGAGCGAGGCAATATCCGGGCGCAACAGGCTGCATGACGAACACAATCTATTTTCAACTTTATTTACAAAGTAAAAGAGTTATTTTTCATTTAAATATTGAATTGTTTAGTGGTGTGTGATTCTGATGTTTGGTATATTATCGGTTTTTGAATAGGAAAGAAAGATCAATATCCGTTTTACTTTTCGATAATTCCTTATCTTTCTATGCCATTTAAAGGACTGAGTTGCAGCTGTAAGAAAATAGAATTGACTAAACTACGCGCTTGGAACTCGGAATTGGAAAAGTACATTACTCTGTGCACATTAATAGTCTATGTGGAAAATAGCTATCCTACAGGAACCTAACCTATTTATTATGGTAATAAACAATCTAAGCGTCAGATTTCATCCAAATCTGTTCAGCTGTTACGTGATTGAATAACAAACAACTGAACTACACATTTACTCTAACAAATTCTTTAACCTCTTATAATAGAATAATATGTAGATATTAAAGATTTTTTCAGATTTGCCATATTTTTGATTATATTTTGAAATAGTAGTATTTCAAAATATAATCTAAAATCTGACTGGGAACACTTCCTTAGCCTACTTTAGACTGTTGAATACACGATACTGTTTATCGTCACCACCAGAGCTGATTTTATCATTTTAATTACAGCAAACACTGAGTAAAAATGTGTCGGGCCCACATCAAAACAAACCCTTATCACCATAATTAATTCAGGTGTATGGTCAACTGTTTAGATCGCGGAGTGAATTATTTACTGCAAATATCGTGGAGTAGCTTAAATACCGCCATGCCAAGCCGAGTATTATGAGTTCGATTCTCACACGAGAAAATGATTTGTATGATACACAAATAGTGCTGAGTCTGGGTGTACTTTGTACCAGTCAATTATATGTTTGTTAACACAAACTCTTCAGAAACATAGCACGGTTTAAGCAGCTATGTTTAAGTCCCACGTAATAGAAGGTGAGCCTGTTGCCGACTGCTGACTGCTGTCTACCGGGGTTGCTGTCCGGCCTGTTACTGAACATTTTTCTTTTTACGAAAAAGCTCAATAGCACCGCCCGACCGGGGGATCGAACCCGAGACCTCATGATCAGCAGTCGCTCAAACTACCGCTGCACCACAGAGGCAGTTTTAGCAACTCTTTAACATTTATAATATTGTATTAGTAAGGGATAGATTTTTTTCAGTTTTTCATTACTATATTTATAGTTATTTGTATGTTCATAGCCTTGTGCTGATAGTCTATGTTGTGACGAACTAAGGAGTATATATAACAATGAGTTCAAAATCATTTTATTAGGTAAAGATCATTGGGCAGATGTTAAACGTGGTTTTTGAGTATTATGATTTAGAGTTCTGCCTTATTCCGTAACCTAATTATAATCTTAATGCTGGGCATGGTTCTCCTATAAAAGTGAGAGTTATTTAGCACATAACCTACCGTGGCATTATTAGTTACTACAGCTCGGCGGTCTAGTGTTGCTACGGTTGATCATGAAGTCTCGGCTTCGAATTCAAGATCGAGCTGCGAAAAGTTATAGAGCAATGAAAAATAATTACTACTTAACAGCTATTAGAACTTACTTACTTACTTATCATCACGCCATGTCCCATAGGCAGAGATACTATCCCGACGTTTCGAATACTTTACAGCATTCATGATCACCGGTGGACTTAGATGATAGGCGTCCAAAGCTGATGTGTTGTTTCAACGGTTTCATCTGCCCACAGTAATATGATTTTACAAACTTTTGGTTTATTTATTTCGACCCACATAATATTCGTTTAGAAACACAATTTCTAAATATCTACTTTAAGTTTTATGCTTACAATGTATGAGATTTTAAGCTAGTATAATAAAATTAGTGTAATACTTCGTCTACTTTAAGTTTTAAAATACGAGATAGATGAAACCGTTGAAACAATACATCAGCTTTGGACGCCTACCATCTAAGTCCACCCGTGATCATGAATGCTTTAAAGTATTCGAAAGTACAATGTATAAAAGTTACTAAAAAAAAACATAGCATCACGCCTGTATTCCCCGAAGGGGTAGGCAGAGGTGTATTACACACCCACGATTCGCCAGCTATGTTTATGTCCCACGTAATAGGGGGAGGGCCTATTGACCTCTACGGGGCACATTTCCAAACTCCGGGCTGCTACTGAGAATTTTTTTTGTACGAAAAATCTCATTAACATTTCCCGATCCGGGGATCGAGCCCGAAACCTCATGATCAACAGTTGCTTACATTACCGCTGCACCACAGAGGCATTTTAAAAGTTCTATGTTTAAAATATAAAGGAATAGTAAAAGTATAAACTTAGTTCACAGCAAAACATAGGAAATATTATGGCGCTGACGACGTATTCATATACGTAATGTACGTACGAAATTGTTGAGTCATTTCGGGTAATTTTAAATCATAGTCTGGTAACACTTGTGGTTTATGCATTGATTTATTAAATCATAGATGCACAGTTTCGAACCAAAGAAACGTCTAAAACTGTCGCCAGTTGTATCATAAGTAGTTATAGTTATGATATAAATGCATTCTTTCCAAATTCAACCTTACACGTATGGTTTAAAGTTGTATTTAAAAAGCATTATGCAAAAAGCAATAACATTTTACGACCGAAATTTTCGGACAGGACAAGGACGGAGTGGAGAAAAATATTTTTTTATAATTTTTATGTATGAACATTTACTTAGTTTATTAAATTTGTTTAATTTATAAATGTGTTCCAAACACATATTTATACCTTTATCTAATCGTATTATTATGCTTTTAGGTAGAATATTTATTTATATATAAATAAAATAAAACTAGTAAATATAAATTTTAATGTTTATTCCCAATATAGTTTTTATTCCCAACATAGTAATATAGTAATTCTAATATTATTAGTAGTACCCAGATCTATTCTAGTCTAGATCAATGGCGTCATAATAAACATTGACAATACAGTAGTAAGTAAATCAAATTCCTTGAAATAAATGAAGTTTATTGTAGAGTTGTCTTTTTGAATTAGATTTCAGCTTTTCTGTTGATTTTTTTGCGATATAATGTAAACTAATAGAAGAAAAATTAAAAAATGCGATTCTTAAGCAACAAAATATGTATGAAATAGAAATACTGTCTATTAATACTTACCGAAAATAAGAAACGCCATCCTTTTTTTGTACTTTTAATGCACTATTTCGGCATTTATTCATCGAACAATTAGACATTTTGACACGCTTCGTCTACTCGCGCGTCGAAATAATACTAAACGAAAGGAGTGCAGGAAAGCGTAATCTGCACTCCTTTATAGTGGACATTTTTCGTGCCTGATTGAATATCTTCTCTTTTTTATATATCAATGGGTTTATGCCACTTCGTTTTGGCAAGTCTTTTTTTTTTATTGTATTTGTGTTTACTAGTTTGGCATGGTTTTAAATGGCTTCACTGGATCGTTCGTAATGATGCGTCTATATTCTTGGTTGAGATAAGAAACCATAGACAAAGAACATACACGAGGATACAACGGAGACCTTGGCACAACTCTATCTGTTCTATCGATAACGTCTTCCGCTGTATATAGATGTTTTAAATGTACAATGAGCTGTTAATAATGTTGGCGCCAAATTAATGATACTAAACGTGGCTCGTTATCTACACTACACAGTGTGATAATTACAAGTATGGTGTTGTATTTCTGCATCCTTATAAAGATCAAAATTATTTGTAGACGAACTAAACTAAGTGGTATAACGTATTACGATTTACGAATTTAATTTAGTTAGCGAATTCCATTCAAATCTGTTCAGCCGTGATACGGAAAAACATTCAAAGCTTTCAACATCCAAATACCTTCTAAAACTTTTACATTAATAATATAACAGAACAGATTAGCACTGAAGTCCATTGGTATGAATAATTATACTTAATTAAAGAAAGAATAATCACTTTCTTCTTAAGTTCAAACTTGTGCAGAAGTGAGGTTTCTGTAAATAAACATGTATTATTTGTATGTGTGTTTAGATGAGTGTGTGGGTCTTCTGAGCCGATAAGGATGTATTAGCACATTCCGCCGGCGAGCCACTGTATTTATTCTTATCCGGAGTAAGGCAGGTTACACCCCTAGTGACGCGACTGATATCGATAACATTTGTAACGTTAAACTGGCTGACACCTTGCTGGGTTTCTGAGTGTCGATGTTTTGATAACATTGTTCTATAATTCGAAATTCAAATTTTATGTTTTTCTAATGTATTATGAGCTACTTATATTAACAATATAGTTCTACATGATGATAATAGGCTGGCTATGTCTGTCAAAAAACGTAAGATGACTTGTGAATACTGATCTAAGCGTATGCAGTAGATTGCATGCAGAATTACAGGATTAGCTGCTGTGGTGTAACAATTTACGCCACAGCAGCCTCTCCCAAAAGAGATCCTTTGTCCAACAGTGAAAGTCCAAAAATGAAATATAAGCTGATTGTTAACCTGTGGCGACACGACGGTATACAACATTCTATATGTACGAGCCTCGTGGCGCAGTCGAGGTCAGGGAGAGGGAGATCGTGGGTTTGATTCCCACTCTTCACACATCATGACATTCTACAAATGAAAAATATTTGTAGTAGTTTCTATTTAACTTCTCTTTGAGTTGAGTATCCAAATAATTTATTTATTAGTTATGGCATTTGGACTATTAAAATAATTCGCTACAAAAATCTATAGACCAAGATATAATTGAAGTAATAATATCGATAAAAATAAAATATCGATATAATCCCCGTCCAACGCTCAACTGAAGGGGGTGAGCGTCGCTTGGCTCCGTGAGATAGCGGCGATAACATCACCGGGTGCCAACCCTGATAGTACGAATAATAATAATTTTATTATCGCGATCCAGGGCTGCCTCTTTGTTATTGGATAGTGGATATTCAGAGTAATGAAGTGGCGAGTGTTATTTTCACGATATTTTGAAGATTATCGAATATTGACAATATTAAATACAAGAAAACTAGTGTTGTTATATATATACTTGTATATAGATTAAAGGAAAGTATGTAAAGCGCTGGGTTGGCACGCTGAAGTGATATTACATGGACCATCTCGAAGAACAACCGATGGGGAAGAAAGGTTCTCGAGTAAAGACCATGTAATGGATAGCATAGGGTATGGTGGTAAACCGGCTTGTTGTGGGGTTCTCCTGATGAGGGTTATGTTTAGAAGTGAAGGATGAAAGGCTGATGGATGGATGATGGATAAAAAAGAAGAAGACAAAATCCTAGAGTGTCCACACTGAATCCGAAAATGTCCTGAAAAAGACTGGATAATACGTGAAGATACCAAATATTATTTTTGTAAATAGCTTATAGCGGCAGACTATAACTACGACCCATGTGATGGTAAGTGCTGTCACTCATGGACTAAGAGTACCTCAAACTTTACTAAGAGTACCTACCGTCAAGCCGTTGATTTTCATTTCGTGGATATGAAATGAAATAATTAGCGGCTAATTCCCGCTACAGCCAAAACACACCGAAGTACCTTATGGCTGGTTACACGGGAAATGGTGGTGCCGACCCGCTCGGGCCTGAAAATAAATGCCATACTCATTTATGAGTATGGGAGTCCTCACTCACTTGGTTCTTAGTCTAAACACCAGAAAAATTTTGGTGTAAATCGGTAAAGATGCAGTTCTGGATTGTGATTGGGAAGATTTTCCATCTTTTTTTATTAAGAACTTTAAACATAGTAATTTAGTTAATTATTTATAACATTTGTTAAATTAATATTTTTTTTGCTCTGAATCAAACGTGCGAAGCTGCTGGCTTCAGCTAGAATCATAAACATAGTCTTTTGTGAACTTTCAAGTTTTGATTCCTATATTATGGTATTTGAAACAGTAAAAAAAACGTCTCCCCAAGGGGCGTCAGTCTTATGCCGCTAGCATGCAACGGTTCCCTGCGTCTTTGACCATGACTTATTTTGGAAGCTACTTTTTGACCTTACTTTCGTTACATCAATTTAAAAATATAAATAAAATATTGGTACACAGTGACCGTCAAAAACGATCGTCGCATCCGGCTTAGCTCTGGGGTGGGGCTATGTGTGTCGCTGGGGGGAGGCGGTACTGTTATCGCAAAGTCGCAGATTAAATATATTTCATGTATGAGTTAATACGAGATCCGAACACTCGGGAGACACTGCGTAATTTTCACACTAACTTTACGTACATGTAGACTATTATTGTGTGAAAAATCTACACAAAATGCTTTTATGGTAGTCACCATTAGACAATGTAAAATTTGCGTTAAAAGGTAAAAAATAAAGATATTGAAAACCGTGTAAAAATCAAAGTGGCTATCTTTATATGTAAAAATGTTGTGTCAAGTTGTTTGTCTGCGTTGAACTCTGAAACTGATTGTCCGATCTTAACGTTTTGTTTTAAAATATGTGACTTGTTCCATCTTAAAAACATGTGATACTTTTTTTGTTATAAAAGAAAACCTGAGAAACCCCTATTAAGTATTTTAATATAAACAATAATTTAAACAATTATAAGTGTGCCACGGGTCTAATATTACTATAAATGTGTTTTATTATTATTTATAAACTAATTATTATACTGCGATAATAATTACAAAGTTCCAACACCCACAAATTATAAATCAAATTAATCTCAATTAATTTGACAACTAACAATACTTAATTGAATTTAAATCAATTTATGTTTCAAATGCAATTTATTAGTGCTTAAAAAACGAGGTAATTTTTATTTACATATATTATACCGCGTATTTATCATATTTTTTGTATAACTAGTGTTTGCTCGTGACTTCGACTGCATAAACTTCAAGGGTAAAACCAGTTAATATACTTCATTGTTTTTAATGCCATCTGTTGACAAACGCTAGATGCGTCTTATTGGTTTATTGATTGACATTATACTAGAAGGTATAATGTCAATCAATAAACCAATAAGAGTTTTAATTCGTCTATAGATAAAGAGAGGGTTACCAAGAATTATATAAGACTCGAAAAATATTTGAAGTAAGAAAGAAAATTGATGTTTTCACTGAGAAAAATTGTAGGTACATGCAGTATTAGTTATCGTTATTGTACGAGTATAATTATGTAGTTTTTGCTTATTATTTAACGTAACTTTTTCGTTATATCTAATATGGCCTAGTTGTAAGCTTGTGCGCTTGTATTTTTGTTACATTTGTTAGCGAACCCGCGAGACGACGGCCGACCGACTATAAGGTGTGAGAGGTGTACACATAACTCAGTGAAATCAGTGAGTGAATACGTAATTATCCCCTATTTTTCTACCATTATGGTTAGAATTTTTGAAAAAAAACTTACTTATGATCCATTTAAAAAAAGAATTATCAAAATAGGTCTACTCTGTAAAAAGTTATGCGTGGTCTAACATAAAAAAATATACGTGTCGAATTGAGAACCTCCTCCGTATTTTTTCGTCGGATAATTAAATAAATACATACAAACATGCAGTAGTTATTAGTTAGCATTCATGCACCATTATGGTAGGTCGCATGGTAGGAACGGAACAGTTGCCAAATACTTGTTCAAAACTCTTTCAGATTACATAAAACTGGATTCCAAAGTAGTTGATAATATTAATTGCTTTACAAATGAGTTCTTATCCGAGAATTTACATGAAGGATAAGCGTACATCGTACATAACTTCTGTAGTGAACAAATATATCTTTTGATCCACGAATTAAACATATATATAAACGCTCGAGTGTTATAAATTAAAAAGTGTGCATATTTAAAGCGGCCATTCACACATTTATATCAGTTATTGACAAGCCTACTCAAAGATATTTCGATACTTATAAGGCATACGAAGATTTCAATTGCGATATAATATGGATTAAAGTTTAATGAAGAAAGAGTGCCTGTAGAAAAAAAACTCTCGACAGATTTTCTACGGTTTGCGAAATCTGCCAACATACAATGTCTCATTCTCACGAGGGTGAAAGGTGGGCAGCGGAAGGCCGCTTCGTGATAAGTGGCAATGCGTTCTCTGTTTATCCCTCTCGGAAACAGCGTGAATCTATTTACGTATATACACTGGGCAAGAATAAAAAAAAAATATCCATCCATCCATCCATCAGCCTTTCAACGTGTGGACGTTCCAGGAGTGGTGCTGGACATAGGCCTCCCTAAGAGAACGCCAGAACGAGCGGTGCTATGCCGACCGCATCCAACGGCTCCCCGCGGCTTTGACCAGATCGTCGGTCCATCTAGTGGGGGGGGCGTCCTACGCTACGCCGTTCCGATACGTGGTCGCCTCTCGAGAACCTTTCTTCCCCAACGGCTGTCGGTTCGTCGAGCGATGTGGCCTGCCCATTGCCACTTCAGCATGGCAACCCGGCGGGCTATGTCGGTCACTCTTGTTCTCCTACGGATCTCCGTATTACGGATTCGATCACGTAGGGAAATACCAAGCATAGCCCGCTCCATGGCCCACTGAGCTACTTTGACCCTTGATACGAGGCCAACATTCAGAGACCACGTCTCTATTCCGTATGTCATCACTGGTAACACACACTGGTCGTAGACCTTCGTTTTCAGACACTGCGGAATATTGGACGAGAAGATCTTCCTTAGCTTCCCGAACGCTAAAAATAAAAAAAAAATATAGGTAACTTAAATGTCTCTTATGTTGAAAGAATACTCTTGCCTAATGAGGCAGTATCTAATAGAGAAAATTATCAATGCAAAAGTGGAAGGATGTAGGTATAGGGGGAGACCGAGACTCACCTAGTTAGACCAAATCGGTCATCTGTTGAAGGAAGGTGGAGTCAGGAGTCTCCGAAACCGGAGCGTGTATGAAGAGAATTATGAATAAATAAATAAATATTCACGGACATTTCACACAACGTCCTTTGGTCTCAAACACGCCAAAGCTTAATGCTTGTGCGGTACCAGATTACGGATATAATACATATATATTACTTTTTTTGTAAATACATACGTACAATAGATAGAAAACACCCAGACGCAGTACAAATATCTGTATTCATCACACAAATAATTGTCCTGAGTGGGAATCGAACCTGCGAACTTTTTTTTTCTTCGTGTACGGAAGTCGGTTATACTACCGACTACGTCACGAGGCCCGTCCGAATGTTGAGGAAGCGAGAGATATGCAAGAATAGAGCCTTTTGGCACTCTGTTCTCTCTGCCTACCCCGCAAGGGAGATCACGTGATTATGATGAGAGGTCTTCCTTGACCTCTCTCAAATTTTATTGGGGTCGGATTGGTTGCGACCCAACTAGAGGGACAACTTATGATCTCAAAATAAGATAGAAGTTAGATTTTTATTTACGATTCTGTATTGTAACGGCGGCTAGGCTTTTATTTGACAGGGAATAACTATTTAATATAACAAAAACATTACTAAAACAAAAATTGACTCTCTCTAAAACTACTATCAATACCCGTATATATGCGAAAGAACAATAAATAAAATAATGTTCAGTTTATCTTACACGTGGAAGTTATCGCAAGGCCTCTTCGCCATTGTTAACTGAATAACTATCAGTTAATGAGCGAGGCTCGGGGATCGAACCCGATATCTGCTATCGTGACAATGCCAATTAAAACAAGACGTCACAACCTTGGATCTACATTTAATTCATACTTTTCATATATAATAAATGTTACTATTGTTATTTTAAAACATAGCATCACGTCTTACGCCACGGTTAGTCAGCTATGCTTAAGTCCCACGTAATAGGGGGCGAGCCTATTGCCGTCTATCGGACACAATTCCAAACTCCGGGCTGCTATTGAGAAGGTTTTTTTTACGAAGAAGCTCAAAACACTATCAGACCCGTGGATCGAACCCGAGACCTCATGATGAGCAGTCGCTCACACTACCGCTGCCACACAGAGGCAGTTGAAGGAGTTGTTGAGTTTTTGAGAGTTATTTTCTTTTGCATTTTTATACAACACGGATGGCAAAGAAGCATACCAATATCTCACTTTATGGTCAACGGTTACGGTAACACCAGAAGCATCATTCGCGCGCTCTCGCCACGGAACACCAAGGAAGTTAAGGTAAAGAGCAAATACAATAAGTAGAAGGGGTTTAGGCATACGGCTCTCTCATGCGCCACACAAACACCTGTATAAGTACCTACCCACATTTCCCCAGTTTGGAAATGTGCCTGGTAGACGTCAATATGCTCGCCCCCTATTACGTGGGGTTAAGTCCCACGTAATGGACTTAATCCCACGTAATAGGGGGCGAGCTTTGCGAGGTTAGATGGCAAATCGTGGCTGTGTAATGCACCTCTGCCTACCCCTTCGGGGAATACAGGCGTGATGCTATGTTTATGAGTACCCACAGTTATATCACGTTGATCTTCTGTGAGAGGGTGGTACTTCCCCGATCGAGCCGGCCCATTTATGCTGGGACAATCTAAGGTTCTACCACCAGATCTTCATAAGTACCAACGCGGTAATATAATGTGGTGACGTAAACTTACTCCACTGCTTAGTCTAAATGATAATCAACGTTGAATACCCAGGGTGAAAAATCGTACCATTGAAGAAATGTAATATACGATTAGTTCCGGTGGCCCGCCAATAAAGGCGGAGAGACGGCACACGGCGAGTTTCTTTAGTGGGTGAGGGCCCCACACTACCCTGTTCGTTACCCCGACGTTACCCCGTCGTTCGACGGGATGTGCAGTTAGGAACATTCTTTCTCGCCTCAACAAAAAAAAGGGTGAAAAATCGTCTTCTTAAATGATGTCCTAAAAATCTTCCAAGATGTTATTAAGTAATACAAAAGTAACATTAAACACAAAGTGAAAAATGTGAAATGGAAAATAACAGTTACGAGCAGGATTTGAACCTGCATCTCCTGGATACCGTCCAGATGCTTTGCCAATTCAGCCATCCTGACAATTGCTCCTGACTGCTAATTTCGATAACATATCATACTTAACGTCTTTGGGTGACGCCTGCGCCATCTGTCGGAAGTATTTTCATACATTATACCGACCAGGTAAACTTAATTTTACAATTAAGATTTTTATCTAATAATGACGCAGACCCTATAAATATTTATATATATTTTTAGCATTTGACATGCTTAGCACTATACATTAAACACAAAGTGAAAAATGTGAAATCGAACATTTAAGATATTATATATATTTACATCTCTGTTACAGCTTTATAGTAGTTAGGTTTATTCCATCCATCCATACATCCGTCAGCCTTTTAACGTACACGGCTGGACATAGGCTTCCCAAAAGGGGGGATAATGCCGTAATCGCCACGCTTGGCAGGCGGGTTGGCGATCGCAGTGGATGTTGTTAATACTCGAGGGAGTGCTGCTGCCCACTCCCCTTGGTATTCCTTCAGTTGGCTCTTATGACTTCCGTGGGTAGAGTGGAGTGGAACAATTCTAAAACCAGCCCCACACGGCCACGGTTTACTATTTTGTTTTATCTTTATTACAGTAAAGATTCATTGGCTTCCGTGTTCCTATTACCAAGAATTGACCAGAGAAGGACCAAAAGTACGTACACTGTAACTAACGTAACAAAAGTGCTATCACAATGATCTGGCAGCGTCCTATTCTGGCGCGCATCGGTGAAAAACGTGAAAAGTGACCGCGATAACGTTGGTTTTGGCGCGTCCGATACCGCTCGCGCCTACGGCTCCGATTGTACCGTGCATATACAAGAATACTTTTTAAAAAGAATATTGTACATGACGTCATACGTTTTCAAGCAATAGTAAAGTATAATAGCGTAAAAACAGTGGATATTCTTATTGTTGCCTTATAGTCGGTAAGTGAAAGAGCATCGTTATTGCTATTCATCTCCTAGTTACATCTCTATCACATATCTCTCCTTATCTAACCCTCAAGTGGTGCCACTGCTAACATAATTTCCAATATGAGGTATAAGCCGTAGCTTATGTATCTTTCTCAAGTAAATAATCACAATTTTTTTTCCAATACATTTTTCTGTCCCACTATTGAGCACGGGCCTCCTCATGGTGAGAGGGATAAGGCCATAATCCACCACGCTGGCCCAATTCGGGTTGGCAGACTTCACAAGCCGTCGAGAAAATCTCTGCAGATTTGCTCACGATGTTTTCCTTCACCGAGCAGTGATAAGTTGTAAACAAATACACACATAATTTCGAAAAACCTAGAAAAGTCAGAGGTGTGTGCCTCACGAGGTATGAACCTTGGACTAGGGATCGAACTTGACACCACTGTCTTTGCAGTCCTTGGTTTTACAGCTAGGCATCAATGCTTAAAGTTATCACAAATATTACCCCCAAACCAGTGGGCCTAGCCAAGTTGCATTCTATGTTAAGTCACGTGACTTAGCGTTATAGATATCGTTAAAGATATCAAGTTCCCATACATGTTAATAGTTTTCTATAGTGTTAGCGACCATAGAATGCAACTTGCCTAGGCCCACAAGTGGGCTTACAATCTACTCAACATCGGCAACCGTCGGATGGAGGCTCCATCCAACGGTTGCCAACGTGAATGCGGAATAGGACCGCTTTCTTTGGAAAGTATATATGTCCAATAATACACATTAAAAGGTTGAAAGATGGTGATGATTGTCTCATAGTTATTCATTTGAGAATTCAGTTCTATATAAGGAAAAATAATTGTTAAGACGGCTATTTCTATTGTTAAAATGAAGATAGCGTGTGTAAAGCACAAACATTAAACAATTCTTAAACTTTATCAGCACCATTTAAAAACAGCTAACGCTACAAAAACCTACTTCTTTTGAATAATATAAAGACTATAGATGATATTATTTAGTTGATCAAATGTAGTTTCGTTACGGC
This sequence comes from Leucoma salicis, assembly GCA_948253155.1. Lineage (NCBI taxonomy): Eukaryota > Metazoa > Arthropoda > Insecta > Lepidoptera > Erebidae > Leucoma > Leucoma salicis. Next base: position 27,302,347 of record OX411806.1, read on the forward strand.
AATTACAAACCTTTTTTTTTTATTAAGGCGGGAAAAATGTACCTTATCTCACACCCCGTCGTTCGGGGCAACGAACGGGGTAGTGTGAGGCACTCACCCACTAAATAAATCCACCATGTGCCGTCTCTCTATAATATGTACTGGCCGACCACTGGAACTGTGTTACATTGCTTCAGTGGTACGTAAATTACAACCCTTGAGTAAAATGCATTCTTACATAAATAAAAAACATTATGTAATGTTGTCAAGATAATATGTATTGACGACAAATTTACCCAATGATGTTAATTTTAGTCACTAGTATATCTATGCATATAATTGCATGCCTTTAAGGGTACCTACGTGTTGTGACCATTCTAGATGCTACGATAAGAATCGTTTTGCATAATACTGCAGTTTTTTTAACATTGCATATAACATAAAATTTGCGCGGTGAACTTGGGCCGGTTCATAGAAGAAGCTGTTAGCGGTTTATTCTCGAATAGTTTTGTTTGCAATAAGCGTTTTTGAGCAAAATAAAAAATCGCTATAACATAGAGCAGTAGCGAAATCAACCGTTTAGTTGATAGAGAACAAAAGTCAGGTTTAATAATGAATAGGTAATTATTTTAAGTGTTGCTAAAACCTTGCGTGCTGGAGTAGTCCCATATCCAGCTCGTAAGCACTTGAATTGGGCTAACTATATGTTGCGTACGCCGTATTTCTTTTTTGGAAAGGCCAAGAAATGATGTGGGGTAGATAGTAGCGTTTCTCAAGATGAAGATGGACCAGCGGTGTTTAGCGGGCAGTGGACCTTTCAGTGGACTTCAAATTCTACTGGTCACTGTTGTTTTCGATTTTTTAAGCGGTCACTGTATTCAGGTGCAACACTCACGCGCTTTAAACCCTAAAAACTTCATCAGTTGACAATAATAATCGCTAATAGCCACCGCTTATAACAAAGGAGTGTAGGTCAAGCCTCGTAATGAGTGTAATTTAATTTTTAATTCTACTTTTTTTCTCTTCTAGGTAAGTAGGTCATCTGAGTTACACTGCAGGAATGTATACCCGATATATATAATTACGAAGAACAGATAACATAATCCATCGGTAAAGAGGGTGAGTATAAACATGTTATTTAGTAGTTCTTTGAACAAATTATTGTCGCTCTAAGACTGTCAAAACTTCTGACAATGTAGAGTTGCGTATATGTTTACAGACTATCATATATATATTTATATAATAAAGCCGAAGCTGAAGACGTTAGTTATTTTTAGTTTAAACCCACTTGTATACTAGGACTACGATTAAAAAATATTTAATAGTTTCTCTCAAGAAGAATTGGCAATTTAACCTTCCTTCTTTTCCAAGGATACATAGTGTGGGACACCGATGGGCACGGCTTGTTATTGCTATGTACGAGTATAACATCAATACACTAATTTATTACAAAATATATAGAACAGAGAAAAACGAGTTTAGATGGGAATCGTAGCCACGAACATTCAGAAACTATTCTTAGAGCTTCAGTCACAAAGCTACCAGTAATAGTACCCTTAGTAATGAATTCACACATCACATTTTTACGAGGAGGCCTACTTCGTCTACCGTTCGATTTATTATTTGGTTCGTCGCATCATGTATGTCTATCTATAAATTAGACAATGCTAAATATCCTCAACATAATTATATAAGCAACAGATTAAACTTCAGATCTAACGATGAACTACAATATTTTTCGTATACAATTTATCTCTAGAACATTTAAGTTACTTTTATTTAAAGACGTTGTCTCACACATTCTAACTTCTAAATATATGTAAGTGTCGGTAGGGGGCGCTGGGTGGACGATGAAGGTGCCGGGTGGTGGAGAGGGTGGTATGGTACAAACAGCAAAAGTTCACGTCCGCCTTATCTCATCTGTTTGACGGATTCGTACCGACAACGCTGCGTATTCATATTTTGTGTAGACTACACTCTGAGTTCAGAGACAACAATGATCAAGTGTAATACTATACTAATCTATTATAATTTTCATCTAATTTTTTCTCAAGAACAATTGAAGAGCGACGTATCAATCCTAGGTATTAAAAATACTTCTAGTACAATGAAATATTGATGAAACAGCGGCAGAATATCATCAAGATTCAATTTAGATCTGTTAGTAGGATATTTTGTGCTTCAATTATCATACTTACTACTAGGAGCGTTGACTAAAACCTTCTCTATTGTACTGTTAGGGGGCTTTTGTTTCTAAAGGGTTTTTAGCTTGCTTACTAAAACTAACTTATCATCACGCCATTTCCCTTGCGGAGTAGGCAGAGAGAAAACTATAATAGACCTGACAAATACCATGCACAAATCGAAGAATCAAGTGTAAAATTATAATATCGTTTTGTTTTACGTCGTGCGTTTTGAGATGCTAACAGCTCTGTTAGTTGACTAAAAACAAATAAGTTACAAAATGCAGGCTCTATGTCCTCGCAGTACTCTTAACAGCCCAAGATCGTTGAGTCTCGCTACTGATAACGCGAGCTATTTAATCACAGATAAGATCTGTAGGGCGGGCGGCGCGTTATCACCGCCCGCGGCCGGCTTATCACCGCCCGCCCAACCTTATCGCTCCCGTATATAAATTCTTATCCAGCTTTCAAGGGCGCAGCGTTATTTTCTTTATACTTTATGTTCACTTCAATGATATCTGAAGATTGTTGTGTTTGAGATTGATCGCTCTTTATTTTGATAATTTCGTAATAATACGTACAAAATCGATTGGCTGAATTAATCTTGAAATCTGTGAGTAAATACGACTTACTATCGAACCCGCATTAATTGTAGTTTTGTTTTCAATCGAATAATTTTTGTTACTATTGGTAATAAAATAGTATATTCCACATGCAATTACTGTTGTGTAAAATTACAAAAGTTAAAAGTTCAACGTTTTGGAATTTTTGCCTAAAGTTTGTAATTCGTTCAATACTTTATAAAGACAATACCTAAATAAATAAATTATCTTGAATCTCGAGATTTGTTGCTATTTTATATCTTAATATTTCGGGAGTTGTCATGCGTTATGTTACGTTATCAGTAGCACCACGGAGTCTAGAACTTCGTCTAGTAGACGACAATACGCTTATTCCGTGTTACCTAATTGTGGCTCAAAACTTCAACAATATTTTCCTAGCGTTATCCAAAAACTTTCTTGGTCAGCTTTCGATCTGTTCCGAGACAGATTTTATTCTGGGTTCGGATAACATGTCAAGCTAGCTATTTGACGACGAGGACCCTCTGTTAACGTACATTCCAAAGCACGAAGGAGGTTGAGGTTCAGTTTTGTTTTTACTACGTGGGGGGCAAACAAGCACACGCCCCATCTACCAACCATCCCCCACAGATGGTAAGGGGTTACCGTAGCCTATATAGAGGCTAACAATACCAGAGGCATCACTTGCGCGTCGCCATCTCGTCAGTAGTTGTAGAATAATAATATTAAGGCGAGGATAAGCAGGACAGGATAGAAAGTTGGCACAATCACTCGCCATACGAAACACAACGGAGTACCTGTCGTTGTTCCACGCTGATCTGTTAGAGCGTAGTATTTCCCCGAGCCAGCCCATTCATGCTGGGATAAGCAAGGATCTACCTTTTAGAACAAATAAAATAATTAAGTCTTTCACGTAATTCTATTAGAAAATCAACAATTAATAAGTTTTTAAATTAAGAATGAAGCAATAAGCCACACATATTTATTATATTTGTTCTAGAGCCCCGGTAAACTACATACATTTAGTTCGCAGTGTGTTACAAAATACTCACAAACCCCCATATCAATTTCCTGTTGGTTAAGATACGCTCGATTGTATCGGGTTAATTAGAATTATCGTAGAGCATTTATTTATAAGTACAGCTTATCGCTCGCTGCCATTGTGTTAAGTTTCTGCGTGACACACAGCCGGTACGTTCGGCTAGCACATTCGATAACAAGCTGATAATTAGTTGGGTGGGTGGTTTTAATTGCGTTTTGTTTATACGCCGTGAATCTGATAACATAAAGGCTCACAATCAAATTTAGAAATATATATATAATACATCAATAGATTATTGTATTAATATATTTTTAGAGGTATTAGCTAGAATATTTACTTAATTAAAAAATAAGTTAATAATATAGTTAGCTTAGTTAAGCGTTGAATAATTGTTTTGCATAATTATTGAAGGCAGTTAACGCAAGAGATTGTATTGCCGTTGGTGAACAATATGCAAAATTAGACAATATGTGTTTTAAAATTTATAACGTTGGATTTTACATAGAGAGGTACCATGAATGGGACAAAATTCTGTAGGTGAAGAATTTGGGGAACATATGTGAGATAATTTAACAACTTCCATTTATAATTCAAATATATTTATTTATCTTCAAAAAAACAAATGAGACAGGATATCTTCTTCTATCAATTTAGCATAAAAATAAAATTAAAAAATCTTTTATAATGTCCCATTCATAACTGGGTAGTCTTGCATGGGACATTACTAGTCATGAAAGGGACAAGTAAAGTTATAACAAATTATTATTATTAGGTACAAATCTTTATAACTTATATAATCGTTAATGAACATGACGATATAGGTCTTCACATTTTTATCACAATAAAGATTTATGAGATCTCTCTTTACTATTTTAAACTTTAATTACATAAGTAGTACTAATGACACAGGTTACAAAAAAAATTAAAAACGCCTTTGACTCTACATTTCTCATTTGCCCATTTCTGGCAAAGTTTACATTGGAACCAATCTTCCTTACTAATTGAAAATTTCTGCTTGCAGACACAACATACTCGTATATCCTCCATCCATCCATACTTCCTTGACGCCTTCTTCAATTATTTTTGGTTCAACTCTTTCTCTTTTTTTTTTGGAGGCATCTTTAAGTTAGATATCCAAGAGTTATAAGCTGTAACAAAATAAGCAAATAAAAGCAAAACCCACCACCATGCATCAAACACAAATTCATTTAGACTCGAGTCTTGAAAGGGACAGTCATGAAAGGGACGTCGTTTCATGACCACTTTAGTTGTCCCAAACAAGACTAGCATGCATTTTTAAAAATAACCTCACAGTAAAGAATATTCTCAAACAACTATAAGTAATATACACTCACCTTTTAGTTAATGAAACCACTATTCAGTTTGTGGAACAATCACTATCAACTACTGTAACAATAATTTAATAAACGAATGTATTAAATAAAATACTTTTTAGCACGAAAACATTTAACAAAGTTTTGACATTTTGTTACGCTTGACAACTAAGTGACAGTTGCGTCAATATTCTCTATGGTTCAGTGTTGCTACAATGTAAAAAACAAAGATCTACTACTGTGTTCCAATCGGCATTAATTTGATATGTCCCATTCATAACCTGTTCCTTTCATAGCACTTTCCCCCTAATATAAACAGTTTTTGCACCCCTCTCCACCCATGGGAGTCGTAAGAGCCGACTGAGGGAATACCGGGGGAGTAGGCAGCAGCACTCCTTCGAGTATTAACAACATCCACTGCGATCGCCAACCCGCCTGCCAAGCGTGGTGATTACGGCACTATCCCCCATTCTTGGGGAGGCCTATGTCCAGCAGTGGACGTTAAAAGGCTGATGGATGGATAGATGGATGAAACAGTTTTTGCATGCATTCAACCTCCTTACACATGTATCTGTCAAAAATAATATTAACAAACCAATTTTCTTATACACTACACGGGTGGTAAACAGGTATACGGCACACGTGTTGGTAAGTAATTATGATAGTCTATAGACGCTAGCAACACCAGAGGCATCACTCGCCAATTACATGAAAGACAGGTGGCGAGGAATATAATAAGGAGATTTAGGCCTCCAATATCTCAATTACTATGGGAGTGAGATACTTACTGTTGCTTTACGCTGATCTTCTAAAATCCGACCCATTTATTCTGGGACAAGCAAAGTTCTACTACTGGCAAAGGAAGTTTCTTAATCTTAATCAAACAATTAGGTACCTAGTCAATCGCAGTTCACCGCTGGGCATAGGCCCCACGTTACCACCTTTTTCAGGTCATCACAAAACAACATTCTTAAAAATATTGAACGTATTTAAATAGAATAAATAAATATTCACGGACATTTCACACAACATCCTCTGGTCCCAAACTAAGCTTAACGATTGTGCTATGGGTACCAGATTACGGATATAATACATATATTACCTTTTTTTGTAAATACATACATATAATAGATAGAAAACACCCAGACGCAGTACAAATATCTGTGTTCATCACGCAAATAGTTCTCCTGAGTGGGAATCGAACCCACGACCTCGTGCACGGAAGGCGGTTACACTACCGACTACGCTACGAGGCCCGTCATTTAAAGCTCTCAAGAAAGTGGAACGTGCCTATCAGCGCGATAAAACATGTAGCGCATATTATTGTATAGTCTTCGATGGTCCACTCAAGTTATTTATTATTCAACTTTACGTGTCAAGGAAAAAAGTAACAAATATATAATTGTGTATATCAGAAATGTGCAGTATTTGTGTCGTATGACATAACATACTCATCTGTGATCTACAACGCCCTAATTAATCGTACAATTTGTTGGATAAAAATTTGCCTCATCACTAACAAAAAAAAATGTTTTATTATATTGCGATTCATTTTTGGATGTTTATTAGAATAATCTATCTATAAAATTGAAGTATCTGTTTGTAACGTTTAAATAACAGATTTTTACTAAATGCATATGAGAGTAAGTATATACCATTTCATCCATCCATCAGCCTTTTAAAGTCCACTGCTGGACATAGGCCTCCCCAAAAACAGGGGATTGTGCCGTAATCGCCACGCTTGGCAGGCGGGTTGGCGATCGCAGTGGATGTGGTTAATACTCGAAGGAGTGCTGCTGCCCACTACCCAGGTTTCCCTCAGTCGGCTCTTACGACTCCCATGGGTGGAGAGGGGTGGGACAATCTAAAGCCGGCCCACACGGCTTATATATACACACACGGGTATATACATTACCTACAACATAATACCAACTTTAAAAGTTTTTGTCTATCTGTCCGTCTGTCTGTGTGATTTTCACTGGAAGACAAAACATATGATTTCTTCCAACTTCAAAGATAGGTTCTGTCATGATTATTTTCTTTTTTATTATTAACTAGCCTTTGCCCGTGGCTTCGCCGCAACCAAAAGCTAGTTTTTGGGTTATATCTCAGGTTCCGGGTATATAGTAGCGGTATAATAATTATGTATACCAGTTGTTAAGTCTAATCAAGAGCTATCAAATAAAATAAGTTGCATCAAAATCCGTTCAGTAGTTTTTGTGTGAACAAACAGATAAACAGACAGACAAAAAATCTAAAAAAAATCGTTTATTCTCTTCTACGACTATATAGCCTATTACAGTTATTTTTTCTCAAATATCCTAAATGTACAGACATAGCTCTGTTTCAGCTTCATAATAGTATAGATTTAGAACCTGAGAAACGGCTATTTAACTGGTTTTTTATACAAATAATTATGAGTGTGTCACATCAATGCGTGGTCGGGTGTGCTAGTACTTATAAATATAATTACTGTATCACCTAATATTAGCTAAAGAATATTCATGTATTTTTGTTGTCTCAACGTTGTTAGCTACATTATGTATTATCTAGCTTTCGTAATGTTCGAAAGCTGGATACATTAAAATCGTATTGCCTTAAAGATCAATTGCCAGTTGCAACGCTTGCACCAAATATATGGCCCATAAAAATGTTAATACTGTAATTCTGCCACACAATTTTCTTGTATGTAATTTGCCATTTTAGGTACTAAAGCATCCTGGATTTGTGGTCTAAGGATTAAAAGATCAGCGAACTCGCTAATTTATGTACAATTTTTATTGTTTGTGTTTCGTATCATAATTTATTGTGCATAAAATACGAAACTAAATTTAATTAAAAATAAACGTAATAAATATTAGTGTATACCTGCGGATTCGCTCGCGTTATAGTGAGAAATCCATTTTGGATACTTAGGTTTGGTGTAAAATATTTTAAATATTATACCATTGGTGTGCTTTATTATTCTAAAGGTCAGTTCTATAAGCGATATCATAGCCTGGGGGGTTAGAATGTATCTCACGCAATCGACATCACATCGTAACATTGTGATTGGTTGAGCGATTACCGTGATTGGCCGAGGGATTATCGCGACATCGCTTCGGTTTCTCAACCAATCACAAGCGAGAAGATGGCATATCGATACGTTTAAGTGAGATACTTTGTAACCCCTCTTGTGTGGGACCTTGTTAATAAAGACATAATATGTTTGCCAATCAATTCTTTCTCACTATTCTTTTAGCAATTCCTTTTGCGATATTGATCGCCAAAGTTATGCCCGCTATCGTTTGTAACTTGGACATAATATTGTAAGACGTTTATTTGATAGCAGTGTTCTTGATAAATGCTATGTAAATTCAGTGGATGTATTAGTGCATATACTAGACACGAGAGAGAGTGCCAAAACATAGAGTAGGAAATATTATTTTTTGGGTAATGATCGCGATATTTTGATACGTATATTATACATATCTGAATTCATAATCTCATATTTGACGTAAAGTTACAGATTGAAAGTTGGCAACGCGTGAGTGATGCCTCTGGTGTTGATAGCGTCTATAGGCTACGGTAACCGCTTACCGTCAGGTGGACCGTATGCTTGTTTGCCATCCATGTGTTAAACTTTAAGATATACAATAGTTATTTTGATCTGTATTTTAGCACTTGACATGCTCAGCTACTTTAAACAACAAATTATTTGTGAATGTGTAAAAAGAGAAGTTTAGTGCGAGCGAGATTCGAACCATTCAACTCAACATTCACAATAGTTAAATCACATAAATGTTCTAATTAGATCGCTGCAGCCCAAAGACCCTGAAGAGATTCTTCATTGAATCATTTGTAAATTGCATGTTTTTAAGCGTTTGCGGGTCGTTGCTATTTCTATAAAATCAGATTAATATTATAGTCACCATATGTAATAGTGACACAAATGTATTTTTTTGGCACGAGTAAATGGCGGTATACATCGACGTTTTGGCAAGCATACCGTCGATACAGCACCCGAACACATACTTTATTGTACGCTGTTTTAACTGGCGATTATCGTAAACTTGCCAATGTATAATGTCACAGATATAGGTACAATAAGGAGTTAAAAAATTTCAAATATTACTTTTTTATTTCCGTATACTGAAACGTAGAACCAGGACAGTATGACGACACGCATTGTACTTGTAACTAAGTTTCACTTCAGGAAATCGTTTTTAACTTTTTTAGTGGAAGCAAAATATTCGTTCAAATTAAATGATTAGAAATCATTAAGGAATTAACTTAATAAGGGGATTTAAGGGAGGATCGATATTTATCAATACTACTTTATTTATAGACCATATTATCTTTTTAAATACTGCTGTCAAATATACAATTATTAAGTTAATTATTGAATTGTGTCTGCTCATTCAATCTGGCTTATAATTTATCACCAGATCGTCCTTTACGCTCATTGTGCTTTAATAAAGTAATCGCCTTGGAGTCACACTACACACGTGTAATATCTAATAATATCTTAATATATTTAAATAATGATACCTTTTTTCTGGCATCGGATTTAAATGTAGAAAGCTGGTTTAAGCCAAGCTCTATATACCTAGGCTCGCCCCCTATTACGTGGGACTTAAACATAGCTGGCGAGTCGTGGGTGTGTAATACACCTCTGCCTACCCCTTCGGGGAATACAGGCGTGATGCTATGTTCTATATACCCGTGAAACCGCATTAAAATGTATTCAGTGTTTTCAGAGAAGTACGTTAACAAACAAACAAATCCATCCATCCATCCATCCATCCATCAGCCTTTTAAAGGCCACTGCTGAACATAGGCCTCCCCAAGAATGGGGGATAGTGCCGTAATCACCACGCTTGGCAGGCGGGTTGGCGATCGCAGTGGATGTTCTTAATACTCGAAAGAGTGCTGCTGCCCACTCCCGCGGTATTCCCTCACTCGGCTCTTATGACTCCCATGGGTGGAGAGGGGTGGGACAATTGTAAAGCCGGCCCCACACGGCTTCACAAATACACGGCCAAAAAATTCAAAAAAACACACCGGATTGCACTGTTTATTATATATGTAAAGAGTTTACAAGGATATAATTATATATATTAACACACAAGAAAATAATCGCCTGCGCTTCTTATCCGAGAGTAGCCGAAGATACCCGAATGGTTCCTACCCCAATACATCCATTAGTTGGCGCCAAGCCCATCGGCAACAGATAATCTATCAGAGAATTAAAAATATACCTACATCTTATCAAATAAAAGCTGGCCTTAGTATTGCGCCGTTATCAGATAACTTGGGACACTTTTGTAGAAGGATAATTTATTCTATCTTCAGTTATAGTATTGTCGGATCGTTGCAAGCTATAAAATGTAGTAAGTTTGTAGGCTTGGAGACTCTGAAATTATTTCTTTATAGTGTAGGTCTCAGGGTTGGGCGAGGTAAGCGAAATTGTCATAGGGTTGGGTACCAAGTGGGAGGACTCACTTGCAATGGACCCGAACGGGTTGGTACCACTATCTCCCGTGTAACCGGCCATGAAGCATATCGATGTATTTTAGTTGTAGCAGGAGATAGCCATAATGTTCAGTACTGTAGTCCCTTCAAATTTACTTTCATTTTCGACCGCAGTATGATACACGAGGAATGGAAATAGATGACGACCATTTGTCTTATTTAGCATGCATGGCTAACAAAGTTCTTATGGGTTCAATTACCTTTTTATAACAGTACTTATATTAAAGTATAGATTATTTGTGAATAAGGAAAAAGAGATTTTTAGTAGGAGCGGGAATCGAACCCGCGTCTTTTCCAATCCGGGGAAGTGTAGCAGAGCATGTCAAATGCTAAAAAATATAGAACTAAAAAGTACTTATATTGTTCAATATTTAAATTTTGCATATTAATAGCCTAGGGTTAAAACCAAGGCCTGCAAATATAGTGAGCTCCAGACCGACGACCACGTACACCTCTGACTTTATTGATTTTTTCGAAATTATGTATGTTACAAATTATCACTGCTCGGTGAAGGGAAACCTCGTGAAGAAACCTGCATGCCCGAGAGATTTTCCAGACAGCCTGTGAAGTCTGTTGCTGCGACCCGTCCCAACAGTGCACAGTAATGTGTTGGTAAAAAATATAGTACTAGTGTTTTTTATTCATTCACGCTGTAATTGCAAAACCAATCATCATGGACATACGATTGGAAACAGACTGTTATGGTCACTAATAATACTAGATTTTATATACACGGGCCTCGTGGCGTAGTCGGTAGTGTAACTGACTACCGTGCAAGAGGTCGTGGGTTCGATTCCCAATCTGGAAAATTATTTGTGTGATGAACACAGATATTTGTACTGCGTCTGGGTGTTTTCTATCTATTATATGAGTGTGTATTCACAAAAAAGTAATATATGTATTATATCCGTAATCTGGTACCCATAGCACAAGCGTTAAGCTTAGTTTGGGACCAGAGGAAGTTTAAAAAAGAATATAAAATATATAGTCTGGGCCCCAAAAGAGGTCATAGGACTTTTGATCCCTAAAGAATAAATTATTCCCGTGGGATTTATATTTACATAGGGATAAATGGTGTGCCGTAGATTGATGTATTTAAATTCAGAAGTCCACGAGAACGGAGTCGTGGGCAGTATCTAATAATCCATAAGCTCTGACCATGATCTCGTCTTCGACAACACAGTTTTATCTACTGAGATAAAAAACATACAAATACAATGTTATCTGAGCGCAATGACATATTTACGGGGTAAGTAGGTAGTTTCCTGATCTCTGTTGAGTCCTCGAACAGTAGTTGAGGTAGACTTGGCATGGATGGGCCGGCTCGATCGGGGAAGTACCACCCTCTCACAAAAGATCAGCGTAAACCATCAGTAGTGGTATCTACCGTTGTAGTTCGTATGGTGAGTGAGAGTGCCAGAGGCCCAAACCCCCTCCCTATCATCTCTTTGTTATTCTTCTGATCCTCTCCTTAATATACTTCCTAACCCTTTCCTTGGAGATGGCGACGCGCGAGTGATACCTCTGGTGCTGCTAGCGTCTATAGGCTACGGTAACCACTTACCATCGGGTGTGCCGTATGCTTGTTTGTCACCCACGTAGTATATAAAAATAGTTACTTAATACCACCAACTAAGTAACTGAAACGGTTATCAAATAAACAAAAGTCGAGAAACCAGCCCTCCTCAAGTCATATAACCTACTTTTCATTTCTCATCACCTTTAAGATTTGTAATCTTTGGGCTCCATGCATTCCCTCATCTAAATTTCGCAATCTAAGGTTATAAATCTAAAGATATATTTGCGTTTAAAATCTTGGGTTCACGAAAAATGCAGCACATTCGTGATAAAGTTGTCGTTACTGGCGATGGTAGGCAGATACGCGACTCACTGATAGTGCATCATGTATGAGCTTATTTACTATGTAGCTTAATATAGACTTCGTAATTCATGTTTTTTTTGTTAACGCAATGGAAATGCGATGCATCCTCGCCGCCAGTAACAGACGGGAGGGGACATGGGACTCGCTGACGCAACCTTGTTCTTGCCATTTTTGCCGGAATACTGAAACCAACAGTTTGAAGCGTGTGTTTCTGATGAATATGTCTAAGGTTTACTTATATATTTGGAATTTAAAATGTATGGCAAACACCGATATATTATACCAAAATTTACCTTTTATATTCCACTGTAAGTCATAGGCCAGGAGAGTTCCACAATGTATGCTTCCATGCCACGTAGGTATCTGTTGAAAAACAACAATAGATTAAATGCGATTGAGTTTAGAAATATGCCCGGTACACAGCATTAGGCTCGCTCCCTATTACGTGGGACTTAAAAATAGCTGGCGAATCGTGGGTGCGTAATACACCTCTGCCTACCCCTTCGGGGAATACAGGTGTGATGCTATGTTGTTGTGGTTTTTATTGGATGCAATGCTGCCTTCTGGTCAGAAAATGACTTTAGATAATCTTTTGGTCATATATAAATACGAGCTGCTACCAGCGACTTTTAAAAACAATAGCCTAAGTTACTCCTTACAACATCAACTATCTGTTCCATCCAAATCGATACAGACTTTTCGGAAATTACTGAAACAAACAGACAGATAGAGAAACTTTAAGAATAGTTTTTTTTTTGTTATATGTAACCATTTACTAAGACGCTGTTATTAAAGTACAACAAACAGACACATCAGTTTAATTTATTTGTATAGATAATTAAGTTTTTTAATACAATACTAACTACTAGAGTTACAGGGTGGCTACACAGGTAATCATAGGGAATATTGGAACCCTCCATTTTTTAGGATAAAGAGCGTCAAGAAATTAAAAAAACTAACTCACTTTGATATTTATAATATAACTATTATTAGTTTTAGGATATATCTCAGGTTCCCGATATAGTAGCGGGATAAAACTTATACCAGTTGTTAAGTCTAATCAAGAGCTACCAAACAAAAAAAGTTGCATCAAAAGTTCAGCAGTTTTTCGTGATGCGCGAACAAACAAACAGATAAAAAGACAGACAAAAAATAAAAAAAATATCGTTTTATGTTTAGACACGCCTATAGCCTAATTCGGTCATTTTTTCTCAAATATCTTAAATGTACAGACACAGCTCTGTTACAGCTTAATAGTAGGTATATAGATATTAAATATGAAAAGTAATAATTGTTAGTAAGGACACGAATTTGTCGTACTTATTTAAATTACTGCGAATACAAATTATTTTCAGGGCGATCGATAGAGCCGCCGTATAAAATTGATAGACAATAGCTCTTTCTGACAGTAATTTAAAACAAAATAAACAGTATATGAACCTTCTAATCGTAGATAACAGAACACCTTCACGGTTACAATGTTCAATGTGATTATTTCAACATTGTCTGAGTTTATGGGTCGCATACATACCAATTACCCTTTTTTTATTTTTATACGAGTAGATAACTAGGTATCATCAATATAACTGATATTTATATACTATGTTTAATTACCTATCATCCTCTGAATATGTCGTATAAAATTTATGATAATTTAGGGTCAACATCGTTTATTTTATAATGATCCGCTCAATTTGTGACGCATTTACAACTAGTCACTTTGTTATCGATCAGTCGTGACTGGATTATAGTTTGATTGAAATCAAATTAAAATGTCAAAGCGTACATATAGATGCAGATTGCCTCTATAAATTTCATGATGCACGTTACCTTTCATTACTCAATCTAACCAGCAGTATTTATACGACGCGACTGTATATCTGACCTTCACGACTCACATAGAGGGACAACTAGCGACCTTAGAACAAGATTGGCGTCAGAATTTATTCAGGTTTCTCCATTGATGTATAAAAAAAAGAAGATTCACAATTAGGCACTAAAAGTATCCACTATAGATGAGGTGCAAATTACGCTTTCCTGCACTCACTTCGTTTAGTGTTGTTTCAACGCGCGAGCAGCCGCCACGCCTGCAACGTATCAACAAGTCTAATATAGAAAATTCTCTTTTGTAAAACTCAATAGCTGCCATGATAAGCTAACAGTTTACACTTTATCGTTAGTTAAGTTAGCTTATCATGGCAGCTATTGAGTTTTGTGATCTTCTTTTTTTTATACTTCAATGGAGAAAACAATTTTGTTACAGTCACCTAGTGCTATTGTGTCACTCAAAATAAAAATACACAATCACAAAAGTCAACAACTCCATGTCTCGTGATGTTCTCACTATTTATTCTAAGGATACAACGCAACTTTGAGAATCTTAATATCTCCTATTTGTTTCATATGGGGTAAGATCGGACAGCTTAAACCAAAAAAAAAAAGAAATTATCTGGAACATCTACGTTTGTAGTATTAGATGGATTTTGTTGATGTCATCTTAAGAAACAGGAAAGATTGCATAAATTCTTGTGATGCATCGTGTGCTCCTAGCAATAGAAGTATTTTTAATAAATTTTCCGAATATTTAGATATTTTTATATATATTTTTAGCATTTGACATGCTTAGCAACATCGAAAATAACAGTCACGAGCAGGATTCGAACCTGCATCTCCTGGATACCGTCCAGATGCTTTGCCAATTCAGCCATCGTGACCCTTGCATCTGGACGGTATCCAGGAGATGCAGGTTCGAATCCTGCTTGTGACTGTTATTTTCGATTTCACATTTTTCTCTTTGTGTTTAATTTTCCGAACTTAGCCCTCGGTAGACAAATCACCATTATACTTATAAAAAAGGTGCCCTGATTTTACAGGCTTACAAAACAAAAAGTATTAAGTGTATATAAATAAATTAAATTTCAAATGACACTAAGTTTAATCATTATTAATTTGCACCATCTTTCTCTAATGTAGTGTATACTAATATTGAGAAAATTAAGTTTTTGCAACTAACTACTCTAAAATCCATCCGGTATTACCCCAACGCACCCTATTATTTCATAATTTTAAAATTCCTTCTGTCGGCAATCCAAAATAATTAGTGATTTT
The DNA here is from genome assembly GCA_948253155.1 of Leucoma salicis. Lineage (NCBI taxonomy): Eukaryota > Metazoa > Arthropoda > Insecta > Lepidoptera > Erebidae > Leucoma > Leucoma salicis. Next base: position 27,317,970 of record OX411806.1, read on the forward strand.
CCTTTTTTAAACACTTCTGTGGCCGTGTGGGGCCGGCTTCAGAATTGTCCCACCCCTCTCTACCCACGGGAGTCGTAAGAGCCGACTGAGGGAATACTTTCAGCAGCACTCCCTCGAGTATTAAAAACATCCACTGCGATCGCCAACCCGCCTGCCAAGCATGGCGATTACGGCATTATCCCCCATGACGGGACCGCTCGTTGTGGCGATCTCTTGGGGAGGCCTATGTCCAACAGTGGACGTTGAAAGGCTGATGGATGGATGGAAACACTTCTGTCAAATTAGCTATGGTTACAAATTAACTGGTTATGAAAATTACACTAAAATTTATATAGGTACGCAACTTTGATAATTTTAAGTCACAACGCTTGCTTAGCCCAGCATGAATAGGGTCCGGCTCGATCGGGGAAGTATCACCCTCTCACAGAAGATCAGCGCCGGGTACTGCTATCGTTGTTCCGTATGGCTGTGGCAAACCCCCTCTCTATCCTCGCTTTATAATCCTTCCCGTCCTTTTCTTATTGTTTCTCCTCTCCAATTACTATCCCTTTCCTTGGAGTTGAGACGCGCGAGTGATTCCTCCGGTGTTGCCCGCGTCTATAGGCCACGTTACAATCGCTTACCAATAGGTAGTCAATATTGCGGTTGCCTGTTTGCCACTCGTGGAGTATAAATAATTAACTGTAAATTAATTGTAGCTTAATTAAACAAACACCTAATTTTAATAAAGTGACAGATTTCCTGATATTGATCTCATAAAAGTCCCGTAGAACAGTTTTATCGATGGTAAAGAAAAGGGACATAACTTAGCACTGTGCAGGAGCGAGATAACGAATCAAATTTAACAGTACCGTCGCGTCGCGAGCGCACCTTTTTGTTCCAAATAAAGGTTACTAAGCCTTGTGACTTAAAAAATATCAAAGCTGCGTATATAAATTTTAGTACCTATAATTGTCATAACCAGTTAATTTGTAACCATAGTTAATTTGACTAAAGTGTTTAATAAAGGAAAATCAGCAAATATTTTAAAATTATGAAATAATAATAATTTTTTTATTTAAGTAAATTAAATATAATCATAAAGTCTGTTTTTATGCTTCGATAGATGGCGTTGTGTCATGATGCTGAAGAAGAGAGATCCTTATCAAAGTACATGTCATTGACACGAGCTTATAATATTTTATACACCCATAACACCCAAACTTACCTACAGAAATATTCAATCCAATTTTTTTTTACTTTTGAGCATTAACTTTTGGAACAGACCACACCAAGAATAACATTGAATCTTGTACGAGGTACATCGACGGGTGTACACGACGGTTTATGTTTAACATTATAACAAAAATTGTGATATGCATTGAATTGTTTCATTCGTTATAGTGTCCGGTATTGTCCCGGCTGTATTTGTTGTAACAAATAGCTCATTGTTTAACATTTGAAACACTAAACGGTGTCCCGTATCAATATACGATCTGGTACCCGATTGTCACCATTATTTTCTTGTTTATTGGAAGTCATATATTTTATAGTTCGTATTTGGTTTGTGTGGGGGTGTTTGGATTGTGCTTGTTTTTACTTATTATAATGTGTTTGATTATGTCTAAATAAGAATCTTTTTTGGTTGAATATCGACAAATAAAATATTTATAACAATAATTGGTCAGTGTATCTGGATAAAATAATTTATCTTAATAATGTTGTTGACTTGCCGTGAGGCCGGCTTTAGAATTGTCCCACCCCTCTCCACCCATGGGAGTCGTAAGAGCCGACTGAGGGAATACCGAGGGAGTGGGCAGCAGCACACCTTCGAGTATTAACAACATCCACTGCGATCGCCAACCCGCCTGCTAAGCGTGGCGATTACGGCACTATCCCCCATTCTTGGGGAGGCCTATGTCCAGCAGTGGACTTTAAAAGGCTGATGGATGGAATGTTGTTGATACAAGCTATAGGCTTTGTTAAACAGATCGAAGCTTACATATTAAGTAGTGTTATTACAAATATTTATTTTAAAGTTTGCTTTTGAACTTATTGCTAATTTTAACTACTTATTAGGTTACATAAGTATAGCGGTATAACCAAGGACTGACTTTGACTTATCAAAATTTTTCATTAGGATTCAATTCTTCACAACGATCGTGAAGAATCTTGCAAAGCTGAGAGATTTTCTCAACGGCTTGTGAAGTCTGCCAACCCGAACTGGGCCAGCGTGATCGGCCTGATTACATCTCTGTCTTAGAGGAGACTCGTGCTAATACAGTTCAATATGTTGAAAAACACTGTATAAGTATTCAGAACGCAAAACATGTGGGCCAGCCTCGCAAATGACACACTCCTCAAGAATTTACCGACACTTATCTGTATCCAACCGATGTAAGTGTCACTTACACCTTTATTCAATTCAGTTAGATCAAATCGAATGTAACCTGATCTTAACAAAACACTAACGTTATAACAAATGTGTAAAACTGCTCGTGTTATACTGTTCCGAAAGTAAGTGATCAAAATGTACCGACAAATATAATTTCTAGAAGTGTTGTGTGTTTTCTAAAACTACTGAATGGATATTGTGACACTTTTATTGTTTAATAACATAGCTCTGGATTAAAATTTTAACTATATTATACTTATTAATTATAAAATGAAACTACTTTTACTTTAGTTATTTATTTCGGATAAATTACTTTGATTTTTCCATCCACTGTGATCGCCAACCCGCCTGCCAAGCGTGGTGATTACGGCACTATCCCCCATATGAGCGAAACACACGTTGTGGCGTTGTCTTGGGGAGGCCTATGTCCAGTGGACGTCGAAAGGCTGATGGATGGATGGATGGATGACTTTGATTTGGTGGGGTTTGGTAATTAAACACGATGCATTACGTAAAAATAATTTTATATCACAATCAGTAAGATTTATTTAAAGTTCGCCAGATAACATCGCGGCTGTTGGAAACGATTGTCAGTTCCGAAAAAAAAATCTGACTACGGTCTTGTTTTGAAATCACCAATATGCCCCCACTAGTTCGAATTTCGAATAAGAAGAATAAGAATATGCTCCGTGTGGTGTAGTACTGGTATAATAACCTAAAACTAAACACATCGGAAGCCGACTCAAATAAAGCTTGGAATAGGATGAATGACGGTTAAAATAATATATTTCATCAATTTATTACGTAGGTACATCATAAAAATATATTTCTTAGAAAAAAGAAAATTTAGACTCCCCAGGTAAATTTTTGAATTAGGTTAGAACGAACAGGTCACAACTTCATCTGATCATACTCATTCGGAACAGAATGCATAAACACGTGTGCTATTGTTCTGTGATAACTATCACGCCGGAGGTATGAGGTGTATCTCGGTGGCTGAAGTGACAAATGAGAGGCCATGCCCACCCAACACGATATTGTGAGATATCTTGACGGAATTTTGATTAAGCATCATTGATCCAGTGGTAGTTTCTACCCGTAAGTCTCGAGTTTGTATGTTGCCGCAAAAATAATTTTAAGAGTCGGGAATTGACCCAGTAATAGAGTGAGTAATAGAGTTCCGCACTTACTTAATAGGAATAATTTACATAGGTACGAGTATAACCTTACTTTAAAGCTCACCCCAGCTAGACCATTTGTGGCGGAAGGAGGGTAGTGCGCGGCCGTCACCCACTTTATAGTGGTCCACCGGCGGCTTACCATTTGGGGTACCCTTTACTGAGAGACTCTTCCACACATGGAGCACCGCACCTTTAAAAGCTTGAGTTGTACCCTACTAGGAGTTAGTTCCCATATCTCTTTTAGTACCTATAGCCTATCTAAACGCTTATTTTACTTTTGATAGCTAGAGTACTGATCAATTAGTCATGTTCTTATGCGTTACCGATTATAGATAACAATCTTCTTTATATGAAGAAGTTTTAATCGATTTAACACATTGATATTTTGTCTTTGCTTTATGTTTTGTATTGTCTTTTGTTTGTGTTACACATACGTTATAAATACGACTGTTGCGTTATAAAAAAATATAATATGAAATTTAAGGTAAACCAACCGAACAGTATTGAAGCTTACCTTATCGGGAGGGTTTTTGGTGCAACGAAGGATGTAAATAGTGAGTTTACACTGTACTTAAATGTAAATAAATTGATGTTTAATGTATAGTACTAAGCATGTCAAATGCTAAAAATATATATAAAAAATATCTAAATAAATAAAATTATTTATTTTCATGGAAAGATCGACTTGAACAATCTTTGTTGCATCGATATCGATAAATGTTGGAACGAAAGAGCACACTTTACTGTTGTAAAGAAAAAAACTATTTGCATGAAGTACTTGTTGCATTTTTCGTTTATGGTTTCCTGTCAGTAAACAAGGAAATTCATATATCATAAGAAAATTCATATATCGTCTCAAACATTTAATAATAAATATCATATCAATATGAAATTAGCATGTCAAAGAATCGTACCCATAAGATTTAACCTATACATTAATCGCCCCAAGGATGTGCCTATTGAGTGATCATCCCTTATAGCGATGTATTTTAACCAAGTTAGGGTCACCTCCGCCCTGGTCTGCCAGAACAGGCGGAGAGGCGGCACACAGCGGGTTTATTTAGTGGGTAAGGGCTGCACACTACCCTGTTCGTTGCCCCGAACGACGGAGTGTGTGGTTAGATACATTTTTTCCTCATCTTTACGAAAAAAAAAGGATCACCTCCGCCCTTTATCCGTGTTATCACGCGATGCAACCGATTGTTTCACGTTATGTAGTTACACGAAACATGGAGTCTACTCTTAGCATTAATTTTCTACCATAATTTTACAAATTAATATTATATTTTGCTATCAAGTCTAAATAAGCAAAAATATAGCTTTTTATGTAATAATTATAAGTACGTAAATAATGAGTCCAACCGGCACTTTAACAAAATTATATTTGTCAATTTATTTAATTAACCATAAATTGTTATATTTATTACTGTTGACTGTTAATGTAATTATCAAGATTTGGTTGAGCATAAAAATAGTATTTAATTACTAGGATTTATTGAGATTATTTAAAAGTGGAGCTCGCAAATGTGATCACATCGATGTTGTTCAATGATAATGAAGTTGTATTAGAATGGACTTCCTTATCTGTCAGATCTCACACAAATAAACTCTTTAGCTCTCAATCAATATCAGGAAATGATTAATAAATATAATTTGCTTATATTGCTTGTCGAACCAGAATAGAAAGATATATGTGTTCAGTTTAGAGTGTTTAGACATATTGAGAAGCATTGCTGAAGTTTGGCGTAGTTTGGATTATAACCAATACTACCTCCTTTTAAAAGTGCAGTGATGGACTCATATGTAAGTGAAATTATCGGAAAGAGATGTAGGCTTCATGGTGTATAATTAACTCTATAATTAATGTTCATAATTTAATCACTGATTGACTTTTTATGTAATCGACTTGCACATTGAAGCGAATTTTTAAAGAGAGAAGCGAGTACCAAATCCATTTTCTTTTTCTCACTACCAATGTGATCTCCTATTGCTCGGCTCGTCTACCCTATATTTTCTCTATGGTTGGTCAGTATGTTATAGTAAAAAACACCTAGAAAATTCTCAGATAGAAGCATTAGTTAATTGGTTTTACTGTGTGATTCATTTTACCACAAATATTTATCAAATGGTGGTTTCAATTTGATAACTTGGTCTATTTTATTTATTAAATTAATTCTTTGTTCTAATTTAGTTTATGGTCGGCTAAATTACTGAGTAATACATTTTACTGTTAATATGACGCAGTTAAGGAAAGAGTCATTTTACAAAAACGTACGATAGTCACAGCCAATCTTTGTCTCTGAAGGTGGTTGCAAGACACTGCGCAGTAGTTATTTTTGTATCGCAAGGGATGTGTGTCTTCTACAGTTTACATTAATCGATAAATGTTCGATATAATTGAACAATTGTATTCGATAATCATACTATTTATCGATCGTATTAAAAGATGTGGATGCTCTTCTATGTCTAGATTTATTTCCTTATTCACTCAAATCGCTCGTATAGGTACTTTTTATTGAATCTATAAATAAAAAATAGAACCTAAACATAATGATCCCATTTGATTGTTTCTTTAAATCCCATTTGTTTGAATTCGAATTTTGAATCAAGTAATACATTTGCATTGGTCAGCACTAATCGTATGATTTCGGTACAATCTCCAGTTCTTGCTCTGTGCCTAACTTCAAAGACACAAATCCCTTAGGACTACTGTAGCTATTATTTTAGTATATTTTAAACGATGATTCGAGTTTTTATTTACCAGGTGACTAGGGGCATAGAAAATGCCAATGACAAGAGAAAGGTAATCTCAGCGCTTTAGCGGCACTTGAGTGTACTTTAATAACTTTAAGATAAGGGTCCTCACACATTCTCTCTTCTTTTCTATAGTATTGGTTGTCTCTAAGTTCTCATCTTCTCTCTCACATGTTTCATCATCACACAGCCTCGTTGGACGATATTTAAATTCTTCTATTATTTCTTAAATTCCATATAAGCATGCACTTCGTTTATGCAAGAGTTTCATCAGAAAAAAGTTTTTTTGGATACCTACTGTTTTAGTAGCATTGTGAAATTATTTTTTATCCTAATTGTTATATTACTCGCTTAATATAAATCTCTATCATACATGTGAACAAAGTCAGTCTAATATAAAGCAGAGTTAATTTGACTACTATTTGCCGCAAGTAACTTATAGTTCGTATGTGCTGCTGATAACTTCTGCTTCTTCGTAGCAGGAATAACTGATATGATAGTTCGCGCCTGTATCCACCAAACATTTAAAACCATTTTCTCTATCATAAACGCTGAGACGGTAATTAATCCCCGGCACAAATCTCACCGCCGCCGTATTCCATGCGCAGGGTTTCTCACACTTAGTCGCTCTAGACCGGTATCGAGAATACCACCTGCATAGCCAGTCCGGGTCCGCCGATGTTCTAGATCTTGATCTCGAGCGCCCTCTTGATGGTATACGGCCTCGTCCCCGGAAAGCACTGCGATGCTGCTCACTAACCTCCTCGCGCAGTGCCGCTACTTCGAGGCTCAGTTTGTGCATATGCGCCAACATCTCGCTCACTGGCAGTTGGATACCACTGTCAAAATTATATTTATTTTATAGATTTTTTATACTACGAAGGGGCCAAACGAGCATACAGCCCAGTTGATGGTAAGCGGTTATCGTAGCCTATAGACGCTAGCCACACAAGAGGTAACACTTAAATATTAGACGATAAGAAGGATATTATAGAGAGGACAATGAGGGGGTCTTTTTAGAATTTTTCATAATTGAGCTATATTGCGTTTATTTACTAACAACGGCATTCGGGCAACGGTACACCGCAGGATAAGGCTCGATTGACCCTGTTCAGCAGTAGTTGTCGACATGTTAGACAGCCGACCTTGATCGCCCACTAGCGTTGACGGCGGCAGTTGGCTGTCAACGGCAAAGCGCCGCTCGTGTGTTTACAGCCTTAGTCGTATCTTCATGAAGTCTTTAAGACACGAGTATATAATGTCAGTACAACGCTGTCTGTACGTGTGCATCGATATTGGTAGAATTAGATTAGTGTCAAGGTTGATAAAAGGGTATAAAACTTGTTTCTTTAGCATTTTAGACTAAGTAACTATAAATAATGTTGTATTATAAAACACTTATCATTATATTTAACTGCAAAACTCTATATACGTATAGTTTTTTTTTGACAACTTCTCTCCGAGTAGTTGAGGAATTTAGGTCATAGTCCAACACTCTGGCTCAATGAGGGTTGGCAGAATTCACAAGCTATGACGAAAATCTCAGTCTTGTAGGTTTCCTGATGAAGTTTTAATTATAGCAGCGATCATTTGCTATCAAATAAATGCATAACATCTAAAATTTAAAAAATCAGAGGTTTTCGTTTGATGGCTTTGAGCTCAGAATGGGAATCAAACTCCATACCACAGTCCTTGCAGTCCTAAGTTTTCCACTAGGTCATCACTGCTGCATAATACTAACATATAGGTACATATATATCAATATATATCCATTAAACTGATATATTTGACGGCTTAACTGTGGGCACGTGTTATAAGACAGAAAACTAAAGTAATCAACGCTCTCAATTCTCTGGCGATAGGCTGGACATGAAACTAGAATGAGTGATAGTCGATGGACCAAAAGGACAACCGTATGGCCAGGCTCGTCGGGCCAAAGGAGGAAGGCCTATAACACGTTGGGTGGATGACATAATGAAAGTGATGGGACACGCATTGCTGATAGAGTAAGATGGTCATCTCTGGATGAAGAGCATTTGATATGCTTAGCATGCTTTAAGAATACAATAGAATTTGATACTTTACTTTGAATATAAAATACAATTATTTATTAATTAGCACAAAGTGTGAAAATGTGAAATCGAAAATAACAGTCACCAGAAGGATTTGAACCTGCATCTTCTGAAATACCGTCCCAGGTGCTTTGCCAATTGACTTTTATACCTCTATCCTTTTTTATTTTTTTATTTTAGGTGGGCAAAACTGTCCAACCTTACACCCCGCTGCCCGGGAAGATAACGGGGTAGTGTGGGGCTCTCACCCACTAAAAACCCACCGTGCGCCCTCACCCGCCCTTGCTACGGCGGATCACGAGTACCACGTCGTTTCGACCGCGATCCGCAGGCGGCAGCCCCTTCGGTGACCCTCTCTTGAGCGACACCTCGCGCACTTGGGCGTCACACCTTCGCAGTAGGCTTCCGCGGACGGCAGGGTACTCCCCGACTCACCACCCGCAGCCTCGGCTAGGGCGGCATCAGGCGCAAGTAAGCGCGCATACACCGCCCCGCGCGCCGGCGGCGAATCGGTTCCGCGAAGGAGGACTCCTCCCGGGCCAACTCCGCTACCTCCTTCCGCGAGATGACAGCCACGCAGAAGGCAGTGACCGCGGTCCAGGCTCTGTCACTGCCAACCATCGCTCGCGCAACGGCCGGCAGCGACAGTTCCACGCCTATGACTGCAGCGAGTTCCCGGCGCTGCGCATCCCAGGCCGGGCACGACTCGAGCGTGTGCTGCGCCGAGTCCTCGCCGCAGTCGCAGTGGTGACAGCCTGGGGTCGTCTCCCTCCTAGCGATCGTGTGCAGGTATTTGCCGAAGCAACCATGCCCCGACAAAATCTGCACCAAACCGGAAGGTGAGGACCCCGTGCTGCCGCCCTGCCCATTCTTCCAAGATCGGCTGGAGCGCCCCCACGGTCCATAGACCAGCCCGGGGCATCTCCAGCCGAGACCTCCACTTTAGGACGGTGGCGCGGCGGGCATCTTCCCGCCACGATGAAATTGCGTTTGGCGAGTGGCGGCTGCCCTCCACTCGCGCCATCGACGCTCACCGTTAGACGTCGGCGAGCACCTCCGCCTCCAGATCACACGGGGGGCTCTGGCCAACGCGCAGGCTGCATCGCACGAGACCGTGCGGTATCCGCGTATTGACCTGACCGCTACGACCCTCTGTGGACGCCACAGAAGGGCCCTATTGCGAGCGGCCAGGGACTCCGCCCACACGGGCGCGCCGTACAGTGCCATTGACCGTACTACCCTCGCGTAGAGTCGTCGACACGCGAGACTCGGTCCGCCCAAATTCGGCATCAGTCGCCCGAGGGTCCGGCCGTGATGACGAGCTTTGGGGCAAGACGGCGGAAGTGCTCGTCAAAGTGCCACCGTCCATCCAATACCAGGCCCAGATATTTAATGTGCGCCTGGGTCGGAAATCCCACACCGTTGACCGTTATCGAGGCGCTGGCTATGGCCACGTCGGGGCCTATGGAAGAGTAGGACCTCCGACTTTTCAAGGGCCACTCTAAGCCCCAGCGTCTTGATCCGCCTTATCCCCTCCGCTGTACCTGAGGTGGCCAGCGTTGCCGCCTCCTCGAGGGTCCCGCCCCGGGCTGTGACGAGCGTATCGTCTGCGTCGCAAATTACGCCCAGCTCGGGGGGGAGCCGGCCACGGAGGACCCAGTCGTAGTCCCACAGGAGCGGCCCTAGAACCGAACCCTGTGGGACGCCGCACGACATAGCCCTCCTTACAACGTCCCCTTTCCGGTCCACGTAGAGAACGCTGCGGCCGTCGAGGTAGTCTGCCACCAGCCGCCTTAGGTAGAGGGGCACTCCATGGTACCGGAGTGCCTCCTTGATGCAAGATGATGATGCCTAGACTATTCAAGGCGTTGGCGATGTTGAGTGACACCACCAACAATACTTCCCTCGAGGTGACGGCCTCCGCAGCCGCGGCCTTCAAGCGCAGAATGGCGTCGACCGTAGACCGACCCGCCCGAAATCCGAACTGGGCGTCGGACAGGTCGGGTTCGACCGCACTTAGGTGCCAGACGATGCGGGCAGCGACTAGCAACACGATGGGCCTGATGGCCGCGACTGTATTCGTAGACCGTCCCGGCTTCGGCAGGAGCACCAGCTTCCAGCAGCAAGCGTCGAACAGTCCCCTGAGACGGGGCTCAAGGTGGTCGAGGACCAGGGCCAGCACTCGGGCGGAGACCCCGTCCGGCCCGGGGGCGGCGCTTCTTCGCATACGCGCTGCCGCCGCTCCCATTTCCGTCGTCGTCACGGGCGGTACCTCCCCGTCGTCGGCCTTCCAGTCGTCATCTGGCGGAGCCATGACCGGAGGCGTGTGCACCGCCCGTGAAGGGAAAAGTCCCTTGACTACCTCAGAGAGGAAGCCCGGCCGGAGGGTCTCCGTAAGGGGGGAGCCCTGGGTGTGGAGCTTGTTAAGCGCCGCGCGGTACGGGCGTCCCCAGGGGTCACGCTCGAGACCCTCCAGCATCTCCTGCCTTTTCGCGTCTTTGCTGTGACAGATGGCCAGCTTATACGCGGTGCGGGCACTGCTGTACGCCGCATACAGCCGGCTCTCCCGCTCTTCGTCGCGGATTCGGCGACGTCGGCTGCGGGTGTAGGACCTCCGGGCACGAATACAAGCCGCACGGAGGTCCGCCAGCTCCGGGGACCACCAGTAGACCCCCTTCCGCCGAGGCGGGCGCCGCACGCGGGGCATGGCCGCATCGCAGATCTGCGTAAGCATGCCGCGAATGTGGCTAGCCTCGGCGCCCACGTCTTTCGTCAGGGGGGGAGGCAGCCAAGATTGAAAAATGGCCGCCTCCACCAGCAGGTCCCGGTCGAGCCTACCCACAGCCCATCGCGGAAAAGCGGGAGTTCTGTCCACCGCGTGACCCCTGCTGGCGCCCTGAAGGGTCCGGGAGACCTCTATCTGAATGTATCTGTGGTCAGATAGGGTCTCGACCTCCCCCAGGGCTCGCCAGCTCAAACGAAATGTCCACTATCGACCCGCCCCAGCGCCGCACGCACGTTAGGGCGGATCCTCGGTTGAGCAATACGAGGTCCGCCACTGCCGCTCACTCTTAGACCGCCGTACCTCGGGCGTGCGCCCTGGAGGACCCCCACGCCGTTGATTTGGCGTTAAGACTTTAACGCCAAATCAACGGCGTAGCCCCCCGCACGAGCATAGGGCTCAGTGCTATACGCCGTATCGAGGTCTCCAGGCTGTGCAGGAAGACCTCGAAAGCCACCAGACTACGACTGGGGGAGAAGTACACGCCATACAGCATAACCCGTCCCCATTTAGCCACCACATATCCCGTGCCCTTCTCTATGAGTGACAAGGACGGGGAATGCGGCGCCGCCGACCCGACGACCGCCACGGAGCCATCCCCGCTACCCGCCCAATTGGGGCGATCGGGGATTATGTAGGGCTCCGCGGCTACGGCAACACCGATCGACCGCTCCGCCATGGATTGCAGGAAGAGGTCCTGCGCCCTGGCGGAGCGGCCGAGATTCCCTTGGAGGAGGATAGCGTCGCGATCCGTTATTAGGCCACGATATCCTCCACCATGCGCTGCGGCGGGCTGCCGGGGCCGATTGGCTGCCCACCCCTCTCTTAGGGTCTGACTTGGCTGGAGGCCTGCACCCCACCCGCCCCATGCAGTGGTTGGCGGGGCGATTGCCCGCCGCAATCGCGGGGCAGTGTGGGGTGGCAGTATAGACAGCCACCTGGTCTGGCCCACCTGGCCCTGCCTGACCGCAGCGGAAACAAAGCCCGCTGCAATCGAAGCAGTTTGTGCACAGCGGCCGGGTACCTCTATCCTTAGATATCATAGACCTATAATGTATATCAATAATTTAAAAACGAAAGCGCATGCTAAATTATGATTATATTCTAGTTATTAACTTGTTAAGATTTAAAGTAACCCGTTATTTTAAAAATAATAAAATCATGTTACATATCCTTGAAAATTATTGTATGGTTTAGAAATTTGAATTTTCAAACGCTACTAATAAATGTCTTAATAAACTACGCCGGGATTTAATTAGATTTTTTTAAATTTAATAATAATTTATGTTAACACAATTTATGTCCTATATTAATTTAAATTCTGTAATAGCTAGGCAATATATATCTTTATGCGATAAAATTAAAGAAAATACTATTATAATTAAAATAAATTGTGATAAAAATTAAATTCAAATTTTTAAATTATATGGCATTATGCGTTTAAAAATATTTATAAATGTTTAAGAGCAAGAAATAAAAGGATTTTTATTGACTGAAGTATAACTTCTTTAGCCGCGATTTGAAAGTAAATCAGATATTTTTTCTAACTGCTCACTTTATTGCATTGTGCTCTTCACCATGCTTCCTTGATAAGTGTGTAAAATGTCAATTTAATCTGACGTTTTGAAGTGGGTGAAAATCACGATCACCATTTATTATCTACAATAAACTCTTACTGCAGCCAAGCAGTACTCATTTCCGCTACCACAAATATCAATTAAAAATTTTATATTTCCTCTTGTGTCATATCTATCTTATCAATCGATAGATAAGGTACATACATACGCACACTCACGTCTGTTTCCCAGAGGAGTACGCAAATGCAATGGATCCACTAATTATGAGCGGCCTTCCACTGTCCACTTTTACCCCTGTGGGAATGAGACGTGGTGGGTAGTGAACCACGTCACCGTCAGTCTGATGATTGTTACTGGAAATCTTCATTATGTTCCCACAAGATAATAGAATTCAATAAATATCCTATACTAAAGTCTATAAAGACACTAAAATATGCTATGCTGCTGTTCTATATTATTTTGCGGATGAGCATACCACTGAGGTGTCGTTCAGTCATATGGGAGATGGTAGTACCAACCCGTTTGGGCTAGATAACTAGTGAGTATTCAGATTGGTACCTAGCCACCAGTAATGCAATGAGTGATTGTTGTTAAGTTCCCTCATGCCCGGTTCCTATAATAATACAACGGGTCGTTTTACTTACAATCGGTAGAATATTCTACCAGGCGTAAGTAAAATCTGTTCCTATAAAATACGAGTCGTAAGTGAATTAACTGATAGTCTGCGACTAACGGATGGGAGGGTTTTCAGTTACGATCCGTAACAACAATCTATGGAAACCAAGATTTATGATGTTTCTATAAAAAAAAAGCAACTGATAGTTATGTTGTCAATTGTACTAACCGTAGATGACATGTTTACCGGCCAATTTCAGACGGTCTTGAGAAGTCGTGTGCTGGTATATGGTTATTAAGGCTTAAACGGGAAAATATATTGAACTCTGAGATTGAAATGGAGACTGCATTTACTCTCCGATACTGATATCAGAGCGATTTTGAATCAAAAGAAATTTGTTTTACACCTTTAGTTGTTGGGTTTAAAGATAATCTCGAGCCTTAAATTCGGGTGGTTCATTGAATCTAAGGCAAAAGCAGCGGCAAGGAAGCTTGGCGTACTTGCGAAAGTGCGACAGTAAATTACGTCAGGGCAGCTTTTAATGTTATATAGAACCTAAGTCCGCTCATGCATGGAGTAGTATTTTCTGGTTATACGAATTACTCATTGAGTACTCGTTTGAACCGATGCTGCTAAATATCATCTATATTTACCATTAGGAGGGTTATAGTCAAGCACTCGCTTAGAACAAGTTAAAAAATTCAAAATCGATCAGTAATAAATACTACGTTGTATGTAGTATTTTACTTCCATGAGCTTTATATTAGGGCCATAGATTATAGAAAAAAGAATCCTGTGACTATGGTTGTTGTCATAATTATCTTCTTCTTATTTAATGGCTTTTGTGTCATAATTATGATTGTTGTTCAAGTTGACAGTAGTATTTAGTGCGTAAGCGTTTCGTTTAGATATAGGCATTAAATAGTTATAATGTTTAACATAAACTATTAAGGTCTAAATTGTGTCTAAACTATTTAATTGTTAATAATCAATAATTTAATTATTTGTATTAAAGTTTTGTATATAAATAACAACATTTATTTTTTAAATGACAGTTCTTCGTTACTGCGTATCTTGAAAACTTCTGGTAGCTGTCATACAATGACGATTCGTTGAATATAGGAACCGGGCATTAGTCGACATATACAATACTTGCCAGAAAAAATGGGTTGGTGACAGATGTATTTTTAGCTTCCAGATTTTCTTTATGCTGCAAGGGTAATAATACGAATATATGGCGCGCTTGATAGTAAGTGCTGGTTATAGACATACACGAGGGTAGAAAGTAAGGATATATGTATGATGAGAAGGTCGATAGGAATTGAAAAAAGATTGTTTATGTTTAGTATTATTTATTACTAGCTTTTGCCAGTGGCTTCGCCGCAGCCAAAAGCTAGTTTTTAGGATATATCTCAGGTTCCCCATATAGTAGCGGGATAAAATGTCTACCAGTATTTAAGTCAAATCAACGCCTTTCAAATAAAAAAGTTGCATCAAAATCCATCTAGTAGTTCTTTTAAATAAATTCTAAAAAAAAATCTAGTTTAAATAATTTTCTAGTTTTTCGGTTATATCTCGGGTCCCAATATAGTAGCGGGATAAAATGTATACCAGTTTTTATGTCTAATCAAGGCCTTTCAAATAAAAAAAATTGCTTCAAAATCCGTCCTGTAGTTTCTGCGTGATGCGCGAACAAACAAACAGACAAACAGACAAAAATTCTAAAAAAAATTCTTTTGTGTTTAGACATGCCTATATAGCCTATTACAGCCATTTTTTCTCGAATATCTTGAATGTACAGACACAGCTCTGTTACAGTTTTATAATAGTATAGATAATTAAGATTCTTATTGACATCTGTAAACAGTTTAATTATGTATTAAACATCGGACATAATACGAGTATATATGGCGTGGATGTCACCCAGGATGGTAATAAATTTATGGAGATGGAGGGCCCTGAGCAAATATCACTATGTAGCTCAGTTAGCAGACCGTCTGGAATGGTAATTCAAAAGACGCAGGTTCAAATCCCGCCCGTGACTATCCTTTTATATTGGAACACTTTATGTGTTCTGTTAAAAAAAAAACAATTGGCATATTCAAAATGTAACTAAAAGTAAGAGTTGGTAATTCCCCGGTTAACCCGGTTCATTTATGTTGGGAGAAGAGTTTTAATATACCTACGAGTTATTGTGATCTGATGAAGACCTTCGAAGATAGACCATGGAACTCTTCAATTACTGACAGATGAGTGCGAGACACTAAAAAGTACAAAACAAAATTAAATATGAACTATATGTATAAAAGAATGTTACAAGAACAAAAGCAAATAAATAAAATATAATAATAAAAATGGAAATGCAAAATACTGATGTAGGTACTTAAATTTATTCAGAATATATAATTTTTTTAAAGAGAAACTAACTGAATTTCTATTTTCTTATCTAATTTTATGCATTCGTTTAACCTAAAAGTTTAGCATTAAATCTAAATTGGCGGCATATTAAAAATAGTTACACTTAATAGTTATTTAGTATTTGGGTTTCCTAAATTATTGTTAGAAAATCAAGACAACGTGTTATGTAAAATTAAATGAATAAAATATTATTTTATATAAACTCCAAAGAGGTTCTTTTTTTCTTTATTTATGTACAAGTATGTTTAAAATCTATACTTACATACAATCGTTACCGGATCAATGCATAACCAAAACTGCTGAAATTTGAAATTCGTATACGTTTATTTTATAACGAAAGCTTCCCTAAGAAATGATTGATCTTTGTATGAATGACTTAGATTTTTGAAAATGGAGTTGACGTTGGGGCAACAGGGAGTGATTTTTGTTATGAGAAAGGGTTTTTTAAATATAGGAAAGAGAAATATGGAGATTGGAATTGTATCCATTTGTCATAAATAGGTTATGAAGTGTTTCAGGGATTTTGGATTTTCATATTTCAAGGGAGGGTGCAAATCTAGATGTTTTCATCGTTATTTTTAATACGAACTTAAAATGTGGTAATATTTAGATAGGTATATATATACTTATTAACTACTTATTCATTTTATTGTATTAATATGTTACTCTTTGAATCTCGCGTATAAACCAGTAAGCGCAGTAGCAGTAGCAATAAGTAGTATAACTTACAAGGCCCTAATAATACGAGTATAATAAATGAGAAAGTAAGTTTGTTTGTTTATTTGTTACGTTTACACGCCTTAACTGCTGAACTGAAGATCACGAAACTTAGCATAAATGAAAGGTCAGAATCCAGAAAAGGACATAGGCTACTTTTCATTACGAAAAAATGTATCGTTCTTTTGGTATAGCTATTTTTACATAGATATAATTAATGTAAATTGAAGCCCACGCGGACGAAGTCGCGGGCAGAATCTAGTGTAATATAAAAAGATAACTCGTTTGATTATTGCGCCGTCTATACATGTATTACTAATTAATTAAATCAGCGTATTACCCAAACATAGAGAGAACATGTGTGACGCACACCTCGACGTGCTTGACGCTGCGGGGGTTCCCCGTGTGGGAATGATGTCAGGTGATTTGTAGTAGCTACCTACTACCTGCTATGAGTGTATATGTGTGGTCATTAAAGTTTGGACACGATTGAATTACACGATAAATTTCTGACTGAATAACACAATCACAATTTAACACTTTTTGACTGATATAGTTTATTAACACAAAGTGTGAAAAAGTGAAATCGAAAATAACAGTCACGAGCAGGATTTGAACCTGCATCTAAATCTGGAATACCGTCTCACAAGCTTTGCCAATTCAATTCCAGGAGATGCAGGTTCAAATCCTGCTCGTGACTGTTATTGTGGCTTTCACATTTTCACACTGTGTGTTAATTAAATGGCTAAAATGTCAAATCCTAAAAAAAATATATAAAATTTCAAAATATAAGAAACACTTTTTGACTGATATAGTTTAGTCCGCGTGGTGACGGACTAAGAATACAAGTATAACGACGACTAATGGAAGTAAGCAATTATCACTCATTGCATGACTGGTGGTAGAGCTTGGTACCACCAACTCCCGTGAGACCGGCCATGAAGTATATCATGTGTTTTGGTTGTAGCAGGAGATAGCCGTATATTCTTTCATTTCATATCTGTGATGCTTGACAATACTCTCGGTATAATTGAGTCCATGAGCAACGGTAACCATTAACCATCAGGTGGGCTGTGGCTTGTCTATCACTATATGCAATAAAAAAAGAACTTCGTGACTATAACTTATATAACATTAAAAAATTTAACTTATAAAAGAAGAATTCAAACCGCGATATTCTATACGATTTTTGGTATAAATTATTTACACATTACTGTTCACTGTTATGTAGTGGCTCATATTACAGAACATATTTCTGTAATGTGAGGGCGTTAAAATCTTTTCAAAATGAGAGGGGTTTAGGTCGTGGTCTATCACGCTGACGCAGTGCGAGTTAACAGACTTTACAAGCCGTAGAGTAATCGCAAACGCATGCAAGTTTTCTATCCGCTGCTCACGAAGCTAATCCAATACGCGTACTTGAGGTTAGAGTGGAAATGAGAACATCATGTTTTTTATTATTAGTAATAAAATCATTTCTATCTTAAAAAACGTCTTCGTAGGAAAAGAACACGTTTACAAAACTTATATGGACTTTTATGCATAATGAGACCGGGTTAACAGTCGGTCAACAAAAATTTTAATCAAATATAGAGAGCAAGTAATTTATGACCAAATTTCGTATTCAATATTTAATATCAAGTCGTTTGGTTTTTTTGCTGTTAGTTTAAATAAACTGTATTCGCGTATAATTAATATGACGCTTAATCATTTCCTAACATTAAGTACCGTGTGATAGTTTTCGACTTCATATAACCCAAAAATTGGTAGCATAACCAGATTTAACTTTCCATCATCTACTCTGTATAACGCATAGTAACACTTAATTTAAAACTAGATGACTTGTTGAACTTCCTATCACCATATACAATTGATTTCATCAGCGATTATCAATCCTATAATAATATAATCAATCTGAATCTAATTATAATCAATCTGCATCGTCTAAGGTTCGAAATGAAAATTTGAATTACAAGCAGTAATTCAAAAGAATTTCAAAGAATGACAGTAGTTGTCATTTTGTCGTCTGTTAGCCAAATACCCATACAAAGTAACCAATATTGAATTTTTCAATTATTCTACGTCTTTTTATGGGGTTCCCCCTTTTTTCACTTTTAAACCACCCTTGTGTTAAAGTGAACAAAACAAAAATACAATTATTCATATCGGTCAAGCCAGTTTTGAGTTATAGCGAGACTAACGAACAGCAATTGATTTTTATATATAAGTTTAACGATAACATAACTAAAAATATTATGTATGTAAACCGCTAAGAATCCCAGCATCACATTCTTTTCCGCAGGTGTGGTACGAGGCACCACCGAAGGAATGTAACATAGTTCCAGTGGCCCGCCAATAAAGGCGAAGAGACGGCACACGGCGGGTTTCTTTAGAGGGTGAAGGCCCCACACTACCCTGTTTGTCGCCTTGAACGACGGGGTGTGTGGTTAGGAACATTTTTTCCTGCCTAACAACAACAAAAAAATGGTTTGGTACGAGGCGACTACCCTGCTACATACCTACCTATTTCATTAGTAGTGGTAGGTTTGGGTAGTACTCACTCTCTATCTGCCCCGTTTGGTCGGTACCACCGTGAAGCACTTTGATGAGTTTTGGTGGTTGCAGGAGATTTAATTGATTTTCAGAGCATTAATTTGTCACTAGATGACTCTTTGGATAGCTTAAGGGTCTAACGTTTTAAGCGTTATTCTTAGGTATCAGAGGAACAGATTTGTTTCCCTTACAGTGATAAATTTTTAATGATTATATCGTAGATTATATCGATAGTCTAGAACCACTAGACTATCGTGGTTTTATTATTTATTTACCTAATTGTTGTAAGTAACCCGCAAAATTTTTAAAAGACCTAGTCATCGATACCATAGACTATGAGATAGTCTAGAAAAGGAAAATAACATAACCACTATACTTTTACCACAGAGTATGGAAAAGGAGTACTCTTTATAATAAATAAATAAAATATTCACGAACATTTCACACAACGTCCTGTGGTCCCAAACATAAATATATATTACTTTTTGAAGTGAAACTTCTATGTAGAATATAGTATTAGGAAAAAGCGTTACGGCCCACAACATATATTATATATATATAGAGGTGTTACATCTGCTCTGTTGGTATTCTCCGCGGTGTGTAAGTACATATTATATCTATATTTATTGTTAACATAATTTTGGTAATTTTTTGTGGTATTTTTTTTTATATTTTTCTTTGAAATAGCCACTTGTTCGTTGAGGTTCTCTTCTACTATGTGTCCCAGCACACATTTTACACTATTTTTCTTTGTAAATACATACATATACCTAATAGATAAAAAACACCCAGACGCAGTACAAATATGTTCATCACACAAATAATTGTCCTGAATGGTAACCGACCCCACTTTTTTTCTTTAATTCTTTTTTTTAGTAGTGCTCTTTTTGCGTACTCCGTGACTTTTACCCATTGATAAGTGTGCAGTTTCAATTTAAATCGACGTTTAGAATTGGGTGACAATCAAGTTCAAAGATTCTGTAACATAGATAAATAATAGCTCAGGAGATCGTAGCCTAGTCGTGCACTTGAGTTCGAACAATCGGCAAGGTTAAGAAACTTTCATCCGGCTGACTGTCAGATGGGTGACCAAAAAGTGACACCTATTTGTGAACACCTGACCTCCGTGCTTCTTCATATCTTTAACCATACATAAAGAATCTATATTTATCTAAGTCTTTAATAATATTTAAAACGTCAGATAGACTGTCGTTCCGTGTAAGTAGTGGATCAGCTAAAACCCAACACATCGGAAGCCGACCCTAATAAAAAAATAGATAGGGATATAAGGCTATCACAGGCCAAGTTAAAAAAAATTGGAAAATCCAAAAGGGCACGCCTCATAATTTCATTTTTCACAATAAAATTGATTACAAGATCTTTCAAGGTATCACTACTGTTCAATTGGGTGGTAATTTAAATTGAATAAGTAACTAATAATGTATTGGTCTTACTAAGTAGTTTTCAATAAATCACATAGATAGCGCTAATTTCAAAAAGTACTAATGTGGTTCTCATGTCTTATATAGATGGCGCTAATTTTAAGAAGTACTATATTTGTTCTATAGAAGTAGTTCTCACTAAATAAGTTAGATAGCGCTGGTTTTAGTGTATGATTGAATCGACCATACATATTCAAACTATTTTTGTTTATTTAATAACAATTAAACCACATCGAATCAGACCGTGAAAAGTGATAGGGCTCTATTCCTAATTATACTGAAGCATAAGAGAGAGAAAAAGACTCGATTAGTAAAGTATTTCAGTCGTTACCGTGTTAACAAACATACAGTATCCGCACATACAGACACACGGACGTTTTTTAAACAGTTTTTTAACTAGTTTAAATAACAAAAATGGCATCAAAAATATCATAATATGTGTTAAAAATAGTGTTTTTCCTTGCTATCTGTGTGTATATTATTATTTTACAAGTGCAATATACATATACGAGAGTGACCGACATAGCCCGCCGGGTTGCCATGCTGAAGTAGCAATGGGCAGGCCACATCGCTCGATAAATCGACAACCGTTGGGGAAGATAGGTTCTCGAGTGGCGACCACGTATCGGACGGCGCAGCGTAGGACGGCCCCCCACCAGATGGACCGACGATCTAGTCAAAGCCGCGGGGAGCCGTTGGATGCGGTCGGAACAGGACCGCTCGTTGTGGCGTTCTCTTAGGGAGACCTATGTCCAGCAGTGGACGTTGAAAGGCTGATGGATGGATGGATGAAGTGCAATATATGATAAATAGAGACATTAAAAAAAAAACAATTGTTTTTCTTGTAATTGTTTTTGTAAATTTGAAAAATCAGTTGTTTTTTGTGAAGTGAATGTAGTCCACATCAACACTTCGCTTATGAGGCGTGCAAAAACCTACTATAAAATGCCTTCGTAGGAAGAGAATACATAATGCAACACTGTGTACAAAACTTGCTGTGATTTTTAGCATTTGACATGATCGGCTATTTTACTCATAGATGATATAATTTTACTATAACATATTTTTAAAAGTTGAATAATAAAAAATTTCTACGAGCAGAAATCGAATTTGCGTGTATCCATCCGGAGGACTGCTTTGACCGCTGAGCTATCCTGGAAACCTACTGACAATTCTAATCTCACTTTACAATATAGCCTTATAAGTTAGTAGCGCCTTTATTCAGTATGATTCTTCGTAAAATTTAACTTACTATATCGAAACAAAAATGTATGCAAATATATCCGGATGATGGTGTAGGTCTTCTAAGATTAAAATATAACATGGAGATGGGTTTCTACGATAGCTTAGACGTCTAAAGCAGTCCCCCGATTAGGAATCGACACAAGTTCGAATTCTGCTCGTAGAAAATTTATCTTTTTCCACTTTCACAAAAATTGGTTTTTCTTATATAGACTTTTATGCATATTAAGACGGGTTTTACTGTCGTTCAATAGCAAATTGAATCAAATATGACCTGAAGAGTAAGTCGTTTACTACCAAATTGAGTATTTTATCTTTAATATCAATTCGTTTGGTGTTTTTGTTGTTGTTAATTATACATATCTCGAGTACCGTCTGACATATTTCGTGTGAATGATGACGTGATGGTACCGACCTGGGGGCGGCTTGGTACCCAACCCTACCACTGCTAATGAAAGTCACCTCGTACCAAACCCGCGGGCAAGAATGGAGTGGTGAAACTAGTATTCTTTGCGGTTTATATACATATCTTTCCAGTTATATTATCGTTAAGTTTAAATAAATATGTGAGTGTTACTATGCGTTATGCAGATTAGATGACAATCGCTCAGGGGATAAAATATTTAAAAAAAAAAACCGCCTTCAAGTGCGCCCTGGAACTAAAAAGCAATAAATAATTGATATTTAGATACGATTTCCGTACTAGACACCTACTGATGTGTTTGAAGCCGGTGCCAAAAATGTTTTTAATGTTATCTAAGGTATTTATTACGATTTGTTTTTGATACTTTTGGACTTGGCACCGGCTTCAAACACATCAGTAGGTGTCTAGCACGGAAATCGTATCTAAATATCAATTATTTATTGCTTTTTAGTTCCTGGGTGCATTCGAAGGCGGTTTTCTTTTTTTTAAATGTTTTATTTTGTGCTTTTTAGGGTTTTTTTTTTAATGAAATAGCTTAGAGTAAGTCGTACATGATGGGGAGGCCTCCCTAAACGAAAAAATATCATCGATGTATACAATTTTTTTTAGATTTTTGTTGTTTTTTTAAAAACTACTGCACCGATTTAGATGAAGCTTAAAAGGGGCCATTTCGAAATAATCCCCTTTCAAACAAAAAAGAATTTAGCAAATCCGTCAATATATGACGGAGTTATGCCCGAATATACATAAAAAAAAACAAATATAAACATCCGAATTGACAACCTCCTCCTTTTTTGAAGTCGGTTAAAAAACGTACATTTAGCTAAATCTGGTTATACTGCCTATTTTTAGGTTACGTGAAAGACGAAGTATATCAGACGGTACTTTATGTTAGGAAATGATTAAACATATTAATTATACACGAATACAGTTTATTTAAACCAACAGCAAAAAACACCAGATTATTTGATATTAATATTCAATATTAAATTTGGTTGTAAATTACATTTGATTCAATTTTTTGATGGCCGACTGTAAAACCTGTCTGAATATGCATAAAAGTCCATATAAGTTATGTAAACTTGTAAACGTTTTTATACAGAAATTATTTTATTGCCAATAATAAAAAATATGATGTTCTCATTTCCACGCTAATCGTAAGTGGGTATATTGGATTAGCTTCGAGAGCAGCGGATAGAAAACTTGCATCCGTTAGAGATTACTCTACGACTTGTGAAGTCTGTTAACCCGCACTAGGTCAGCGTGGTGGAATATGACCTAAACCCCTCTCACTTTGAAAGGATACCAGCGCCCTCAGATTCCAGAAATATGTTCTGTAATATGAACCACCCAACAGTAATGTGTAAGTAATTTCTATCAAAAAACATGTAGAATATTGCGATTTGAACTCTTATCGTATGGTAAAAAAATATGTTTAGTGTCATAAGTAATATAGCTTATGGTCATAAGGTTCTACTCGTATGTTAAAAATCTATATCAAGTAAAAGTCCATATTGTTTTGTAAACGAGTTCTTTTCCTAATACGGCGTTTTTTAAAATAGACATTATTTTATTACTAACAATAAAACATATGATGTTCTCATTTCCACGTTCATATCAAGTAGGTTTTGTTGGTTGATCTTCAAGGGTATCAAGTGTGCAACTATTGATACTTTACAATGGTCAGAACTTTAGGCCCTTAAGCTATCTGAAATATCATCTGGTAAGGTATTGATCTGAAAATCTATTAAATAGCCGCGACCTCACCATCATTAAGTATCATTGCTCTGCGTAGTTTGAAGTGCTGATTCACCGCAGAGTCCGTCAGATCGAGTTGAGATACATGCAGTGTTTCCGAGTCCGACACGAAGCGAACACTCGATCGGGACCAATTTCGCAAAAACTACACAACGCGATACGTTGTTCTGATCACTGATAGGGCGCTGTACTGTCAGCAGAGTAGGTTGGAAAACATAAAAATAATTGGATAACAAGGAAATATACTAGTCAAACAATTATAAAAGACTGTCTCTGGGGTGCAGCGGTAGTTTGAATGACAGGTGATCCTGAGGTCTCGGGTTCGATCCCCGGGTCAGGCAGCACAATTAAGCTTTTTCGTAAAAAGGGATATTCTCAGCAGCAGCCCGGAGTTTGGATATGTGTCCGGTAGACGGACAGATGGCAATAGACTCGCCCCCTATTACGTGAAACTTAAACATAGTTGGCGAACCGTGGGTGTATAATATACCTCTGCCTACCGATTCGGGGATACAGGCGTGATCCTATCTTTTTTTCTATGCTTTTTATAAAAAAACTATGAATTAATTGTTTTTATTAAGTCGGGAAAAAACCTACCCAACCAACACATTCGCAGGGCTGCCTTTTGTTCAACTTTTACAGTTCCTGTGAATGCTTTTTTGCAAAAAAATCTAAAGGAAATATGTTATTATACTTGTAAAACACCATAATCAAAATGTAAGCGTTATATATATAAAGTTTGAATTAATTTATGTTCTAAGGATGTTCAAAAATAATATGCTAATTATGTAATAAATTGTTTTGCATTAATCAGTTTCTACTTCACTGCCTTCATATTATTATCTATATATTATACAAAATCCTGTCACAGTGTTTGCCCACGATGAGCTCCGAAACTACTAATCCAATCTTAATTTAAAAGACAGGATAATATCATGATTATTTCTTTTTTTTACTGCAATACTAATGATTTTTATCCGAAGAGACAACCTGAGAAGCGATTGCACAATATTAAGTATTTTAATAAACTCACCTATAATATTTAACCTCTAACACCGATCGTTCGCATTGAAAATGCATAATAATTACGTATATAGGTACTCGTATGTAATTAGAAATTTTAAAATTGAATAATCACGTTGTAAATAATAACGGACCGAATGGCATGTAAAGCGCAATTTAATATAACGGGTAGCGAGTTAGCAACACGCCGCGCCGTGCTCCGTTAAGTACTAAAAGCGACCAACTTCGGTATAGCCACTCGCGCGCGGACTATAAAAAAATCAAAACTAACAAATGCAGTTTCTGTAATAATATAATCTTATGTAGCTATAACATAGCATCACGCCTGTATTCCCCGAAGGGGTAGGCAGAGGTATATTACACACCCACGGTTCGCCAGCTATGTTTAAGTCCCACGTAATATGGGGAGAGCGTATTGCCGTCTACCAGGCACATTTCCAAACTCCGGGCTGCTACTGAGAATTTTTCTTTTTACGAAACAGCTCAATAACACTGCCCGACCCGGGGATTGAACTCGAAACCTCATGATCAGCAGTCGCTCACTACCGTTGCACCACAGGAGGCAGTTAATAGTTCTGATGTTATGCTATATATTTATAACGTATACCTAGTACCTCTGTTTATTTCTTCTTTAATATAATATTTAGCATGGAATCCATCCATCAGCCTTTCGACGTCCACTGCTGGACATAGGCCTCCCCAAGACAACGCCACAACATGTGTTTCGCTCATATGGGGGATAGTGCCATAGGTGGCGAGGGGTGGGACAATTCTAAAGCCCACGCGGCAAAATAAGCATGGAAGCCTTTTAACTATTCTCATATTTTATTTCTTCTTTTTTTCGAGAAGATACCACTTAATTCTATGTATATTCCTGTGCATGTGTGTCAAATAACCTGTATTTTCTTTCTAATGATTGAACGGTCGGGTCTTATTTTTGTTTTTTTAATTCCTCCCATAATATTGAGCGTATTTTTTTGTACTATAATTTGTATAGGCTTTTTAAGGTTTCAGCAAAAATAAGTTATCGCTTAATAATTAATATCGTTTATTCTACTAAATAGACCAGCGTGTCTAATATCTAATCTATAATCAAAAAAATTTATCAAAACAGTTGTTCTGTTGTCGGTACTCAGAGTGCACGTATCGTTCCATCTAATATTATTCTGGGAACGGCCTTAATAAGTCACTACAGAATGTTATCTCTACCATTTTATCGGTTCAGCTGATAAGCATCTCTATCCAATTAGCCTCACAATGCAATATGGGCCGTCTCAACGTTATGACGATGTGTGCTTTCAGTTTTATGTGATTTTGGTAGAGCAAGTGTATAAGAATGTAGTGTTCATTGTGTTTGTTTTAGTAGTGTATTATAGTCTCTTTCTATTGATGGCATGACGCCTGTGCAAAGACATTCTCGTTTTGTAGTCTAAAATGAAGGGCTAATTACAAAATTAACAATACTAAATATCTTTATAATTTCCCTAAAATGACTGCCCCAAATCACGTAATTTAAATATCACGATTTGCAGCAGCTGTGCAAATATTACTTACTTACTTATCATCACGCCATTTCCCTTGCGGGGTAGGCAGAGAGAACAGAGTGCCAAGAGGCTCTATTCTTGCATACATCTCTCGCTTCCTCGACATTCATAACTCTCTTCATACACGCTCGCCGGTTTCGGAGACTCCTGACCTCACCTTCCTTCAATACATGACCGATTTGGTCTAGGTAGGTGAGTCTCGGTCTCCCCCTGTACCTACATTCTTCCACTTTCGCATTGTATATCTTCTTAACCAGTCGCTCGTCCGGCATTCTTTCCACATGTCCGAACCATCGGAGCATTCCCATTCGCATCTTTACACCGATATTCTCTTTCATTTTCACCTACTCGCTCTCTTACGTCGTCGTTACGAATGCAGTCAGTCAGCCTCACTCCACAGATTCTCCGCAGAGATCGCAAACATTGCAGAATTATTAACTACGTTTTATAGTGTTAAATAGATAGTCTCGCAGCTTTACCCGCCTTTTAATTTTACAAATAATTCTGGCTATTTGTAAGTGATTTGCAATTGTTTTTTTTTTTAGAAAAGCGCCATCTATATTTTACATATCAAGATAGTCCAAATTTAATTTTGAGACGACAGATGGTTCTTATTAGATTATGATTTATTTTTTTGGCTTAAGGATCTTAGCGTTATATTACGTTCTATACCTATTTCATAAAACAAGTTCTTTGTTTAAATCCGACTGGTAGTTGCCGATATTAGCGTGTTTAAATAAACAAAAAGTTCAGCTTTTTTATGTATAAATGCATGGAATAAAATAAATGTCTGGTTCCCATTTTATTTGAAATGAAATTGACAAAGCGAGTAGTATCAACGAAAAATATAATCTTTAAAATAAAACAGCCATTTTAAATGCATTTATTCCAATCATAGATAAGGATCTTACATCAAATTTTATTTTGATGTTGTGATCAATGTTGGCCGTGTGGGGCCGGCTTTAGAATTGTCCCACCCCTCTCTACCAACGGGAGTCGTAAGAGTCGACTGAGGGAATACCGGGGAAGTGGGTAGCAGCACTCCCTAGAGTATTAACAACACCCACTGCGATCGCCAACCCGCCTGCTAAGCGTGGCGATTACGGCATTATCCCCCATGACGGGACCGCTCGTTGTGGCGTTCTCTTGGGGAGGCCTATCTCCAGCAGTGGACGTTGAAAGGCTGATGGATGGATGGATGGATGGATCAGTGAATAAGATTATGAATAATTATTATGAATAAATACAGAACTTTACTATAACAAAGTTTAATAGATTAGTCATTTCACGATTCCTTCCCCAGTGCCATTGTCTGGGTGTATTTCAAAATTTGGTCCTCAGAGTCCTTTAGGCATATCCCAAGAGAACTACAACATTATAGAGGTGAAAATATTCTATGAGCTTATACCAGGTCATAATTATGCCTATACTATAACAAGTTTAGTACAAATCCGTTTAGCTATTAGGTCTATAAGTCAAAAATATCTATTCTATAATTATTTATTTTTCGAGATAAAAAGTTAAGTACTATCTCCAAATTTTAATTTCATTCAAATCCCTTAACTAGTTTAGACGTGGACAGACATCCCAACATGTTCGTGAAACGTCGGACTAAAGTTACTTAAAATATTACCTAATTTATACGCGAAAAAAAAAACTATAGGGTTGTCTGTAAAGTCAGTTTACGGACGATAATTTTACGTGATAACGTTATATATGTTTTATGATAGTTTCGCAAACAATGCATCGGTCGCCATACATTTTTCGGAACGTGACACATTTTCGTGCGTGCAGCCATCGTTCATCAATTTATAAGACATTATCACGTCAAAAACCGTTTGTGTTACTCTAAATATGTTCGCAAACCTTCATATTTATGATATTAGTAGGATTTGTATTATCTGTAAATATGTATTTTTGTCACCCTACCCTTTAATGTCAAGTGCCTAAATAAAATCACCTTGTTTAACAACTAAATTATGCAGAGAGATGTTTGTCGTGGTGACGTTTAAGACTACTGTGCATAATTTTGTTCAGCCATCCACTTAGACGAAGGATATTTATAGACAAGCTATCAGCGTATGCAGTGTCGAGATAGCAATAGATAACCGGAATAATTTTAAAAGATAACTATGATTATAACTTTGTTGACTAAAAATGTACTAAGTACCTGTTTTAGCCGGATAAAAGAATGACAGGACCAAAGAAATTGCAGTTATGCTTATATTTTGCCTAAAATGTATTAGAACATGTAATATTAGCGTATATAACGTGATAAATAAAGGTTTTTTTACGTCAATACAAAAACAAGCTTACATACTGATGATGGGGACGGTTGGCCACCTTATTGTTTGGACCCAGTTCATTGGTCCAAATACAACTGACAGTAGTAGTATGTGCATCCTTTTCTTCATCCTTAATGTCAAAATATTAGCGAGTCTATATTATTCTTCGTCTAAGGCCATCCATTGGTTTTGGATTGAATGCCTCACTGTGACTTTGACAAGTATATGGTCCATCTAACCCGTTGTCCTAAGTGAGCTTCGCGACGTGACGCGACGCGATGAATGACGTATTGCGGCTAATACTTTAACCGCTTTGCGTCGCATTCATATTAGGCGACAACGTAGGCCATAAGTACATACAACCTCTACTTGATATTGCTCGCCTCATAAGCGAAGCGTTGAGGTGGGTACTATTCTCGTTTCACGCAGAACAACTGATTTTTCAAACTTAAAAAGTCTCTATTTATCATATATTGCACTTGTAAAATCATATATACACACACATATCAAGAAAAAACGCTATTTTTAACACTCATGATATTTTGAAATAAAATCAACAAAACTCATGATATTTTTGATGCCATTTTTGTTATTTAAACTAGTTAAAAAATTGTTAAAAAAGTTCTGTCTTGGACGTCCGTGTGTTGTAGGTAATGTATGTTAACACGATAAAGACTGAGATACTTTACTAATCGAGTCTTAACTTTCTTTTGTGATTCATTATAATTACGAATAGAGCCCTATCACTTTTCACGGTCTGATTCGATCTGGTTTATTTTTTATTAAATAAACAAAAAATAGTGAATATTTACGCTCGACTCGACACTAAAACCAGCGCTATACCTTATTCCGTGAGAACTACTTCTATAGACCAATATAGAAGTACTTATTAAAATTAGCGCTAGATGGCGTATAAGACATGAGAACCACATTAGTACTTTTTGAAATTAGCGCTATCTATGTGATTTATTGAAAACTAATTAGTAAGACCAATACACATTAGTTACTTATCAAATAATCAATTTTATTGTGAAAAACGAAGATTATGAGGCGTGCACTTTTGGATTTTCCAAAGTATTTTCTTTTCGTGTCGCGTCGCGTAGTATTGACGCGTTTGTCGCTCACGTAGGATAACGGGTTATGCCAGCTATGGTCAGTCACTTCAAAGAACTAATTTTGTTGAAATTACGATACCAATAATGTATTTTTCGTTAACAGACAGACTGTCAGTCTAAAACAGAGGTCAAACTCATTTTTTATATCACTAATAGACGATCATGTTACAAGGTGTTGATAACTGAATTGGCAATTAGGAAACTTGTTTTGAGTAATGACGATCTCCAGATATATTGTAGTCACGACAGCCAGTGTAAAATGGACTCCAACTAACTACTCAGTATATATTAAACATAAAGTGGAAAATGTGAAATCGAAAATAACAGTCACGAGCAGGATTTGAAGCTGCATCTTCTGGATATCGTCCAGCATATAATAAAATTAATATTTTACTATTTATTTATTGTATACTTTATTGTACACCAATACTACAGTAGAGAAGTACAGAAACAGATCATACAGTATGTGGTACAATGGGCGGTCTTATTACTAAAAGTAATTTCTACCAGGCAACCTTTACTACACTGTCTTCTATCCGTCAGAAGCGTGGATTGGCAATTATTAGTAATTGCTTGCTAAGACAACTGGGATTGACAATGCATGGGTTCTATCGATTGTTAAATTTATAAATACTTATAAAAAAAAGTATTTTATCCCATAAAGACAAAAAATACATGTCATGCCTCGAGATCATTTCCAGATGGTGTTACAGAGACCCTACGACTTCTCTTGGGTCGGTGTTAAATAGGCAATGTTAGCAGTGTGTAATACAAATGAATTATAAAGAATGACAGTAGCTGTCATTTTGACGTCTGTTAGGAAAAAAGACAGTAGGGCCTTATTCTAAACAGGCGATTTTCATACAAAATTACCAATTTTTTCATACAAAATTTTTTCATCTGTTTTATGAGTATTTCCGATTGACCTACAAACAAATGAACCTTGTATCCACGCTCAAAAGTGGCCGAACCAAAAGAGAAACAAAACGCTAAAAGAGAAACAATCGCGCGCCGGTATCGTTCGCTAGACCGACTTGACTCTTGACTTCAACGTTCAATATGCCTTACCGTATTGTAAAGACGTGTAAAAACTACTCAAATAAAGGGAAAAAAAATATTTTCAGTAAGTAGGCTATCGTTTTATCATTCTCAATCAGCAAGTATTATTTTGCTTCAAAACAATAAATTTGTTTTAGATTTTGAATATTTGTAAAAATAAATAAGATGATCACGGTGCGGCCTATTAGTAGAAGCTTCATAAGCTAATAAATTATTGCAAAGAAAACTCAACACTATTGTAATGGTATAATGTTTCAAATTAGAATGTTGAAGCTTGTATGTGTACTAATATAGGCTGTCTGTTGTCTATTGACTAGAGACACTTTTTTTTTGGTAAATTTTGTACTAGACCCTACATCCATTTTTTTAGGTCAATGGTTTTTCCCCATATTTTTTCTTTAAAACCAACCCTGTATTACAGCGAACAAAATGAAAAAAAAATATACTACTCTGTCAAGAAAGTATCGGGAAAAGATCAATAATACACAAAAATTTTGTTATTCATCCAAATTTATTTTATCACCTTCAAAGTATGCTCCTTTAGAAACGATAGACTTACGCCAACGAATAATCCAATCATCAAAACGCTGTTTTCGGAATTGAGTTCAGTTCTCGCCGCAAATTCTCTTTTATGTCTTCTACCGATTGAAAACGGGTGCCACGAAGTGGTAATTTGAGTTTAGGAAAAAGAAAGAAGTCGGCTGGAGCCATATCTGGTAAATATGGTGGATGCTTGATGGTATTTGTTGAGTCATCTATCATCCATCCACCAGCCTTTCAACGTCCACTGCTGGACATAGGCCTCCCCAAAAGAACGCCACAATGAGCGGTCCCATCATGGGGGATAATGCCGTAATCGCCACGCTTGGCAGGCGGGTTGGCGATCGCAGTGGATGTTGTTAATACTCGAGAGAGTGCTGCTGCCCACTCCCCCGGTATTCTCTCAGTCGGCTCTTACGACTCCCGTGGGTAGAGAGGGGTGGGACAATTCTAAAGCCGGTCCCACACGGCGCAAAGTTGTTGTGTTGTATTTTGACAAAAAATCATTCACAATAATGGCCCTGTGCGAAGACGCATTATCGTGGTGCAAAATCCAAGAATTTTCTTTCCACAAATCTGGCCTTTTTTCTCGAATTTGCTCTCTTAAACGCCGCATAACGCTCAAATAATATTCTTTATTTACCGTTTGTCCTTCTGGCGAGAATTCCGAATGCACAACACCGCGATAGTCAAAGAAAACAGTCAACATGAATTTGACTTTGATCGACTTTGGCGTGGTTTTTTCGGTTTCGGTTCAGTTGGAAGTCGCCACTCCGAAGCTTGTTAACTAGTTTGCATGTCAAACTTGTAAACCCACGTCTCGTCATCAGTAACAATGAGTTTCATGAATGTTGGGCCGGAATTGACTCGTTCTAGCATGTCCTCAGCGACTCTCATGCGATTGAGTTTTTGGAGAAAATTCAGGTCTTTTGGGACTAGCCGAGCGGAAACATGTTTTATACCCAAGTGATTATTTAAAATGGTACGGATCGACTCGTGAGACACAGAAAGTTCGGCGTCTATTTATCTCAAAGTTGAATGAGGATTTTCAGTCACTATTTCCTTCACTTTTGCAATGTTAACTTCAGTTGCAGACGTTGATGGCCTACCAGAGCGAGGCAAATCTTTCATCACATCTCGACTGCTTTTAAACGCTTTGTACCACTCATAAGCACGTGTTTTTGATAAAGTCGATTCACCGTATTCCTTCTGTAACATTTTCAGTGACTCCGAACACGAAATTCCATTGGCGATGCAAAATTTAAGACAAACACTTTGTTCGATGTTTTTGTCCATTATGAAATTCGCAATACACACTAGATATGATATAACTAAAAACAGCACTGTATTTAATATAAAAAACAGATGCAACTCAAACTCCGCGCCAAAATGGATAACAGTTGTGCCAATCTAACAACAACAAAAAAAACAAAAATTTTAATTTGGAACCATAAACAAATCATCCATTCCCAAAACTTTCTTGACTGAATGTACAGGTACAAATCAGTCAAGCGGTTTTTAAGTTTTAGTGAGAGTAACGAACAGCAATTGATTTTTATACTCGTATATACAAGATATATATCAAACGATTGATGTGATTTGATGACAACTTTACTGCCATTATAAATTGTAGTCAAATTTCAAATCTTTACATAATATTGTCTTATCTCAGGGCCATCGCGGGTATGTATCATTTGGTTCTTACATATATTATTGTATCATATAACACATAAGTATGTATATAGGCTTCAATAAATAACATAATTTATTACGGATATAAAGGACCATTAGTTTGAAGTCCAATCAGATATGTTATACAACTTCACAACATGTGAATTATAATTTTAAAATTATTCAAAATCTTTGAATTTTATTGGTCCTATTCACCATAGGAAATTTTATCAGAGTACCGGCAAGACAAATTTTCGACTGGTCCCATTGGTCTGCGCCATGAATTAATTTTATAGCCGTGATCTTTTTTTAAATTTCCGTAAACACGCACAGGAAGTATTTATAAAGAGGATTTATTCAACTTGTTTGAACATATAAAGGGCGTGCGATCTATGCTTCTCGCATAGATCGCTTTATATGGTACAGCATATACTGTACAAAAAGTATCGAAAGATCTTATATCTTTAATAAACAGTAATTAACAAACATTCTAACAATAATAGTATTTTATTAAATGCTTATATGAAAGTTGACACCAAAGCCTTTGTGAAAGAGAAGCGTGATAGAGCAAATATGATTGCAGAAGAAAGGCTGACCAAAAACTTCGAGAGCAACACCAAAGTTTTCTAGAGG
The DNA here is from genome assembly GCA_948253155.1 of Leucoma salicis. Classification (NCBI taxonomy): domain Eukaryota; kingdom Metazoa; phylum Arthropoda; class Insecta; order Lepidoptera; family Erebidae; genus Leucoma; species Leucoma salicis. The sequence goes on from OX411806.1 coordinate 27,351,750, forward strand.
GAGGTGAAGAAATCTCGGAGTGGTTGGTCAGCTTTCAGAATGAATAAAATAAGGTCAGGACATTCTTACGCAAACACAAGATGTGTTAAGCCGATGGAGTGAATGAACATGTGATCTAACAGATCAGCATTCGGTACCGGCATCCTCTGATGACATTAGTATGGATGAAGTTGAATGGGCGATTAGAAGTTTGAAAAATGGTAAGGCAGCGGGTATTGATATGGTGTCTGCTGAGATGATCAAGCTTGGAGGCTCATGTGTCTGGGAATCCTTCCTGATGCTTCTCAATTCATGTTGGAGCTCAGGAATGGTTCCCAAGGACTGGAGAAGCGCAGTCATCGTGCCGTTGTTTAAAAATAAAGGTTCACGTTATGACTGTGCAAACTACAGAGCCATAAGCTTGACCAGTTTGGCAGCCAAAGTGTATGGTAAGGTTATTGAAAGGAGAATGAGGATAGTGTCTGATGAATTTTTGTGTGAGGCACAATTAGGTTTCAGGTCTGGAATGCATGGATCAGGTCTCTGCTACATGCAGACGATACGGTTTTATTAGCGCAGTCCGCGGCTGACCTGCAAACCCTAGTCGACGTAATGGCAGAAGATTGTAAGAAAAGGGGCCTACGTGTGAATGTGAGCAAAACCAAAATAATGGTTTTTGAAAGAGAAGAAGCCAGAACAGATGTTAGAGTAGCAATAGGAAATGGTGTCCTAGAACAAGTGGATGAATTTGTATATCTTGAATGTGGATTTAGTCGGGATGGAAGGTACACCACTGATGTAGAGAGAAGAGTGCATGCGGGAAATAGAGTGAACGGAGCATTGGGACAACTTCTCGGCAGTCATCACCTCAGCCAGAAGGCACGTGTCGCAATACACAACGCAGTGCTTATCCCAACGTTATTGTAGGGAAGCGAGAGTTGGGTATGCAAAAAGGAGCATGAGAGTAAAATCAATGCGGTCGAAATGCGATCTCTGCGGAGAATCTGTGGAGTGAGGCTGACTGACCGCATTCGAAACGATGACGTTAGAGAGCGAATAGGTATGAAAGAGAGTATTGGTGTAAAGATGCGAAAGGGAATGCCCCGAAGGTTCGGACATGTGGAAAGAATGCCGGACGAGCGACAGGTTAAGAAGATATAAAATGCGAAAGTGGAAGGATGTAGGTACAGGGGTAGAACGAGACTCACCTACCTAGACCAAATTGGTCATGTATTGAAGGAAGGTGGAGTCAGGAGTCTCCGAAACTGGCGAGCGTGTATGAAAAGAGTTATGAATGTTGAGGAAGCGAGAGATGTATGCAAGAATAGAACCTCTTGGCACTCTGTTCTCTCTGCCTACCCAGAACACCTACAAGGGAAATGGCGTGATGATAAGTAAGTAAGTAAGTTATATGAAAGTTTTTATACCGACGTTATTACCTATAATTTTTTTTTTAATTTCTCTCCATTTCTTCTGGCTAATCTCCGAAAAGGCTAGACCGATTTGGACAGGACTTTCACTGGCAGATGAAGATCTGAGGTTATAAGGAGTAACTTATATTTTAGAAAAAAATAATAAGAGATCCGCTTAAAAAAAACCTAAACTCCACGCGGATAAAGAATTATTTATAATAATATATAGGCTATAAAAATTCGCGCGGTAGCCGCGCTACAACCTCACTACGCTTTGTGTAAATTTTTATATAATATATAATAGCTATTTATATTACCCTATTCATCTATATTTTTTGTATAAAAGAAAAAATCACAAATATGTAATTTAATACGTGACCATCTTAGAGTCCACTGCTGGACATTGCCCTTCAGAAAATAGGTCAATAATGAGATGCATCCAATAGTAATTACCCAGAAGCTAAGCCCCTCGACCATCAGGTTCCAAAATTGAGTTCGTAACCCCAAGTTTCTTTTTATTATTAAAGCTATTAATCGACACACCTACACGAGTTACGACGATAGGTGGCAGCACCGTGGTGGTGACCTGACGTCGCCAGAGGTAATTTGATCGTGCGATTATCAGTACCATCTCGCCATCACACAAATAAGGTACAGACAGCGCAACAATTTGAATAACTTTATAAATATTAAAATATTCACGGACATTTCACTCAACATCCTTTGGTCTTAAACTAAGCTTAAACGCTTGTGCTATGGGTACCAGATTACGGATATTAAAATAATTAACACGAGCGATTATTGATTATTAGTGTATTCTTGACGATTTTAAGTGCTATTTAATAGGCCTATGAAATAAAGATATTTTTTAATTTGAATTTGAATTGAAAAGCCTTATAGTTACTAATTCAAATCATTGTCCCACAAGAATCATTCTTTACACCAAAGCAAAAATTAACCAATACTATTTATTTCTGAAGGCTATAATTATATATTAAAGTGGCATGTGCGGTGACTCGAGAATTATCATATTTGCTGTCGCTACCAGCGTACCTGTGGGGGGTATGCAGCAGGGAGGAAGGGGCTAGATGGTATGATAATGTATCGATTGCGCGCCTAACGCTTCATCGACGAAATCAAACGCACCATCCTGAACGTTACGTTAGACTATCGTATTGTTGTGTTAATGTATTTATTTATGGTGTATACGATTTTTCCAGTGAAAGAAACCAAGAGCCGCAAAGAATACGATCCAGGGAATCTCTGACATTTAAAAAAAATTCAAAGTGTGTGTGGATTTGTTTACAAATTACCACTACTCTGTGTAAGAAAACATCGTGAGGAAACCTGCATGTCTGCGAGATATTCTCGGTGGTTTGTGAAGTCTGCCAACCCGTACTAGGTCAGCTTAGTGGACAATAGTCTAAATGCTTCTCACTCTAAGAAGAAACCTGTGTCCAACCAGGGGATAGTAATGGATTGAAAACAGAATATGTATTTAATGTAGTGGTAGTATATCTCATTTGATTTAAATGAATCCTTTTTCACTTCTTTCTCGAATTCAATTCCAGAAAAACATCATGAAGAATCTGGCTACTTGTTTTTGTTAAGGTGGGAAAAAATGTACCGCACATCCCGTATTCGGGGCAACGAATATGGTAGTGTGGGCCCTCACCATCTAAATAAACCCGCGGTGTGACGCCACTCCGCCTGTACTGGCGGACCACTGGAACTGTGTGACATTAGCATTACTTCAGCGGTGATTCCGGCATGCGTGATAAATTTTAACGGTTTGATGACACTGTCAACCTGTATTGGGTCAGGACCCAACTGCACCAGGGTGCAGAAATATCTCTCACTCGAGACGAGATGGAATATTATTAGGTTGTGAATAAAGTTGTTTTGTGACGTCACTACTGTGACTGGTAAGCAATGGTAATGTCAGAATAATCTAAAATAATAATAATACTTTGTTTTATAAGACACCTTTTTTTGTTAAGGCGGGAAAAAATGTACCTACCTAACCGCACACCCCTTCGTTCGGGGCAATGAACAGGGTAGTGTTGGGCCCTCACCCATTAAATAAATCCGCCATGTGCCGTCTCTCCGTCTGTATTGGCGGGCCACTGGCACTATGTTACATTACTTCAGTGGTTTTATAAGACACTCTGCGTTAAGAAAAATCCTTGTATTGCGGGGGACCTTACAGACATACAATTTCACGGACACAGAGTATACTCAAACTCAGAACAAATATGTGTAGATCACACAAAGAGTTTTCCTGTGTGGAAATCGAACCCTCAATCGGTCGGTATCTAAACCACTCCACCAAAATGGCAGAATCAAAACGAATAATAACCCAAAAGATATTTGAAAAAGGGGTTCACCAGTGTTGTCCAAATAATTTACATTCATAGTGAAATGTTATATGTAAATAACTAAAAACAATAGTAAAATAGTAATGTTTGATGTCTACAAAGAAACAATTACAAAGATGGTATCCAAAAAGAAAGAATAATTTACAGTTGTCTTGATATTTAATTCATCTGTTGAGGAACATATAATTTTAGAAACATGTGACTGTAATTTTTAAACAATAAAATAGTTTGAAAGTTTAAATTAGTAACAACAAAGTTGCAATTATTAGTCGTTATGTAAATTTAATTTTATATGATTGTAAGCAATAATTTGATGTAGAGATAACAATTTGAATACAGTAGCTCACTGGATAACAATCTAGATGGTCGAACTGAGAAAAAGATGTGAAATTATAATATCCAGATTGTACTGTTTAACTGGCAATCATAACCGCAAATGGTAGATACTTTTAAGACTACAGAATTTTGTTAACAAATTATTATTGGCGTAGTGATTGCAGATCTGCGACCTTCTGTGACGATTGTTGTGAGTTTGGTTTCCTCCTTCCTCCTTCTCACTCCTTGTGTGATCCACAAGCAGTTAATCCTTGCCGGGATGTAATTTTGAATTGGACTACGGCCTAAGTACCTCTCACTTTGAAAGAAGACTTCTTATCATCACGACATTTCCCTTGCGGAGTAGGCAGAGTGGCAAAAGGCTCTATTCTTGCATACATCTCTAGCTTCCGCTACATTCATAATTCCCTTCATACACGCTCCCCGGTTTCGGAGGCTCCTGACTTCACCTTCCCTCAATACATGACCGATTTGGACTTCCGGCATTCTTTCCACATGTCCGAAACATCGGACCATTCCCTTTCGCATCTTTACACCAATACTCTCTTTCATACCTGCTCTCTTAAGTCGTCGTTACGAATGCGGTCAGTCAGCCTCATTCCACAGATTCTCCGCAGAGATCGCATTTCGACCGCATTGATTTGACTATTTGATTTTACTATGACGAGAGCTCATAAAAAGAAAAATGTGTCTGTAATATTGCCTACTAGCGTCTCGATGAAAGAGGACATAGAAAACCAAGAACTCCAAAGACAGTTAAGTTCAATTCCCAGTTTAACCTCTAACTTTTAAAGGTTTTTAGAAATGATATATGTATTTGTTTACAAATATTATCACTGCGCGGTGAGTGCTAGTGAGGAAAACTGCACGTTTGTGAAGTCTGTCAACGCGCACTGGCTCAGCCTGATAGGACAATAAAAGGATTAAAAAAAAGGTTCTTTGAGAGGCAAAGCATGAAGCGTAAACCTTAGTAATGTGTTCAAAATTTCCAAGTACATGATGGTGATATATCGTGACCCTTAGTTTCTTTATGCAGCCTTATACTGTCATATTGTTGTATAGAAGTCTCCTCCCAAAATAAGAAGGAAATGTTATTTATTTATTTAAAAATATTCAGATTGCAAAAGGAACATACCTACACTATAGTTCAGTGCCAATACAGGCGGAGAGACGGCACACGGCGGATTTGTTTAGTGGCCCTGTGATCGTTGCTTCGAACGACGGACTGTGCGCTCAAATACATTTTTCATTTTCCCTGACTTAGTTAAAAATAAAATAAAAACTAGACGTCGTGGGACGTCTACGAGATGTGAAAACATCGAAATTATTTTGTAGAAATAAAATGATCATAACTTGACAAAGTACTCGTCAAGACGAATCAAATGATTCCAAACTCGATGGGGTTGCGTCGTTTCATTACAGAGTTACTGTGGTCACCTTCCAGCTCCATCGTCAGACCCTGGATACCATTTAAAAACAAAGTACTCGTCAAGACGAATCATATGAGCCCAAATTCGATGGGGTTGCGTCGTTTTATTATAGAGTTTCTTTCAGATCCATCATCAGATCAGCTCCATGTCATCATAATATTGCATTGTCACGCGATATACAGATGGGTGTAAAGTTTCATCTCAATCGGACCCCGGGAAGTGTGTCAAATTTAACTTGCAATATTTGAACGGGACAAGTAAAATAAAAGCGTCGCCACGCTAACAGCCGATTTCACTCTCCCTCCGCATTAGATGTTTCACATCAAAAGGTTGCATGGGGAACAGGAAATATGAGTTAAATTTATTAATTTTGCCAAAAAAACAAAAGCTGATAAATATTTGTCTGAACTTCCTAGGATTTGATAAAATGTAATTTAATTCGTTCTTCACCTACATGTATGTTATGAAGTAATTCTAGATAATTTAGGTGCATGACTCTATGTCCACAAAATATGTCGGTGTGAAGCATCCGACAAATTCACACCGACGCGACACCCGAATTCCTGTCCACATGCAGTCGGCATTAAGAATCCATTAACTTCAGGGTACTGATTAATGTTTTATCTGCCGTTATCACCGCAGACAGAGACTGGTTGATTTATTCAGTGTTATCGGCACATATGGCCGGCGCCGTCGTATCGGACAGGGCTTTCTTTTATGAATTTTAGAGTAGATATGATGTACTTAGCGGCTCCTGTTTGTGGCCGGGTTTGTTGATTTAAATGAAGATGTCTGAATACATTTGATCTGTACAAATTGTGTGTATGATACATATAATTATTTCTTTAGGGGTTTAATTGGTGTTATATATTTGTTTGTGATTTGTATGTAAATATAAATAAGGCTTTTATGGAGAATTATGTTATGTTTACTAATTGATATCTATGGGGTTGTGATGGAGGTAGAGACCTGTAATTACTGCATAATTGAGCCGGCTCAAGGCGTGTAGTACCATCCTCACAGAATATTGGTGTATAGCAACGCTAGATATTCATACCGTTAAATTACTTTCAGTGAGTGAGTGCGCTGCCTGTCCAAACACTCTTCTCAATCCATTTTCCCTAAGGTTAGCAACATATAAATGATGCCTTCGGCATTGCTAGAGTCGTACATACAATATAGTTCGTATGCATGCTTGCCAACTAAATATAAACTATTTAATGGAATCCATCCATCAGCCTTTCGACGTCTACTGCTGGACATAGGCCTCCCCAAGAGAACACCACAACAAGTGGTCCTGTGCGCTCATAAGGGGGGATAGTGCCGTAATCGCCACGCTTGGCAGGTGGGTTGGCGATGGCAGTGGATGTTGTTAGTACTCGAAAGAGTGCTGCTGCTCACTCCTCCGGTATTCCCTCAGTCGGCTTTTATGACTCCCATGGGTAGAGAGGAGTGGGATAATCCGGGGGATTTTTATCAATTTCAATCTTACTTACTTATCACCCCATCTCCCTTGCAGGGTAGGCAGAGAGAACAGAGTGAAAAAAGGCTCTATTCTTGCATACATCGCTCGCTTCCTCAACATTCAAAATTCTCTTCATACACACTCGCCGGTTTTGGAGACTCCTGACTCCACCTTTTTTCAATACATGACCGATTTGGTCTAGGTAGGTGAGTCTCGGGCTCCTTCTGTACCTACATCCTTCCACTTTTGCATTATATATCTTCTTAATTATTCGAGCATTCCCTTTCGTATCTTTACACCAATACTCTCTTTCATACCTACTCACTCTCTTACGTCGTCGTTACGAATGCGGCCAATACGCATAATTCTACAGCTTTTCCGCAGAAATCGCATTTCGTCCGCATTGATTTTACTATCAAACTAATTGAATTTAAGTACCCGCTTATATTTATAATTTGCCGTGTGGAACCGGCTTTAGAATTGTAACGGGAGTCGTAAGAGTCGACTGAGGCAATACCGGGTGAGTGGGCAGCAGCACTCCCTCGAGTATTAACAACGTCCACTGCGATCGTCAACCCGACTGCCAAGCGTGGCGATTACGGCATTATCCCCCATGATGGGACAGCTCGTTGTGGCGTTCTCTTGGGGAGGCCTATGTCCAGCAGTGGACTTTGAAAGGCTGATGGATATATTTATAATACATTTCTTATTCAATAAATACAGATTATAGTCTCTCCCGGTACACAGAATATACCTTTAGAATTATCTCTAGGAGAGAGAGAGAGAGAGAATGCGTAGATACTCGTACAAAGTAGTTCACCTGATATGGCTAAGTATAGAACCAAATATTACCTACTAGTTACCATTATAAACATTAGCGTTATTTAGTAGAAGTAATAAGAAAACAAGATGGCCATTCTTGCAGTTTTTATGACTAATTACCATATAAATTACATACAATTTGAGAATTAGTCGCGATTTATTTTGTTATTTTTTTCTCTTTGTGTTCTCTTGACCATGACGAAGAATATATTGTATCAAATAATAGCTAAGGTTACCCAGAATAAATATATTTACGTTGTACTAGTTTTAAGTATGGCCATGTGGGGCCGGCTTTAGAATTGTCCCACCCCTCTCTACCCACGGGAGTCGTAAGAGCCGACTGAGGGAATACCGGAGGAGTGGGCAGCAGCACTCCCTCGAGTACTTATTAACAACATCCACTGCGATCGCCAACCCACCTGCTAAGCGTGGCGATTACGACATTATCTCCATGATGGGACCGCTCGTTGTGGCGTTCTCTTGGGGAGGCCTATGTCCAGCAGTGGACGTTGAAAGGCTGATGGGTGGATGGATGGATGGATGGAGTTTTAAGTTTACAAAATTGAATCGCGTTTAATTCAGTATGTACAATGATAGCTTAATGGTAAAACCAAGGGCTGTGAAAACAATGGTATTGACTTCGATTCCCAGTCAACGGACTTTTCTAAATTATTTAACATTTTGTTTTCTAATATACTAGCTGACTGCCTCTGTGGTGCAGCGTTAGTGTATACGACTGCTGACCATGAGGTTTCGGGTTCGATCCCCGAGTCGGGCAGTGTTATTGAGCTTTTTCGTAAAAAGAAAAATTCTCAGTAGCAGCCCGGAGTTTGGAAATGTACCCGGTAGACGGCAATAGGCTCGTCTCCTATTACGTGGGATTTAAACATAGCTGGCGATCCATTGGTGTGTGTACGTACTCCTCTGCCTACCACTTCGGGGAATACAGCCGTGATGCTATGTTTTGATATACTAGCTTACCCAAAAGCTGGTCACCTCTAATCCAAATACTCTGGCAAAAATAGTTTCTTCACAAAAAGAGCTGTTGTTCTGTTCTCTCTGCCTGCCCCACAAGGGAGATGGCGTGATGATAAGTATGTAAATACAAAAAGAGCCATCCCACAGAATCCCTTCAATTTTCCGGTATATACAGTAGCCTATGTACTCCTTTGTACTCTGGGCTATACGTACACCAAATTTCGTTACGATCGGTCTAGTGAATACAGTGTCAAAAGGTAAAAGAAAACACACTCGCTTTCACATTGATAGTAATTTAGTAATAACGGTATTCCGACGTGACCGGAACTTCATAACTTCGAGTTCTATTGACAATTTTGAAAATCTCACATGTTCAATCCGAGATTCCAACTCAAGACCCCATGACCTGCAGTCCATACACAACTGCTGACCATCAAGGACCAACCCATACCATTCAACTAAAGAACTATAAATCAGTTGTGCCGTGTAAACCGGGAGTAGAACACACCTCAACGCTTCGCTTATGAGGCGTGCAATATAATAATTAAATATTAACAGAAGCCACGCCATAGGTGAGTAATGTCTTTGTTAAATTAACACAAAGTGTGAAAATGTGTAATCGAAAATAACAGTCTAGAGCAGGATTTGAACCTGCATCTCCTGGAATACCGTCCAGATGCTTTGCCAATTCAGCCATCGTGACAATTGCTCGGGACTGTGAATTTAGATAACAAATTAATTCTTAACGTCTTGGACGACGCCTGTGCCATCTGTCGGAAGTATTAGCATACATTATACCGACCAGATAATCTTAATTTTACAATTAAGATTCATACCAAATAAAAATATATATAAATTTACTAATACAATAACAAAAACATTATTAGTTTACTAAATAAAAATTTAGACGCGTGCCCCTCCGTCTTCTCTAAAAGTCAGAGTAAACACCAGGCCTAGGACATCCTCCATTAAATTTCAAATAATAAATATTCATATTTTTTAAATTATAGTATCACAAAAACTTAATCGATGATGAAGATAAAAGCTCGTTGGAAAAATAATGGGTTTTATGTAAATGAACGTTGCATAAGATTGAAGATAAACACAATCGCGGATAGGGATCGCACACTAGCACTTAACTTGTGTGGGTTTAGTGATGGGTGAACATACGATATCTGAAGATGATGACGTCAAAGCCTTGGGAATTAAAAGATAAGCATTAATTCGCCATATGTGATAGTTTGAATATATTTAGTTCATAGATGGTGTAATGGTTAAGCTACCGAACTCATGTGCTGACTATTGTAGGTACGATTGCCTCTAAATACATTTATTGTGTTATCCACAAATGCAGCTGAATAACTGCATAAGAAGTCGATAGACGGCAATAGGATAGTCGCCTTTTATGTTGAGACTTAAGTACACGAAATACTCGTATTATTTTGCTTACCCCTTTCGAAATGAAGTTGACTATAAGTTGAAGTTGAATAAGCAATATTTACACATCGCTCGACGAACCGACAACCGTTGGGTAAGAATGGTTCTCGAGTGGCGACCGCGTATCGGACGGCGCAGTGTAGGACGGCCTCCCACCAGGTGGACCGATGACCTAATCAAAGTCGCAGGCATTCGTTGGGTGCAGGTGGCACAGGACTGTTCGCTGTGGTGTTTCCTTGGGGAGGCCTATGTCCAGCAGTGGACGATAAAAGGCTGATGGATGGAAGCAACATTTTTAGAGATTAATGCTTTGGTTAAATTAAGAAAACATTAAATCAAAATATTTTTAGCTTATTTTTTGCTACCTACACAAATATGGTTTTTATACTACGTGGGTGATAAGCAATGGTAAGCGGGTATCGTAGCCTAAAGATACTAACACCAGAAGCATCACTTGCACGTCGCTATCTCCTAAGAAAGGGATAAGAAGTGAAAGGGAACAAAAAAGTAACCTATGACCTTTTCTGGGCTGCAGACTATATATTTATGCTATGTAATTGATTCAGAAGTTATGGCGTAAAAGCATAACACATAAACAAACTCACTTTCGAATTTATAACATTAAAAAGTTGCTAAGCATATCATTAAACCAATATTTATTTTACTTTTTTGTTTTCAGGTAAGTCGGAATATATTATCAACTATATCGATGCATATGTCGGTAACTAAGGCAAGGTAAGGACAAAGTTAAGGAAAAAAGATATAAAAACAAGATAACCTTATACAACTGGTATTAGATAAACATCAATAAATTAAGAAAAAAAACTATTTGCACTCGCAAGTAAAAAAATATACTAAAAAAGTATATAAACTTCTTGCAGGTGTATATTATATCTCTTGATGGTTATACATAATAAGTTGTACATTTTGAAAATGGAATATATACGTTTAAATATTCTGAAGATAGCAAGCCTTTGACTACGCTTTGATACATCATAATGAATTCTATATTGGTACCTACCTACCTATGTAAATCATTTGCCATGCGTTAATCTCAAAACTCGACAACGGCTAGCCAGATTTTAATGTTTTTTTTGGGTATGTTGATTGTATTCTTGGATGATTTTAGAATACAAGATTCTGCCATCAAAAGATCTCACCTTCGGGGTGACCCCAACCACTGCCGGGTGCTTTACGTATTCAATTATCGCAAAATATCTAGGGCAATAAAGCAAGCAAGCCAATGTTCAGGTAGGATAAGTTCTGCCAGGTTCAGACATCAGCTAGTATTATATAGAATCGTAGTGTTAAGACTTGAGATAAATAACGATTAAATCGAACCCGCATTGATGTTCACTCCAGCTAGAAAGAAACTCTATCTCGATCTCTACATAATCGATCTTTTCAGATACTCTTATCTCTCATCAAATGAATTCTCGTAATATCATATACGAGTGAGGTACCTACATAACGGAGTCACATAGAATTCTTTACAACTGTGCTTAACTTCCGACAACGGGGGCTGCTATCAAAAAATCGCCGCTAGACCACGTTTATCGCGCGCAGCTTTTTTATTTGACATTTTATACAAGTTTATTCAAACAACGATAATATCGCTGACTCTTATCTTTCAATGCAACGTTACCGCGAGCCGGGGCTGATAGCATCTGGGGCCAGCCATTGCTAGTTAAACCAGCCTGATAAGGGATCATGTGTGTCTGTGTGCGATTGTACACGTACAGAGTCCGTTTGTGTGCCGGGTGGGGCGGCCGGTGCCGACTCAGTCACTCACTTTACGCGGCAAAAGTATGACGAGTAAAATGTCGTGCGCGCAAATGTTTAAAAAATAAAAACAAACTAGTGTTGTGCTGTGGATATTATGTTATTGTGGTTGCGGTATCTAAAACAGTTGGAGGGGGAAACGCCACCAGGTGGCGCTGGCGACTTCAAAACAATGTGTAAGTCTTGTTTACATGTCACTTCTTTCAATATTTATTTATTAAATAGTTTGTTTTCTATATGTTTGATAACAATTCCATTATTTAAACTAGTAAGTTACTAAACTCTATCTAACTAGCTAATATTACTACTTAATCTTTATTTCATGTCTGTCGATGAATAGTTCATATTGTCGAGTATCCTATTGGTTTTGTGTAATTACTGGTTTGAAATGATTAGTATTCGATACTAACTTAAACTAATGTTATATATATGTACTTGCTTTATGGATTCCATGTACAATTTAACCGGAATATTGATAACTAAGGTTGTTCCTAATCTTGTGCCCTCTTTATCTATTCAACTTTGACATTTTTATTAATTGTCATTTCTAAATCATACAGAAGTAGGTACATATGAATACGTCTCTAAAATTATTGCCTTCTATTATTTAGTTATGCTAATGGAAAAAGAACACTCATACTTCTACGAGTTTTTCCTGCAGAAAATAACCATGATATTAAAACGACATATAATTGCCATACGAAACTTTTAGATAATTCTACTGGCCGTATGTCCTGGTTGAATCATATATGATTTGTATAACTTCAATTAGGTATGAATAGATAATATACATTTATAAACATAGCATCACGCCTGTATTCCCCGAAGGGGTAGGCAGAGGTGTATTACACACCCACGACTCGCCAGCTATGTTTAAGTCCCACGTAATAGGGGGCGAGCCTATTGACGTCTACCGGTCACTGAGAATTGCTGCTACTGAGAATTTTTCTTGTTAGGAAAAAGCTCAATAACATTGCAAGACCCGGGGATCGAACCCGAGACCTCATAATTAGCAGTCGCATACACTACCGCTACACCACTGAGGCAGGAGTTAGGTACCTATATTATGATTGCATGAAATTAGTTATCCTGATCCTAGAAGAGATACTGTATTCGTAATGACGACGTAAGAGAGCGAGTAGGTATGAAAGAGAGTATTGGTGTAAAGATGCGAAAGGGAATGCTCCGATGGTTCGGACATGTGAGAAGAATACCTGACGGTTGGTTAAGAAAATACAATGCTAACATGGAAGGATGTAGGTGCAGGAGGAGACCTAGACTGATCTACCTAGACCAAATCGGTCATGTATTCAAGGAAGGTGGAGTCAGGAGTCTCCAAAACCAGCGAGCGCGTATTAAGAGCCTTATAAATTTTGAGGAAGAGGGAGTATGTAAAAATGCAATTTTTTGCCACTCTGTTCTCTCTGCCTACCCTGCAAGGGAGATGGCATGATGATTAGTAAGTAAGTAGTTAAGTAAAAAAGATAAATGCAGTGATAATGAAAATTGAATCATTTCCACACGTCGAAGGAGTTTATATCATAGAACCATCAGAAATAAACCTGCAATTATGCGTATTGATAATGAAGATAATTTGTTTTACGAAGTTTTAATCTAATGTTATAGTCATTGGACAAGGTGACCATTAAAACCATTCCCGTACCGAAGTGCACTTATAGTTGTATCTATCCTTTCAACTCATATCAGTAGACAGATAAGCATCAAAAAGTTTTACTTTGTGAGAACACAACAATGCTGTTTATGTTAAATTTCCACGCCAGTACAATGAGCAATCAAAACTTATCTTTTAAACATGAAAAATAGGCTTTTTATTTATGTTTAAAACTTCTTTTTGAGTTGGCATCTTAACCTGATCTTCAATTATTATCTTCCAGCTATGTGTTGATCTGTGTTTATAATGAATATGGTTTAAGCTCATTGACATCTGTGGGTTTGAGTTGAAAAAATGCTTCAAGGTATCGCGCCGTTTGTTTTTAATGATCTTTGTTTTTATTATTATGTTATTGTGTCAGGTTCAGAGATACCGTGACGTGTGCTATAGATTCAATTGCACTGCACAATCCTACGGTAAAAGTATTTATAAGCCAAAATTAAATTGTTATTTTGGTAAGGAGTATTACTACGTATTTTTGTATTATATACTTACGTCATAAAGTTTTATTAAGTTCTACGGTAACAGCTGTTTACCGATGTTCGAGTTTGTAAAGTATATTAAATTATAGACTAGTGAACTATTTTTATTATATTTTCAATGAGTTGTCGAAAGTGACAGAAAATTTAGCGCATTACTCCGTGTGACGGTAGATAGTAAACACTGCTTATGACGTTTTTTTTTATAATAACTGTGTGGCACACAAGCATACGGCCCACCTGATGGTAAGCGGTTACCGTAGCCTATAGACGCTAGCAACAAGGAAAAGATAGGAGGGGGACAGGAAGGATATTAGGGAAGGGATATTTAGGAAAGGATAATAAGGTGAGGATTGGGAGTTGAGAAATAGTGGTAGGAGTACCTGCCATTGTTTCAAGCTGATTCTCTGTGAGAGGGTGGTACTTCCCCGATCGAGCTGGACCTGTCATGCTGGGACAAGCAAGGCTTTACTCCTGGTAATAATCAGGGGAGCCAAATAGCATCACACCTTCTTATAATATACCTACTGGTTTGATATAAACATTGAAGAAGTGCATGTTTATGCAGTACATTAAGTAATTTTACAGAGAACATCCATTAAAAGGATTTCTATACGATCTATTAAATGAAATTTGACGGGCTTCGTGGCGTAGTCAGTAGTGTAACCGACTTCCGTGCACGAGGTCGTGGGTTCGATTCCCACTCAGAATAATTATTTGTGTGATGAACACAGATATTTGTACTGCGTCTGGGTGTTTTTTATCTATTATATGTATGTATTTACAAAATAAAGTAGTATATGTATTATATCCGTAATTTGGTACCCATAGCACAAGCGTTTAAGCTTAGTTTGGGATCAGGACGTTGTGTGAAAATGTCCGTGAATATTTATTTATTTTATATTTTTTTTTTTTTTTTTTTAATGATATTGTGCTCTTAACTATAATATCGAAAGTCTAGTCTAAGACTATGTAATATCACCAAGCTACTACCAACATGTCCATCCATCCATCCATCAGCCTTTCGAAGTCCACTGCTGGACATAGGCCTCCCCAAGAGAACTCCACAACATGTGTTTCACTCATATGGGGGATAGTGCTGTAATCGCCACGCTTGGCAGGCGGGTTGGCGATCGCAGTTGATGTTGTTAATACTCGAGGGAGTGCTGCTGCCCACTCCTCTCGGTATACCCTCAGTCGGGTCTTACGACTCCCATGGGTGGAGAGGGGTGGGACAATTCTAAACCAACATAATACCAACATGTACATATTTATAATTTAAATCATAACTTTAATGTGCTAATACCACATTGAAGGCCTTCCTGTTCATACCATTAACTTTCAAAAACAAAACAACATATTTGTTGTTTCACATGATTAAGCACTGAGAGCCCTCCGGAAATTCACCTCATTTCCACGCCCTATCAAACTGGCCTCTACAATATCGGTCTCGTAAGGATCAGATAAACAGTTTCATTTAAATATCAATCGATTATCGCACCCCATCACTAACATGTCGGAAATGTCTATTAAAACCGATTGCAAATAAAATGTTGTCGCTGTTTCTTCATATTTATAAAACATTATATAAATTATAAATAGATTAAGATTGATTTATAATCTTATATTTATACAGTATAAGTAAATAAAAAATAATATATAAATATAATACCCTAAATCTATGTTCTTTTTTCACTACATTCAGTGCTTAGCTCTGTTGCTTATTTTGAGGCAAAATAAACAAACAAACAAAAAACATAGCATCACGCCTGTATTCCTCGAAGGGGTAGGCAGAGGTGTATTAAACAGCCACGATTCGCCAGCTATGTTTAAGTTCCACGTAATAGGGGGCGAGCCTATTGATGTCTACCGGGCACATTTCCAAACTCCGGGCTGCTACTGAGAATTTTTCTTTTTAGGAAAAAGCTCAATAACATTGCCCGATCCGGGTATCGAACCCGAGACCTCATGATTAACAGTCGCATACACTACCGCTACACCACCGGGGCAAAATAAAAACTGTTCTAAATATTTTGAACCATATTTTAGCACGTGACATGCTCAGCTACTTACTTACTCAACTACTATGTAAAGTGGGGATTTGGAATCTTCGTTGGGCGACTGCAATAGCTTATCGCTCTAGAGCACTTCCTCGGAGTCGATGGGACGCAGGTTCGAATCCTATTCGCTCTCTTTTTCCAATATCATAAATAATTTATTCATTCTCTTAATGCCAAAACAGATGCACTGAATTGTACGGGATTTTCAGTTCCAGATACCAGATTTAATAAGGATTAAACAGTTGCCAGTTATATAATACTTTCTAACATTTACGCGAATTTTACATATTTTGAAATAAAACTACGTTTACGGAATCTATCTCGTTTACTTGATTTTTATGCTATCCCGACGTTTCGAATACTTTACAGCATTCATGATCACGGGTGGACTTAGATGGTAGATGTCCAAAGCTGATATGTTGTTGTTACAAATTTTTTGGTTTATTTATTTCAACCCACATAATATTCGTTTAGAAACACTGAATGCTGTAAAGTATTCGAAACGTCGGGATAGCATAAAAATCAAGTAAACGCGATAGATTCCGTAAACGTAGTTTTATTTCAAAAAGTTGCCAGTTAGTTTTCTTACAGACGAATTGTATAATAGTCACTATTAGTTCGATTAAATTGATGAATCGACTATTATAATTTAAATTATCGCTAAACAAGCGACTAAATATAAAACATTAGGTACTGTTTACGTAAATACATTTGAATTTATCCCTGCATTTGTTTGATGTCGTTTGTCTCACAATTTTGCGATAAGGACGTCGTTAAGATTCGTTGTTTTATCTGTGGCGTGTGATAGCATCGTGATGGTACCTACTTACTAACGTTAGGATTTTATGGCTTCAAAGACATAATCAGTACATCAACGATTATTAATCATTGGTCAAATTACTGACTTATTACTTTTAGCACTTATGCTCAGCGAACAAAGTCTGTGAAAAAAAAACTTGACAGTCAACGAGAATTAGGTATATCTATTTTAAAATGGCTATCCCACGGGAACTTAATATTTTTCGGGATAAAAAGTACTCTGGCAAATTCCATCCAAACCAGTTCAGCCGTTTTGATTTAATCATCCCAAAATTTCACATTTATGTTATAGGTTGATAATAACCACTGAAGGCATGTAACATAGTTCCAGTGGCCCGCCAATAAAGGCGGAGAGACGGCACACGGCGGGTTTCTTTAGTGGGTGAAGGCCCCACACTACCCTGTTCGTTACCCCGAACGACGGCGTGTGCGGTTAGGAATATTTTTTGATCAAGAAGCAGATTATATTATCATGCTATATCAGATTATAGGATGATAATATAATCTGCTAGTAATTCAGTAACAAAACAATGATTTCAAAACTATTATACTTACTGATTTTTAGTTATTAGAATTCTTAATTATTACTTTTGTTTGCATAAACAACTTGCTTAGTATTAAGCGCAAAATACATATATAATATATATACGATTATATGAAAATCATTCAGCGTAGATATGTATTTATGCGATTTTTTTTAAATAAGCAGATATTTATGGAAATCACACAATACCGCATAATATCCTTATGTCATTGTGTACAACCTTTTGAATTCTACATTTAAAACGCTAATAAATATTAGTTTTAAAAAAGATACATATCTAACATAAGTAGGTAGGCTACTTTACGACGGATTGAATTTTTTTTCTTTTAGTTTTGAATACCGAACACGTGCGGCATGTTCCTGTTTTGACAGCTCCTGTCAATGTCAACTGGCGTCTAAATGATATAAATGAATAGTTTTAGAATTGTTGAACTGGTTCATCAATGTTATGTTGATGAAACAGTCTTAGCGTTATATAATTAATAAGTAAGTACGATTACATGTATTCTTGTGCTAAAAAAATTACGGCATCAGTCGAATATGTAAATAACATTTCAAGACATACCTACTTATTTCATAAATTACTATATTATAGTATTTTTTCTGTACCGTCAATCTATAAAAACTGGATCTATGAACCTCACGTAATTTTATTTAAAATGCAATAATAGTGACTAAATTGCACATACTACCTATATTAATTATTTTGACCACTTTTACGCCGAACTGTTAGAATGTTCAATTCAAAACCTTATAGAGCTGTTATGTGCTGAAAATAGTCTAAATGTAAATAAAAAACAACTATCAGTCAGCCCCTAAGCATTCGTACTCGCGATAAAAATGACGTGTGTTCTCAATGGTCCCAGTCTCCCGATGTGATGATAAGGCGAGGGAGAAACGTTATCTCTCCTCTGATTCTACGTTCATTATCAAATTGTCAAAGTGTGTGTGAGAGCAAAAATGTTTCGTGTGTCAAACTAGATAGCCTTTTTAATTCAATAGAACGCTTGGAAGACAAAATATAAATTCAAAAATAATACTATTGGAAAACATACATACACACCCAACCATAAACAAGAATTACCTACAAGAATTAAAAAGATTTGACATCGGCAAACTGTTTTCCTCCAAGTTTCGTTCTAATCAAGATTTAAAAATGCCAAAAGATATCATCTTATAAAGCCTCATTCTTTTTTTATAATAATTATTATCAGATTAGACTTATCAAATTAAATTATCTCAATGTTAGTAGATTTTTTTTATTAAATGCATAATTAACAAACAGGATTAGGTAATTGCTTTTAATATGATATTTGTATGGCACGTATCAAGCAAAAACTTTTGAGATACTTTAATTTTTTTTTTATTTTGCCAATAACAAGATAATATATTCTTTTGGAACAAAAAATACCTGCTCGTATTAGACTAAGTTCACACGATCGCGTGGCAACGTGCAGCATCGTGTAGTGAATGCCTTCACATGACAGCCAACGGGTGCATGACACGGTGGCAGTCTGGCCCGGCATTAATTGAGACTGGACGTGGAGGAGATAATTTGTTGTGGATATGTACCGAAAGCTGAGACGTTGCAGAAAAAGACAAAGATGACATTGGGTAACTCCTATTTTAAATAAAGGACTCTCTTCAGGTCTGGATGTTACTTTATATCCCGACCGAGACTACATGAAGAATATTTTTAATTATTTAGAATGTCAATAACAGATTTAGAACCTAGAGATTATGCTATAAGATATTGTGTGCTACCAAAAGGAAAACTCATAGTTTTATCAAAGTAAGTAGTAAGGTAAATAACCTCTATGAGTTTAAAAAAATAATAACTTACTTGACAATTATAAATTAGTTCAGTTATCGTCATCACTATTAATTTTTTCGATCTATTTGACTATCCGTCTCAAACCGCAAGGATCAACTGAGTGGATAGGTACAAATTTGCCAAAGATTTTACGTGCAGAAGCCAGTGCGCATGGTACTGTAGACGATAAATCTGTTTAGTTAGATCTTACATCGCGGTTTGTCGATCCGTGCGGTGTGGCGCGGTCATGTGAACTTAGCTTTAGGCATTCATTCGGGCTATTTTATCTATCGTAATTAATAAGTTGAAATTCGCGCACGCTGTTTTTATTCTGTATCGTTTTTAAGAGCTTATTGTTAATCGGTAGGTACCCAATTTAAAATTTAAAAAATCTGTTTATGGTTTTTATTTGAAGCATAGACTAGAATTTCATAGACGTTACTATAAAGTAGGTACAGTTACATAATAAGTCTTACAAACTATTTTTTATTTACATATAGGTAGCTTACCTTCTTTATTAGGGTAGTCAAATAATCATCATTCCAAAACTCGTACCAATTTTTGGTATCACCATATCAATTAGGCGAGTACGTTATCACCAATGGCACGTTTCCTCTGAGATAAGGCGCTGCTAATGATATCAATTCTATTGTCTTTAATTAATGTGATATCCTGCCCTTAGGTGGAGTTGGTTAATTGTAAAACATGATTTCAGAGCGTATAAGTTAATTTAGGCAAAAATAGCAAATAAACAGTTTTCGTGTGTGCAAATTAGCAAACAAATAGACACAAATTTAAATTTGTTTTACAGCACACAGCTCTTTTACAGCGTTAAAATATGTAGTATACAATTTATATCACATTTAACAGCAGAGTAGTATAATTTAGTAAGTAGTGGATTTCGATGGAGCGCTGGAGGTACCAAAGCCCCTTTTTCTCCCGTTTCTACTCAGACTAACTGAAAAATGAAGACACCGCATTTTCAACCAAAAAGTGAAGCCACTTTTTGAAAGGTGTGTGCGTGAAAGTGTTGTCACCGGAAAGAACTAAAAACTCTATAATTTGGCAATTTTTTTAAAGTTTTATGTTAAAAAAACATAAAGGAAATAAAAGTATATAGTAAGAAAAGAAAGGTTGTATCTCAGGATCCCAATATAGTATTGATATAGTAGCCAGTATAAGGATAAACGTATATTAGTTTTTAAGTCTAATTAATATAAGTCTAATATCAGATCTAAAAGTAGGTATCAAAATCCGTATAAGTAGTTGTTTTTGCGTGATAAGCGAACGAACAAAAAAAGAAAAAAATAAATTCTCTTTAGACACGCCTTTATAGCCTATTACAGCATTTTTCTCAAATATCTTAAATATAAGTACAGACACAGCTCTGTTACAGCTTTATAATAGTCAGGATGTGTAACATTCGTGTAAATATCTGGAAGTATTATATAAACCTTGTGATTTTTAACCTTAGCCTAATATTATGTTACTAGGCCAGCCCAGAGTGTTTCCATTACATAAACATACCCCGTACTAGACACCATGCTATTAACCTCATTAGAATGTCAATACTAATAAAAATTTATTAGTTTATTTACTTAACTAATAAAAATTAATACCAATGCCATCAGCGTTAGTTTCTATTTATACTTTAATATTAAATATTAAAAAACCTGTACTATAACTTAAACTTGTAATATAATCGAATATACTAAAGCCTTCGGGTCTTGGTTCAACTACTTAAAAATATAAATATTTTATAATAACACAAGTCTAAAAAATGTGAAATAGAATTTATAGCCACGAGCGATTTTTTGGGTTACGACGAATATTAGAAAAATCAACTAACGAGCTGTCAATTTCTTTGTGACATTTTTGAGTTGCACAATTCAGCTATTTGATTTAATAATTATTTTAGTTAACAGAACTGTTAAATTATGTTTCAGAATTATTGAATTTATGTAACATTGATCAGGGTTTAATCGGAGATCAAGCTAAGCTATGTCAACTAATCAGTGTCTATCATCAAATTAACTTGAATAAAATTGCTTATTTACGTGTGTCGTGCTTGTTTCTTAACAGGACTTTTATTTGTAAAGTATTTAGGTAACGCTAATTGCGTTAGGCTAATTTAACGTTTGTAATATACCTAATTATGTCTTTTCAAGTTTAGATATTTTTATATATATTTTTAGCATTTGACATGCTTAGCAACATACATTAAGCACAAAGTGAAAAATATGAAATCGAAAATAACACCTGCCTGACTGTTATTTTCGATTTCAAATTTTTCACTTTGTGCTTAATCTTTTCAAGTTTTTAGTGTCGTGTTGAACATGTAAATATGTTAACGAATGATATTATAGATGGTGATGATGAGCTTATACTACTTCTCTTATTTCTATGAAAATATTTACTAATTGTAGATACTCAATTATCTTTCTTTTTTATATAGTTATGCGGTGCAAAGATGTTGAGAAGGTCGTAGCCTTGTTAGTAAGCCTTTTGCAGTTGCAGCAAGGTTAAGCTACTTTCCCTCGGCTGGCATCAGATCGGTGACCAGAAAGTGACACCTGATTTTCTCTATGCTTCGGAAGGCAAGTTAAGGAATGGGTCCCGGCTGTTAATTGCAACAACCGAGTTCTTTAGTTGGTCTCGCTCATGCTACTATGATTGTAAATAACCTTATAATAATCGTCATAAGACTCAATCTAAAAACTACTTAGTATAATAAATATCCATCCCATCCATCCATCCATCAGCCTTTTAACGTCCACTGCTGGACATAGGCCTCCCCAAGAATGGGGGATAGTGCCGTATTTGCCACGCTTGGCAGCGGGTTAAATGGGTGGAGAGGGGTGGTACAATTCTAAGGCTGGCCACACACGGCAAGTATAGTATAATAAATAAACGGCTAAATTACGTTTGAAATGTTTATGTAGTATTATTTTTTCTACTTGTTAGTACTTGTTAAATAGGTATTAATTTCAGACAGTCCTATGCCTTTTTTTATGTTATGGCGGGAAAAAATGTTCCTAACCGCACACCCTATCGTTCGGGGCAACGACCAGGGTAGTGTGGGGCCTGCACCCACTAAAGAAACCCGCCGTGTGCCGTCTCTCCGCCTTTATTGGCGGGCCACTGGAACCATGTTACATTCATTCGGTGGGGACAGTCCTATGCCTGGCAATTGATAAGTAGGAAGGTAAGCACATTGATTGTTATAATTTTACTGTATTTCTTAACTTGTATTGTACGCTTTTTCAATAAATATAACGAAAGTCGAAGTACCGTTTTCTTCAACGACTAGCACTTTTATGAATAAAGCGTTTTAGTTGAAAAGCTCTTCAAAAAGCGCGCTTATAAAAATCAGCATAACGTCTAAACACGTTGTTAAATATCAGCCTTGGACGTCTATCATCTAAGTCCACCCGTGATCATGAATGCTGTAAAGTATTCGAAACGTCGGGATAGTAGTAAAATCAAGTAAACGCGATAGATTCCGTAAACGTAGTTTTATTTCAAAACGTTGTTAAATTTTTTTTTATTTTTTTTATAGCCGCGTGGGGCCGGTATTGAGAATAGCTCCACCCCGTCTCTTCCCTAAAATTAGGTATTTTGTTTCTGCGGATGGACGCCGCCAACAATAAGATATATTTTCCCTGTGAAATATAAACGGACCGTTCGCTGGAATATAAAAAAAAAATCATCTTTAAACCGACCTCGCCAAGCCAGCTCAACCCTACTAACGCTCACTGAACCATACACGTAACTTAGTACCTATCAAAACACACAAAAGCCATCACAAAATTAAATCACAACATTCCCATTGTTTAGTACTAACAGAGTTTTTATCAGAAATAATAATTTTATCTAATGAAACATCAGCTGGCCGGGGAATCGAACGCGTTATCTACGGCTCACATCTACACCGTAGCGCTGTGTTTGTTATCTATCCCATCTGTTCGTAAGCACCTTTGAGGTATGATCCTAAATATTTGGCTATTATTATTTTTAAAAGAACACATCGGTAGGTTACTGAGGTTAGTTAATTTTAACCGACTTCTAAAGGTGGGAAAGATCAACAATTAAATATTAGACTATGAACGTTGATCTATAAATTAAGGATACACAATTGTGTTTAGAAATCGGCAAAAGTTTGTATATATAATGTTACTTAAATGTATATCATTCTTTCCGCATTAATTTTATAAAATATTAACAACTTTTATTTAACGGCGTACGTAAATGACACTATACAGAAAGAACGAGAGTAAAAGAGACAGTCTATGAGTTTTTCAAAAGAGATTTTATTATTATCAGCATAATTATTAGGCATGTCGATACGTTGTGGACGTTGCGGTTGCTCGCGCTTTGGGTATTGTAATCTTTGGCTCGCGCGTCGAAACAACACTAAACGAAATGAGTGCAGGAAAGCGTAATCTGCAACTCATTTATAGTGGACACTTTTAGTGCATAATTATGGATCCTCTCTTTTTTATATATCAATTGACTATGAAGTAGAAATTAGCCACTGCAGCAGTTAAACTAAAAGGTCATGAGTTCGTGTGCCGTCACATGATTATCTTTGCCATTACAAGTGTTAAAAAAGTTACAGTTTGATACATTAAAATTATCTTAATATTTAGCATATTGCATAATTTTATATTAGCAAGGATATTTAATTACTTAGAACATTTTATTAATATAACATTTATAACACTCTAAATTGAAAATTTATTGCTAGTTTTTTTTTCAAAAATGTAGATATTTTTTATGTTTATATGTTTTTTGTAGGAAGAATCTAGTTTAACCTCATTTTAATCTTATATTTTCTGGAGCTATGTAATATTATCTAGTTTATTTACATTAATATTGTGTTTTTAGAATGTATATAAATGTACTTTAGAGAATAAATTAACTATAAAGTATAATATAATTAAATTTTATTCCTTATCACAAATTAATATAACCTTTGTAACAACATAAAACTTTAAATTGAATATTTATAGCTATATCAGTGTTTATTTTTTTAATATTATAGATATCTTTTATACATTTTTATGTTTGTATATTTTTTGTAAGATTCTAGTTTTATCGTATTTCCATTTACAAGTTATGCAGATATATATATATATATATATATATATATATATAATGTATATATGATTTTAAAGAACTTAACTTTTTTTTCTTGCATTTAGTGGCAAACGAGCCTCGGCCCATCTGATGCTAAATGGTAACCGTCGCTCATGGTCTCAACTATACCTCTCGGTATTATTGTCAAGCCGCTGCTAACCATTTTATTTCACAAACATGAAATGAAAAAATACAAACAAAAAAAAAAATATACAATAACTACATATTATTTAGAAAAAAACTGCAAGCCTAAAAATTTTCTCGAGGGCCTGTGAATTTTGCTATTCCGTATTGGCAGCGACGTGTACTATGACCCAAAGCCTCGTGTACATCAGTCAACAATAATAGGCTCCGAAATAAAACATCATTATTTGAACATTATGACTTTACTCTTCATTTAATTTTCACACATCATCGATCCATCCATCCACCAGCCTTTCGACGACCACTGCTGGACATAGGCCTCCCCAAGAGAACGCCACAACGAGCAGTTCTGTGCGCTCATATGGGGGGATAGTGCCGAAATCGCCACGCTTGGTTGGCGATCGCAGTGGATGTTGTTAATAATCGAGGGAGTGCCGCTGCCCACTCCACTGGTATTCCCTCAGTCGGCTCTTACGACTCCCATGGGTGGAGAGGTGAACAATAATCATCTTGACATTTTGCATACATATAGTCTCCAGACGAGCGCAGAGACAGTTTACCTTTTATCCCGTAAAATATATATTTACCCTGAATTGATTTGTCGTAGAGTGATGTATACATATATATTCTGACGTCCACGCGGATGAAGACGCGGGCAGACTCTAGTCCCTAATTAATGTATTCATTAGGGACTAGACATATACTAAGTGATATACTAAACAATATGATAGAAGATTTATGTCTTTAGTATCGTTATAAGGATTATGTCACATCTATACTATTATAAAGCTGTAACATAGCTGTGTCTGTACATATAAGATATTTGAAAAAAAAATGACTGTACGAGATAGACGTGTCTGAACACAAAACAATTTTTTTAGATTTTTTGTCTGTTTGTCTGTTTGTTTGTTCACGCATCACGCAAAAAGTACTGAACGGATTTTGATGCAACTTTTTTTATTTGATAGATCTTGATTACACTTAAAAACTGGTATACATTTTATCCCGCTAATATATCGGGAACCTGAGATACAAGCTAAAAACTACTAGTCTGTATATAAAATCAATTGGCGTGCGTTAATCTCGCAAAAACTCAAAAACAAACCGTTTTTTTGATGATTTTTTTGTGTGTATTACTCGTCGGGTTCCTGAATGGTTTACAATTTGACTCAGTAGATGGCACTGCGATCATGTACGAGGATTTCTATTATCAATGTTTGCAGCATTTTTTGTTTTTATGATTTTTAGGCATATGAGGGGATGTTTTAAATTGATGAAATATTTAACAATTAGTTTCCTCATTCACTATGTAATGATATGATTACAAGAAGCTGGGACATAAAAATTGATCACTGCGGGTAGTTCCTGCGATAGCTTAGCACTAAAGCGCCTGGCACACTGTGTGTCACTCGGAGTTATCAATATAAGTTTTAATAATAATTTATTCGATATAAATTGACGACAATTAGGTAACTTAACAGCTGAAGAAACAACTTGATTATATATACTAAAATAATTCTCAAATCAGCCTATTTCGGACTACTTAACGATTAATTAAAATAATTAACATAAACAGTATACGCGTTACAAAATTAAGAGATATTTAAATTAACATAAAACTGTAAATGATATGATATAGAAGTAGTTAGTATACCTTTCCAAGGCAGTTGTGACTATTTAAAATATTGTACATTTAATTTTATTACTGTACATTTAGATTTATTGAATAATATATAAGCTACCACAGGTATCAATAAATACTTAATAGATAAATGCGTAACTATTATATGTTATTCGGGTAAATAAACATCGATTTATCAAGTAAAAAGATAACTTCGCAGGTCGTTAACAAAATTTAAAATAATATACTTTAGTTATCATGGATGCGTAATAGAAACGCATAATTAATTAGGCAAAACTCATTCCTTTGTTTAAACATAAAAATATACCTGACCTCACACCATGTGGCTTGGAAAAAGACAATAACCTGTGAGACCGTTGACTACTAAATAATTCGCCGTGTGTCATCTTTCCGCTTATAATCGCTAGACCACCATAATTTGGGGAAAGCGTGTGCCGAGTTTGTTTCCCAACCATTTTCCGCTTTTTTGTTATTTTCTCTAGTGAACCTCTATACGTCAGACTATATCTGTCCTTTCTCTATCATAATATAGTTGTTCCTTTCTCTTCAAATCCCAAAATTACCGTTACTAGAAATCTGAACCCTGTATAAGTCGAAATAATCAATGAGTCCGTACAACCCATTTCAGTGTATCCCTTCATAACTGGAAAAAATTAGATGATTTTTTATTACCAACATTACAACTCGATAATATGAAACTGATTACCTTTATACTCGGAGAATAAATAAAATAAGTTATCAAGTCGAATTAACTGACAACGTACATAATTGTTTAGAAAGAATCTAAATATCTACCAGACGAATATTTCCTTTCAAAATTCGTCTAAGTAGAATAAACCCGTTTTTTTGGGCGTGTTCAATGAAGTGCAACTTACAGAGTAGCCCTTCTGTCATTGTGTTATTTGCAATATTTGTGAGGTCTGCCAATCCCAAGATCCATGCCTGCAGTGCATAGTGAGATTTAACAAACAACGAACAGGCATACGGTTCAACTGATGGTAAGCGGTAACCGTAGCCTATTAGACGCTAGCAACATCAGAAGCATCACTCTCGTGGCTACACGAGAGTGATGCTTCCAAGGAAAGGTGTATAAAGTGGAAAGGATCGATAGTAAGGAGAGTATAGAAAGGATACTAAGGAGAGGATAGGAATGATAATAAGAAGAGCATAGGTTTGGCACTCCGGCGTACTTACTCATGCGTGTTTTACGCTGATCTTCTGTGAGAAGGTGGAACTTCCCCGGTAGATCCAGCCCATACATGCTGGGATAAAAAAGTCTCAACCTCTAAATATAATTTTATTAGTATTATTTGAGCGACGCAACGCGGTGCTACGCGTTGCTACGCGATGCGACGTATTGCGGCTAATACTTTAACCGCTTTGCGTCGCATTCAAATTAGGCGACAACGTAGACCATATATACATACAACCTGTATTTAATATTTTGGTGTCACGTCGCATCGCGTAGTATTGACGTGTTTGTCACTCACCTACGACAACGGGTTAAGAAAACAGGCTTGAATGTTTCTCGTTTTGACCAAATCAAACGTAAAAGGTACATAGTTTTTATGAACGTGGCACCAAGTACCTATACAAAACCATAACATGTTAAGATGTATAAATATGCGTTTATAATTAGTGGTATAGATAAAATCTTTAGAATAACTTATGCCAGTGTCTATATTATAGTAGATGTAATCTGTGTTATTTCTTTGTTTCTGATACCACCGTCACGGCTGTACACCACGTAGGTGTACCATAAATATGATCTAAATAAAAAAACTAACTAATTATTTACACAGAAATCAAGATATATCAAGATTGAAAATGTTTTTTGAGGTGTAACAACGTTTTTTTCATGTCATGTGATATCATATTTTGTGAAAATGTAATTTCTAGCGCAGTATTTTAATGTATCTCTAGTTTCACCAGAGTTTAGTAAATAGATTTTTCCTTGACTTGATTATAATATTTAATTTACTTAAAATAGTGATTTTAATATGCCATGTATGAGGTACCTATAAACCTTCCGTGAAAAAATATTTAAAATACATTGAAAACCGTTTCAAAAGAGCTTGCATAGTTTAGGAGAAGTAGGTAAGCGGAAAAATAGACATGCACAGAGACATTGTTTTTACTTTTTTTCCATTAAGCGATAGTTTTTGTTTTAAAATTTAATATCGCAGTAAAGATTTTTAAACTTTCGCGATTTGTACACATTATACACAAATATTTACGTATCGGGTCTTAATCGCGTATATAATGTTGAGGTTGAATACCTTAATTTCCCGACGTTTCGACCGTATTGCATCGGCCGTGGTCACGGATTGACTCAACGGGCTCACGGGTGGAGTCAACCTCAACATTATATACGCGATTAAGACCCGATACGTAAATATTTGTGTTTAATATCGCAGTATATAATTATACTTAATCTATTAGAATTTTGTCCTAACATCTGTGGTACAGGTAATACTGTATTAGCATACAGTGTTATTGATTCGATCTACATATGTATGTAGTACTAAGAGTATGTATTTAGTTGACACATATGGTGAAGTGGCTTAGATACCGGCCTCCCGCGCGAGTGTTGTAGTTTCGATTCCCACGCAGGACGTGGTGTGATTCACATCAGGTTGTTCTGAGTCTGATTGTGCTTTTTGTCTGTGAAATAGTTTATCTGTAAAGTCCGCCGCGATACAATGATTATTCTTTAGAGCATATACTATATGGTGGTATACAGGATGTATTTAAAAACAACTCACTTGTTTCGTGCCTCGGAAAGTACTTTAAGCAAATGATTTTGGTTACTATAAAAATATATCACATACCCTAATAATAAATAAATAAATATTCACGGACATTTTCACACAACGTCCTCTGGTCCCAAACAAAGCTTAATATATGGGTACCAGATTAAGGATATAATATATTATCTTACTTTTTTTGTAAATACTTACATAAAATACATAGAAAACACCCAGATGCAGTACAAATATCTGTATTCATCACACAAATAGTTGTCCTGAGTGGGAATTGAACCCACGACCTCGTGAACGGAAGTCGGTTACACTACCGACTGCGCCACGAGGCCCGTCCTAGAATAGTCCTAGGATGTCATAGTCCAATTTGGTAGGGAAGATCTGATGGCATACTTTGTTTAATTTGGTAAGGCATAAAAGCAACTGGGATTAATAAACAGTAACTTCCAATTTCTACTAAGGACAGTTATAACTGCCATGTATATTTTATAAAATCTCGTACTTGTGGCTTATCTATGAACAGTGCTGATGGTATACAACCATCATACCCTCCACTCGCTTGTTTTACATCAATAAAAACAGACGCTATAAGACATTAATACACGTTTTAAGCCCAGCCTCGTTTGGCAACAATTTACGAGCAATGGGCTGGTCCACTCACGCGCACGCTAATTGATTCCCGATTGATAGAGGCGGGGCGAAGTAAAGGTCGCCGTGTCGATGCTTGTGGACGGAACTTTCACAGTTCCATCAGACCGTTCAGCTTTTTTGTGATTATTCAGATTACGAAGATTTTATTATTTATTCGGAAGAAGTCTTTTTAGAGATCCTTAAAAAATCTTCTAAATCTTAGGTTTGATATTGATAATAAGAGTATTAAACAAAAAGTGTGAAAATGTGAAATCGAAAATAACAATCATGAGCAGGATTTGAACCTACATCTCCTGGATGCCGTCCAGATGCTTTGCCAATTCAGCCATCTGCTGCTGTTGACTGCTAATTTCGATAACACATTCATACATAATTGGGTGATAATAAGAGTATTAACAATCTCAAACCTTAGATTTTGCACGACAAAGCTTTTAATTTGTGGACATAAATGAGGAAGCGTGCAGGCCCTAGAATTTTTTTTGATGATTCTGCTGACTCGTATTTTGTCAGAGTGGTAAACAATGACCTGAATCACTCTCATCGTAACCCTCCCCTAACATCATCACCAAAACTAGGATCCCGAGCTCAACAGGTTGTGAATAAAAATACTCATTGATTATCAATGTTAAATCTGTGGATTTTACTGGAAATTTCGGAGGAGTTTTATGTTTGCATTGCGACTTTGACTATCTCTTACTTCGTTTATCAGCTGTTACGATATCTGATGTTAGATTGGTATTCCTTGGTACCTCTACCAACTGATACAAATTTAGTCTAGCAATAGTATTACAAAGTGTATACAATTTACACATAGCGCTATTTTCATAACGAGTATCTAGTCACTAAATCACTGATGATATGATAACATTCTGTCTCGTAATTATGGGGGCCCCCCTCACACCGTCGCGTCTGCCCGCGCTCTCTTATCACGATCTGAGCGTCGCGGCGTTCTTATCGGGCGCCCGTTCTCCATCTCAGATAACGATCCGGTGTAATAAATGGAAGGTGGATTGGAGCGTGACGGTGTGATACGTGGACGTATGGTGTCGAGCACTTGTGTTGTTCAGTGCATTATTTACACGTGTGTTTTCACTTTTAGTGAACACGGGTTTCTTAAAAAGATGAGAGATTATGTTGTAATCTTAACTGTTTTTTCAACAATATCATATTAGACATTCTTGCATAGTTCTTCTAAAAATAATTAAATACAATAAAAAAATACCCAAACACTATATTTTTTTCGTAGTCAATAATTAGGTACAGCACTCGAGTACCTAGTGTAGTTTTCCGGTTTAGGTATATACGTCGTAGATAAATAAGTATCTGGTCAGATTTATAAATATTAAATATTTATTTTGTTGTGCTTATTACGTAAATATTTCAATATATTGACGACCATATTGTGTTACTTATCTGTTTATCTGCATTTTCTCGACTAGTTTTTTTGGGCGTGAATCATAATTGATACGGCTTTACATCTACGAAGAATTGTTCATAATGAGCATCTTATTGTGAAGCTCATGCAAACAGACTACGGATATGACTGTTAACAAAATAACTTCTAAACTGTTGTGTCTAGTCTAAGTGACAAAAATTCTACTTATCATACTAAATTGATGTATATATTAAATGTGGATGTGTTATAATATCCCCGCACACCTACTACTACTAAAGATTTAAGATTATAAAAATTATAAAACAGTGTTAAGAGATCATAAAGTTACTACTACCAGAAATATCAACGTTGTACATACAAAAGACGACTAGGACCCCTTACACCCCATACAATGTGAAGGGTGGGGGTGGCTTATCGCCGAAAACGCTCCCGATCGCGGCGCGATTCGCCCGCGCGATACGAGCGATCGTTCGCCGCGATAGCTACGAACATGCCTGTATCTTTCAAAGAAGGTTTTTTGTCCGTAATCGGCTGCAACAATCTAGTTTTAATGACTTTTTATAATAGGTTTACGCGGCCGGAATATTTATAACATGTTCTTTCTTGTTACTTATATTTTTTTAATTTTACAAGAATTTTCAAAGGAGAAGCTGTTTGAGGTGGTGTACTATTCTCACCACTGAACAACGAGACGGTTCGTTTTCTGTGTTTCTTTCTGCCACCGGCCCCGTATCGACCTCTCTTGACTTGTCCTTCTTTAAACGAGGCTTGAGGTGAGCACTACTCACTCTAGGCGGTGGCTTTGCTGTGCCCCTAATGTTGCTAAAGTCCGTGACTTTGGGCTGGGTTTCTTACTCGTCGCCACAGTTGGCAATAACAAAAAAAAACTTCTATAAAAGTTGTAAATTAGTATGCCCAGCCTCTAATAAGCACTCAAACCTTTACACACGTCAGTAGAGAAAGAAATAAGAGGTTTTAGTGTGTATGAGAAGAGTATTGGAACCTTATATGCTTCTTAAACTCAGAATAAAACGCTTGCAGTCATTTTGATCTATATTTTAGCACTTGACATGCTCAGCTACTCTTTAAGTACAAATTACAATTTGTGAATAAGGAAAAAGAGTATTTTAGTACGAGCGGGAATCGAACCTGCGTCCCTTCCTTTCCGGGGAAGTGCTCTAATCCATTGAGCTATCGTACCATTTCTAGAAATACCGAATTTCCTCATCACATTTGTCTTAACGACCAACGCCCTCTATCGGCAATGCATTTACATGCTTACATGTTAAGACAAATGTGATGAGGAAATTCGGTATTTCTAGAAATGGTACGTTAGCTCAATGGATTAGAGCACTTCCCCGGAAAAGAAAGGACGCAGGTTCGATACCCGCTCGTACTAAAATACTCTTTTTCCTTATTCACAAATTGTAATTTGTACTTAAAGAGCGCTTGCAGTCAGTTCGCTTCTAAAATTGGCATAAAGGCCATTTTTCCCTTCAAATACTATCCATAGATGCGTACCCATCCAATATTTTGCCTAACAATCGTCACTAGCACATTTAACTAGATAATCTGCAACTATTCGACTTATATACGGGCCGTTATCACAGTATCGGATACCGCCCGTATGACGACGACAGATAAAAAAACAATTATACCACATGTTATGTTTGTCTATTTGTGTGCGTCTCAGTCGTAAGTAGTTATACGTTTTAAATTGTTATGATAACATGTCGTCTGTTTCGACCGATAAGGAAGTTTCTTTCTAATATGTTTTTATTTCTACCAACTACTTTTGTATCTTATTCGTTAATTAAAAATATTATGATTGAATAAATATTTTGAGTAAGTAATTAAGCAAAAATAATTATGAATAAACATTTAATCAGCAATAAAATATGGATATTATTTTCTAAATAAATAAAAAGACAGGCTATAAAGCTGTAAGCTACGTCTGTAAATTTAATAATTGAGACAAAATCAATGAAATAGTCTAACTATTTAGGCATCTCTAAACATAACACAAACCAATTTTTTTTTCTAGGAATTTTTGTCTATCAAACAAAAGATCAAACTTTTTTTGCATGATAGCTCTTGTTTAGACTTAAAAACTGGTATACATTTTATCCCGCTATTCATACTGGGATAAGCAAAGCCACAATAAGCAAACCACTAGATATAATGTTTTTTAAACGTATTCATATTTTAAACTGACAGTTGGATGTGCAAAAGTTTTACAATTCGATAGTCCAATTCCTAAGGAAGAGCAGAAGGTCATAAACGCTCATCATCACGCTACTACCATTAGCAGTCAAGCAAAATGGAAAAAAAGTAAAGATGCATACGAACTGTGAGCGTAAATAAAGTTGGCTGACAATGCCTAAGTATTACCGAGAATAATAATATAACGTTTATTTATCTCCACAAATTACAATATTAAACTAAAACTAGAAGCATAATATTATTTACACAATTTTTGTAACCTGCGGGCGATCTGGAAGCTAAACTTAGCCTAGGCCTGTATTATAGAACTCGAGTATACGAATATATACGAATTAGAGTATGGTGATAGGGTTCAATAAAAAGAATATTAATACTCATTCTCTTCCCAGCCTTATTCCAAAAATTTGAGATTGACTTCCGATCTTTTCAGTTTTAACTAATCCAACAGTATTTACACGGAGATAACTGCCTATCTGACCTCCACCACCCAAATAAGGGGATGAATGCCAACCTTAGAACATAATACAATGTTAGATAAGGTAAAAACACTATTTTATTAATATTACGGTGGCTGAAATGGCCGTGCACATCTAGTTATTACATAACATCATGTATTTTTATCAAATTAAGGCGTCGCCAAATGGTTTTTTTCATTACGAATACAAATATGCCTAAATACACAAATTTTATTTTTAGGGTAGGCAAAGGTGTATTATACACCCACGACTCGCCAGCTATGTTTAAGTTCCACGTAATAGGGGGCGAGCCTATTGACGTCTACCGGTCACATTTCCAAACTCCGGGCTGCTACTGAGAATTTTTCTTGTTAGGAAAAATCTCAATAACATTGCCCGACCCGGGGATCGAACCCGAGACCTCATGATTAGCAGTCGCATACACTACCGCTACACCACCGAGGCAGTCTACTACTTAACCTAATAAATTGTATAAATTATAGTCGTGAGCCGAAACACACAATGTTGATTCCTGTAGTATAAATAGCAAATAACTAAAGTGCCCCAATGGCCCGTCAATACAGGCGGAGAGACGGCACACGGAGGGTTTATTTAGTGGGTGAGCACCCCACACTATCCTGTTCGTTGCTTCGAACGACAGGGTGTGCGGTTAGGTACATTTTTTCCTGCCATAATAAGAAAAAAAGTTACTAATGTGCCCTAGTGTTATATTATGAGGTCAATGTAGATAAAGTCGCGCGCAGAATTTATTATAGTTAATAATGTAAAAAATAGTTAAATTAATAATAATAGTGGTTAAAAAATCGTCAAAAACTGCAGTTAATTACTAGAACATACGTACTCAATCTAGTGTCGTATCGTTATCGCATCGGTTGCGGAAACGTCGCCGTGCTTATCGTCAAATGAATAGGGGTACGCTGTACGTGTGGTATTTTAGACTTTGTAAACTTTGATGCAATTGTATACAACTTAACTCCTACTAAATATATTCTTCATTAACTACAGTACTGGGGGAATAAATTATCAGTTAATACCTACCGTTGTGTTTTGTATAGTAAATGAGAGCGCCGCAGGACCAATCCCTAGCTTGCCTCTCCTTATTATTACTTCTCTCCACCTGCGCGACGTGCGAATCTTGCATCTGGCGTTGCTAGCTTATAGGCAATGTTAACTGCTTACCGTATCGGTCGGTGGGCTGTATGCTTATTTACTACCCACATAGTATATATAGCATAAAAACAAATGTTGAGACATAACCTAGACATTTTTAAAACATAAATATAAGTAGCATGCATGTGTAGTAAACTTTTAAAGTTATACATATATACTACTAAGCTAGTTTTTCGGTTATATCTTAGGTTCCCGATATAGTAGCGCGATAAAAATGTATACCAGTTTTTAAGTCTAATCAAGGCCTTTCAAATAAAAAAGTTGCATCAAAATCCGTTCAGTAGTTTTTGTGTGATGCGCGAACAAACAAAAAGACAAAAATTCTTATGTTTAGACATGCCTATATAGCCGATTACAGTCATTTTTTCTCAAATATCTTAAATGTACAGACACAGCTCTGTTACAGCTTATATACGAGTATGTAACCATCTTGTATCTAATCTACAAAAGTCAGGAATAACAAGGCCAAACGATCGCATCCACCAAGAATAAATCTAATGTCCCAGTCCGAAACATAACGATATCTGTACACAGTTTTAGTTAGACAACTTTATAAGTGCGAGCGACAAATCGTGGGCGCACTCACGACAGCAACGTAGGTGCGACATTAAAATCGCAGCGATCTCGAGAGCGTTAACAAGCCGGCGCAGACAACGTCTCGATGCCATCGAGCCAATTTGTACGCACGTCGCAAATAGATTTATTGGCCACGCGAGGAACCCTCATTGCTAGTTATGGTACTACTCCGGTGGCCCTGTCCGGGATTACCATGGATTTAGTTCACACATTGTACACCAGGTGGTTTGCACTTTATGTTTTTTTTAATTGTGCCCCACTTGATGGTTAGTGGTAATCGGTGCTTATGGACTCGGCAATACCAGAAACAGCCACGCCGCTGGCCAAAATAAACGCTTGGGAGGAGCTGATGTATATATTTTTTTTTATTTGACAGCCAAGCGGCCGTCGTCCTCTCATTATTGGCCTTCAGACTTCAAAGAGTTTTACTAACACATACCGGTATTCATATTACTAAATTCGTGTATTCCTCTTCTTCCGCTGATACTAGTATAACTTACTTATTTACTTATCATCACGCCATCTCCCTTGCGGGGTAGGCAGAGAGAACAGATACCAGTATTGTAAACGTCATTTTAAGGTAAAGATGTCAAACGTGTCTTTTAAGGCGTTCCATGTTTCATGGTCAACCAATTTTAAGTGCCTCTAAAAAAATAGGCGTATCATAACACATGGTATCCTTTCCTTATTATAAAAGTGAAAGTTTGTGGAGTTGTTTGCATGTTTGTCTGTCAGTCCTCCTAAACTATTGATGGACGGATAGAATTTGATAGTTATATTGATGAGTTGGCCGTCAATAGAGACAGAGAGATGGCACATGGCTGGTTTATTTAGTGGGTGAGGGCTCCACACTACCATGACGAGGTGTGTGGTAAACAAAGACAGAAAGTAGGACTAGTATATAACCGTTATTATAGAAAAAAAACTTTAGTTTTATGACTTTAGTATAGATAAGTCATAGCTGAACTAAATTACCCAACGCAACCAGTTATAGTTACAGTCCTGCTCTATAATCATAAAAAATACATATAAAATAATTGCCAAATCAACTTAAAAATAAATTAAATTTACATAAATATTTTTCTTAAGAAATCCCAACAGTTTTTAAATAAACGAGGCGACGTCGTTTTTCTACGTTAAT
The DNA here is from genome assembly GCA_948253155.1 of Leucoma salicis. Classification (NCBI taxonomy): domain Eukaryota; kingdom Metazoa; phylum Arthropoda; class Insecta; order Lepidoptera; family Erebidae; genus Leucoma; species Leucoma salicis. The sequence continues at coordinate 27,388,476 of OX411806.1, forward strand.
TTTGTTAGATTCAAAACTATAGAGCGTGTCGTAGTAATAATATACTCGTACATCAACGATTATATTGTAGTTGTATCTGGAGCGGATCTTTTCATCACCATGGAAACTTTGTACGTCAATGGTTCTATACTTCATTAGCTCATTAGCCTTATACATTTCTGTAATTTTCAGTAAATTAATAAATTAACTGGAGTATGTGACAGGATTTCAACTGCTCGCCATAACGTCCCGCCAAAATTTGCCATACCTTCCTTTCCTGAAGTAAGTTTCAATACAAGAGTCAGCATCCCGTACTTTCCGCAAGTATCGTACGAGGTGACTAAGGGATTACTGCTGGTAGGGTTGGGCACCAAGTGGGAGTATTTATCGGACTCGAGCGGGTATACACCACCGTCTGCGGTGTGACTGACCGATGCCTTTTGGTCGTAGCGGGATTCATTTCCCATGCACGAAATGGAATGGTGAGCAGAGGCTTGGAAGTATTCCTAGTATTTATATTATTGATATTTTATTTTTTATTTTTCTTTACATTTTTAATGATCTGTGGTTGTCAACGGGTAGGCCATGGCTCGTTTGCAATAAAGCAATAAAAATATTTATTCACATAAAACTGTAAAAACTCTCTAAATGTGGGCTTAGTATTTGAAACTTTCCCTACTGCTATTTTTAAATGTAATTACTGTAAATCACAGTAAACGTTTTGTATTTTCAAAATAGGCTATAAATTTTCATTTTTTATTTTTTTTACAAAATTATCTTAGTACTATTTATGCTGCCAAACTGTACAACAGTTTGTCCTACGAGTTACTTGTGTATCTGTGGTGCAGGTGCGTATTTTTTTTAAACAATACATAATTTACTCGGTGTACACAAAAGTGAAAAATCACTGAAGTACTACGCTACTTTACGTTTAAGCTGTAGTATGAATATAGATAATTCATAAAGGGAGATATATATGTAGGAGAAAGAGACATGAAGACGGAAAAATTTGCTCTAGATTGTTTTAGAAATATACTAGGTCGATGTTTTATCTCTCAATAAATATAATTTGCATGGCTAAAACCAGAATAAGACGGAAAACCAATTATTTTGTAAAACCGCATTGTTACCCTTAATAGCAAAATAAATGATTGATTGATTAATTGATAAGTTAATTAGTGTCTTGGAATATTTGATAAAAATTGTTTGGCAGGTGAATTTAATTTTATTTTCCCCTGTATAACTACAACAAAAAAGGAAACATAACAAACACGAACAATTTCAACAAACAAGAAATACCTCACTTTTCGATGTATATAGCAGAACCAATACAATAAACTATTTCTCTAAAATAACAACGATTCCGCCAATTAAATCGTGCGGATTTACAAGTGCTGCACTCACGCCCTCTGCCCGAGTGAAATATAAACGTTAAGGTGCGCGTGAGTCGATCTATCGGCGAGCGGAGATATCGCCGCGGCCGATCGCATTTCGCAATATCGTTATTGTGCCCCCCCATACCTGGCTGGGGAGGGACTGTCGCTGACAACTGGAACTTTAAATAGTCACAATAATATTCTGGGTATAACGGTGTAACGTGACAATTATTTACGTATTTTCTTTAAATTCACGTTTAAAGATTTATAAACGGAATTGGACTTATTTTGAATCTCGATCATCCGAACTTTATATAAAATGGGTTTTTAAAGAAAAGGCATAGCAGGGAGATAGGAAGGATAATATGGAGAGGATAATATGGACAGGATATGCAAGGGGCTTCGGCCAGCGGCGCTCTTAGTCACCATACGAAACATAACGGTAAAAGTACTTACCGTTGTTTAACCCTGATCTTTTGTGAGAGGGTGGTACTTCCTCGATTGATCCGGCCCATTCATGGTATTAGTAAGTCTCTACCACCAATAAAACTATAATGTCTACAGAAAACATTTCAAAACAAACATTACAAAACAACGGCATCCATTCTCTTATAAATATACAGATATACAAATAATAAAACAAGTTAGGTTTAACATTATTTAATGAAAAACCTGACCAAAGAATTATAGTTAGAAAAATTCGTAGCGCCAAAATGTCTAGCCTTAGTGGCAATATCGCCCAAGATTCAATTAAACGACCTATATAAGAAAGAAAAGCCTGCATAAATTTACACATAATTGAGGCAAAGCAACTGGCTAACAGATGGCAATTTGTCAGCACTCACTCGCTTACCAAGGAGAACAGCCATCCAGTTTAAATTTAACAGAGTCCCGAGTGGCATAGCCTTGCTTATCCATAGCCTTAATTATCAGTATGATACATCAGTAGGTACTCCTAGCATTGTGTTGCGTATGGTGAGTGAGAGCGCCGGAGGCCCAAATCCCCTCAATATCTTCTCCTTTTTATCCTTCATATCCTGTCCTTATAATCATCTGCCTATCCACTTCCTACGCCGTTTCCCGAGGCCCAAGTTGCTTTCTTATTCTCTCCTTATTATACTTCCCCTCCACCCCCTGAGGGTTTCCTAAAGTTGGCGATGCGCGTGTGATGCCTCTGGTGTTGCTTGCTTGCTTGCTATAAAGAGATATTGCTTGCAAGAGCGGAGTTAGAATCGGCTATCTATCTGTATTGCATATTTTATGTATACTAGCAGTAAGTCCTATTCCGTCTGATCCAGGTCAATTTCCCCATATTACACTTAATAACAGTTTGCTATAATAAAATTTTATATCTGCAATATAATTCTAAATTTCATTTTAATTCAGTTAATGCCACTTAATTCTGTTAATGGCACTCAAAACGAATACATAATATAGGTAAAAATCAGATTTTCCTAAGTTATAATATTATAAATGCGAAAGTGAGTTTGTTCGTTTTTTGTTACGTTTTCACGTAGTAACTGTTGAACCAATCATCATGAAACTTTGGGTACATATAATTTGGAGCCCACAAAAGGACACAGGGTACTTTAAATCCCGAAAAATGAATGATTTTCCGTGGAATAGCTATTTTTATATAAAGATAATAATTAATTTACCTTAAAGTCATGTATTTTATATTCTAATGTCCAGGTGGACGGAGTCGCGGGCATAATCTAGTATATTATAAATGCCAAAGCGAGTGTTTGTTTGTAACTCTTTTACGCAGTAACTACTGAAGTAATCATCGTGAAATTTTGAATTCAATTAGACTGGAGAGCAGGAACGGACATAGGCTTTTGTGTAGAAAAACCAATGGGTCTTATGAGATAGCTTTTTTACACAGAGATAATTAATGTGCTGTATAGTGACGTATTTATATTCTGATGTCCACATGGACGAAGTCGCGGAGTGAGTCTAGTATAGCATATTATAATAGTCGTTCTATTAAAACTTCACGTTCGCGGACCAATAAATACATATTTGCGTTACTAAAAGCTAAATGTTAAGTTACATTTCTATGCAGTAGGCACCAATATAATTTAATAGTTTCCTCTAAAAATCAACCTTTTAATCATTAACCTTGACGAAGCATTAAATTTGATTGCGTTTTATCTGAAGTCGTAAAATTATAGTGGGTTCAATAAAGATAAACGATATTTACAAACTCCATTGAAAAGTGAAAGCAAGTAAAATCAGATCATATAGGTACGATTATTAGCTACATTTACGGTATAATTATATTAAATATAATTCGATATAACATAAATAGATTGCACATCTAATAAATACAAAACAAAGTCGGATTAGTTACACCATTTATAACTCAAGAACTTATTTTGAACTTTGAACTGTTTGATTTGTTGAATTTAGTTCCACCCGGTATAACACATATCAATTAAAACAAAGGAAAAATACCCAACAAATAACTAACTATTATCATTTCTTATGACACATTAGTACACTATAATACTATAATATACACTGGCTGCCGTGACTAAAATTATATTAATCCGTAGATCATCAATCTATGTGAAGATGCATCACTATGTTTGGAACCTTACCTATGTATAAAGCGATAAGTCTTATTACGTAAACAATACCGAGATGCTTTACGGTAGTGCAAAACATAGAATGATATAGACCCAGACAGAAAAACTAGACTAATGCGTACCATAAGTGCGTCCTTGTTTTATGGTATTGCCAGTGGTATTGTTTGGAATTCTATATGTGAAGACTGGGGTGATGACTATTTGTGTATCTCTATAGGTGATATTTATCCTTCAAATTGGTCATTAAATGTCCGCTGTACACTTGAATGAAACTGGCGAGTCTCGTTTCATCTAAAAAGAAAAACAACGCAAGCAAAATCCACAATTCCGCATAAGAGCCTTCATAAAACTCCTACACAAGACTGTACCGAAAGATAAAGGCTTAAAATGTAAATGAGACGTGTTGAAAAAGTATAAGATTATCTCTCTATTAGGTATAAATTAAGGGAGGTGGAATGAGGTATGCGGTACAATTATATTGTCACGAATATACCGATTGTGGTCGCACCTGCAGTTTAATCGTTTTTGCAATCGGTACGCGCGCACGCTAACTCGACGCAAGCTGTTTTTTTTCTCTTTTTGAATTATAAACCTAATAAAGAAGTCTGAAAGTAATATGTGTAGTTCTAGAACTATGTTGTCATAATTAGTGTCATTAAGACTGCACAGATGGTGAAGGTTTTAAGTGCCGTTCTCACTTGTCGAATGTGTGTTAATTGTATGATAGTAAAATGCACTTTATATAACAATCATTTGTGGGAAGTCAGTATGTCCTGACTATTTTTTAGCTGAACGTATACTCTGCTGAAAACAACAACAGGTTAGTGGGGGGCCTTCACCCACTAAATAATTCATCGTAAGCCATCCCTTTATCTGTTGTTTAATTTGCTAGTTAGACTAGAAAGCCGAGTTCATTATGATTAGGAATAACAAGGGTAACGAATATGAGTTGATTGTGTATTGATATTTATTGGAAAGACTTTTAATAGACATTATTATAATCGACATTATTAAAAACGAAGGTCTACGACCAGTGTGTGTTACCAGTGATGACATACGGAATAGAGACGTGGTCTCTGAATGTTGGCCTCATATCAAGGCTCAAAGTCGCTCAGCGGGCCTTGGAGCGGGCTATGCTTGGTATATCTCTACGTGATCGAATCCGTAATACGGAGATCCGTAGGAGAACGAGAGTGACTGACATAGCCCGCCGGGTTGCCATGCTGAAGTGGCAATGGGCAGGCCACATCGCTCGACGAAACGATAACCGATGGGGACGAAAGGTTCTCGAGTGGCGACCACGTATCGGACGGCGCAGCGTAGGACGGCCCCCCTCCAGATGGACCGACGATCTGGTCAAAGCTGCGGGGAGCCGTTGGATGCGGTCGGCACAGGACCTTCAAAAAATAAGTAAATATCTTAAAATTAACTGTTTTCTTAAAAATGTAGTGAATTCCGTCATGTATAGCAATCAAACAATAGGTATCTACTTTCAAAAACATACAGTTGCTTAGTTAACAATATTGTGATAAACAGGTGGTTTGTAGGTTACCAAAAACATTTGATTCTGGAAAAACTTATGCAATAATTGTAAAATTCATCTGTCGTTTTGTAACGGACAGCTCAATGTCTTTTTATAAAAGAAAAACACAGAGCTGGCCGTTTCACTAAGGCAAATACTTATTGTGTTCATTTCAATAAATACTTTCTTTCTAATGTTATATGGATAGATAAACAAATTATATTTGAAAAAGAAAGCGGTCCTTCTTAATATGAATTACAAATATCAACTGAATTATTACGATTTACCAACAAAATATAGATCTTAATAAACTGTAAAATAAAATGATATTATGTACTTTTCCTAATTCGTAGACTTCTTATCTATAAGTTGTAAAATCAAAGGTGTTTAAATTTAAAAATATATTTTCAATTGATTGGCTGTGGACTTCTTTACAGATAATAATGAACATGGTCTAGTGATGGCTTAGTAGTAATTATTAGGATTAGCTAGAAGTAATAGGTTTGATCTCTAGATTTAGAATTTGAAATTATTTGCGATTTTATTTTACAAATATTACTGGCTAAAAACGTTAAAGTTTCCTTCAGTGTATGTTGATCTGATGAAAACTTATGCCTATGCCTAAAATAATAAACATGTTGAAATAAAACTACGTTTACCGAATCTATCGCGTTTACTTGATTTACTACTATCCCGACGTTTCGAATACTTTATTTTACAGCATTCATGATCACGTGTGGACTTAGATGGTAGACGTCCAAGACTGATATGTTGTTTCAACGGTTTTATCTACCCACAGTTATATGATTTTACAAAATTTGGTTTATTGTATTTATGTATAGTTTATGTTAAATACCGTCTTACAATCAAGCTGGAATCCTGTGATAGGCCTCACCAAACAGAATAAGAAGGCACACGACAATATTGCAAGACACAGATAGGGCTTATTGTGTAGATAAACCCCACAGTAGTGATTAGTAAAAGTTTTTGCATTTTAAATTAATTAGCTTTCAGTAGTACCGCATACAATTTAGTAATCCATAACAGTTGTTGCCTACTGAGTTTTCTGGCCAGATCTTACTCAGTCAGGCCGCGTTCCGATCCGGTGGTAGCATTTTAGTCTTAGTTTCTGGTAAAATCAATATATTAAATAATATAAACTAATAATCAATATTTTCTTCCTACTGGTAGTTATTTTGTTTATTAAAATTTTAATTGGTAATTTGTAGTAGTTTTTTTTTGAGCACTAAATAAAAACAAAATTTTGTCAATATAAAGAGGAGTATTATACTTATTTTAATATAGTAGCTTAAAATCTTATACATTGTAAGTATAAAATTTAAAATAGATATTTTAATTATATTTCTAAACGAATATTAGATGGGTTAAAATAAATAAACCAACTTTTGTAAATTCATATAACTATGGGTAGATGAAACCGTCAAACAACATATCAGCCTTGGACGTCTACCATCTAAGCCAGTCTTTTTCCGTGTGGTGACGGATTAAGAATACAAGTGTCACCACCCCATTCTTTCCCACGGGTGTCGTATGAGGCGACTAAGGAAAGTAAGCAATTATTATCCATTACACGACTAGTGGTAGGGCTGGGTACCAAGTGGGAGTACTCACTTGGTATCCGGTCCGAGCGGGTTGGTACCACCATCTCCCGTGTGACCGGCCATGAAGCACATCGTTGCGTTTTGGCTGTAGCAGGAGATAGCCGTTTATATTTCATTTCATATATGACATGAATTGGTGAACAGCGGCTTGACAATACTCTCGTTATAGTCGAGTCCATGGGCGACGGTTACCATTTACCATCATATGGACCGTGGCTCGTCTGCCAATACACGCAACAAAAAAAAAAGTCCACCCGTTATCATGAATGCTGTAAAGTATTCGAAACGTCGGGATAGTAGAAAATCAAGTAAACGCGATAGATTCCGTAATAGTAGTTTTATTTCAAAATGTGTAACATTTGAGTAAATATCAGAAAGTATTAATAAACATGCATATAAAGTCCCCAAGAGTACACCTACTTTTTAGAGAAAAAAAGTTTTTTTCCAAATTTGTCGAACTGGAGAACAAAATTAATTATTTGTGATAGCGGAAATAGAGAGATTTACTAGAATATATCTAATAGTCTGTTCTGTTAAGTAGCTGCGCATGTCAAGTGCTAAAATATGGATCACAATAATAAAATTAATAAGTACTAAATATTACCTACAACTTGTAAAAAATTTGTTTGCGGTCTAATAGTTACAACTTCAACTGCTCTATATTAAAAGAGTACTTTTTTAGTATTTTAATCATTAGCAAAAATATAAATCAAGCGTGAATAATACCGAATAAAAAAAAACAAAACCACAAATAGTCGCATCTCTAGTGAAAACATCGAGTGTCCCACGTAATCGATACGGCTGCCTCACCATATTTTATTGTGTGCCAATTAAAATTATTGCCCCTTCCTTATGCATTGTGAAAAGTTGGTCTGACTAGAACCGTATTTGAGTTACGGTCGACTGCGATTGTGTTTACATTTCGCATTTCGTTCCAAAAATAACTGATCAGTTTTTAAAGAAACGTATATGAATATTCTTTAAAATATATTTCAAGAGGATAGAGGCTGTTGTCTATTTCTGTTATGTTGTGTGTTAGACATTGCGGCAGCTCTATTGATAGTTAGTAATAACTGCTACAGTTTTTTTTTTATACTATGCCTATGACAAGCAACACCAGAGTCATCATTTTCGGCCAACTCCAAGAAAAAGGATAAAAAAAAGGAACGTGAAAGAACAAGAAGTTAAGAAGGATAATAAGGAGATGATAAGGTTCGGGCGCCTGGGGCTTTATAGAAATAGACCAATAAAGCCCCTGTCTACCATTAATTTAAATCTGATCTAACAGAAGGTATTTAGTGCTCTTGCAAAAAATTGAGATAATATAAGTGCACTAGATTTTGATGCCGTGTGGGGCCGGCTTTAGAATTGTCCCACCTCTCTCTACCCACGAAAGTCGTAAGAGTCGACTGAGGGAATACCGGAGGAGTAGGCAGCAGCACTTCCTCGAGTATTAACAACATCCACTGCGATCGCCAACCCACCTGCCAAGCGTGGCGATTACGGCACTATCCCCCATTTCTTGGAGAGGCCTATGTCCAACAGTGGACGTTGAAAGGCTGATGGATGGATGGAAGTGCACTAGATTTACTCAAAATATTTTTTGAGTAAATCTAGTGCACTTATGGACCATTAAGTTGGTCCTTAACTAATTTCTTCAAAAGGGGTTTACAGAACGAATACATTCCTATGAAGGGTTGATGATCGACAGGCATCTTTTTTGTTAACATTAGTCTAAAGTTTGCAATACTTTTTCGGGTATAGAAATAAAAGATATGGCCTAAAAATGTATGCTGCATATTATTATTTATTATTATATTCTTTATTGTACACCAGTAAAACAAAGTAAAACATACAAATAATTAACTTAGAAGAGTACAATGGGCGGCCTTATTTCTAATAGTAATCTCTACCAGGCAACCTTAGGATGGGCATGACATGTTAGGTAAAGAGAGGTAGTTGTAGGTGTATATTAAATATAATAATACAAATTATACATGTATGAACATATATACAAAAAAGATATAACATAAATATCAATATAATATATAACATAAAATGATAGTGTTGACTAAATAATACCAGTAGCAATTATTTTAAAGGTTTAAATAATGGTTTTTAATCAAAGTTTTAAATTTTGCATGGGAGAGACCCACTCGTCTAATTTCCACCGGTAGAGCATTCCACAAAGTAAAAGCCCTGACCGAAAAAGATTTTGACAATAAAATTTGTGTGATGTAGTGGCATTTTTAGCGTCAGGTTATGCGATGACCTTAAAACCTTTGAATGTGTATCATGGAGGTATTCAAAACGACTTTTGAGATAGGAAGGTGTTGAAGGAATGTATTGTTTAACATATATTATATAGTATAGAAAATTTCATAGTATATTATATACCTTTAATTTCTTCTTTTCATAATATAAGAATACAAACTAAGCATACAACTCACTAGGTATTGAGCTATTACTATATGCTATAGGCGTTAGTAACGTCAGAGAAAATTAATGTTAAGGAGGGTGGGGGGCTTTCTAAAAATTGTTTTAAAAGATCTGCCGACACATACTGTCTGATTTTGGAAACGTATACTGTATTTTTAAGCAATATCTGGTGGAATTTCAATAGACAGCTTGAAGTGATCACTTACATTTGGAACGTAACACAAAAATAATTTTATTGAAATTGTCGGAAAATAAATACGTTAGTTTCACGGAAGAAACTGTCTTTTATATGTTTGAAATTAATGAAGTAATATGTGTGTCACAGCTTTTATTTATTATGCACATCCAGATTGTCTGGAAGAAATTGCAGCATGCAATAAGTCCGCCAAATTGTAGGTACATTGTTTTATTTGACCTTATTTTTTATTGTTTGGTCTATAATGTGCAATAAAGTGTATTTGATTTGATTTGATTGATGGCGTTTTTATTAATTATTTGGTATTCTGGGACAGTGAATTTGTATTCACTACATACCTACTCAATCTAAGAAGGGTCAACAAGGCCGTGCAGGAATTAACCAACGAATGATTAGAAAATACCCATTTAGCACCACGAAGGAATGTCCTCCAGAAAACCTCCAAGCACGTACTATGCCACCAGTCAATTCTGCTGCACATTTTTCCACGCAAACGGACCTTCCTGGATCGAAAAGTGACTCTAACGAATTGGACAGACTAGAATTGGTTACACTCAGATCATAGTGAAACTGCAGAAAGTCTGAGAGATTAGACAAGGTAGAAGTTAAGTTCCAGGATGCATCAGATTCTAAACATAAGAAATCTGCTGGCAACACAGAGATGGACTCAAGAAGTTTTGCCAGTGCCTGTAGACAGTCAAAATCGTTTTGCGTACCTATTGTCGAATCTAAAGCAATGGTGAGCCATCAGAGCCCTCGAAAAGGTAGAAATATTTGGTTTAGTGATCCCCCGATCACTAAACCAAATATTTCTACGGAAGTCTCATAGCTATTTAATAAAATATGTAAAAATATGAGTGAATTTAAGTTTGTCATTCCGTTGGGTCTGTGTTTTTAAAGCTGTTTATCATGTCAGTGATGACTCTTTTGCCGACTATCGTCCTACAAGCGATTGTATCACATGAAGTACGCCAAAATATCTAATGATTAAATTCAATTATTTTCCTTGATATAGTGGCAAGGCAATAGCCGAAAAATCTCGATGTCGAATCTTGTTCGTACAGAAATTTTTAGTATCACAGATTATGGAACAATTATTAGCCATTAAGTAAAAGAGATTAGGGGAAAAGGTTCCACCCATCAGCCTTTCAACGTCCACTGCTAGACATAGGCCTCCCCAAGAGAACGACACAACGAGCGGTTCTGCGCTGACCGTATCCAACGGCTCCCCGCGACTTTGACCAGATCGTCGGTCCATCTGGTGGGGAGAAAAAGTTGGGTACCTTTTAATTTGAGCAGCCAACATACATTTCACTGATATCTTTGTGCAGAAACTATAAATAAATAAATATTCACGGACATTTCACACAACGTCCTCTGGTCCCAAATTAAGCTTAACGCTTGTGATATGGGTACCAGATTGCGGATATAATATATATATATATTTTTTTTTGTAAATACATACATATAATAGATAGAAAACACCCAGACGCAGAACAAGTAACTGTGTTCAACACATACATAATTGTCCTGAGTGGGAATCGAACCCGACCTCGTGCACGAAAGCCAGTTACATTACCGACTACACCACGAGGCCCGCCAATATACCCGACCGCAGCATATATCGAATTGGTAACCAACTAAGTGTATTTAGTGTGTTAGTGTATTTTTACCCCTTAGAGATTTTAAACACAAAGTGAAAAATGTGAAATCGAAAATATAGTGCTAAGCATGTCAAATGCTAAAAATATATATAAAAAATATCTAAATACCTTAGAGATTTATCTACGAAAATTCTACTAACTCGAGATATATCGATTTTGTCGGATTGACATGTAGATACATAAGTGCGTTTAAACGCGTATGACGGTCACTTCTCGACATTAAACCCATTTTAGACTGATAGAGCATAAATTTGGACAGATTAATTCGTTGGATTTCAACTATGAAGCACTGATAAGCTAGGTACTGATAAGATCGAGAATTGCTAAATTATAGATATAGAGTTTAAAACTACACAAGGCCTCTGTCTTTTCGAAATTATTTTGGTACTAGCTGCTGCCCGTAACGTCGTCTCCGTGGGCCTCTGAAATGGGTCAATATATACCTAATAAGTACATCACTTAACACACACACTTGACACATTAATTGTCTTTATGCAAAATTTTCTTTAGCACAGGATCCTAAAAATTGCTGGAATGAAAATATCCTGTGTTAATTCACGTAATGTAATGTACTATACTCAGACTAATAAAAAAAGAAAGACACCACATAGTAAACTAAAAAGTGAATCTACTTTTTTAAAGATTAGCGTGAAAGTATGTCACCGGACAGAAAAAATCCCTATAATATGGGTAAATTTGTAAAAGTTCTATGTTTAAAACCTAAAGGACTTTTAATTGCACAGATGGTGGAGTGGTTTACAGCAAATCATAAAGGGAAAATTATGGCGCTGACGACGTATTCATATACGTAACGTACATACAAAATCTTCGAGTCATTTGGGGTAATTTTAAATCATACTCTGGTAACACTCGTGGTTTATATCACATCGTTTTGGCATGGTTTTATTTGTATTTGTGTGCGTGAGCCTGTTTAATTACTAGTTTGTTATTGGTCAAAACAAACATGCTTACGACATAGCTCTCTTCACTATATTTAAGTAATAAAATTTGACACCTGACGTTGATCTGACAAACTTTTGAATCATTTACTTAAAAAGCCGACTCACACGCACCTGGTTCCGTTACCAATCGCCAATCGCATCGATCTCCAGAATTGTTCAGGCAACGCACGTGTGAACTTACCTTTCACAAAATCGCCAACTTCAAATCTAGAACAACTTAAACGTTTTCCTATTAAAGAAACCCTACCTTAAAATGACGCAATATATAATTTAAAATTTTATAATAAACATTATTTCAAATGCCATTTCATTTCTGTCTATAACTACATAATAAACCTCAGTTAATAATTTAGCTTATGGCTAAGACTTAAGGTTGTATTTTAATAAAGGAAAAATAAATTTAGCCCTGTGTTACTGTGAAGTAGTGATGGCGCGAAAGCAGGCTACGTATGCGCCGATAGCCATTGCCGAGTGGCTAGACGGTGTTCAGACGGTAGGTACTTGTGATCGGAATGTGTGTTGAAATGTTAGGTGAACATAATAAAGTGTCGAAGATTGAATATTTTATAAATACAAAATAAAAATTACTAAATATAGTCCATCTTAGGTAATTAGACAGTTTACAATATATAAATTGTAAACTGTCCTGGGAGTTATTGAAATTATTTGCATATATGCTCATAAATTTATCAATACCGAGTGAACGTACAAGTTATAACTACATCATTTCATCATTCATTTTGTGTATAGTGCTAAGCATGTCAAATGCTAAAAAAATATATAAAAATATCTAAATACATCATTTATTTAGAATAACCAAACCCCCATTTAAAAGAATCGAAGTGACACCCATACGAAACCATACGAAACATTTAAAAAACGAACGCAAAGACACAGATTGTGATTCACACACATTAATTGTTCCGTTTGTAAATCGACCTACAACACTCGTCTTGAGAGGTCAGTGTAAAAACCAGATCCCCATCAACAATCAATAAATTTCCCTTATCATTGGTAAGAAAAATGAGAAATAGAGTATAATGTAGGAAGAAAAGGCAAGGGTCGCCAAATGACGACGATCATCCTAATGAAGTATTCAGTTATAGTACATCGATAGTCGGATAAGGTATGTGAGTCAATGCGCACAAGTGAATCATCGATGCATCGATAGCTGCACGGACGCGCAAGCAAATAATATATCAGTGATTTTGCATACGTTTGAGTCATCCGCAGAAGAATCGGTGTTACTGATAGAAACGGGAAAATTTGCACTAATAAATGGCAAATCCATTTGCCGGTTAGCCGTTTCCGAAATTAGCCAGCCGGAACAAACAAACAGATAGGTAGGCAGACAAAAAAGTTGTATTTTGTTACAGGTCCACAGGTCCAAACACCCTCTCTGTCCTATCCTCATTATCCTTCCTATCCTCTCCTTATTATACCTACTTCATATCCTCTCCTAACCCTTTCCATGGAGACGGCGACGTGCAAGTGATGCTTCTGGTGTTACTATACGCCGCAAACTCAATAACCACTTACTATCCGGGGTTTGCCACCCACATATTATAAAAAAGTAACGATTATAATTCCAGACCAGATATGCATTTAGAGAAAATCTGTTATTTAGACATTACAAACAGACACTTCAATAGTATTTATTTGTAGAGATAACGGCTACACAGTGTATTTTAACGACATAATTATTTAAAAAATTGGAACACAACTAGATTTACCGGTATTTGGTAATTTGTTTTACTGCTTTATTTTTTAATGCGGTGGCTTTTGTTGTGGTCTTATAACAGGTAATTTATTTAATTATATTTTTTGTATTTTAATGCACAGACGTATCATGGTTTTTATTACCAAAACAAATTAATTAGTATATAATTAACCTGTCTGGTATACCCACCTACTTTAATTAGACTATTTTTGAGTTTCCTTGCCAAAAACATATCTATACTATTATAACGCTGTGTGAGCTGTGTCTGTACATTTAAGATATTTGATTTTTTTAAGATTTTTTGTCTGTCTGTTTATCTATTTGTTTGTTCGCGTATTACACAAAAACTACTGAATGGATTTTCATGCAACTTTTTTGTTTGATAGCTCTTGATTAGACTTAATAACTGGTATACATTTTATCCCGCTACTATATCAGGAACCTGAGATATAACCAAAAAACTAGCTTTTGGCTGCGGCGGAGCCGCGGGCAAAGGCTAGTATAACATAAATTTGCAATTCTCTCAAAAGTATGGGATACATATTGATCATTGAAAACTCATTGATACAAAATTAAATACTCGTGTATTAGATTTCATTGAGCTGTTGTAGTCAAGAAGAATATTAGATAATAGAGTCGGATAATGTATTTCACTTTAAAATTAACCCTTTCACAAGATGGCTGCCCAAACATGGCAGTCGTTGAAAAAATTGCGATATATTAGAATCGCAAACATCCGTCCATAAAACGAACCGTCATAACTTACATTGCACACAGATCGTAATATTACGATAAGGGTCGACGATCCGAGATGTATGCGTTGTCACGGAGCCCGCCAATATCCGACGGACGATTGAAATATCTGACCCGTCTTCTAGCTGAGGTGGTGGTGGCTGGCTACGAGGGCTATATCATACATGTGCATAGTTTAATTATTAGTTATAAGGGTGCTTATAAATGTTACTAGACTTTTGGACTTCGTGTTCCAGTTGGTCATTGTTAAGCCGGCACCAACGAGTTTTTTGCGATGTCAATTCTTGTTTTTTATGTTGCAAATAACAGAAATAAAGTAAGTAAAGCTTTTAAGAACATTTCCATAAAATTACAAAATTTCCACAAAAAAATTTATGGCAGTCTATTTTGATATGAAATAAAACTAAACTAAATAGAAACCAAGGAGCTTGACTACTCTGGGGCTCAATCAAACTGTCAACAACAAGATACACCAATAATCAGAAAAAAAAATAGCAAGTTTTTTTATATAACCGTCTAAACCGTCGTGTCTCGTCCTACATACGACATACGAGACTCACAGACTGTTTTTAACTCACGGCAACGATTGTGTGGAAGACATCTTGTATTAATCAAGTTTTAGTGTTTATTGGAAAAAAAAATATGTCAGTTGAATCAAATTAAGAAAAAGGGCTATAAAGAACAAATTATTTGTGAAACGTGGAAAAAGATAACTTTAGTGATAGTGGGAATCGAACCTGCGTCCCTTCCGAACCGGGGAAGTGCTCTGCCGCAGGTGAGCATTTTGGGAACAAACAAGCATGCAAACTTTAAAAAAAAAATCAGATACGCCTAAAAAATGCCTATTACCTAAAGCCATTTTTTCCAAATATTTTAAATGCATATACAGCTCTGTTACGGCTTTATAATAGTAAAAATTTAAAAATACGTAGGCGCATATCTGTGGGTGAACTAGTTAATATGATACGCTACAAAATATTGAATAATATTAGTATATTGACGGGTTGACAACATCTGGCTCCGCAATTTCCTATTCCGTCCGACTGTCCGTCACGGGGACGCCATGTTTATTTATTTCCTTCTAACATTTCATATTATCTTTGGTATCACTTGTTCGAGAGTTTTTGAACGGTGATATTTTGACATGGGAGTGAAAAATATGTAGAAAAATAAGGCATCGACAATATGTTGGTTATAATATCGACTTCTTAGATATTTTTTTTTAAATTAAGATCGATTCTTACTCACTGCAACATTTATTGATTATATTCCAAGGACCGGTATCCAGCAAGATGTATATAGGATTTGGTGATAATACGTGCCGTGTGGGGCCGGCTTTAGAACTGTCCCACCCCTCTCTACCCACGGAAGTCGTAAGAGCCGACTGAGGGAATACCGGGGGATTGGACAGCAGCACTCCCTCGAGTATTAACAACATTCACTGTGATCGCCAACCCGCCTGCCAAGCGTGGCGATTACGGCATTATGCCCCATGACGGAACCGCTCGTTGTAGCGTTCTCTTGGGGAGACCTATGTCCAGCAGTGGACTTTGAAAGGCTGATGGATGGATGGATGGAGTAATGCAATATAAAAAACGTCCTTATAATGTTTTCTATAAAGTTAAGAAAATTCTATGTATAAACTAACTGATACCCGCGACTTCGCTTCGTTTGCTTTGCATATTATGTGGTTATAAAAATCTACTTAAAACTTTAAGTGCATCTACACTTTTTTTTAGATAAGAGATAACCTTAGGAAACCTTATTAAAATATATTTTGTAGTTTTTCTGTGATGTGCGGACAACGGACCTCTAGTATAATTTTAGTTGCATGCATTTTGATTTACGCACTAAGTCTTGAAAAATAATTTTAAATAAAGTTAAAATAATTAGATTACTCTAAATAATTCTTAACTGAAACATAAACAATCCAAAGATAATAATTAATTTAAACCCGTAACTTACATTTGATTGAACTAAACACAGATAAACAAAATTGAAAGCAACCCAATCATAACGGATCACAACAAATTCAAAATCCGAAACAAAGGAGCATCGTTCAAACGAATAAAGTGAACGAACGAGTGAACAGATTGAGTGAACAATATCTTATTTTGCAATAATCCGCTAGGAACTGTGCTAATTTCCTGAAAGAGATGAAATAACGGCGTGAGTGCCGTTATAAGCACAAATGTTTACAATAAACGATCGTTTTTGTATGTAAAATAGGATATATTAGACGAGTAATATCTACGTTTTGTTGACGCTCAATCTATACGTCTAATTTAAGAAATAATATTGAAATATGACGCGCGCGCCTAAACTTAAGAGCTAAAATAAATTATTATTATGAAAATAGTAAAAGATTATAATGTTATAACATCTAAAATTAGAACAGTCAAGCAGTTCATATTACGCCCATTTTTTGCTGTCTTTGCTAAGTTCTAGTATAGCCGCTAAAATAAATAATAATTACTAATTATTAATATTTAATTGTTTATAAAAGAGGTTATTAAACGTTAATATCAGAAGCATATTTTTGAATCAATTATATAGTAAACATCTAATAGGATTATTAATTATATAAAAAAAAGGATTATTAATATATTTACCCTGTCATCCCACTTATATTACAAATATTAAAAAAAAATTGCGTAAATGTTTGACTTTTTTCGTAATCCTTAAAACGAAAACTGCTGACCGATTTTGTTGAAATTTTTCACACACAATATATGACGGAACCCACGGGAACTATTTTTTCGGGACGAAAAGTAGTAAGTACTTATATATCCATTTCACAACTTCTCGGTAGCCACCACCTCAGCCAGAAGGCAAGTGTACACAATATACAACGTAGTTCTTGTCCCAACATTATTATATGGAAGCGAAAGTTGGGTATGCAAAAAGGAGCATAAGAGTAAAATCAATGCGGTCGAAATGCAATCTCTGAGGAGAATCTGTAGAGTTAGGATTGATTGACCGTATTTGTAACGACGACATAGGAGAGCAAGTAGGTATAAAGAGAGTATTGGTGTAAACATGCGAAAGGGAATGCTCCGATGATTCGGACATGTGGAAAGAATGCTGGACGACTGTACAATGCGAAAGTGGAAGGATATAGGTACAGGGGAGACCGAGACTCACCTACCTAGACCAAATCGGTCATGCACTGAAGGAATGTGGAGTCAGGAGTTGCCGAAATCGGCGAGCGTGCATGAAGAGAATTATGAATGTTGAGGAAGTGAGAGATGTATCCAAAAATAGAGCCATATGGCACTCTGTTCTCTCTGCTTGCACGGGATTTTGGTCTAGGTAGAATTTTGCATTTCCCGCCTAAACAAAAAAAGAAAAAAGGTAGAATTTTGCATAAAGATAATTATTGTTGCATAGACTAACGTATTTATATTCTGAAGTCCAGATTAAAGTTGTAAATTAGCATCTATTGCCATACCATTTTATTAATCTTAATAAGCTTTAAAACATATTTACATATTTATCTAAGTTTAGTAAAGGTTTTGGTATATATTTTAATACATAAAATTTTAAAATTAATACTGATATTTAATTATGCAAATAAAAAAAATTCATCGGTATAATAAGTTAACATTTAAGACTAATTTCTGTAAGTATCTAAAATTATCTAAGTTTGTATACATCACGTAATAATAAAATTTTAGATAATAATAAGTAGGTACTTTATGAAGATTACGCGAATACACTTATTATCCAATAAAAAAAAAATATATTTTTTATTACTCGAAATAACCTTTTAGTAATTGCATATGTATATACGTTACCTATAACAAAATACCAATTTTAAGATTTTGTCCGTCTCTTTGTTTGATAATCTTCGAAACGGCTGAACCGATTGAACTTTCTCTGGCAGATAGCTGATGGTATAAGGAGTAACTACTTTTAATTTGGAAAAATAATAAGAAGTTAAAACCTTTATGTAATTAAAACTAGTGAATTTGTCTCGTGAATAAAGATGTAAGAAGAGGTAAGTTTCTTTGTATGGTGTTGGATTTATCGGCAGCTCAGCCGGGCCGGCTTTCATTTCCTGCGCTCCGCTCTTGTCGAACTTACTATTTGTACAAGTCACAAGAGAAAGCGATGCAAATATACGCATGACACATATTATTTATTCTGACTGTTGGCGTGGCGACGCGTCACCACATTGTGTCGCTATTATGTGTCATACGGGAGACGGTGGTAATCATCGGTCGGCCAAACAAGTAAGTAATCCCACTTGGACCTAACTCTACCACCTGTAAAGCAATGGGATGATAATTGCTCTCCTCCTTTATTCGCCTCGTATGACATCCATGGGAAGGAATGGGGTGGTGACACTTATATACTTAGTCCGTCACCACACGAAAAAATATACGATTTGAATAAACACAGGGATAACTAACCAAATGGTAAAGTACATTTGTCTCGCTGGGCAGCATGGGAAGCACATGGCCTGATGGTGCGAGAGCTGCCCCTATATACTGCACTAGCTGGCTACCATACCACCAATTCTTCCAGCTTTGGTTGGACACGTCTAAAAATGGCCCCAAACATTGTATAGCAGTGTCTTCTGATGTACCATCAAATTGTCCATCGCATCTTAACGAGACGACCGTCACTTTCAGCGGCAGAGGCTTGCCTGCCAATCACGCTGCCGCGACTCTTTATCCGTCATTTTCTTTGACAAAATATTGAATATTTGAAAATAAACCTTTACCTCACTTAAAAACGTAATCACGATTTTATGTGTTTTTCAATGACTCAAATGTCTTTAACATTATATTTAGCTAATTAGTAATCACTTAAGTTTCGCGATATGTGACTATTTTAATCGAATATATATTTAGAACTAGAAGGTCACTAGATCATAGGATCGTTATCTTAAAGTATAATGATATAAATACTTTTGATATTAAATGTCACCGATGAAAAAAAATCACGAAACATCAGAAACCGATTTAGATTTATAAAATTTGCGCTCTTATTAGTATATCAATAGCTAAATCTATTTTAGATGCCTATTTTTTACACAGTTATAGTATCGATATATTATCGAATTGTTAATGGTATTAAGGTAAAATTAATCTTTTCACATTTTAATTTACATAAAACATTTCGAATAAATTCAACCACCTAATAAATAAACTTTTCATTTTACGTTTTATTAAATATAACGGAAAATTATGTCGATGTGATGACATTATTGTGAGAGCTTCTTCTTCTTCTTCAGCCCTCGCTTTCTTTTAATAGTTTATATTACGGATTTTTTTGTTAACCCGTGAAAAGACCCTGAGGTTTGACACGTGATTTGTGTAACAACTGATCAACATTACTTTAGCTTTCTTTTTTCTTATTGCATGTAGTGGCAGACGAGCCACAGCCCATCTAATGGTAAATGGTAACCATCGCTTATGGAATCAACTGTACCGAGAGTATGGTCAAGCCGCTGCTCACCGTTTCATTTCACAAACATGAAATGAAGGAATAAATGGCTATCTCCTGCTACAGCCGAAATGCAATGATGCGCTTCATGGCCCGGTCACACGGGAGATGATGGTACCAACCCGCTCGGGCCCGATACCAAGTGAGTTCCTCCCCACTTGGTACCCACCCTGGCCTAATCGGGTCGGTATCACCGTCTTCTGTGCGGACCGGTCATGAAACACGTCAGTGTGTTTTGGCTGTAGCAGAAGATAGCCGTCTATTCTTTAATTTCATAGCTGAGAAATGAAATTGTTGGTGGTATAATTAAGTCCATGAGCGATGGTTCCCACTTACCATCAGGACCCCTACGTGGCTCCTCTGCCGCCATTATCAATAAAAAAGAATATGTAAAAGCAGTTTTATATCATAATAAACGCATATTAACTTAAAACTTTATGAATATATTAAAGTCGCTCTCATCTTCTTAATTGAGCCAGTGTCGAGACTATGGTGCGAGAGGATAATCACATTGTTTATTTTGATTCATTGCACTTTGTTTGCATAAACTTGGTGTTTATTGCGCTTCTTGCACCAATCGGATATTTACATGTTAGTCTTTGAAACAATGTTAATTTATTATATATAATCTCGAAGTATATAAACTATCATTTTCTTGAATGCTGTAAGTATTCGGAACGATATATTACGTAAAAGTAGTTTTATTTCATCATGTATAATATTTATATATATATACCTGTAACTTAGATATACTATTTTATTCTTAGTTCATAATTCTTTTACTTGTCCGTGTGGTGACGTACTAAGAATACAAGTGTCACCACCCCATTCTTTCCCACGGGTGTCGTATGAGGCGACTAAGGGAAGTGAGAAATTATCATCCATTGCATGACTGGTGGTAGGGCTGGGTACCAAGTGGGAGTACTCATTTGGTATAGGGCCCGAGCGGGTTGGTACCACCATCTCCCGTGTGACTGGCGATGAAGCACATCGTTGCGTTTTGGCTGTAGCATGAGACAGCCGTTTATTCTTTCATTTCATATCGGTGAAATGAAATGGTGAGCAGCGGCTTGACAATACTCTTCTCGGTATAGTTGAGTCCATTAGCGACGGTTACCATTTACCACCAGATGGGCCGTGGCTCGTCTGGTACTACATGCAATAAAAAAAAACTTGCTAATTTTTCTCTATGTACTTAATTGGTAGATTTGGGAGATAGCTCTTTTTTTGTAAGGAATACTATATATAGGGTTTTACGTACCTAACTCATTAAATAATAAAATATGTGTGTATCTAACGTTTTGATGATGTGATTGTGGTTAACAATGGGCTGTGCTTTTGGTATAGTTATAAAACGTTAATATCCGAGAAGTCTCATACCAGTCACGAAGTCAGTAGAGAAGAAAATAAGAAAAAGAATTAATTAAAGAATAAAAAACCACAAAAAAACCAATATTGTTTACAATCCGAGTGAAAATCGAAAGATAAATAATTTCGTTTGTGTTTTTTTTTTTCAGGTAAGTTTGATTATTATTTCTACATTGAGACACTACATACACCAGGTCTTCCGTAAGTTTGTAATTTGTAATTTTTCCTATAAACACACATATACTTACCCATTGCTCGCCTCTTTTGTCTCTTTCATTCCCATCAGATTCTTCATACGTCGATAATTCGTACCTATTAATTTTAATAACTTTTTTTTATTTTTTTCATTTTAGGTGGGCAAAAATGTGCTACCGCACACCCCGCTGCCCGGGGAGACAACGGGCTAGTGTGGGGCTCTCACCCACTAAAAACCCACCGTGCGCCCTCACCCGCCCTTACTACGGCGGATCACGGGCACCGCGTCGCTTCGACCGCGATCCGCAGGCGGCAGCCCCTTTGGGCACCCTCTCTTATGCGACGCCCCGCGCACTTGAGCGTCACACCTTCGCGGTAGGCTTCCGCGGACGATAGGGTACTCCCCGACCCCACCGTCCGCAGCCTTGGCTAGGGTGGCATCAGGCGCAGGTAAGCACGCCCACGCCGGCCCACGAGCCGGCGGTGAATCAGGTCCGCGAAGGAGGATTCCTCCCGGGCTCTCTCCGCTGCCTCCTTCCGCGAGATGACAGCCTCGTAAAAGGCGGCGACCGCGGTCCAGGCCCTGTCACTGCCAACCATCGCTCGCGCAATGGCCGGCAGCGACAGGTTCACGCCTATGACTGCAGTGAGTTCCCGGCGCTGCACATCCCAGGCTTGGCATGACTCGAGCGTGTGCTGCGCCGAGTCCTCGCCGCAGTCGCAGTGGTGACAGCCTGGGGTCGTCTCCCTCCTAGCGACCGTGTTCAGGTATTTGCCGAAGCAACCTTGCCCTGACAAAACCTGCACCAACCGGAAGGTGAGGACCCCGTGCTGCCGCCCTGCGCATTCTTTCAAGATCGGCTGGAGCGCCCCCACGGTCCAGAGACCAGCCCGGGGCGTCTCCAGTCGAGATCTTCACTTTTGGACGGTGGCACAGCGGGCATCTTCCCGCCACACTGAGATTGCGCTTGGCAAGGGGCGGCTGCCCCCCGCCCGCGCCGTCGACACCCACCGTTATCGGCGGGTGTCGACGGCGCGGGCGGCACTTTAGGCGAAAAATGTTTGCCAACGTTTATACGTTGGCAAACATTTCCGCCTCCAGATCCCACGAGGGTTTCCAGCCAACGCGCAGGCTGCATCGCACGAAACCGTGCGGTATCCGCGTATTGCCCTGACCACTACGACCCTCTGTGGACGCCACAGAAGGGCCCTATTGCGAGCGGCCAGGGACTCCGCCCACACGGGCGCGCCGTACAGTGCCATTGACCGTACTACCCCCGCGTAGAGTCGTCGACACGCGAGACTCGGTCCGCGCAGATTCGGCATCAGTCGCCCGAGGGCGGACGCCGTGCCGACGAGCTTTGGCGCAAGACGGCAGAAGTGCTTGTCAAAGTGCCACCGTCCATCCAATACCAGGCTCATATATTTGATGTGGGCCTGGATTGGAAAGCCCACACCATTGACCGTTATCGAGGCGCTGGCGGGTGGGCCACGTCGGGGCCCATGGAAGAGTAGGGCCTCCGACTTTTCAAGGGCCACCCTAAGCCCCAGCGCCTCGATCCGCCTGACCACCTCCGCGGTACCTGAGGTGGCCAACATTGCCACCTCCTCGAGGGTCCCGCCCCGGGCTGTGACGAGCGTATAGTCTGCGTAGCAAATTACGCCCAGGCCAGGGGGGAGCCAGCCACGGAGGACCCAGTCGTAGCCGATGTCCCACAGGAGCGGCCCTAGAACCGAACCCTGTGTGACGCCGCACGACATAGCCCTCCTTACAACGTCCCCTTCCCAGTCCACGAAGAGGACGCTGCGGTCGTCGAGGTACGGAGTGCCTCCTTGATGCAGCCGAATGGCAGACTATTGAAGGTGTTGGCGATGTCGAGCGACACCGCCAATAGCACTTCCCTCAAGGTGATGGTCTCCGCAGCCGCGGCCTTCATGCGCAGAATGGCGTCGACCGTAGACCGACCCGCTCGAAATCTGAACTGGGCATCAGATAGGTCGGGGCCAACCGCACTTAGATGCCGGACAATGCGGGCAGCGACTACCTGCTCGAGGAGTTTGCCCACCTCCTCCAGCAACACGATGGACCTGAAGGCCGCGACTGTATTCGGAGATCGTCCCAGCACGAGCTTCCCCTCCTTCCAGCAGTCAGGGAACCGTCCGGACATCAGACAAGCGTCGAACAGTCCCCTGAGGCGGGGCTCAAGGTGGTCGAGGACCAGGGCCAGCACTCGGGCGGGAACCCCGTCCGGCCCGTGGGCGGCGCTTCTCCGCATACGCGCTGCCGCCACCCCCATTTCCGTCGTCGTCACGGGCGGTACCTCCCCGTCGTCGGCCTCCCGGTCATCATCTGGCGGAGCCATAACCGGGGGCGTGTGCACCGCTCGTGGAGGGAATAGTCCCTCAACCACCTCAGAGAGGAAGCCCGGCCGGAGGGTCTCCGTAAGGTGGGGGGGGCCTGGGCGCGGAGCTTGTTAAGCACCGCGCGTTACGGGCGTCCCCAGGGATCACGCTCGAGACTCTCCAGCATCTCTTGCCTTTTTGCGTCCTTGGCGCGACAGATGGCCAGCTTAAACGCGGCGCGCGCACTGCTGTACGCCACTCCCCCGCTCTTCATTGCAGATTCGGCGACGTCGGCTGCGGGTGTAGGACCTCCGGGCACGAATACAGACCTCACGGAGGTCCGCCAGCTCCGGAGACCACCAGTAGACCCCCCTCCGTCGAGGCGGGCGCCACACGCGGGGCATGGCCGCATCGCAGATCTGCGTGAGCATGCAGCGAATATGGGCAGCCTCGGCGCCCACGTCTTCCGTCAGAGGGGGAGGCAGCCAAGATTGAAAAATGGCCGCCTCCACCAGCAGGTCCCGGTCGAGCCTACCCACAGCCCATCGCGGAAAAGCGGGAGTTCTGTCCGTCGCGTGACCCCTGCTGGCGTCCTGAAGGGCCCGGGAGACCTCTATCTGAATATATCTGTGGTCAGATAGGTGTCTCGACCTCCTCCAGGACTATTAATTTTAATAACTATTATAACCTACCCGAGGCATGAAGGTTTACTCTCACTCACTCGTTTTAACATAACCATAGATCACTATTCGTGAGAGCCTATTGAATTACATGCAAGGCATTGATGAAGTGTAGGTACCTAGCCTAACAGCAATTTTTAGATAAGAAAATGGATCTAGCGTGGCTGAAACGTACTTTATGCTAACAAAATTATACACACATACACATAGCATCACGCCTGTATCCCCGAATGGGTAGGCAGAGGTGCATTACACACCCACGATTCGCCAGCTATGTTTAAATCCCACGTAATAGGGGGCGAGCCTATTGCCGTTTACCAGGCACATTTCTAAACTCCGGGCTGATACTGAAAATGTTTCTTTCTAGGAAAAAGCTCAATTACACCGCCCGACCCGGGGATCGAACCCGTGACCTCATGATCAGCAATCGTATACACTACCGCTGCGCCACCGAGGCAGTTCAAAACGAACAATGTTCAGTAACAAAATTAATTTTAATAAAAAAGTAAAACCGGATAAAACAAAAAAATATACAAATAGAAACTTGATCATAAATTTAGGGTTCGCCCGAGTGTTGTGGGTTCGATACCCACACAGGAAAACTCTTTGTGTGATCCACAAATGATTGTTCTGAGTCTGGGTGTACTTTGTGTCCGTTTATTGTATATTTGTAAAGTCCCCCGCGATACAAGGTTTATTTCTTAGTGCAGGGTGATGTCTTTAAAAACCAAAAAGCCATATCTTTAATTTTCAGACAAACTAGAAACATTTAATAAAACTATGAACAGTAATTAAGTAACAGAACCTTACTAAGTAAAATATGGCGTGGGAATACTCTAGCATTTGCTGTCGCTTGTGCAAGCGCAGCTCTAGGATCTAATCGAGATACAATCGAACAGCTCCGCTGACGTTATCGATTACAAACTGCATGTTATGTTCAGTTTATTAAAGACTAATAGTATGTTTAAATGGATTTATACTGTGGTGTCAATTATTTGTTACAATATAACTGCCGCTAGCACCAGTAAGTTAACTTAATATTTACAAGATTCTGATTTGGGGGGTTAGAATGTATCTCACTCAATCGTATCGACATCGCATCGTTTTATTGTGATTGGATGAGAGATCACTGTGATTGGCTGAGGGATTATCACGACATCACGCGTCGGTTTCTCTACCAATCACAAGCGCGATGATACGATGTCGATGCGATTTAGTGAGTTATATTCTACGGGCCCTGTGTGGACTTCAGAATTAGGTTATATATTTCTATAGTACCTACGCGAGTGGTAAACAAACAAGGCATCACTTGCGCGTCGCATCTCCAAGGAAAGGGACAGGAGGTGGCGAGTATGTGTAACACGGAGGGGAATAGGGCTTCCAGCACTCTTACTTACTATACGAAACACAACAGCTGGAGTACCTATAACTGTTGTTCCACGGCACGCTAATCTTCTGTGAGAGGTCCGTAGGTTGGTAGATACTTTCTCCATCGAG
This sequence comes from Leucoma salicis, assembly GCA_948253155.1. NCBI lineage: Eukaryota > Metazoa > Arthropoda > Insecta > Lepidoptera > Erebidae > Leucoma > Leucoma salicis. Next base: position 27,414,837 of record OX411806.1, read on the forward strand.
CCGGCCCATTCACTTTGGAATAAGCAAGGCATTACCACAAAATATTATTATTTTTATCCGCGTGGTGACGGACTAAGAATACAAGTGTTACCACCACATTCTTTCCCACGGGTGTAGTATGAGGCGAGTAAGGGAAGTAAGCCATTATCATTCATTGCATGACTGGTAGGGCTGGGTATCAAGTGGGAGTACTCACTTGGTATCGGGCCCGACCGGGTTGGTACCACCATCTCCCGTGTGACCGGCCATGAAGCACATCGTTGCGTTTTGGCTGTAGCAGGAGATAGCCGTTTATTCCTTCATTTCATATCTGTGAAATGAAATGGTGAGCAGCGGCTCGATAATACTTTCGGTATAGTCGAGTCTATGAGCGACGGTTACCATTTACCATCAGATGGACCGTGGCTCGTCTGCCACTACATGCAATAAAAAAAATAAAAAATAAAAATTATAAATACGGAACTCTATTCTACGGGACATCAATTATCGACATACATACATGCATATTGTCACTTTTTTCCCGTAGGGATAGGCAGAGTCCACTTCTCTCCACTTGCTACGATCCTGACACACATCTTTCGCTTCATCTACTTTCATCAGCGCTTTCATGCATGCTCGTTGGTTTCGAGTACTCTTAACCTGGCCTTCCTTAAGAACGTCTCTGATCTGGTCAAAATACGTTCGCTGAGGTCAACCTCTACCAACTTGCCCATTTTCACACCATCAATTATCACTGTGCAAAAAATTATTGCCCATAGGATTCATCAACTTTTCAGGGATAAAAAAAATCTATTTCTTTTCCTTACTACATGTATACTAAATTTCATAATGCTCGGTTAAGTAGTTATGGCGTGAAGGTGTTACAAACAAACAAACGCACTTTTGCATTTATATTAATATGATTTTTTTTAGTACTTAACATTACAGGCTATTTACTATACTTACCTAATTAATTATTGTGAAGGAGATCAATATGGTTGGAATTCGAGTCCAGGGCTTTGTGGAAATCCGTCTTATATTAATCTATTTTTACTTAACATAATATCCATTAAGCCGTGCGGGGCCGGCACCAAGAATAGCTCCACCCCGTCTCTTCCTATGGGAGTCGTAAAAGCCGACTAAGGGATTACCGGGGGTCCGGGCAGCAGCGTTCCCCTGTTGTACTAAAAACATCCACTGCGATTGCCAACCCGCCTGCCAAGCGTGGCGATTATGGTAAAACCCCCCATTTTGGGGAGGCCTATGTCCAGCGGTGGACGATGAAAGGCTGATTGATGGATGGAATATCCATTGTTAGACATATCGTAGTAGTTCCTTTTTTTCATATTTTATTATTAATTTTAATAAAATCATTTCAATCTAAACGACTGTCTTATGCGAAGGAATACAAGCATTACTGATTAAAATTTAAATGGCAGAATATGAAGTAAAAATATATGATATGGCAATTAGATATTTAACTATTTACTGCCTTACTAATAAACGTTAAATAGTTATTTAGTGTTTTGTCTTTGTCATTAATATGACAATTTGACGTTGAAAGAACAGAACAAAATACTGGGGTTAAAGTTTAGTTCTGTAATTACATATTAAACTAAATTACAATTAAGTGCCTATATTCTATATCACTCTGACGGTCTAACATAACAAAAGTAAGTCCTCTTACATCAATCTAATTCCAGCCAAGACTAATTGTCGAATGGGCTCTACTGATCGGCCGGTGAACACAGATTAGCCGCGCTCACCCCCTTGAAGCCGCACTGTGATGATACTTGAAGCTGATCGTATCAAAGACTTGCTCTTTCCAAGCCTGACTGAGGAGTTATTGATACAGACGTAAGTGGGAGAAATCTTTTTGTGAAAAAAAAAACCTTTAAGTGGATAGGTATGTTACGAAGGAACTTATAAGTGGATTTGAATGATGCAAACGATACATAATGCTTGTGTAGGACGCGGTTGCCGTAGGGCAATAAGACAATTAACGTTTACGTAAAAGCGTAGGTATCCACCGGATAAGTTGCGGATTCAAATCCAGCTCGAAGTTTAAATATAATAACAAATTAATTTGCCTATTTCGCTTCGCCTATATAGGTAATCCTTAGTTTTCTAATTAACTAAAGGAACCAAATGATATATTTGTACATTTTCGACGCATACGACATAGAAGGGGCCAGTAGTCTGCAGGAATATCTGTAGCCAGCACAATCTCTGTATTATCTACGCTTGCGCTTCAGGTTACAACCAGTTGACAAACTGCACTACGTGATATTGTAGCCATTACTCCTCGTGATTCATATCGAACACCCCCTGAACTACCCTGCAGACCAATGCTCCCTAAGATAACGACCCACCCGATGTAACTATAACAAGCTTTAAGTGTTAGCTTACATTACGAATTTTTGAGTAAAACTAATCTTATATTTAAATTTCTTTTTGAATATCATACCCAAATAAAAAGCTCGGAATGACATATCATTAAAAACATTTAATACATTACAAAGAAAAATTAAAAATGATCTAATTAATCAAAATAAAACAAAGAAAATTGGCAGTCGGAAAGTGATACTATATAATTTGAAAAAAATAATAATAATGTGCCCAATCCAAGTGACAGTTGGAAAAACGCGCCAAAACTACCGTTGACAAAGCACCGCTGTGTGAGCCGAAACAATCAACGAATTCACATCATACAAACGAATCGGACATTTATTGTTCTCTATCGTTACATTCCACCTCTGTTGTTTATAACAGAGACGCCCAATTTGCTAGGGAGGACGTTTTATCTCGTTTTTTGCTATTTTTTCGTGCACACCGAACAAAGGTGATATGACAGGTCTCAGTGTAGCCGGTATCAGTAGTCTGGCAGGACGAAAAACGAGAACTGAGTAATCGAGCAATCGAGTAAAAACAGAAGGAGCAAACGGGTGCGAGCCCATCGGCCCGTGACAATTGCATCTGCAGTCGAATTGTAGACGCCATGTTGGATTATAGCACACCTCTATTTCGATTGTCTAGTCGGATTTGTTTTCCTTTTCTTCTAACATTTTATTCATTTATATTCATACGTAATTACCTGTTAAAGTCATATGATACCAATTGTAATTAATTTATTTGCAATATTAGTTTGTTGTAATAAGATTTAGATTTAATTCGTATAACAATAGTAAAACCATACATTTCTCATATCAATTAAAAAAATATGTTATTCATGGCTTTGCAAAAGAGCTACGACTTTATAACATATGTTCAAAAATACAGGTCATATATTCGCAAATCTTTCAATGCGATGTTGGTTGTCGACCTTTCTTGGAAAGTGGGAGTCACACAATAGTGGTGCAACCTTAAAATATTCTTATTTTAATCGAGTAGGTGTATCGAGGAAGTGAGTATCGTGAGCGCCCGTGTGGAATACAGATAGTGACGGACGGTGGACGGTCATAACCGATACGATACATGGCACAGTATGGCGGAAATCTATTCATATTTTCAATATTCGTCCAATTTTAAACACGTGTAAAAGTTAGAAGTTTAATATTTGGGTTTAGTAGTAGGTATATGTATAATTGCGTGATAGTATAGAAATGCGCACAGTATATTTTTATGATATTTATTTTTTGTTATTTTATTATGTTACACAAGTACATTGTACTTATGTAACAATTCCTATTCAATCATACTTTGGTAAAGATTATTATGTTTATTAAAAATATAAGAATTATTTAAACTAAAGAATCGTTAAGATTAAAATAACGTTATTAACTGATAATCCAAACGCTCTTCCTCAAATTTGAATTCAAAATCAAGCAATTCTAATAAGTACCAACTTCAAAAGTTAACACTTAATAAAATCTAAGGAACCAATCGTTTTGTGACGTTTTCAACAAAAGAGTGCACCATCGGGGATGGATTCGAAAATTAAAATCTCGCGTTAGTTAGCAATGTTGGCAGCAGTGACGGCTGTCGAGCCAGTCATGTTGCCAGTTGCCAGTTCGATTTCAGGCTTGTTCTAAATATGTCAACACTTCTTTGTTATCGTGGGACGTGTGCGCGGAAATGAAAGTCCATCGAGTAGACGCTTCTATTATCGATGCATCGAATATTATATTATGGAAGATCGTTTTACAGTGAATTAGCGGATTTGCGTACACAATTTAATTTAACATTCAAGCACTTAATAAAGGTATACTAACCCGAAAAATGAAAAGACTTTTTCGTGGTAGTCGGATTTGTAAAGTAAGTCGGAGAAAAAACGGTCGAACGAAAACGTCTCTTACGAACGCTGCCTTAACGATGTGAGATATATGATTGAGTTCTAGAGAAAAGTTGTAGAGCTTGATAAGGCCTACAAAAAAGTCAGCACTTTTATAGTTAATTAAACACAAAGTGAAAAATGAAATCCAGGAGATGCAGGTTCAATTCCTGCTCGTGGCTGTTATTTTCGATTTCACATTTTTCACTTTGTGTTTAATGTATAGTGCTAAGCATGCCAAATGCTCAAAATATATATAAAAATATCTAAATACTTTTATAGTTAAGTCACAAAAAGTAGTTATTTATATTAAAGAAATAATATAAATCGGTAGGTCATGTTTATTGACCACCGAAGGAATGTAACATAGTTCCAGTGGCCCGCCGCCAATAAAGGCGGAGAGACGGCACACGGCGGATTTCTTTACTGGGTGAAGGCCCCACACTATCCTGTTCGTTGCCTCGAACGCCGGAGTGTGCGGTTAGGAACATTTTTTCCTGCCTTAACAAAAAAAAATGTCATGTTTATTGGTCATATTATCAACAATTATGAATTCTTATCAAAATAAGTAAATTTATCGTCTCAAGTGTTTAAAACAGAAGACTTTTCCCTTATACTGCATATAATTTGGACGAAGGGTTAAAGAGCGAACACGATATTGGTATGGAACCGCGACCATGTCGTCATCTATTAAGTGATATTTGGTTTTTCAAAAATATTTACCGCCCAACGAAGTGGGCACTGGTCAGCTAGTATAATATAACAGCGTGTGCCTCAATACTATTACGAAATATTAATATCTATGTGTTTAACACTTGGCATGGTTACCCGGCAAAAACTGTATAAAATTGATTAATTTACTTATTAATATTGACAGAGACATATATTTAATAGAACGTTAGATAACATAAACAAACTATTTTAATTTTGAATGAATGATGTCTCAAACCTATTCCTTATCTTATACTTAATGTACTTCGCCTTCACCTCCTATCCCCGCGGGTGTGATATAGTATAAAAAATACACCTAATTATACATATAGCATCCATCAAATTAATGAAAAAAAATACAATATTTAACATCAGACTCAGACACATGTAACATTAAAATAAATCTAAATAAGATAACACTACTGGAAGTGGGCAATAAAGCTAATAATTCAAAGTAAGTAATATGCTTTCTAATAAAAATCAATCAAAATTTGACTGACAATATCATGTAACGACATCGCATATTGTTAAACTCGTTCCGTTGACAGTAAAAAAAATCGCTAATATTTCAATTTCAACTTCTATTCGATAATTCTCGGCAACTCGAAGAAAACTTACATGAGTGACGTATCACTGTGCGCCAGGCTGTGAGATACCCACGTATTTACGTACGTACCTGTCGGCGTTCTCGTCAAGTTAAGCTTCAGCTGAATTCAACTGAAAAACTTTTCGTCTGACATCTCAGTTAGTGACATTTTCACTCCGAGAGACAGCTCATTGAGATCGCATAATGTGATTTTATAATATTCTGACATTAAATTTAGAAACTTTATTTGTGTTGACTATAACTAAGGTAAGTACACAAATATCCGGAGTTATTACGGTTTTTTAAGCAAAATCGACGCTCTCAACATGGCAAAGGCGTTAACATATACATCCTAATAGTGTCAGAACTAGTTCAATCGTCTCTTCATTAACATTTTTAGAATGTCAATATACAAGTCCTCACTACATATTATTTTTATACACAATTCTTTGTTTAATTTCTGTTGAGCCTTCTCTTATCAATTCACATGTCCCTATAAAACTATTAGTGTAATTTTTTTCTTATAATACACTAGTTCTACCGGTTACTATCTTATAGGAACCATCCATTTCTCCGTACTTAAAACTATGTCCTTTTCTGAGCTCCAGATTATAATGCTAAATTTCATAATCATTGGTACAGTAGTTACAACGTGAAAGCATAACAAACAAACTTACTTCCGCATTTATAGTATTAGTAAAGAAAATATGAAATATATGTATATTTTTCATCGTACGCCACTGTATCGTCACATGTCACCTGTCCGAACAGATTCCGATCACGATCCGTCGACATTATGTTTGTTCAGTCGTCAAAAATTCTTTTGTCCACGAGATAAGCTTCGCACCACTATAACATACTAGCGACGGGTAATTTTTTAAATCGAATCGACTATAAATTGTGACTATATTATAGCTTAAAATATTAGTTTATGCTATTCAATATGTTACTTATCGAATATTCATTTTTGGATAAATAGTTATTAAATTGGGTTGAATTTATTTTTGGTTGTCTGTATCATTGAACAGAAATACTGATTACTGACACATTGCAGTTCTTAAGACCATCACATCGCCCATTAAAACTTTGAAAAACTATTAGAGTTTATGTGAAATATATTTTTTATAATTAAAAGTAAACTAAATAAAAAAATACATTAAATAAAAAATAAAAGTCGTAAATTAAATAAAGAGTATGGATTAGTATACATTAATCATTTATTTCTTCTGTAAATATAGTATACATAAAGCATAACCGTACCACTGAGTAAGATTTTGGAAAAAAATCGCTGATGTTGTTTCCTAAGGGCTTGCATTCCTAATTTTAATACAGTTTACATCATTACTATGTTACTTCGATATTTTAGTTTGCACTCGCCCAAGAAAGTTTCTAATAAATACATTTAATTAGTATTAGTAATTTAATTAGTATAATGCCACCTGTGTAACATATTAATTGCGTACGCTCATACACTTGGTTACTATAATATAAATTATAAATAACACTATATATTATTACTAAGACTATGAGCTGATCACCTTACAGACCGCCGACTCGTTGTCACCACAGGCTATAAAAAAAAACTCAAGTTTATATCTATCAAAATTATAATTTGAATTGTTAAATATTCGTCGTCCTGTTAATACTACTAGTCTAACTTGTTCTCTAATGAGGATCTATTTTTAAAACGCCACGCGCTGAATTCTCCATATTTATAACATTATATAAGATTTCTATCGCCCACAAAACAATATTTTAGTTAGAATTGTGAATATGTAAAGATAAAAATCTACACAGCTCCTGCAATAATTCAGATCGCTATCGACTATGTAATCCGCCGTGTCGCCCGATAAAAAGAGACGAATCGTAAAAATCGCGCTCGATTAAGTTTTTATCGGTTTTTTACCGATAAGAGTCGCGCTTCGTCGAAAGTAGTTAGTGAATGGTTGATTGTCGACCGGTAATATCGTCGATATTGTGCATCTGATAGCGCGGAAGGCGACATTATTTGACGGTTTGTTTTTAATTATTTATTTTTTAAAACGCAAAAGTGACGCGTGCATATTTATTATTTAAGAAAAGGGTATCTAAATTTGTGTACTTTTAAAGGGTTTTTTTTCCTGTATTTAAGTATTAATTTTATGCGATTATTTTATGTAAATAATTTGAAATTTTATTTGTTTTAACATATGGTATTATAACACGTATTTATCGCGTGATTCATTTTATCCGTGGTTGTAATAAATAATGATTTAGAAAGGAATTTCAATATTGTATCGTTTGTTAAATTTTTATGCATCATAGACATGAAGCTATGTGAATTAAAGTTGAAGTATTTAAACATTTTTGATCTATATTTTTTAGCATTTGACATGCTCCGCCACTTTTAAAGTATAAATTCCTTATTCCTTATTCTCAAATAATTTATACTTTGAAGTATTTAGATATTTTTATATATATTTTTAGCACTTGACATGATTAGCACTATACATTAAACACAAAGTGAAAAATGTGAAATCGAAAATAGTAATAAGATAATAATCCTGCTCGTGACTGTTATTTTCGATTTCACATTTTCACTTTGTGTTTAATGTAAAGTTGAAGTATTTAAAATAATAAATATATTTTTCTTTTGGTTTTTCTATATTTTCTACTATTTTTTTTTCTTAAATAAATTAATTATGACTCAGAAAGCATATAATTCAGAAAGCAACCAAATTAATTGTACCTAAAAATGAATGTATACAGCAACAACACTATTAAAATAAGAATCAAATTCAGTATAAATTTATATTCGCTTTGCAGTTAAAATATTTTAGCCCAGCGTCATTTTCATTTTTTTAATATAATTAGATTTAACGATATTTACACACATTTGACAAGTATGACGAGTAGTCGTTTATTATAGTGCTTGCTAACTTAACGGTTTTAAGTTTTCTTTTTCGTAGGTGTTGCTAATCCATGTGATACCCATCTACAGATATGTTTAAGCTTAATAAAGTATTCCACTAATATACATAGTTTACATGGTGATGAAAATTCAGATACAACAACAATGATATCTATGTACTGTGATAGATATATAATGTGAATTTTTATACTTTTTTTATAAATTATAAATACAGAAAATTCAGTTTCTTACCTAACAATCACAAATGTGCCACGGTCATTAGGACGCGGGTGCTCGGACGTTGTAAATGTAATTTTAGCACTAATTGAATTATACCTTTTTAATAGGTCTCAAATAATCTTAATTTTACATTTTATCGTTCGTTGAGTTTTACATAAATACTTATTAATCGTTACCTGCGAGAGATGGAACGGTAGGAAGCTATCTGAATAAATATTATTAAAACATTTTATTTGATATGCCACGATAATCTAATAGATAACTCGAATGGAGGACGTTTTGCTGCCCTTAAACTACTGATAATTCTACTAACATACTCGTATCTGTGATAACAGCATTATTTACTAGCCACGCTGATAAAAGTGATTCCTGCACTTCGTACCAATACTGAACACTTCTCCGGAGAGCATTCCCGTTTCCGTAGACTAGATGTAAAGGTCTAATTATGAGATATTCTACACTAACAATCAATCAATCAATCAGCCGATTGCAGTTTATTGATTGTCTAACTCTAACCTAATTTTCACGACAATATTCCAACTGCACTTGCAGTCCTTCAGACCTTCTAGTAAGCAGACGTTTTATTCTATGTTTGTGAATTCCTGTATTCATTTCTGATCTACTCCGAGTAGTCATCGTTACACGTAACTACGTACATACAATATCCTGGTAGACGTGTTAGACGTAAGATATACATATAAAAATGTATATTTTTGTAGATCAAGTCCAAATAGCATATACTTAATGAAGCACCGAACGGTTTGTTTGGACCAATCCCGGACAATACTAACGTGTTATTTTTTTAATTTTGTATTAAAAAATAACATGTTACTATTGATCCAGGAAAATTTCACACGTTTTTTTCTTGTTGAAACTAAGTACTAAATCAGGTAAAACAACGAACAAAGCATGTTCATAAAACTGGTCTCTATGATAATGTGATTGGATCCGTGTGTTGACGCACTAGGAATATAAGTCCCACTTGATTCTTTCCCGTGCATGTCGAGGGAAGTAAGCATTGCATTACTGGTGGTAAAGTTGGGTACTAAGGGGAAGGCTCCCGTATGACTGACCATGAAGCATTTCGGTGTTAAAACGGAAGATTCATCCATTCTTTAATTTCACATGCACGAAATAAAACGGTTACCACTTACCATCAGATGGGCCGTAGCTTGTCTGCCACCATAAGCTATAAAAAAGTCATACAACGACAAATCTGTTTCAACCCGACTTGGGGCTATGTAGACGTTTTTGTTATTGAAGGAATAATATGATAACATTAACAATATATAAAATTATATAGATTCGCTTCGCACATGCGAATGAACGCAAACAGCCTACCTGTTTCTAAGCTGTAACCACCGCTTAAGGACTTCAGCAAAACCAGGAGCAAACCGGCTACTGAGAGCAAAGTTCTCTTTTCAAATCTCATTTAAAAGAGGAATACCGCAGCAGGAAGTTAATTCCAGAACTTACACGTACGTGATAGTAAACAGCTGGACACGAACCTACTAGAACTTTTCCAGGTGTTATGAATGAACCTAACTAAGACGCCTTATCGTTGTACCTATAATCGGGTAGAAGTCAATAGATTCAATATTTTATTATGTAAAAATGTAAATAAATAAACATAAATCCTTATTAGTTACATGTAATAAAATAAAATAATTTATTTAATGTATCACATTTTGTATTAATGAGAAATGTATATGGCTATAAGAACACGAGCCTATACATTTTTTTATTGATTATGTATCATTTTTTTATTTTTTTATTGATTATACAACCATATTTCCTGAATGATAGAATAATTTAAATACCAAATTAGGCGCGAATATAATATGTTTAAATTGATATCTTTCCTTAAGTATATTGTCATGTTCATGAATAACCATGCACATAAGTATTACAGTCGTATTCAATATCCTGTCGTAAAATTTAACACGAAATTTGCAAAGAGGTTAGTATTTGTATTAATGCCCGTTTTATATTAGCGGTTTGTCTAATTTAAAACATAAATATTAAAAAAGAACTGGCGCCAATGTTAGGCGCCAGTAACATAGTCTAGTCTAAAACCATAAAGATTTATGGTAATCATCGGCATTTTAATAGAAAATAAAATAAAACTTTTCTTAATATTTTTTTAAAGGCAATGAATTATTAGTCTTCAAAACGGTTGCGTAAAAGACTGTTCTACGTCCATACATAGTTTGCCCTGAAAAAACTTCAAAACTAGATCATATGTTGTATTAAATAGTCCAGTCCTCTTAGGCCAAATTAGATGAATATCTGGGAAAATTGACTTACGTATATACCTACGTAATATACCGGGTAGGTATTTTCCGAAGTGAACCCCCTATAATGACTGGACTAAAAACATATTACTGGATTCCCATAGAATTATCATTTAATAGCGGACTAGCTGGAAAATCATACTATTACAAATACTGGCTGATTTTGAGGTCATGAGCTGGGCGTTTTAACATAGTAGAAAGACTATGGTTTTAATCTAATAATAATGAAACTGGAATGTAAATGGACCAGTTTACGTATGACAGTAGATTAGTGTTTCACTACCTCTTGTAATAGTTTTCAATTCAGTTGGATTATAATCCTAGAGTTGCGTATTTCCAACGTTAGATGGAGCACTATTAAATTTTTACGTGTTTCAAAAAATATTTTAACTATTCATTTTCTATATACAATAAAGATAAGATTCTTACATAAATAACCTAGATTACGTTATTATTTTACTTCAGAATGACATTTTAAATTTGTTTTATATTAATAATAAAAATAAGTCTATTAAAAGCAGTGACATCTATTAACAAACTCTAATATTGATAATAAAAATAACTGCCTCGATGGTGTAGCGGTAGTGTATGCTACTGCTAACAATGAGGTTTCAGGTTCGATCCCCGGGTCGGGCAATGTTATTGAGCTTTTTCCTAAAAAGAAAAATTCTCAGTAGCAGCCCGGAGTTTGGTAATGTGCCCGGTAAACGTCAATAGACTCGCCTCCTATTACGTGGGACTTAAACATAGCTGGCGACTCGTGGGTGTGTAATACACCTCTGCCTACCCCTTCGGGGAATACAGGCGTGATGCTATGTTAAAAATAAGTCTTATAAAAGCAGGGACATCTATTAACAAAATCTATTGACAAAACAAATTGTGAGATCAAAAAGCTTTTAATAAAACAAAACTTCTGATTTTTGTCTAGATTTATTTTAATGTAACTTATAATGTTAGAATTTGATTTTTCATTGTGACATTTTACACACAATTTCTAAAACAATTCCAAAAGTGTAATTCAATATTAAAAATAACCTAACAATGCTTTTGAAAAAATCTGGAAAATGGTTGACCCTAAAGACCATCCCTGCAACTTCCCGCTAATTTGATACTTAGCGCTTTTGAGTTCTTTGAACTCAAAAACGACTTTTGAGTTCTTTGAGCTTAAAAGTATAACTTTCGTGTGATTTTGAGCTCTCCGAGCTCAAAGTGATAACTGTTCTATGCTTTTGAGCTCTTCGAGCACAAAAATCTGATAGAGATTTATTAAAACACTAGGTATTCGTTGAATTTTCAAATCGCAATAACTTTTGAATGAATAACTGATTTTCTCGTAGTTTACGGCATTCAACGTAACTTTTTGAGCATTATAAGGAATCTTAAAGTTCGAACTGGTCAGACTGAAAATGTTATAGAAATTCAGAAAAAAACATTTTTTTCTACAGCGATAGGGTATCTCACGAACGAATCGACCGTTTTTGAACGGACTGGCGGTGATTGACGTGGTTTTTTGATGTTAAGAGCTGATTAGTTTTTGGAATCGATCGTTGAAACCGTTTAAAAGTTATTCCAAAAAAAACACATTTGAAACAAATTTTTTTTTAGTTTTTTTGAAATTTTTCAAGATCTGCCGGTTCGAATCGGAATTGTGTTCAAAATCTAAGTTTGGTCAAGCCCTTTTGAATAACGCCAACCCCGATGAGGACTTCAAAACGTCAACATCCGTTGAAAACTCGATTTTCGAAACACGGGGTAAAACCATTAACATCCCAACTTTTGAAAATTTTCAATTTTCTTAGCGGGAAGTTAAAAATTAAAGCACGATTGTATTGACTTCTAGTAAATATGACAGCGCATCAGATGTACCTACAAATAGTCCCTTCGAATACGTTTTTTCTTCATTATGACATGGAGCTAGTCCGTGTTAGATGGAAATATGCAATTTGTATTATAAAATATACTAATAATTATCATAGCCCCGATACTACTATCGTACAGGGCAAAAAATGTCACTGTCTTTTCAAACTTAGGTTAGTTTTCGTGGATGCTGAATTTAAGGTCTTCGTCACGTTGTGTGTAATAATAATATTACACTTGTGTACCCTTGATGCAAATGGAGATGTTGTAAATAAAAGTCTGACTGCTAATATTGTGTTATTTACTCATAGATTAAAGTGGGGTGGTGACACTGTAATCTTAGTACGTCATCACACGGACAAGCATAATCTACCACTACATACGCGTTAATATCATCATTTTGAAGGCGATTTATATTTTTGAAGTTGCCTATAAAGGCAAGCTAAGCTCATAAGAGCTTAATATTTTTTATTAAATTCTTCCATCCATCCAACAGCCTTTTAACGTCCACTGCTAGACATAGGCCTCCCCAAGAATGGGGGATAGTGCCGTAATTGCCACGCTTAGCAGGCGGGTAGGCGATCGTAGTGTATGTTGTTAATACTCATAGGAGTGCTGCTGCCCACTCTGTCGGTATTCCCTCAGTCGGACCTTACGATTCCCATGGGTGGAGAGGGGTGGGACAATTCTAAAGACGGCCCCATACGGCAATTTTTTAAATTATTTTTGACTAATAGCCTTTACCAGAGGGTCTACCGCAGGTAAAAACTAGTTTTGAGTCATATTTTAGGTTCACGATGTAGTAGGCGGATAAAATATAGTACTAACTTGTTTTTAATCTAATCAACAATATGTTTTATCAAAATCCGTTCGGTAGTTTTTGTGTGATGTGCGAACAAACAAACAGGTAAATATACAAAAATTCTAAAAAATGTTGTTTTGATACAGAGAAGCCTAAATAACTTAAAGTTAATTCAGTAATTTTCAACTATCTTACTGTTTAGATAATAGTATATTCTTATATGTGTAGATACTCACCGTTAAAAAAAATATTATTCAAAATAAAATTACTTTCAATGCTGTAATACGTAGGGGGCTGCCCCCTTCTTATTACATATTTTTTTACCGTGAATACTGCTATAATAATCGAAATACAGTTTAATCACCATATTATAACGTTAATTTAAAAAGAAACAATTAATTTACTATGAAATACTGTTGCTAATTAAATAAAGTCATTATTACGATTACAATAGCTGTCCTTAGTGCCACATAATTCATTTTATTAAAGTTAGTTCAGTAGTTTCGAGGCTATTACAAAAAAAAAATACTTACGCAATATATTTAGCCGGTAACAGTTTTCTAGTTTTATTTAATCATAATAAAATTATTACAAGTTCTTATCATGTGCGAAAATAATTACAAAAGTATTACAAAAGAACCCAGATTGATAATGTTACTTTCATTATAAACATACTCTTTTATCCTAGAAGGGGTAAGCACGTGTGCCGTCTTTTCATTTGCGTAATTTAAGTATCGAACCTAGGATCTCGGGGACAGATGTTGCATACTGATGTCATCAGAAAGTCTCTCGGAACATGCTGGAGAAGTGACGGATCCAACTTATGTTTATGTCAAGCGCTTTATACGCTATACACGGTGAAAACTGAACTGAACTTGGTTCAATTCAACCCTAGGAAGACACAGGCTTGCGAGTTCACTGCAAATAAGTGCATTTGTAGTGGTGCCCCACTTCCAAGGAGTAACTCTCCGAATTTCTGATAGTATTGGGATCTTCAGTATCGACATTTCCAAAAATACTATTAATTGTAGTATATTTATCAATTTTGCAAGAATAAAAATGTATGTACCTCTCTGCTGAAAGGTTTTAGAATTATTTCGGCAGTCATCAGAGTTTGTTTCGCACAAAAAAAGTCTACTTAAATATAACAATAAATTTTTATATTTTATAACTATTTTTATGCCTTAGCCATATAAATGAGCCACGTGAATAAATTATATCATATTTATTTGTCTAGATTACATATTCCACATTATTATATAAATTATATATTTACGTCTGCATTCATTCGCAAGCCTTTTATTAACATAATACGGAATATATACGACGTATTTATGTAAATAATAGTTTCATTAAAAACATAGAAACATTATTCTTTCATTATGTTTTAATTAACGGTTCCACTATTACGAAAAAAACTGATCACTATTAACAACTATTGTAGCTTAACATGTTCTAGCGAATTGTACAGGCCTTTAGAATTGGAAAGAATTAAAACGTGTGTAACCAAATTTAAAATTATTGAGAACATTCAATAAGGCATTTCCATCCATCCATCAGCCTTTCAACGTCCACTGCTGGATATCATCGAGGATAATGCCGTAATCGCCACGCTTGGCAGGCGGGTTGGCGATCGAAGTGGATGTTGTTAATACTCGAGGGAGTGCTGCTGCCCACTCCCACGGTATTCCCTCAGTCGGCTCTTACGACTTCCGTGGGTAGAGAGGGGTGGGACAATTCTAAAAGCCACACGGTAAACGGCACGGCATATATAAAGTAGGATATAAAGTATGTACATTTAATGTACATTTCATAATATAGAGTTGTAGATAGTCTACAAATTTTACCCCAAATCCGATCGTCTATTTTGGCGTTTTTAAATTAAACGTTTTTTTAAATATTTTAATCTGTATTTTAGCACTTGACCACTCAGTACAAATTATTTGTAAATGTGAAAAAAAAGAAACTTAGTGCGAGCGGAGTTCGGATCCCGAACCTGCGTCTCTTTCTATCCGGGGAAGTGATCTAGACAGCTAAGCCATGACACTGACCGCCGGCCATTCCCAATCTCCATATCACATTTGTCTTTATGACCCATGCCACCTATCGGATGCATTTACATTAATCCAGTATATAATAGTAAGATTAATTTTGTAATTAAAATTCATACTAGGTATATGTAGGCGCGATTTTTTAAACATTTTGATCTGTATTTCAGCACTTGACATGCTCAGCTTTTTTAAAGAATAAATTATTTGTAAAATGTGGAAAAGCGAACTTAAGTGCGAGCGTCGCACTAAAGTTATCTTTTTCCACATTCACGAATAATTTGTTTGCTAAAAAGATTTTATTACTCTGTGTATGTCACGTGCTTAAACTGTACATATATCTAAATAAGCATATCATATACATACTCGTACACCTACTACGAGTAACCTTCATATCACTAATAGTCACCTGCTGTGAAATAATATAAAATATTGAAATTAATATGTAATTTTTTTATATATTTGCCAATAAAGTATCAAATTATAACCAGCTGATTTGTCATATTTTGAACAGAAGGTCAACATATTTTGAAATTATTATTTACTAGCTGACGCTTGCGGCTACGTCTCCGTAGACACGTTTTTTATACTACGTGGGCGACAAACAAGCATACGGCACACCTGATGGTAAGCAGTTACCGTAGCCTATAGACGCTAGCAACACTAAAGGTATCACTCGTGCGATGCTATCTCCAAGATAAGAAATAGAAGTTGATTAGAAGAGATATTAAGCAGAGGATAGGTAATATAAAAGACCACTGAAGGAATGTGATATGGTTCCGGTGGCCCGCCAATAAAGGCGGAGAGACGGCACACGGCAGGTTTCTTTACTGGGTGAGGGCCCCACACTACCCTGTTCGTTGTCCCGAACAACGGGGTGTGTGGTTAGGAAAATTTTTTTCCGCCTTAACAAAAAAAAGTAGGATAGTAAGAAGAGGAGAAGAAACGTTACGGTAGCGATACGCTAATAGATAACAGCTGTTTTACGGTGATTTTTGAAGAGAGAGTCATCTCCCCCTTTCATGCTGGGAGTAAGTAAGTAAGTAAGGCTCTACTATTAAAATACCTACTTATGAGGATAACGTTTTTTCCTAGCGTAAGATTTAAGTGAAATAAAGCCTATATACTTATCTATTGCTACGGCGGTAGTCTATCATGCTGGTAGACTGTGGATAGTCAGAATTCACAAGACGTAGAAAAAAAACTCTAGCATGCATGGTTTCCTGACGATATTTTCCTTTATCGAGCAATGATAATTTGTAAACACATTTAGAAAAATCAGAGGTGTATGCCTGGTGAGCCGTGTGGGGTCGGCTTTAGAATTGTCCCACCCCTCTCTACACACGGGAGTCGTAAGAGCCTACTGAGGGAATCCCGGGGGAGTGGGCAGCAGCACTCCCTCGAGTATTAACAACATCCACTGCGATCGCCAACCCGCCTGCCAAGCGTGGCGATTACGGTATTATCCCCCATGACGGGACCGCTCGTTGTGGCGTTCTCTTGGGGAGACCTATATCCAACAGTGGACGTTGAAAGGCTGATGGATGGATGGATGGATGATGCCTGGTGAGGAATGAATCGGATACCATTGTCTTTAAGTATAAATTGATAATAAAAGATACGCAATACACCTCTAGATATAGAAATTCACGTATCTGTTCACCTAACTGGCTTACCAATATTCGCAAAAATTGGCGCCAATTACCCGCAGCGTGCATTTTACCGATTTTCGCGTGTTACCGAACGATAAGGTCGATTTCTTTCTTATCTCACCCTCACACAGCCCCTTTTGATAAAGAACGTGTTATATGTTACGAATTGTTTTGTTTTGCAATCGATAATGGTTTGTGTGCGTTTAACCGTACAGATGTATTAGTGTATAGTCCTAGAGACGCGGGTGGATGGATCGGGGTACATCTGCCACCCGCAATGCCTTCCGCGAAGTTGAGACGCTCCGGTGTACCCATGCGTCACTAAAAAAGTGCGCACTCGAGAGGGTAAGCTCTGTCAATGTATGAAAACTACATTAAAATCCGTTTAGTAGTTTCAGAGATGTGGTCTAACAAACACGCAGAAAAAATATATAGTATTACTTTTTATTTATCGTCTCTTCTCCATTTTCATACACACGAGTACACCATAATGAGTTGTAAAATATTTATCATGACAGTTACTTATAATATCTCACAACAAAATGATAATAAATGTAATAAAATTTGTAATTTTGATCAAATTACTGTTGTCATTTATCAAAGATTACAAAACCACTGTAATATCATATCTTATCAGTACATCGCAATCTCTACCTACATAATATTTGTAATACTTACATTACCGATAACCTTCGGTGTTTTTTTAAATAATTCTACTATATTATTGGTAGAAAGTTTTTCCGTGTGGTGACAGACTAAGAATACAAGTGTCACCACTCCATTCTTTCCCACGGGTGTCGTATGAGGCGACTAAGGGAAATAAGCAATTATCATCCATTGCATGACTGGTGGTAGGGCTGGACACCAAGTGGAATAACTCACTTGGTAGCGGGCCCGAGCGGGTTGGTACCACCATCTCCCGTGTGACCGACCATGAAACATCGTTGCGTTTTGGCTGATAGCAGGAGATAGCCGTTTATTCTTTCATTTCATATCTGTGAAATGAAATGGTGAGCAGCGGGTTGACAATACTCTCGGTATAGTTGAGTTCATGAGCGACGGTTACCATTTACCATCAGAAGGACCGTGGCTCGTCTGCCACTAAATGAAATAAAAAAAAGTTAGATGGTGACATGGTATTAATTAGCTAACCCCCTAATACCTATATACTAATGACTATAAATGTGGAAAATTAGTTTTTTTCGTTTGTTTATTTGTTACGATTTCATGCCGTAAGTACTGTACCATTCATCATGTTTTTTTGCAAATGATTAATGTGTAAACAGACACTCTTCAGCTTAACATTATAATATTACTAGAATCCGCCCGCGACTTCATCCGAGTGGAGTTGAGAATACAAATAAGTCACGGTACATTATCTCTACGTAAAAATAGGTTTCACACAGAAACCATTCATTTTTCTGGGATAATAAGTAGCCTATGTTCCTTCCTGGGCCCTAGGTTATATGTGTGAAGTTTCACAACGTTTGGTCCAGTAATAGCGGCGTAAAAGCGTAATAGTGAAACAAATAAACAGCCAAACTCACTTTCATATTTTATAATATTAGTAAGGATTGTAGATTGATAGATAGATAAAACCTCATCAATGTTTATTATTAGCAAACAATAGAGCATAAGTACAAAGCTGATTTTCCTTACATACCATATGTCCCAATATTGAGCAAGCCCCTCCTTTATTAAGAGGGGCTTTTTTCTCCCTTATTAAGAGGGTCTACTATACCAAACCAACTTGATAGGTTTTAATAGATTCCCAATATATAAATATGCTACATATTTTGCTTAATTTTACTGCCTTACCTCTTAGGACTATCTATACAGGGAGGTTAGGCAGAATCTCATATCTCACATGTCGATCGTATCGTGATCACTGTGATTGGTTGAGAAACCGACGCGTGATGTCCCAATAATCCATTGGCCAATCACGGTGATCTGTCAACCAATCACAGTAATTACGATATGATCGATATGTGAGATATGAGATTCTGCCTAACGCCCCAGGGTGGATGGAAGTCAGTTCTTATGACAACTACAATAAGTTCCGAACAGCACATCTCTGCAATTAGAAATCAGAGAGCACATCTATGAACTTATTAAACTGATTTCAATGCACTTTTCACGGGTAGATGCAGCTTAGCAATATATATGTTTAAATTATTTAAATATAATTCCAGCAAACAAACTTAACCTCATTGGCCCCGCAGATGACGTTACCTATGACAGTTCACCAATCCTTAACGTTATCTATACAGCTATACAAATCAATAAAATTGAAGTATCTGTTTCTTAAATAACAGATTTCTATTTAGATATTTTTATATATATTTTTAGTATTTGACACGCTTAGCCATATAAATTAACACAAAGTGTGAAAATGTGATGTCAGAAATAGTCACGAGCAGGATTTGAACTTGCATCTCCTGGATACGGTCCTGATTCATTGCCAATTCAGCCATCGTGACAATTGCTCAGGACTGCTAATTTTGATAACGCATTCATACTTCACGTCTTGGGTGATGCCTGCGCCATCTCGAATCCTCCATCGGAAGTATTTACATGCATTATACAAACCACATTTTCACACTTTGTGTTAATTAACAGATTTTTACTAAATGCATATTATGTAAGTATATACCTTACCAATAACAAACTACCCGTTTTGAAATTCTCACGTTGTAACTACTGAACCAGTTACATGATATTATATCATGATGGTCTGGAGCCCAAAGATCCATATAGGCTACTTTATATCTTGGAAACATGGATGGTTCATGATAATATATAGATGTTCCTGATAGCTATTTTTATATAGAGATTAGCTGATCCAACAGACGTTGTCCTGTCTTTAAATATTGAATTACTTGCGAGTTTGCGCGTTTGACAGAAACGCGCAAACTGAAAAATAGTCTTTAAGTTATCTGAAATTTTAGAATTTTCTGCGCATTTTTCTATATTTCCTTCCATATTCCATATTTTACATCTAAAAAAGAAAGATGAATGACATCGGTAGAATCGTTCTAAAGTTATGGCGTGACCAATGCAAACAGGGATTTATTTTTATATAATCATCCATCATCCATCCATCAGCCTTTTAACGTCCACTGCTGGACATAGGCCTCCCCAAGAATGAGGGATAGTGCCGTAATCGCCACGCTTGGCAGGCGGGTTGGCGATCGCAGTGGATGTTGTTAATACTCGAAGGAGTGCTGCTGCCCACTGCCCCGGCATTCCCTCAGTCGGCTCTTACGATTCCCATAGGTGAAGAGGGGTGGGACAATTCTAAAGCCGGCCCCACACGGCTATATAATATAGGTAAAAAATGTGCCTCAGAGTATGAGGCCGAAGTCGAGGGCCCGAATCTAGTAAATTATAAATTCCATAGGTATAGTACCTCCAACATCGCTTTAAGTATCGACCTCACCAGAATGTAAATATGAAGGAAACGGTTCGATTTCTACACACGAAATCTCACTCGACTCTGCAAATAGAATCACCTACGCTTAAATATCAAACTGGCTTAACTTATAATCACGCAGGCATGAGGGTGTCCTTGCTATATTATTTTAAGCAATAATTATTTATTTATTTTACATGGTATAATAAATTTGACATTAAGGTCAAATTGTTTTATGTGAATGTGCCAATAAAGATCTAAAAAGTACAACCGGAAACAACTACGTGTCTAGGTCGGCAACAGACGTCAGTAAATTGCTTTAGTGCGTCATTTTATTTATTAATTATTTATGGACTCATAATATTCATGGTTAATTTTACCTTAATTATTATATACATAAAAACTAAAAACTTAATCATCCTATTTAGATATTTTTATATATATTTTTAGCATTTGACATGCTTAGCACTATACATTAAACACAAAGTGAATTTTTCACTTTGTGTTTAACTTAATCATCCTCTTCCGGAGTTCTTGGCGGGCCATCATGGCGAGCGGTTGAAATCCTGTCACATACTCCAGTAAATTTACAAATTTAGTGAAAATTACAGAAATATATAACGATTATGGAGCATCATTATATATTTCTATAATTATCTTGGCGCACTCGATAGTGTAACCGACGTCCGTGCACGAGGTACTGGGTTCAATTCCCACTCAAGTCAATTATTTGTGTGATGAACACAGATATTTGTACTACGTCTGGGTGTTGTCTATCTTATTATATGTATGTATTTACAAAAAAAGTAATATAAGTATTATATCCGTAATCTGGTACCCATAGTTGTCCTGTATGAGGATCCAACCCACAACACTCGGGCGGGAGGCCAGTATCTAAACCACTACGCCATCTGTGCAGTGTGCCTCGTAAAACAAGATAGTAGAAGAAGTATAGTGTTTTATTCAGGCTTCTGACAACTTTTAACGATTGCCAGAATTTTATTTTACAACTGGAACCAACTGCTTAACGTACCTTCCAAAGCATAGATGAGGTCAGCTGTTCACGAATAAGTGTCACTACTGTCATCCGAGCGACTAGTGTACATCACGGCCATGATCTTTGAAAGAGCGGGGCTGAGTCTGGCAGAAACTCAATTAGATTTCCGTCGATGGCGCTCTAGCATAGACGGAATCAAGTGCGTTAAGGCTCTGAGGGAGGAAGCAGTTCTCGAGGGAGCGACACCTCCTTCAGGAGGCTCTACGTGGGAATCAGTTAGAATGCAGGGTAATGCCTCTGTATGGCGCACTAGATTGGGCAAATAGTGAGCGTTCCTCATGTCATTAAGCCACTGAAGGGGCAAGTTACGCCGTTTCTAAGATAAATCAAGGCATACCGGTGTGAGCTCTGCCGGATCCTACAGGCGGAATGAAAGGAAAGACTTGTGCGACCTAGCGCAGGGCACGCTACAGTAGCGCTAATAAATCTCTTCATGGATAGACCACATGGCGTTCTTCCTCAGTGGCTGATGCAGGGGCTCTCGAGTTATAAACGATTTACCTGCGTAAGAAAAATAAAAGGAAAAATAAAAAATTCTTAAATAAATACGTATAATTCATTTTTCCATTACTAACATGACAAAATAACATCATAGAAAAATAAAAAAAATGTATACAACCATAGACTAAATGATGAGATACGATTTCTTAAAGATTATAGATAATTAAAAACAATTTAAGAGACATTCAAATCGTTTTAAAATTATAATAAATATTGCAAATAGACTTTGAACGACACTTTCGACGATTATTTTCAACATAAAAACCAGTAAAACTATTATTGGGCGAGGATGATGTTTTTTTTTTAATATTGTAAGCAGGTAATAAACAAGATCAAGTTTATTTTTAGCATATTATATCGGAGGTCCAATGAATACGCCGGCTTTACATTAAGTAAAATTACCACATTAACTGATTGCACTTAGATTGATAAAGCAGATAAAATCTTAAAATGTCAGTAAACTATTAATCTATTCAAGACTATGTTTTTTCGTCGGCAATATTTAAAATAATGTGTTACAGAACTTTGCTAATTTAGTTTTTATTTTATGGATGTTAACGCAAATTATTTATGAAACTATTTCATGGCGCAAGATTATTTCTGGATCCTATTAAGAAAAAACACTTAACTGGCTTATTTTTAAATTAAAACGCCGCGCTGCTAGTCTGTCTATTGTAATTTGAGAGAAAACGAAGACGAACAAAGGTTTTATACGTATATGCCTAAAAAATAAACTATCAATTTATATGCATTAAAAAAATAATTTATTTTATATTATTTAAGGTTAAAGTACAATATGCTATGCTTCTATGAAAAAAATTAATTATGCCTATAGACTAAATAAGTAAAGATTACTTAAAATATACATTAAAACGTACATATCATAAATATAAAAAATAATATTATTTTTATGATAATGTAAAAAAAGAGTTTTAAGTTACCGTTTGTAATTTACATATTTCTAAACTAAGCTATATTCCTTGTCTCATAGACAGCGGTATGGAATGCCTAACGAATCATTATTTAGAATAAAAACATATTAGTCTGTCTCAGCGTTGCACTATTGGCCCACCCGAGTACATATTAATCGATTAGTAAATTACATTTCCAAACGAGTAATTTGAAATACATAACTACATCGATAACATCTACTCTCGTTAAACATCGTTAAAAACTCCGACTCAATTTATTACTAATCGATAAACATTGAATTATTTGTTTTCTTATAGATTTTTGTGATCTGTTGCCAGCTTAAATATTTAAATTGACCCAGTCTGTTGTGCTACCGTTATAGATAACATCAATGTTACATATCAGTGTAAATGTATGTAAATAAAGTGGATGAGGGTAACTTTGGATCTTAACAATGCCGACTATGGAATGTGCCAGTATAGCAATAGATCATTGTGACGTTTATTGACAAACATTCTGATAATACGTTCCCAAGAGCGTTCATCATGCTTGTTGTTTAAACTTTTTATACTTAGATGTACAGTCTTGACAAAGCATTCTGCACAGCGACAATTTTCTTATTTACACTGAACAAGATGAACTTATAAAGTGCTGTAACTAAACCTGACAAACCGAAAACCTACTTTAGATATCTTAATAATATTATTCCCAATTCTGAGTTCACCACCGCTTCCTAAACTAAAAACAATGAGCCGTCACGGGATGTCTTGCAGATGTGAAAACATCGATATTTTTTTCTTTTTTTAAATATAATAAGCGCCCTCGTTATCCATAGACGAAATAAAACTGTTATTGGTTTATTTATTGACATTATACTTCCTAGTTACATACTTTTGTCAACAGATGATGGTAAAAACGATTAAATAAATTAACATGGTGATGTCGCCACGCCAATAGCTGGCCTTACCCTCCCCCCGTATGTTTTATTTTATTTTACATATATTTGGGATACTTGCAGCCAGCAGTACATAAAAAAATTTTTATAAATTTATGAGGGCCATTGACAGTTTCCACTGATAGAATCACAAATGATCTAATGATCAATGGTCAATCATTTCACATCAATAATGTAATAAAAAATATTGATCCGTTATCAGTTTGGCGACAATGTTTGAATCAGTCCAGAACATTGAGGTATTTATAAATCTAGTAAATTATACCTCTTTGGTCCGGATGTCAATAATTATTACTGTGTTTTTCAAATGCTAATTAATTCAAATTAGAAAAATGTCAGCTCTTAATTACTTGCCTGCTTTATGACAAGAGCACTCAACGATAACTGGCGTCATATTCATTCATCCATATATTACCAACTGCTAGACATAAGCATCCTTAAGGAGGTCGTACAACTAGCGATCCTGTGCCGTCTCCATGTAATATTATTGGTGCACCTCATGAGACACCATCTTTAAGCTGCGCCGTTTGATACGTGGTCGTGTCTCGAAAACTTTCCTTCCCCGACGGCTGCCCATTCGTAGAACTAAGTGACCTGCTTATTGCCACTACAGCATAGAAGCACCATAATTCTTGTTCTCTTACCGATCATGGTATTACGGATTCTATTTCGTAAATAGATTTCAAGCATCCATCAGCTCTCCATGGTAAGCTATGCTACTTGCTTCAAGCCTTATAACACATTTAACGGGTCTATACGAGCATTAAACTTCTCAAAATACTATTATTTTGATAAACCTCGATGTTTCGGCTGAGTTGCACCAGCCGTGGTTACGACAGTATATTAAGAAGTTTAACCCGTTTTCAACCGACTTCCGAAAAGGAGGAGGTTCTCAATTCGGCTGTATGTTTTTTTGAGTTCAACATTTAAGAGCCTTTAGCGATATAACTGGATAGTGATTTAAACATTTTGATCTATATTTTAGCACTTGACATGCTCAGCTACTCTTAAAGTACAAATTATAATTTGTGAATAAGGAAAAAGAGTATTTTAGTACAGGCGGGAAGCGAACCTGCGTCCCTTCCTATCCGGGGAAGTGCTCTAATCCACTGAGCTACAGTACTATCTTTTAGACATACCCAATCTCCTTATCACATTTGTCTTAACGACCAACGCCCTCTATCGGAACGCATTTACATGCATTAATCCAATATAGTAAGTTTAATTTTGCAATTAAAATTCATACTATTTGATGGCGTGATTTTTTTTTAAACATTGCATAGATCAAAATGTTTAAAAAAAAATATAGATCAAAATGTTTAAAATAAAAATATAGATCAAACGTTCCGATAGAGGGCGTTGGTCGTTAAGACAAATGTGATAAGGAGATTGGGTATGTCTAAAAGATAGTATTGTAGCTCAGTGGATTAGAGCACTTCCCCGGATAGGAAGGGACGCAGGTTCGATTCCCGCCTGTACTAAAATACTCTTTTTCCTTATTCACAAATTATAATTTGTATTGGATAGTGATTTATTATTTTCTTAGCAGATTTCAAGCCTACAGAAGCAGTTATTCATTATTAATTAGTATATTCAACATCTAATACTTTGATATGTATTTTCACATAAAAAACGTCACTAGACTACCTGACCTATCACAACTTGAAATCAGCTATATATTTTGAAATTTATTACGGTAATTGACACCAATAACCTAGAAGCAGTTCTATAAATTGCTGTACAAATATCTAGAGTTCAATGCCACATATTTCATAGGTATTTTAAGACAGGCACTAATTTGTTCACGGCCTCTTTGCTATTTTGTATTCGTCTGGTGCACTAGTTTAGGGGGATTTTGCGAAGCTTTCAAATAAATTAAATAAATCATCAATCTTATCATCATCATCATTATGGCCATCTCTCTTGTAGTATAATTTTAAACATTTCTATAGTATGTAAGTACATGTGTATATGTAAGTGTGTGTATGCGAGTTGTGTGTCTGTGTGTGTTATGTGTGTGTGATTGTTATTCATTTTAGTATTTATAGATGGTCACAATTCACGGTATGTAGGCATGTATACCTACGTATTTTACAATCTATCGTGGCTGTCCGTGACCCCACTGTATTTTGATTGCATCTGAAAAGCAGCGCTGCATCACTCTGGTGCAGCTTATGCTTAGATGCTACCGTTTTGGCCTCAATCGGGTTCTCATGTATCTTGAAAGTGTTCTTATTGTATTTGTTAATTTTGATGTTGCCTGATATGGGACCAAATAAATAAGATTTCTTTCTTTCATATAAAACCCGCAATATTTATTTTATTAAATATACAAGTGTTCAAAGATGGTATTTTGCCGCTCGTACTAAAATACTCTTTTTCCTTATTCACAAATTATAATTTGTACTTTAAAGAGTAGCTGAGCATGTCAAGTGCTAAAATATATTTAGATATTTTTATATATATTTTTAGAATTTGACATGCTTAGCACTATACATTAAACACAAAGTGAAAAACGCGTCACCCAAAGACGTTAAGTATGATGTGTTATCGAAATTAGCAGTCAGGAGCAATTGTCAGGATGGCTGAATTGGTAAAGCATCTGGACGGTATCCAGAAGATGCAGGTTCAAATCCTGCTCCTGACTGTTATTTTCGATTTCACATTTTTCACTTTGTGTTTAATGCTAAAATATAGATTAAAGATGGTATTTCGTTTGTTTTAGTTACTTATGTAGCTTAAAATGTTATAGACATGTGATGCAAAAGGATGAAAAACCACGAATAAGGAGTGCGATTGAAGTAAAATAAAACTATTTATGCAAAAGACAAATGTACAAGAAATATTATAGCAATGGCTATTGTGGTATATTTGGCCCTGTCATTCAGGGGAAACTCGTTCAATTCTAAACCTGAGGCCGACACATCCCAAGGAACGTAGGTACAACAACGAATTATCAAAGCCTGGTGAAGAAAAAAATCACGAGACCTAAGAGTTTCTATCGACCATTATGTCCTAAGCCCCTCCCCTTTTACTCTTACCACCATCATGCGGTAATTTATAAGCAGCAATATTAATTAATAAAAGCCAGGAAACATGAAGTACCAACGCGTGCGCCACTCATCTTACCGAGTGATTTTGAAGAATCAATATCCTTCTTGTTTGAAACTGCTCATAAAACAACACGTGCTTAGATCGAGCTGTTTTAGATAGCTGATGATATACCCAATTAGCAGTAACAATTATTGTAAATTTATTCAATGTTAACATGTTTATAATGCTGACCTTAAGATTTTATGTAAATCCCTGTGTCGAAATGTTAACAGTAGAAGTTTATAAAAATAAGAGTTCGTAAGAGAGAGAAAGGGAATGAATTTGGTACTCCTTCTTTATTGTACGCATATCAATGTGACATCATACGCTTTACCAGTAGCCAATCAGATAAGATTATAAGACAAGACGCAAGCGCCATTAAAGAGAAATACGTACACAATTTTTTTTATTGCTAATGATAGCAGACGAGCGGCGGCCCGCCTGATGGTAAGTGGTAACCGTCGCTCATGGACTCAACTATACCGAGAGTATTGTCAAGCCGCTGCACACCATTTCATTTCTCAGATATCAAATGAAAGAATAAAAGGCTATCTTCAGCTACAGCCAAAACACACTGACGTGCTTCATGACCGGTCATGTAGGTGACGGTGGTACCGAAACGTTCGGGCCCTATATCAAGTGAGTACTCTCACTTGGTACCCAGCCCTACCACCAGTAATGCAATAGGTGATAATTTCTTACTTCCATTAGTCGCCTTATACGACACCCGCGGAAATAGATGGGTTGGTGACACTTGTATTCTTAGTCCATCACCACACGTCCGTTCTTTCTCTTTCAACAGAATTTTTTTACTTAGATGCGCGTTTTTGCCTAGTCTACGTTCTTTAATAACTCGATGGTTAATTTATTTACATACATTATAGGTGTCTGTTTTATAGGTAAACTAGGTAGTGTATATCTGGATTTTATTCAAGCCATTAAGCGGTCTGGCTGGCGCCTAAACTGATCACACCAGTGTCATCAAATTACAAATAAAGCCTGTTCTACAAACTTTATAACAGATTATTTATATCTTTATAAATTAATGCGAAAATTATTTAAAGATATTTTGAAAAAAAAAGATTTATCTGGCACCGATCATCTTGATGACAATTAATTATTGGAAATAAAATAAGAAAGTGTGCCAAACAAACGGGAATAAAATATTCTGCGTTTTATATACAGGTGAACAGTCTATTCGCGATAACGGTGGTTCACAATTCTAAAGCCCCACACGGCCAAAGGCTAGTTAAATATAAAGTTATTAAAATATTCCGTGTTTATATTGTTTTAAGGAACAATAAGCAGGACAGAGGGCGTAACGGGTTTCAGCTAGTATTTAGTACTTATATAACTAAACTAGTGTATCCAGCAGACGTTCTTTTGCCCTAACGTCGACGTGCCTACTATTGGTGATTCCAGAATTTTTTATCAATATTTTTGTTTCTGAAAATATAATTCTGGAGCCGGTATAAACAAGGCAAAGTACGGATCTGAAGTCTGCTGCACCCACTGACCTCTAGTTATTATATAAGTAACGTTATATTAGTACTTTTTTTGTTTATTACGCTCTAACGCCGTAACCACTAAAGCAATTCTTACGAAATTTTGTTACTATATAGTCAGAAACCCAGAAAAGCACATAATATGCTACTTTTCATCAGGGAAAAAGTGAATGGTTCCCTTGGGATAGCTATGTTTATATGTATAGAAAAAATTAATATAAGAGTGGTATATTTATATTCTGAAATTTACGCGGACGGAGTCGCGGGCCGAATCTAGTTTCTTATAAAAAACAATTTAAGGCTTCTCGCCGGATCAATTCGTGCCTAAGTCATGGAGTTTGTGTGTAGATATTTTAACAATGTATGGAAATTGTTAGAAATAAAGTTATTATTATTATAATAACTTTATTTTAATCTTATTATAATCTTTATTATTATTGTACGGATAGGAATATTTTATTTTATCTTTATCTTAAAATAAAAATGTGTTACAAGTGACTCACAAAATCGTATTTCAACGGCGTAAAATAGGGAATTGAATTTGAAACCTACCCCTTTTTCTGTTAAGGCGGGAAAAAATGTACCTAACCGCACACCCCGTCATTCGGGGCAACGAACAGGGTAGTGTGGGACCCTCACCCTCTGTATAAACCCGCCGTGTGCCGTCTCTCCGCCTGTATTAACGGGCGATTGGAACTATGTTACATTACTTCAGTGATGTTATACCTACCCCTGCTATTGATGTCATTAATATCCACCCGCCATTTTAAATGTATGTAAAGGACATAAATACTCATAAATTATTTTTTATTTTCAGGTAAGTGAGAGAAAACACATTAGCATGAAGATGCAAGTGAGACTAATATATTTTCAAGGTGTATAATATTATATGAATGTCAAATAAGATTTATAAAGGAAACATTATAAGCCCGTTTTTAAATCGGACTTCTGTAATGGCGGCAATACATGTTACCAACATGAAGAAATAACTGTTCGTTATATAGCCATTTTAGCTTAAATTTTTTACCACTTAAATCTATATTTGGACACGATATTAAAGATGAATATTGTTCGATTTTATATTTTGGTTGGTATTATCTGGTTATAAGAAGTAAAATAAAAATTAACCATTTAATATCTGATGGGCACTCTCCGGCCAGCTAAGAGAAGATTTTCAATGTTTTTCATATTTACTCTGTGGCGAGTCCTTCACGATGCTCGTCTTCTGTTGTGGAACCAGTTTAAAGGTTTTGATCTATATTTTAGCACTTGACATGCTCAGCTACTTTTAAAGTACAAATTATTATTTGTGAATGAGGAAAAGGAGAACTCTTCCCGCTCGTACTAAAGTTCTCTTTTTCCTCATTCACAAACAATAATTTGCAGTTTAAAGTTCTTTCATCCACATGAACTTGTTTATAAAGAAGCACATTCTTCTAATGTTTCTTTTGGTATATATGTGTATGTACTTAATGAATATTTAATTTTCATGTCATCTATCGATTATAACTTTCCACAAATTTCTGTTATTTCAAATGTAAAAGTAATTTAGGTATTCAAACTGCATAGATTATAAAAAAAATAACAAGCACATAGAACTCTTTCATGCAAACCAACGTTTCATTTTCTAAATCCTTGCCATAAATCTTTGGATTTACCTTCCAACTAATTAAAATAAGAAATCTGAAATGCCAAAATCGTAAAGGAGAAAAATCCTTTCGCTCGGTGCGGTATCTAAAAATATGAAAATATATGTAAAGCTTGCCACCGATCGCGCGACAATAAATCGTGTGACTAGCGATATCGGCGCGTCATTAGCGCTAGAAGTAATTGTTCAGATTTGTCTTGTGGATGTCGTGGAGCGCGAAGGTTTATCTGGCCACTGACAAGATGTGGGCTGGTGAGATTAAAGCGTTTTAAGAACAGATAATAAAATGACTGACTGTAAAAGTTTAAAGCGTTTTATATTATGTTATTAACTGAATGTAAACATTGGCTTCCGGTGATACTCTTATAAAATTATCTGAACACGTTGACAATTAGTCAAATAATTTTAGTTTCGTTTTAGAATGTCTTATCCGCGACTGGAGTAAAAAGAAATTAATATCCTCACACTTATTTATGTGATCAGGATATCTATTGTCGTCTAACGGGCATAGTTAGAGACTTCAAGTTGCTTTTCTTATACCACGATGTAGCATCGAACGCACAGAGAAGAGAATGGCTTATATCACTAGTTGTGTGTTCGATTAACTGTCTCGGTGGTGTAGCGGTAGTGTATGCGATTGCTAATCATGAGGTCTCGGGTTCGATCCCCGGGACGGGCAATGTTATTTCCTAAAAAGAAAAATTCTCAGAAGCAGCCCGGAGTTTGGAAATGTGCCCGGTAGACGTCAATAGGCTTGCCTCCTGTTACGTGTGACTTAAATATAGCTGGCGAATCGTGGGTGTGTAATACACCTCTGCCTACTCCTTCGGGGAATACAGGCGTAATGCCATGTTTTTTTTGTGTATTCGATTCTACAGGAGAATTCTTTATGTAATTCACTGTTTGTCCTGAGTCTGAGTGCACTTTGTCGCCGTTAAATTCTGTAACGCCTAACATACAAGTATTCTAAATATTCCTTAAGGCAGTTATGAAAAAATATCCGGTCTTAAATAGTATTATAAGATTTAGAATACTTAATCACACTTTTGCCAACAGTACCTATTTTAAATTCACCGTCCAACTGTCAACTCGCATTTCTCTACCGTTCTACCATTCCATCAGGCAACCGGCCCGCAGGCACGAACTTGACCTGAACTGTGCTTAACTCAATGTATTAAGCTCGTTTAGCTTGTGACTTATCACACCGCCATTTTTCCGTGAGATGTACTACGAAGCCAAGCAAAAAATGAGAAATAAGTTTTATAAAGTCAGCTTAAGAGATATATGTACGAGTTTAATAGATAAACGGACTTTTTTTGTTACGTATAACACGATATCACTTACGAGTATAGCCTAGTGGTAATCAAGGACTGCAAAAAGAATGGTATCAAGATCGATTCTCAGTCCAAGATCAGGGGGGTTAGGCAGAATCTCATATCTCACATGTCGATTGTATCGTGATCACTGTGATTGGTTGAGAAACCGACACGTGATGTCATTGTAATCCGTAGGCCAATCACGGTGAGCTCTCAACCAATCACAGTCATCACGATACGATCGACATGTGAGATATGAGATTCTGCCTAACCCCCCAGGTCAGAGGTTGCTCGACGACGTACGTCTGCCATCCCGCATTCACAAGTATTTTTTATAACTTACAAACAGTTCTACTACCGTGCCTTCTCCTGTACGAGTACAATATGAGGGTCTAAACATAGATTTAGATGGGTTAGCATTTTGTCTATTTTACTTGCTTTGCCAACTTTACCACTTCTGTAACTTATTTATAACTTAATTAATATAAACTATTATAAAGCTTTAACAGAGCTGTGTTACATTTAAGATACGACGGATCTTTGGAAAATCCAAAAGTGCACGCCTCATTATCTTCATTTTTCACAATAAAATTGATTATTTGATAAGTAACTAATAATGTATTGGTCCTTCTAAGTAGTTTTCAACAAATCACATAGATAGCGCTAGTTTCAAAAAATACTAATGTGGTTCTCATGTCTTATACGCCATCTAGCGCTAATTTTAAGACTACGACTAGAAGTACTAATATATTGGTCTATAGAAGTAGTTCTCACGAAATAAGGTATAGCGCTGGTTTTAGTGTACCACTGTGCCATCGAGTCGAGCGTCAATATTCACTATTTTTTTTTGTTTATTTAATAACAATTAAACCACATCGAATCAGACCGTGAAAAGTAATAGGGCTCTATTCGTAATTATACTGAAGTTTAAAAGAAAAAAAAAAGACTCAATTAGTAAAGTATTTTGGTCGTTATCGTGTTAACATAGATTACCTACAACACACGAACGTCCAAGACAAATTTTTAAACAGTTTTTTAACTAGGTTAAATAACAAAAATGGCATCAAAAATATCATGAGTGTTCAAAATAGTATTTTTTCTTGATATGTGTGTATATATATTATTTTACAAGTGCAATATATGATAAATAGAGACATTTTAAGTTTGAAAAATCAGTTGTTCTGCGTAAAACGAGAGTAGTATCCACCTCAAGACTTCGCTTTTGAGGCGTGCAATACATAATAATATTAGTAGATCAAAATTAAAGATTTGAGGTGTAAAACTTAATTGTTCAGCTTCAAAACCTAAATACACAATTTAGCTTTACACGTTTCCAGAGAGCAATTACTAAAGTTGGCGTCCCGTGACAAATATCTCGCCTAACAAATAAGGTTCGGGTGATTTTTTTTACTTTTATCACCTGCCCCCAAGGCGGGGCAGATACACAATTTTTCAGTATGATATAAAGCAAGTAGACTCTTTAAAAAGTTTATCGTTGAAAGTTTGCGCACCCCAGCGTGTCGCAAATGATATATCGGGCGCATTAATCTTTGTTAAACCTTAGTTAGCCGTGAGAGTCGGACGTTTATTACTTTTTACAAGAATGTTGTTATCTCTTATTCTGCATTTTTTGATATTTCAATGACAATACATTGGTATCTGCTCGCGGTTCCTCTATGGATCATATTTCATAGGTAAGATAATTAACTTCTAAGAATTAACTTCGTAAATTGTTATATAACTTTTTAAATAATCTAATTTTCTAGCGTGCTCCATAGTATTGATTGACTAAAATTGCTTAAAAAACTTTGTAAAAATAATTTACTTTAACTACGAGGGTTTGTAGCTTGTCTGAGTTCAGTTTATAATGAATTTTAAAAAAGGAATTTAGGCTGTTGGTGAATGTCATAACATCTTAAAAGATTTTTTTCTCTTTTCAGTAAGTATCTATTCTTTACAGCCAGCACAAGTAACACTGTTGGAATGGTTGGAAACGAATCCCTTTTACAAAAAGAAAGAAATAATTTTATATAGAAGTATCTATATATTCGGCAGACGTTGTCCTACCATGCCGGCCTTTTTTTAAACGCACACCCTGTCGTTCAGGGAACGAGCAGGGTACTAGCCCTCATCCACTAAATAAATCCGCCGTATACCGGCGGACCACTGGAACTACGTGACATTACTGCAGTGGTCAATAACTTTTTAAACCTAGAGCCTAAACTAAACTGAGTACCCATAGTTCAATCACCATACTTATATGTCATCGACAGATACATATTCTACGAAGAACACTATTGTAAATTAAGATCCATGTCATGATACGCCCGCCCACATACACGTTCAATTTTACACACACATACACAACCATCGTAAACTATTTAAAACATATATGTAGGTAGACGACTTTTATCACCAAGATCGGAGTGTATGAAAAATCTACTCATTCCTATTTTTTTCATCGAGTTTAATGTCACGACACCAATAAATGATAGGTATATTGAATTTAATAGACAAAGAATAGTTATTAACATTAAATAAAGATAAAATATACTTGTTCGCATCGCTTCATGAGGTAAATTCTTGAAATTCATATAAATCCTAGGAAGATCGGCTCAGTTCAAATAGAAACTTTTTAAAACCATCACTCCCTTTTGGGGTTTCGCTATTGGGCACGGGTCTCCTCACGGAGTGAGTAGAATTCAGGCCATATTCCACGACTTCACAAGCCGTCGAGAAAATCTCTCACACAAGCAAAGCACTAAGTTTTCCTTCACCGAGCAGTGATAATGCGTAAGCAACTACACACGTAATTTCAAAGAATCTTGAAAAGCGAGACCGAAGTATTGATCGAACTTATTTCTACTGTCTTTGCTGTCCTTAGTTTTGCCACTACGCCATCACTGCTACAATATAATCTATACTAATAAATAGTGAGCCAGTTTTTTTCGAACCGATCGGAATAATACTTATACCATAAGATGCAGCATGTTTCGGAGAAGGTTTTAGTATATGTTGGTGATTACTTACCCGGAACCTATATTTTTGATGTGAAACATCTGATGCGGAGGGAGGGTAAAACCGGCTGTTGCGTGGCGACGCTTATTTTACTTGTATGATATAAGTAGGTAAGTTCGGTTTTTTTACTGTTTCTGTGGTGCAGCGGTAGTATGAGCGACTGCTAATAATGAGGTCTCGGGTTCGATTCCCGGGTCGGGCAGTATTATTGAACTTATTCGTAAAAAGAAAAATTATCGGTAGCAGCTCGGAGTTTGGAAACGTGCCCGGTAGACGGCAATAGGCTCGCCCCCTATTACGTGGGACTTAAAAAAAAACTGGCGAACTGTGGGTGTCTAATAAACCTCTGCCTACCCCTTCGGAGAATACAGGCGTGATGCTATGTTTTTTGCTTATGTTTGTAAGCAACATATCAATACCTATATTCCTTAATTAATTATACATAAACGAGAGCACAATGACTTCATTCACAAAACACGTTCGAATGTCTTGTTAAAAAACAAATTGGTTGCAACGTTTATTTAAATTCGTCTTATTCTCGTAACTAAGTCTACCACATTAAACACAAAGTGAAAAATGTGAAATCGAAAATAACAGTCAGGAGCAGGATTTGAACCTGCATCTTCTGGATACCGTCCAGATGCTTTTTTACCAATTCAGCCATCCTGACAATTGCTCCTGACTGCTAATTTCGATAACACATCATACTTAACGTCTTTGGGTGACGCCTGCGCCATCTGTCGGAAGTATTTTCATACATTATACCGACCAGGTAAACTTAATTTTACAATTAAGATTTTACCTAATAATGACGCAAACCCTTTAAATATTTAGATATTTTTTATATATATTTTTAGCATTTGACATGCTTAGCACTGTACATTAAACACAAAGTGAAAAATGTGAAATCGAAAATAACAGTCACGAGCAGGATTCGAACCTGCATCTCCTGGATACCGTCCAGATGCTTTGCCTTTTGTTTTTCACTTTGTGTTTAATGTATAGTGCTAAGCATGTCAAATGCTAAAAATATATATATAAAATATCTAAATATAAGTCTACCACCTGTAATTAGATTATTTAAAAACATAATAATAATAACTGGTTGTAGGGTTGGGCACCGAGCGGGAGCTCTTTCTTGTCATGGGGCCCGAGTGGGTCGTTACCGACCGCAAACACCTTGATGTGTTTAGTTGTATCGGGAGATAGAGCCGTTTGATCTTTCATATCCGCGAAATAAAATGAGAAAGAGATTTATACCTCTTAGTATAATTGAGATTATTAATTGGTAAAAGCATCTGGACGGTATCCAGAAGATGCAGGTTCAAATCCTGCTCCTGACTGTTATTTTCGATTTCACATTTTTCACTTTGTGTTTAATGTATAGTGCTAAGCATGTCAAATGCTAAAAATATATATAAAAATATCTAAAATATAATTGAGATTAGTTTTATAATGATTGTGTTATGGATATCTTGTAAAGAAGACTGCACAACGAGCCCAATTTCGGCATCAACGCGATAAGCATCCATCTTGATTTTTATTTATGCCTACCGTATAATATTCGATATCAAGTTTCGAATTATTTATTCTAAATCTATTTTTATCTTGCGAATCTCGAGATTGAAGCGATAGTAGTTTATTTATTCGAACGGAAATCGCCCACGTAATTTGACATGAAATATTTAAGAATAAATAGTAAGCAAAATATTAAAATTTATGTCCGCATATTACATAGTTATTTATATTACTAGCCATGGCGCCGCGGCTTCGCCGCAGCCAAAATCTAGTTTTTCGGTTATATCTTAAGTTCCCGATATAGTAGCGAGATAAAATGTATACCAGTTTTTAAGTCAAATCAAGAGCTATCAAATAAAAGAAGTTTTATCAAAATTCGTCTAGTAGTTTTTTTTTTAACATATTCTAAAGAAATCTAGTTATCATTTTTCTAGTTTTTCGGTTATATCTCAGGTTCCCGATATAATAGCGGGATAAAATGTATACCAGTTTTTAAGTCTAATCAAAGCCTTTCAAATAAAAAAGTTGCATCAAAATCCGTCCAGTAGTTTCTGCATGATGTGCGAACATAAAACAGACAAACAAACAAACAGGTAAACATACAAACAGACAAAAATTCTAAAAAAATTGTTTTGGGTTTAGACACGCCTATATAGCCGATTACAGTCATTTTTTCTCAAATATCTTGAATGTACAGACACAGCTCTGTTACAGCTTTATAATAGTATAGAAGATTGGTGGGCAAATAATACCTACTTAAAATGATGGTGAAGAAATTCCCTAAAAAAAACTAAAAAAAAAAATTATTATTTTCAGTCACAGTAAAACTAATAAAAATCCTTTCAAAACCCTCTATTTATCCGGGATAAACAGTAGCCTATATCTTTTTAAGTACTCTGGACTACATGAATGCCAAATTTTGTGATGATCCGTTAAGTAATTAAGGAACACCCGACCATATTTTTTTTAACTGCCCCAATAATTCTCATTCTCTTTATGATCTTCTTCTTTCATCTATTCCTCTTCCTTCTGACTTCAAATCTCTTTTACGTTATGTTGACTCTCCGTTTATACATACACTCAGCGATTTTATTATCAACAGTAACATTAAATTATGATCTTCTTTTCTACGTCTGTATTTTCGATTTATTCATGATCTTTCACAAAGCCAAAGTTTAAACAAAAAAAAAAATATATATCAATTCATTAAAAATTTAAAAAAAAACCTGACATTGGCCAAATCATCGGGACCGCCAGAATGAAGAATTGAATTGAATTAAGTTAAGTAATTACAGCGTCGAGAGATAAGGGACTTTCAAAAAAAACGAAATAAAAAGTAAAATAAATAAACTTATGCTTTTGTCTATTTTGGAAAAATAATAGGGTTCTCCACATAAAAGGAAAATAACTAAATTCCAAGTGGACATAGTAGTGGTAGTCATTTTAAAAGAAAACCAGAAATATTTTATAATAAATAACTTTCAAAAACAAATGTCATGTGTCTCAATGTCACAAAATCAATTAACACTACACGAATTCTGTCAGAGAAAAACTTTCAAATGTAACGAACACACAACACCAATGAGAGAAATAATGAGAGAAGGCTGCATTCCCGGGACCCATCCCGAACAAGAAAGTATCAAATATTAACCATCGAACACACCTGAAGCCAGACGGCTTGGCATGCATATGAAGAGGACAGATACACGGCAACATACTTACAAAGTCATCGTTGAAAGTGAATACCAACCTTTATAGAAAAAGAAACAGAGTTGAAAATGATGGCTGTTTTAAATTTCGATTTGTTGAAGAAAGTTTGTCGGAGTGTCGAGATAGTATCGTTTCGTACGTTAGCAAGAAACACATTTCAAGCGAAACATGGACCTTGCTGGGGTCGAATCGAAACAAAGCGTTGTGACATCGCGATAAGAATCGATAGGCTCGCGAAACGTCGCGCCAAAACGCACCGAACAAATTATCGATTCATAAAAACATCGATTTTAAAATATTGCCGCGAGTTTATCGCGTCATTGTTTCGATAGGGTGGCCATTTGGTTAATAAGAATTGCCAGCATTATATTCGACGTGTGTGTGACAAATGTGACCTTCTAACTGTTTTATATATATACGTCGATGCTTATTGATTTAATATAATTATATTTTTATTGAAAAAGAATGTTCAAATTCTTTTCAGGACAACTTAGTAATAATAGATATACCTATACATACCTATATGAAAAATTACGCAAACGATAAATTTGCTACTAACAGCATGCCCATTTTTTTTTAAATTTATCATAACAAATACATTGAGAAGTATATAAGATGTGTCCTTAGATATTTTATAGAGTTCCTGGTTGTGGTATATCATAGACACAACACAAGTCGAATGTACCTACATAGTAGTGCTTATGCTAATATGGCCACCTTGCCCATGCGCATGCGCTTATCTTGGCCGTCCGTCATACATATCGCGAGATCGTCGCCCCACTGTGCCGCGACGGAACATAAGAGAATCTTTGTCACTTCTCTACATACTTACTTGTCCCTATTTTTCATTCCACGGTGTATTTTATGTTTAATAAGTAATATTGTATGATCGGTTGGTAGATAGACTCATGATAGTTAAGTCCAAGACTATATTTTTCTATTGATTGATTCGATATCACTGAAGTAGCGTTACAAAGTTTCTGCCTCTATAGGCCAAGACACGGTACACGGCGGGATTAAATAAAAATAGAAAAAAATTAATAAGTATTTATTTATAAAAGTACAAAATACCATTAAAAAAATACTTCTGCCAAACTGCAACAGTATGCGAGCAACTCTATTTGTCGGAGTTTTGGCGGGAACATAAAATAATCATGACGTCGCTCTACGTTATTTTCGAAAACTTGTGTTATTTCAAATATTAATCTGTAATAGTGGTAGTATTTTACTAATTAACTATTTGTGTATGTGCATATAAGTGTTCGCAAGTGATGTAATGCGGCGTTAAGTGTTTTTTTCCTGTTAGCTCCAAAACTCCATAGAAGCTTCTCAATAAAATCGCCATCACTTTCAGACTAACAGTAAAGCCACTTTTTTAAAGATGATTTTTTGTAAAGTTTTCTTTCCGGAAAGAATAGATATCTCTTTGATTCTTTGTTTAAAACATAAAGTAATAGTAAAAGTGAGTTTACAGCAAATCGTATAGGCAATATTATGGCGCTGACGATATTCATATACGCAACGTACATACGAAATAATAAGGTCATTTAGGTTAATTTTAAATCATACTCTGGTAAAACTTGTGGCTTATGTCACTCCGTTTTGGCATGGATTTCTTGGTCTGAGCCATCCCTTTACTGAGGCAAGCAGAGGAAAAGACTGACTTGATTATGACTAATTTTAAATGACCTTCGACTGTGACTTGTTTGATGAATTAAACTTACTTGTAAATAGAAAATATATCCTTAGTAAGTCATTGGCAAATACTCAAACCGAGAAGGCATTATTTAAAAAGAAAAAAACGCACTATGTGTCACATACATCATGCTGTTCGTTGCCCCGAAGGATGGGGTGTGCGGTTAGGTACATATTTTTCCATCTTACCAAAAGAAATATAATAATAACTATAAACTGTCTCTGAGAAATAATACAGCCCTAAAGGCGTTTCTGTGGCTTTGAATTATTCCTTAATACTGTACAAAATTTAATCTTGGTTTCGCTATTTTGCAGATTAGGTAAACAATTAAAATACTATTTTCGTTAAAAAATGTGATGATAATAAAATAACGTGTTCTTGAAAAATAAGTAAATTTTATCAAGCGTATCAAGCAAAACAACACTCCAATTAACGGATTAGTGCGAAGTATTCATACTGATCACTTAAGTGTATTTAAAGGAAAGGAACGCAAATGTGAAATCGAAAATAATGAGCAGGATTTGAACCTGCAACTCCTGGAAAACCGTCCCAGGTGCTTTCTCAACAATTAACTTTACATATTAAACACAAAGTGAAAAATGTGAAATCGAAAATAACAGTCAGGAGCAGGATTTGAACCTGTATCTTCTGGATACCGTCCAGATGCTTTACCAATTCAGCCATCCTGACAATTGCTCCTGACTGCTAATTTCGATAACACATCATACTTAACGTCTTTTGGGTGACGCCTGCGCCATTTGTCGGAAGTATTTTCATACATTATACCGACCAGGTAAACTTAATTTTACAATTAAGATTTTACCTAATAATGACGCAAACCCTTTAAATATTTTAGATATTTTTATATATATTTTTAGCATTTGACATGCTTAGCACTATACATTAAACACAAATTAGCAGTCAGGAGCAATTGTCAGGATGGCTGAATTGGTAAAGCATCTGGACGGTATCCAGAAGATGCAGGTTCAAATCCTGCTCCTGACTGTTATTTTCGATTTCACATTTTTCACTTTGTGTTTAATGTATAGTGCTAAGCATGTCAAATGCTAAAAATATATATAAAAATATCTAAAATAACTTTACATAGTCGGAATTATGTATGCAAATACATCCGATAGATGGAATGACCTAAGACATTAAGAAAGAATGTGTTATCGAAATTCGTAGTCCTGAGCAGATGTCACGTTGCTGAATTAGCGCATATTCGCATTTGTGTTCATTTATGACTGCACAGCTGGCGGAGTGGTTTAGATACCGGCCTCCCACCCGAGGAATCGAACCATCGATTCCTACACAGGGCAACTCTTTGTGTGATCCACTAATGGTAGTTCTGAGTCTGGGTGTACTTTGTGTCTGTGAAATTGTATGTTTGTAAAGTCCCCAGCGATACAAGGATTATTTCTTAGTGCATGGTGTTGAAATTAAAAAAGAAACAAAAATATATGGCGCATAAATATAACAGAAAAGAAATTCTGGTTTTTAAATATATAGTTTCTTTTTCTTACTAAAAAGTACATCATCCATTTTCCGGCTCCTTCAGCCTAATGATCCAACAATTAAACGTAAACGGCGCTCGCATTAGACACCTGTTGCTGTTATCAGATCGCATTGCTCGAGTACATTGCGCACTATCAACTGTCATTAACACTACGACCTCGTGCCCGCGTGTAATGAACAGTGTACATTGCAGCGCCACCGTGCCTACTACACCGGAATAAAATTCGTGAAATGTAGCACTACGAAGTGTAGCCAACGTTTAGTTTCGACATAAATAAACAGCTTTACATTGAAACCTTATGCTGTGTGTATATGTATAAAAATGGATGTTGGTATGTCTATGAGACTGATAATGAGACGGTTTCAGTGCTTATGGTAGCAGACGAGCCACCGCCCACCTGATAGTAAGTGGTACCAAGTGGGAGTACTCACTTTTTATCGAGCCCGAACAGGTTGGTGCCACCGACCTTCGTGTGACCGACTGTAAAACAACTTGGTGGGTTTTGGTTGTAGCGGGGAATAGACGTACATTTATTCATTTCCCATCTGAGAGAAGAAATATTGTGCTTCTGAGTATTGCTGAGTTCTTAAGCGGCGGTTACTGCTTGCAATCAGATAGGCCCTCGGCTCGTATGCTACAATGCAATAAATTTAACATAACCTAGCATCACACCTGTATTCTCCGAAGGGGTAGGCAGAGGTGTATTACACACTCACGGTTCGCCAGCTGTTTAAGTCCCACGTAATAGGGGGAGAGCCTATTGCCGTCTACCGGGCACATTTCCAAACTCCGGGCTGCTACTGAGATTTTTTTAAACTGTATATTGGTACAGTAACTACTGGTAGTGTAAGCGCCAGCTGATCATGAGGTCTCGGGTTCGATCCCCGGGTCAGGCAGTGCTATTAAGCTTGTTCGTAAAAAGAAAAAAAATGAACATGTCACACAAAATAAATGTTTTAACGAAATCATTAACACTAATAGATTGGCTTATATTTCAGAGTAAGAGGGAAAAATAATCCATAAAATGCGTGTCAAACATGAATTTTGATACAAATTAAAGGGAGATATTTCAAAGCTACAAGAACGCCTTTTTAAGTAAAGACAGTTATTTAATGTCAACATGCTCCAGTGTCCTGCCAACAAAGGCGGAGAGACGGTACACGGCTGGTTTATTTAGTGGGTGAGGGAGGGCCCACGAAAAAAAAGGAAATTTAATATCAAACTCATTTATTGTAATTCTATAATATATTCATGGCCGTTATCTACAAAGGTTATGCGTTTAAACTTTAATTCTATGAACAGATTAACCTCTAATCTGCCAAATCTGAAAGTATACCAAAAATAACTTTAACGTATTCACATAAGATTGAATATTAATCTAAACCTTCGTGATGTTTGTGTACATCGAACGTGTATCACACTGTAATGTATTTCAAATCTGCGCGTACGCGCTGTTTCTGATGTATAAAAACGTAGTCTTATATCTCTATTATAGAATATATCAACTTATATATAAAATAATAGTCATATTAATTAGTCATAATATAATAAGAATTTAATAGTCGCCTATTTGCGAGGAGAATTTTCTAGTCCTAGCCTAGAGTAAGACCTAGGACTGCAAAGATGGTATAGAGTTCGATCCCTAATCCAAGATCTAAATCTCTGACATTTTGAGATTTTTTTAAATTGTGTGCTCGATGAAGGAAAAGATCGTGAGGAAACCTGTATGCCTGAGAGATTTTCTCTCTGTCTGCACATCCATACTGAGCCAGCGTGGTGGACTCGTGCATAATAGAAGCGGTTCCACTATTAAAAAAAAAATTCAAGCGGGTTAACAGAGGCATTAAACCACATGCTGCGTATCACACTTTTATGTTGTTATAAAACAAAACATAGGTTATATTAAATAAAGAAAATGTTACCTAATACTTATTCACTCTTGCCTAGAAAATTTTGTGTAATATAGCACTTTGTTTTTACGAAGCTGTTAGCTTAAATGACGTTCACTTAGGTGATATATTGCTTAAACTTTATTGAATT
This sequence comes from Leucoma salicis, assembly GCA_948253155.1. NCBI lineage: Eukaryota > Metazoa > Arthropoda > Insecta > Lepidoptera > Erebidae > Leucoma > Leucoma salicis. The sequence goes on from OX411806.1 coordinate 27,458,066, forward strand.
GTCAAGATAGATTTCGATGACAAATAATGCTGTAATGTGACTTCAACTCTTTTAGCACTATTTCTTTGCTGATGATGTATAAAGAATGTTATAATAACCAGAGCTGTCAAATTAGTTTCAATGCCAACAACATTAACCGATGTAAGCAAAAGCTGTGCCTGACTGTACAATTCGCATCGGTGTGACGAGCGTCCTTTATCAGGATACCAGCGCGCGGGGTGGCCGCGACTCGCGCGATTCTCCGGCGCGATTGCACGCGGGACGCGCGCGATATTTAGCGGAATGACACGACAATGTCGCGTCGTGGGTAGCTGTTTATTGTGTCGTGAATGGATGCCCTTATATCTGTGTCTGCTATATTGTGTAAGACAGCTTTATTTTTTATAGTTTACAAGTTGTGTGGTATCTGAAAGATCATCCGAAACTTAATATGAGTACTTTGGAAACGCTTATAGCTATGGTCTTTGATCTTCAAGTGATAATGGGAATAATCATAAACAGTCAAAGAATAAAAAACACGCTTACCTAATTTTTTTTCATTTAGCTGACTCTAGTTAGAAGAATAGGCTGAAGTTATTTTTATTACAGCCTATTGTTGCTACAATAGGCTCGTCTGCCGACGAGCCATGGCCCACCTGATGGTAAGTGACAACTACTTAATACAGAAAAAGAATGCTACTAAAAAGCTGCTCATCATTTTATTTCGCGAATGGAAATGAATGAATAAACGGCTATCTCCAGCTACAATCATAATACACCGAGGTGTTTCGCAGAATAGTGGTATATCTTGCAAAAATCTCACTACCTATATGTTCTTCACAGTGGCCAATGGCCAGGTAGCTAAATGCATTTCTAAAAATACTATTAATATATGTGCGCATTGAACTTTTTTGCCGTGTGGGGCCGGCTTTAGAATTGTCCAACCCCTCTCCACCCATGGGAGTCGTAAGAGCCGACTGAGGGAATACCGGGGGAGTGGGCAGCAGCACTCCTTAAATAAATAAATATTCACGGACATTTCACATAACGTCCTCTGGTCCCAAACTAAGCTTAACGCTTGTGCTATGGGTACCAGATTACGGATATAATACATATATTACTTTTTTTTGTAAACACATACATATAATAGACAGGAAACACCCAGACGCAGCACAAATATCTGTTTTCATCACACAAATAATTATCCTGAGTGGGAATCGAACCCACGACCTCGTGCACGGAAGTCGGTTACACTACCGAATACGCCACGAGGCCCGTCCTTCAAGTACTAACAACATCCACTGCGATCGCCAACCCGCCTGCCAAGCGTGGCGATTACGGCACTATCCCCCATTCATGGGGAGGCCTATGTCCAGCAGTGGACGTTAAAAGGCTGTGAATGGATGAATGGCATTGAACTTTCGCCTTTTCCTTATCCAAAAATATATGCTAAATGTTAAAAATACTAATCACAAACATTTGTTTTTTAACATCATTCACCGGATGTAGCAGTTCTCTGTGACATTAATCATTGCTACTAATTTATACAGAACCATAAATAAAATTTTTAGGTGCTATAACTTTCAAAAACAAATCTTGTCAATAAATCAATTAACACTACATGAATTTTGTCAGAGAAAAACTTTGTAAAGTAAGGAACACACAAAAACATTGATATAGAATACCAATGTAATATATAGAAGACTGCATTCCCGGCATAATTATATTATTTAATAGGTACATTTATTTGCGCAGAAGGTCGACTTATCCACAGACAAAAACTAGTATTCAATAAACCCATAGATTATATTTGGAGAAAAGATGAATTTGAGAAATTTTCTCGGAATTGTTTGATACAGTTTAAGTAATCTAGTGGTTTTGATTTGACATGTATGTCCAGCTTTACTTCGTGACGAGCGAAAGATTAGTGAATCTGTTGTAAGGGTTTAGAGCATGTAACCTGTTCAAATCGGAAGTCGGATACAAGCCAGTAGCTACACAAAGCCTTGCGCCAAACATTTTGGCGATAGTACGTGCAACCGTGTCGCATTAGATACCACGTCTCATTACCCAGGCTGTGCCGACGGATAAATTAGGGAAGTGCATTGTAATCGAGTTAGGGAAGACCATTGAACGGTGAAGACAAAATATCGATATAACCTGTTAATTTAGTGCATCCCTTTCCAATGATGATATAAAAAAATACGCCAAAAATAATATAAAATAACTTTTTAACGTTATTTTTTTTTATTAAAGACAACACTGCACTAAGGAATAATTCATGTATCGCGGGGGACTTTACAAACATACAATTTGACGGCCACAAATTACATACAGACTCATAACTTAATACAACCCTTTGTGGATCACATAAAAAAATGTTTGTGTGCAGGATCAAATCTATAAAACTCGGTGCGAGAGGTCGTCTGCTATCTGTGCACTTGACTGTGCTCGGCGGACCACTGGTACCGCATATATTCACTTCAGTGGCCAGCTAGCCCCATCAGGCTCCTTTTCCGAGCGATAAACTCACGTGCGGACGTCACACACTCGCGGTAGGCCCTACGCGAGCGAAGGACAACCACCTGCGGGCTCGACTAGGTCGGCATTAGGCACAGATCGTAGCACTCGCGTCGGCGGTGAATCAGATCAGAAGAGAGATCAGCCTCCCTGACGCTTTCCGCCGCCTGATATTCTCGCAGAAGGTGACTACCTTGGTCCAGTTCCTGTTGCTGTCAGCCATGGCTTGGACGATAGCTGGTAGCGACCGATCCTCTCCGATGACTGCAGCAAGATACCGGCGCTGCAAGCCTGGATCAGAAACGACTCAAGCGTGTGCAGTGCCGAGTCCTTGCTGCAGTTGCAGTAGTGGTAACAGGGAGTTACCTCCCTCCTAGTGACTGTATTAAGGTACTTTTCAAAGCAACTGTGCCAGTCAGAAGGTGAGGACTCCAAGCTGAGAAAATGGTAAACAGCTGCTTGGCAATATTCAGTTTTATTGAGTCTGTGAACGGTGGTTACCTATCAACCAGTCAGCCGTGGCTCGCCTGCTACTACTGACTCACTCACAATCATCGAATAATCGATCAGCTTTTCGACGTCCACTGCTGGATAGTCCTCCCCAAGACAACGCCACAACATGTGTTTCGCTCATATGGGGGATAGTGCCGTAATCACCACGCTTGGCAGGCGGGTTGGCGATCGCAGTGAATGTTGTTAATACTCGAGGGAGTGCTGCTGCCCACTCCTCCGGTATTCCCTCAGTCGGCTCTTACGACTCCCATGGGTGGAGAGGGGTGGGACAATTCTAAAGCCGGTCCCACACAGCACATCATCATCTAATAATTAGTCTAAAATATATCAGCATAATTTCAGTGCTTCCAATAACTCAGAACAAATTGACCGTTAGAGCAGAGCTTTGACTTTACAAACGGATTTGTTAGTAATAACCTAAAGTGGTTGTGACCACAAATCTTCGCTCACTGTACTCGGCTACCAAATGTAGTCAAAGCAACATCACACACATAGATCGGGTGGTTATCAGCAGAGCTCGATAGTGCCGCGTGCGCGCTCCTGATAACGCGAGCTCCACTCCTCTATATTTCACATCATATGTAGTGTGGTACAAGTCACGAACTTTCTATAAAGATATAACTTCATTCCATATACTTTTCTACCGTTCCATAAAACATTCTGCACTTTATATGACTGCAACGATGGTGGAGTGGTTTAGATACCGACCTCGCATCGCGCCCGAATGTTGTGGGTTCGATTCCCACACAAAACAACCATTTGTGGATCACACAAAGAGTGTAATTGGTGTCCATTAAATTATATGTTTGTAAAGCCCCCGTGATCATACCCACGATACAAGGATTATTCCTTAATGCACGATGTGAACAAAAAAGTTTCATTCAAATATGTTTTATGGAATCTCTAAATTTTTAAATCTCTGCTAACAGGTATTCGTTGAAAATGAGTATAGTACTTATGGTATTTTACTTAATTGGAAGAAATGATAGTACATATTCACATATTTACCGATTTTTCCTTACAGAGCTAGTGTAGACAATCAAATTTCTTAAGGCTTCGCGCGCCTTAATATCTGGTTTGTCCCTATTCTAAAGCACTTGCGTCAGAAACAATATTCCTTTTCTCTTTTTTGAGACGTATTGGTGACATAGTAGCTCTGAGTATACAGCTCACGCAAAACCCTATCATTCGTCTACTTGATTGATTGATAATAAAAAATCGGTATAGTATGGGAGTAAAGAGAAGTGGATGAAAACCGCTTTCTCTTTCATCTTAACCCAGGTCACGCGACGGCGTCGACTAATAAAACGATTTAATATCCACTTCCGAACGATCTTGCACTCCACTCCATTTCAGTGTACCTCGTAAAGCCAGTCCAGCACTTAGGGTATAAACTTAATAACCACGTTTAAATAAGCACTTACGATCGCGGAGTTATTGCAAGTTATTTGTATGCATTTTTATTGTTTAAAGAGCTTTACTTGTTATATAAGTATTTGCCTTAGTATAAAATGAGCAGTTCAAGCATAGGCCTTCCCAAGTAACCACCACAATAAGAGGCTTTATGCCGATTGCTTTCAAAAGCTCCCTTTTATGCCATTCTCGACAAATTGTCAGCGTTAAAATATACCCTGCAGTATTTTTACCTTTTTATAGACTATTATAATTTTTTGAAGCCATTATTATTCCAATGTGGGACACTTCAATATGTCTCACGTAAAATTACACGTACGAGTATCTATTTAGATTTATGTCATTTTATTTTTCGTTTCGCTTATGATGATATTCTATTTAAATAGTAAATGTAATAGATATAGTCACATATGTGCCTAATATATCAAATTCTTTCAAACCCAGACCTGTTTTTATCTCATACACTATCTATGTGAATCATGATGTGGTTCGCTGTGCAGAGCACCCCTTACCGCACCGTGGCACACGCGATAGGGTTATCTTAAATACTTCTGAAATACTCAATATTTTGTTTAGTAAAATATACAACTTCCAATATATCCACACATAATAATATGTAAGAATGTGGAATAATAATCGATTAATACATATCTGCGGTAGCTTAGTGGTTGTTTGGAATTTATTTTCAGCAAAATTGTGAGCTTGAATCCCATCCATGGTAGCTTTTTCTTCTATTACCAATATATTTTTTACATTTTAAAAATCATACGTAAAATATTAACGCCCTCTATTTTACTGGAGGGTTCTACCCTTTAGTTTCTTTTTAATTATTCGCTGAATTTGTTAATCTTATTTACAGGTAATTTAAAAGTGCTACTCAAAATCGCTCACTTAACAATCATTGTAAGTTCCGTCTCTAGAAACGGGCACTTATATATTCATAATATATGATAGTATTGGATACAATACTGAAGTTTATTTACGAAATATGACTGCAGTGGTAGATAGTAAGCTCGATAGGTTCTGGGACATATCTTTATCAAAATTCATAGAGTATTGCACAAAACCCGTGAGATACAATGTTGGGAGATACGGCGGGTGTTGTAAAGAGATAACGGTTCGCCGTACCGAGCTCGGACGCCTCACGTCCCCCTGGCAGGGACTCCACGTTTGACAAAATTTAGGATATGTGCATGGGTGCATGACTGGTTATTTCTCTATCTGCTGCTTAGTTTACATAAGTAGAAATATAAGTTATGCATGGAAATGGCATGTCCATATTGAATAAAAGGCCCGTTTTATATATAGCCATAGGTCATAGACTATGCTGGCCCAGTGCGGCTTCGCAGACACCACGAGCCGTCGAGAAAATCTCTTAGTTATGCAGGTTTCTTAACGATATTTTACTTCACCGAGCAGTGATGAATTGTAAACAAGATTGCGGCCTCCCGCCCGGCTGTTGTTGGTTCGATTCCCACACAGCACAACTCTTTGTGTGATCCACGAATGGTTGTTCTGAGTCTGGGTGCACTTTGTATCCGTAAAATTGTATGTTTGCAAAGTCCCCCGCGATACAAGGATTATTCCTTAGTTCGATGTCGCCTTTATAAAACAAAAATACAGACATACTTTGAAAATTCTAGAAAAGTCAGAGGGTGTGTGGTCTGGACTTTAAACTGGGGATCGAACTTAATACCACTGTCTATGCAGTCTAGCTACGCTATCACTGTCAATAGTAACTAGTATAAGTTGTAATTAAACCTAACTTGTTTCTTATTCGATTACTAAGTGCCAGGAATATCCGTAAAAAATCGAGATGCTAGTCCCCGTGCAGGCGGACGGCTGCGTCTAACAGATGCAGTGTCTTGCGTCGCAGGGCGGGCGGTAGTTATCGCGCCCGCCCAGGCGTATCGCGCTATCTGCCCGCCCCAGCCGTTTTAAGTTTTCTAACATGTGATGTTTATTGTTAATTTTTACTTGTAATACATGTTGTGTTAACTAAGCTCCTAGTTAGTTGAATATAGGTCTCAATTAATATTTATGCGCTTGAGACATATAACGAAGCACATAGGTTATGGTTGCCATTATAAAATAAGACCACGTCCGCACTAGAAATAGTTAGTGTTACTGAAGTGGTGCCATCTAGTAGCGTGTTAGTTATACGGAAATAGACGTTGTGTGTTCAAATATCTAGCCATATCAATTCAAACTTGGTTTTAACAAACGGTGTCCAAGTCGTGTAAACCAATATTCAGTTTTATATTCAAATTATAAAATTTGGCCATAATTATTATTTAAGAAAATCTTGAATATTTATATTTTCAAGATATTTATTTCTACGTTTTAAGTTTTTTTTATACTATGCTGTTGGTAAAATATCATACGGCTCACCTCATGGCAAGCGGTTACCGTAGCCTATACACGTCAAAAATACCAGAGGCAGAACTCGCGCGTCGCCAACTTGAAGGAAAGTGATTACAGATGGAACGGAATGATAATAAGGAGAGAATATGGAAGGTTTTTTATTTGGTAGTAATAAATACTATATATCTTCTTTATATCTGTTATAAACATACGAGAGAAGAGATTCCGAACTCTTTTGTCATTTCCTATTTATATATTTATACATATGTACAAGTATCAAACATTAATTTGCATTTAAATTATTGATAGTATGATTTTTTGCCGCGTTGTCAATATAACAATGGCTTGATATCTATCAATGTTTTAATAAAAACTATCAACAATAGTAGCTATTTTAATCTTAATAATATAATAAACATATATCAGTGCAAATGATCTATAGAATGTACTAAGAACTACTAAGGCATTAAGGGGCATTCATTATTTACGTAACCGTCCGTTTTGAAACATAACCGCGTGATTTCAGCCATTATTAGATAACAAGAGGTGATCTATTTCGAGGTTCCCTACTTTTTTAAATTAAAAAACAGAAAATTCATATTTAATGGAGAATGTTTATTATCTTTTGAAAGAACATTCTTTGGCATTTATTATTTGAAGATTATGTCGATCAAATGTTGGCCGTTGCTACGTCGCAGATGGTCCTTCCGTTGAGTCCAATTTTCGATGACGTAGCAACGGCCAATATTTGATAGACATAATCTTCAAAAAATAAATGCCAAAGAATGTTGTTTCAAATGATAATAAACATTCTCCATTAATATTTAGATATTTTTATATATATTTTTAGCATTTGACATGCTTAGCAACATACATTAAACACAAAGTGAAAAATGTGAAATCGACAATAACAGTCACGAGCAGGATTCGAACCAGGAGATGCAGGTTCGAATCCTGCTCGTGACTGTTATTTTCGATTCCACATTTTTCACTTTGTGTTTAATTCTCCATTAAATTTGAATTTTCTATTTTTTTCTTTAAAATAGTAGGGGACCTTAAAATGGATCACCTCTTATTATAAAAGTCCAATATATTTCAGAAATCTTTAGTTAAGACTATTTGTAAATACTTATATACAATTTTGTTTACGAATGTTAATTTAAATAATTATGAAACGGGAATGAATAAGTGAATTTATGTTGAAACATATTAAGTAGTAAAAACTGGATTGTAATAACTAAACAAAAGATTACATAAGAAGGACTCCTTCTGCGTCCGTGATATCATATGCATGGGCGTAGAGAGGGCTAAAACTGACCAAATCGTCCTCACGTAATTAATTAATGACTCCTTATACACACATCTGCATGCACATTTATTGGTAAATGTTATATCTATACAAATTGTGATAGTTTTTTTTTATTACGTGTAGTGGCAGACGAGCCACGGCCCATTTGATAGTAAATAGTCGCTCATGGGCTCAACTATACCGAGAGTATTGTCAAGCTGCTGCTCACCATTTCATTTCACCGATATGAAATGAAAGAATAAACGGCTATCTCCTGCTACACCCAAAACGCAACGATGTGCTTCATGGCCGGTCACACGGGAGATGGTGGTACCAACCCGCTCAGGCCCGATAGCAAGTAAGTACTCCCACTTGGTACCCAGCCCTACCACTAGTCATGCAATGGATGATAATTGCTTACTTCCCTTAGTCGCCTCTTACGACACCCGGTGGTGACACTTGTATTCTTAGTCCGTCACCACACGGATAGTCTTTTTATCTGAGCAAATCCGGGAATGACTCCGTCAACCAATTCTTTTTTATACCACAGTGGGGCTAAACAACCATAAACTAGCTAGCAATACCACTCGTGCGCTGTAAGCCCCTAGAGAAATGTATCGGAGGTGGAGAGGAAATATGGTAAGGTGGAGGAGGGAGTTTGGGCCTCTAGTACTCTCACTTAGCAGACGAAACAACAGTAGGGAAAACGAGCAAGAGGACCTACTGTCCTCCTTGAGTCAGCCCATTTATTTCGTTCTAAAGTTGGGTCTTGTAGTTTTGGGTATTCCAGCACATTGCTTTTGCAAAAGCCTATTCCCGATGGCCCAACGAAAAGATGAATACCAATGAGTCAGTTTATAAATATTAATTTACGTATTTTGAAATAAAACTACGTTTACGGAATCTATCGCGTTTACTTGATTTTAATACTATCCCGACGTTTCGAATACTTTACAGCATTCATGATCACGGGTGGACTTAGATGGTAGAACGTCGGGATAGTATAAAAATCAAGTAAACGCAATAGATGCCGTAAACGTAGTTTTATTTCAAAATGTGTAAAATTCGCGTAAATGTTAGAAAGTATTATTAATTTACGTATTTCATAAATCAGATGCCTAGGTACATTTAAATAAATACTTTTTAGTAGTTAACTTAAGGTCTTGGAAAGCAAATAAATCTAAAATGTGTTTTTGCATTTTGTGTTCTGGTATGTGACTGAGCATAGCGAGTGCTTAAAATATATAAAATAAGAAATTAAAAGTAATGTTTTGCTAAAAAATATTTCCTCAACGTTTTTTCCAGTTTTTACGAGTAGGTAATTAGAAAGTGAACTCGATTGTAGAGAATTGGGTTTCTGTAATTACGTAAATTACTATGTATTGGCAGTGTGGGGCCGGCTTTAGAATTGTCCCACCCCTCACTACCCACGGGAGTACTAAGAGCTGACTGAGGGAATACCGAGGGAATGGGCAGCAGCACTCCCTCGAGTATTAACGACATCCACTGCGATCGCCAACCCTCCTGCCAAGCGTGGCAATTACGGCATTATCCCCCATGACGGGACCGCTCGTTTTGGCGTTCTCTTGGGGAGGCCTATGTCCAGCAGTTGACGTTGAAAGGCTGATGGATGGATGGACTATGTATTGATACACACAAGTTTCGCAAGGTCAAAGGGATCCTTACTAATATTAGAAATACGATAATGCATTTGTGCGTTTAATTGTTACGCTTTCCCGCCATAACTTCTCAACCATCATTATGAAATTGAGCTCTATTTATCCCGTAAAAATGCATAGTTCATGCGAAATATAGGTAATAGCTTAATGTGCCAGAGTGACGTATTTATATTCTGAAGTCCACGGAGACAAATTCGCGGGCAGTATCTTGTATGTAATAAAATATACCAGATTAATTCACAATATAGATTCCGTTATAAAATATCTAAACGCACGAAAAAACGACATTTAAAATGTGGTTCGCGTTTAGATTACAGCTACACATAACTCGTGTCTCAAGCGGTAGCACACAACGTTACACGGTGTACAATACGAAAAACACTAATAATTCCCAGTTTTAGTTTATTTGGTGAACTGTGGCGGTTTTAGGTTGAACACGGATATTAACATACTGAATACGACATGTGAAAAGACATCTGCACGACCACATAAATATACTAGCTGCTATCCGCGATTCCGTTCGCATGGAATTTAGTTTATTTTTAACCTAACTTACTCCTTACACGATGCTACTGTAGTGGTAAAGTAAACTAACTTTATAACAAGTTATGATAGCCACAGGCGCATTTTTGGCAAGAATGTTTTGAAAAACGACACAAATATTTAGTTGAAATTTTTGAACGTACCAAATAATTGTTTGGTACGAATTGATGCCTGCATTGTCTATGGTGGATAAACGATGGAGCACACATCGTATACATGATATACAGCATCATCAACCTGCATAATATATGTATATATATATAATGGCAGCAACCCAAACCGGTCAACTCTCTTAAAATAATCAATTTATTTTAAATGTCAAACTGTAAGCGGCCATTAATTTAATGCATTAATTTCCGTTTTTCTCTAAATTTTACGATAGCGTAATCTTAATTATAAGAAAGTGACTTGCCATTGTGATTCATTTATACTAATTATAATAATTTATTTGGTCAGCTAACTAAGTCAAGTGACAGTCTAGTTTGGCAGTAACAGTAAATATACTGACTTTTAATTTTAATCTACAAGCATGGACGTAAATATTTTCACATTTACATTAGCTTCACTAGTCATTGAGGATACCTCAAACCCGTGACCATTAATACTGTAAAGTTTTCTAAACGTTGGGATAGTAGAATCTCAAGTACACTTTCACTCACCATACGAAACACAACACTGAGAAAATCTGTCGTCGATTTAGGACCATCTTCTGTGACAGGATGATACTTCCCCGTTTGAACTGGCCCATTCACGCTGGAATAACCGAGGTTATACAACTACACCTGTTTTATTTTATTAGTTTCTTGCCATATCCAGAATCTCTATGTCAGTGTTTCTACGTGCCGTATCTCCCGCTCAGTTCACGCGACGCTAACGATTTATTTAGTAACGCAGTAACGACGTTTGCACAAGCACAGCCACACGTCACAGCGGTAGTTGCGTCTTTTTATCGCGCTGATAACACCACAGTCTTTGCGAGCACATTTGTGATGGGTGACTTTGAGGAGCTGTTTCAGTCAGAGAAACTTAGGATATGAATGTTTAACTTTATAATCACTTCGCGCGGGTATGAAGCACCTGCACTGGGCGATATTTATACAAAAAAATCAAAACTTCTAATTCACAGTTTCATAAAATGAGAGAAAGCTATGATTCACTGTGATACTTTTTTTTAATATGGATTCATACGGTCAGTCTTTTTCTAGTCCATTCATCAGCCTTTCGACGTCCACTGCTGGACATAAGCTTCCCTAAGAGAGCAACGCAACGAGCGGGCTTATGATGAATGCATCCAACGGCTCCCTGTGGCTTTGAACAGATTGTCGGTCCATCTGGTCGTAGGCCGTCCTACGCTGCGCCGTCCGATACATGGCCATTCGAAAACCTCCATACCCAACGTTTGTATTGTGATATAGCCTACCTATTTCGACATCAGCATGCCAATCTTGTGTGTTATTTTTTTTTATTGCTTGTAGTGGCAGACGAGCCACGCTCCACCTGATGGTAAGTGGTAACCGTCGCTCATGGACTCAACTATACCGAGAGTATTGACAAGCCGCTGAGCACCATTTCATTTCTCAGATATGAAATGAAAGAATAAATAAACGGTTCTGCTGCTGCAGTCAAAACACACTGACGTGCTTCATGACCGGTCACACAGGAGACGGTGGTACCGACCCGTTCGGCGGTTTACCACCAGAAATCCAATGGGTGATAATTGCTTACTTCCTTTAGTCACCTTGTACGACACCCGCGGGAATGGACGGAGTGGTGACACTTGTATTCTTAGTCCGTCACCATACAGACAAAAATGGCAGATGAGCCACGGCACACCTGACAGTAAGAAGCCGCCACTCATGGACGCACATATTCGTATATTACCTATGTATATATAAAGAACATTGTCAAGCCGCTACACCCTATTTGATTAATTAGATGTGAATTGAACGAATTAATGGCCTTCTCCCGCTAGAACCAAAACACACTGAGGTGCTGCATGGTCGGTCACACGGGAGACGTGCCTTTTGTAGATAATAATTTGAAATATAATACTACTGGTACTCCAACCCGTAACCTTCTGGAAATCCTTCAAACCTCTTTAACTACTAAGCTACTGTAGATTGTATACGTAGTAATCAATTTCTGCTTCACATCTTCTTTATGCTTATTATTTTGTTTATTGTATTTAACGTTTATTGACGGGCCTCGTGGCGTAGTCGGTAGCGTAACTGACTTCCGTGCACGAGGTCGGTTCGATTCCCACTCAGGACAATTATTTGTGTGATGAACACAGATATTTGTACTGCGTCTGGGTGTTTTCTATCCATTATAAGGATATATTTACAAAAAAAAAGTAGTATATGTATTATATCCGTAATCTGGTACCCATAGCACAAGCGTTAAGCTTAGTTTGGGACCAGAGGACGTTGTGTGATAATGTCCGTGAATATTTATTTATTTGGAGACTTCCATATTATCCATCGGATGTATATCTATATACTTACATATATTATTCCAATCAGATAGACCTAATTAAATAATGACAAGTAAGTGGTTAATGCATTTTGAAGGGTTTCCAGAAAATCGTGGATATTTTTTCCATAACTTTGCTTACCCTAATTAGCTGTTTATTTTGTTTTACTAACAGGAAATAAAATTTGATTGAAGTACCTACAAACTTCTTTAAAACTAACACGTTTTAAACGTGTTTCATTTACTTACCTATATTGTCCGTTAACGAGGCTAAAAAAATCACTTTGAATAACTAAGAATCCATCTAATGTATGTTCTAAAGCTTCCAAAAACAGTATCAATTCTCAGATCATCAGATACCGAAGCTATTTTCACCGCGGGAGGTCCCGATGTACGAATTCACACCACACACAATATAAAACATTAGATGACTCAGAAAAGGACTGCTATAAAAGTGAGTTTGGCCTGCATCATTTTGATAAGACAGCAATGAAACTTTACTACAGTAAAATTAGTATACACACTAATTTGAGCTTAAAGGATGGACATTTGTATATTACAAACGTGTTATGATTGCGCGTGCGATTTTAAGTATTTTTTTGTTAGAAACAAATGTTTGTGAAAGTGAAAAATGATAAATTTTCTACGAGCTGGAACCGAGAACTGCCTATGTGGTGCAGCGGTAGTGTAAACGACGCTGATCATGAGGTCATCGGGTTCAATCTCCGAGTGGGGCGGAACTATTGAGCTTTCTCGAAAAAAGAAAAATTCTCAGTAGCAGCCCGGAGTTTGGAAATGTGCCCGGTAGACGTCAATAGGCTCGCCCCCTATTGCGTGGGACTTAAACATAGCTGGAGAACTGTGGATGTTTAACAAACCTCTGCCTACCTCTTTGGGAAATATAGACGTGAGGCTGTTTTGGAACCGAAATTGTAATCGCGGAGCCCTCTGTTTCTCGAATCCTTACTTCTTTATTAATATTATAGATAGATAGACGACAGTGCGTTTGTTAGTCACGACGTAACTTACTTAACCAATCATCGAGAAATTCTACATAAGTAATAATTATGCTTTTTATTTCGGAAAAATGGAAAGGACAACTCTTCTTTTTCTTCTTTTTAATAATAAAACTGTAACAGAGTTATGTCTGTACATTTAAGATATTTAAGGGAAATAATATCTGTATTAAGCTATTTAGGCGTCTCTGAACACAAACAATTTTTTTTAGCGTTCTTGGCTGTTTGTTCGCACATCAGGCATAAACTATCCCTACCACCAGTATTAACATTACATTGCAATTTTGATTGATCCGAGTTAATAAATATCTAAGTAAGTCCATTTTGTAGAAAATCAACATAATTTTACGAATGCAAACCTAATTTACAAGTCAAGAAGCCGTATTTTATATAGAATTAAGCCGTTAAGTGTTCGACGAGTCGTTTATGTTCACAAAATATTTACAAAATCTTAGCGTATTAAAAAATAAATTAGTTTTCGTAATCGTCGCCCCCGCGGTGGAGGCACGATCACGATCACATCTCAAGACAAACCACAACTCAGAGTGGATCTAAATAACGATATTATAACATAATTAAGATATAAAATAAGTTTGTGCCCTCGTCTTTGATTTATTAAACGCATTTTATCAAATAAAAACTGTAATGGTAGCATAAATAAATCAATATTAATGACTGAACGACCGATATTCAGCAATAAATTGATTTAATATGCAAAATAATTTAAATAGTGAACATTTATTGCTTTTTTCAAATTTAATTATGAGATAATTTGAAATTAATGTTTTTCTAAGGTACTCATTACCTCTTAGATTGGTGTAATCGAGATAAAATGTATAAAAAGGCTTATGTATAGCTTTGTATTATTTAAATTATATAAGTTTACTATAGTGCCACTAATCAACAGCCAAATCAGTAACATATCAATGTTTTCATAGTTTATTATAAACAGATATATATATATAAAAGTAGGTATTATTCATTCAATACAGAGGTGGCTGAGTGGTTTAGATACTGTTGTGGGTTCGATTCCACACAGGACAACTCTTTGTGTGTTCCGCAAATTGGTTGTTCTCAACCTGCAATGCATTACAAGAATCCAATATTCATACGTAAAGACTACCCATAAAAGCTGTTAAAAGTAGCATTTCTTTTCTCAATTTTTCCTTATATTTATCAACAGATGTAGGCATGTTATTTATAAAGAGAAGCTGTATGCTGTACCATAATAATATTGTAGAGTTTATCAATGATTTGCATAGGCATTTAGTACTATGGTAATTATACTAAGTGTTGGACTGAGTGTTTATAGATATAATACTCGTATCTGGTTCGATATCGTGTACCTTTTGCATTTAATAGCCTCACACTTATCCCTTAAGAGGTTGGCAGACGTCTTTTACTCCCATAATTCAGCTATGTAATAGACCTATGTTACAAGAGACTGGACAACAGTTTTATCTTTTTGTAAAGTAAATTTTGCCAAAATTGGCTGCTCTGTTATCTTTGTAATTAATATTAGTAAATACTATTCAGTAATATAGACTTAACAAAGGCTTACTGTACATGGAATTAAAAGGTTGTAGCGCCCTCCCGCCCAGATAGCATCGCCGCCCGCCCGCTCTAATTGAATATATATCGACTCAGGTACATCGTTGTAATAGCTTCGATACTGCCTGTGATCTTTATATGGTTTTTTTGTTTTAGTAAAGTGTGTGTTATAGACTATTATTAATCAATTAATATTATTTCGCAAAGCTTTGGAATATCTTAATCTCCAAAGCTATATAATATATTAAGATAATATTTTCCCTGGTAGTCAAATAAAAAAAAATTGTATAATACAGATTATAATAATTTATAAAAAGTTCTTAACTGCTATCAGAAGGTAGTGAATTGGTATAAGACTATGTTGACACGTCTATTCGCGGCGAGAAATGAAGAGAGAGGACGCCACAGCAAACGGTACTGTGCCCCCTGCATCCAACGACTGCCTGCAAATTTGACCAGGTCACATCACGAGAAAAGTACTAAATATAATACCAAATGTTATTTACAAATTAAATTACAACATTACATTTTTTCGTCACACCAACACAACACAGTCCCATCAAATTTAATTGAAGAAGCTTCCACCCAGTCTCTGTAACAGCACAAAATAAACATTTACAACTCATTTAAAATCCAGAAAAACAATATAAAGGTAGCTTCCGAGCGATCCCGGATCCCACAGATTAGGATCTCAGGAAACATATCAGAGTTCGTAACAGGGGAATAAATAAGTGCGGATGCATTAGGGCGGGCGGGGCGTTAGCCTCAGGTGATCTTCCGCCCACCCTGTATCGCTGATAACGTACGTTAACGGCTGTTAACGGACGTTAGCGGGTATAACGACGCCGTTAGTAGAGGTTACTTCCTCTACCATTGTGCCGAGTGGCCGAACTTTCTAAAACGCATAGACATCGTAAATTTGTTCGAGATCGGGACTGAGTATAAGGTTTCTGTTAGCTGCTAAATAGTTAGGATTTTTTTAGATACTGCATTAGAAACAAACGAACATAGATGAGGGTCTATAGAGACACCGCTGAAGTAATGCAACGGCACACGACGGGTTCCTTTAGTGGGTTAGGGCCCCACACTACCCTGTTCGTTGCCCCGAACGACGGGGTGTGCGTTTAGGAATATATTTTCCCGCCTTAACGATAAAAAATCATTATTTGCATATAGGTACATTTTGCCTCTTGACTTAGGCAATGCCTATATCTCAAGAGACAATAGTATAACTTACTTATTATCATCCTTGCGGGGTAGATAGAGAGTACAGTGTCAAAAGACTCTATTCTTGCATACATCTCTCGCTTCCTCAACAGTCATAATTCTCTTCGTATACATAGCATCACGCCTGTATTCCCCGAAGGGGTAGGCAGAGGTGTATTACACACCCACGACTCGCCAGCTATGTTAAGTCCCACGTAATAGGGGGCGAGCCTATTGACGTCTACCGGGCACATTTTCTTTCTCTTCATATACTTCTGAAAAAAGACATAACTTCGAAAAACTCTTGTAGAATTTTCAATGCCATGCCCTTGTTTTGCAGACGTTCATAACAGCTAGATATAGTGATTTAGATATTATCTAGATATTAATACTAGACAAAGCCCATTAAAATGATACATTTGACCGTATATTGCCCGTATCTCTTCTCTATTGTGAATTACGAGAATATTAATACAAGTACCTATTTGTTTTATTTGTCTAGATTTTTTTTGTACAGACATTTATTTATTTTCAAAACGAAAAACATGTATCACAATACTTTAGTTTCGTTTCATATATTTAATAATAACGATCGCGCGGCGCTACATATCATAAGCCTATGCCCAACCTTTTTTTTTGTTAAGGCGGGAAAAAATGTTCCTAACCGCACACCCCATCGTTCGGGGCAAAGAACAGGGTAGTGTGGGGCCTGCACTCACTAAAGAAACCCGCCGTGTGCCGTCTCTTCGCCTTTATTGGGGAGCCACTGGAACTGTGTTACATTCCTTCGGTGCTCAGTAGTTCCTGAGATTACCTAATAAACAAACACACCTCACCTCTCACCTCTTTATTATAATAAGTTAAATAGTATTATATATATTGCCTATGGATAAGTCTCTCCTATGCGTGGTGATATGGTTAAAGGGAGTCACGATATTATTCGTTCTAATGAGTCAGAAATACTTTAATAGGTTCTAGTGGCTCCAATAAGTAAGTCTCAAATAGCGACCTCTTGATGAGCTAACGACCTGGTCAAAGTTACGTGGACCAATTGGATCCTGACGACAAAATAGCGTACGTTATAGATACTTCCTTGACCAACCATAACAGTAAACCCTGAAATGCTGATGTGGTGCATATAGAAGGTTGAATTACCAATAAACAATTACTTTATGATTAGGAAGATCCATCTACTTTGTTGTTCAAGAGTGATGTCGACTAAGTTTACAAAATCGCGGGAAACTATCTGAGCTCTTAGCAACTTTATCTATTGTACTATATTATTTACTTTAAAATTTGGAACAATTCGGCGAAAGCCAAGCATCCAAGTTTGCAAGTTGGTATCGCGCGCGAATATATCAGCCGTAGTATCTCCCTAGTGATGTTACTTTGTATTTTATTATCCCGGAATTATGTCGAAATTACAAAAAGCAGCACTCCTTCAAGTATTAACTACATCCACTGCGATCGCCAACCCGCCTGCCAAGCGTGGCGATTACGGCACTATCCCCCATTCTTGGGGAGGCCTATGTCCAGCAGTGGACTTTAAAAGGCTGATGGATGGATGGATGTCGAAATTAAGAATTGGTATCACGTTGAAGTAATTCTGGTGGCCAAAGGTGGTTTGCTATCAAATTGGTCAGCCACATTCGAAACTTCAAAATACATATATGAAAATCTATTACAACATTCTAGTTATTCGATCCTTTAGAAGATTTACAGACTGATTGTAAAAGTAGAGACGAATAACATGGCAACTACTGCTCGTCACCAAAAAAAAAACGGTGTCTACAACATCGTTATGTGTCCGTCCATCTAGCATCGGATGACAGCAAAGTATCTAAGTCACATATTTTTTCTTCTTCATATTAAACGTCAAATGTCTTTCCAACATATAGGCTACATAAGTATCGATATCACTCAAGTGTATTAGCGTTTCCGCCAGGCATTTCTAAATCGACGTGCGTCATTAATTAAATGAAGAAATGTTTTTATAATAATATCCTAACTTCATTCGTTCTGAGATTAAAGCCGAATTTACATTACAAAATTAGTGTTATGCATGATTAAATTAATTTCAAGAAACTAGTTACAGTGCTTGTCATGCTTGTTTAGTCAAAATAATAGTGTCGTGAATTAACAGTATCGTTAAGATTATGGCTTCGTCAGTGTCACGGCTTTATTTTGTAG
Source organism: Leucoma salicis (assembly GCA_948253155.1). NCBI lineage: Eukaryota > Metazoa > Arthropoda > Insecta > Lepidoptera > Erebidae > Leucoma > Leucoma salicis. The sequence continues at coordinate 27,476,800 of OX411806.1, forward strand.
CGCAAAATGTTTTCGTACAGATGTTAATCTATAATAATTATACTAAAAATCAATTACTGTTCGTTAGTCTCGCTAAAACTCAGACATGGCTTGACCAAGTTAAATAATTGATCTTTTTTGTTCTGTTCGCTTTATTAGGAGGTGGTTTAAAAGATAAAATAAAAACAGGGAAAACCTATAAAAACAGTTACAAAACTTAAAAATTCGCAATAAAAATTTTTTATTAGAATTTTTTGATCGCCCTTTTTGGATTATAGGCTTGACAACCAACGTCCACCAAGCGCTAACCAAGCGCCTGTTGCGCGACATTTGTTTCACGATGCATTTACGTGGTGCAATTAGTTGCATGACATTAGTTTTACTCAAAAATTGTGCGTGGCACAAAACTATTTCAGTGTCATGAAATTGAAACTTGACGTTTACCCGTGAAATTTTTATAAAATTAATATTACGACATTAAATTTATGCTACTAGTTTCGTAATGTAAATTCAGTATAATGGTTGATCTTTACAATGGGTGCCGGGACCCAGAGTAATACCAGGAGCACAGTTTACTCCTGGTTTTGCTGTGTCCATGAACAGTGCTTACAATTTGTTATCAGGTGGGCTGTGATTCGGCTGCAGCAGCTGCCATAAGCATCAAAAAAGCTTCAGTTAGTTAAAATTAAGTTCTATATTTTGTTATATAGTGGAGAATTAAATTGAGAATGAAAATCTATGAAATAAAGAAAGCGATTATTATAAAATCCAATAGTAGTCCACTAGTAGGTACTTTATTATTATTATTATTCGGGTGACAAATTCACTTCGAAAAAATCTAATGATGAATTATACGTTTGGGATTTCTCTTATATTTTAATTAGGAAGTTTTTAAAATACAATAAAATAAAAGACAACTACAAATTACAAAGTACTTAAATTAAGTGAAGAAAAATCAACGATGTCCCACCACATCAATAATAACTATAGACAAAACTCTTTCTTTCACGATAAGAACATGCAATAGCTTCAACTCGCTGTGTAATTCATTGGATATTGATATATTTAATACCACTACACGTCGCCTTAAGCGACTGCTGAGCGATAAGTTCTTCAACCTATAAACATAGTGTGATGTGCGAAAAATGTAATTTGGTCATTTAATATTAATGTAATATAATATTGATTTATTTTTTACTTAAATCTAAAATATCTGAAACGGTAATTTAAATATTATCAGTACATATTTAACGGGCCTCGTGGCGTAGTCGGTAATGTAACCGACTTCCGTGCACGAGGTCGTGGGTTCGATTCCCACTCAGGACAATTATTTGTGTTATGAACACAGATATTTGTACTGCGTCTGGGTGTTTTCTATCTATAATATGTATGTATTTACAAAAAAAAAGTAGTATATGTATTATATCCGTAATCTGGTACCCATAGCACAAGGATTAAGCTTAGTTTGGGACCAGAGGACGTTGTGTGAAAGTGTCCGTGAATATTTATTTATTTATATTTGTGGAAATTTATAAATAGCCTTCAGCTTACCTGCATTGTAGGTATTAATTATTAAACTCTGTATTAGTTTAAGCCTAGCTGTAAGTTTCCCTTGAAGAATAAAATAAAATAAATAAATAAAATAGTGTTTACCTAGTCCCACGATTTCCCATCACTAGCTTGCATAAAGTAAAAGTTTTGGCGGGAAGTGCACTGCATAGCGATAGGCGAGATCTCGGACGTATAAAATTTTAAACTACACTAACCTGTTCAACATTTTTCATCCCGCTTAAATAAGCCCATCGCTGGAGATAAAACCCGGCCATGTTATATTGGCCTGTGTTAAGATCTCGATAGCTAATTTTTGCTCTTATATAATACTGTCCGAGGTATTTTTGATATTTAGTTTACTCGTTACTGGATGATCTACATTTTATAAAGAATGTTGTTATCATCATTATATTAGGTACATTAAATTTGATCGTAACAAGGTTCAGTTTCATAATAATATACTAGAGATTTTTCTAGAATTAGAGTGACTTGTGTTAATAGTCCACCAAGCCCATTGCCGATTCGCAGATTTAAAAAAATCCATCAGGAATATCTCTCAAGCATGTATGTCTCCTTCCATCGGCTTTCTATCGATATAGGCCCCCCGGGAGAGTGTCAACGACTGTTCTTTTTCCAACTAAATCTTTTTTTTTGTTAAAGGGGAAAAAATGTACCTAACCGCACACCCCGTCGTTCGGGGCAGCGAACAGGGTAGTGTGGGGCCCTCACCCACTAAATAAACCCGCCGTGTGCCGTCTCTCCGCCTTTTTTGGCGGGCCACCGGAACCATATTACATTCCTTCAGTGGTAACTAACTTGCTTCCTACTGTTTTGAAATTGAATGTTCTAATTTTATTTTCTTATTTTTACAGGTAAGTTCCACTAATTAAAATCAATCGTCATTTTATAAGGTAAAGTAACTACTAAATCCATTGTTTCTAAAACGTTGCCACTTACAAGTACAAGGAAAATATCGTAAAAGAAAAATATTATACTCTTGAGCAAGGAGTGTTTCTCGTCAGTGCATCAATTTTAGAGAGCTGTGTGTTGATTCTAATTTGGTCATATAATCCGTATAATCTCTCTCAGAGTAAGCGGAGTTCCGTACACAATGAACGGCAGTCGAAAATTGTAACCTATGACATACTATACTGTTTACAATTAAATGTATCGTCATCTTCACAGTCGATTTTAAAGTACTCTGCCGCTGACAGAAAGATAAGAAAAATAAAAATAATCTATAAATGATATATAAATTCATTTACGAAATTGGGCATGGGTCTCCCTTCAGAGTGAGAAGGACTAGGCATAGACCATCACGCTTACCCAATATGGGTTCGCAGACTTCACAAGCCGTCGATAAAATTTCTTAGGCATGCAAGTTTCCTCACGATGTTTTCCTTCACCGAACGGTGATAAATTGTTTATGTGTGTATATTCTAAAATTTCTAAAATTGAGGACTGTCTATATTTTTAAGCCGTCAAGGCTTCAAATAAAATATTTTATCTCGTTCACATACACTTTTGTTGAATCTGACTACAGTTATGTAGAAAATTTCATTCGCACCATACGTAAAAACATTTCTATGACCCATTAGCAATATTGGTGCTACACACACGGAAACCTGTGATTAAAAGAAATAAATAACTATAGTTGGTAATTATTGTATGAGCGTGTGATGTAAACGACTTATAATAATTCTCGTTAAACGTTAAATAATTGCTGTAATAGATTGATATTTAAAGTATCAGTAACGTGGTACGTGAAGGGTTGCCAACCATATCGTAATCTGTCGAGTAAAATGTTATGCAACCTGGCCACAAATTTGTGAAGATTAAATATTTTATATGAATAGTTTTTACGTTATATCTCAGGTTCCTGATAGAGTAACGGGATAAATCTATTAGTAGTTTTTGCGAGATGCGCGAACAAAAAAATGTTTTGTGTTCAGACACGTCTAAATATCCTAATACGGTTATTTTTTCTCAAATATCTTAAATGTGGCTTTAGAATTGTAATGGGAGTCGTAAGAGCCGACTGAGGGAATACGGGGGAGTGGGCAGCAGCACTCGCTCGAGTATTAACAACATCCACTGCGATCGCCAACCCGCCTGCGTGGCGATTACGGCACTATACCCCCAATTTGAAGAGGCCTATTTCCAGCAGTGGACGTCGAAAGGCTGATGGATGATCTTAAATGTACAGACACAGCTCTGTCACAGCATTATAAATAGTTACGATACTTTTCATGAACTTTCTAGAAATTTAATTTCAATAAAAATGTCGTTGGTTCTACATCTCCGCAATTATTTATCTGCTCAAATCATAATTGGTTATGGGCCTAGTTGTATATATTATACGGTGATTTTACTGCTCATATAACGGGATAAACAGATTCATCACACGAGAGGCTGATCTTCGCTCGTGCCTTCTCATCTAAGAAGCCAAGGACACAAATATAATCATTTATCATTAACCCCCACTGAAGATAGTAGGCAGGAATTCTCTTCTCTTCAGCCACGAACACGAATAGCCAGGAACGTGTCGGTCAGTTCATAAAGAAATACTTTCCTTACTAAAACTTATAATGTGAAAGGGGCTTTGTTTATTTATATATTATGCCTCCACGTCAAAAAATATCGTTGTTTTATTAATACACAAAGTGGAAAATGTGAAATCGAAAATAACAGTCACGAGCAGGATTTGAACCTGCATCTCCTGGATACCGTCCAGATGCTTTGCAAATTCAGCCATCGTGACAACTGCTCTCGACTGCTAATTTCGATAACAAATTCATACTTAACGTTCTGGGTGACGCCGAGAGACTGAATTGGCAAAGCATCTGGACGGTATCCAGGTAATGCAGGTTCAAATCCTGCTCGTGACTGTTATTTTCGATTTCACATTTTCCACTTTATGTTTAATGTATATGGCTAAGCATGTCAAATGCTAAAAATATATATAAAAAATTCTAAATATCGTTGTTTTGTGTTCTATTACTTAGGTATCTCTTAACGTCCCCTTTGCCTTTTAATGTGTATTCTTAAACGTACAGACACACCAGAATCCGTGGAATGCTAATAATAACTCACTAAATCGTATCGACATCGTATCATCTCCCTTGTGATTGGTAGAGAAACCGACGCGTGATATCGAAACACTCCCTCGGCCAATCACGGTGATCTCTCAACCAATCACAATGACACGATGTGGTGTCGAAACTATCGAGTGAGATACAATCTAACCCCCCTGGTTATACTATTTTAATCCTATTTTTATACCTATGTGAAAGTTGGAATATTTGTTACTCAAATACGTAAAAACGACTAAACAGATTTGGATAATATTTAGCACAAGACTACATGAGTTTATTACCTAGATTAACGCGTAGGATACTTATTATACCGAAAAAAAATTACATTCGTGTGGGATAGCTACTTTTGCATAGAGATAATTAATTTACCATAGAATTAGGTGCAATGACCTAACTTTGAGGTCCACAAAGACGTAGTTGCTAGCAGCAGCAGCAGTAGTATATGTAAGTATATAATGTTAAAAATAATTTATATACTAATGATAATATTATTGTAATATTCACAACTGTTCAGTACATTGTATGGTGTCGCTTACAGCGTGCGCGACATTACGTACGATAGGTTTCAGATACCACCAACTTCGTAAGATCCAATACGAAGCACCAAAAGTTGTTCTAACTACGAATGGGCTGATACATAAGCAGAAGAGTACAAAGATAAGTAAGAAAGCTTATTGTATTGTCTAGAAGCAACTCGTCTATAAATTTTGCGTAATAATTTAGGTCCCAGTATGGCTGTGTTGGCATTATGTATAGAAAAATTGTAATGTCGTATATTGCTCTTTGACGTTAGTGTACATTTGAGGAGAAATACGGTTAATGTCATAGAAAGGGTGTCTCGAGATATGTGTGCTGACACAACTTGTCCAATCTATTGAATTTTGTTTTGATAGATAATTAATTGACCTTTGAACGCTGAATTAACAGAATAACATATTTATTTTTAATTTAAAATTACAAGTCAACAATAACAGGTGATCTAGTTATAAATAACATTACGTCATCCATTATACAACTATTATTTGAATTTTTTTAGACCAATAATAATTTATTTATCTAAAATTTATTATTGTATTACTACCTTATCTTTTTCTGGGGAAATAAGTAGATTTCCACTTTTGGGTATAAATAAGTGAAGACAAAAGGGTTCAGAATAGGTTATTCTTTATATTTTTGTTTACTAGCTATTGTTGATTTTCAGTTTTATCAATAAAAAAATTAGAAAAAGAATCACCTGTTTTACTTCCAATTTTCGATATTGTTTATATTTCAACTAATAAACGCGAACATTACTCTTTGTAAAATAGAGCGAGTGTTTTTTTTTAATAAAAACATGATTTATTTTCAGTTATACATATATAAGACACAAGTTTACTCTGCGCAGTCTAATACGCAATCGCCCGATATTAGACTATCAGATGTGACTGCTAATCATGAGGTCTCGAGTTCGATCCACGGGTCGGGCAATGTTATTGAGCTTTTTCCTAAAAAGAAAAATTCTCAGTAGCAGCCCGGAGTTTGGAAATATGCCTGGTAGACATCAATAGGCTCGCCCCCTATTACGTGGGACTTAAACATAGCTGGCGAGTCGTGGGTGTGTAATACACCTCTGCCTACCCCTCCGGGGAATACAGGCGTGATGCTATGTTTTTTGTTTTTGTTTTTTCCGATATTAGACTATAGTATAAGTATATATCCCGCGGCTCGCTCATATCTTGAACCGCAGCCTATACCATCGCAACTAATACGGTTTAGATGCACTTGTAATTAAACTGTTACACTAGTTTCTGTACATAACGTCGCGTAAACGTCTAGTAACTGCGCCGCTAATGTTCTTACGTGACTGCTAGATAAGGTTATTGTTGTTTATATATTGTAGGTACTGTTGTCTGTTCTAAATATTGCTAGTTACTTTTTACAACTGGTTACCGTCCTACCATTATACAGGTACTGAACGAGAGAAATTCCGGCCTAATTCACGGCATTAACCGATATGAGGGAATCTTTCAGGCATGCTGATTTCCTCACGATGTTTTTCTTAATTAACAACTTCTTTATAGCGCCTATTTATTAATTAGAAACTATATTACTAAATAAACAATTTAAAAATAGAAAACCGCCTTCAAATGCGCCCAGGAACTAAAAAGCAATAAATAATTGGTACCTATTTAGATAGTATTTCCGTGCTAGACACTTACTGATGTGTTTGAAGCCGACTGCCAAAAATGTTTTTAATGTTAGGTGTCTAAGTATTTATATGAATTGTTTTTGTTAACACTTTTGGACTTCGCACCGGCTTCAAACACATCAGTAGGTGTCTAGCACGGAAATCTTATCTAAATACCAATTATTTAGTGCTTTTTAGTTCCTAGGTGCAAAATGTGCAAATGAATGCGGTTTTCTTTTTTTTTTAATTGATTATTTTTTGCTTTTTAGTGATTTTTTTTATAAAATAGGTGCGTAGGTTAGTGTAAGTCGTACATGATGGGGAGGTCTCCCTAAACGAAAAAAAAACAGACTAAACGAAAAAATATCATCGATGTATGCATTTTTTTTTATTTTTTGTTGATTTTTAAAAACCACAGCACTGATTTCGATAAAATTTAAATGGGATTATTTCGAAATTTTATTATATTTTCGAAACTTTAAAAAAAAATTTTTGCAAAACCATTTCGAAATAAACCCATTTCAAAAAAAAAAATTAGCAAATCCGTCTATATATGACGGAGTTATGCCCGAACATACCGACATAAAAAAATATAAACATCCAAATTGAGATACTCCTAATTTTTTTGAAGTCGGTTAATAATTTGAAACTACACGTTTTGCAATCATTTTATATTTATAATTCAGATATTGTAATTAACGCATGCGAATTCCAAATTAACTACTCGTAACTTTATTGTGTTTCATTCTAAGTAGAGTACTGTTAGTGACAAATTTCACAATTGTCCTATAACTACCTGATATAGGCTGTACATTTTTTTTATACAATTATTTTTATTTTATTTATTTGAAACAATAAAAGGTTGCAATTATGGTTCAATACATATAGTATTATTGTAGTGAGTTTGTAAACATATAACCCACAGCATTATTCACGGATTGACATAAGTAAGAAAAGTTTTACATATTTATTTGTATAGTAATCAGTTCTTACATTAGATTTATGACACAATAATTTGGTTTTAATACAAGATATAGTTTTAAACGTATATGTGCATAAACTCAATCATATAGAGTAATTAGCCCAAGTAGTGTATATCACTTACACAAAAATGTATATTCTCATATTTATCGTGCCTAATATCTGCCACTCTAAACTCAAGCATACTAAGTAAATTCTAATTGCTTATTGGTTTAACTTAGTAAAGAAATAATAATTGACGATCCCATTCCCTTGTGGAATGCAAATAAATATGCTTAACTCGTAATCAGAATTTCCTAAAGCGATGTTTTCAAGCAGGAATTAAGTGTATATACACTTAGTATAGACCACCCATCTCAAACAAATAACCTAGCTTTCATTGTATATAGAAGTTAATTACCATTGGGACCTAATAGCGACATATGTTTTATCGGTTTTGATAGGCGACTAACGCCAGACATTAATTTATTGCTTCTATCCGCGTTATCTGCGGATAAACTTAAAACATTCGGATAACTGCGAGACAAATGAATCACTTTACCATTATATGGAGGGGTGCGTGCACAAAGCACACTTGGATTATTGCGATTTAAACTGAACTCTAGATCATACGATAGGTTAGGGATGATCAGTATTAATCGATGTTTAATAGATATATCGATAATTGATAGATTGACTGTCCGTGTAGTGACGGACTAAGAATACAAGTGTCACCACCCTACTCTTTCACACGGGTGTCGTATAAGGCGAATAAGGGAAGTAAAAAATGATCACCCATTGCATTACTGATGGTAGGGCTGGGCAATGGGAGTACTTACTTACTATCGGGCCCGAGCGGCTTGATAGGTCATGAAGCACATCGGTTTGTTTTGGTTGTAGCAGGAGATATCCGTTCATTCTTTGATTTCATATCTGTGAAATGTAATGGTAAGCAGCGGCTTGACAATACTCTCGGTATAGTTGAAGCCATGAGCGACAGTTACCATTTGCCATCAGGTGGGCCGTAACTCGTCTGCCACCATATGCAATAAAAATACCTTACTACACAGGACATGTGGGCGATTTAAAAATAAGATATCTATCAAAAGGCTAAACAAATTCTTATGTATCAGTAAAGAAGTATCGTCGCATAAAATGGTAAAATGGTCGGTGCTCACGAGCCTCAACTTTACCAGGAATATAGGCACGTTATATGTGAGATCGCGTCTGCACTGATAACTTTGAGTGCTTTCTGAGATAAGCTAAGTCGTGAAAGACAAAAATCCGCGTATGATTTAAATATAAATATCGATAAGTCGGCTTATCTTTTCAGAAAATGTCAACGCCCTATCTTACAATACTTATATAAGCAAGCTCTATGTAACTAATTATAATGGATTCTAAAGATAACATAAAAGGTTTATAAGCATACTTATTTTAGAATAAAACTTTTAGGTAATACTAGCATAAGCTACTCACCCACATAAATAATCTCTGTACAAAAATTGCCATTCCATAGGAACCCTTCATAAAAGTGACAAACAAACAAAGGAAATAAGGATTTTTGAATGCCTAAGCTCAAATCTATTAATCAATTGATCCTATAGTTAAGAGTTTGCTAAACATGCAGACTTAAATAATCAGTGGATCCATTTTGCCGCGTTTTTTTTCACTTGTCAATTTTATTTTTATTTTAAGTCGCGGCCAACAGCCAGTCAAAAATATATAAACCAACTCCGAATTCCAACTCCTCACAAACTATGTAAGTATTTTGACAAAAAACATGATAAAAAATGAATGATTTTCCCAAAAACTTTCGACTCATAGGTCTAGCAAAGAGTACCCCTTCGCGCCTTTTTTATTTTGGCGGAAAAAAAAATACTTAACCGCACACCCCGTCGTTCAGGGCAACAGGGTAGCGTAGGGCCATCACCCACTAAATAAACCCGCTTTATGCAGTCTCTCCGCCTATTATACTAGCGTATCACTGGAACCGTGTGACATAACTTCAGTGGTAACATTTTCCCGCCTTAGCTACCAAAAAAAAACAAATAAAAAGATTCTATTGTAATATCGTCGATGACTCACAATTAAGCCGTCCCCTATCATAAACGTGAAATATTTTGTGCCTAAATCCTATATTTCCATGAAACGAGTTAGTCAATACGCCAGAGCGTTATCTAGTGCTACCATTCGTGGCTTTGTCTCGTTTTATTCCACAGACTATACAACATTTACCGCCCTCACCTCAGAGTAAGTCAACATACTTTGCGCGTATTCAGAAACATAAATCCTGCCGCGTGGACTTGAGAATATAAACATACGTCTATGTAAAAATGAGCCAGAGTGACTTTAATGGACAAAATGAGAAATAGTGTAATACGAGAATGCTGTGGTATGAAAGAAGATGTAGTGACAAAAATAGCGAAAGGAATGCTGAGGTGGTTTGGACACGTAGAGAGTATGGATGAAAGAAGATTAACGAAACAGAGTACAAGGCGACTGTGAATGGGCGAGTTGGTAGAGGTCGACCTAGGCGAACGTATTTTGACCAGATTGGAGACGTTCTTAAAAAAGGCCAGGTTAAGAATACTCGTAAGCTCGGAGCATGCATGAACGCGCTGATGAAAGTAGATGAAGCGAAAGATGTATGTCAGGATCGTAGCAAGTGGAGAGAAGTGGTCTCCTAAGGGAAAAAGGCCGTGACAATATGTATGTATGTAGGTAAAAATAGCTAGGTAGGATACCTACCGAAACCATTCATTTTTCCAGAACGAAAAGTAGCCTATTATCTAATGGTAGCCCACTTGATGGTAACTGCCACTCGTGGACTTTAGTAATATCACAACAAGACGGACAAGAGGGCACAACCAAGACGGTACCTTCCGCGGTGTTTGATTATTATAGTTCCTGTTAGAAATAAGTAATAAAAAATATATCTTATGGAATTATGAAACCAACATTAGATTTTAGGTTTACTGTTCAACTAAATGTGTACAATTGAAAATGTAACATTAATGGTAATTAATGCAAACTATTTGAAAATGACTGAAACTTCTTTTTTTTTCTAAACGATCCTTATAATAAAAAAAAACAAGTAATTCCACAGTTAAGAGTATCCTTTGCAAATTTACAGAGCCTCCAAATCCAAAGCATATAAAATGAGTTTTATTGCATTAGCAATTTTATTACAAAAACACAACAAACATATAAAATGTGAGCTAAATATTTGCACACAAGTTGGTCGTGTGATGAAAATAAACGTACGCCGTATGCGGCGGTGTGATAAGGCGCCGCCCGCCCAACGTGATGTATAGACCGATAGACCCCGCTGGGCGGCAAGATAACCTGCTATTGATGCCCGCCAACCTGATTGACTGGAGCCTTCAGAAATTATACTTGGATTTTACTGATAAAGCTTGAACAATATTACAATATTATCTGACAGTACAGATGCTGTTGACATTTAGCTATCGAGTTCTCGTGTCTAGTGTTCGATTCCCACGAGATAATTTGTGTGATCCAGAAATCTTTGTTCTTTGTGAACATTAATTGTACGTTTGTAAATTTCTCGCCGGACAGGTATCGTACCCTCCGCCGCCGGACCACCGAAGGAATGTAATGTAGTTCCAGTGGCCCGACAATAAAGGCGGAGAGACGGCACACGGCGGGTTTCTTTGGTGGGTGAGGGCCCCACGCTACCCTGTTCGTTGCCCCGAACGACGGGGTGTGCGGTTAGGTACATTTTTTCCCGCCTAAACAAAAAAAAAATAGGTATCGTACCCTGTGCAGGATGTTATTTAAATAATAGGGTTAAATTGCTGAAGAACTAATTTTGTCGCAAAACTAAAGGCTTTACTTGAATACATGACTTTGGCCCATGCCTCAAATATAATAGAAGTTCATGTGACTATAACAGTTAGATTGCTTTAATCATAAGATGATTAATTTTAAGCTTGTCTATAGACGCGGTAATTACTTATGATTAGCAATGAGAAAAAGCAGCCTACTTTCATTTAATACGAAGCTGAAATATATATCTTGTTACCAACATAGTTGCTTGTCACTAATAAAACTGGTCAATGACCTAATATCTCATAGATATCAATCACGTAATCTATATACGATCTAGGCCGGAAACACTAAAAGCACATAGCTACATATAAATCAATGAATACATTAAAAAATAACCTAATATTTTACATTTACACAAATAAACCAGAAGATTAATTTTATTCTTGGGTAATTATATTGAATTCACACTATCTCCTTTTATTTTTATCTAATTATAATGCTTTAAATTGTTTTCTATTATTTTATTTTTCCTATTATAATTAATTATAATGCTTTAAATTGTTTGTTCATAAGTAATTATCACCCGGATGGTAATAATAAAAGGACAACTTCGTTACGAAACCTCCATGCGTTTTCCCTTTGTTTCTGTTAAGTCGGGAAAAAAATTTCCTAACCACACACCCCGTCGTTCGGAGTAACGAACAGGGTAGTGTGGGGCCCTCACCCACTAAATAAACCCGCCGTGTGCCGTCTCTCCGCCTTTATTGGCGGGCCACTGGAACTATGTTGCATTCCTTCAGTGGTTCCATGCGTATCTCTAAAAGATCCTCTCGAAGGCTGTGAAGTCTCCACAGTGGAGACTGGATCAGCGTGGTAGACTGTTAATTTAATCCCTTTCACTATGAGAGAATAACCTTGCACTACTTTTTGAGTAAGTGGGTGCTGAAAAGAAAATGTTTGATAATTTTACTTAATCCAGTGAAGGTTGAGCTATCGAGAAAATGTTTCACGTTTATAGGTTTTCTCACGACGTTTGCCTACACCGGGCAGTGATAAAATTACTATGCTTCCCACATAATACTCTATTTGTCTTTTAACTTATACTAAACCATACTATTACTATCAAATTCAAAGTACCTTGTATAATATGTGCATAATATAAATATTAACAAGTTTACATTGACTACTGATTCGAGTCTGCAATTATATTGTCAACAGTAAAAACACTTGTAGGGCGATAACGGTGGACAATGACCTACTCGAGTAAAGATACGATCTAACTATCTTTATATCGATACGATCTCAAACGGAAACGATAAAAAGTATCGATAGTCTCTTGATTTGTAACTACGCAGTACTTAAGAATATATGTCAGCTGTGTACTGACAACACGAATGGGAACATTGAATCGTCGAATCGAAACGACTATTTACGATTATTTAATGTCTGTTGTTTAGTTCACAAGAGTACCGGGTCTGTGATAGTTGATAAAAAGCTTAGCTCATTTGAATCAGTGACACAACGATAGTTGAGGTGCTGTCTACATTGGAAGAACTAGTGAGATCTGTCTATCGTCTGCTAAAATTGAAACACATATAAGTTCTTGTTACGTTTTTATTTAATCAATGACTTCTGAAACTACATCTGAAGTATGACTTCCAAACCAAAGTCAAAGTAACTTTATTATCCCAACTGGGCCTCTGACGCCCTTATACTTACCACCGAATTCCCAATTGCCAAGTACCTAATCTGACAAACTTGCGAATAATTTAACTGACCGTCACGCATAAAATAATAATTGTATTAGTTTGCATTGGTCTTGAACTGCTACAATAGCTTCCATTGCAGATGATGAATGGTAATCAGAATACTTACAATTAACAGCCCAAGTTTCCGGATTTCTTCAATTAAAGTTACTAACCGATCGTAGATTTATTGATTTATCGACCTCCGAAAACCGGTCGGGGCATCCCCAGCCGCGTCGCCCTAACGGCGAATAGTTCCCGCAAGCGACCCGCCTTACTGCCGCACGTACTGTGTGGCGGGCTCCTGGTCCAGCAAATAGAAGTCTACTACTGCCGCCAGCGTCCACGCCGTTGAATTAGCATTAAGGTCCCCCAACACCAGGACGTGGCTAGTTGCTAGTCGCCGTACCGAGTACTCCAGGCAGGGACTATTTCCTAGTGCAGTAGTCTTATTTATTCCTTCAAAATTATTTAACATTACGCTACGACGGAAAGATACAATGACTATACTAACATCCAATAAAAAAAATTGAGTCTAAGGATTGATTCTAAGATCGCTAGTTGTCCACTTAGTTGTATCGTGGAAGTCAGATAGGCAGTTGCTCCGTGTAAATAGTCGTGGATAAGCTAAAACTGAACGGATTGGAAGCCGATCACAACATAGTTTGAGATAAGGATAAAAAGATGATGATACTACTACCCTTACTACTTTTCCACTGGCCCGCCAATACAGGCGGAGAGACGGCACACGGCGGGTTTATTTTGTGGGTGAGGGTCCCACAGTCGGTACTGTGCTCGTTGTCATTACATTTTTTCCGCCTTAACATAAACAAAAAATCTGGAAAACGGTTGACTCTAAAGGCCATCCCTGCAACTTCCCGCTAATTTGATACTTAAGCGCTCAAAATTGCACTTATTATTTTTGTGCTCTTCGACCTCAAAAGTATAATTTTCGTGTCATTTTGAGCTCTCCGAGCTCAAAGAGATAACTGTTCTATGCTTTTGAGCTCTTCGAGCTCAAAAGTCTGATAAAGATTTAATAAGACACTATTCGTTGAATTTGCAAATCGCAATAACTTTTGAATGAATGAATCTCGTAGTTTACAGCATTCAAAGCAGCTTTTTGAGCTCTTTGAATAATCTTAAAGCTCGAACTGGTCAGATTGAAAATTTCATAGAAATTCTGAAAATAACTTTTTTTTCAATTTTTTTCGACAATGATATCTCACGAACAAATGAACTGATTTTGACCTGACTGGCGGCGAGTGACCTGATTTTTTGATGTTAAGAGCTGATTAGTTTTTGGAATCAATCGATAAAAACGTTTGTTATTAAAAAAAAAAAATTGTAGCTTTTTTGAGATTTCTCAAGATCTACCGGTTTGAATCGTTCCTAACACACACACACAACACACACACAACACACACACACACACACACACACAACTCACACACACACACACAACTCACACACACACAGACAGACATACACACAGACAGACATACAGACATCATCGCGGACACATTCGGGGAAGCTTCCTAGGGCCTCAAAACGTCAACATCCGTTGAAGACTCGATTTTCGAAAAACGGGGTAAAACCAATAACTCCGAACTTTTGAAAATTTTCAATTTTCTTAGCGGGAAGTAAAAAAAACCATTTGGTATGTGTGAAAGCTTAAGTAGGTATATAATATAAAATAAATTCAATTAAAATGGCGTGTACTGCTATTAACACTAACAGAGCGCTCCAATAAATTTTCTGTGTAAATTTAAACTACGCTCACTATTTTTAGTGACAACGTGTCTATTAAATACTTACCCACTTCCGATACCAAATTTTACGACCATTGAGTGACACTTCACACATTAAATCGTTATTTAGTATCATGTTAGCAGTGTCCGACATATAGTTTGGACTTTTATGGAAACAAGTACAGTTAAAAAAAATAATTGGTTCGTGACAGCTCCGAGGCGCGCCTAGAGTTTAGTCACTAAGAAATATTACCTTATATTTAACAAAAACTATGTAAAAGGCAGGGCTAGGACGCTGGTGGAAATACTTTCGCTCTCAGCCGTGGTAAAGGCCATGGTCCGGAGCGAGAGTGGGTGGGACGCCGCCGTCTCCTTTTGCGAGCAGGTGATACGCGCAAAGGAGGCGGCGGAGCGTGAGTGGGAGATTACCAGCCATCTCCCGCACCGCAGAAGACGCACCGGGCGCCGAAGGGCGCTTGTCGACCTTCGGCCTCCATAAGCGCTGGCCTGAGGGTGATGGACCCAGGGCAGTCCGCCACCCTAACAGATGCAGGCCCGAGATGGCGGCGCACGTGTTCCGCGAGCGCCTCTCGACGAGGGAGGGCCAGGCCCTCCAAACCAGACGGGGCCACCAGCACTGGAGGCCCATACCTGCCAGGGGTGGAGGAAATCATGCGAAGAGCGTATACCTCGCCCCTGGCCACAGGAAGTCTGAAGGAACACCGCGGGGTTTTAGCAGGTATACCAATTGTAAAAATTGGGACTCCGGCATTACCTCTCTGCCCGCCCGGCAGAAGGTATCCATAAAGCCTCCTAGCGTAAAAAAAAAAAAAAAACGATAGGACGCTACCACTGAAGTGACAAGCACTGAGTGATGACACAGTTCCACTGATCCGCCAATAATAGCGGAGAGACAGCACACCGCGGGTTTATTTAGTGAGTGAGGGCCCCGCACTACCCTATTTGTTGCCTCGAACGACGGGGTGTGTGGTTAGGTACATTTTTTCCCGCCTTAACAAAAAAGAAAGAAAAAAAGGATAGCATGCTGTTATGACCAAGGACTAACAAAGGTATTGAAGTCGAGCCTGAGCCTCACTCTGCCTCTTTTAAAAATTATGTATGTATTTCTCTGACTAACTAAAAAGTAAAGACACCGCATTGTCAAATAAAAAGTGAAGCCACTTTTTCAAAGATGTGTGCGTGAAAGTGTTGTCAGCGGATCTCTATAATTTGGGTAATTTTTTAATATATTTATGTTTAAAACATAAAGGAAGTAAACGTTTACTGAAAATCATATAGGGAATATTATGGCGCTGACGACGGATTCATGTACGTAACGTACGTACGAAATCGTCAACTTATTTGGGGTAATTTTAAATCATACTCTGGTAACACTCGTGGTTTATGACATTTCGTTTTGGCATGGTTTTGTTTGTATTTGTGTGCGTGAGCGCGTGTAATTACAAGTTTGGCATGGTTTATATGACTTCACTGGATTGATCGTAATTAGGGTTGTCTTTTAGAGAAAAAATAACGTATCACATTTTGACAATTTGTAAAAAATAAAGTACTTTGAAGAAAAAAGTATTAAAAAATATTATTTATTTAATCTCTTGAAAACATACTTTTGCGTGGTTCTTTCACACTCTAACAGTTTTTTAATGATCTTGAAAACATGTATGCGTTCTGTTTCAGCTTAAGAGTAGGTATCGATAATAGTTCAGTAATTATTCATATAAATGTTTCATTCTACGCATCACACAAAGTTTGGAAAATAGAGTATTTTTACATACTTTATTTTTATGTTGAAGTATAAAGTATATTTACCAAAAATAAAGTAGGATACGTTATTATAAAGTATAGTTGGCAACCCTAATCGTAATGCTCCGTCCATATTTCTTAGTTAGTCTAAGATGTATTTATTCACAAATCATCACTGCCTGGTGTAGTAAAATTTGGTAAGCATGGTAAGGAAACCTGCATACCTGAGAGATTTTCTCGACGGCTTGTGAAGTCTGCCAGCACGCACTGGACCAGCGTGTGCCACTATGGCGTGATTCATACTCACTCTGAGAGGAGAGTAGTGCTTAACATTATGCCAGTAATAGCTTGTTCATAATCTACACTAATACTATAAAGAGGAAAGTTTTGTATTTTTGTATGTTTGTAACGAATAATCTCAAAAACTACTAGACCGATTTCAAAAATTCTTTCACCATTTGAATGCTACATTATCCCGAAGTAACATAGTCTATATTTATTATTAATATTATAAAGAGGAAAGATTTGTATATTTGTATGAATAAAAATGACATAGGCTATATTTATTACTGGATTGATATATATTACCATAAATAATAATTTGAAAAAAGAACTACTTATGTCATCCATAAAGATACATTTGCTCTACGTTGACCCCAAAATGTGTGCCGTGTGGGGCCGGCTTTAGAATTGTTCCACCCCTCTCCACCCATGGGAGTCGTAAGAGCCGACTGAGGGAATTCCGGCGGAGTGGGCAGCAGCACTCATTCGAGTATTAACAACATCCACTGCGATCGCCAACCCGCCTGCCAGGCGTGGCGATTACGGCACTATCCCCCATTCTTGGGGAGGCCCAGCTTGTCCAGCAGTGGACTTTAAATGGCTGATGGATGGATGAATGGACCCCAAAATGTTTAAAAAATAAATATCCATCTATGCGAAGCCGGGTCGAGCCGCTAGTATCATCATAAAAAAGAAATAAAAGCTGTTTGCATTCTATAAGCCTTCATTTTGTTTATTAATCAAAAGATATATCTACTCATTTATCTGTCTACGCAAGTAACTGTGAAGAGAATAACGCATATTTTACTTAACACATAATAAATCTCTTCGTCGCGTTTGAAGAACGTGATATGTATATTTAAACATAGTATAAAGTTGCTAGCCGCGCCTGTTGGTGCGCGCTTTTCTTCTTTAACCTCCGCAAGGATTTAGAAACTATATTATCTTTAAAGTATAAATTATTTGTTAATAAGGAAAAAGAGATTTTTTGTACGAGTGGGAATCGAACCCGCGTCTTTTCCAATCCGGGAAAGCTCTACGCCGCTGAGCTATCGTACAGATCTTTCGTTCATCCCAATCTCCTTATCACATTTGTCTTTACGACCAACGCCTTCTATCGGAAGCATTTACATGCATTAAACCAATATAGTAAGTTTAATTTTGCAATTAAAATTCATACTATTTGACGGCGCGATTTTTTTTTAAACATTTTTGATCTATATTTTTTAGCATTTGACATGCTCCGCCACTTTTGAAAGTACAAATTATTTGTGAATAAGGAAAAATATATTCTCTTTTCTTTTTTGGGAGTCGCCGTCGGTGACTGCGATGGCTAAGTTTGAGATAAGGCTAGGACGATAATGATAGTCAAGAATATATACTATACAAATCATAAAAGGCCATTCAGACAGGCGATGTTTTGTCTAGAAATATTAGAGAGTTCTCGTGGGTTGGTAATGTTGGCATAGAAATAAATAATGCGCCAAAATAGACGTTACGTTATTTGCCCCAACACCGAATTCCACGCAAACAAAGTCAAGGGCAAAGTCTAGTATACCGTACTTTGTCAAAAAAAGAGTGGATGTATATCATCATTATCGTCTTCGCCTTTGTTATATGCAATTATAATAGGGTTTTATCTCTCTATCTCTCTCTAGTGAAACGATGCATTTATTGTTTCAAGATCACCAGTTGTCCCCTAGTTAGGTCGTAGAATTGACATTTCAACATCAAGCTCCGCTGCACTGCGATCTGCTATACGGTGTTTGGTGAACTCACACCTAAGTTATAATGAGGAAATAAAAAATAACGTGCTGTGCTGTATTGTGCCTAGTACCTTTTAAGAGTAAAAAACGATATCACTGCACACATGTGAATACACAAATACATAAAAATTAATGTGGTATATAATAAAGCAACGAACCTTGGTGATGTCTATTTTTACACCATGTACAGACAAACAGACAGATAGGCATCGTTTGTTAGAGTGGTTTAATCGATTCGCAGGCGGGTCTTATCTCACAGTAAATATAAAACTGAATGTGTTCTTATCAAAAGATTTCGGGCGCCCGTCTCCATTGTATGAGACGGTACGAGTTTTTACTTCTTATGTCCTGTATATCTTTGAGATGAAGAATTTCCATCGGCTAATACAGAGCACAGCCATGTTGCTACACAATACTTGTTGTGTACGCAATAACTGTCGCTGAAAGCTATAAAAAATATATATATATACTTAAGTACAGAATCCAGTACATACCCTGTACAACCGAAAAAATATACTCTTAAATTTATCGCTACAAATCAAAGGCAAATATTTATATGTAATTTATATGTGATATTTTGTATCTATTTATTTATAAGTCCATCCATCCATCAGCCTTTCAAAGTCCACTGCTGGACAAGACCTCCCCAAGAATGGGGGATAATGCCGTAATAGCCACGCTTGGCACACGGGTTGGCGATTGCAGTGAATGTTGTTAATACTCGAGGGAGTGCCGCTGCCCACTACCCCGGTATTCCCTCAGTCGGCTCCTACGATTCGTGGGTAGAGAGGGGTGGGACAATTCTAAAGCCGAACCCACACGGCCAATTTATATGTATATGTATTTAATATTTATATACCTATGTAGGTATTTGTTATGTTACAACAAAAACTACCTCTCTCTCTCTCTCTCTCTCTCTCTCTCTCTCTCTCTCTCAATCGTATCCAGTAGTATTGGTGTACAATAAAGTATATAATAAATAAATATTTTAGTGCCAGAATATTATTTGTTTTGTTAAATCCAGCAGTTCGAACATCCGTAGACAATCAGGTAGATTATCGAATATGCATTTGCCTCATGATGTTTTCTCATGGTCACATCACCAACGGCCCTGCCAAGGGGACACCAGAAGAAAAAAGATCGTAGATATAAGTTTTAAACCAACAAGGAATATCACGTATCGTATAGATCATAAATAAATATTTAAAAATTAAAACAAAATTAATAACTGCTTTATGAACGACGTTATGAATAGGGCTTTGGGCAGAATTATGCGCAGTTAAGGCTAAAGATAAAAAAACATTTCAAAATCCAAAAAATAACGTTTTTCATAAATAATATTTAGGTGGCAAAAAGCTTGTCTAACCATTATATTTATGTCATCCGATGTTATCAATAAAGTAAACCTACTAATTATTGAATTTCTTCTATTTGACTATAAAAATCGTATCGTTTCACCAAACGGACACACCCAGAGTTTAGCACAAACAAATCAATCGTATTCTTTTCTCATCTCATATCTGCCAGAGGAATTTATTACCTAATTACTGGTCGTTATTATACTATAATATTATTTATATATACGTTCAAGTTTTTATTGAGTCAGATAAGTTGAAATTTTTATGCTAATGGGGGACTTAAACGGATAAGGGGTGCCGATTATAGAGATAAGAATACTGCCGTGGCCCCGTGAAAACGTTTTAGTTTTTTTTATTCAATCTTTCGAATGGCGAAATTGTGTTGACTTTGGACACAGATAAATTTTTAGACATAATCATGAATTGATGGAGATTTGTGATCAAGATAATGAAGCCTAAAACAGCATTTGGCTCAATTGATTCAAACAAATTAGAATTCACATATCTATGCTGATTTCAACCGACATAAGATATCTAAATCTTGCTTGTGTATCTAAAAGAAGCTATAATAAAATTATACAGTGAATATGTTTATTATTTTTTTATTTAAAAATATTAAGATCATAAAATAATGTCATGCGAATCAACATCATTTGCTTTAACGTTTCAAATATTTTTCATGGAAAGCCTTATTATACGAGCTGAAGCTGTATTGTAAGGCCAGCTATTTGACGGTCAATTTCACATTCGTTTCAACGTGGCATTTTAGATAGATCGGCCACCCACGGCCCACAGATAATACAGGACTCACTCGGCGATACTTCGGGCGGGCTTAGGCCGCGTCGGGCGCCGACGTCTCGCTTCGGCCATGCTCGTAGATGTCAGCGATTGTGCCTACGCGCAGATTGAAGAGTGGAAATTTGTTGCTTTGTCATATTCAAAGATTTAGATACTGGATTCGAAGAAGTTATAGCGAATTGTTTGTGAATATTGTTTCACTGATAATATTAATAGAGACTGTTTCTTAAAATAAACCGCTACAAAATCAATTTGTAAGTTTATGTGAGCGATAAAATGCTTTGAGCGTTGATACATATTTCTGATTTCTATACTTTATGGTAGTGATTTAGGATAGGATGAATACAATAAAATACAAAGAATATTATTACATTAATTTTGTTATTTCCTATTTTTTTAGTTTACTCACAATAGAGAACTTTGTACGGGGAAAATATTCTACTAAAATAGAGATTTTAAACAGCGATTCGACTAAGCTGTTCATGAATTAACTTTGTAAAAGAATAACGTAAACATATATAGGTCTGGGAGTGGTGATTCCAATCGCCTATTGATAGATATTTTTTTTATTGCATGTGGTGGCAGACGAGCCACGGCCCATCTGATGGTAAATGGTAGCCGTTACTCAAGGACTCAACTATACTCAGAGTATTGTCAAGCCGAAAAGAAAGAATAAACGACTATCTCCCGCTACAGCCAAAACGCAATGATGTGCTTCATGACCAGTCACACGGAAGATGGTGGTACCAACCCGCTCGGGCCCGATACCAAGTGAGTATTCCCACTTGGTATCCAGCCCTACTACCAATCATGCAATGGATGATAATTGCTTACCTCTCTTAGTCGCCTCATACGACACCCGTGGGAAAGAATGGTGTGGTGACACTTGTATTCTTAGTCCGTCACCACACGGTCAAGATCCCAAATTTATGTAAGTTATCTACATTTATGAGAGAGTCCACAAGACATGCATATAATATTGCAAAGTAATCAACTTGTCTTTTTCTGTAAGCATCTGCTAGGAGCATATTTATTCACTTTTCCGTGAACGTTCGAGTTTTTTTAAATATTGCGATTCTTGTAGTGTGGCTCATTCAGAAGTGATTTAACCGTTGGGCCTCGACTAATCGATTTACCTAATTTTACTCACTGGTGGAAATATCACTGTAGGTAAGGGAAATCAAACGTAAAAGAAATACTAAACGTTTTAAAACGGCCGAGATTACAGAATTTGTTATAGAAATTATTAAATAAAACTACGTTTAGGGAATCTATTGCGTTTAAGTAATTATCTACTATCCAGGCATTTCGAATAGTTTTTGATTATTTTGAAATAAATAGTGATTCATAGAATTTGGTTTATATTTTTCTTTTTATTCTTTGGACTAAATGATGATGATAAAATTGGGTGACAGACACATAAAGTTCTACTTTTATAATTTTAATTGAATAAACTAAGTGATGGCTTAGTGGTAAAACCTAGACTGCAAGAACCTTGGCATTGGGTTCTATTACCAGTCCGAGATCCTCACACGGCAGACACCTTTGAATTTACGAGATTTTCCACAATTATATATTGTGTATTTTTTTTTACAAATTGCCACAGCTCGGCTTAGGAAAACATCATGACGAAATCTGCATGTCACGTGCCATATAATGGGAGAGTTGAAACACTAAGGGTAATTAAAAATTGTTAGCATTTTAATACTGGTTTGTTAGTTTCTCAAATAGATGTAGTCAGAAGTAAGAAACACTCTAGATACTGTTGGCTTTTATACGAGATGGCGTCCTCCGAGCTATCGCCAACATATGTTGAACCAGATGCCTTAGATAACAGAGCTTTTAGTTAGAGCCACTTGGCCATCGCACACTCACTAATATATGAGTGAAAATAGACCATCACGTACTAACACAATGAGTCGAACGGGTTCAAGTCACCTATATATTATTGAACTCGATATACTCTATGGCTTAGATTGCGTACTAACAAGGGAGTTTTTGGCGGGCTGTCATGGCGAGCAGTTGAAATTATGTCACATTTTAATTGGATATATGTATATTATAGATAAAAACTGGAGAATTGGAATTGTATCTAATTACCACGAATAAATAATGGCAATTTTATTGTAATCAATGAAGACCGTTTGAGCGTCGTTTTTTTAATGATAGAAGCTTGAGAGTTTGATTAGTATCTACTCCTCATAAATAAATAAAGATGTGGTTTAGGGTTTTTGGATTGTCCTATTTGAAGAGGGAGAAATGAGTTGTGAGTCTTTATATGGAAATGTCAGTATTGTTAATAAGAACTTTAAATAATACTTTCTGATATTTACGCGAATGTTACACATTTTGAAATAAAACTACGTTAAACACAAAGTGAAAAATGTGAAATCGAAAATAACAGTCACGAGCAGGATTCGAACCTGCATCTCCTGGATGACCGTCCAAATGCTTTGCCAATTCAGCCATCGTGAAATTAAGTTTACCTGGTCGGTATAATGTATGAAAATACTTCCGACAGATGGTGCAGGCGTCACCCAAAGACGTTAAGTATGAATGTGTTGTCGAAATTAGTCAGTCAGTCAGGACCATGGGTCACGATGGCTGAATTGGCAAAGCATTTGGACGATATCCAGGAGATGCAGGTTCGAATCCTGCTCGTGACTATTATTTTCGCACATTTTTCACTTTGTGTTTAATGTATGTTGCTAAGCATGTCAAATGCTAAAAATATATATAAAAATATCTAAATATAAAACTACGTTTACGGAATCTATCGCGTTTACGACGATATCAGCATTGGACGTCTATCATCTAAGTCCACCCGTGATCATGAATACTGTAAAGTATTCGAAACGTCGGGATAGTAGTAAAATCAAGTAAACGCGATAGATTCCGTAAACGTAGTTTTATTTCAAAAAGAACTTTAAATATAAGTAGTATTGTTTTATGATTAAATAATTGATTAAATATTTTATTGTCTGAAATAATGTGGTACTGGCACCAGCTAGTTATGTTTATACATACGAGTTAATAGTTAGTATGAGTTGAGTATATCGTAAAGCGGTTTGGTCAGAGCGGGGTGAATACAAAGCCAGTGTGGGTACATAGATACAGATCTAGGTATTGTCCACGTCTGGGCCTATCTAGACTCCGTTAATAGATTTTACTATCTGGACCTGGCTCCATGCTTGACTACTTGAGGAAATGAAATCGAACTTTATCACAAATATATTAAGAATATGCTATAATATGCGTTGTTACTGCAAGTAATTTATTTGTTGAACTCCAAGTTAGACTTATGGAACCACCTATATACCCACTTGGCATTAATAGAATTGTCATTCTATCACATTTCTTATCTTAGTTGTAAAACCAAGGACCACAACTACAGAATTAGTGTATTTACGAATGTTAGGTCCAAATATAGAAAACGTTTTTTGATTGTTTTTTGTTTTTTTTTAATGCCAATGGTGGCAGACGAGCTACGGCTCACCTGATCATCCGGTAAGTGATAACCATAGCTCATGGACTCAACTATACTAAGAGTATTGTCAAGCCGCTGCGGACCATTTCATTTTTAAAATATTAAATGAAAGAATAAACGGCTATCTTCTGCTACAGCCAAAACACACTGGCGTGCTTCATGACCGGCCGCGCAGGAGACGGTGGTACCGACCCGTTAGGGCCCGATAGCAAGTGAGTACTTTCATTTGGTACCCAGCCCTACCACCAGTAATGCAATGGGTGATAATTGTTTACTTATCTTAGTCGCCTTATACGACGCCCGCGGAAAAGGAAGGGGTGGTGACACTTGTATTCTTAGTCGTTAGTGTTGAAAAAAATATTAGGGTGTATGTAAAATCTTATAATGAACAAAAGGAGGCAGGATATAAAGATAACATCAATATATCTCCTGCGGTAGAAACCATAGAAGTAATCGTAGAGGTAGGTACCTACTACTCTACGACCAAGCTCGATTCTGCAGAAACGTTTTTTTTAACACGCCTTTATTAATTTCGCCTATGTATGTAACGGAATCTATGAACGTGATTTTGAGCCACTTTGAAATGTCAGATTAAATTGAAACTTGCACAGTTAGTCAGACCGATGACGATAAAATAATATGATAAGTTTATCCGGTTTAGCGTAGTAAATTAACCTGACAACGAACTAGTTGAACTAAAATGTAGAAAATAATTTTATAATAAATAATGATTATGTAAAAGCGTGGGGTGCTTGACATCAAATTGTTAACGAATAATCAAATTTGATCGAAAGATTAACAGATATAAATTAATATAAAGTGTGAAATTGAAAATAACAGTCACGAGCAGGATTTGACCCTGCATCTCCTGGATACCGTCCAGATGCTGTGCCAATTCAGCCATCGTGACAATTGCTCGGGACTGCTAATTTCGATAACACATTCCTTCTTAACGTCTTGGGTGACGCCTGCGCCATCTGTTGGAAGTATTAGCATACATTACACCGACCAGGTAAACTTAAATTTACAATTAAGATTTTTACCGACGGTATCTAGGAGATGCAGGTTCTAATCCTGCTCGTGACTGTTATTTTCGATTTCGCATTTTCACACTTATTAATTTATATAGCTAAGCATGTCAAATGTTACAAAAAAGTATTAAAATAACTAAGCCTAAACACATTCCTGCGGGATTCGCGTAAATGAATTGTTCTATTTGAATTTTGAAATCCGCGCAGATTAAGTCTGCGGTAAGAAACCAGTTCTACTGGTAGTCTACTTAATAGTATTACCACTTTAGCGTGCTAACTCTGCGGGCTATGTCCGTTACTTCGGTTTCCTACGGATTCCGTATTACGGATCCCATCATGTAGGGAGATCCCGAACATAAGACACGCTAAGCGATTTTGAGTTTTGGTATAAGGCCAAAATTTCACAAAAACATAGTAGGTATTATCTATGTATGTAAACATCTGTGAGACCATTAATTACACGTGCATTCATATCGGTGGAGGCACGATATTTCCAGGCGGGCCCGGGCGCACCTAGCGCTATCTGATTACAATAAACAACTGTGGAACTAATTAACATATTACTAGTTTGTGTCACAACTCTGTTACTCATCAACAAATTAAATAGTTAAATCAAAATGGTTTTAAAAATATTTACCATAAAACTTTTAGTATTACAAACATGTTGTTTATGGCCTCAGTTAAAGTTCTTAAACAACAAACTTTTAGACACAGGAAATAAAAAAGTAAACCGACTGAATCAAGATGCATAATCGTTAGTTTTTAAGATCGGATGATTTTTTAAGATCTAATGTAAAAAATTCTATAAATCTTAATTTTATTGACATTTGAAATTAAAATGAGACTATCTTGGAGCTTTATAAAAATAAAATATGTAGGTAAAGGCAAATTCACATCACAGGTTTTTTAAAGTCGATTAAAACATTGCCTATATCGTTCATGACATATGAAGAGATAGAGAATTTACTAGAGCGAAATTACTTTCAGAGTGAGAGCATTTCATATAATAACAGACAGGACATGTTATGAATATAATGAACTGGTCACCTGGTAGACGAGAGAGCAAAGTCAAGTGACTGCCTAATATGACTACAGTCACTTCGGTAGATAGTTCAGGCATTAACAATTATGAATTACAAATTGACAAACCCTCAACCCTCTGACCTCCCTCTGTACTCCATCTGGACACACACTATCTACAACCTTTTCATTGAGACTATTTCAATGAACTGATAAAATAGGCTGGTAATCTTCAAACATCGGAACAGATTTTTTAAAACATAGCCATAAACTTTATGTGGTCCGTGTCGTGACGGATTAAGAATACAAGTGGTACCACCCCATTCTTTCCCACGGGAGTCGTACGAGGCGACTAAGGGAAGTAAGCAATTATCACCCATTGCAATACTGTAACTGTACTGTAGGGGTACCAAGTGGGAGTACTCACTTGCTATCAGGCCTGAGCGGGTTGGTACCTCCATCTCCCGTGTGACCGGCCATGAAGCACATCAGTGGGCTTTGGCTGTATATACTCTCGGTATATTTGAGTAAATGAGCGACGGTTACCATTTTCCATCAGGTGGACCGTAGCTCGTCTGCCCCTTATGCAATAAAAAAAAATCTCGATCAAATTACCTATCAAACAAAATCAACTAAATTGATATCTGTGCAGCCATTTGGAATCTATGATCCTACAGACAGAAACACGTTGAACTTATTGTGACAATCATTGCGTGATTAAAATACGCATAATTACTTAAAACTAGTAAAGTTTCTTTCAAAGATAATAAATAAAAAATCGATCCGAAAGGAATGTGTCAACTCCACTATGATCATCATTTGGCCCTTAAATATGTAAAGAAGCTCCTAAATAAAGTGCGTAGGCACGCACGAGGGGGCACGCATGATCGCGTACTATACGCGTCACGTGTTTGACAATCGCGTGCGAACATGTCGCGATTGTCCGATAGTGTGATAACGCACGCGATGCGGCCTTGCCTAAAAATGATTATGATGGGTGCAAATTATAATATAAAAAGGTTACTTTTGCCGACCGTCCTCCATGCTGAAAGGGAAAATCATATTTAATATACGTATACCCTCTACACGTAAACTGGGGATGTTTTTTTCTCGTCTATCCCCGCTATCCTAAGCGAGTCAGGTCTCCTGAAACTGTAAAGAGATTCACAATACATTTTTATTCAATATTTGGTTTTACCTACCTGACAGTATTGTGTAACTTTTGAAGCTCAGAGCCTACGTCTGTACAAATAAGTCTCACATTAGGCCACGCATAATGCAAATGTTGCTTAACTTTGCCGATAAATCGAGCGGCAAGTGCTAAACTATGCTACGACGTATTTGTTTATGCGAAAATGCTATATTATATTATGCTATATTATATATTATCCCAAATAAAATATAAATAAATAAATATTCACGGACTTTTTACACAACGTCCTCTGGTTCCAATCTAAGCTTAACTCTTGTGCTATGGGTACCAGATTACGGATATAATACATATATTACTTTTTGTAAATAGGTACATACATATAATAGATAGAAACCACTCAGACGCAATACAAATATTAGTGTTCATCACACAAATAATATTGTCCTGAGTGGGAATCGAAACCACGACCTCGTGCACGGAAGTCAGTTACACTACCGACTACGCGTCTATTTTATTTATAAATCTATTTTAGCAAGACACTATCAATATTTATAAACTAAAAAAGAATCCATTGCACTGGATGTTTTTTAATAAATTTACATTATCGTAGTTGTAGAACAGTTTATTGAGCAGTTCATTTTAAAGCATCTACTATTAGTCAATTAAATGCTTTAATTTTAAGTGCTATATTAAATGCATTAGTTGTAAATTAACTACTTACGAACAGGTGGTGAATTGAATTGTTGTAATTCACGGTTAGCCGAAGTTTTATTACAAACATAGCATCACGCCTGTATTCACGGAAGGGGTAGGCAGAGGTGTATTACACACCCACGGTTCGCCAACTATGTTTAAGGCCCACGTAATAGGGGGCAAGCCTATTGCCGTCTACCGGGCACATTTCCAAACTCCAGGCTACTGAGAATTTTTCTTTTTACGAAAACCTCAATACCAGACCCGGGATCCTTTCTTTTTAAGTTTTATTATATACCTATTTTTATTGACTAACACCTTTATCCTCTAAGGAGTAAGCAAGAGGCAACCCTACTGTCTATTGGTATGGGCTCCAGACTAGTCTTTGCTATTCAGAACTACTTAACCAAGATTTGAACTCGGGGTCTCACAGTTAGTACTTATTAGCATCAAGTTGCTATTAAAAGCCTGGAAGGATGCTGTGAAACCTTCTACGTCTGGTCATGGGATAGTAAATTACTCACAGGACCACTGAAGAAACCGATCCAGTGGTCCGCCAATACAGGTGGGGAGACGGCAAATGGCAAGTCACTTAAATCGGCGAGGGCTCTACACCACCCTTTTTATTTTTTATTATTATTTTTTTGATTATTTTTTGTTAAGGCGGGAAAAAATTTTCCTAACCGCACATCTCGTCGTTCGGGACAACGAACAGGGTAGTGTGGGGCCTTCACCCAGGGCCCGCCGTGTGCCATCTGTCCACCTTTATTGGTGGGCCACTGGGACTATGTTACATTCCTTCGGTGGTGGCTCTACACTACCCTGCCCCCTTAGAATGAAAAACGAAACGTTAGACGAAACGTAAGAGATTTTATAAATACAAATATTTTACAAATAAAAATTGGTTCGGAATTATAGTCACTACAACCTAAACATCGACATTAAAATATAAAAAAAGAATAAACACTCATATTCTACCTACATTCACCTTGACAGATACTTATGACCTAATATCAAAACCCAGTCCAAAGAAAACAAAATGTCACGAATAGTGTGTATGTTGACAAAATACCACACTTTTATCGACGTAGGGCTCATCGCGTGTCGATAAAGATCTGTTTTCACTTCCTCAAACATAATGTTGGTAACGCACCTAACATTCCCGCGTTATATGACAAATATTTTGACATATTAAAGGATTTTAAATTTGGAACTAGGTCAATGAGTTTTTTCAAGATTTTCAAGCTTAGGCAATTTTCGCGGTCGCTGCCTTCTGCGAGGAGGTCATCTCGCGGAAGGAGGCGGCGGAGAGGGCCAGGGAGGCTGATCCTTCCGCAGACCCAGCGACTAGGGCGGCGCAGGCGTGAATATTTGCGCCTAATGCCGCCCTAGCTGAGGCTGCTGGTGGATGGACCGGGGAACGTCCGCCACCCACAAGGCCTCCCGCGAAGGTGCGACGCTCCGTTTGCGGATGCGTCGCTCAGTTAAGGGTACCCGAAAGGGTAAGCGGCTGGCGGGCCACCGAAGGAATGTAACATAGTTCCAGTAGCCGAACGACGGGGTGTGCGGTTAGGAACATTTTTTCCCGCCTTAACACAAAAAAAAGGTATAAGCAATTTTAGAGGGTATCCGAAAGGATAAACCGCTGGCGGACCACTGACGTTATTTCACACAGTTCCAGTACAGGCGGACAGACTGTATACGGCGTGTTTAACTAGTGGGTGAGGTACATTTTTTCCCGCTTGAACAACAAAAAGCGTATAAGTCATTTTTTCTAACCTTTGATATTCATATATTCCTCTATCTTCCACTACAATATTTAATGGTGGTAGAGCCTTGCTAGGAGGACCAGCATGAGTGGGACGGCTCGACCGTAGAAATATCACCATGTATAGATCGGTATGAAGCAATGGAATCTCCGGTATGTTTTGTATAGCAAGTGAGAGCGCCGGAGGCCTAAAGCCCCTCCATTTTATTATATTCGTTCCCTATTATGGCTCGGTCACACGAGTGATGTCTCTCATTTTGCTAGCGTCTAAAGGCTACGGTAACCGTTTACCATCAGGCGCGCCATAATATGCATGTTTGCCTACCTACCTAATATAAATAGAAGTAAAAACGAGTAGTTAAAAATATTCTAAAGAGTATTATAATGGTGATTCTGTCAATATTGACAATTAAGACCAACTAAGTACAATAGTTAAAATATGATTACAAGCAAATTAAAAATGAAAGCATTTAATTTATTATTCAAAACTTAATAAAATGTACAAACCTCTCACCCAGCAACAAGCATTTCCGAACGTCAAGTTAACTTAAAACATTTTTCGTTTCAGGTAAGTTCCCGGACGAGATAAACAACGCCATGTAAGGGACCATGCATATTAAGCGACAGTCGCATAATGCTACGTGGACTGTCCTAACGAGTATAAAATGGATTTTAAATTCAGAACCAATAGACTAGTGAACAGAATAATATGCCATTAATACACAATGTCCATTCAATTTTAAGTAAAACGGCTCGCGTAAAGAGTGGCAATCTGCCGAAATAAATATTGGCTATCGTGTTGCAGGGTTACCAGACTTAATTTGTTGTAACTTTGCCAGTTTTTAATGTAAAAATTTTAAATTCATATATATTTGAATTTTAAATTCATGTATATATATTGTTTAGATACCGACCTCCCGTGCGGAGTGGTGTGAGTTCGATGCCCACACAGGGCAATTCTTTGTGGTCAAGGTTGTTTGAGTATGAGTCTACTTTGTGTCCGTTAAATTGTATGTTTGTGAAGTCCCCCGCGATACAAAGATTATTAGGATGTTATCTTAAAAAACGTTCTTATTTTAAAATTGCTAACTATAATTATTGATAACCTTACTTAATAAAGGATACGAATCCAACAAAAAAATTGCAAATTATTTTTATAAACGAAACATAATATGTAAGTATAGTATAAATAATGTTTTATCTCTAAACTCCTGTGGTCTCCACAAATATAATCATTGACTACTGCATTATTAAGTCGACAAAAAGGTCGATAGCCAAAAATATAATGGCGAAATATTAATAAAAAACATAAATCTATAAATCAGAAAAGATCTGATAACCCTATTCATGCCACAATACAATCAAACACAGGCATCGAGTAAAAAGCAAGGGTGACCACACGTCGCGTATCGCAACCGAATATCGCTCGCTGTCCGTTTATTGTCGTTGTCGTATCGCGGATGCGATCGCGAATCCGATTCGTATGCGAAGACAGGTCGACGCTGACTGTAATGATGATACCATCATTCAAAGTATAATACATGCAATACTATATTTTATTTAACAAACTGTTTAGAGGTAAACTCACCACATGACCGCGTCTACAAATGTTTAGATTTACTAGGATCTTCTTTACCAAACCACTAACGCATAGCAATCGTTACCTCCTGGAAACGATTGTCTATGACGATTCACTTTCAGTGCTGTTTTACCAAATATGGGACTTTCGATAGAACGACACGCTGTAGTGTTACCCCAATATGACATGTTAGAAAGAAAGGAAGAATCTTTTTATTGCATGCAAGACACATTACAAAATTAAAAGTAGGATAATCAGGCAACGAATTTAATAAGAACGTATCAAATAAATTATACTTAATTATAGATAATCAACGATAAATATGGTGTAATAGGTAATGTGTCATAATGCAGTAATGAGGTGTCCAGTGCAGATGTTGCCAAGCCGTAGAAGTCTGACGCTGATTTTCAACTGAAACCTCAGATATATACTTAAATGTCAAGCAGCGTTTACAGATTATCGTTGACAAACAACATAACAACATGTTAAATTTGTAAAATGATGGCAGTTACCGACGGCCATTCTTCCCATCTGCGATGCTATAAACATTGAAACAACATTCATAGTGAGGACTCAGACACAATGAGACCTAGCCTAACGGATCGTTCTGTTGTAATCTGTCTGTCATAAATATAAATTATTTTAGATTCATAGAATGACATTATATTATAGAGACATGTAGATGAGCGCCAAATATTAAAAAAAACTAATTTAAACATCCCGTTCTCACCACTTATTATAAAATGCACCATGGCTCGTGCCATCATTACCTATAAAAAATTAGTAATAAAGTTATATCTGGTCAATGTTAAAACAATTAAGCAACCTAGAATCGTAAAATCATTAATTCTTTGCTAACAGATTTATTACAAATTAAATAAAGAAAAATTAAGTCATGATACAAAATTAAATAAATAAACCGGCGCCAATATCGTTCACGGAAAATCTAAAAAAAAGTAATGAATTCCAAAAAATCCATGTTTCGATATATCTCTAGTCTTGTTTAATGACAACTCTCCGCCGCTAATAGTGAATATTTTAAAATTAATAATAATTTATGATCCAATACTCATCAGATGAATGGCGTCGTGTTCTGTGTAAAATATTTTAAAAATATATTTAAATATGGAATGTTGGCGCCAATTATTGACCCGCTACCAGGGGTACAGGTCTTCATTCTGAATGAAACTCTATTAGCAATTCAGTGGCGCCTGTATTTTTTTTGCAAATTAGCATAAATACAGACGAGCTAGATGCGTTGTTTGACGCATTTTAATTAAAATATAAAATAGTCACATATCATTTTGATCTGTATTTTAGCACTTGACATGCTCAGCTACTTTAAAGTACAAATTATTTGTGAATGAGGAAAAGAGAACTTAAATGCGAGCGGGAATCGGACCTGTGTCCCTTCCAATCCGGGGAAGTGCTCTAAGCCGCTGAGCTATCGCACTGACCTTCGGCCTTACCCAATCTCATCACACGGTGCCAGATCAGGACTGTAAGGAGGGTAACCCAAGATTCTGACCGGTGTGGTGTCTAGGAAGTCCCTCGTTTTGAGCGCTGAGTGCGCGGGCGCGTTGTCATGGTGAAGCAGGACCCCGCGGAGCCTGGTGTTAGGTCGCTTGTTGCTCATTGCAGACAAAACTTCTGGCAGGCATTTTGTGGTATACTTACCATTCGGCGTTGATGCTGCTTTGGTCTCGTAATGGAATTGAAACCAGACACCCCGTCAAAGTGAAGAAACTAGCGATCAAAATTTTCTCTGCGCTTCTCGATCAGTACACTTTCGTAGGCGTTGGTTCGTTTTGAAACCGCCATAATGTCGACTGACGTTTTGTTTCTGGATCGTGTTGATAAATCCAGGATTCATCACCTGTCACAATGTCGTAGACGCGCCGAAACGAGCCTGCTTCAAATTTTTTAATCATATCACGGCACCACTCCACACGGGTCTGCTTCTGAGCTTCGGTGAGGTTGTGCGGCATCCAGCACGAAAATTTCCTCCTCACGCGAAGGTGCTGGTGTAGAATCTTGTGAACGCTTCCCGAAATAATCTGCAGTGTATGCTGAATCTCTTCGTATGTAATTCGCCTTTTTTCTTAAATTTTTTTTTTTACTGCCAGCACACTTTCTTCCGTTACAGCCGTCCTAGGACGACCACTCCTTTGTTCATCGCACATCGCACATTTAAAGTCGTAGAAAATCATTATACGAAAATGTTCTCGAGATCCATTTTTAAATCATTCTTGAAAAAATGTGGAGGGAAATTCGAAATTCGAACAATGGTATTTTTACTTTATACCTATGTCGTATTCGAAACATGCCACTAAATAAGTTTGAAGAAAGCCATAAAAATTAGACTTTGTAATCAAGGTTATTACACTGTTTCGGATTATCTTGAGGATAAAACTAAATGGGCTTGAGCTGCTCCTCATTCATTAATTTTCAAAATTGTTTTATAAGATATAATGTAATTTTAGTTATAAAGATTATATTAAATTGTAATAAATTGGCAATTTAAAAAAGTGGCTCATGAGTTTCTTGCCGGGTTCTTCTCATGAAAGGCTTTACTACGGAATCCGGCCGCTTGTGGCGATTGCAATCGCCACTTTGTTATTGCGGTTGCACTCGCCTCAGGCGCTCGTGTTTATTATTTTAGTTATTAGTGTATTATTGACGATTTTAAGTGCTACTTAATAGGCCTATGAAATAAAGATATTTTTGAATTTGAATTTGAATTTATTATGTCTTTAACCATTCGTCCAAATTCGTTTTAAACACTTGAGACGATAAATTTACCTATTTAAGTAAGAATTCATGTTTCATAATATAACCAATAAACATGACCTAACGATTTAAATTATTTTTTTAATATAAAAAATTACTATTTGCGACTTAAATATAAAAGTGAGACATATGCTGTCCTTGATTTTTTTGTAGGCATTATCAAGCTCTACAACTCTCTCTAGAACTCAATCATATATCTCCCATCGTTAAGGCAGCGTTCGTAAGAAACGTTTTCGTTCGACCGTTTTTTCTGACTTACTTTGCTAATCCGACTACGACGAAAAAGCCTTTTCATTTTTCGGGTTAATATATAGCCTATAACACCCACAAATAACGTGGCTTTCTATTGCTAAAAAAAGTTTCAAAATCGGTTCAGTAGATCAGAGATTACCCCCTACCACCTCACAAACTTTACCTCTATATAATATTAGTATAGATAAAATATTTTGGATTCATAGAATGACATATAATATTATAGAGACATTAAGATGTGTACCAAATATAAAAAAAACTAATCTAAACATCCCGTCCTTATTATAAAATGCACCACGGCTCGTGAGCTGTCATTACCAATAAAAAATTAGTAAGTTATATCTGATCAATGTTAAAACAACTGAGCAACCTAGAATCGAAATGAAATAATATAAAAATATTGTGAAAAACATTTTCCACTTTCACAAAGTTAGACAATTATGTCATGTTTCACTTTGTGTTTAAATTATGTCAAATTCAAAATTAATAAACTAATATTTTTGTGAAAAAATTTAAGTAACATCCTGAAACACAATCGCATCTGCTGCCTATTCCAATTGTGAATATAAACCATTTAGGGACCATAGATCATATAATAAAGATAAGGACAGGCTATCCAGATACATGCTAGAGATCAGTGAGATCACTATATTTTCAATTTAATGAAGAATAATTTTATTTTATAAAGCTGTAACAGAGCTATGTCTGTGCATTTACATTATTTGAAAAAAAAAGAGAATATATTTAGGCGTCTCTGAAACGACTCTAACAAAACTATATTTTTGTCTGTTTGTTTGTCCGCGCATCAAGCAAAAACTACTAAATAGATGTTAATGAAACTTTTTGTTTACTAGCTCTTGATTAGACTTAAACACTGATATACATTTTATCCCGCTACTATATCGGGAACCTGACATAGGTATAACCTAAATGGATTTGTCTGCGGCTAGTACTGTACCAAAAAAAATTTTTTTTTCTTACCGAATTTATGTTATTTAGGCTTTAAACTACTTCTAGTACTAGTAGGTATAATCTAAACTATCATTGCGGAAAATGCGATGTTGCCATATATTATAACAGTCACATCCCGTATAAAATTGCAGTTAATATTCATTTATAGTTGATAAATATTCAAATGTGGAAGCTATTTAAATAAAACTCAATGATGGTATGTATTAATTTATATTCTGACAAACAGACCCGGAGCGACGCGTTGATGTGGCACACAATTCGTTCGTTAAATTTAGCAATAAAAAAGAAAGTAATAATGAAAAAAATATTCTCTCTCACAAATTAGACCAAACTGAATGACAGTGTGCAAAATTTTATTAAAATCGGTTTATTATATTACGAATTCATCACGGACAAACAACGTGCTGATGATTCAGGTTTGTAAAAGTTTTTTGCTTATACTAAAACTTCATATAAACATTGTGATCAATATAACCGTTTCATCTCATGCCAATCTCATAGTTTTATTATTTATTTATTTATTTATTAGGGACATCCAACAAAAGATACACACAGATAAATTACAATTAACATTAAAAAATAACAAGGTATTGTTTATGTGCGCTCTCTTAATTATAGGATATCACAACTTGCCTAATCTTTAAAGTAAACACAAATTAAACTAGTTGTACAATGATTAAATGAAAACAATCAGTCGTGATGATAAGTAATGAAACAAATTAAATTGAATATGGTCTAGTAAAAATTTTTAAACATTTCTTAAATTTAGTGAGATTATTGTCAAATAAGTCTAACTGTGAATCTAAGGAAGATAATGCGTTGTATTGCCTGCAGAGTCTAGAGACCGGGGCGTAGAGACCGATGTTTGTTTTCGACTGGGGAATTTTGAACAGTTTATATTTGCCTTTCCTGGGTAAATGTGTAGGAACGTTAATTTTAAATTTATCCAGTAAGTATTTACAATCTACGGCATTGTTAAAAAGTTTATGTAAAAAAATTAAATCGTGTAATTTGCGGCGATGCAATAGAGATTCTAAATGATGCGCTTTGAATAGCTCGTCAGTTGGGATGTCATGTTATCACGATAAGATAAGTGGTAGAGAAATCGCTTCTGCACGCTCTCTAGACGTTTAGAGTAAACTTCGTAGTAAGGATTCCATATTATAGAACAGTATTCTAAGATGGGTCGAACCAGAGTATTAAAAATGATTAATTTGGTAGATGGTTTTTTAAAGTCTTTGCAGTTACGCAAAACAAATCCTAGTGTGCGAAAACCTTTGGCAGTGACGTTTTGAATGTGTGTGTCAAATTTTAAATGTGCGTCAAAAAGTATACCTAAATCACGGATTTTCTTTACTTGTTTAAGAAGTGCACCATTTATATAATAATTATTGGGAATTGTATTGGTGTTTCGTGTAAATTGTATGTAGTTACATTTATTTATATTTAAGGTCATATTGTTATTGTTGCACCAAAGCGCCAGTCTATTAAGGTCATCTTGCAATAAATATTGGTCAATTCTGGATTGAATAGGTTTCAAAATTTTGAGGTCGTCTGCAAAAAGGAAAAAAAAGAGTTTTGGTAACAACATGAAATATCGTTAATAAAAATGTTGAAAAGCATAGGACCTAGATGAGAACCGTAAGGTACTCCTGAAGTTGCAGTGTAGACTGAAGACGAGTGACCGTTAATCACAACTGTGGAAAGTCTGTTAGTGAGATAAGTTCCAAACCATTTGATAAGATTGCCATCTATGCCAATACCAGCAAGTTGTTTAATTAAGAGGTGATGATCAACTTTATCGAAAGCCTTGCTAAAATCAGTGTAAATGGTATCAACTGGAATACGTTTGTCGAGGTTTTCCGTTAGAATAGACGTAAAACTCATAAGGTTTGTTGTAGTGGATCTTTACTTGATGTTGAAAATCGGACATATAGTGCCTAAGATGCCATGTCAAGCGTTTTGTCACCAATTTTTCTAATACTTTACCAAATATGGCAAGTATTGAAATGGGTCTGTAATTAGATATCAGATTTTTTTGGCCAGATTTATAAATGGGTATAACTAGTGCCTTCTTCCAATCATCAGGAAAGATACCCTTTTCGAGCGATTTGTTATATATAATTGCCAATGCTGGTGTAAGGTCTTTAGCGCAATTTTTTATGAACATTGGTGGAATATCATCACTGCCCTTACTTCCGTCAAGAGCTTTGAGAGCTTGGAAGATTTCATGTTTAGATATTGATATAGTGCAAAGATCAAGAGGAGAAGCAAGAGGCACTGTAGAGGGAACGTTATATGTAGTGCTGTTTATATTAAAATCAAGTGCCAATTTATCAGCAAATAAATTGCATATGTCCTTTCCATGTGTTGCAGTTTTGTCATTAAATTGCATCTGAGCAGGGTGTGTACTATTTATTACCTTTTCGTTTTTCTTTCATAAATGTCCAGAAGAATTTTGAATTCTTAGTAATGGCAGATTCTATAGTTTCGATATATTTATTATAACATGTTATGCTGAGGGATCTACATTTATCACGGAGCCATTCGAAAGATAAACGATCAAGTGGGTTTTTGAATTTTTAAACTTTCTATGAAATTTGTATTTTTCTTTAAGCAAATTAATGAGTTCGTGAGAGTACCACTTTGGATAATACTTGTGTTTTACTTTATTGATGGGGACACATTTATTTATCACTTCTCTTAGTACTCTATAAAATACCTTAACCATTTCATTCACTGTTGAACAGTGTTCAAATTGAGTGGTCCAAGTAATAGATGATAATAATTTAATAATAGTATCATAGTCTGCTTTATGGAAATTCTTTTTACTTTGTACATTTACTTTTAAAAAACAGTCATTCTTGCCGCCTTAACAAAAAAAAAAGTCGAGTAACACTGAAAGGCGTACTCCTAAATCATACAGGGAAATATCTGTAAATTGCCTCTATTAAGTCTGGAAGTGAAGAAGTGATAGGACCTGACTTCTCCCAGCATGAATGGATCAGTTTGACCGGTGAAACATAACACTCTCACTTCGTACGGTGAGTGAACTTAACCCCTTCTGCATCTCCTCCTTATTATCCTTTCTCCCCGCCTTCTATCCGTTTCCTTGGAGTTGGCGACGTGCCTCTCGTGTTGCTTTCTAATAGGCTACAGTAAACGCTTATCATCACTTCGGCCGTATGCTTGTTTGTCCTCGTAGTATTTTTTTTTAATCCCGACAGTAGGCAGAGAGAACAGAGTGCCAAGAAGCTCAATTCTTGCATACATCTCTCGCTTCCTCAACATTCATAACTCTCTTCATATACGCTCGCCGGTTTCGGAGACTCCTGACTCCACCTTCCTTCAATACATGACCAATTTGGTCTAGGTGGGTAAGTCTCGGTCTCCCCCTGTACCTACATCCTTCCACTTTCGCATTGTATATCTTCTTAGCCAGTCGCTCGTCCGGCATTCTTTCCACATGTTCGAACCATCGGAGCATTCCCTTTCGCATCTTTACACCAATACTCTCTTTCATACTTACTCGCTCTCTTACGTCATTGTTACGAATGTGTTCTGTCAGCCTCACTCCACAGATTCTCCGCAGATATCCTTTTTACATACCCAACTCTCGCTTCCATATAATAACGTTGGGACAAGCACTGCGTTGTGTATTGCGACACGTGCCTTCTGGCTGAGGTGGTGGCTGCCGAGAAGTTGTCCCAATGCTCCGTTCACTCTATTTCCCGCATTCACTCTTCTTTCTACATCAGTGGTGTACCTGCCATCCCGACTGAATCCACATCCAAGATATATAAATTCATCCACCTGTTCTAGCACACCATTTCCTATTGCTACTCAAACATCTGTTCTGGCTTCTTCTCTTTCAAAAACCATTACTTTGGTTTTGCTTACATTCACACGTAGGCCCCTTTTCTTACAATCTTCTGCCATTACGTCGACTAGGGTTTAAAGGTCAGTTGCAGACTGCGCTAATAGGACCGCATCGTCTGCATATAGCAGCGACTTAACCACTGAGTCGCCCATCTGAACTCCCACATTCATTTCATTCAACCTTTGTAGACATTTATCCAGATATATGATAAATAGTCTGGCTGATAGAACGCAGCCCTGTTTAACGCCGATATTGACGTCAAACCAGGGTGACATTTCATCATCCAGCCGCACACAAGCTCTGCAGTCCATGTAGTTGGACTACACCGCTTGTAGCAGTCTACCGCTACTACCATACTCCGGCGAAATGTCCCAAAGTTCCTTTCGTACAACAGTGTCAAATGCTTTCTCAAAATCCACAAAACTGCAGAAAACCTTCTGACCTACAGCCAGATGCTTCTCCACAATGTTGCGCAGAGAAAACACTTGATCCATGCATCCTCGTCCACACCTGAAACCTCCTTGTGCCTCACACAATATATTATTGCCACAACCAAATAAATTAACCAGCTAAAAACTATGTCTACTTCAAGCTGCCACTACCTAAATATTTTTTTAAAGTTTATTACGTGTATAATTGGTCAACATTTTTATTATGGCGATACTTATTAAATACCAGCTTCACTTTTGAGTAAACTGTAGATACTATTAATATTGGTCAAAATACTCACTGCATAACTAAACAAATTCAATTTATCTTAGCTAAAAAAAGCATAAGTGAGGCACGAGTGAAGTATCAATCGATTACAAATTACTTATCGAGTATCGATGCAACGGATTCCCGAAGAATTGCACAATTTCCCGCGTCGACCCAACGAGGCTGGCTAATGAGAGCGTGGATACCACAACCATTGTTTACAGATGCGATCGAGCCTTATCTCTGCTATTTTTGTACGGTAGCCATGTTTCACTTATCTGCATTCGTATACGATGTTCGTCGATTGTT
The DNA here is from genome assembly GCA_948253155.1 of Leucoma salicis. Classification (NCBI taxonomy): domain Eukaryota; kingdom Metazoa; phylum Arthropoda; class Insecta; order Lepidoptera; family Erebidae; genus Leucoma; species Leucoma salicis. The sequence goes on from OX411806.1 coordinate 27,517,438, forward strand.
CCCTCTGTTTTTCGTCATCGCAATCTCATTATTGTTTCATTATAGCCTGATATTAATCAATGTAGGATTTGAAGGTTTGTATAACTATTTTGATTGTTTTAATTTATATTGTGATACAAACATCCGTGGGGAATATGAATATTATTGATAATCAGTAAGCGTAAATAACGGATAAATACATTAAAAATATCCAGTATTTATAAGTTTGACAAATCATTTTTAAATGTTTACAATTTGCCGCGTTCAAAGATAAGGAAAATAATTAAATTTTAAATTATATGCCAATGGTTGCATAATATAGTGTAGGCGGTTATTAAAGTGCGTTTGAAATGCGAATAATAACTAAACAGGTGCATAATAAAGCACGAAGCAAATTAGGGAGGGTGAGATGACGCGATAAAGTGTCGCGCGTGTCACACAGAGACACAAATCGCGTCGATCGCGCGTCAATCGAACAGCGTAACGAACCCTGTATTGTATGCAAACGTTTCGTTCATATGTACTTATTCAGATAGTGTATCTTTTACATACTATAATAATGTAACTCCTATTTACTATTCAACTTTATTGTAATTTTATGTTTGTTTTATGTTTATAAGTGGCTATCCTTTTTTAATTTGGTCTTCGCACAATACTAGCTGTTTCTTATTTTATTGAAAGATCTTTTATTCAATGTGATAACGATAACTCCAATAAAAAAATATCCGCGATTTGTTATTAAACTTTTTATCAATTTTTGCGTAAAATATGGGTGTGTTATAAGTTTCATTGTGCGGCCGCGATAGCCCTAGGCTTTGGCTGAAACTGATCCTTGGTAAATTAATTTTGACACTTCAAAATGAACTCTACAACAGTTTATCCTTACGCTTATAATCCTCGGCTCCATTGTAACTTATATGACGTTTCGTCATTGTAGCCGCCCGAGGTTTTGCGCGTAAAAACCAGTCCGAGCAATATTGTACCGTCTTTTCTATGTCTTCTTCGTAAGGTTTATTTTCAAATATAAGTCTGGCGCTCTGTAAGTCATTTGTTCCGTGAACTAGCTGGCGCTATCGGCATCACCTTAATGATGTCTCGATGGTGGATAGCCATTGTGTTGGATGTAAATTTGTAGCCGTCGGCGTGGGTAATGATGTGAGAACAAACTGAGATCCCGATAGCCAGATCTGGATCGCTTTCAGCCCACTGTGCACGGGATTGTATTCAACTTTTGGCGCTTAACCTCATCCCATACAATATTATTGTTTATTTTCCGAATTTTGAATAAGCATTCTGTTTAATATCCACTCATATCATAAACTGATTCGATAACTCGATTATAAACTCGATGCAAAAGAATAACTACACACAAACTTTTAATGATGATAGTTACAAAAACTCATGTCTATGAACACATTAACTATATAGGACTCCCTAAACCTTTTCATACTACGAGTATATATACACACAACAAACTTCAAAATACTGAGCAAAATGGCGACTGTGATGGCGTCATTAGCACAGTTATCGCACTATTTTGTCGAATAGACAAAATTTTGAGTCTTTTAACGTACGTCGACGCTATGAAAGCGATGTAAATGATGTTTTCAGGAAAACACGATAAATAATAAACCCACTAGAATGAGGTTGATGAAAAACGATGCGAGTGATGCGGGTTATTAATTTTGGAGGGAAATTAGACCGCCATTTTGTAAGGGTATTGAAGTGATCTAACAATTTTATCAAGCTTATACTTACTATTATTTTAACGAAAATATATTATTTTTGTTAATAATAATGCTAATTCATCATGTTTATTTTAATTCCAGCTTATACAATTGAAATTTTAAGTTGAATGAACTCCTAATACTTTATAGAACTTTCATTTTAGGGCAAATTTACTGGCAAAATACAAATACTAATACTGACATCCACGATTAAACTGATATTTTTTAAATTATTTTATAGTAATATAAAATTTAAAGTATATAAAACCAGTAGATACCATTTAATGTACACCATAAAATGCCTAATTAATTATAAAATTAGTTAACATTAACCTTTATTTTAGTATTGTGATATAGGTACTTTATGAACATTCCATCAAGTCCCACTTAACATCTACTATCTCCATACTCTATTTAAGAACAACCCAAACATAAAACGAACATCTACTTAAAACATTTTTAATCATAAAATTTATCATCCTACGTAAACATACCACAGGAATCCACAATTAAGTCACTCGACTACGAAAACACGCCATAACATCTTTATCGGGGTTGAATCGATTCTTTTTTTCTTATAAATCGACTAAATACAATCTGTATCGAGCGTGGCGCCATTCGATCTGTTTTTATCGTTGTATTATCGAAGACTAATGCACTGGGCGAGATAACACGGACATAAGAGCAGGAGCCGATAAACTCAGTGTGGTCATGTTAAAAATAGTTTACACGCATAGTTCATTGTCTGTTAGGGTTTGTGAGTATTGTCAAGGGCATTATAATGTTTTTTATTTAGTATAATATCTAATAGCACTTAATTGCATAGTTGTATCTCATCATCAGGTTTTATTATTATTATTTTAGTACCTAGGTACACCTTTTCGAAACAGAATAGGTACCTATAGTATTATTTATGGTTATGATATGCAAATGGATTTATTAGCAATCCGTCCTACATATTAAAATCATAGTATTATCATATAAAGGACAATAATGGCGTCACAAGGCCATATTAATTTATAAAATAATCGATATTCCACCGTGAGCCAGGTACAACCCTATTTCATACTAACCACTTACAAATTTTCTAAAATTCAAACCACTTTTGTCGTTCGACACGAATACATCTTCCTTATTTAAATCGTCATTACAAACTCTTTCGTTCGGCATTTATCGGCTGCGGTCGGCTCCAGGAGATGGCAATAATAAAAATTATCTATACAAATGGGCCCGGATTACTCAGCGACATAAATTTCTACTCGTCCAATGAGAGCTGCTACAAAAGATAAAGGGTCAACGGTTTTAAGGCTGTGTTTTTTGCTTTTTTATGGTTTGGTTATGGAGTTTTCTATAAAGTTCTGCGGGAATGTTGATCTCAAATACCTTTAAGATATGTATGACTAATCCCCATGGTTGCCACTTCATTTACATTTTAATAAGAAAGGTAACAGTAAATCTATGGTTTTCAATATATTGTCTTTTTAATTTTTCGGTTATTGATATGTCTTTCTGGTTATTCGCATTACTCTTTGGACATGTCGCATTTTAGTAATTCGTTTGTTTTTTGGTCTATTCTGCCTGTATACTATTACATATATACATAGTCTTACGCCTGTATTCCCGAACCGTGCCTACCCTGGCAGAGGTATATTACACACCCACGGTTCACCAACTGTGTTTAAGTCCCACGTAATAGGGGACAAGTCTATTGCCGTCTACCGGGCACAACTCAAACTCCAGGCTGCTACTGACAATTTTTTTTTACAAAAACGCTCAATAACACTACCCGACCCAGTGATCGAACCCGAGACCTCATGATCAGCAGTCGCTCATACTACCACTGCACCACCGAGGCAGTTGTTGAATACTATAATAGAGCTGTAACAGAGCTGTCTCTGTATATTGAAGATATTTGAGAAAAAAATACTGCAATAGGCTATGTAGGTGTCTCTGAATTGAAAACATTTTTTGTAGAATTTCCGTCTGTTTCTCTGTTTGTTTGTTCGCACATCATGCAAAAACTGCTAAACGGATTTTTACGAAAACTCTTTATGGTTTGATAGCTCTTGATTAGGCTCGGTAAGGTTTATCTCGCTACTATATCGAAAACATCAGATATAGTCTGATATATAGGCTACTCTAATAAAATGCTATTAAAAAAGGTTCATTGGTGCAATAGTTTTTGCGGGATGTGCTAACAAAATGTTTATACAAAACTTCCAACATGAATTGTTTAGCATTTAGACACGAATCTCAAATCAAATCAATAAAAATCTTCAAATAAGATTATTATAATTTTCAAAGAGTTCAATCCCTTGGATTAATAATATTTCTAACTGCTAAAGTAGGTACTATTGTAAACGAACACATAAATATTTAAAAGTCGAATCGTTTTCAAAAGTATAAAAAAGCTGATGCTCGGGCAGCTCGTCGGTGGTATCGGGTGTTCAGCGAGACACTGTCGCAGAGTTATTCGACAAAAATGCTAATTTTCAAATCTCCAACGCGCTCGCCCGCCCGCAATCAGAACGACACCGTGCACTTTTTATTTCAAGAAACAAGCCGATTTTTAGCCCTTAAACTCGTTGCACACACGCTTTATTACATTAAAACTGCAATTGGAACCGTAATTGAGGCGATCGTCGATAAAAGTCACGTTATTCGATTAACATCATATAAGTATTCGATGGCAATCGCGAGTAGTTTAATTATGTAATTTACATTGTGAGGCCCGAATCGATATCAATCTCAGTGCTTGCTAGCAATTCCAGAGATACCGGATACCGATTAAATATGTTTTTTATAAAAAAAGTAAGCGTACGTTTCATTCTCATGGTTTTCTTGGTCAAAAGGTTCAAGTACTTACTGGTACATATCTAATAGTGGAATAATAATTGCCGAACGCTCATGAAAAATTTAGTAGCCCTATAACATCGATGTTAGATTGTAATTCGATCCATCAAACGCCCGTTAACACGTTGTTCGACGCGATGCAGTATCCGCTGCGGTTGGTTTTTTTTTTCAAACTTGTCGCGGCTAGTGCTGAGCGCTTGTTTTTGTCAGGCGATCGATGGTCGGTAGTAATTGGTATGGGAGTAGCCGATGTTAAACATGATGTTTGACGGTATACTGAGTTAATTATTTTCGTGTCGTAGGCGTACTCGCGGTACTGCGACTTCTAGATCATATCAACTATCGAGATTGGGTCGTACATAATACATAAAAGAAATTGATCGCTTTGACGTGAGCGTTTCACTCTAACAATGCTTTGTTAGTTTAAATTAAATTCTTTTCCGTTATTATTACTTGTCAACATAGACATTAAGTTTACAATACACATTGACCTAATAAAAATGGACGTCGGGTCTAGTAAAAAAATCATCAAAAAAGCTTCACCACATCTCTTCCTATGGGAGTCGTAAAGGCCGACTAAGGGATTACCGGGGGACCGGGCAGCAGTGTTCCCCTGTGTACTAAAAACATCCACTGCGATCGCCAACCCGCCTTCCAAGCGTGGCGATTATGGTAAAACCCCCATTTTGGGGAGGCCTATGTCCAGCAGTGGACGATGAAAGGCTGATGGATGGATGGAGTCAATAGATAGTCTATATACCTACAAACTTCAACATTCTAAGTTGAAACGTTGTTTCATTATAACAGAGTTGAGTTTTCTTTGCAATGATTTATTAGCTTATGTAGCTTCTACAAATAGGTCGCACCATGATCACCTTAGGCAACTTCTAGTGAATATTATGTGTTGATGATTTATTTATACATATATTCAAAATTTAAAACAAATTCTTTGTTTTTAAACAAAATGATACTTACAAATGATAAAACAATAGTCTACTTACCGAATATATTCTTATTTCACTTAATTTGAGTAGTTTTTACACGTTTTCACAATACAGTACGGCATATTAAACGTATAGTCAAGTTGGTCGACCAAAGGAAACTGGCGCGCGATTGTTTCTCTTTTGGCGTTTTCTTTCTCTTTTGTTTCGGACACTTTTGAGCACGGACACGAGGTTCATTTGTTGGTAGATCAATGACAATACATTATGAATAAAGTACAGATGGTACGTATTCCACATACAAATAAACTAAAATCAAGATCACCCGACACTAGCGGTTATATAAATTGTCCTTTTATTTTTTTCAGTTGGCAATACCTATCTTGAATCTCTTGCGGAAAACCATTATCGTGTACATCTGTTTCGCGGAATGTCGCGAACTCAAATAAAATTACGCATTCAAAATTCGAATGGTGGAATCAAAGGCCAGGCAGTTATCGCCGCGTGCACAATCGACATATTAATATTCGATCTATAGGCGTCTCGATGTTCTCGATTCGTATAATTAAAATCGAGATCAATCCGATTGGACGTCGAATTCCGTCACGTTATTCATCATAAGTACCGCCTACTTTTGACGCCTCTAGCGATGCGTGTACGCAACTTTAAGCCTGTTTATTTATGTACATTATCACTTTATCATCGATTTTGCGGCGTATTACCGAAATCGTTACTAAAATATAATGTATAGGTATAAACTATTCTTAATGTAATGTACGCTGTAATCCTGGGTTATTAATCAAATGGCACACGTGGAGTTATGAGGGGATGTATTATGAAATCGCATGTGTTTTTACTGAAGGCGCGGTGAGGGGAGGTCGACTCGTGAGCCCGTGCAACGTATCGTCGCGTTTTGCATAGATTTAAAAAGTCGATAGATATGCAAATGGAGAGACTGCCGTGTTTACTTGTTTCTGAGTTACGGCGTGCCACGGTAATAGACCCGCGCCTATCAGAATTAGACTTTTTGTGTTTAACCATTTTTTCAATGTTTCTCCGACTGCAGTTCGCGTGTCGTGGGAACGTAAGAAAGTAATATACACGAAATTAATATTGTTTGTATGCACGAAATGAAAATATTTGCAATAAAATTACAGACGCAATTGTAGTGATATTAATTTACTCGGATAACAGTAAAAACATGTATTTAAAAAAAATTTTCTTTGCTTAAATTTGTTTAACAGCCCGTGCAACAGATTATACCTATATTGCCTTAATTACCATTATAATTGCGTACCATTATGAATGGACTGGGTTTAAAACGTAGATAATCTGACGTTGCAGTACCTATGAATTGGAAGAGCCCTATGTTCAGCTGTGGAATGACGTTAGCCTGGTGATCGATTGCAAGTGTCGGTAGACTGCCTATGTGCAGGTTTAAAATAAAAACACGTTCCTTTCCATTCTTCAAGAAGTCATCAACTGTCAAGAAGACAAGAGAAACACGATTACTATTATACCAATTCAGAAGACAACAAGTTTCAACCTGACCCTCATATATGTCGGTTGTTTTGGATTCAACGAGTATATATTGTTGTTCCACGCCCTAACACAGACTTTAGGCAGCCATTAATTTTTTGACGTGATAACGTTTTATAAATCGAAGAACGCCGGCTGCACACACGAAAAAGTGTCACGTTCCGAAAAATGTATGGTGACTGATGCATTGCTTGTGAAACTCTCAGAAAACATATATGACGTTATCACGTAAAATTATCGTCAGTAAACCGACTTTACAGACAACCATATAGTTTTTTTTTACCTTTGTCATTTTATACGTGATAGGAATTTATTCCTCTTCATCCTCTTTAATATCCAGCCTCTCCACCTCCTGTCCCTTTCCTTGGAGTTGGCAACGTGCGACTGATGCCTCTGGTGTTGTTAGTGTTTTTATGCTACGGTAACCGCTTACCATCAGGCTCACCAGATAGCCCACTATAGGTATAAATATCGTGACTATCTCTACACTTAAAACCTACCACGTTCATTCTCATTGCATCTTAAAAGACATCTAGTTATGGTGACGATATTTACTTATAGACGCAAAATAATGAAAAAATTAAAACAGGTTCATATCAAAAGCTATTAATTACGTCCACAGCCACAAAAAGGGGTAGAATCACGTATAAGGAGGCACTCCCAAATACCACATCAAATTCTACCATCGCGGTCCGTCATACATGTGGCAACTCTGGCAACACTTCATGAATATTAAATCCTACATCAATCATACAAGGAGGTTGAGATTCGGCACACGATACCGACACTCGTTTTCAAGGGGTTGCTTTGGTGATATTTAGTTAGCAGTTTAGCACGTAAACTGGGTTAATTAAAGTGTGTAGGTAACGAATTTTGTATTTGTAAGTACTTGTCTTCATTGCTTTGTTTTAATCTAGTAAAAAGAAAAGTGTTATACTTCGTTTAATTTTCGAAACGCGATAGTATGTATGTATTTTACAATTTTCTATTCCTTGGGAAAATAACATCCACCACAAACGGATCAACATAGGACGTCTACGAATAAAGATATAATTTTTGAAGCAGTCTTCATTATTCGCAATAATCACAGCTTTAAAATTTTCGATCATCAATACCAAGATACAGTGTCACGAACAAAATCAAGCTAAAAACTCTCCGTGTGAATATATACTTATACAGCTATATCTGTTTACTAATTTACTGAGAAAAAAGGTTTTAAAACATTTTTAAGTTGAATCCCATGATTCACTTAGTAATAAAGTCACAAATCTTTAAAATATTATCTTACTTTACGATCATTCGTCACAACAAAACGAGTAAAGCAATAATTTACTACTGCCACTTAAAAGTGAAAAGACAAATAACATTTACTGTGAAATCAAGCTTAAATAGCATATAAAGTACTTTTTGAACTAAACAAAATAAGAACTCACTTCTCAAGTGCGTCAATTTGTTCTAGCTAATCTCCGGAATGGCTGAACCGATTTAGACGGGACTTACACTGGCAGATAGCTGATGTAATAAGGATTAACTTAGCCGCTAGTATAATAATAACATTAACAGCATCAGTTAAAAAAATATAAATACAAAGAAGGTTCAATTACTAACACCCGCCTACTGAAATTCATTATAATAGTAAGGTTTGGGGTAAAGTGACATATGACCACAGCTATCCTTTGAAAAGATAATATTTTCTTATTTCAATATTTTTCAGGCGTGATTTTCAGTTTCAGTAGATGGGTTTTATTTATGAAATTACTTTTTAATTAAATTATTTTAGGTTATAATAACTTGATAGGTAAATATTAGCAGAGGCGCATTTCATTTTTTTTGTTCAAGTTTGCATGTATCTATTTACCGTACTGTAGCCTCGGTAGTGCAGCGGTAGTGTAAGCGACTGCTGATCATGAGGTATCGGGTTCGATCCCCGGGTCAGGCAGTATTATTGAGCTTTTATGTAAAAACAAAAATTCTCAGTAGCAGCCCGGAATTTGGAATAGGATCGCCCCTTTGAGTGGGACTCAAACATAGCTGGCGAATCGTGGGTGTGTAATACACCTCTGCCTACCCCTTCGGGGAATACAGGCGTGATACTATGTATGTACGTAGTTTTTAAGTTACGAGGAAAGAGATTAACATACATAGGTACCGGTCAAAATCACAACCCTCCTTTCTGCTCCGCAGTATTCAGGTAATTTATGAGTTACAAATGAATATTCGTAAACTTGACAGTATTAGTCCAGTCTTAGGTTCGAACCTCGCACAGCAGACACTTCCAACTTTTAGATTTTTTTGTATCGTGTACAAATGTTCACTGCCCTAAAGGAAAACGTTGTGAGGAAACCTACATGCTGGCAAAAACCATTTGTGGATCACAAATAGAATTGTCCTGTGTGGGAATTAAAGCCACACCGGCACGGGATGTCAGTAACTATCTAGTAGTACCTGTACACCATTTATGTAGTCTGCAAACCGGCACCTCATTGAACACCAGTTCACCAGGTTTTTTGTAGTTATGTATTTAAGTAGGTTAGGAATCCATATCAAAAAATTATTTAGTTTACAACATCATGAAGTGTAGGTGTTAATATAGTGTACATATATACTATCATAAAGCTGTAACAAAACTACATCTGTACATTTAAGATATTTAAGAAAAAATAACAAAAGTTTAATTTTAGAATTTTAGTCCATTTGCTACTGATCGGATTTTGATTAAAGTTGGTTTGTGATTGCTTTTGGTTAGACTTAAAACTGGTATATATTTTATCCCGATACTATATCGGGAACTTGAGATATAACCTAAAAAAATCTTGTTCTAAAATCGATGAGTGGTCAGTGTTTTCTACCATACAGTAAATATTTTTTGCATCCCCAACACAGAAGATAGCAAACTAAGCGTGGCAACATTTATCGCGGCCTCATACCGCCATCGCGGTTGTACGTTATTGTTATCGCGACCGCGTGGACATCTAGATTTATTCATCATGAACCAGAACGTGGACACAAGGAAATGTTTATCTACTACGTAGTACTACGCTTACTAACGTTTTTCACTACGGCTTCATTGGAACCTTTGAATAATTTGAATTAGTAAACTTTTTATTACTTACTTGCATTTTATTGCAAAATGTCTTTAGTATAATCTGGCAAAATGTTAGCGAAGTAGGATATCCACATATGAGCAAAAGTTGTTTGGTATTAAAAGCCAAGATAAAAGTAATATTATATACTCAAATTTTATTGCCGTCTATACTCATAACCCAAACAATAAATATAATCTTAGAAGTCATGTCAAATTATAACAAAAAAAATACCTACTACTAATATTAAGACCGTGCCATATCGAAAAGTGCGCGTACCCCTCAGTTTGCACATTACTACGTAACGATAGTGGAATCAAACAGGCGATATGTAAATGCGCATCCGATCGTGACGCACGAAGTTCATCCTGCCGGACATTTGGAGAAGATACGTACTTGGGAATAATTTTATGTGAAAATAGCGTACGAGTCGTTGACAATTTGTTGTCGTAGTCCAAGCGAGTATAAAAATAAAGCGTTTAAAATAACGTGGCAATATAAACTGCACCTTTTGCGATGACCTCTGTTGTATAAAAACACTTACCTCTTTCAGCTAGAAATCTATAAGACATAGATTAGTAATCATAGATGTCGACGAACAAAAAACTTTCTATTACAATAGACACAGAACGTATTATCTAAATCGCGAAACCAGTTACATCAGCCTCATTCGAAGTCATTCCTGCTGTACTTATTAAACACCTATGATATTATCGTAGAGTACACACATATGATAAATGAACACACTACCTTGTACAACAAACAGAAATAAATCAAGATGTTTATAACGATAATCTTGTCTGACTTTGTCACTCAACTCTTTGTCCATACATTTTAGTAGCTTTTTTATTTTTGATGCTGGCAACACTAGTAATGGCGCTCGTTACTTTCTATAGTGACGTTAAGATGACATGTTTCACGAAAATATTTAATAACAATTCTTTGATCAAGATTTAGCTACAGAGAAAGATCCTATTTTTTAATAAAAACGTTGTTATTAACCCTTTTGTTACTTATAGTAGATATTGCGGATGAACATTAATAAGTCTAAACATATTAAATACCTAGTTCACTGTGCGACTACCCAATCTCCATTTTGTCCACTATCCAAAAGCATAACGATGTACAGTACCTAATTATCTTGAGTATGCAGCATACCATCAATGCCTGAAAGGTTCTAAAAGTCTGCCAACCTGCACTAGGTCATCGTGTTGGACTATGGCGTAAACCACTCCGAGGAAACCCATGCCCGACTTTGTGTCTGTCCCACTGAACGACTAAACTTTATCTTGTATATAGGCTAGCTGGTAGATGCTAGATCGGGGTAGCACAGCACTGAGCAGGGGCTAGACAGGTCTATATTAAGCCAAAGTTTTAAAAAAGGTAAAATCCGTCATATATACATGGATACGAGTAAACATTCTAGTATTTACAATAAAAAATACATACCTTTAAATTTCAAATTCTTCATTTGGCTAATAATGAGCCTACTAACGCCATCTCTTAGCAGATACGTGAAAAGTGAAGGCTTTTTCAAAAATTCTAAAGAAGACTTCGGTATTATAGAATTGATACTCATAATAATACTTGGACACACATTAATATTCAATGAGTAGGTTTTTATCTCGGTTATCAGACGATCGGCTCGACTCAAGGTGTATCGCGGTCGTCTCGAGTTTCCCATGACCACTACCATGGACTCGACCTGCATTCGTTTTTGTTAACTGGTTTCTCGACGCTGTAACTTCTGTCTTTGTTGTTAGTTCTCTATGTCCTACATGAGATCTTTCGTCATACGGATATTGTCTTATTGCAATGAACAGTCCTTTTATGAGAATTAAAATAAGTAATCCAAACGCAGAATAAGAAAATAAATCCAAGTATAGTCTACTAATATCTTACAAAAAGAACTCTACACGTGTGTGATCGAGAAAATATCTCAATACATCAAGTCTATTTCACGCGTGTGGTCGACGACACTTAATTTATTACATAAATACCTACTTATACCCGTGGGAGGAAACGTAAACAAACAATATTATTGCTAGAGAAGGAAGAATAGTTTGGAATGTCTCTCCCGTTGTTGTAGGGTTTGCCTCTGACAGACACACGTCCTGTGAAGAATATTAAGTGATCATTTAAGTTAAACAAGCACATAATGCAATTATGAGAGGAAGAATTTGAGTCGTAGCTTAAAATTTCGTACGGACCTGGGAAGGGATATCTACGCCTTTTTGCTAAGGCTTCCATAGCCGCCTTCATCGTTATCTATCTTTTTTGTATTCAGAGTCGCCTAAATAGCCTAATACAGTATTTTTTAAATAAAACTATGTTAACGGAATCCATCGCGTTTATTTGATTTTCTACTATCCCGACGTTTCGAATACTTTACAGCATTCATGATCACGGGTGGACTTAGATGGTAGACGTCCAAGGCTGATATGTTGTTTCAACGGTTTCATCTATCCATAGTTATATGATTTTACAAAAATTGGTTTATTTAGTTTAACCCACCTAATATTCGTTTAGAAACATAATTAAAATATCTACCTTAAATTTTATACGTACAATGAGATTTTAAGCTAGTATATTAAAATGAGTATAATACTCCTCTTTATATTGAAAAAAAATGTGTTTATTTAGTGCTTGCAAATTCTACCACAAACTATCTACCAATTAAAATTACAAACAGTAGTCGTCTCAAATTTCTTAAATGTGCAGACATAACTCTGTTACAGCTTTATAATAGTATAGACTACCTACGTCAATAAATTACCAGAAAACAAATGAAAAAACAATTTTTTATTACTGTTTCATAAATCAGAGCCTAATCAAATAAACCATAGGTAATATAATAATATAACCAGCTAGCTGCGAAGTGTCGAGAAAAGGAACAATAGTAACGACCGCGCTGCTCGAGTGATACCTAGGTGATCGCTCATGGGCGTCACAATCACAGATTTGTATCAGCGAGATTGTGACGCGACTGATGCACGACTATTTTAATTGGACCCTGATCTCGGCCTCGATAACAATTCAACAAGATGGCCGCTTTGTTTTTCCTTTACGTTTGTAAGCACGTGTATGACGGTTGTCGGCCTGTATCATCCGACATTTAATGTACATTATATTTCTTAATTATATATCTAAATATTCATTTAAGACATGCGAGGAAGGTAACATGCATTGTTCTGCAATACGTGACGTAATTTTACAGTCAAAGCGCATTAATCTAGCTCATTGTGAAGTTTTAGGCAAAACTATGCGGGTTGGCTTTGAACAAATACAGGAGTCGCACGTTCCTTGTTCCATTGCAATGACATGTTTATAAAGACAATGGCGTTTGGGGACAGATGACTATCATTTAACGAATCGACGACGTTCAGTTTCGCGAGTTCTGCTTGAACGACACCGAGTCACGCCATCTATCAGATCGTCCGGACAACCTTACGCCATGCCAACAATCACCAGCTTATAACTTATTTAGCTAAAACAGAAGCTGGAGCGCGACTAACGAAGCGCGATAAGCTCGCGTTCACTATGACGCTCACATTAAGCTGCCAGATAAAGGCAACATTAGTCAGCCAATCGCACGTCACCGACCAATCGTAATGACCAATCGGAACGCGCACACACTAGGATAGCGTGACCTGAACGCAATCCGATCCGAGCGGTGTTGTTCGTTACCGCGAGATGGCGGTCGCTGCGCGGCCGCAACCAATCGTCGCGTCTATCTCGCTGTCGTGCCCATATAATGATCTTCACAGGGCCAGGAGAATGAAGTTGAGCGTCTCATTAATTGGCGTTTTGAGTCGAGATCGCTGCGCGAAAGATAGGTTAATTCCTCGCTCGGTAAAGATCGTTGTCGCTCAAAAAGGAAGGTGAGCGAGCGTTTTCTGGAAATCAGATCCAATTACATCGAGGCCGTTATTTTTGTTCTGTTTGCTATGGGCCCACTCTCGATATTGATAGACGCGCATCGGTAGTAATGACGGTTCAACCACTCCAGATGCGCGAACTTAATCTCGCCTACATTTCTCGCATTTGTTGAGCCTGGCCGGTGCTCGTGCCCCACCCACGCGGTAACATTTACATAGCGCAGCCACGTCTCAATTAGGAGCGCTAATGTATGCCTCGACTTGAGAGCCCTCCATCTAACTGACGTCCTTAGATATGGACGAAACGTGACGAGTGACGACTATCATGTCGCTGCCAACTCGCCATCACACAACTATTAACAACACTAATAGGAACGATACGGCGAACGATTCTTTTTGCTGACTCTTATATGTATATTCACGTATCGTGAATAATGTTTAAATTTACTTTTGTTTCATTTTCAGGTGAGGACGAGGAATGGGGAAACGAGAGCGAGGCAATGCCGGGAGAACCTCGTACGCCGAGCTCTGGGGGCGAACGGGCTGCGTCTAGTGGAGACGCGTCGCCTGCGTCTGGGGGTTCCCCGGCCGCCTCCCCACCACGCCTGCGCCTCAACACCAGTCTCGCTACAGACCCTGCATTGGCCCCACAAGCGGCGCCGCTCAAACATGAGCCGCCCTCGCCGTCGCCACCACCACCACCGACCACTGTAGCTCCACCGATACGTGATTATCTAGCGCTCACCGCTGCTGCCTACCCGGCTTTCATACCGACCGCCCCGAGTTATGTGTGCAGACCATGTGGCATTCGCTATTCTTCGCTTAGTACCTTACAAGCGCATCAAGAACATTACTGTTCGAAGAGAAGGACTAAGGCCGATGGGACAGACACTCCGACCGATCCGACTGTAGATGAATCAAGCAGTGATGCGAAAACACCTAGACCAGCCAATAAGCAGCATGCCTGCACATTTTGTAATTATAGTGCGGACAAGAAAGTTAGTTTAAACCGACATATGAGAATGCATTCCTCATCTCCTGTTAGCAGCGGGACTCAAGTGCCGACGCCGGCCTCTAACGGTGAAACGAGTGAAAGCCCACCGTCTCAGGACCGCTACTGTGCAGACTGCGACATTCGTTTCACTTCTTATAAGACATATAAAGCACACAAAATGTTTTATTGTAGCACACGGCAAGTTGTCAAGCAAGTACTTAACACGAATAGAGGAGGTTCTGCAACCTCGGGATCCTCACCACCTTCACCAGGAGCGACGCCGCCGGCACAAAACCACTACGCCCTTGCATTACCTACGAATCCAACGCTCGTAGTACCTTACTCATTGCTACGTGGTGCCACTACTTTACCGGGGACATTGCCTCACCCAGATACGCCTTGTTTTTTGCTACCTGACGGAACGTTTCATCCAATCAGTCCCGTGAATATCGATACAACTACAAAAGAATCTGAAGTTTTAAAATCCGCTAATCGGCCTCGTGAATCTTCGAGAGATGGTGCTACCCCGTTAGATCTCAGTGTGCGACGCTCTCCTGAGTCCATGGTGACCGATGAACAAGAAAAGGAAAATAGAATACGCTCAGCAACACCTGAGCAGATTGTATGCGCTCCATCGCTACCAGGCTCACCAGCAACACCATCCCCGTCTCGACGGTCATCGTCACCAAGCACAGAAAATTCCCCAAAACGAAAGCGGCGAAACTCTAGAGGGCCAACACCAAAACCTCCAAGCGTGCCGTCTCCACTAGAAAATTGTTCTCCTGTAGGTCCACCTGCGGTCATACCACCAGCATTAGCTTTGCGTCTCGTATCAGAGCTACCTATCAGCACTGTATCTCCCCAAGTGCTTGTAAAACAAGGAGTATCAAAATGCAAGGAATGCAATATTGTCTTCTGCCGGTACGAGAGTTACCGAGTTCATAAACGCCATTACTGTTCATCGAGCAGAGGTGAAGATCGTACCAGTCCTGCACCGCCAGAGTCAGGCCTACCACCGCAATATCGCCAGTTGATCTGCATGGCTTGTGGTGTGCACTTCAATTCTTTGGACAATCTGACGACGCACCAGTCTTACTATTGCACGAAGAGAGAGACGCGATCACCTCGTAGTGCACCTGTAGAGGCCCCTCGCCCGACGTCAGGGTCGGAAGGAGGGTGGAAGTGTCCCTGCTGCGACGTGGTGTCTCCCACTGCAGCTGCTGCTCAGCGCCATATGGACGCGCACGGCGGAGTCAAAGCATTCCGTTGCACTATCTGCCGGTATAGAGGAAACACGCTGCGAGGTATGCGTACACACATACGCATGCACTTCGCAAATAAGAAACCTGCTGATTTACAGGTGAGCATTGCGGCAGTCATTCCCAACTTTCTGATCTGTTGTTACCTCTTGCTCATACTATATCTATACTAATTTCAAACTACCCTTTTATCAACACTTTTGATATTAAATTGGTTACCACTGAAGGAATGTAACATAGTTCCGATGGCCCGCCAACATATGCGGAGAGACGACACACAGCGGGTTTCTTTAGTGGGTGAGGGCCCCACACTACCCTGTTCATTGCCCCGAACGACGGGGTGTGCGGTTAGGAACATTTTTCCCGTCTTAAAAAAATGCTACTATATTGGTTGTCGGATTTTCTCTCATAATAGGATGGGATTGATATTTTTTTAAATACGTGGGTGGTAAATATGCGTACGGCCCATCTAATGTTAAGCTGTTACCGTAAGCTATATAGACACTGACAACACCAAAGGCATCACTCGCACGTCGCCAACTTCAAGGGTAGGTATAGGCGTAGAGGAAGTATAATAAGGAGAGGATGCATAACGAGGAGGGGGTTTGGCCCTCCACTCACAAACGACTGTAGGAGTACCGTTGTTTCTCGCCGATTTTCTGTGAGAGGGTGGTACCAACTTCGCTGATCGAGCCGGCTCATACCTGCTGCAACAAGACTCTACCACTGAGATGGTATCAACTTCCCCAATAAATAAAATAAAAACATAAATAAAACCGCTTTCCTAATTAATAAAAACACAAATAAATCTAACGTAGATTTTTTATTAATTTCAGGAGGAAAGCTACATAGCATGCGTTGTCGAAGATGATAACCGGGAAGCGACATCGCCAAGTCCAGCCGTCACCGGTGAGCGAGTGTATCGCTGCAGCAGCTGCGCATACACATCGACATACCGAGGCAACGTTGCCCGCCACGCTCGACTGGTTCACGCTACAGACGAAACCGAGGAAGAACAAACTTCTCCCGTCCCTGCATTGGACATCAAAAAAGAGCCAGAAACAGAAGTCGAAGAGTCGCATAACTACTGTAAATCCTGCGGAATATCCTTCAAATACGTAAAAACTTATAAAGCCCATAAACAATTCTATTGCACTGCCAACAACCAGGAAACAACTGCCAATAACAATTTGCCGACCCCAACAAGGGTCACCGACACACCTGTACTATGAATTTGATTTTGTAAGATTTAATCTTGGTTATATAACACAAATATTTAAGCCAATCCATAATGGATTTCTGATTATGGTAGTTAGCAGACTTCGAGAAGAGCTATGAAGGGTATTGAAAGTTTCTCTTACTGTCAAGAAATATATAAACTATAACAAATTGGCACACACTATCTATGGTTTATCGTACAGTCTCCATGCATAGGTGTTTTTGACCCCTTTTGCAGGTAGAGCGTAAAATCTGTTGAAATAGACATGTGCAGCTTTTTGAACAACGTGTGTGGGCAGCATGAGGAAGAAAGTACATGCAATATCTTTTCAAAAAGGCTTAATTCTTCGTGAATGTTGAACGGACAAAAACATTTAAGTAGTAAATTTCTTTACCCCTAACAGGATGTTTTTCGGTAGATAAATTTCTAGAGGAAATAACCTGTTATATTTTACACGATAATATCATTGATATAATCGTTGAGAATTTGCAGTTAGGAACAAATAGCACTAAAGAAAAAGAGCTTTTTCCAATACGAGAAATAAGCCTTTTTAAAAAGACAATTATATTTTCAAATATATGAGAGAACTCAAAATGGCTGCCTCGATTTTAACTATTTACGAGACAATATCTCATGTGGATCTCAGCTGGATTCGAGGCAGTCAAAGGTAAATTATCGGACAGTTTTCTTAAAGTTGTTATTTTTATCAAAATTATGGTGTCTGCTAGTTTTTATAATCATAACTTATCTATTTACTCCAAAAATGATAGCTAGCGAAAAAAGTGCTTAAGTTGCTTCACCGAATTTACCCTATTAAAACTAGAATAAGATTATTATCCCTCGTTCGGAATCTAAATTAAATGTGCAATAATTAATTATTATTAAAAATTACTTATACTGCATATCAATGCCAAATCGATGTTTTGAAATTCGAAATTCAATGTAGAAATAGGTATGTAAGAACATAAATGTATTTATTTACGTTACTTG
This sequence comes from Leucoma salicis, assembly GCA_948253155.1. Classification (NCBI taxonomy): domain Eukaryota; kingdom Metazoa; phylum Arthropoda; class Insecta; order Lepidoptera; family Erebidae; genus Leucoma; species Leucoma salicis. The sequence continues at coordinate 27,535,900 of OX411806.1, forward strand.
AAGAAGGTAGTCTAAATCTTTGAATTGACAATACAGTGAAGGCGTAAACTTAATACATTTTTGTCATATTTATCTCTTAAACAACGTTCTACTTCGAGTACATTACGTACTAATTTAACTTGAAGTCGACTCGAAGGAGGCCAGCATGTTTGAAGGGTTTATATCCGCTAATGTACATACAACTTCATAACTAGAAGCCCTCATAATATAGAATTTTGTTACTCTGTTACTGTAAATTACCTAGTTAAAAGTTAAACCTTCGTCTTATAATTATAGTATACGGTTAAAAATATTACCAAAATTGTAAATATATGTAAAGATATTACTAAATATTATTACCATTCGTTTTAAGTGATTGTTCGATTGTGTTGTTAACTTTTGTTTAATATTAATTAATTAATAGGCAAATTTATCTACTCTATATGCAGGTGCTGAGTTCCAACTCCATTTTAATTACCAGTGTATCATTTTAAACGAACATATTTTTATAAAATTGCTGCATTAAATGGCATAGGGTTGCACCTCGATTAGCGATATGAATAGTATCGATTCATTATGTAAGGAAACCTTAGGCCATTCTCCGAAAGGCCATCATTGTAAAGACTAACGATTGCCTGCGATACAATCTGTTTTTGTTCCCAGAGCACTTTCTTTTTTGAGCTGTTTATATTTGTCTAATTAGTGCATCCAAAAGTTCTAATTATGCACCTGATCTATAAAGGTCTACTTTTCCCATGATTATTACTATTCATATAACTGAATAATGTACATTTCACGAGAGGTTATAGTGATCTACCTAATGATGAATTATTTGATCAATTTGGTGCATTTTTCAATCAGAAATATCGAACATTTACAAATTAATAGCAATTATCATAAAGTAGATATTAAATAGGACCTAAATCCAAGATGCACTCACGTTTTGAAAATAAAAGTATTTCGGATCAGTTGTATATTTCAAATCGTTTACAACTACCTATTTATTAATTGCCAAACGTCATTCGGTATTCCTAAAGGTACAGTAGACACTTAAAAACGGTTATTTATATTTAAAATAATAGAACCATTGACACATCATCGGAATATTTTATTTGGTGTTGAAATCAAATAAAATGTTACTTTTATAAACGATCAATAGATGGCTCTTAAAACTAATTTGGCGAAATCTTAAAAATTTTAAAAATTACACTGGGATTGCATACATTCTTTAAAGTCTGTTTAAGCAAACGTTTCATTACAACCTGCATAAAATATGTATCTTTGAGCACGAACCTTTACCATAATCGAAAAGAAGCTGGTCCACTAGATAGTTAATATAGTGCTGGGTTGCCCTAGGTTTTGTTATTCTAGTTCTCTCGTAGTGATATTTCAAATTAATAATTTTAATATAGTTTCTATTTCACTAATTAATATCGTTGTGATACTGTCTACTTCATTTAATTTCATTACTCGTGAAATGTAATGGGTTGATGACACTATGCTATATTAAATAAAGCAAACACATTTGAAATATGTAATTGATGCTGCAGATGCATTTGGCACAAGCCATTCCATTATACATGTAGAGCCAACATGCCAACTTTTTTGCACATTGGTTGTATTGAATGCCGTTCGGCAAAAATGTAATTGTTAAAAAAACTATGTTTTGTCAATGCCAAAGCATCGCTAGATATATTGTAATTTGCATTTATCTCATTATTATAGTTATAGTAAGTAAGTGATTACAAGACTTGTTCCCTACGTATAATTACTGTAATTTGTATAACTTTATGTTTGTCTGTCTAAAAAGGAATGAGTCTCGATACAGTGTTGCAATAAGTAAAACAAATTGGTACAATTATGTCGATCTTCCATGCGTGTGGACAACCCTTTACAAATATGACTAAGAAAATTAAAACAATAATGTTTACAAGTCAAACGTTCTTGGGAGGTTAAGAACTCGGACTGAAGGGTTAACTCGATACTTTTTTAGGTGGACCACAACTATTTGTATAAATGTGCCTCGTGGTTTAACCGTTTTTATTCTCGGGTTGAGAGCCCTCTGCGCTCACCAATTGTCCGGGTAAGGTTGTCATAGCCATCTGAGGCTAATAACCAACGTCACAAAAAAAAAAACGTTTTTGTTTTTGTTAATGCGGGGAGAAATGTACGCACACTCCGTCGTTCAGGGTATCAAACAGGATGCCTTACCCACTAAATTAAACCGGCCGTGTGGCGTCTCTCCGTCTGCAATGGCGGGCCACTGGAACTATATGACATTACATTAGTGGTACTCGCCGTTTAACCCAAGAGAGTCGTAATTTCCTCGTAAGAATATGGAAAAAAAAAACAAATCCGAGAACACGTTTATACAAGAAAATACCCTTTAGCATTATTTTATTTTTAGGTATAAATATTAATGTAGTGCATTACATTGCTCTACCGATTGAGCTAACGCGATAGTTAAGGTTAGGTGGTACCACCTATAAAATAGTGTTTTTTATACGTGCCGAAAATATCTCGCATGCTGATCTAGTCTTCCGTCTGTTTATTGTATAAAGTAGTATAATAAATCCCATCTGTACGAGGTATTTATCTCTGAATACAGTTTTCTTTTTAAACGTAATGTCCTACAATGTAGGCTAATTAAAACAACACTATTTTCCAACGAGAGAATCCATGAATAGCATGTCTATTCAGCTACGCATTAGTCATATTTGTAGAAGACTGTCTTAATCGCTTAATTATGACATACAAATGAAAACAGGTTTAACGAAACAGCATCTGATGTTATGTGCCATAACTGTGTAAAGGAACATAGTTTTAAATATAGAGGGCGTCATCTCGAATAGATCTATAATATAAATCGTTTCGTGGAACGGGTGGCTTAAATATTTATTAAAATAAGCTAGAGCTGTACATTCAGCCTGCTGGCATAAGATGATGTATTTGACAACTTTGACAGTGACATGAAGATTGGTCTTGCCAGAATGAAGAATTGAATTGAATTACTATTGTCTTGTCACGCTATGTGTGACTTTTTTTTGAATCATGGTATTTTTTTACGTTACTCATAATTTTGATCTATTATTATTTGTAAATCTCCGACTGATATGTAACAGTTCCATCTACAATCGAAAAAAAAAAACAAAAACATTTAAAAGCGCTTCTTCAGGTTTAAGTATAAAAATATCCCCCTCTAACATTATTCCTCTCTGCTGGGATAAGACCCTTTCCTTGGTATTAGTAACGCGCTAGTGATGTGATGTTGCTAGCTTCTATAGGCTATAGTTGCCGATAACCATCATGCGGGCTGTATGGTGATTTGCCTTCCTCGGAGTAATAATAAACCTAAAGGCGTAATCCTGTCTTTCTTCCGTAAAGACAGCAATTATTATTGGGGTTCTTCTATAGCAAGTTAAGGGCCCCAAATAATTTTTAGTCACAAAATAAATTTAAGCCATTCGTTCATTACCTACCAATATTTATAATGCAACATAATAATTATAAGACATTCAATGAAAGTGATATGCGTTTAAAAAAATGTAAACTGTAGACATACAATGATATTGTAAAAATAACGCCAGACAATAAATTATTTATCACATATCATGAATTGTTTTTTTTATTTACCTTGTTTATGGCACAGCTGAGGAAGAAGGCTACATTGGATTGGATGTGTCATGTGGGAAGCGCAGGCCCAAATGTTGACTCAATATAAATTAGAAGAGGTCTATAAGTATATTTTATGTAGGTGCACATGGTATGAAAATGGCAATGCACAAGCCATCTATGACTCTAGCTCAAGGAACTGATAACCATTGATGAAAAAACAAAGATAGATTCCAGAATGACCGCCGCGTATCTGAAGGCACCAAGCGTGGTAGCAGACCTCCTGGTTAAAAATTTGTTAAACCAGAAACGGAAACTTTTTGTTAACCAAAGACTAACTTTTAACTTTCCTAATTAATAGGACACAGCAAAAATTTTCCATAGATGAGTTGTGTACCTATGATACGCCATTCCATGGAACGCGGTTTAAAGCCCGTTCGCAATAAAAATACCGTTTTACCTGAACGTTTTACAATTGTCACAAGACATGTAACAAAAGACTGACTTTTAACTTTTCCAATAGGACACACAGCACTTTGACATAGATAATAGTTGTGTACCTATGATAGGCCATTCCATGGGGACGCGGTTTAAAGCCCGCTCCCATTAAAAACATCGTTTTACAAATTTCACAAGACATGTAAACCTAGACGCCAAGTGCTTAGAAAAATAAATAGTAATAAAAATCTTGTTGGTTGCCAACTCCAGAGAGATTAAATAGGAGATGGTGAAGATAGATAGATGAGAAGGTAGATAGGAAGGGTGAGGATGTGGAGATGAATATTAATAATTGGAAGGATTGTGAGTGCCTGGAAAACACTTAGTTCAAAGTCGAACACATTTAATGCATAGATATTTATTATTATAGAATGGATATTTTAGGAGGAGAGGCCACCACTCACCCAAGGATTGTCAATCCCGGTTATCTTTGGACACCCACAAAATAACCCAAGATTGCCAACCCGTACTTGTCACAGAGGAAAATATGATAATAGCAAAGTATCATGCACGATAGGGCGAAAATCTCCCCATGCGATGCAACCACGTGATACGGCCGGGACATCAGAATCACGACGTGCAGTATTCCGCAAAACTCCGAACACAAATTCAACACGTGCTTCGCCTCTACAAAAGGCATCCTCAGGACCGCTTGGCAACAACTGAGCGAAGCTTACTCTTGTAACTTGCTTATGTACCCCTTCCATTCTACTACCTGACAGTTATAACGAATTACTCGAACGATATGAATACGAGTTCAGTAGTGGGGGACAATTAAAATTGGTTTGTTCATTCGAAAAAACGTTTTTATTTTATTTAATTATTTCTAATTGATCTAAAAGTGACAGTCTAATATTTTTGTCACAAATAAGTAAGTAAGTAAGACTAACACAACAATTATATTATTATGATTTGCTATTTGTAGGAGTGACGAATATCTGTTAGCTATCATAGACATTAAACAGTGTTGTAGTTTTCGTATGGTAACACTGACGGATATCCGTCGCGGCGAAGTAGCGATTGACTAAATAACGGACATTGTTTGGCTGTTGGGAGTTGTATCCTTTGCTTCCGCTATATGTTGAATTGTGAGTCTTTAACTTTGGCAATCACGCACGAGCAGAGCACCAAAGAGTAGAATAATCTAAAAAAAGACAGAGCACTTGTGACTTGTGTTTCAACCGTTGAACAGAACGCATATAACATTACTGTGAGAATTATATCGAAAAATATCTATGTAATAGTTGTTTCATTTCTGAGTTGAGGTCGAATTTCTACATAATATGTAAGGGATCGAATGTATGACTATTATCTAATGCATGTTTACTATCTAATAGATGTTTTACAAAATTTAACTTTTGCCTATACGCAGCTATATGCTCTTAATGAGTTCCAATATTAACGATATCCATTCTATAATAATAACAATGGACTTCCGCAAATTGTCGCCTCATTCAATTATTTAGCATAGATATTAGTTTTTATTGCATTGCAAACTAGCATAGAGCCCGCTTGATGCAAGTGATTTTTTAACCTTGACGAAGTTACAGGTGTGCGCATTCACTGCAAAGAAGGAGACATTTTTGTTGTGCCGCCTCAGTTCCGATGGGTAACTGTCCCGGTCTCTGAGAGCTTTAGGATCCTCGGCATCAACATATCTAGCAGTCCAGTTCGGGAGTAATTTGGAGGACAAAGCCAAATTAGTAAATAAAAAACTGGGCGTCCTAAACAGCCGAGGCAACCACTTGTGCTATATAAAGCACAAGTCCGCCCTCATATAGAATACTGCTCATATCACTGGGCAGGTGCGCCTCAGTACCCACTTGACTCATAGAAGCACGGGACACTTCAGGGTCTCTGTGTATCGACTGTATAATAAGGAGTGCTCATAGGAGTTTTTTGAGGTTGTACCAACATCACCTTTTTACCACCGAACCACGAGACGTCGCGGTAGGATTCAGCCACAACACCTGGTAATCTTCACCAAGGTCCATGAGCGGCGGTCACCACTTACCATAAGGTGGTCCGTTTGCTTGTCTGCAGTTGGCAATAACAAAAAGCTGCTACCATAACCTATAGACGCTTGCAACACCAAGTATCAGTCACGCTACAATGAAGAATGTTAAAGGATATGAGAAGGGTAGATTCTTCTCTGGCACTTTCACTCACCAAATAAAACTACAGTAGGAATATCTACTCTATTCTTGCGAGGATGGTGCTTCCTAGATTGAGCTGGCCCATCCCTGATTTGAAATAATTTATACCCCTACGAGAAGCTAGTTCAAAATCATTAAAACAATATTAAAAATAAAACAAAGATTTTATTTACACGTAACAACATCTTCAATCCGGCCTGTACCCTTCCAAAGAAGAATCATCTCCGTACTGTTCCTTAAAATGCTCAGTATCCTCTTCTTCCCCATAATAAAATCCATCATCACTATCATCTTTATATCCGTGGTCTTCTTGGACCCTGCTGCACTGGACCAGTGATTTACTATCTGAAAGGTCAGGATTCTGGGATATCACCTTTGCCTTATATTTTGCATATGCTTCTCCGTAGCGTTTGACATCCTCGTTAAATAAATCTGGTGGATCATCATATATCTTATCTTCCCCTGTGTCACTGGATAGATCATCTTCTGTAAAAAATAAGTTTCCTTCTTAGTAACGTAAGGGTTATGCAACAGACTAATATTACCAGTACACCAAATAACTATTTACGATTAATTATGTACATACATCATACATGCATATTGTCACGCCTTTTTTCCGTAGGGGTAGGCAGAGACCACTTCTCTTCACTTGCGCTCGCACGATCCTGACAGACATCTTACACTTCATCTACTTTCATCAGCGCTTTCATGCATGCTCGATGGTTACGAGTATTCGTAACCTGGCCTTTCTTAAGAACGTCTCCGACCTGGTCAAAATAGGGCCTCTACCAACTTGCCCATTCACAGTCGCCTTGTATATCTGTTTCGTTAATCTTCTTTCATCCATCCTCTCCACGTGTCCCAACCACCTAAGCATTCCTTTCTCTATTTTTGTCACTACATCTTCTTTTCACACCACAGCATTCTCGTATCACATTATTTCTCACTTTGTCCATCAGAGTCACTCCGGCTATGCTTCAATCCATCCATCCATCAGCCTTTCAACGTCCACTGCTGGACATAGGCCTCCCCAAGAGAACGCCACAACGAGCGGTCCCGTGATGGGGATAATGCCGTAATCGCCACGCTTGGCAGGCGGGTTGTCGATCGCAGTGGATGTTGTTAATACTCGAAGGAGTGCTGCTGCCCACTCCCCCGGTATTCCCTCAGTCGCCTCTTACGACTCCCGTGGGTAGAGAGGGGTGGGACAATTCTAAAGCCGGCCCCACACGGCCCCGGCTATGCTTATCTATGTTAAAGTAATAGTACATATAGCTGGTACATAGTAAGATCGCAGATACAAAGCACTGACTACACACATGGTGGAGTGGTTTAAATACCGATTTCCCGCCAGAGTGTTGTGGGTTCAATTCCCACACAGGACAACTCTTTGTGTGATCCACAAATGGTCGTTCTGAATCTGGGTGTACTTGTATGTCCATGAAATTGTACATTAGTAAGGTTCCAGTTACAAGGATTATTCCTTAGTGCAGGGTGTTGTCTTTAAAATTAAATGACTAAAAAATTTCAAAGAATACTTTAACATTGCTTTTGCTTACTTACTTATCATCACGCCATCTCCCTTACGGGGTAGGCAGAGAAAAACAAATAGGTAAATAATCCAATAAACTGAATAACACAGTTGCCTATCTTAACTGCCAACTGACAATACATTATTTGTATATGCAAATAAATAACTTAAAAAAAAATTCAACAATATACTAAAATAACACATGATCACTTGCTACCTAGAGTTCAATTATAAATCTAAACCCTTCAAACACTCACACAAGTTTTCATCAACATTGGTAAACTCATTTAAGAGGAATTCAGTGACTGACATACATACAAAACAATTATTTAAGTAAAATACAAAATCTATGTACCAACCTATATCACACTTCTCCATAGCCTTTATCATATCTTCTTCATCAATACTGCTGGGCTCCGAGTCAGGGTAGTCATTCCGCCAATTGTTCTCGTCATTTGAGTCATCATCGTCATCAGCCTCATTATCTGATGTGTCTTGACACTTATCATGATATGAGTCAAATACTAGATCCGTTTCTACTCTGTAATTTAAGTTTATTTTTGTTACATCTTTGTACCTATCCTATTGCAAATATTAATGGTTTTTTTTAATATCCATTATGTCAATCTGACTATATTTTTACCATAGTTAGAGGTACTTATTAACTATAATTATTCATCCATCCATCCATCAGCCTTTCAACATCCACTGCTAGACATAGGCCTCCCAAGAATGGGGGATAGTGACATAATCGCCACGCTTGGCAGGCGGGTTGGCGATCGCAGTAGATGTTGTTAATACTCGAAAGAGTGCTGCTGCCCACTCCCTCGGTATCCCTCAGTCGGCTCTTACGACTCCCATGGGTGGAGACAATTCTAAAGCCGGCCCCACACGGCAAAGTATGCTAGTATAATAATTAGTCATGTAAATATGATGGATATAATATTGTTGCAATTTAATACACATCTTCACTTATATAAAATCAGTTATATTTTGCCATTTACAAAATCTACAAGTACAAAAATAAACAGGTTTTTGATGTAAAACATCTAATTCGGCCCTCCGCATTAATGTTTTCACATCCAAAACCTGTTTATTTAGGGGAGAGTAAAACTGGCTGCTTTATTTATTTGTTTTTAACGCCATCTCATTTGTTGACAAAAGCATTTAACTATGAAGTATAATGTCAATCAATAAACCAATAACAGTTTTAATTTGTCTATGGATGAAGAGAGGGCCCTCACCAAGAATTATATAAGACTAACAATATTTGAAAACCGAAAGAATTATGGAAAGCGAAAGCAATCATTTTCTTCACAAATTCAAATTTAACAATATCTTTGTTTCTTATGCCTAATAAATAGCTGTTAAATCTTCAAGAATTCACAAATAGTTGCCACAATCCAATGCTATTCCACTATTAAACGTGTATTGTGCCTTTTCCTAGTATCTTTAGGCAACAATAACCACTTACTATCAGGCACACATTTTCCTGTTGTTATATTAACTAAAAAGGTTAACTAAAAAGTAAAATACTTTTTTTTATTGCATTTAGTGTCAGACCTGGGCCCAGATACCAAGTGAGTACTCCCACTTGATACCCAGCCCTACCAACAGTCATGCAATGGATGATAATTGCTAACTTCCCATAGTCGCCTCATACAACACCCATGGGAAAGAATGGGGTGGTGACAATGTATTCTTAGTCAGTCACCACACGGAATATACCTTATAATAAAAACCTACCCAACAAAATTATCAATCATTGATATGTCAAAATCTTGTTTCCAACTAGTATACAGGTCATAGGCATATTGAATATTGTCATCTTTATCATTAGTTTTCACCATATCTATGAGGTTCAGTATGTCCTCATTATCCTCGCTGTTTACATCTTTCAACCCTCGGCTGCAGTTAACAATCTCATACCGACTCTTGTTTGTAACCTCTTTTTTCTGTTTTCGCATTTTGTCTATGATATTTTCAACATTTGGTATTGTTTGCAGTTTTATGTCTTTTTTTGGTAATAATTGTTTCACATGTGCAGTCTCCTGAAATTCCAATATTAACTGATAATAACACAGATAGCAAATAGGATGAAATTGCTTAGTTAAATAATACTTTCTTTATAAACACAAAACTAATTCATTAAACAATTTAAAGACTATACCTCTATATTTCTTTTTTATCTGCCCATAATTTCAGAGTTGGGTCACTATAATAAAAGTATATCACTCTAGGATATTTGAATTATTTCTCTGCAAAAATAGGTGTCCTACACTAACCTATGATTTCCCCAAAATAAACATTGTCTTTGTCCGGTCTTTAGACTATATATAGGATAAAACAATAAGAAACAAACCAACAAAAAATTAAAGTATATTTAGAGAAAAGTAATGTGATAGCTCAGTAATAGGACCAAGGAGCGCACGTGTACCAAGTTCAATCCGCAATAAAAGTTTGAGAATACCTCTGACTTAACAAAATTTTGTATCTGTTCACAAATAATCACTGCCCGATGAAGGAAAACATGACATACCTAAGAGATTTTATACAAGGCTTGTGAAGCCTGACAAGACGTACTAAACTGTGCCTAACTTAAGAAAAAATATTTATTTAGAGAGGATCACAGATAACAGCTAGATAAGCGAGCGAGAGGAAATCCCGGTAAATACTGGAAATATCACCAAAGCCATGACCAAAGAAATGATAGGTATCATAGTTACCTGGTTATCAACTGTTCCCCTAAATACAAACAGAGAAGGAGATATTTCTTCTATATCGGTTTTAATTCGCTTACACATAAGAACAAGTGCATCTTGGGGATTTTCTTCTATTCTACGTTTTACCCTCAGTACTGTTGATGTGGCCATCATTAAATCAATATAAGATACACATTTACCACGTGTTTATTGTGCATGTATTCACTGAATTCTTGATTTATTTTTATTTAGATTGGTCGGCCATTCAAAATAGCAAATTAGCAAATGCCAATTCCAATTCAATTCATGTCAATGTAATTGTCTTATCTTCTTGTTTAATGGCTCTTGTTGAATGTAATTGTCCAATTCCAATTCAATACTGTCAATGATTGTCAAGAATGTCAACATCAACATGTTGAAACCAGGGTTCCCAACTTAGGGCCTTTAGCCCCAAATTTAGGGCTGAAAAATGCGTATTGGGCTTTTATTGGGTCTAAAAATATTTAAGGCTATTTTTAGGGGCATAAACAATATTCCATGTATCACTAATTTGACTGACCAAAACCAGTAAAAAAGCAAAACGTCCATATAATGTAAACATAAGTATTTTTGGTCTGTGGTAAACATAAATGACATCAAGAATGGGGATCCACTAGCTCAACGGGATCCACAGACAAAGCTGAGCGCAGATGGCGCTATCGGCGAGATGGTTGCTTTATTTGCCTGAGAATTATTTGCTATTTTTTGTGTTTAATCCGGTTAATCAGCGATATTGTTAAAATGTATAATAACCTGGAAGATTAAAGAATTGAAAGACGCTATGCTGTGTAGCCAGATTTTTTTGTGACTTTTCCCATATTTTAAATTTTGGATCTTTGGGAAATAAATGTACATTGGGGGTTATTACATTTTGGTACATTCCCGGTGAAACAAAAAAACGAGAACGGTCGGCGAATTTTAATCCGGCCGAGATTCAATTACGTGTGAGTTTTATAGAGAAGTACAAACAACTTACTTTTAAAAATGTCATGAAAACGACAGTTTAGGGTATAAAGTGTATTAGTAAGGATTAGCCCAATTCTAAGTCATGCAGACGAAGCCGCAGACTGAATCTAAATACATATATCTTAGATCAGAATTTCAATTCAATTAGTAGACAGTAATCTATTGTTAAGATTGTTAACTGCTCAACGCGCGTACATAGCTATATTAAATAACGTAACCTCAAATAGCGCACGATGTCCTATACGACGATAATCAAAAGATATCGTTAATATATTAAATATTGGGGTATATGGGGACACCAGAAAAGGAAAAGTGTTTATATGGAGAAATCTTTTATTATAGGAATGCTACATGCTCTCTGTACTACAAGCTTATTTCGCCATCTTAGTAAAGTTAACTCAGTACAGTAGAAAATGTTACGACGAGTATAGACTACAGACAGCCATAGACAAACTAGGCATTTTTAAGCGATGTGCACATTGCACTCTTACACCCTTCCTCAATGTGTACATCACTCAATCAAAAACTACAATAGTATATAGGTAATACTATAACTACATAAGTAACACAAAACCAAAACTCCAATGAAAATTGTGAACAAAACACTATAACATTCACTCTACATAAAAACTGAAAACAAAGCTGCTCCCTTTTTAACTTTCAAAACTAATAGTTACAAAAGAAACATTTAAGAAAATAACATTTCTCTTAACTTCACAAAAACAACTCTGCCTAGACTCTTAGTACACATATCAGCAAGCTGATCTCCTGATGGTGCATACTTCAAACATACAATTTTATATTCAACCTGCTGTCTTACAAAATGATACTTAATATCTATATGTTTCAGGCGCTTGTGATACTCTGGGTTCTTGGCAACATGAATTGCAGATTGATTATCAATGTTAATAATAAAACTTTTACAATCAACTCTTATTTCTTTTAATAAATTCCTTATCCAACAACCCTCTGCTATTCCCTTTGCCAATGCTATATACTCCGATTCTGTACTTGATAAAGATACACACTGTTGTTTGTTTGAGGACCAAGACACTGTATTACCAAAAACTTTCATGACATACCCCGATGTAGATTTCCTATCACCTTGATCCCCTGCCCAATCAGCGTCTGTATACCCTTCTAACTGCACATTTATACCATTTCTATAAACTAATTTTAATCCTACTGTTCCCTTAATATACCTTAAAACTCTCTTTAATGCTTTCCATAAACTCTCATTACCACAACTTTGGAAACGACTTAAGTAGCTCAATGCATAACATAAATCAGGACGTGTTCCTAACATTGCATACATGAGACTTCCTATTAACTGTCTGCATCTTTTAATTAATTCTTTATTTAAAGATTCTTCTTTATGTAACACTAAGCCTTGTTCTATAGGTGTTGACACAGATTTACATTCTTCCATCTTATATTTCTTTAAAAAATCTTTTAAATACTGCTCTTGGTTTAATTCAATGACATCTTTCTTCCTAGTAATATTTATTCCCAGATATTTTATATTATCACCCCCTAAATCTTTCATTTCAAATCTTCTTTGTAAGGCTTCTTTTAATTTATTTATCTTTTGCTTGTCTTCACAAATTAAGATCAAATCATCAACGTATAATAGAACATAAAACTTCTTATCCTTTTTATAATATAGACAGTAGTCACATTTACTTCTTTCAAACCCTTCCTTAATCATAAATTGATTAAACTTCTCATTCCAATATCGTGGAGATTTCTTCAAACCATATAGAGAGCGCTGTAATTTTAAGACTTTACCATCTTCTTTCATTCCTTTTGGCTTTTCCATAAACCTATCTATATAGTCTATTATCTTCTTCCCGACTGGTAAACTAACCTCTTTCCATGTTTCATTTTTACATAATGCTTCTAGCTCTGCTTGTATTGCTTTGAGCCATTCTTCTTTATATTTTCCATTCATTGCCTCTTCATAAGTCAACTGTTCTTCTTCTCCTTGCGCTATCATTGCTAAATCATAATCTTTAGTCCACGCCGGCTTTTTCACTTGTCTCTTACTTCTAGAATTCTTCTTTTCTTTATCTTCAAGAATATCTTCTTCTGCATCTAAAAATTCTTCATCTAAATACTCTTCCATCATGTCTATTTCACTTGATACAATATCTTCTGCAATGCTTCTTGTCTCGTCCTCTTCTTTTTCTTCTCTAACATTTTCTATCAATTCTTCATTCTCTATTTCATCATTTTCTTTTCATTGCCTGAGTTATTCTTCTTTACTTCTACTTTCTTCTTAACAAATAAAATATCCCTATGAGTTTGTACTCTTCTTGTGTCTGGATACCATACTCTGTACCCTTTGGTATGTAAACCATATCCCACAAAAAATCCTAATTTTCCCTTTGGGTCCCACTTCAATCTGTGTTGTTTTGGTACATGTGTACATACAGTAGCACCAAAATCTCTTAACAGTGTAACATCAAAACTCTTGTTATACAACAACTCATATGGGGTTTTGTCTCTAACTTTACTTTTACCTGTACGATTTATTGTAAATACCGCTGTAAACACAGCTTCAGCCCAAAGTTCCTTTCCTAGACCTGACTGAATAATTAATGTTCTTGCAGATTCTACAATTGTACGCATTTCTCGTTCTATTTTGCCATTTTGCTCAGGTGTGTAACTTACTGTTAACTCATGTATTATGCCTCTCCTTTTAAATAAATTCTCTACTGCTCTATTAACAAACTCTGTGCCATTATCTGAACGAAAACGCTTTATTTTACATGTAAACTCATTTTCAAACATCTCTAGAAATTCTTAAATTTTCTCTTTAGTTTCATACTTACTATTTATAAAATAAACAAACCTAAAACTGCTATAATCATCTTTAAACAGAAGGAAATATGAGGAACCACCCACAGATACTACCTCCATCGGTCCGCACAAATCCATATGTATAAGTTCACCTGGTTTAACTGACCTACTATTACTCTGACTAAACGGTAATCTATGCTGTTTTCCTTGGATACATGGTAAGCACTGATCAATCTGCCCTTCATATTTAATACCTCTTAAATCTAAAAACTCTTTTACATACTTATAATTCTGGTGTGCAAACTTAATATGCCAATCTGTTAAAGTTACCAAAGCTACATTATTTAATTTAAATCTCATTATATACATGTTGTCAAACTTGTCAGCTATGGCTGTTACTGAATTATTTTTATACAACTTACATCCATTAGAATCTGATACCATTGTGTGACCTTTATTAACAGCTGATGCTAAAGAGAATAAGTTTACTTTAAGGTTAGGTACATACAGAACATTCTCCAACATACGGGAAACATAACTAGAACCATCAAAGGCCCACACAATAACCTTTCCTGTTCCTAAAACCTCTAGCTTAGTACCATCTCCTATTGTCACAAATCTCTTAGCATTTAACTCACATAACTCTGTAAAATACTCTTTAATAAAACACATGTGGTCACTAGCACCGGAATCTAAAAAGAAACATTTTGAATCAAAAGAATAATTACACTCCATTTCCCTAGTAGAATGGCATACAAAAGATTCATATTTTGAACTCTTACTTCTCTCTTTAGGCTTATTCTTAGCACTTAAATTATTTTTCTCATTACACTTACTCTTTTCATATGACTTACTCTTTAGCAATAAACAATCTTTAATTAAATGACCTCTTTTCTGACAATTAAAACACTTTCTATACCTACATTCACTTATCTTATGACCTACTTTACCACACTCATAGCATTTAATAGGATGCCGCATACCCACCACTAACGCTGAGTCTTGAGGTGCTGTGCTGGCTGTATTTCCACTACGCTCCTCTTCGACCAACAACCGCCCGGTCAGCGCCTGCAAGCTCTGCTTCTCTTCTGGCATGCTCTCCCATGCAGATATAAAATGCTTGTATTTCTCTGGTAGGGACATCAGTATCTTTGTTATGGCCATCTTCTCCGAAACTTTCTCACCTGCTGCTTGAAGCTGGGTCATGCACTCCTCCACGTTCGCCATGAATACAGCGACTGGTTCTTCGAAGGCCAAGTTGAAAAACTTCTGTTGAAGTAGATGAACACCCACCTTTGAAGATGGTTCATATATGGTTACCAACTTCTTCCACATATCTGCACTACTGGTACAAGAAATCAAATATCTCATAACTGTCTCTTCCACCCTGGTGACAATCACCTCCTGGGCTTTTATCTCTCTGTCATCCCATGATTCTTGTGTTTTACTCTCTTCTTTAGGCCTCACCTCTTTGCCCAAAACAATCTCTAGTAGTTTCTTCGAACGAAGAACAATCTGCGTTTGAAAACGCCACGCCTGCCAGTTGCGACCATTTAAAAGAATCGTCGACTTATTTAACTCTGAACTCGACATATTGCACGCTGCTTAATCAACACACCTCGCAAGTATGAAGTAAGACGTAAACGCCGCTCTCGCCACCAAGTTTCCTCGAACCACGTTGCCACGCAGGACTCCAACCTTTGCTGCACCGCGACTTACTCGAATCCACTTTGTCTTTCTACTCGCCTCTACTTTCCTTGTCTGGGCCCATAACCTATTGGGGTATATGGGGACACCAGAGAAGGAAAAGTGTTTATATCGAGAAATCTTTTATTATAGGAATGCTACATGCTCTCAGTACTACAAGCTTATTTCGCCATCTTAGTAAAGTTAACTCAGTACAGTAGAAAATGTTACGACGAGTATAGACTACAGACAGCCATAGACAAACTAGGCATTTTTAAGCGATGTGCACATTGCACTCTTACATTAAAGCGTAAAAAATAATAGGTGTTTTAAAAATAGCACTTCGTTATTTAACGTTTTTAATAAATAGCCGTTGCGAACACTCCTACTCTTTGCTTAGAAGATTGAAGACACCTTTAGAGTATCCTTAGTCTGTGACCTTTAGGTTAAAATTGTTCTGAGTTTTGGCGGGAACACGAAGAAGATCATGTCGTCGCTCTGCATTATTTTCCTAAACTTGTGTTTTGTCAAGTATTTATGTGTAAAAGTGGTGGCCTTTTGCTTATTAACTATTTGTGTATGTGCATAAGTGTTGGCAAGTGATGTAATGCGACGTAACGTGTTTTTTTCTGTTGTCTCCAAAACTCCATAGAAGCTTCAGTAAGATCGCCATCGTCTTACTGGAGTGGGACTTTGACTTGACTGAGTTATTTTATATGACTGACTTCGACTATGACTTGTTTTATGAACTAAACTTACGTGTGATGAGAGAATAACGATGTTTATAAGTTACTGTTAGGCTGATGGTTCTTCCAATGCCTGAAACAAACAAAAAAAAAAATTTGAAATTGTTCTGTGTTGAAGACCCTGGTCGTTGTCACAGAATAGTTAGAGATAATGTCGTTGTCATAGATAAATAACTATACTTGGAATAGATACGCCACTTGGATTCAGTTTTGGAGATTTTGTTCCGTGGTCACTAGATGGCGATATGTACAATGTATGAAGCGCGGTGATACCGCCGCCGCTAGATGGTACTTTAGTTAATATATTATGTTTTTGAAATTGCGTGATCCGTAAGTAATAAATTGATCACACAATAACTGAGCTCACACTTGATTAGGGATTTTGTAAACTGTTATTAAATTTTATAAAGTTATTGCATTTTAAAGTATTTTTGGAAATATTTAATGAAATAATGTGCCTCTATTGAGAAAAGCGCCATCTATATTCGTTTGTAGACACTAAACTGCTAAGTTAGTACTGTTCCTGCACCACCAGACAGCGCAAAATAGCACACTATTTTTTGGGATTGGTACGGCAGTTGCACCCCCCCCTGGTCGTTGTGTTGGTGATAGTGAATCATAGAATCATTCTCCTATTATATTTTAATTTCAAATGTCTGCATCCTATTGTTGAGAAGCGCTGAAATAGCGAAGAATATAATTTCAAGTACATACGTATATAATCTATAATCATAATGTCATCCGAAGAAAATTGGAGAACTCCATCCTTTAGGCAAAGTGTGGTGTCCAAAATGTAAGTTTTCTAGACCTTGTTGTGTCACAAAAGCATTTCGCCTATGTAACCACTCATATCCCTGTACATGAATAGGAGACGAGCATATACCGGACAGAACTTGGATTCTGTGCATCAATTGAGAATGTCTCATTCAAAAAAAGCAGATATCACTTCATACGCCACAGCCAGAAAATCACCACATTTCTTGTTAAATATTTTTTACAATAGGTATTATTTTGTATTTATTAGTAAAAAAGCTTGCTGTTAAATTCTAATTTTAATGTCTAGGAACATAGGTATTAATAGTCTAAACATTACCAAAAGGCTTTGTTCTTTGCCATAACTCGGAACTAACAAAATTACCCATAATAAAATACACTATCATAAATTTCCTTAAGTTTGGTTGGCAGGCTCTGTCGATTGCTGTGTCATAGGATTTTGCAAATTATTGTTGAGTACCATCTTGCTAGTTAAAATTTTCAAATTGATCTAGAATAGCACAAACAACTTGTTCTACAATCAAATTTAAAAATGCCAAAACGCCAATACTTTTTTTTATTAAACTTTTACCCATGCTATTAGTATCTAAGCTTCAACCTTTCCACACTGGAGAATAGAAGTATTAATAGAAATATATTTTAAACCAATATAAGTTCTGTGCCCCTTAAGATCATGCATAAAAATTCAATTCTAAAGATAAAATCAGTTCCATTGAGCATGACTGATTAATTGTAAAGGAAATTCCACTAAATACAACCCCTATACCAATAACAGTTAAGTAAATAATATTTAAGGAAAACAGAAAGCAGTTTTGATGATGTGATTTCCCCACATTTTGTTTCTTAGCGCTGTGTCATAGATTACAACATACTCTCATGTTAAATAATTATGGTCAGATGGAGGAGTGGTTTGGATATCAACACCCATTATTTTATTTGTCTAGGCTGGAAAAAATGTACCTAACCGCACACCCCCTTGCTCGGGGCAACAAACAGGGTAGTGTGGGGCCTTCAACCACTAAATTATGAGTGTTATGTGTTTGATCTACACACGACAAATCTTTATGTTATCCACAAATGATTGTTCTGAGTCTGGGTGTACTTTGTGGACATCATTTAAGTAATATAACGGGATAGAGCACTATTAGAAGTCTCTCTCAGGTTAGAAGTTCTATTAGCCAGTAGATAGCATGCAGGTGACTCCAAATGCCTTCTTCAGTTTGAACAGCCATGAACATCTCTAGGGTTCTAGAGAAAGGTACAATTATAGATATACTTACTGCTTGATGTACAGTCGTAGATCTTCATCATAATAAGTAGGTTGGATGTGCTATATAAGTTATATATAAAGTTATATATGTATATATAAATGAGCTTAAGAATATGTGATTTTTTTTTAATAATGTATAAGGTAATAAAGGGGGAGGGTGTTTACCATTTGTGACTAAATCTTTATAGACAGCTGTTATCATTTTGTCATCTAGTCTAGACGGACTATTTCTGTCAATATTAAAAATAAATTGTTTTAAATTTTAGTGAGGAAGTGATTCAGCGGTCTGGGGTGCAAGTCGCCCGCAATAGCAGTGAAATGGAAAACCATGTGTTTACAAAAGCAAAGACTAGAGAAGAATATATGAACATGGTAGCTAAACTTATATTACATGTAAGGGAAATGTGTAAGTATTAAAATTTGATTTTTTAGTCTGAGAGCTATGTGGTATACATTAATAGTGGCTTACAGACATAACTCCTGATGAGCTTGTAGGTTTGACACCCACATCTACAAAAGTGTGTGGACCACAAATGTACTATGTATCTATTAATAGTATATTTGTTAGTTTTCTTCTACACAGAGTATTTTTATAAAAAAAAATTTGGTTGGCAACCCTATGTCCCCAGGTTGCGAGGCAGGAACTTATTAAATTTTTAAGTGACTGACTTAGGTAAGCCAGCTGAGGGCACAACCAGTGGAGGGTTGTTATAAGTCTGCCGCGATAGAGGAATTATTTCATAGTATCCCTGCACTAAAAACAGCATAGAAGTGAGCATGGAACTGTTGCATTAAAAACAGCATGGAAGTGTTAATAAAATAAGATATATTAAATTTTATTTAGTTATACTATGTGGATGGCAAACAAGCATACAGCCCAACTGAGGGTAAGTGGTTGCTGTAGCCTGGTGGGCCGGCTTTAGAATTTAGAATGACGGGGGAGTGGGCAGCAGCACTCCCTCGAGTATTAACAACATCCACTGCGATCGCCAACCCGCCTGCCAAACGTGGCGATTACGGCACTATCCCCCATATGAGCGAAACAGATGTAGTGGCGTTCTCTTGGGGAGGCCTATGTCCAGCAGTGGACTTCGAAAGGCTGGTGGATGGATGGATGGAATACCTAATATTCTAAAAGAAACTAAAGACCATATTATTCTTGTCTTAAATACATATGCAAACTCTTTACTAACATCATTAAATCTAACAATCTATTTCAGCACAATCTAAACAAAACCAGGGGGCGCCAAATATGCAAGGTCCACCACAGACACAGCCAGGGCCAAACCAACAGGTGCAGGGCTCACAGGGCCAGCCCCAACAAGGTCCTAGTGGCCAGTCAGGCTTAACTCCAGACCCGATCAATGCTTTACAAAACTTAGCATCACAAGGATCAAGAAATCAAATGATGAACATGGGCCCAGCTCAGATGCAACAACAGGGAGTAATGGGTCCTAACCCTGGAATGGCAGGAATGCAGGGTCAAATGGGCCAGGGTCAAGGTCCTATTGCATCACAACCTCAAACGCAAACTGCCACTAATTTGCTGCAAACTTTAAATCAAAGACCTCAAATGAATATGCAGTTGTCTAATAAGATTGGTGGGGCGATGGGTATGGTGGGTTCTCAGCAGCAAATGGGAGGTAATATGGTGGGTGGAATGGGAGCTATGAATCCTATGGGTAGTCAGCTCCAGAATCAATTGGCAGGAGGTATGCAGGGGCAGATGATGACAACAATGTCAATGTCAAATAACATGTCGGTCCCAATGAGTGGTGTTAACACTATGGTGGGGCAGATGGCGTGCAATCAAGTGGGGATGGGTAGTCAGATGGCTCCGAATAACATGCAAGGCCAAATGGGACCAGGCCAGATGGGTAAGTTTACGCAAAAGCCAACTCAAAATATGATAAAACATTTAAACTAATTCTCAATCTACTCGCTTTAATTAATTAGCTTATTGCAGTACATTATTGAAAGACTTTCTTACGTTAACCTACAACATCCGATACTCAAAATTCCACATCTAGTCTTTTCCAAGGTGTCTTTCTCAGACGCATCTACTCAGAGTCATCACTCTTCAAATTTGCGTCTCTAGGTGCTCTTCCTGTGCTCGTGGTGATTATAGGCCCTAAACAAATTATTAATATATAAGCCAACCAAAATCCAAAACTCATTTAGCACCACCAGTTTACACATGACACATATTATGCCCTTTTTACAGTCGGAACATTAGGTAACAACCAAATGGTGGGCCTGAACATGCTCCATATGCAGCAGCGAGTACAAAACAAGCCTGAAGTCGTAGGAGGAATGCTGGGCAGCACATATCCTCCCAACAGAGCTCCACCGCCAAACCAATTCCTGAGGCAGAGTCCATCACCGTCTGCACCTTCTCCAAATATGGGAGGACCTAGTCCGATGGGTAAGTTGTAGTGTTACTAAATAATAGCGATATTATATCCTGTTGGAATACAATCTGGAAGAATTTTTTATCTTGTGATGTCAGAGGTGTGTGCCGTTGGAAGACCTGGGATGGGAATCAATCTTAATACCACTGTCTTTGCAGTCTTTCATTTTACCATTGGGCTATTACTGCACTATTTATATTATTGTGTAATAGCGCTATGATTGTATCGTGACGTGGGCGTAAATTATACGTCGGTGGGCGGGGCTCAAACTGTACCGCCCCTGGTTTATTACAATCATGTCAATGTCGTTAAATGAGAACCTAGAATAAAGAGCTAAATCGTAGTACTAATTAGTTCTTCCGGTTTTCTGTCTCAGTAGAATTTACCGGCATCATACGGGATGCCGGTAAATTCGAGAAATTCAACTATTATATGAAATTAGCAAATATATCTTAAAATTATCTCAGATCACGTGATTACGTAATCTAATTGCTGATTTTAGCCATCGAAAACAGAAAATATCGTAAAAATCATACAGCATTATAACAGCTTTATGATAGAATACATTTTGCGAAACATATATTTGATTTTTGATTCAGCATTAAACACTGTAACTTGTTTAATTACGGTTTTTTCAACTTTTAATTAATGTACGGTATTTTGGCAACAGTTTCTTTTAAATTAAATTTGATAAGTATTACAACTTTCACGAAGTTTCATCGTTGAATAAAGGTATGTGTGTATTTATATATAATATGTTTATTTGATTATGGTCGATTGCCTTATGTAAATCTATACTTTTAATGTATATTTATTTTTTCATTAATTGCACATTAATTATATATAATTACGCATATTTTATGTCTTCCCAGTGATTATTTATATCTATTAGTGAGAAAACCATATAAGATTTAAGCCAGTGTGTTCGAAAATATCATTTCACAAAGGCGTATAATAAATAGGAGCACAGTTAAGTCTGTTCTCAGGTGTTATACGTACAAACTACGATTGAACCACTTCGATTTTTTATTTCTAGACCATGAACTACTTTGTGTTGTAATGAAAAAAGTAATTATTATACTTCTCTTTGGACAAAAGTTATTCAAACATATGTGGTATTTATAATACTTATACTCGAGGACCTGCCGGAGGGCCCGCGGTCATTTTATGGTACACCAACGCCACTTAATAATAAATACTAAAATGAAAGGGCTCACTATAAACACGTCTAGATTAGTCCACGCTACCCATCTGGCGGTGGGTAGAACTCTGCGACCAATTTCTACTTTCCTATCTTTTTGTGACTGCCATCACAATTTAATTTAATAGATATTCCAACATAAAAATTCTAAAAAATAAAGATTAAAAAAACACAATTTATTTTTCAGGTTTTAATAGTCGAGGTGATCGTATGAGAAATAATGTATTGCCACACAAATTTAAACAGCTTATTCAGTCGGTACCCGATGAAAAATTAGCAGATATGTGGAAGCAGGTTCAATTCATGGTCAATTTATATGTGCCTGTTAAGTTACCTAAATGAACTGATTGTATAGAAGAATATAAGTATAATCGTGCCCCGTTATATAAAAATCATTTGTCGTGCTTTGTCTCGCAAAAACTCTGAAATGGATGGACCAATTTTTATGCGTTTATTTGTGTTGGTTTCTGAATCATTCAAATTTATAATTAGAGTCGTTTGGTTTTGTGATCGTGTACCAGGTTTTATCATATATTTTTTTTATATTGTATATTTTTTTTTGCATATCATGACATAGAAAATTCAAACCAACGTTCGAGTAGAACCAAGTTTTTATAAAGGTTTTGTGGTGAAACCCTCTCTCTCGTAACATAGATTAGATTCCACATTCTTTTCTCTTTTTTATCATATCATGAGGCTGGTCGCTCCTTCAATACCTTCCCTTTTTTCTTTTTTTTGTTAAGGCGGGGAAAAAATGTACCTCACCGCCCACCCCGTCGTTCGGGGCAACGAACAGGATAGTGTGGGTCCCTCACCCACTAAAGAAACCCGCCGTGTGCCGTCTCTCCGCCCGTGTTGGCAGGCCACCGGAACTATATTACATTCCTTCAGTGATCTTCAATACGGGTGGTATATACTATATAGTAACACACACACACAGTACATTGTTACCCTAGGGATGAAAGCAACAAATACATAAGTCTTTATCCCGAGGTAAACACTGTGCACTGTGCTTTTCATTACGAATACGAGGAAACTAAAAATAAAAATTATGAATTAGCTAAACAAAAAATGGGAAACTTTAAAAAATTGAATTTGGAATCACCGTTTTCCCGCCGATTTTGTTTTTTTTTCCGTGGCCTGTCAGCTATTCAGCCATTATTTTTCATTTTAATCATTGAAAAAATATAAATCATCGTTATTTTAAAGATATAGGTGCAACTATATTAAAATAAAGTCATATAAAAAACAAATTATTTTATAAATAGGTACTTAACTTTATGTTATTTCAATTTTAAATCGCGCTGTAATTGACTGGCTGTACAGAAAATAGAACTGTTATTTTTTATAATTACTCAGCTGTCAGTTGAAAGTAATTCTCCCTAGGGCTGAAAAGTATTACTTTCAACCCGTTCCTCAGGTAACTTCAGGACTACTTTCAGAGTATGAGTAATGAAAAATTAATATGCATGATTCTATATCCATCCATCAGCCTTTTAACGTTCACTGCTGGACATAGGCCTCCCCAAGAGAACGCCACAACGAGCGGTCCCGTCATGGGGGATAATGCCGTAATCGCCACGCTTGGCAGGCGGGTTGGCGATCGCAGTGGATGTTGTTAATACTCGAGGGAGCGCTGCTGCCCACTCCCCTGGTATTCCCTCAGTCGGCTCTTACGACTCCCGTGGGTAGAGACGGATTCTATATCCACCTGTATAAAATTAATTTAGATGACGTCGTGCCACGTACAACGCCATCTACTGAGGGTTTTTGTGTAAACAATCATTATAAACCGGTATCGGTACGAATAACCGGTATCAACTATATGATTAACTTAAAGACTGGAATAGTGCCTTTATAAGTTTTATGACAAATATTTAAGGAATTTGTTATTAGGTTTTTTTTTTATTTTTTGTGCTGTCTGTTAATGCTTAGTTTGATATCGATATTTATAGTTATAAGCGTTTATGTGATATTGTAATTTAATAAAGTTGTATAATAACTATTTGAATCTTTTGTAATTAGTTTTATAAATCAACAACGGTGACAATACTACTTAATTACTCGTATAGTAGGTTAAGATAATCAAGAGTCAACAGAAACATCTGTGAATAATAGTTTTTAATTTATTGGCATTATATTGCTTATTAGAATAAGTTATTATTAAAGTAGAAAAAGGAAGTTGTTAGAGTTTGGAAATGTGTCCGGTAGACGGCAATAGGCTCGCCCCCTACTACGTGGGACCTAAACATAGCTGGCGAATCGTGGGTGTGTAATACACCTCTGCCTACCTCTTCGGGGAATACAGGCGTGATGCTATGTTTTTTTTAAAGTAGAAAAATATGCCATATCAGGTGCTAAAACAGATCACAATATTTAAAAAAATATTAGCCATGCATTAGTATGAATGTTAAGATTATTGTAAGAATTAAACTTATTATATTGGAATAAAATGAATGAAAATACATCCGATAGATGGCGTGGGTCTTAAAGACATCTTAAACAAATGCGAAGTGGAGATTGGGTGTCACCATTAGGTGACTGCGATAGCTTAGCGGCTCAAATCACTTCCCTGGATTGGATGGGATGCAGGTTCGAATCCTGCTCGCAGTAAAGTTCTCTATCCACTTTCACAAATAATTTGTTCTTTAAATTAGCTAGTGTTGTTAAATGTATGTTATAATAGATTGTAAATTATCCAACATTAAACTATTCGCGCATACATTTGCAACAAAAATAATATTATTGAAATACATTTTTTCTATTTATATCATCTTAATATTACCTATAGGTAAAGCTTAAAAATTGTTGTTAATAATATTTTTATATTTTATTAAAGATATTTTAAGATGGTTTGATTTTCATGTTTAACCAAGTTCGATCCCCACGCACAAAGCACGCACCTCTGACTATTTGAATGTATGTGTCTTACCTGATGAAGGAAAACATAAGAGCTGAGTAAAGACTGAAAGACGGTGTACCTATAGGGTTTGTTTGTACCCTGAACTGCAATTATCACTGCGGTAGGGTGTTCTTTGCATACCACTGAACATAGTTCCAGTGGCCAATAAAGGTGGAGAGACGGCACACGGTGGGTTTCTTTAGTGAGTGAGGGCCCCACACTACCCTGTTCGTTGTCGCGAACGACGGGGTGTGCGGTTAGGAACATTTTTTACCGCCTTAACAAAAAAAGGGTATCCTTTGCAGCTAACCCATCTTGATAAACTCCATTGATATAAAATATAATTGCGTCTTGTCTATGGTTCATAAAATATTTTGGCAGGAAGCTTAATACGATAACGTTTAGTTTTATACCTACTTTACTGCTAACAGCGAAATCCACGCTTCCTGCCACAGTATTAATTAGCAATATGTAAAGAACGTATATTATTAAAGTAAATCTATACTTGTGTCCATAAACAACGAATAAAATAACACAGTGACGTTTCGTTCCGCATTTTTTTTAAAACTACTGGGTTCATTTTAGAGAGAAATTATAATTTGTGAATTTTAATATGTAAGTACTTTACTTGACTATGAACATAGCTTGTCAGTTTCAGATTAGTGAGACAAACAATGGCTCGTATGTAATTCACTAAATCCTATCGATATCGTATCGTCTCGCTTGTGATTAGTCGAGAAACCGTTGCGTGATGTTGCAATAATCCCTCGGCCAATCACGGTGATCTCTCAACCAAGCACAGTAAAACGATGCGATGTCGATACGATTTAGTGAGATACATTCTAACCCCCAAGGGTCTAACTTAGCCGGGTCGACCGGGGAAATATCACCCTCTCACAGATCAGCTGCAAACAACGGTAAACTCTATTGTTCTGTTTCGTATAGTGAGTGAGAGCGAGGGAAGCCCATACCCCCTCCCTATTCTTTAATTATTAGCCTTCTTCATCACTTCCTATTCTAAGATAGCCTTGGAGTTGGCAACGCGTCAGTGTAGCCTCTGGTGTTGCTAGTATCTATAGATAAGTATGGTTTTTTGTTGTAAATTTTTCACTTGTGAGAGACACCTTCCGTAAGTTGCGCGTTCTACCAGTTGCAATTCGCTTTTCCTGCTGTCACACTACTTTAGTCTTGTGACGAGCGGAGTATTCAATATGTTTAGAAAATTAATTACAGTAACCCATGCCCTCAGAAAAAAAGGTTCTTTACTCCATCATCAGACCCGCAGATAAAAAAAACGAAATAAATAAATAATAGATATTCACAGACATTTCACAACGTCTTCTGGTTCCAAACTAAGCTTAACGCTTGTGCTATGGGTACCAGATTAAGGATATAACATATAATAGTAAATACATACATATAATAGATAGAAAACACCCAGACGCAGTACAAATATCTGTGTTCATCACACAAATAATTGTTCTGAGTGGGAATCGAACCCACGACCTTCTATACGGAAGTCGGTTACACTACCGACTACACCACGAGGCCCAAAAATCCAAATCAGTTGTGTCGTTTGCAAGTTATTGTGCCAAGTACACAAACACAGATTTTTTTATTGCGTATGGTGTCAGGTGTGTCACGGGCCCACTGATGGTAAATGGTAAGCGTCGCCCATGGACTTAACTATACCGAGAGCATTGCCGCTCATTTCATATCACATATTATTATATGAAATTAAAGAATTAACGGCTATCGCCTGCTACAACCAAAACGCACGCATCAGGTGGGCCGCTTGCTCGTCTGCCACCGTAGGCAATAAAAAAAAAATACCATTAATAATGCTGTAGCGTGTAGGCACTTCAAATGTAAACTGGCGATAAGAGTTCTCATATAACATAAACAAACCAAGCCCTGTTGTATATACATTTCCAAATATTAAAAAAAACAGTCTGTCATTAGACTCATTAGAGATTCCTACAACTGAACACGCGTTTTATTTCTCTTTGTCATCCGATAAAATCTCATTTATACCAACCAGCAGTCACCTACCATAACCAAGGTCACCAGCTTAAACAACAAATTAACTATACAGCAACACCAAAATGTTATGGGTGATAATTGCTTACTTCCCTTAGTCGACTCATACGACAACCCCTTTTTTTTTGTTAAGGTGGGAAAAAATCTTCCTGACCGCACACCCCGTCGTTCGGGACAACGCACAGGTAGTGTGGGGCCCTCACCCACTAAAGAAACCTGTTGTGTGCCGTCTCCGCCTTTATTGGCGGGCCACTGGAACAATGTTGCATTCCTTCAGTGGTTCATACGACACCCCTGGGAACGAATAGGGTGGTGACACTTGTATTCTTAGTGCGTCACCACACGGATACTTATATATGTGAAACTTATAACACCACTCCATTTACGTCGGAGGTTAAGTAATAAGTCATAGGTAGGTACATATTACATTTCGACACCCTACAATAGGGAATGGTTATGCACAATGTTCTCGAGTAGGAATCGAATCTATAGCACGAAGGTTGGATCAAGAGCTATCAAACCAAAAAGTTTTAATGTCCGTGTGGTGACGGACTAAGAATACAAGTGTCACCACCCCATTCTTTCCCACGGGTGTCGTATGAGGCGACTAAGGGAAGTAAGCAATTATCATCCATTGCACGACTGGTGGTAGGGCTGGGTACCAAGTGGGAGTACTCACTTGGTATCTGGCCCGAGCGGGTTGGTACCACCATCTCCCGTGTGACCGGCCATGAAGCACATCGTTGCGTTTTGGCTGTAGCAGGAGATAGCCGCCGTTTATATTCATATCTGTGAAATGAATTGGTGAGCAGCGGCTTTACAATACTCTCGGTATAGTCGAGTCCATGGGCGACGGTTACCATTTACCATCAGATGGACCGTGGCTCGTGTGCAACTACATGCAATAAAAAAAAAATTAAAATTCGTTTCGTAGTTTTTACGTGTTGCTCGAATAAACAAACGGGCAATCGGAAAATAATCTAAAAAAATAAATAAGTAGTTTTATCAGAGATGGCTATATATTTTTTACAAATATCTTCCATATACAGACAACAAGTTACCACCTAAAAATAACCACCAAATAAAAAGAAAGGTCTGTTCACAACCCATATTGTACAGTGATATATAACTCACAGCAATGTCCTTTAATATAACATGACTCACAATTGATTCATTCAGATATGGTAAAACATCTTTTACCAATATCTTCACTGCGGCAATAAGCGAATAGGTTTCATATAATTATTGGTTTACGCGGCGCATCTCAGTAAATTTTCCAATAAGTTGTATATTTTCCTTTGTTCCTATAAAAATCGTCGTAAGTGCCAATTGGCTGTGATAAAGACAGTATAACAACAAAAAATGGCTTGACTTTAACCTGTCGAGAGTAGAGCACAACCTCACCCGCTTCGGGGTATGAGGCGTGCAATTCGTATTTTTTTAAATAAGGAGACTAATACGTCATGCGATTGTATAAATAAATAAATATTCACGGACATTTCACACAATATCCTCTGGTCCCAAACTAATCTTAACGCTTGTGCTATGGGTACCAGCTTACGGATAAAATACATATTTTACTTTTTTTTTTGCAAATTCATACATATAATAGATAGAAAACACCCAGACGCAGTACAAATATGTGTGTTCATCACAAAAATAATTGTTCTGAGTGCGAATCGAACCCACGACCTCGTGCACGGAAGTCGGTTACACTACCGACTACGCAACGAGGGCCGTTGTATATCATAATGGACGTGTGAATATGCGCACGATTATTAATATACGATACTATGTCGTCTTCCTCCAGGTGTGATGGGAAGTACGATGACGTCACCTATGTCATCGCTGGGAGGGCTCGGCGCTTGTGGCAGTGTGGGTAGTCCCTCACCGTCCACCCCAGCACATCTTGCTCACCACGTGCCACAACCGCAAAGGTAAGCTAAATCATCGTAATAAATCACTATTGTCCTATATAAAAAGTATCAGTGAAATTGGTCTACTTTATTTGAGGGGCCTCGTGGCGTAGTCGGTAGTGTAACCGACTTCCGTGCACAAGGTCGTGGGTTCGATCCCACTAACGAAACGAATGCCACTCAGTTATATGTATGTATTTACAAAAAAAAGTAATATAACTTTAAAGAACAAATTGTTTGTGAATGTGGAAAAAGAGAAGATTAGTGCGAGCGGGATTCGAACTTGCGTCCCTTCCGGGTCGTAAAGACAAATGTGATGTGGAGATTGGGAATGGCCGTCGGTCAGTGCGATGGCTTAGCGGTATAGAACACTTCCCCGGATTGCTCCCCTATCCCCTATGCTATAGGTATAGTACTATGCTTTAGGTACAGTATGCATTATGATTTTATTTTCAGGTTTACTTCTTTTGTAATGTTAATTTGAATGTGAAGTTTAAGTAAAAAATCGTTTCTAGTTAGCAATGTCAGAATATAGCCTAAATGTACTTCCAAAAGACTGACCACTGAAGTAATGTAACACAGTTCCAGTGGCCCGCAAACACAGGCGGAGAGACGGCACACGGAGGGTTTATTTAGTGGGTTAGGGCCTCATACTCCCTTGTTCGTTTTCCCGAACGTCGGGATGTGCGGTTAGGTGCATTTTTTCTCGTCTTAACAAAAAAAGGTCTCGTTTATTCCCAAAAGTTATTTTAGCATGACACTATAGTGAAAAAAGAATTATTTGAGGATTGCTTTTCAAAAGGGCTTATTTCTTACTAATGTCCGCCTCCGACTTCACCCGAAAAAAAAACATAGCATCACGCCTGTATTCCCCGAAGGGGTAGGCAGAGGTGTATTTTACACACCCACGACTCGCCAGCTATGTTAAGTCCCACGTAATAGGGGGCGAGCCTATTGACGTCTACCGGGCACACTTCCAAACTCCGGGCTGCTACTGAGAATTTTTTAGGAAAAAGCTCAATAACATTGCCCGACCCGGGGATAATAAATAATGATAATGATACACCACATTAAATTCCAAAATAGCTATCCCCCAGGAATGATCTATTTTGCCGGGATAATAAATAAATAATAAAAAATCATTTATTATTCTCCCTCACACAGAAACTATAATATATAGGTAGCCAATATCTCTTTCTGAGTTTTAAACTATATGTATGCTATACTGTGTGTATACGACTAACATAAAAGAAAGTCACTGCATTATCAATTAAAAAGAGAAGCCACTTTTTTAAAGATGTGTGCGTGAAAGTGTTGTCACCGAAAAGTAAAAATCCCTATAATTTGCGTAAATTTTTGAAAGTTCTATGTTTAAAACATAGAGGAATAGTAAAAGTATAATAGTACATTGTTACTCTAGGGGTGATAATAACTTGCTTTCCTTGTATTCGTAATGAAAAGCACAGTGTTTACCTCGGGTTAAAGACTTATTTAGTCCCGAGACGGGGTAACTCTCCCGGTCTCCGAGAGCATTGGGATCCTCGGCATCGACATCTCTAGCAAAGTCCAGTTCGGGAGTCATTTGGAGGACAAAGCCAAATTGGCGAGTAAAAAACTAGGCGTCCTGAACAGAACCAAGCGGTACTTCACACCGAGGCAACGACTTGTGCTATATAAAGCACAGGTCCGCCCTCATATGGAGTACTGCTCACATCTCTGAGCAGGTGCGCCTAAGTACCAACTCGACCCACTTGACCCCCTGCAAAGGCGTGTTATTCGAATTGTCGATGATCCCGATCTCACGGAGGGTCTGGAGTCGTTAGAGCGGCGGAGAGACCTACCTGCTACGGTGTTTCCCCGGCGCTACGACATGTCCCTCTTTAAACGAGGTCTGAAAGGAGCACTTAACTTGCGGTAGGCGGCGGCTTGGCTGTGCCCCTGGTGTTGCTAAAGTCCATGAGCGGCGGTTACCACTTACCATCAGGTGGTCCGCTTGCTAAAAAAAAAGCTGTCAGTTGGAAACGATTTCTCCCTAGGGCTGTAAGTATTACTTTCAACCCGCTTCTCAGGCAACTTCAAACCCACTTTCCGAGTATGAGTAATGAAAAGTAAGTTTACAGCATAATCATTCATGGAATATTATGGCGCTGACGAATACGTATTCATGTACGTAACATACGTACGAAATCGTAGAGTAATTTGGGGTAATTTTAAATTATATTCTGGTAACACTCGTGGTTTATGTCATTTTGTTTTGCCGTGCTTTTGTTTGTATTTGTGTGCGTGAGCGCGTGTAATTACTAGTTACAATGGATTGACCGTAATCGTCTGAGGCTATCCAAGATATGTATTTCATGATAATCAGTGCAGTAGTTATGGCGGTCTATCCCAAATTGTTAGGTACCGTATTTTTTCCGGGATAAGTAGTCTATACGCTATTTCAGACTGATCTATCTGTGTTCCACATCTAGATTCAGCCGTTCTGACGTGATTGAATGACAAACATTCATCCAAACACTCGCATTTATAATATTAGTAAGATTTGTGGAAAAATAAATAAATAATGATTTTCAGTGGTATTATGTTGATTTATAAAACAGATTCCTTTAGAAATTTTTCTACAAAAACAACATTCTGTTTCGCGTCAACATTCTTGACGAAATAGGTTCTTCAAAATATAGTCCAAATTTCTTTTTTTTTTTGAGTTCGATTTACAAAATTTTAATGCTGAACTAAGAAGCATTTGAAATTACGCATTTCTATTCGATTTTCAAATAATAGCCACGCAAAAAGATTTTTAGCTGAGTAGTTGATTTTTATTTTTAAATGTTGTTTATTTTTTTTATTTCTAATCGCGAGTATTTGATTTTTTTTTCAGAGGTGTAGGCATGGGCATGGTGGCGTCTCCATCTTCATCACTGAACACCCCCGTAGGGGTTGGAGTCGCATCCCCGGGTGGTGAAGAGGCCGCCTACAGGGAGAAGGTCCGCCAACTCTCTAAGTACATCGAACCTTTGAGAAGAATGGTACATCGGATGGTCAGCGAAGGAGAGAGTGAGTAGACCACAGATTGCGAACATGCAGTACTGCAGCTTTGATTCCCAAAAATTGTTGATCTGTTTTTTGATTGATAGAAGGTTCACAACGACTGAGTGGTGGCCCTTCAGCTAGGAATCAAAATCCTTTTAGGCAAACAAACTAATATACTAAGAAGTATATTTACTTGACAGATGTGGAAAAGTTAACAAAGATGAAGAATTTGCTGGATATATTATCGAACCCGAACAAGCGTATGCCTCTGGAAACGCTCATCAAGTGTGAAGTGGTTCTGGAGAAGTTGGACTTCAAGCGCAGTGAAGGCGTTGTTGTGCCCAGCGCTGGGAAAGTAAGTTTAATCTGATACTAGCCACTGACCGCGACTGAATGCGTGGAAAACTGGGTCGAGACATCAATCAATGGCAATCTTTATACAAAAATAGCTATCCCGCAGGAACCTAAAATTGCTACGGGATAAGAAATAGCAGTTTACGTGATTCAGTAACGAACATATAAACACACAAGCTTTCATCAGCTTATTATTACTTTTTTATGTAAAAAGTACGAAAAACTGATAATCACTCCATTTATAGATTATAGAATTGTGATGAAACTATCATAGCTAGATTAAGTGTATTATATTATAATTTGCGTAATAGTTGTTATTTTATTTAAGGAACAAATCTTCAACCCTCTACTGGAGGTGGTGAACAATTGCCTGCAGTCGCCACTCGCCAACCACACGCTCAAGCGCACCTTCGGACCCACGTTGGACGCGCTCGGTGGACCTGAGATCAAGTCAGTTGCTAAATTAATACTAAGAATTTATTTGTTTTTTGTTTAAATGCCTTAATCTCTGGAACTGCCACTGATATTCAATCCTTAAGACAGCAGCCTTTGGAGTAAAAACTTACGAGGAGGGATCAAAAAGTAGTGAGAATGAGATAGAATATAATGACTGAATGAATGTTGAATACTTAATAATTAATTTTTTTACATAGTCTCCGAGTCTCTCTGAACACCGAGTCCAGTGCTTTTCTAAGGCTTCAATCCCTTTATAAGAAAAAGTTTTGTCTTGGTCCTGCAAAAAGCTCTTCACGGCATCCATCACCACGTTATCGTCTTCGTACCTGTTTCCCCTTAAGTATTCTTTCAATTTGGGGAACAAGTAAAAATCACTAGGCGCCAGATCTGGTAAATAAGGGGGGTGGTCAACCAATTCGAAGCCAGCTTGCTGAATGGCAGCCATCGCAACTGCTGACCTGTGCGCGAGTGTGTTGTCGTGATGAAACAGCACGCCACTTCGAAGTTTCCCTCTGCTTTTCTCTTTGATGGCATTCCTCAACTCGGGAACTAAAGCTGCATAATATTGGCCTGTAATAGTGGTTCCACGCTCCAGGTAATCAATCAACAATATCCCTTCTGAGTCCCAAAATATTGAGGCCATAACCTTGCCAGCCGATGCCACGGCACGAAACTTCTTCGGGGTCGGTCATGATGGCCGTTTCCATTGCGAAGATTGCTGTTTTGTCTCGGTATCAAAATGATGGACTCATGTTTCGTCCATTGTTACGAAACAAGACAAAAAGTTTTCAGAATCTTCTTGAAACTTGTCCAACAGTATCTTCAAAATGTCAAGTCGATTTTGTTTCTGACTGTCGGTTAACATTCTCGGCACCCATCTTGTGGAGACTTTTCTCATATTCAAAGATTGTTTCAATATGGATTGAATACTTCCATGTGAAATGCCCGTTTCTTGAATTAAGTATCGGATGGTAACTCTTCGATCGCTCAATACAATTTTCTCGACTTTCGCAACATTTTCTTGGGTGACTGACGTCGATGGACGGCCGCAACGATGTTCGTCTTCCGTGTTCGTTCTCCCTACCCGAAATTGAGAAGCCCACCTTGCAACAGTGGAATACGGCGGAGCAGACTCTCCTAACGTTGCCTCCAAATCGCAATGAATCTCTTGCGTCGTTAACTTTTAAACATAGGTATTTAATAACGGCTCGCACTTAGTTTTTCTCCATTTTCGAGAACACGTTCCGACACGAAGCAAACAAATGACTACATTAAAAAAAACAAAAGAGAATCGAATATTTTTTTCTTTTTTAATATTACGAATATGTATCTGAGCTATGCCTGCTAGTATTTATTTTTTTCTTACTAAGGAGTATGTCGTTCTCACTACTTTTTGATCCCTCCTCGTAAAAAGTAATAAAATAAATGAAGTGAAAACGGAGAAAGCGGCGGCGATAAAAATATTGTTTGTGTTGAAGTAGCTTTTTTTTTGTTTAGGCGGGAAAAATGTCCCTAACCGCACACCCCGTCGTTCGGGGCAACGAACAGGGTAGTGTGGGGCCTTCACCCACTAAAGAAACCCGCCGTGTGCGGCGGGGCCTTTTTTGGCGGGCCACTGGAACTATGTTACATTCCTTCGGTGGGGAAGTACCTACCCTTATTATTTATAAGTACCTAATAAGATTTATTTAAGTGGCGATAAAGCCGAAGCACAGTTGGTATTATAATATACTAGCCTTTGCCTTAGTTTTTAGTTTACATCTTAGATTCCCGATATAGTAGCGGGATAAAATGTACACCAGTTTTTAAGTCTAATCAAGAGCTATAGCATTTATAAAAAGTTGCATCGAAATCCAATCAGTAGTTTTTGCGTGATGCGCGAACGAACAAACAGACTAAATCTAAAAAAAATGTTTTGTGTTCAGACACGCATAAATGGTCTAATTCAGTATTTTTTTCTCAAATATCTTAAATGACACAGCTTTGTTACAGCTTTATAATAGTATAGATAATTAGATTTATTTAAGTGGTGGGTGGAGCTGCGGAGCACAGCTGGTATACATATATATTCATTCAAATCGCCGAAATTAATATTCGTAATTTTAACGATGGAACGTATGTGGATATTAGTACCCGTACACTGGAGGTGTCACTTTTTAGCCATCTGTGGTAGGCAAGCTAGCGGCCCACCTAATGGTCAGTGTGTCACCAAAGTCCATTAGATCGGTGGTTTCGGTATCTCATAATAATTTAGGGACTTCTAACGAACTTTTTTTATATATCGTTTCCCGTCGTTATCCTTAAAGCCAGATAAGTACGTAGAACACATACAGATCTCATAATGTCAAGTCACTGTAAAAAATGCTTGTCTGTGATTAGTAAAAAAACTATTTTTATATTTTTGCAGAAATCTTCCACCGCCCCAGAATATTCCTAAAGTAGAAGAACCTAAATTGGAAATTCCAGATGTTCTACAAGGTGAAATAGCACGATTGGATTCGAGATTCAAAGTGAGTCAGACCTATTGTAACTATTAGTTTAAATATTCATCGGAGCACAAACGGTGAAATCGAAAAAGCCGACAGATGGTGCAGGCGTCACCCAAGACATTAAGGAAGAATGTGTTAACGAAATAAGTAGTCCCACGCAGATGTCACGATGGCTGAATTGGCAAGACATCTGGAACGGTTTTTCCATGAAATGCAGATTTAAAACTTGGTCGTAGCAATTTGTTT
Source organism: Leucoma salicis (assembly GCA_948253155.1). NCBI lineage: Eukaryota > Metazoa > Arthropoda > Insecta > Lepidoptera > Erebidae > Leucoma > Leucoma salicis. Next base: position 27,571,706 of record OX411806.1, read on the forward strand.
CGATTTCAAATGTTCGCACAAATATATCAAAAAACCATAATATCATTGAAACTCATTGAGAATGTGGAGTTAGGACCGAAAAACAAGGTTTTTCCAAAAGGAATAAAGCCCTTTGTGAAACTCCATATGATAAGAGGTACTCCAGGGTATAAATAGTATAAGTCTACAATCCATTGGATGCATGTTGACAAAATAATGAGAGGAGACGAAATATCCAAAGAAAAATAGTAAATACTGCCTTCTGTCTCATTCTCTTGCGTTTAAATTCTATTGATTTGATATGTATGTCTCTTTTTAGAGTCACTTTTTCATTTCATCTAAATTCATTCAAATTCACATTGATGATAAATCAATTTTCACTTCAAAAAATGATGTTTCACATCGGTCAGCTGTACGGTTCTGATTAGTTAACAAGTCATGGTGTTACAGGTGTCTCTGGAGCAGATGTCTTCCGGCAGTGGTGGTGGTATCACGCTAATAGCAGCTTTAGACGAGCCTCGACTGCCGAGTGTTGCAGGAGTCCACGTGTCCGTCCCAAGAGAGTACCCGAGACGGCCGCCGTCACGACTTAAGCCGAGGACGAAGCACGCGCCCGATAGCTTTCTGGCCAGGCTCGAGCGGGCTATGGATGCTCGATGTGCCAGGTAACCAAATATATACTTAATACTTATTTCACGTGTGGCGGCCGTGTACTTCATCCTCTCGTGTTACTGAAGGCTGGCGATCAGCTTTTCATATTAAAATTCATCTTTTGCGAGGCGAAATATTTCAGCGGCACTCGCTGTTTAGTCCACTCGCTGATGTTTCGCAACCATGACTACTTCCTGCGACTAGCCCCTCCTTTATTTATCCCGCTACTTTTCCCGTCATATTTGAAGAAAGCTATACCTGTTGTGCCTTAGAAAAAAAACAATACCCTGTCCCTTTTCGACAATCTTAGATTCAACTAAAATGAATAAGTATCCAAATAAATATCCATTACGGGTGCTTGGGCACCGTAAAAATACCACACCGTACTGAGGCGCTACCTTGTATCTTAAAGGCTGAGGCTTTGTCCGTGTGGTGACGGACTAAGAATACAAGTGTCACCGCCCCATTCTTTCCCACGGGTATCGTATGAAGCGACTAAGGGAAGTAAGCAATTATCATCCATTGCATGACTGGTGGTAGGGTTGGGTACCAAGTGGGAGTACTCAGTTGGTATCGGGCCCGAGCGGGTTGGTACCACCATCTTCCGTGTGACCGGCCATGAAGCACATCGTTGTGTTTTGGCTGTAGCAGGAGATAGCCGTTTATATTTCATTTCATAGCTGTGAAATGAATTGGTGAGCAGCGACTTGACAATACTCTCGGTATAGTCGAGTCCATGGGTGACGGTTATCATTTACCATCAGATGGACCGTGGCTCGTCTGCCACTATATGCAATAAAAAAAGGCACCGTAAAACGCGCTTTAGTACACTGTGAAAATGAAAAATATTATGATAATACCTTGTATCTTAAAATTAAAGACAATAAGTTCTAAGCTAATTTGAAATATAAGTTAAGTATGTATGTAAAGTCTATCTTGCATTAGCAAATTTGTTTTTAGCCTATCGTTACTTGTTTTAGGCTACCCAAGAACTGCTCAGTGGGCCAGCTTCTGGACGCGTGGGAGATGAGTGTACGACAAGCTTGTGCGCCCAATCCGACTACATATACGCCCGTACCCGCACTTGGTTTATAAGTAAATAGATCAATCAATCAGCCTACAACGATCAATTGCTGGACATAGGCCTCTGTCATCCAGTTCATACCTACCACCTAACTCGGGTTATCAGAACGGTGAACGAAAAGAACCCTGCATGTCCTTTTTTATTCTTTATATTAATTTAAGGGACTTTTAATCTACTAGATTATACCAGCCCCATCGTGCTCCACACTAAATGTTAAACTGCTAGATATCTTGTAGGATCTTAGTTATAAAAAAGGTAAATCATTTTAATTAAACACAAAGTGAAAAAAAAATGTATAGTGCTAAGCATGTCAAATGCTAAAAATATATATAAATAAATCATTTTAACTTCTCTCTAAGAAGGTGAAGCCAGAATGGACTGGAAAACTCGCAAATTTTAACATGTTTAAACCCAGCTGGCGACACAAAAGTTGTCTCTGTACATTGTTGCGGGCAATCCAATAAGATATGTTGTACATCTTCCGGTTTATCACAAAAGTTACAGTTAGGCGAAGACACTTCTCATCATAAATGCTATTTATTTTTAACCCTGCATGTCTTATATATAGGCTTGCAGTGGATGACTATACCCCTCTTGTTACTATTGGAATGAACTCATGTGGTTATACTATCTTTTATTATTTTTTACAAAATTTAACCGGCATAGATATGTAACTGGCTTTCCTGAACCGAACAACGCTAGTGTCAAATTGTTTCTACATTTTGATCTGTATTTTAGCACTTGACATGCTCAGCCACTTTAAAAAGCAAATTATTTGTGAATGTAGAAAATTGTTATTTGGTCTTTAAAGTAGCTGAGCATGTCATGTGCTAAAATATAGAACAATATGTTTAAAAAATCTTGCCATAAATATTATGAATTTTAATTGCAAAATTAAACTTGTTAAATTGGATTAATGCATGTAAATTTATCCCATAAGTGGCGTGGGTCGTAAAGACAAATGTGATGTGGAGATTGGGAATGGCCGTCGGTCAATGCGATGACTTAGTGGTCTAGAGCACTTCCCCGTATTGGAAGGGACAGGTTCGAATGCCGCTCGCACTAAAGTTCTCTTTTTCCACATTCACAAATAACTTTTTTCTAGTTAAGTATAGAATATTTTTATTGAGTTTATAACTCCCAGCTATCTCCATAAGTATATTTTAGACTACATTGACCATATTTCATTTTTAATACTTCGCATGCCACAACCGATTCGAGTTAAGATCAACCGGTAAATCTTAAAGCATTCTTCACATAGAAAACATATCCTTCAATAACAGGAGCAGGGTTTGTACAAATGGTGAAATACTATGAAAAAACATTACCTTTTTAAAGATCATAGATACAATTTTATTGATTTATTTTCATATATGTAATGAATTATTTTACCCGCCATGTTGGTTTCTGAAACAGTTGCGCTAACCCAGCATCGAGTAAGGGGTGATTTAGATAATAATAATTATTATAATTATTTTTAGTGGACAATAATTATTTTTTTAATAGCAGTAAAATAAGTTAGTACATTAGTATTAGTTCGTCGATTTTAGGTTAAAATGAATAGGTTTAAGCGTTATTTATTTTAATGATTTCAGTTTTACCAAGCATGTTTAAATAAAATAAAAATAGTATTTGCGTACGAATTGTGCCTTATGCTATTGTAATTATGTTTGTATATTGAATGATATTTTTATTATGTAATCGGTCATGTAATTTGGAACCTGGTCTAAAGTAGATAAAGTTGAATATCACATGGACAGTACTAATATTTTTTTACCTCGCAATGATTTTAAGTAGGTATTATTATTGATTATTTTGTTTTTTTCTGATATTTTAAGCGAATATATAATTGTTATGAAATAAAATTACTTTTACTAAAGAAATAGTGTTAAATAAAAAATTAGAAAATGATAACTACTACGGCATGAATAACGCGTTTAATGTTTTTCTGCTACCAACGCGTGACCATCATTAATGTAGTTTACAAAATGTCTGTATAGTATTTTTTTTATACTATGAGGTAGGCAAAGAAGCATCGTTTGCCGGTGACTGAAGTTTATTTTCATATAGACACAGTTCACTTTGGCTTCAACAATTATGTGCATAGTGTAAAGAACGAGAAAAATCTAAAAATACTGTGAGTATCTAGCATTTTTTGGAGTACGAACGAAATTTTTAGAGACGATTTTTTCACGCGCAAGTGCGCTGCATGTCGCCGTGATAGCGAAATTTATTGTTATAGTAATAAATATGTCCTGTTATAATTTTGATTGGATTATTATGTTGATTATTCAACGAGTTAAATCTATTCCCAATAAGTAGTTTTTTATTTAATGATACATTATAGTTTCATAGATGTGATGAATTGATCTGTGATAGTTATAAGACAGCAATAATCAGTTTTAATTATGCACATATTGATTGCACTTGAAAAAAAAAAACAGCTGTCAAATAATCCAGCGGTATTGTACCTTAGGAGAATTTCTTAGTCTCTCTTTATAGAGACATTCCCTGATAGAATATATAGGTACTTTCTTAAATGATGGTAGCTCCTTTAGCAGTGTTAGTGTCATGTGAAGGTGTAATGTAATTCAAATATATATGCGTTTGTTCAGTTTTTTTTATTTTTGTTTAAAGGTTGACGCCTCTTACGTAAGTAGCGTCAACCACGATTTATAATGGTGACCATGAATTATGTAAAAAGGTATTGTTTGTCGAAATTATTGTGTTATTTTAGTTGCGTAAATCGTATGCATTGATTTCAATTACTGGATAAAGTGAAGATCTTAAGTTTTTATAGGTTTATTGTTTTCCCAAAATTTCGAATATTTAAATATGTAATGGATTCTATCGAAATAAAAAAAAACGCTAATTTCAGTAGGTAAAAGGCTTGATTTTACTAACATCCTGTAACAGCGTAGTGTGGGGCCCTCTCACCCAGTACATAAACTCGCCGTGTACCATCTCTCCGCCTGTATTGGCGAGTCACTGGAACTGTATCATATTACTTCAGTGGTCCGCCGGCAGCATTGTCTACTTGCCTACCATGTTTATTGTGTATGTTATAATCCACAATAGTTGGATTAAAATAGAATATTCCTAGAACTGTTTTCACACCTATTGCCTACAACATAAAATTGCAGCCAATGAAGTACCTATATTCTATCATATTTTATAATTACACCACGAATTTCGACGCACAAATGCACCTAGCGCTCATAGTGTAAATTTAGCGCTGAATCTATCTTGTCATATTATATTGTCTTGCTGGATTTTTCTCAGCAAGACGGCGACTCTTACATTATAGATTATTGTATAATAAGTCCACTGATTTATCATCCGCGAAAAGAAATGATGAGCAGCGGCTTGACATTATTCTCACTATTACCGAGTATAATTCTTTCTAACATTTACGCGAATTTTACACATTTTGAAACAAAACCACGTTTACGGAATCTATCGCGTTTACTTGATTTTTATACTATCCCGACGTTTCGAATACTTTACAGCATTCATGACCACGGGTGGACTTAGATGGTAGGCGTCCAAAGCTGATATGTTGTTTCAACGGTTGATGGACACGGAACCTCGGAACGGAAACGGAAATCAAGTAAATGCGATAGATTCCGTAAACGTGGTTTTGTTTCAAAATATTACTGAGTATATAAGCGGCGGCTACCACTCAGATACACCATGGCGTGTCTCCTCTGCCACCACAAGTAAAAAAGCAAATATAGAAAATCTATAGACTTTTCCTATAATGGTTACCGACACATGAGTGTGTATTGATTATTTTAGGAATTACCGGACTGATTTAATGTCGCTCTATTTTTTTATACCTACTTGTGTATGTATTTCAAAATTTAGGTTATATTGTAGCGACCCTTTTCTGAGGGTTATGTATAAAGTTTCTGATTCCAATTATGTAATAATACGTGTTTTAAAAATAAAATGTACATTATTTTTGTTTGTGTGTATTATTTACAGAGCACCTAGATATGGTACCTACTCTTCTCGGTTTTTTTTCTTTTATATTTAAGCCCGCGGCTCCGCTGCCAAAACTAGTTTTTAGGTTATATCTCAGGTTTGCGATACAGTAGCGAGATAAAATGTACCTATACCAGTTTTTAAGACTAATCAAGAGCTATCAAATAAAAGTGGCATCAACATCCGTTCAGCAGTTTTAGCGTGATGCGCGAACGGATCTTAAATGTACAGAGATACAACTCTATACATTAAACACAAAGTGAAAAATGTGAAATCGAAAATAACAGTCACGAGCAGGATTTGAACCTGCATCTCCTGGATACCGTCCACATGCTTTGCCAATTCAGCCATCGTGACAATTGCTCCTGACTGCTAATTTCGATAACACATTCATACTTAACGTCTTTGGGTGACGACGAATGTGTTATCGACACAGTACAATAGGTAATAATAGAGTGTACCTACCAGGGCAAAATAAACTGCCTTCCATTAACAGCCGTACCTTGTACTGTGCTTGTTTTCACAAAAAAGAAAGAAGTTTGAGAAGGAAATAAAAAAAAACATAAAAATATGCAAGTTTATATTTTCATCAGTTTTGATAATATATTACAAAGAGAACTGGTACAGCCTGGTGGTCGGGCGCTGAGGCCGCGTGCAGGCGGCCTCGCGCCTCGTGGCCCCGCAGCACGACCAGTGCCGCGTGCCCGGCCAGCCCGCGTGCCCGTGCCCGCAACCTGATACATATAAACACACGACGGTTTTCGTGATTAGTCTTCCCTAATGCACACCAAGGCAATTAATTCAAACTGCCTATACTGAAGAAATTGGTGATACCTACCTTCATAATTTAACACATGTAAAAAATATCCTATGTCCATGCTGAAGACCCAAACTTGGTATCTTTTTGTAGCAACGTATTGTATCGGTCTTGGCAGATTTCATGAGATTCGGATGTTAAAAATTCTCATGACTATAATTTTATGTATAGGTATACATTTTTTTCCATACCCCCAGGGCCCAGCACTGTATGTGCGTTGGGAACTTTACAAACATATTCTTAACATAGCATCACGCCTGTATTCCCCAAAGGGGTAGGCAGAGGTGTATTACACACCCACGATTCGCCAGCTATGTTTAAGTCCCACGTAATAGGGGGCGAGCCTATTGACGTCTACCGGACTCATTTCCAAGATCCGGGCTGCTACTGAGAATTTTACTTTTTAGGAAAAAGCTCAATAGCATCGCACGCACGGATCTGATGGCAAATGGAAATGAAAGAATAAACGGCTGTCTCATGCTACAACCAAAACTCAACTATGTGCTTCATGGCCGCTCACACGGGAGATGGTGGTACCAACCCGCTCGGACCTGATACCAAGTGAGTATTTCCACTTGATACCCAGCCCTACCACCAGTCATGCAATTGATGATAGTTGCTTACTTCCCTTAGACGCCTCAGACGACACCCATAGGAAAGAATAGAGGGGTGACACTTGTATTCTTAGTCTGTCACCGTCCATCATAACAATCATTTGATAATCACACAGAATTGTTTTATGTGAGGTTCACAACGCGCGGCACGTGAGGGCTCTATCTAAGCGACTGCACTATCTATACAGTCAATTAGACATTTCTAGAATATCTGGCATTTACCTTACCTTTGTACCCATGTGGCATCCGTCCCCCACACCCGCACGTGGCATCTTTCTTCCCCCCGGACGAACAAAACGTGCAGCAGTGGAACGTGCCCCAGTGGGCGGCGCATGCACGAGCACAGCATGCGAACGGACTGCCCTGGAATGGAAGGTACACGTAAAATGTAGGTAACTAGGTGCCTGTAATTATTTTTAAACTGTTCATGGTAGCAGGTGGGTTATGCATGGCCCACTTAGTGGTAGACAAAGTACTTGTCAAGACGAATCAATCGATTCCAAACTCGATGGGGTTGCGTCATTTCATTACAGAGTTACTGTGGCCACCTTCCTGCTCCATCATCAGACCCTGGATATCATCTAGGACTGGAGTACTAGTCAAGACATTTCAAACGAGCCCTAACTCGATGGAGTGGCGCCATTTAATTACAGTTTCGCATGGCCACCTTCCAGCTCCATCATCAGACCCTGGATAGCATCTAAAGACAAAGTACTCATCAAGACGAATCAAACGAGTTCAAACTCGATGGGGTTGCGTCGATTCATTATAAGAGTTTCTGTGGCCACCTTCCAGCTTCATCCTCAGACCCTGGATGCCATCTAGAGACAAAGTACCTACTCGTCAAGATGAATCATACAAGCCCAAACTCGATGGGGTTTCGCCGTTTCATTATAGAGTTCCTAGGTCCACCTTCCAGCTCAATCATCAGATCAGCTCCTTGTCATCATAATATTGCATTGTTACGCGATATACAGGGCGTAAAATTTCAGTTCAATCGGAAACCGGGAAGTATGTCAAATTTAATTTCCAATGCACACACTATAGCTGCGTCTCGTAACGGTGTCGCAGGTTCAGAGATTTTATCTCATCTAAAAATATGCATACCGCGCTAAAAGAAGCTTTCACTTCAATAAACCCGCGGTGTGCCGTCCTCGCCTTTATTGAGACCACTGGAACTATGTTACATTGCTTCAGTGGCGGCCGAAGCCTGCCTCTATATATATTGCAATTACAGACTTCGGAACTACAGGAGATCACCTTCTCGTCGCCCTCGGTCGGTCCTATTAGTTCTGAATAACAGATTTATCGGCCCACACAAGTTCAATAAAATTGAACAATACTTGGTGCAATAACATTATTCACATATTCAGTAAAATTTACTCAATAATATGAAATACATATCTATTAGAAAGAGAGCAATTATTATTCTTTATTTCTGTCTTTCAATATTAGCATATGTATTCACACGAATAAAATAGCTTGCTCAAACATCTGTTCAATCTTGCGCAAACTTTCAACACTAATAAAAAAACATAGATTCACGCCTGTATTCCCTGAAGGGGTAGGCAGAGGTGTATTACACACCCACGACTCGCCAGCTATGTTTAAGTCCCACGTAATAAGGGGCGAGCCTATTGAATAACAACAACTTTCAACACTAAGAGCCCCCGCACATTGAGCCACTAGAGGTGACCACACTAGAACGACTAGTGGCCGCCACAAGTTGCGGACGCATTTCTCCATACATTTTGTTTAGCATCGGCGCACAACGAGCGTTAGAGTGGCCGCGTCCGAGCCACAAGCTGCGGGAGTCGACCGCGCTCGCTACTTGTAGCCGCGTTTTGTCGTTCGCCTCTGTCCAGTATGCCGCAAGTGGCAGCCACTGAAAGCCGCATCCACCCACCAGTGGCTGCCACTGGTGGCGCCGTGAGTGGTCTGACTGAACCACTGGTGGTCGCGTTTAGTAGCGGCGACTGGTGGCCATAATGTGCGGAGGCTCTAATACACAAGTACAATAATATTGACACATTTTTATTGAAGGTTTCTGGGCGTTTTTAGGGTCTTTATAATCCTGAAATAGAAATGAGACGGTGATGGCGTATTCTTTGTAGATTAGCACAGATTGTGAATTGAGTCGAATTACTCGTTTTCTACGCAGGTCTTACCTTGATTGGTTTGTTATTAACAGTGACGGCAAGCAAGTAAGCGCCTGGTGACCGCGGAGTGATTGCGAGACTGTACATCCCATCAGATAATAAGCTAACTCTCGCTGAACTTGGACGGGCGCTCGAGTCACGGCGACGGAAATAACCAGCCACCTGGTACGAAACATAATTAAAAATATTTTAACACTATATGCCGAGTTTGGACCAGGTGTTACTTCAAATAGACCTAAGGGGCAGTTCATAAATTACGTCTCGCTAAATTCTCCTCTGGGATTCATGCAGCGTTACAAAATTAGCTATTCTATTTCCTTAATTGTCCCTGTCCTTGTCATATCTTGGCACACTAATACGGGGGAGACAGCCCCCCGTATTTATTAAATTGACAGATAACCTTGGCCTATCCATAATAAGTAGGTAATTACTAAATCATCATGAGCTGACAGCAGTCACAGACTCCCTATTCATTCGGTCCAATAATAAATGAGTAATCTGTCTATCCTCAACGGGCCTCGTGGTGAAGTCGGTAGTGTAAGCGACTTCCGTTCACGAGGTCGTGGGTTCGATTCCCACTCAGGACAATTATTTGTGTGATGAACATATCCGTAATCTGGTACCCATAGCACAAGCATTAAGCTTAGTTTGGGACCAGAGGACGTTGTGTGAAAATGTCGGTGAATATTTATTTGTTACCTGTTCTCCGCCACACCATATTCTTTCTCCGCTGCTGTCGCGTAGCTCTAGCGTCACTTCGTGTTCAACTTCCACTCGGAGATCTTGTAGACCTGCAAGGTAATCGACTCAGACACACAAGCACAGGCTGTTCCACATGTCTTTTAAGACACGTAAAAACAAGCTCAGTATACTACTAGGTACCAACATGAAAAACCTTGCAATTTGAAAACAATGTGTCATAACAGGGTTTACAAAATCAATTAGATAGCTGTAGAGATGAAGCGAGCTTCATCTCATCATATTTAAATGAAACATAGCCAAAACAAGGCATCGAGCCAAGCTTTCTCTAATTTCAGAGATGTGAAACGTCTTGTGTGTGTGCGTTTTCTAGTGCCTTGCTTATCCCAACACGAATGGGCCAGCACAATCAAGGAAGTACCATCCTCTCACATAAGATCAGCGTGTAACAACGGTAGGTTTTCCTACCTTTGTGTTTCGTATGATGAATGAGAGCGCCGGAGGCCAAAACCTCTTCCCTATCCTCTCCTTATTATCCTTCCTATAATTTCCTTAGTATCCTACCTATCCTCACCTTATTATTCTTCCTATCCACCACATATACCTTTTCTTAGAGATGGTGACGCGCGAGTGATGACTGGTGTTACTAGCGTCTATAGGCTACGGTAACCGCTTATCATCAGGTGGGGCCGTATGTTTGTTCGCTACCCAAGTACTAAGAAAAAAAAAGTAGGTACCTACGGCGCCAACACTACAACTACTCTATTAGTTCGTGCACTCCTATTTAATGGCATCATTGCGAAATGAGCGGAAGGTCACCAAGCGCACGAACAATGCCTTTACGTTCGCTCCAAAGCAGAGACCGTCCATCCAGCTTACCTTCTGTATTGAGCACACACATCTCCGGATCAGTAGCTTGCGCCAATAGCCTCCCAAAAATAGTAGGGTCATGGGCGGACGGAGCGTTAGGTGCGAACCGTAGCTCCAACGGCGGAGCCTCCGTGAGCGGCTGTAGCTCCGTCAGGAGTTCTAAACGTCGCAGCACCGGACCGCTCAGGGACAGCAGTTCGTCATCTCTACCCTCCGATAGAAGCTAAAATGGAAAATACCTTCAAGTGGTTATCCTTCCTCTGCAGTCTGTTACTATCGCTACATATTAAGCAAACTCCTTTTTAGATTTGTCTGTTTCGTATCCGTATGTTTGCTGTCATTTCTTAGTTCTTGCGTAGTTCTGTTATGTTGTGTTTCGCATGGTGAGACAGATGTTCCACAGCGATAAAAAAAAAAGTGCCGAAAGATCAAGCCTCTTTCCTATCTTTATTGTCCTTCCTATCCACTTTCTAACCCTTTTCTTGGAGTTAGCCTCTGGTATTGCTAGCGTTTATAAGTTACGGTAACTGTTTACCATTTGGTAGGTTGTTATGCTTAATTGCCACCCGCTTAGTATAAATCGTATCGAAGACGCAACCCTTCTTAATCCTTACTACCCATCCTGTTCACCCAGCTCTTTTCTTGTAATTAGCAGCGCGCAAGTTACGTCTTTGGCTACTAGAGGCGCTAGAGTTTATAGATTACGCGGTAATCGCTTATCATATATATGGTGGGTTGTATGTGTGATTGTCACTCGCGTAGTATAAAAAAATGCATTTATGATCGAATATATTTAGGGTTTTGCGCATTATGACATGATTATTACCAAGGCGAATGCGTAAAAAGATGGACGACGATGAGAACCGCATTGAAACATATCTACTTCAGTGACTGAAGGGTGATTGCCGATCAATTTAATCAAAATATCCATCGATCAGCTTTTCATCGTCCACTACTGGACATAGGCCTCCCCAAGAGAATGCCACAGCAAAAAGTTCTGTGCCGCTTGCATCCAACGAATGCCTACAACTTTGACCAGGTCATTGGTCCACCTGGTGGGAGGCCGTCCTACGCTGCGCCGTCCGATACGCGGTCGCCACTCGAGAACCTTTCTTCCCCAACGGTTGTCGATTCGTCAAGCGATGTGGCCTGCCCTTTGCTACTTCAACATGCTGACCCGGTAGGCTATGTCGGTTACTCCCGTTCTCCTACGGATTTCCGTATTACGCATCTTATCCCGTAGAGAGATCTTGGGATCTCTCTACGGCATAGCCCGCTCCATGGCACGCTGAGCGAATTTGAGTCTTGATATAAGGCCGACATTCAGAGACCACGCCTCTGTTCCGTAAGTCATCACCGGTAACACACGCTGGTCGTAGACCTTCGTCTTCAGACACTGGAATTTTGGACAAGAAGATTTTCCTCAGCTTCCCTAACGCTGCCCAGCCGAGCTGGATTCCTCGATTGACCTCTTTCTCGAAGTTGTGTCTAATAAATGTCTAACTGGACTGTCTGTCCCAGGTAGACATAGTGGTCGACAACTTCGAGAAGCGCACTCCCGACTAGGACCGGTGCTGAAATGACATGGACATTAGACATGACTTTCGTCTTGTCGCGACTAGTGAGTCGGGAAACCCTGCTGAGATCATTGAGCATGGTGCCAAGGTCCTCCACCGATTCTGCCATGACTACTATGTCTTTGGCATATCGAAGGTGAGTAATGTATTCGCCATTGATTTTGATGCCGAATCCGGTCCAGTCCAAGAGCTTGAAGACATCTTCCAATGCAGTGGTGAAGAGTTTCGGGGACATAACATCTCCCTGTCTAACATCTTTCTGCAGTTGGATCGGTTTCGTACTCCTGTCCTAAACACGGACTGACATGGTGGCGTTTCTATATAAGCACTTCAGCACTTCGATGTACCAATAGTCAATTTGGCACCGCTGAAGAGACTGCAGCACCGCCCAAGTTTCGATCGAATCGAAGGCTTTCTCATAGTCCACAAACGCCAGGCACAGAGGATTATACTCCTCTGTCTTCTGTATAATCTGGCGCAGCATATGTATGTGGTCTATGGTACTATAGCCTTTTCGGAAACCGGCTTGTTCGGGAGGCTGGAAGTCGTCGAGCCTGCGCGTGAGTCGATTTGTAATGACCCTCGAAAACAATTTATAGACGTGGCTCAAGAGCGAGATGTTTATAATTCTTCAAGAGGGTTCTGTCACACAAAAGCACCACCACGCTTTTTGTCCACAACTCTGGAACGTCGCCCCCGAGAACGACGGAATTGAATAGCCTCTGGAAAGCTTTGAAGACCGGCTTTCCGCCTGCCTTCAGAAGCTCTATAGTAATTCCGTCGTCACCCGGTGCCTTTCCGTCCTTTAGCTGTTTCATGTTCATTCTGATCTCGCCTATAGGCTGACGTCCGGGATATCTTCGGTATAGTGCCGAGTTAGCTTGGATCTGGGCTCATGGACCAAGCTGACAACAGGGTTCTGGGATCTATATAACTGTCCATAGAACTTATGGACCTCTCTTAATAAGTCATCTTTGGATGAAACAACGGTGCCATCACTGGTCTTCAGCTTGGTAGCTGGCTTTTCCTAACAGACAGATCTCTTGCGAACACTTTGGAACCTTGGTTCCGCTCTATCGCCTCTTTAATACACAGGGTATTAAATCGGCGGATGTATTGTCGCATAGACTTGAAGATCTGCCTAATTAGTCGCCTCTGATTGGACCAATCAGCCGAAGACTGCACCGTAATTTCTGTCCATCTTGCTATGAGCTTAAGAGTTTGGTCCGAAAGCTTTTGAGTCCTATTAACGCGACTGGTCTTAAAGTAGGTTGATCCGACCATGTGGACAGTTTCCACGAACCTGTTGTACATATCGCTCGCTGATTCGCAGTCGTCTAGGTACTGAAAGCGATTTTGTAGTTCGAGCTGAAAGTTTTCGGGGTTCTGGTATTGAGTAGGTGTTGGTCGGAGCGTAGACTTCATCAAGCGTGACCTCTCGACTTTCATATTTAGATTCAATATACCTCTTACTAAGCGGTGATCACTCCCAGTTTTAATCCTACTGATCACTGAGACATCATTGAATATGTGTCGTTTGTCCGATAAGATGAAGTCAATTTCATTTTTCACTGAACCATCAGGGCTGATCCAGGTTCATTTTCGCTGGAGCTGCTTCCTGAAGAAGGAATTCATCATAAAGAGGCCTTCCTTTTCCATAAAATCGGACAGCATCTGGCACCTGTGGTTCCTCTGCCCAAATACATATTGCCCCACCTTCAGCTCATCGTCTCTCCTTATGCCTAGCTTTGCGTTAAAGTCTCCCATAACCACCGTGAAGTAACTTTTAGACGCGTGAATGGGCTTTAGAGATGTCCTCGTAGAGGGCCTCCACTTCGCCGTCCGAATGTGTCGAGGTCGACGCGTAAACTTGTATTGTATGACCTTCAGCGTATATCATTTGGTTATTCTGAGTATAAGGCACGCTACCCTACTCGACACACTCTCAATCTTCTCCACGTTACCTATGAGAGAACTGCGAACGATAAACCCGACACTACCCTGGGACTTGTGGTCGCCCTCACGGTGGAAGAGCAAGTTTCCGGACTGGAAGATTATCGTGCCCTCACCCTGTCTTCGCACTTCTGATAATCCTACAATGTCCCATCGGATCTTGCTCAATTCCTCTTCCAGCGCGGTGATCCTCTCGTCAGTCCTCAGTGTCCTGACGTTGTGTGTTACCTCGTTTATGGTAGCCGGATCGCGACCGGGGATTCAAAATAGGTAAAGCTATACAAAATTGCTCTTCCATTGCGTGCTGCTAATGATTTCTTTATCCACTCTCGAGTCGCTACGTCGTAGTGGGTAGGTAAAGTTAAATGTTCCTAAAACGTGAAAGTAACCTCCTCCGCGACGGCGACGGCGTGCCCGGCGTGTCGGGCGCGCTGCGCGAGCGCGTGCGTGCCGCGGGCGAGGCGCGCGGCGTGCGCGTGGCGCGCGCGGGCGGCGGCGGCGCCGAGCGCGCGCGTGTGCGCCAGCACGCCGCGCCGGTACTGCGCGCCCCACGCACGCACTGCCTCCTCCACGCGCGCCGCAGCAGACTATCGCACACAATATTTGACAATAATAATATGTACATCTCAATTTATTCTCGTTTTTCAAACCAAATTGACGTACTAGAGCGCATCCTGAGTAGTTAATCGCTAATGAAAATTATTTGAGTGCGCGTGCGCTCGCAGTGTTTGCGGACACAATCATAACATGTATTTTTAATGTGCGGCGGATTTTGCATGCTTACAAAGGACTATTTTTTTGTTAAGGCGAGAAAAGATTTCCCTAAAGACACACCCCGTCATTTGGGGCAACGAACAGGATGGTGTGGAGCCCTCACCCACTAAATAAACCCGCCGTGTGCAGTGTCTCCGCCTATATTGTCGGACCACTGGAACTTTATTACATTACTTCAGTGATACACAGAAGCCTAATGGCAAGATCGAAGTCAAACTTTTCGAGATGTCAGAATAGAACTAGTTCAAAATCAACTCACTTCTAAAGAAACATATCTCTGGCTTTTTGCAATTATAAGTACATATTGGATTACAAAATTATTCGAGCCGGTCAAATTACGCTGTAATCAATAAGGTACCAGGTCACGCAGAAAGGTTTGCAAAAAAAAGTTTTTTTTGTATAAGGCACTGACCACTTGTAATTATTTTGAAAAATTCAGTTATTTAAAAGTAAAAATACTATTGTTCGAATTTCGAATTTCCCTCCACATTTTTTCGAGAGCCAAATTAAATGATCGTGTCTCATTTAAAAATGGATCTGCATCGAGAATATTTTTGTGCGCTGATTTTCTACAATTTTAAATGTGGCCTAATCCTGATGAGTCATTTGATCGACTTCAAATGGCGCGGTCGCCTTACTTTGGGCGATAAACAAAGGAGTGGTCGTCCTACGACGGCTATCACGCAGGAAAGTGTGTAGCATACACTGCAGATTGGTTCGGGAAGCGTTCACAAGATTCTACGCGAGCACCTTCGCTTGAGGAGGACACTTTCGCACTGGGTGCCGCACAACCTCACCGAAACTCAGAAGCAGTCCCGTGTGAAATGGTGACGTGATATGAGTTAAAAATTTGAAGCAAAGTCGTCTTTACGACATTGTGACAGGTGACGAATCCTGGATTTATCAATACGATCCAATAACAAAGGGTCAGTCGACAGTTTGGCTGTTTCAAAACGAACCAACGCCTATGAAAGTGAAGCGATCGAGAAGTGCAGGGAAATTTTTGCTCGCTAGTTTCTTCACTTTGACGGGGTATCTGGTTTCAATTCCATTACGAGACCAAAGCAGCATCAACGCCGAATGGTATACCACAAAATGCCTACCAGAAGTTTTGTCTGCAATGAGCAACAAGCGACCGAACACTGGGCTCCGCGGGGTACTGATTCACCATAACAACGCGCCCAAACACAGCGCTCTAAACGAGGGATTTCGTGGACACCACACCGGTCAGAGTCTTGGGTCACCCTACTTAAAGTCCTGATCTGGCATCGAGTGACTTCTTTTTACTCCCTAAAATAAAAAATCTGCTGAATGTCACCGGAATTCGCGCTAGCAGCGTTCGAGAAAGCCGTGGAAGAGGTGCCAGAGGCGGACTGAAAAAATAAATTTCGAAAATTGGTTCATACGCATGAAGCTTTGTATAGAGGCTGGTGGAGAGTTCTTTGAAAAGATTTAATTAAAATAAACTTCTCATCAGAAAAATTGAAACTCCTTGCAAGTTTATGTTTTGTAAGGATTATCAGAAAAATGTGTACCTATACCTATTTAGGAATACATGTCAAATATCGTTTAATAGTGAATAATATGAGGTTCGCTGTGGCGTTCTCTTGGGGAGGCCTATGTCCAGCAGTAGACAATGAAAGGCTGATGGAATATGAGGTTTCCAAATCCTAATGTTAATGTTCTAAATTCAAATTAAATTTTCATAGGTTTCGTAAATTATTTAACAAGCCATTTTTACCCTGTATGGAATATGAAGGAAATTGATAAAACAACACACGTAAATGAAAAAAAAAAGCTAAGAAACGTTTATTTAATAACTTGTATTCCCTCCCAGAGCTCTTATTACTGCTTCCATACGGTTCCTCATTGATCGGATGAGAGTCATGATCAAATGTTGTGGCATTCCATTCTATTCCTCTTGGATTGCATTTTGCAGCTGGCCAAGTGTTTCTGGGGCAGGATCTCTTGCACAAATTTGTCTCTTTAATTTATCCCATAGATATTCAATCGGAATCATGTCCGGGCTTCTTGCTGGCCATTCCATAATGGAGATACCGACTTCGGTAGCATAATCTCGTACGACGCTCGCGGTGTGACCCTAGCATTGTCGTGCATGAATATGAAACCGTTGCTAATAAGATGTGCATAGGGCATAACGTGAGGCTCAAGGCTCTGTTCGATGTACCGATGACTGTTTAGTGCAGGCAGACGTGGCGCAGACACAAAGACAAGCCTCCCCAAACCGTCCACGAACCGCCACCATAGCTAACCTTTTCTTCAATGCAGCATTATGTAAAGTGTTCTCTATCTCTTCTGTAGACCTTGTTCCTTCCGTCGTTACATACAGCATAATTTTACACTTATCAGAAAACAGGACTTTGTTCCACTGGAGCTATGAGCAATTTAGGTGCTCACGTGTAAAGTTAAGGCGCGCTCTTCGATGGTCTGCAGTTAATTTCGGCCCTTTTGCTTGCTTGTGCGGTACCAGTTCCTTCAACCTTCTTCTAATTGTAGAGTCACTTGCAGCCACCCTACGTACAACATGAAGCTGCTGCTGCAGTTGAAAATCATTAAGGCGTCGATTTCGTAAAGCAGTTGTTACAATAAATCGATCATCTCGCTCAGGAGTGACCCGATTCCTGCCAGATCCTGAACGGCGCGTGAACAAACCAGTCTCCCGATAGCGTTTGCAGACTCTATAAACGGACGATAGGCTTAGAGGCAATCTTTCAGCCACAATACGCTAAGTCCAGAATCCAGCAATGCCACCACTTGGGCGGCTTCTGCGGGCGAAGTATCCATATGTTTTAGAAAAAAAAACTTTTTCAGACGTTATACACAAATATTTATGTATCGGGTCTTAATCGCGTATATAATGTTGAAGACAGTTAAAGTTGTTGAATACCTTAATTTCCCGATGTTTCCGTACCGTATTGCACTGGCCGTGGTCACAGGTTGACTGACCACGGCCGATGCAATAGTTTTTCAGACGTCCCAAATTCACAGTATAACAAAAAGTTTTAAGATAAGTGCTAATTTTTAGTTTTCAAATGTGAAATGTATTTCAACTCTAAACACACATTTGTCTCAAAACAATTCGCTGTTTTAATTTATAGGATAAACAAATGAAATTCTAATTTAGAATTTAGAATTTTCGCTTATCGCTGTAATGGCCTAACTACCAGCTATACAATCATGTGATTTTTTCATGGAATGAAAACTCTTTTGTGTCAAATTAGGACAGAAACCATAAAAAGGGAAGTGTTTCGATTTTTCTGATGAGAAGTGCATTTTATCCATATCCAAGAATTAGTTTTTTAATTTCTCAAAACTTTCTGAGTGTCCCACGTATAGCAAAATACTTCATTTGTGAATTCCAATCGATAATAGTTTTACATATATTTTTTTTATATTTTATCTTGAATATACTACCTAGTAGGTACCTACCTAGTACTACTAATTTACAGAATAAATACTGTCACAGACCTCTCGTTATCTAGAACTTTTTGAGAAAGAGTACCTTGTAGCTCAATGTCATAGGAGCACAAACTCCGATCCCACATTTAAATTTTTAACATAAATATTAAAAAAAACAATCCCTCACATCTGCTTCATAAGCTTGTGCGCTAAGATTCCTGGTCGCGTGTTCTACGTTCTCTGGGACCATCTTAGCGCGTTCACAGGCATCCCTCAGAATCCGAGCACGTTCAGCCGCCACTCGCGACGCGTTTGCCAAAGCATGCCCTGAATGAGACACTATGCAGCAGTCCCGACAAATCACCTGTGGAAAACCTGATTGCTTAAGCCGAACAAGTGACTAGTTCTGTGTTAACTACATTATATTCTTAAAATTATATGAAGTAGCTTATGCCTATGGAAAAAAGTCTCCCTATAAAAAAAATGCGTTACCATCTGGCATATTATATAAATTAAAATAAATAATCTCTAAGCAAAACCGGCCATCCCATAGGAACCCTCGGTTTTTCCAGAAACACAAGTACCTATATGTCCTTATTTGTACTCTTAAACTTTAGAATAAATACGCGCCATCTGTGAAGACGTCACAAGCGCTTGCAATAACAGGTTCGTTACTTATCTACACATTTTCCACATCATTGTGTTGGAACTCCTCGCTATTATTGAGTAAATTAAAAAGATAAGTGGAAGCTGTCACATTTTTTTTTTTTTGTTTAGGCGGGAATAAATGTACCTAACCGCACACCCCGTCGTTCGGGGCAACGAACAGGGTAGTGTGGGGCCCTCACCCACTAAAGAAACCCGCCGTGTGCCGTCTCTCCGCCTTTATTGGCGGGCCACTGGAACTATGTTACATTCCTTCGGTGGTCCGCCAGCGGCTTACCCTTTCGGGTACCCTCTACTGAGCGATGCACCCACACACGGGGCATCGCACCTTCGCGGGAGGCAAGCTGTCACAGCCTACTAAAATGGACCGCTGTATATTTCCGCGAAGCACACCACCAAATTGCAATAGAATAATTTGTATACTATAACAAACTATATTTTGTTACTAATGTTATCGGTTTACATTTTGGAAGAAAAATATATTTCTAACCATCAGCCTCTTTTTTGTCGAAATCGTAAGTTCAGTCATCCATCCATCCATCAGCCTTTCAACGTCCACTGCTGGACATAGGCCTCCCCAAGAATGGAGGACGTAATCGCCACGCTTGGCAGGCGGGTTGGCGATCGCAGTGGATGTTGTTAATACTCGAGGGAGTGCTGCTGCCCACTCCCCCGGTATTCGCTCAGTCGGCTCTTACGACTCCCGTGGGTGAAGAGGGGTGGGACAATTCTAAAGCCGGCCCCACGGCACGTAAATTCAGTACTTATTATTATATAGCATCACGCCTGTATTCCCTGAAGGGGTAGGCAGAGATGTATTACACACCGACAACTCGCCAGCTATGTTTAAGTCCCACGTAATAGGGGGCGAGCCTATTGACGTCTACCGGGGGGTTATTGAGAATTTTTCTTTTTAGGAAAAAGCTCAATTATTATATAATTTGGCTTATGAATATGTATATATTAGGCATCATTCGAAGCGCATATTCAAGTAGATGATTAAATAAAAAATATAACAAGCAAGTCATTCTTATCATTTAAATCATATATTAGGTTCAAATGCATGCCAGATAAGCCACGCTAAAAAGCCTGCCAAACGCCAAAGGAGCTTATTCAGGATCCAAACTCAGCAGGAGCAAAGCTCTCTGAGCGGTTAAATTTTAAAATTGATTTCTTTTATACTACGGGAGTGCCAAACAGGCATATGATCTACCTAGTGGCAAGCAGCTACCGTAGCATATACGCCAGCAACATCAGAGGCATCACTCGCACGTCGCTATCTCGAAGGAACGGGATAGAAATAGAGAAGAGGAATAATATGAAGAGGATGGGTAGGGTAATAAGTAGAGGATAAAATAGGGATGGGCTCGGGCTTCCAGCGCTCTGACACACCATACAAAACACAACTATAGGAGATAGGAGTCCCGGCCGTTGTATCACTCTAATCTTCTGTGAGAAGGTGGTAGGTACATCCCTAATCGAGCCTGCCCATTAATTCTGGGATAAGCAAGGCTCTACTAATAGCAAAGTACCCTTGAAAGTACATAAATACGTGCTACCCCCAGCGAAAAGCACGATGGACTGGATCACATAAACGTTTCCTTCAAACCCCCAATAATAATCGCTGCATAATTCTAAAATTGCTCGTCCAGAAAAAGCAATACATATGAATAGTGACTAGCTATCTTACCTGCTGACAAGTAGCGCAATATATACTGAGATCTGCTTTTGGATGCCGGCTGCAATACTTCACGGGTGCAGGTTCCAACGGGTGCAGGGAATGACTGGCTGTGGTCTTCTGTCTCCCGTGGCTCTCCTCACACGACGTGCATATACTCACCAAACATTGGTTACAACGACTTTCCGCCTACAAAACAACGGAAAAAAGGTAGATTCTTTAATTAAGTACATTAAATATTTAGATATTTTTATATATATTTTTAGCATTTGACATGCTTAGCACTATACATTAAACACAAAGTGAAAAATGTGAAATCGAAAATAACAGTCAGGAGCAGGATTTGAACCTGCATCTTCTGGATACCGTCCAGATGCTTTACCAATTCAGCCATCCTGACAATTGCTCCTGACTGCTAATTTCGATAACACATCATACTTAACGTCTTTGGGTGACGCCTGCGCCATCTGTCGGACGTATTTTCATACATTATACCGACGTCTTTGGGTGACGCCTGCGCCATCTGTCGGACGTATTTGCATCTGGACGGTATCCAGAAGATGCAGGTTCAAATCCTGCTCCTGACTGTTATTTTCGATTACACATATTTGTTGCTTTATTTTGTAAATTAATGTGTTAAAAGCGTTGTTTGTTGCAATAAAATCTTTCTTATTTTCTTCTAATACAAAGATAGCACGCCAAAACAAAGGGTTCAATAAAAATTATACCGTGGTATTATTTTTATAGGGTGGTGTAAAAAAAGATATACTTAGTGACAAGGATTGAGAAAGGAATGTTATGATAGTTTGCGCACGCAGAGGAGGGATGACAGCAGAATGAAAAAAAAATATATATTTGGTGAGTGTGAATAGTGCAGTTGGGAGGGGAAAACTTTGTCGGACGTTCTCTAATCAAATTGGAGACGTTCTCGGGAAAGGCCAGGTCAGGAGTACCCATACCGACGTGCATTTACTAGTTGCAAGTGGAAATCCGTTCTCTCTGTCTTAACTCTAAGGGGACATGCGTGAGTTTATGTATGTATAGTACCGTTTATTATGGCAGCATCGCATTGCCTATTCTGCTTTGAATAGAAATTTCTCTCGCTCTCTCTCTGTCTGTACCTAACTCGAGATAATAGTTTCGAAAATGAAACTGATATAGATTGAACCTTCAAAAAAGTGAAGCCTTCAAAGCTCACAGTCTATACGCCTTAAAAGACCCGAAACAATTGCTGACAACTTTTCATGTTGTAGGTATATACACTTTCTTTTTTTTTGTCCAGGCGGGAAAAAATTTACGTAACCGCAAACCGTTCGCACCAACGAACAGGCTGAACAGGATAGTGTGGGGACTTACCCACTAAATAAATCCGGCGTGTGCCGTCTCTCCGCCTGTATTGGCGGACCACTGGAACTGGACGACATTACTTCAGTACTACCCTTTTTTTTTTGTTAAGGTGGGAAAAAAATTCCTAACCGCACACCCCGTCGTTCGGGGCAACGAACAGGGTAGTGTGAGGCCTTCACCCACTAAAGAAACCTGCCGTGTGCCGTCTCTCCGCCTTTATTGGCGGGAACTATATTACATTCCTTCGACGGTACTTCAGTACTACCCTGCCATCGAATTATATTTTACACGATGAGGCAGACGGTATAATTATTTTTAAACTTGACCAAAATATACGTACAAACTTATTTCCATTATATTTTTTTCTAATTTGTATAGCAGACATTAGATGAAGCGTGATCTCATTGCGGTAAATAATTCCTCTGTCATCTCACTAGTCATAGGTACCTACTAAATGAAACACAAAGACGTAATCACAAATCACAATCCCCTAAAATATAAAAATTCTTTAAGCTAAATGTACCAGAACATAACGAATCGATATTTGTCGAAATAACACGTTTGTGGCGTGAATTGCACGCGTGAATTCTTTCACATGTGTTCTAACAGCTTAAAATAATCATGACAAGAGAAGAAAGTAGTTGTTTTACGTTCATAGTTATAAATATTAATTAGATAAAATCTATTCGAGATAGCACGGTAGATAAGAATGTAAATTGAAAATATTCCTGCGCGATATAATCTGGATATTATTTAACTAGGACTCTTGATGGATCAGGTGGAATTCTCACTGTCCTCTTAATTCTTATCAATGCAAACATCGTAGATAATACATATAGGTTTAAAGACAGTTGATAGACTGCTATAATTTTAATGATATCGTTCATGAAACTTAGCATGCTGATCTGCGAAATGCGAATGTTTTGATATCTAATCGATTTCTAATGCAAAAACTCAATGTGTTAAATACATACATACGTACATATTTGTAAACTACACAATTACTAATGAATTATTATTTGATTCTTGATGTGTAAGTAATTCTAAACACGCAGCAATAAGAACATTAAATATAGTATTTTAGTCAAGTTATATAAGTTCATAATTTCTAATTATGTATCTTCATATAATTCGTACCTGTAAATTACGACTGCACAGATGGCAGAGTGGTTTAGATACCAGCCTCTCGCCCGAGTGTCGTGGGTTCGATTTCCATACAGGACAACTCTTTGTGTGATCCACAAATGGTTGTTCTAAGTTTGGGAGTACTTTGTGTCCGTGAAATTGTATGTTTCTAAAGTCCTCCACAATACCTACAAGGATTATTCATTAGCGCAGTGTGATTTTAAAAAAATATACCATTACCTGGTTGCCTTGAAGTGTTGCTCTATTTAATTTGCGGTCCACTGAAAACTGTATAATGTTGAAACGTTTAATTAACTTGAACACGCATACCTTGTTATCGGAACTACACAAGTCACACAGCACGTTGATGCCGTCGCTGTCTTGAGCGGCTGCGATCTTCCTTTGTAGAACATAATTCAAAGGTAATGCTGATATACCTCCGAGGGGCAGTTGGGTCTCATAACCACAATTCGGGCACAGGAGGAATTGTACACTTTTGCCTGAAACCTGTAAGAGAAAAGTATTGTCAATCTGAGACGCTGTATAATGAAGTTAGCAGGCTGCTTAACAATGTGTGGAGCGGGCGGGGCGACGGCATGGAGTCCTTACCTTCCGACTGGTGCAGGCGCTATCGGGGCACGGTTGCTTCGGCAGATACCTGCACATAGTCGCAAGGAGGGAAGCGACTCCGGGCTGCCACCACTGCGGCTGTGACTGTGACACGGCGCGGCACACGCTCGAGTCGTGCCCGGCTTGGGCCGAGCAGCGCCATGAACTCGTCGCGGAAATTGGGGGGGACCTCTCGCTGCCGAGCGTCGTTAGAGCGATGCTTGGCAGCGACAGGAACTGGGCCGCGGTCGCTGCCTTCTGCGAGGAGATTATCTCGCGGAAGGAAGCGGCGGAGACAGCCAGGGAGGAGCGCGGATGCGTCGCTCAGTAGAGGGTACCCGAAAGGGTAAGCCGCCGGCGGACCACAGAAGGAATGTAACATAGTTCCAGTGGCCCGCCAATAAAGGCGCAGAGACGGCACACGGCGGGTTTCTTAGTGGGTGCAGGCCCCACACTACCCTGTTTGTTGCCCCGAACGACGGGGTGTGCGGTTAGGAATATTTTTTCCCGCCTAAACAAAAAAAAAAGGCTGCTTACAATGTAGAATAGACAATCGCTTTTTAACCAATACCTAAGTAGGTAACTGCCCAATAAATATTCAAATTAAAAGAGTTTTAGCCCATTAATGTCATAATCCTCAGTCAGGTCATGTCATTAAGTATTAGATTAGTAGACAAGACTCTGCCGTGTGGGGTTGGCTTTAGAATTGTCCTACCCCTCTCCACCCATGGGAGTCGTAAAAGCCGACTGAGGGAGGGGGCAGCAGTGCTCCCTCGAGTATTAACAACATCCACTGCGATCGCCAATCCGCCTGTCAAGCGTGGCGATTACGGCACTATCCCCCATAAGAGCGAAACACATGTTGTGGCGTTCTCTTGGGGAGGCCAGCAGTGGACTTCCAAAGGCTGATGGATGGAGACAAGACTCACCAAAAGAAATTTCTTAGGCATGTAGTTCTGGCTAGATGTCATGATTCTCCAGAAATGCAACCAGTTGAGCACCAACTATTCTTTCCTGAATTTTCGATAAACAAGGCAATATACTTATAGGGCGCAGGTCCTTTATGTCAGAAATATTAGAATGTTTGGGAATTGGTTTGACCACCGCTGTTTTCCACTGCGTAGGTGCGTTAATATTGACCGATTAATCATTGTCGTAATTATTTCCAAAGTTTTTGGTGTTGACATGGTTATCATATCCAACGTTAAACCGTCTATGCCGGCAGCGTTCGATTGTATATCTCAAATGACCTTGGATATTACCTCATGCCCAACTGCTTGCAAACTAAAAGTAGCAGAACCAAACCTATTAAATTCGAAATAAGTCAAATGGGCAATATTAACACCAGCATTCCCGGGGACATCCAAAAAATGATCATTAATAGCACCAGGGTCACTGAGATATGACGGCAATTCCAGAGACGTAGCAGGTAAGATCTTTTACATTAAATTTTTCCACAGTAATTTAGGATTAGCTATATGACTATTGATGTGTTGCTTAAAGTTTTTTTTTTTCGTAATATAAAGCGATCCAGACCTGCTTTTTTAAGTCTTTATTACTATAAAGTCTTGTCTGTGCACTTCTGACTTAGTGCGTCTGAGTTTACCGAGCGCACGATCACGTAACTGCATCATAAATTTAAAATTATCAGTAAACCACGGAGCAGGGGTCTCTCTTATAACTTTAGTTTTTACAGGCGCATGTAGATCAAATAAAAAAGTATTGGTCCACGATCTGATTAACATTGTTCAATTGCGCAATATGGACCCAGTCAAAAGTTCAAAGTCCATATTAAACTGCGCAATGTATCTCGCAATGGTCTATATATAATTATCTTCGGTCTGACATTAGGTTTTTTGAAAATGAACTTTCAAGTTCGGTAAACATGGCCATAGATAACTCCTAAAGATTCCGTGCTCACTGAACGAACGGGCGCAGTGGTACAAATAAGGTTTTTTAATGAAGATGAATGTTCTTTGCGCCGACACGTTCAGCGGAAACTACTTCACGATCTTCCATGCTCACCCCCAGCTTGAATGCGATGAGAGCCACTATGTGTTCTCGCCGCTCACCTCCGGAACATTAGATATTTCAATATCATTGGCAAGCTTATCCCTGGTCTCTAACGTTTAACTTCGATTTCAAATTTTCTATTATGGTTTCCAAGTGGTCAGAGGTGCTTAATTTGGCTGTCATGTTGTTCTCTAGAGCTTCGACCTTGCCCTCCAATATATCGAGGAGGGACGTGTTTCCCGCTATTATAAGTCGCAGATCCTGAAAATCCTGACGTAGCATTTGAATAGCATTCTGCACACCAGTTAACTGCTCCCTAAACATTCGAATCTCTTGTGCCAAGTCAGGAGTTGGAGAGCAGCGCACAGCGTTCCCATCTTGAGAAATTTCAATGTCGGACGCCGCCGAACATGATATGTCCCCTTCTTTGTGAGACTCTGGAGCTACTTTAATAGGTGTTTCTGATCTATTGTCCCGTGGTTAATTCTTTGAACATTCTGGACACACCCAATTCGACTGTTTAGCTGCTGTCTTAAGCTTACCGAGACATGCTAAATGAAATATTCTAGGGCATTTAGTACAACAGGCGCCCTCCGATTTATTGATAAAACGACCACAAGCTGAGCAATTAATCATTATCACAATAAATAAAGTTCAGTACTAATAACACAGAATTCACTTTAATAAGTTTGCGGGAAGATCAACAGCTGGTTTACGGGTAAATAAACAATCGCAAATAGTCGAGCACCGTCGTAATGAACACTACAATACTTATTAACGCCACAGATTTGCACGCGAACAGTATATACACAGTACCTTATAGTTATTGTTTACTGTATTATGTAATTAAGTGATCAATTTGCAAATAAACAGTCCAAACTTTATCTTTGTTTCTACAACAACACGACACGACTTTAGCTGACCGAGGTCCAGTACTAACTACAGGTAGGTCTGGCTTTATGAATAGAAATCGTACTTGATATCTCTGTATGTTTATAACGAGAGCTGGGCCAGGAAAAGACAAAATTAATAGATATATAGCGCTTGGAGAATAATACTGGTTAGAAGAAAAAGCACCTCTGGCAAAATCTGGAGAAGAATAATATTAATCTGTTGCGCTCAAACTAAAAAAAATATACTTACTGTTACTTTTACGCATGTTGGAAAATATCGTTAGTGCCCTAAAATATTAAGGGAAAACGTACTTCCATAAATTAATAATATTAAGTACCTACTTTCACAAATAATACAGTTTGTACAATATCTAAGGTAAGGATGGCGAATGTTTTAGTTACCTTTCGAGAGAATATGTTGTATTTACGTTGCCTCTGTTCCCAAGAACCCTCGGAGCCAGATTGTCGGAGATCGCTCTCATAGCCGGAGCCAGCAGAGCCAGCGCCCGAACATGTGCGGGAACCGCCAGGGTCTGGTTGGATTGAACCTAAGTACAAATTAAAACAAATATGGGGTAAACTAAAATAGTAAGTAGGTAATTATAATTATCATCTGTTCAGATTTTCATGCGGTTGATCATAATTCATTAGGGATTTATGTAAATCGGCTGCAGTATAACGATGATTGTTGAAGTTGAACATGTACCCCTACCTATTTTACTAGCCTTTACCCGTGGCTCCGCCGCGCACGTCAACGCACAAATCAACATGTGTGATTTGTGCGTACGTCCAAAAACCACACGAACACAACTTAAAGCCGTATAATTATGTTCTGTTTCTTAGAAAATAAATATGCCTAGTCGGGTACCACTTGGATCTCGGTATATGTAAGTATATAGAAGATGAAAGCTTTAGTATGGTTATTTACATTTATTGAAGTCGCGTATCATGCGTGCGCTGGATTGCACGTGAAATTTTCTCCGTAAATAAAATTACATAAACACATAACGTTTCTGAGTCATAAGCATTTGGCAAGGTATATCTGATTTGACGGCAAAAATCTCATTTTATGTATTTGACATTGAGTAGCGTGATTCATTAGCTATTATTGTAACTAGTTTATAAAATAAATTGTACTGAATACGTTTTATGTGAGTCAATGAACTGACAAAGATGCATTCTAAATAAGTAGGTGAAATATTACTTTTAAATAGCTATTTAAAGAAATATATCTTTGATTTATATATATAATCATCTGCTTATGTACCTACCTACTTACTTAATATTATAAAACTTACAGAACCATATTTTTATATACCTACTTATAATACTTTTTGATATTTACGCGAATGTTACACATTTTGAAATAAAACTAGGTACGTTTACGGAATCTATCGCGTTTACTTGATTTTACTACTATCCCGACGTTTCGAATACTTTACAGCATTCATGATCATGGGTGGACTTAGATGATAGACGTCCAAGGCTGATATGTTATTTCAACAGTCTCATCTTTTATTTCAAAAGAAATACCTATTTATGTTATTTCTCTAGTCTGTCTTTCTGTCGGTCCGTGAGATCTTCTTTATTCCTTTATCAAATTCCATGATTAACAGCTCATTTTAAAGCTTATCATGGCCTAAAAATGTAGCGCTTCTCTATTTAAAATCATCTAAGATTAGGTTCTTTACTGGATGCAGAATTCCGCCCGGGTCGACTAGTCAAATAAATTTCGAGATTATGTTGGCGAGGAACTCAAAACAATTATTTTTAGATGCTTTATCAGTTGGTTTGTTCGCTCGTCATGCAAAAACCTCTGAATCGATTTACACGAAATTTTCTTTGTTTGATAGCTTTTGATCATACTAAGAATTGGTATACCTACATGATATACATGTCCATCTACAGAACATAACATCTCGCTACTGTATTAGGAACCAGCAATATAACCTATAAACTAGCTTATGCCTGCGGCGGAGTCACTGGCACGATTTGTTCGGTAGACTGTAGATTTGTCTCTGAGAACTGTTGTGTACGTGTGAGGCTCAATACAGACTATCGGTTCGATTTTATTTTGAAAAACAACCATCGTCCGCCGTCCTTACCGTCGTACCACAGAATTATCTATCTGAATCCACCCTTTTTTTTGTTAAAGCAAGAAAAATGTACCTAATCACACACCCCGTCGAACAGGGTAGTGAGGGCACTTACTAAATAAACCCGCTGTGTGCCGTCTCTCCGCCTATGTTGGCGGGCCACTGGTACTATGTTGCATTAATTCAGTGGCATCGGAATCCACCGTAACATTTCTATGGATAATGGTCACTGCACTGCTAAGCTATACTACATAATGTTAAATCCTCATAAGTCTAATGATATTTCTTGTTACATTCTTAGTTCTAGGTGTAGTGTATGCGACTGTGGATCTCGGGTTCAACGATTCCACGGCGCTGCTCGGTCCAAGACGGGCACGACGTGTCCTCGTCGCAGCTGCAATGGTGACAGCACAGAGTCACCTGCCTTATTGCAACTATGTGCAGATATCTGCAGAAACAACCGTGCCCGACAGCTCCTGCCACCAGTCTTGGTGATGGCCCCACACTTACTGCCATATTCGTTGCCCCGGAAGACGGTGTGCGATTAGGTACATTTTTCCCGCCTAACAAAAAAGGTATTATAGTAATGACTCCATATTTGTCTTAGGTTCATTCAGCTACCACTGAAGGAATGTAACATAGTTCCAGTGGCCCGCCAATAAAGGACGAAGACGGCACTCGGTGGGTTTATTTAGTGGGTGAGGGCCCCACTACCCTGTTAGTTGCCCCGAACGACGGGGTGTGCGGTTAGGAACATTTTTTCCCGCCGTAACAAAAAAAATGTTCATCAAGCTATTTTTTTCTTTTTACTTTGCATTAGAGAGTACGACCTCCAATATTCAACTACACAAAGTTAATAAAACTCAGATGGCACCACATTCGTATGCCGTGAGCCACATCTTTGATATTAAAAGCCGACTTATAATTCCTGTTTATGATAACACAAATAAACTGACCATGTTTATTAGTCGCGGCCCCGCGTCTGCTTAATTTCTTATTGTTACGGCTATTGGATTGTGCATGACTCACGTTGATTTTGATGCAAGCATTCGATTTCTAGAGCAATTCAGTACGGAACAATCAATCAACGTCAATTTATTACAATTTCCTCTTTCAATTGAATTTATAGCACGCCTACCGATGACGCCTACTGCCTCTGTAGTGCAGCGGTAGTGTAAGCGACTGCCGATCATGAGGTCTCGGGTTCGATCCCCGGGTCGCGCAGTATTTTTGAGCTTTATCGTAAAAAGATAAAAATTTTCAGTAGCAGCCCGGAGTTTGGAAATGTGCCCGGTAGACGGTAATAGGCTCGCTCCATATTACGTGGAACTTAAACATAGCTGGCGAACCGGGGGTGTGTAATTCACCTCTGCCTACCTCTTCGGGGAATATAGGCGTGATAATATACATACTTGTTTTTTCTACCGATTGATATTGTATTCGTTTTTTTTATGCTACGAGGGTGGAAAACTGTCTCCTCGACTCGCGTGACCACGGCTGGTGCAATTCGGCCGAAAAGGGTGGTTAGTCATAATGATAGTATTTTATTTATTTATTTATTTTTATTTTTACACTTCATGCAATTTGTATGCAAAGGCGGACTTTAATGCCAAAGGCATTTTCTACCAGCCAACCTTAGGGCAGTGAAGAAAATATTAAGGTAGGTGGGTGTAAAAACAATATCTAAATATTTAAGTAAGTAGTAATATTTAGGTAGGCAAATAATTACATAAATATACTTAGGTATATAAATACTTAATAATAAATACATACATAATATATATATATATATACTAAAAAAAAAATAATGTAAGTTTAATTAGAGTTCATTATGATTAAATTACTGAACCAATCCTCTGCCTAAAATAATGAAATTTTAAATAGTGCCTGTTATAATTTATCACTGTAAAGTTGACGCACCTTAGCCTTGAATTTCTCTCGACTATTGATCATCCTTATTTTCAAAGGGAGCGCATTCCAAAGCAGAACAGATTGAATAGCAAATGAAGAGTGAACAGTGTCAGAGCTATGAGACGGGCAGTGTAAAAGGCGATTATTAGAAGATCGTAGGTTTTTGGAGTGCATAGAACAAAGATATTGAAGGTTAGAAGTAAGATATGTAGGTGCAGTGGGAGAATGAAGAAGAGAGAAGAGAGTAAGCAATGCATGTAAGCTCCGTCATTGTCGTATTGGTAGCCATCCAATCTGAGTACGCGAATAAGAAATATGGTCATATTTTCGCAAATTAAAGACGAATCGAATGCAATTATTGAGAAGTCTGTCAAGTTTATTGAGGAGATCTGCATTCAGGTCGAGATAACACACATCACCATAGTCAATAATTTTCTGTATTTATACACTCGTTACATGTGTAAGGAGAACAAACATACGTATTATGATGGTAAATGATTACCGTAGCCTATAGACTAGATGCCAGGAATACCAAGAGCAGCTCGCTTGACTTGCCAACCGCAGGGAAGGGGATAGGGTGTGTATAGGAAATATAATAGAGAAGGGATGAAAAGGGGGTATCAGCCTCTGGCGCCGGTGAATGTTTATATTATTAAACGTGAATATTGTTCATGGGTAATTTTTTGTAATCCTGTTAAGTTTACATGAACCCTGAACATCAGACAAATTCGGTGGCTGTCAACGGGCCTGACACAGAACTAGGTAATACTACTTGTGGGATTGTGGGTGTAGATCTATAGGACAACTATTTATACGTAATATTGATCCCGTGATTATGGATACTTTACACTCTATAGTATCCATAATCACGGGATTCACGAGATCTATAGCATAGAGTATAGATACTGAATGTCGTCGGTTTTGAGGAAAATCATTTAATCGGGATAGATAATGTAAAATCAGTTTTGTTTCATAATAGCATTGTACACCTCAAAAGATGTTAGAGCCTCGCGGATATGCATTCGTCCTCAAACCCATCATCTTGCTAGATATTTATAAATAGGAACCAAGGTTATGGTTTCGTAAAATTATGACATGTCATTCCCAAAACAAATTCATTGCCGAACAGTATGTAAATAGTGATACCACGGAACTAAATATAGTGTTACTATTGTATGCTGTCTAAAACATTTGTCTATGGATCTAGAGGTAGCGAGCCGGGTGGCTACACTATATTTAGAAACACATTAACTTAGTTCCTGTTTGTATTTTACATAATAAATCTGTGTGATACATTGTATTAATTTATTATCTGATTTCAACAGGTCTTAATTATATTATTAACTCTATATTTATGTAAAAAATATGATGTTTATCAAAAATATGATTTCATCCATTTGATGAATGAATCTTCATTTTGGTGCCTAAAAATTTACTAGAATAGAACTTTATAAATAAAAAAAAATACTATGAAACTCCGAAAATTCTCTATAAATTAAAAAAAAATAATTATGCGTTGACGAAGGGAAAGTAGCGGGGCCTGTATTAACTTTATGCATAATATAAGTATAAAATCTGGATATTAAAAACCAGACCTAGACAGAGCACAAACACTCATAAATACGTATACAAAAACGTAGTTTTTAGGTAATAGATTTATTTTCTTTAAACATTAGATTTTATTGTCAGAACCAGGTGAGATTAGAACATTTTTAAGGGCGCAGTTATAGAAGCTCGCATGTGGCGCAAAAAAGTCTAGTTACAGCACTGCTCATATAAATCGATTGGTGATGGGATTACGTGGTAGCTAGGTCAGATCCATGCCATGTATGGCTTCTCACCGCTCCGCTTCAAGCTTCATTGGACCTAGATGCTATTATGTGCGTGAATAATTTGTAATAAATAGGTATCGAGGTACTTTAAAGTTGACGTTTTTGAAGTAAATATGCACTTATTTACGCACGCTTGACTTGGAGAATAAGCTGGTGAATGCGTGACGTGAGCGTTATGAAAAGTGTGATCGGGCGACGTGAGCGTTACGAAAAGTGTGATAATGAAGATACAAAGAGAGAGAGAGTTACGTTCCGTATATTACTGTAGGGGCAAGAGAGAGGTGCGAGCACACATTTTCTTTCTCTCTTTTTCATTATTAATAGATCTTAACATTATTATTAATATAATATTTATTGTTAAGTTTTACTTAAGTCGTGTGGTCTAAAGCACATTCGTTTTTTTTTAAATCCTAGTCATGCTCGGTTTACTTGGATACATCTTTCTCATCATCCTTTTGAGTAATTACATCGATAGATGCCGGGCGTTAGTCAATAAGACGGTTAGAAAGGATGTGATTGGATGTTGATAATTACAGTAGGCACCTACTACGGGCCGGGCTCGACGGGCCTCGTGGCGTAGTCGGTAGTGTAACCGACTTCCGTGCACGAGATCGTGGGCTCGATTCCCACTCAGGACAATTATTTGTGTGATGAACACAGATGTTTGTACTGCGTCTGGGTGTTTTCTATTTATTATACGTATGTATTTACAAAAAAAAAAACCTAGACGTCGCGAGACGTCTAGCAGATGTGAAAACATCAAAATTATTTTGTAGAAATAAAATAATCATAACTTGACAAAGTACTCCTCAAGATGAATCAAACGAGTATTAACTCGGTAGGGTTGCGTAGTTTTATTACAGAGTTACTGTGGCCCCCTTCCAGCTCCATCGTCAGACCCTGGATACCATTTAGAGACAAAGTACTCGTCAAGACAAATCATACGAGCCCAAACTCGATGGAATTATGTCGTTTTCTAACGGAGTTCCTATGGCTATCTTCTAGCTCCATCATCAGACCATGGATACCATCTAGACACGAAGTACTCGGCAAGACGAATCATACGAGCACAAACTCGATGGGGCTGCGCCGTTTCATTATAGAGTTCCAATTCCATCATCAGATCAGCTCCATGTCATCATAATATTGCATTGTCACGTGATATACACATGCGTGTAAAATTTCAGCTCAATCGAAAACCGGGAAGTGTGTCAAATTAAACTTTACAAGATTTGAACGGGACAATTACAAATTAAAATTAACTAATTTAGGACACTATTTCATATCCGCGGAATGAAATGCTGAGAGGCTTGACAGATAGTCTTAGTTGAATATATGCACGATGGTTACCACTTATCATCAGGCGGCAAGCGGGCGCTAAGCCCAGTCTGCATAAGACCTATAGTGCATATTATGCACTTATTAAGTGCACTCGTAATAGTGCGCTATTCCTTCAGTCGCACTGTCACGAGAAACATTAGACAAAACAAAACTGAAGTCATTAATATTTAAATGTTTTACTTTTAAATCGTTACCCTAAATTCTTCCACCTGGCTTATTATCTTGAACTTTAAGACTGCTGAACAAATAAATCATGTCTTCATGCGGTAGGTAGTTCTCTTTTATATTCTGTTTTCGTTTCAGAGGTTTATGAGCATATCATCATCTGATTTTTTTTAAAGATGAAATCAGAATATATAATCTACATATTAAAGAGATGATAAGTATATCTAGACCAAATCGGCCATGTATTGAAGGAAGGTGGAGTCAGGAGTCTCCAAAACCGGCGAGCGTGTATGAAGATAATTATGAATGTTGAGTAAGTGAGAGATGCAAAGGGTTATGGCGTGATAATACGTAACTAACAGTCCCATTGAATAGTGAATCACCACAATTAAATGTTTATAAACTAAGTATTTCAGAATACAAACGGTCTTGTGCTCACAACAAAAAACAGAAGCGGTGTAATAATATTGACGAATTAATAGCCTATAAGATTTTGATAGGTCCTCGAAATGCACTGACTGATACTCTACCGTTGACCAGAAGGAACGTAAAATCGACGTTAAACATGTTAAGATGTCCAGTCTAAAAAGATCTACTTAAATCACTGTCTTAAAACTGTTTACAGGGAAAATTTATTGCAAAACATGTCTCATTACAACAGTCAGTGAAGGAACAGACGTCCTCAAAATATTTATTGGAGTTTAATAGGGTGAAATTGATGCTTTGGTTCAAAATAAATTGAATATAGGTATTGTAATATCGATTATTATAGATTCTTTGGTAAACAAAGTACCTATAACACGGTAGTGTATGCGACTGCTAATAACGGGTTCGATCCCCGGGTCGGGCAATGTTATTGAGATTTTTCCTAAAAAGAAAATTCTCAGTAACAGCCTGGAGTTTGGAAATGTGCCCGGTAGACGTCAATAGGCTCGCTCCCTATTACGTGGGACGTAACATAGCTGGTGATTCGTGGGCGTGTAATACACCTCTACCTACCCTTTAGGGGAATACAGGCGTGATGCTATGTTTATAACACAGATGGCGAAGTGGCTTCGATACCGGTTTCCCGTGCCGAGTGCTGTTGGTTCGATTCTCACATAGGTACATGATTGTTCCGAGTCAGGGTGTACTTCGTAGCCGTTAATTACAAGTTTATAAAGTCCCCTGTGATACAGGAATTATGTATGAAATACCTAAATGCAACTCCAGAATTAAAATAAAAAATAGTTGAATCTTAAAAAAAAAATGTTTGCAACTATATGTTTGGAAACGGCTCTGCCGAATGTTTAATTATGGTCTGTGGTTTTTACCATGGCCCAATGTTTTTACGATCTTCTATCTAATATACATATAAAATTCTCGTGTCGCGGTGTTTGTAGTAAAACTCCTCCGAAACGGCTAAACCGATTCTCATAAAATTTTGTGTGCATATTGGGTAGGTCTGAGAATCAGACAACATCTATTTTTCATTCCTCTAAATGTTAAGGGTAGTGCAGCCCTAAATTTTGTTTTTTTAATTTTTAGATTATTCTTTTTTTATTTTTTATGATTCGGCATTAAGAATTACACACAACCCTAAATTTTCGCCCTTCTACTGCCGATCTAGAAATAATTTATATGGCTAAACAACGTTTGCTGGGTCAGCTAGTCTATCTATACTATTAAAAAGCTGTAACAGAGCTGTGTCTGTACATTTAAGATATTTGAGAAAAAATGACTGAATTAGGCTATATAGGCGTGTCTAAACACAAAGCGTTTTTTTTAGATTTTTGTCTGAACAGACAAACTGTTTGTTTGTTCGCGCATCACGTAAAAACTACTGATCGGATTGTGATGCAACTTTTGTTTGATAGATCTCGATTAGACTTAAAAACAGGTATACATTTTATCCCGCTACTATATCGGAAACCTGAGATATAAGCTAAAAACCAGCTTTTGGCTGCGGCGAAGCCGCGGACAAAACTAGTGTTTTATAAAGTAATAAAATTGCCACTAAAATGTTCAGAAACTATATTAAATATTCCTTTAGAACATTATTATTAGTTTATTTATCTCTACCTATATATAATCACTACCTTTTATTGTAAAACTATAAAAACAGCTATTTCACTACGACACTGAACATATAAAAATAATTACTCTATTTGCCTATTTATGCGTCTTGGAATTACAAACAATTTTTGTTACCCGACTACGGCGACGCCAAAAGAAAGGGTTATGATTTTAGCAGTCTATGTATGTATATTTGTTTGTATTTACGAATGTTTCTTCGTAGCGGCTAAACTATTCAACCGATTTTGATCCTTATTCATCATCAATCATCCAGAGTCGACCATGGCTCAACACTCGTAGAGCTTCTTCTGGATCTCGACCATCTTTGTACCTATACATTTTTTGATTTCTGTCTAAATAATTTTCTTGTTTCGTACTTTTAATATCACTTTTTTATTTCCGTAGTCAGGTTACAGTTTTTCAACAATTTTTTTAAACAGTTTCCAAGCAAACTATTCTTTGGGACGCGGTAAAAGGCTCTCAAGACTGTTTTACTCCGTTTGTCTGTAATCAGTTTATCAGTACTCATAAAATAAATATAGGTATGTCTTATGTTAAGAGGAAATATTATCGTTAATTTTTCGGGATAATCTTAAAAAATATATTATTGACCTTTTGATTATAGCTGTAATGAATTTAAATAACTATGAAATCGACAAGTATAGAGGCAAGCGCGCCGAAATATCCTGAAATCCCTAAGACTATCGTCGTTGACATAAAATAGCAGTCACGATGGAAAACAATTTTTGTTCTACACCTTTTAAACCAGACGTCACCAATAAAATAAGGCTAAAAAGATAATAAGATCTTAATTATTTCAGTACCCACAGTATACTATAAAAATTATAAGTAACGCAGGCCCTACATGATATAAAATACGAAGTACAACCAGGTTCAAAAACGTGAATTGTAGAAGTCTTTATAGAAAACAGAGTACAGATACAGTAGTAGTACAGTAGTAGGTAGGAATGTAATATGGTTCCGGTGGTCCGCCAATAAAGGCGGAGAGACGATACACGGCGGGTTTCTGTAGTGGGTGAGGGCCCACACTACCCTGTTTGTTGCCCCGAACGGCGGGGTGTGTGGCTAGGTACATTTTTTCCCGCTTAAACAAAAAAAAAAGGGGTTCGCATCTGTGAGCATTTTTGATATTTCTTTTCGATGCTTTTTGTTTTGGGCTTATAATGTTGGACTTTCTCCCCATAGCAGATAATTCCGATTCGATTTCATAGGGTTATATATCGATATCTGTCTCTCTCATAGCGATAGAGAACTCATAGCACTGAAACCTGATGGTAAGTTGAAGAGCTGTAAAAGCAGGACGGCTGCTCGGTGAAGGAAAACATTAGGAGGCAACCTACACGGCTTAGAACTCTCTACACGTCCCTTAAAGTCAATTCGTTCTAGACCAGCGTAGACTTATATGACCTAAATCCCTCTCTCTCTGTGAGGATACTCGCGGGAAATAGTAGGGCACTGAATGGCTTTGAAAAAAAAATCTTTACGACACCCGTGAGACAGAATAATTCGATGGCATTCGAATATTTAAGCATGCGTAATTATGAAATAAAAATAATGTTTACGGAAACTATCGTGTTTACTTAATTTTCTACTAACCCGATGTTTTGAACACTTGCATTCACGGTCACGGGTGGACATTATATGTATATATACTTAATTACGTAGTTCTAAATCACACGAACTTCTATGTATGATCTAAAATATTACTCACCAGTCAATTCGCTCCATATCTCTGTCTCTCCTTCCTGATGTAGGCCTTGTAAACAGCTGGTGCAGAAGTTATGGAGACAGCCAAGAAGTCGCGGCTCTACCAGCTCTTTCTTACAAATGCCGCACTCCCATTCCTTCACCTTGCTTTTCTTCCCGTCATTATATGCTGAAGTTCTTGGAGCTATATTCAAGTTCTGACTGAGAGGACGAGAAGAGCCATTCCCGTGCAGCGGGCTACTACCAGCACTTAACGAAAGCTGCTCCAGAGACTTCCTCTTGTCTTGCTTCTTTCTTGTAAAACTGCCGAAAATGTACAAGATACGATCCACTTCCATGTCTTCTGTTTTAACTGAACGTTTACCTACTACCGATAATAAATCATAAATGCCAGCGGTTTTGTTTTATAATTAAACAAAGTAAAATTTTCCTAAACTTGATCCATATTTCGAAACCGTACAGATTATGAAGGGCGTTTTATAAATAAACGTGTAACCACGACGCCGCACAATTTTCAACTGCAGACATTCGTATTCAAACAGATGTTAAATGACGATATTTCTCGAGCTATATCCTTGTCTCCTAATGTTTTGACAAGATGATGGTAAGTTACGAGTACTACTATTAAAATATAGAGTAAAGACAATACATAATTTGTACTTTAAGAGTAAAGGCAATGTTGGCAAATAATTTCAAAAAAATTAGTGATGTAACGAATATTCGCGGATGCGAATATTCGCCTGTTTTCAACAATTCGCATTCGCATTCGTATTCGCCCGGCTGCCATCTTGGAAAAAGGGGTGCAAAGGGTTTTCGAGCTGTATCTCGTAAACTAGCAAACATACAGAAAATTCTGAAAAACATTATTTGTAGCAAATGAAATTGTCAACTTCTTTACTCTATTACTTTTTATCCTTAAATCGAAAACAAAAAAGTTATAAACAAAAATAACTGAACATTTTTGAACAACTTTTCTTTTGAAAGAAAGAAACCGTGAAATGAACTCAATCCAACTAACTTCATTCAATCTACTTGTCAAAATGAACCTCGGCTATATTCGGTTTAAACATGACAGTAACAGATGTGAAACTCATATGATATTTTGCGCGCGCTTAATTGAAAATCAACATTCGCATTCGCATTCGCGAATGTTGGAGGAAAACATTCGCATCCACATTCGCATTCGCGAATGCTTATAAACTAACATTCGTTACATCGCTGAAAAAAATATTTATAATCTTGGCTTTCGGTAGATACGTTAACCTTGGTCAGGCGACCAACACCGCTTGTTTTGTTGTTCTCCGAGGGAAGGCTATGTCCATCACGATAAAAAACATGTTAGATGAATGTATGGACAGAGGAATGTTATTTTCAGAATAAGTATAGTTTTATTACAGGCGTAACGCACATGCCGCCACGGGTGGTACTTTTCGGGAGCTGCAATATTTCACAATGAATACTTAACGATATCTTGTAACCTAGACTAAAAACTTGAATAATTTAATTTCGTAGTACCTAACGTTGTAAAATACATACTCACTTATATGTTTTTTTTTTTAATATTAACCAATGCTATAACTCATTCATTCTTGCCGAATAGTGTTTTAGGTTTTGCATTATTTTTTTTCGACACTACAGGCACCATCCACAAGCTACGTCACAGCTTATTTTATAATTTTTTGGCAAATCGGCAAAGGTTTTAAGAGGACAGTAGTGATATGAATTGCAGCTATATACTTCACAGCTATAGATACGTGATTTAACTAAGTACTAAATAGATTCATTTTTTATGTTTTGTGTAATCCGTATTAGTAAATAAAATTACAGGCATGAACGTCAAATCCAGAAAGGGGTGCTTTGAGGGGTTTCAGAAATCATGAGTCATTTTTATATACAGCACCCTGCACTGCGATAGTTTTCCCTATATAGTAGAAGAATATACATAATTATTACCTACACCAAACTCACAATAAATATGATAACTGTACGATCAACTATATGTCGTCTTTGAGGGAATCAAACCCAAAACCGCTATGTGATAGACCTGCGAAAACAGCAACAAAGATCTTTTAATAGGTATTCAATTTCAAAAATATTTTTATTTTAAAGGCTTATTTATTTTATAGCACTTAAAATCGTCAAGAATTCTCTAATAACTAACATGAGCGCCTCAGATAAGTACATTCGCAAGAATGTGGCGATTTCAATCGCTACAAGCGGCCTGATTCCGTAAAGCCTTTCATGGGAAGAACCCGGTTTAGTAGTAGCATTCTGAAGTGGGAAAAATTCGTGGAACAGTTTTTTAAATAGCTACAAGCATACAATTTCACAACGTACACTCAGACTCAGAATATTTAAATAATTAAATATTTTTTTCAGTCGTCCACAATTTATTAATTAAAAAAATATTCTTTCTACTGTAGCATTTGTAACAGGCAGACATTAAATAGGTATGATAAATTAAAATAGAAAAGTTTTCATGCTCAAGATTGTTAGTGCGAAAATGTTTGAATACTTCAACTCAATAAGTTTCTTTGGAAACATTTAAGTTATCCCATTCTATATTTTCTTAGAAATTCTTCTTAGAAATTAATGAAAATTTCTAAAAACGGGACTATTTTGCGTCCCGAAGTTGTTTGGGGACAACGGAAAAAAGGGCAGGTCCCGTTGAAAATGGGACGAATGGTCACTTTACTATACATATTATGAATAAAGTAGGTACTTCTGCCACGTCTGTCAGTTTCTCTGTATGTTTTTCCGCAATAAACTCGGAAACTACCGAACGGATTTAAATGCAGTTTTGGTTAGAAGGCCGAGGTGTTTATTTTAAATTATATTTTATGTAAATTGGCTTTAAATCCGATCGACTGGGAACTTTACTCACCTGTGCTACGTACCTAAACCAATATAGTTATTGGTGAAAACAATTAGTTTATGCCCACGGCGTAACTACTTTAAAACCTGCCTATATTACTATGGTATTATTAAATGTGAAGGTTTGTATTTTTGGATATATGTACCTACGTATGTTGTTACTCAATCAAGTAAACTGCTGAACAGTGGTTCGAGCCAAGTTGCGTTCTATGATCGCTAACGCTAGTAAAAAACTATTAAAATGTATGGAAATTTGAGATCTCTAACATTAAGTCACGTGACTTAGCGTTATAGATATTATTAAAGACGTTCCCATACATTTAAATAGTTTTCTATTAGCGTTAGCGATCATAGAATGCAACTTAGCTAGGCCCACAGATTTTTTCACTTATTTTTTCTCGCCGAGGTTCCCCCCGAGGAGCACGGATCAGCGTGCAGGAGGTTGCTATGCCGGTGCAGGCGCAGATGAAATATCTGGGCCTGCACCTCGATGGTAGACTAAATTTCGGGCCACACTTTGCTCGGCTCGTTCCAAGGCTAATCAAATCAGCCGCGGCCTTAGGTAGACTTCTGCCGAATACTGGTGGCGCTGGGTCCATGCGGTCCATGGCATTGTATGGTGCCCCCATTTGGGCGGATTCCCTCACGTCCCGGAACGGGCCCCGTTTTACGATGTCCGTAGAGGATCATGGTAGTGAGGAACATAAGGGGCTACCGTATGGTGTCCTGGACCGCGGCAACGCTGCTGGCGGGCGACCCACCCTGGCACTTACAGGCCGGGGCGCTGGCGGAAGTTTACCGGTTTCACGCTGCGGCACGTGCCAACGGCGAGCAGGTCTCTGAACAGAGGCTGGGCCGAGTTCAGGAAGTCGCCCGAAGAAGAGTAGTCCGGCGGTGGAGAGAAGAATTGGAGTCCCCCGTAGCAGGGCGGGGGACTGTAGAGGCTATTGCGCCACACCTCTACCGCTGGATGAATAGAAGGCATGGCAACCTGACCTTTCGGTTGTCGCAGGTGCTCACCGGACATGGGGTCTTCGGTGGATACCTGCATCGAATAGGAAGAGAAGAGACCCCCTGTTGTCATGAGTGTGGCGCGCCAATAGACAATGCGTGCCACACAATAGAAGAATGCCCTGCCTGGGGCCCCTAGCGCTACGCCCTCGTAGCTGCAATTGGGGGACATGTCACTGCCAACCATAATCACACAAATGCTAGGCAGTGGCAGGTGCTGGGTGTCTATGGCCTCCTTCTGCGAGGCCGTAATTTCGTTGAAGGAGGCCGGGGAGCGGGTACGCGAGGCATTAGCCCACGCCAACTCAATCCGCCGGCGGCGACCAGGGAGAGGAAGGCGGTGTTATGCCCATCTCCTCCTACCGCCTTGATGACAACGGGCGTGGCCAGCTCAGGCCATTGCCTGGGGTGTCGGAGTAGAATGTCGTAAGATGATCTTTCGGCGCCCCACTAATAGGCATGGAAAGGGCCACTGTGGTTTTAGTGGGTATTCCGGGCGCAAAAACTCCCCCGTCAGTTTGTACGGGAGGGATGCGTAAATGCATTTCCAAAGCGGTAGCAAAAACAAAAAGAAAAAGCCCACAGATTTGGATGATAACTTGGATACACAATAGGATACTTTTTATCCAGGTAAAATGTTAGGTTGCTGCGGGATACCTATTTTTGGATTAACATGCCATTGAGTGACGTACTGATATGATCAATCAATGGATATGATCTTGACATTCTGAGGTACACGTAGGCAAAGTCGCGAACAGTAGCTAGTAAACATTAAATAAATGTCTGTTGGTCGAAATAACAGCTTTCTACTCAATGCATAAGATTGTGTAAACATTACCTACCTATAACAAAACACCAATTTTTGTCTGACTCTGAAAGTCTGACTTTGAAACAGCTGGGCTGATTTAGGCGACTTTCACTAGCGGATACCTGATGTTATAAGGAGTAACATAGGTCACTTTTATTTTGTTCCACACAAAAAATCCTAAATTCCACGTGGTTGAAATCTCGGTTAGCAACTAGTTATCTATATTTTATAGAACAAGTATTTCAATTTTTCAAACGATCCGTCAATAGACCATTAAATACATTCAAATTAATTCAGTAGCGACGGAGATGAGAAATGTCGGGGGTGTTTGAACAGAAATAGATATACATTAAATAGATATACGTTATTGTCATTACTCTCATCCCTCAAAGTAGGAAATTGGATGGGGCATATATGCCCTCGCAATGGCTACACTACTGTACGAAGGGAAGTTGAAGTGGATTTTTCATCTTAAAATAGATTTCTGTAAGCCAATCATTTGGCGTGTGTGGTCTTTGGGGCCAAGTTATTAGTTATAACTATACTTTTTTCCTGTACTAAGAAACAATGTGAAGCTAATTTAGGACTGGCAATAGGTACTGAAGTAACGAGTTCGATCTCGTTTCGATCGAAATACGAATCTATCATTAAAATGCCAATACTTTAGCTTTACCATAACAGGTAATGGTGTTCTATGCGCTTTCTTTAAACCCCGTTACTTTTCAAAGTACAAATTATTTGTGAATAAGGAAAAAGAGATTTTTTGTACGAGCGGGAATCGAACCCGCGTCTTTTCCAATCCGGGGAAGTGCTCTAAGCCACTGAGCTATCGTACAGATCCGTCGATCATCCCAATCTCCTTATCACATTTGTCTTTACGACCAACGCGATCTATGGGAATGCATTTGCATACATTAAACCAATATAGTCAGCTTTGCAATTAAAATTCATACTTTTGAAGGCGCGATTTTTTAAAAAGTGGCGGAGCATGTCATGTACTTTGTCATAGATAGAAAATTTCAGGCAGTGAAAATTTCGAAAAATCTGAGGTGTGCCCTCGACCTCAGGTTTGAGGATCAATGTCGATAGGTACCATTGTTTAGTCTTTTAACTTCAGTTCCTTTTAACAGCGACTTTAAAAAAGGAGCTTCTGTATTCAACCCTATATAAATATAAATATAAATATTCACGGACATTTTTCACACAACGTCCTCTGGTCCCAAACTAAGCTTAACGCTTGTGCTATGGGTACCAGATTACGGATATAATACATATACTACTTTTTTTTTGT
The DNA here is from genome assembly GCA_948253155.1 of Leucoma salicis. NCBI lineage: Eukaryota > Metazoa > Arthropoda > Insecta > Lepidoptera > Erebidae > Leucoma > Leucoma salicis. The sequence continues at coordinate 27,615,733 of OX411806.1, forward strand.
AAATACATACATATAATAGATAGAAAACACCCAGACGCAGTACAAATATCTGTGTTCATCACACAAATATTTGTCCCGAGTGGGAATCGAACCCACGACCTCGTGCACGGAAGTCGGTTACACTACCGACTACGCCACGAGGCCCGTCATATACTGGTTCCGTTTATGTTTATATGTCCACGATTTTCTCAAAATCTAGGTACTGATCCGATCTGGATGGAGTTCCTGTTATTAAGCTTATCTTGTCAGGGAAAGTTTTATTACACGATTTGTTATGATTTAATTAACATATTTGAAGAAAGACAATGGAACTCCTCAATTATATCTATTTACCTATGGAATATAATATTCTCTAAGGAAGCCTTATAAATACAAGTTTGATCCTGAGAATGGCCTCCTTCGTAATTTTCAGTGTGGCATATTTAAAAAAAATAAACTCTCGTCAAAACGTGCCTCCATTTGCAATCTAATTCTGTAAAATAATTGTTTGTAATTGTTGTTTATGACTCCGGACGTCTACAGCAATACGAGATCCAATTATAGGCAGTAAGGGATCGATTAACACAACAACGTGTTATAGGCTCCGAAATTCCTCTGAAACCTTATTGGTACAGATTTCCAGTGGATTAGCCATAGATTGGATTTCAAGTATAATTAAATTAAAGCAAGAAGCAGATAGGACTTACTAAGAAAATTAATAGACTGACGCGGTTTCAAATTCCTCAGAATATTAATGAATAATAGTTGCGTATTGGAAATTCCTAATATAAAGCCTTTGTCTTTCATTTTATTTATTTGTCTAGATATGACAGCTAATACAACGAGTCAATAAAAATAATATATCCTATTAAATTTAATGAAAAAAAAAAACCCTTTTTGTCGATTTTTGTTAGTATAACCATGACTAGTTATAGTATAACCATAACTAGTCCAAATAAGTACATTTAAGTCTATCATAGATTGATTTCTCATTTTTATCGATAACATACAAATTTCACTTTTAAATCCACTATTAATTCGATTGGAATGCCATACGAACTCTAGGGCATCCATCTGATGGTAAGGGCTACCTACCATTACTACATATAATTATGTTCATTGCCTTAGCAATATCATAGACATAACCAGCTACGTGTTAAGAAGACCTAAGAGAAAATTAGACGTAGGAGCAGCCATCTTCTCCTATAACCGAAACACAACAGATGCTTTAATACTAGAATACAAAGTATGAAAATGAGACATAGAAAAATATGTCTAAGAGCGGGAATTGAGCCCGCGTGTTCCGCTCTTAGTTATCATTTCACATTTTCGCACATATATGTAAAATCTAGATTCTACCTACGCCAGTCTACCGCACATTAAACATTCTATTTCCGGGATAAAAAGCCTACGTTATTCTTCGAGCTGCAAACTATTTATGTGTGCAAAATTTTAGGATGATTGGTTCAGTAATATGGCGTGAAATCGTAACAAACAAATAAACTCACTTTCACATTTATTATAATATTATCTATAGTACGGATAAGGATAATAACATTGACAGGGTCGTGTAATCATTTGGTATTTTTAAATGTAACAATTAAACTTACTCCGATAATACAATATATGTTAATACTTATATCACACAGATGGCGCAGGCGTCACCCAAGAGTCATTCTTTCTTAAGAGTCATTGACTCTTAAGAAAGAATGTGATACATATTGGTAAGTCTGAGCAACTGCTACGATAGCACATTTGGCATAGCGTCTGGAACGGTGATCCAGAAGACGCGGGCTAGTAGTTATCATTTTCTACTTCACATTTTTACACTTAGTGTTCTACTAAATGAGCAATCATATTCAGTGCTAAAATATTTGTATTCAATTAACAAATTCAAAGATGCGGAAACGACAAAGGCATTGGTACCCACCCGATCGTCTTTAATTGGGAACCAAACCCTACTATCTGTTCGGTTTTACAATAAGGCCATCACTGTATTTCATAAAAAACATCAAAAATAACGAATTACCATAAATGAGACATCACACCAAGCACTAAAAACAACAAAATAATATAAAAGTAATTTCATAAATTATTTTCAATTCACAATAAATGGAACGCGTCGGTAACGTGACCCACATTTGGCGGCAAAAAGCTAATTGAACTAATGTCAGCGCTATTTTTCGCGCGTTCCCTAGTGCGTTGGGCGAAGCGCCATTCGACACTGAAATTATTATAAAGGATTAACCTTGGAATACGGTCTGTGCTTCCTGTGTTTTGTGATTTTTATACGTTGGTCATGCTACTGTTGGTACAATGGGCGGTTGTATTTTCGATTTTCTATGGCCTGGTGTGCTTAAATTTGTCGCACTCATTCTCGCTCACTTTTCATATAGATTTATAGTCTTATTCAATTTGTTTAGAATAGCGCCATCTATATTTTACATATCGTAGTCCAATTTTTACTTTGTAAGTCCACGTAGCCCACCACGCTGGCCCAGACTTTACAAGCCATCGATCTCAGGCATGGAGGTTTTACTTACCACTAAAGTAAAGGCACACAGTCCCAGTGGTCCGCAAGAATAGGCGGTGAGATAGCATACGGCGCATTTATTTACTGTGTGAGGACCCCATAATACCCTGTTCGTTGCCCCGAACGACGGGGTGTGCGGTTACATTTTTTCCCGCCTGAGGTGCCCTCACCCACTAAATAAACTCGTCATGTGCTGTCTCTCCGGCTTTGTTGGCGGTGTATTGGAGCTGGAAGACATTAGTGGTCCGCCGGCTGTTCATGTTTTCTTAGGGTCTTAGGGCGATGATTCCGGGCACTAGAGAGGCGCTCCTTCGCGGTAGTCATTGCGGGTGTTTTTCCACTGAAGTAATGTAACATACTTCCAGTGGCCCGCCAATAAAGGCGGAGAGATGGCACACGGCGGGTTTATTTAGTGGGTGAGGGCCCCACACTACCCTGTTCGTTGCCCCGAACGTTAGGGTGTGCGGTTAGGAACATTTTTTCCTACCTTAACAAACAAAAAAAAAGGCTTTGCGGGTGGGGTGGCAGACGTAGGGTAAATCCAGCCCTGAGCAAATGGTCGTGATCCTTTACAATATCCTCAATATCCTATGAATTCTATAATATGGTACGGCTCACGATCATATACTTATTCGTTCCCTTCCCGAGTATCTTCAGTTCTAGAGAGCTTTTTTACCAGAGGCGCAAATAAATTAGGTACACATCACATTTATCCGCAAATGAATTGTATATCACTTTTATCCGGTTCTTTCTTGTGGGTGTCGCACAAGGAAAAATTTGACCTATTACTGGTGGCAGGGCTGGGTAAGTACCAAGTGGGAGTACTCACTTGATATCGGGCCCGAGCGGGTTGGTACCACCATCTCCCATGTGACCGGCCCTGAAGCACATCGTTGCGTTTTGGCTGTAGCAGTAGATAGCCGTTTATTCTTTCATTTCATATCGGGGAAATGAAATGGTGAGCAGCAGCTTGACAATACTCTCTCTATAGTTGAGTCCATGAGCGACGGTTACCATTTACCATCAGATGGGCCGTGGATCGTCTGCCACTACATGCAATATAAAAAAAACATAATGAGAGTACCTATATATACGTACCTTTTATATTAATATTATTTTTTAACTTTTTGTCTGTCTGTCTGTATGTCTGTCGATTTCGTCCGGCCGGAACCTCTGGACCGATTTAGACGGGACTTTCACTGGCCGTTAGATAATGTTACAAGAAGTACCTTAGGCTACTTTAATAACAAATATAATTAGGGTTCCGCAAAACGGAAATAAATAGCAATTTTTAAAAGAAACCATAATATAAGTACCTAACTTGCGATCTATCTATTGAACTTGAGATTGAATAATATATTATTTATCAACTCTAATTACGTAGTAAAAGAGTTTATTGCGCTCAGATAGACAGAAGACGGTAGCGGGCCAGAAAGTACTATATCTCTTAATAAAAATATAGATAATAATTATTTACTCCTTGTTTTTTTTTTAAATATAAATCAACGTAACGAACCTTATAAACGTTTTATGTCAATGTTGACAATATGACACATGACAAGTATGACAACATCAAACACGAGAATATTATGGCTTTATTTCTTTTTCTCTTTCTAACATAGATGATTTAGAAAGAGAAAAATAAAAGGAATGTTAACTATTCTATTTAGCCGATTTCTAATGTGTACTCTTGAGTAATATTGTTCTGTGAATGTGTAGCGGAAAGTTATTACATGGGTACATGGCGTATGTCGTTGAGCTATTTTTCAATTCTATGTGTCCCAAATAATGTTTATTTTTAATGTAGTACGTGAGTTAAATATGCCAGTGCTGGTTTCAGCGTGAAGTTGTACGGTTTTCATTTACCCGATATGTATAACGTAAACAAACTATGCCTGATTTCTTGTCTGTGCATTATTGTTGTTATTGTCTTGTATTTTCAATCAGAGATAGCCCGTTTAGAAGAAAGTTATCGAAGACTAGGTAAGCTTATCCCATAGAATGCACTCTGTTTGTTTTACAAATAATAACTCATTTAACATTATTATAATTTATTTCAGAATTGAGACTCGTGCAAGACACAAATTCTCGACAGTTTTTCCCAAAAAGTGTAGAAAAAAATGACGATAATTTAGTAGTGATATACAATAGAGTCCCAAAGACGGGGTCCACGAGTTTCGTGGGAGTAGCTTACGATTTATGTAAGAGAAACAAATTTAAAGTGTTACATATCAATATAACTGCAAACAGACATATCATGTCTTTGAGCAATCAGTACAAGTTTGCTCAAAATGTGACTAAATGGTCTGATGTAAAGCCAGCCTTATATCATGGACACATGGCCTTCCTTAATTTTGACAAGTAAGTAAATGACATCAACTATGATGCACTAAAACTTTTTTAATTTTGTTAATGTAGCATTTAAATTTTTTTATTAACTGTACTAGCTGACTACTGTAGGATTCAAACCTCTTTCTAAAGAGATCCCTTTGCAATGAGTTATGATATGAACAGTTCTTAACTACATATTTAGGTGAATAATGTCTTACTTTCATCCTTTTTGCTTTGGACTGCCTACAGTCATTCCTTAGACTCCTCAATGGTTTGTTGTATTCCAAGATTAAAAAGCTTGTTGTACTGCATAGTATAAAATAAGGTGTTAAAATTGCTGTTTGTTGTTTTGTTGTCTTGTTATTGCATACCGTGGCAGATGGACAACTGCCCACTTGATCATAAGTAGTAACCATCATTTATGGACTCGGTTATAAAGACTCTTTTCAAACCGCTGTATAATATTTCAGTTAGCAGATGTGAAATATTTGTCAGTATTGTCACCAACAAAATTTTTGCTAAACCCGTAGCTTTTGTGATAGAATATTTAGAGACACGGCAGGATTCGAAAATTGTAATACAGTATGATGAACCCACTTCATCCATGACAAGCAGAATCTCAAAATGCATGATCAGCCCCATACACTCATCAATACCTTTTGTGTATTGTGACATATTTACCTTATTATTGGAAACTATTGTTTAAATTATTTGTACAAGAAATAACAAATACTTAAACCAAACTACTTGCCGTGTGGGGCCGGCTTTAGAATTGTCCCACCCCTCTCCACCCATGGGAGTCGTAAGAGCCGACTGAGGGAATACCGGAGGAGTGGGCAGCAGCACTCCTTCGAGTATTAACAACATCCACTGCGATCGCCAACCCGCCTTCCAAGCGTGACGATTACGGAACTATCCCCCATTGTTGGGGAGGCCTATGTCCAGCAGTGGACGTTAAAAGGCTGATGGATGGATGGAAACCAAACTAAATACATATAATTAGATCTATAAGTACATATCTACATATTATTACAAAAGTACATAAATAAATGTAATGTAGTATACAATATCTAATATTAATAATCAGTAAACATGGATAATATAGGTTTTAGTTGCAATCAATATAACTCTATTTTTCAGGTTGGGAGCCACAAAACCTATATTTATTAATTTAATACGAAAACCACTCGACAGGCTAGTGTCATACTATTATTTTCTAAGGAATGGTGATAATTACAGGCCACATTTAGTCAGAAAAAAGCATGGTGATAAAATGGTAACAATTTTAATGTAATAATAATTAACTGGCAACTTTGTTGTATTATCGCTAAGAAAATTGAGGCATCCTAATTGCTGTTTTTACAAGAACAATAGTGATCTTGCCAGGGTATGCTGACCATCATTCATCTTAAGAGCTTTCCAAATATAGATCTGCATCGGTATTTCCTTAGTTGCAGGGTGTAATAGCATCATATATAAGTAGTTTTATTTCATAAAAAAATATTATTTCACAGACGTTTGATGAATGTGTGGAGCGCTCTCAGCCAGACTGTGATCCCAACAACATGTGGCTGCAAGTGCCATTTTTCTGTGGCCACGCTGCCGAATGCTGGTAAGGAACACATACTATTCATATAACATAGTATAGACATCACAAAGGAAATTTTGTTTTAATTGCATTTGAACTTGACTGCCTTAGATACCAATTTCTTATGGCAAGACTTGTATAAAGATGTCTCTTAAAAAAAATATTCTTCCCAATCTTGAATTAGTTATGTATTTTATTAATATTATATTTTTTAATACTCTGACATCAGTAAAGTAAAAAGTGTACTTCTATGGAAATACCAATACTAGTAATTTTTTTTTACATTTTAGGAAACCAGGAAATGAGTGGGCCTTACAGCAGGCGAAACACAATCTAGTCAATTATTATCTACTAGTAGGTGTAACTGAACAAATGTTGGATTTCATAACAGTACTCGAAGCTACACTGCCGCGATTTTTTAGAGGTGCCACAGAGTACTATATGAACAGCAATAAATCTCATTTAAGACAGACTAGCGCAAAAATAGAACCGAACAGACTGACTATAGGGAGAATACAACAATCTGCTATCTGGAAAATGGAGAACGAATTATACGAATTTGCTTTAGAACAGTTCAATTTTGTTAAAAGAAAATTATTGGCGAGGGAAGCTAATGATGTAGCACAGATATATTTTTATGAAAAAATACGGCCTAAATGAGTATGTATTACTTGTGTATGTTCTATGGTTATTAACTTCATGGTTTTGATGTCTATGGCTTGAAAATTACATGGATATGCTTCAAGAATTTTAGTTTAAGCTGACTCTATCTAGTAGATTCTTTGTCCCACAAATCATATGTTTACTTATATCAAAATAGAGAATATATGGGCAGGAATTATAGATTATAAGCGCCGATAATCGAAGTACTTATACATCTTTAATCTCAAGACAGTAAACAGTGTTCTCAAAAAATGTCAATGATAATATTATATAGGAGATATTTTAATTATTTAGTACATATTAATAAGTTTATGTATCTATGTCAGTACTTATATGATTAGAAGCTGTGTCGTCACATCGAATAGAATTACTAAGAAAAGAGGTTGAAAGAAGTCTGCTTTCTAGGACTTGACTAATTTAATCTCAGAGGGGGTAGTAAAGTTTTACTTTTTTTAAATGTGTGACATCACATTGGTCTCATTTGTTTCTGTTAGTTCTACCAAACTCCACTACCGGCCGCTGATAGCGCTGTACTAGATTTAATATTATTGCCATTGTTTTTCGGGGTTGCTAACCACAAACCGCTTAAATTTAAATTTGATTTTCCTGTTTCAGTTTGTTTTCACCGTATTTTGGCTTTTAATTTCTAGCGGGTGGAAGTTTCTTTAAGTTTACCGACTGACTAAACGCTATTTTAGGAGTTTTATTCTATTGTTCATTGGTCCTAAGGCATATATGGACAGTGCCGACCCTTTTAAGCGCCTTGTTCACCATCCATCCCCGCTGTACGTGCGCTCAAGGCCGCGGTGCTGTACGTAGCATACACACCATCGTGTGTGCATTCAGCGTGCTAAATGCAATTGAATGAATAAACTGAGTGCACATGCTATTATGTACAATATTTACATGTTACATATTTAAAATGCCACCAGTTTTATCAAAACGACAAAAATGGGAGTTCTTCTGATGTTGCTGACAACATCACTGTCCGTCTGCACGACGTTTGCAGTGCTTGCTGGACGCAAAATGGGTCGTACGTGCAAGTCCAGCAAGCAATTAATAATAATTATTGACGTAGGTCGAGACTATTCACTGTCGTTTTTCGTCGTGCATCCTGCATGTCCTTGGGACGTACAGCAAGATGAATGGTGAATAAGGCGCTTTAGTTTGTCGATTCATAGAGTAATGTTTGTGACTACAGTATGTATTGAGTAGATATACTTATTGCGGATTTTGTCTTGGAGATAACTCCAAGCATAGCTCCTTTAAAGTTAGGCAATTTTGTAACTTTATTGTAGGTTAACACAAGTGGGACAAACTAGTTGCAGATGCACTAATTTATAGGTATATTGAATATCTGTTTTATAAGTAAATGAGACAAAGTCATTTTCTCAATGATGAGATAACAATAATTACCTACGTCTACAAGAAAATTTTATTCAAATTGATCATTCCATGAATTATTATTATTTTAAAGACATTGGTACTATACAATATATATGAACAGGGAATGTAGGTAAATTAATATTAATAGTTAGAAAATTAGAATTATTAAGGCTATAATTTGGATGTGGAGTGTAAACTTTTTTAGAAAAAAATATTAACTGTAAATTCTTTATGAGAAAAGAAATATAACTAAATATTTGTCTCTATCTCTATGGTAATGTTAAAACTACCTCGTAGACAAAGAATATAATAGACTCGCTACCATTTTAATACTAAGGATGAAAAAAAGGATGCACATATTAGGTCATAGCAAGAGTGAGCGAGACAGATGTATAAGTTTGTTGTCCTTTTCGCGTATGCGTTATTTTTGTTTGAACCTAATTCAACTGGGTCCCAACAATAAGATGGCCAACCGTCCCCATCATCGGTATGTAAGCTTGTTTTTGTATTTGCGTAAAACAAACGTTAATTAATTACCTTATGCTAATGTTACACGTTCTAATATATTTTAAGCTAAATATAAGCATAACTGCAATTTCTTTTGTAGTTATCCGGCTAAAACAGGTAGTGAATTTTTAGTCTACAAAGTTATAATCAAAGTTATCTTCAAAAATTATTCCGGTTATCATATGTCAAACTATTGCAATCTCGACACTACATACGCTGAGCACGTATCTATAATATCCTCTGTCTACGAAATACTTACTCATTGACCCATGAATTTTATGATATGTCAGAATATTAAAATGCCTACACATAGTTTTCCAAACCATCGTGTTCAAGCATTAAGCATGCAGAATTTTGATCTAAATATTTTAATATTGTACTTGTCCCAAATATTAATATGCCATCATCTACATCCAAATTGACGCCAATTATTATGTGCTTTTTTTTTAAATAATTTTTTTAAATATATATAAACGGTGAATTTTTGAGATGGACATTAAACCTCATTCCTGAAAAAAAAAAATAGTTTAGAATATATTACTATTTTCTTGTCTTTCAATATTCTATCAATACAAATATTTATTATTAGCACCAATATCAATAGGTGGTATACATAGTAGGTGATATTTATATTTTTATTAGTTTCATGTCTCAAATCAGGCTCATCTCAAAAAATCACCTAATTTATTATTAGTACTTAAATTAGACCTACGAGGATGGATCAAAAAGTAGTGAGAATGAGATAGAATATAATGACCATTGATAACTTAATAATTTATTTTTCTACATAGTCTCCGAGTCTCTCTACACACCGAGTCCAGCGATTTTCCAAGGCTTCAATCCCTTTCAAAAAAAATAGTTTTGTCTTGGTCCTGCCAAAAGCTCTCCACGGCATCCATCACCTCTTTATCGTCTTCGTACCTGTTTCCCCTTAAGTATTCTTTCAATTTGGGGAACAGATAAAAATTGCTAGGCTCCAGATCTGGTGAACAAGGGGGGTGGTCAACCAATTCGAAGCCAGCTTGCTGAATGGCAGCCATCGCAACTGCCGACCTGTGCGCGGGTGCGTTGTCGTGATGAAACAGCACGCCCCTTCTAAGTTTCCCTCTCGTTTTCTCTTTGATGGCATTCCTCAACTTGGGAACTAAAGCTGCATAATATTGACCTGTAATAGTGGTTCCACGCTCTAGGTAATCAATCAACAATATCCCTTCTGAGTCCCAAAATATTGAGGCCATAACCTTGCTAGCCGATGTCACGGCACGAAACTTCTTCGGGGTCGGTGATGATGGTCGTTTCTATGCGAAGATTGCTGTTTTGTCTCGGGATCAAAATGATGGAGCCAAGTTTCGTCCATTGTTACGAAACGAGGCAGAAAGTTTTCAGAATCTTCTTGAAACTTGTCCAACAATATCTTCGAAATGTCAAGTCGATTTTGTTTCTGACTGTCGGTTAACATTCTCGGCACCCATCTTGCGGAGACTTTTCTCATATTCAAAGATTGTTTCAATATGGATTGAATACTTCCATATGAAATGCCCGTTTCTTGAATTAAGTATCGGATGGTAACTCTTCGATCGCTCAATACAATTTTCTCGACTTTCGCAACATTTTCTTGGGTGAATGACGTCCATGGACGGCCGCAACGATGTTCGTCTTCCATGTTCTCCCTACTCGAAATTGAGAAGCCCACCTTGCAACAGTGGAATACGGCGAAGCAGACATTCCTAATGTTGCCTCCAAATCGCAATTAATCTCTTGCGTCGTTAACTTTTTTAAACAGAGGTATTTAATAACGGCTCGTACTTCGTTTTTCTCCATTTTCGAGAACACGTTCCGACACGAAGCAAACAAATGACTATATCCAGAAAAAAAAGGGAAACGAAGATTTTTTCTTTATTATTATTAAAAATATGTATCTGAGCTATGCCTGCCAGTATTTATTTTTTTTCTTACCAAGCAGTATGTCGTTCTCACTACTTTTTGATCACTCCTCGTAATTAGGTAACGAATTTTAGTAAATAATCATAGTAGGAAAAGACTAAAACTTAATAGCCATATGTGGGATTATTGATTAAGTTTTGTAATAAAATTTAGATTGGTTATCTAACAATCATAGAATATTGCTCAGTTATGTGTACGGTTCGAAAGACATTTTTAATATAAAATAATCCTAAAAAAAATAAAAGTAATTCCGGAATCTGTTAAAATAATAAAACTGAAAGTGATGAACAAACTATTCAATCTATACATTATGTTGCCTAGTTAAAGAATTAGTTGCTAAAATTAGCATAAAATTAGATTCTTTTTAATGTCAAGTAAAGCACTGTTGTTTGATATTATATAAACTTTTAATTCTATGTTCCTAATGGGAGAATCAGTTTTCAATTTAATATTTATAAATACTTAATATTAAAATGTGATATTTTATCCATCCAACGACTTGTTGACTCAATTTGATGCTATTATTTTTCAATGTTATTTATAGTTTTATTTGTTATTATTTTGTTATTTACTATAATGTGACGTCATTAACTAACTGACGTCATTAATAATTGAATGTGTTATTATATTTGATTAAGAATATTTCAGAATGTAATCACAAAGCATTAATGTTTATCGACATAACTACTCGATAGGACATTATTTATCGGAGTAAACTAATTTGATAGTTTAATTTAAACTCGTATTTATGTCTATAACTGTAAATGAAAAATTATATCAAATATTCAACTCATCTTTTTAAATTTTAAATTCCGAACGAACGTTTAGAAGAAACGAATGCTTAGATTTTTATAGAACTTATCGATATGGGTAATTTATATATGGTATAGGCGAATTCTATATTTTTTCAATATAAAATCTTTATTGGTTTTATGGAAAGTGTCGTCAAGTTTATCTTAGGAATAGTTTTATTTTTTCAAGTTGATATTACTTGGTCTTTATACAGCAATCCCTAAATTAATTTTGCTATTAAAAAGCTGTTCAAATTTAGATTGCAAAAATTGCTTGCTGTCATTTATAAATATGTATAGGAATATACATGACCACTAGTGGTGACAATGTCAATCTTTTACCTTGACAATATTTGAGATCAACAATATTTGTTCAAAATCAATGAAGACGCAGATTTTGACCTTTTGAATAATACTTCAGTGCTTATATAATTTTAGCCGAAACAATTATTTTGTATTTTTGTTATCTTATTATAAATGACAAATCTATAACTCTTGCATTTGGTTTTGTATAAGGCCATATGTAATAGAAACTATGATATACCATGACTTGACTGCCTAGGAAAGTAATTATGAAACGTCTCTTCAAAAGGGCTTACTTCATAGTGAAAATTTAAATTGAGTGAACATTATAAAAAAAAAGGAATAAGTGTCCCTGACACTTACCTTTTAGATAATGTTTTAGAGGAAATAAACTGTTATATATTTATATGGTGACGGACTAAGAATACAAGTGTCACTACCCCATCCTTTCTCGCGGGTGTCGTACGAGGTGATTAAGGGAAGTATGCAATTATCACCCATTGCATTACTGGTGGTAGCGCTGGGTACCAAGTGAGTAATGAAATAGTGCGCAGCAGCTTCCATGAGCTACGGTGGGCCATGGCTCGTCTGCCATCATAAGCAATAAAAAAGCCATAGTATAATTGAAAATATGTAGTTGGGTACCTAATTGCACTAAAGAAAAAATCCATACTAAGAAATAAGCTCTTTTGAATAGACACTCCTCAATTGATGTTCATATTGTCATGCTTAATGGAGGTAGTTTACCTCCATTGTTGATGCAATTTGACAAAATAAGTAGTCAAAAGCGGCTGAATTATTTTTTTAATTATATTTTTTTAATTATATTTTTTATTATTAAATCCTAGAACACATGACGAAATATATTATCATTTGAATTTAACTGTTGGAAGGCAAGATTTTTTTAATTTTTTTATATGTAAGCTATAAAGTAGGTATTTGTTTTTATAGTTACGGCATTTATTTTTGTATTCGTGTCACGATGATCAGTCTTTATTTATTTTATATGCATGCCAGTCCAAAATCTACTATTAAAACCTGTTCTGATGTTTTCACACAATAGAAAAGTAAGAATAGCTTATTATAATATTATACGTAACCACCTTAAATTTTTATATTATTTTTAAAATTCTTCACTTTTTTATTAATAGTGAAGAATTTTACATAAAGACATATTTAAGTAATATCATAGAAAATTGTATACTCACAGATTATTGTAATTGTACATAGATAACGCATTTATTTAGGTTAAGTGAACATGTTCTTCCATTCGTCTTAAATTAGTTAAGTAATCTTTAAATATATATAATCTTTTATGTCATATATATGTTGTGTAGCAGGAATATTGCATTTGTATATTCCAATGTATTTACATAGTTTAAAATATTTATTATGTTACAGCTTTATTTTTTTACACTAGCGCGTTTTATCTTCTTTTTTCTTGTTAGATCTAGTAGCGTTTAATAGATGGCGCTAGTGTCAATGTGTATTTTGTTGTAACCAAGTTTTGTTATTCTATATTATTTTAATATATTAAAATTATTATAATTAAATAATAGCAGGTACCTATGTTTTGGTAAATTCTGTGGTTAAATAATACCTTTCATTAACTAACCGTGACTGAGATTCGTCACATTAAAGTATGAAAATGTTCCTGATTGTAATGAACGATATTCTATCCTTTTAAAAACTATTAATAGACATATTTATCTGTACGTTGTTTATATATTGGCAAATTAATTAAATAATGTTATTTATAACTCTGACTGTGTGCAAAATGATAATTATTGAGAGGAGAGCACTGTTGATATAATCGAAACTTGTACATCCCACATATTGTTTATAAGGGGTATAGTTATGCTCCTGTTAAACTCTTCAAAATGGTAGGGAAGGTCTATCTTACACACTGGGAGTTATGTCAAAGATTCAAATGTCTTTTCCTTGTGATATTATGTGCTCTTCTCTTCATATCCACGGATTGAATAGAGAGTTTACCTAGCTTAGTCTGTGACCACACGGACGACTATCTGATTAGTGTGAATTATGCCTTGCAATAAATATTTTATTACTGATAGAAATCATAATTAAAAATATTCTGGCTTAAGACAAAAATAAATTATACAGAAAAAGCTATTTCTGTGCTTACGATAAATCTATTTTAAGCACAAATAATAGGTTTTTTATGTAATCACGTAGAAAGGGTAATTTTAAATAAAAAAGTTAACATAGCAAAATATTTAACAATATACAATGAAATATTTCTATTGAAAGAAATTAAGTAATAAGTAGCACATTTATTAAACAAAAATAGATGCATTTCTCGACTTATGCTTCTGTATATAATGGTTAATCAGAAATTTCCTACTTTAAATAATATATTTTAACCTTGTTAAAAAATACAACGAATAAGGTTCTAACTCAATAAAGAGTTATAACATTATTTGTCGTACGAAGTAAATAAATAAAAATAAAAAACATTCTTGATACTATTCCAATAAGTTTCAGTGGTCCTATTAAGAGCACTGACACATACATTATATTCTTATTTAGTTACCTACTTAAACGTACAAATGTACTTAATCTGAAACAAAATCACAATTTTAGACGCCGTTTTATATAATTTTAAGGTTGATATTTACGTAATTTATAGAAAAATGTGATTATTGAATGTGTTATTTTTACATTCACATTATTTCGAATCTCTTGCACTGACATGTTTACCGTGCAAAGCTGTTATAATTAATAAAATTAAGAAAAACATATCTCTTTTTTATTTATTTCTTCTTTAGCGATGACATGACACGGCATAAACCTAATAATTTACTACCTTGGAAGTTTTTTATATCGTTATATTTTTTTACCACTTTGAAAGACAAACGGTTGATATACTTTGACAAAACAACATGTATAAAGAAAGTAAAACGTCCCTCAGCCCATACATGAATCATAAAATAAAATTTTAATAGGGTAATTATAGGCTTCAAACTTCTACAGTATCGAATATTTACCGGCCGTACCCCATAATTGGAATATACTTCATAGAATTGAAAAGTTTTCAACGTGACAATTATTGTGAATATAACGAACGTGAATTAAATATGATCCCCTTGGAGCTGTCGCACTGAAGAATCGTCATGACCCTAATCGAATATTATTCCTTAGTCATCAACATCACTAGAGTCCCTCGCAAGAGCAAGTCTTGCATTTTATATGATAATAGTGGTCTTTCATTGAGAAAACTTATTAAAATATTCAATTGATATATCTATTTCACTTTTCGTTGTGTGTTAATATGTGTCAGAAAAAGATAGATACTGTTTTGTAAGCTGTCCACGCGTGGCGAGGAGTTTTGTTAGTCGTTCGTGAGAGCTCCGACGTAACGGTTGGCCCGCGATGCCATTAAGATTTAAACCGCTCGCAGAAATGCTATCACG
The DNA here is from genome assembly GCA_948253155.1 of Leucoma salicis. Taxonomy (NCBI): domain Eukaryota; kingdom Metazoa; phylum Arthropoda; class Insecta; order Lepidoptera; family Erebidae; genus Leucoma; species Leucoma salicis. The sequence continues at coordinate 27,631,192 of OX411806.1, forward strand.
AAGGCACAACTTCCGAATAACTAAAGCAAAGTCGATCAGTTAAAAGTTTTGTAAGATGAGATAATTTTCAATTTATGAATTTTTATGTTTAGTTTCGTTTGAGATTGGTTTACGAAGGTCGCGTCCTTCAATCGATAAACTATTAATTGCCGCGTGTGATTACCCGTGGCGGATAGACAGTGTGTTTTGGATATATATTTTATTTGATAAGTGCCAATTAAAAACATTAGATGTAATTTTTTTTTATACGAACTTTATGTCGGTTTTATTAGTGGAAAGACTTTGCACATAATTCGCATCTTCATGGAATATGGGCATCTGTTTAGACACTGGTAAGTATTTTTATCTGGCAAGCTATAAATAAGTGGGTCTATTATGATGTGCGAGTCCCACGTTGGGCGCCACTAAGAACTTTCTTGATTTGATTACGGATTTAATCAACTGAATTTATGGTAATAACACAATGTAAATAGTGATATATATGTGGTCAAATATTTAAATACCATTACTCGTGATGGTCAACGTTGTCTTAAGAAATACTTACTATCGGCCCATGTTTGTGTGCGACTAACGGTAAATATTGGTCGACGTGCACTAAATAGTTCTAAAAATTTGTGTATATAATAATTAGGTAAATTGCGCGTGTATAATATAGGTAAACTTTGAGTAGGAATAAATATATCATCATTACTTGACTTAAGAGAGCTTCATATATTATGTATAAACAGAGTTATCGTCGAGTTTTCTGTCCTCTTTCAATATTCTGATCCTAGGTCAAATGCGAAACAACATAAGCTTAGTATCTTTTTTTTTTCTAATTTGCCGACGACGTAGTAATCTTATTTATATTATAAATGCGAAAATTTGTTAAGATGTTTGTATATTTGTCCATTAATCACGCCTAAACGCCGGTAGCTAAAAAAGACAAGTGTTAACATATTATAAATAATTCTTATTACCTCCAAAAAAATAAAAATTCCCGTAGGATAGGTAGCAGATTTTGGCATACAGATAAAAAGACTAAACGGATTTGAAAAAAATCTGGTAAGTATACAGATAAATTGTGGCTTGGATAAACACATGGAATATTTTCATTCCTGTAAAGAGTTCCTGTGGGATACGCATAAATAATAATGGCTTTGAATTTTTAAGTCCATGCAGATGGAAGTCTCGGACAGAAACTAGTTTTTAATAGCAGCTATTTATTATTTTTATATTATTTTTAGTATTAATTATTTCTACCCACCTAGCATATCACTACAATGTCGACTAAGAGAAACATGAAATCTCAATAGGATGAAATAATTAATATTACTTTATAGGAACAATATACATAAATGTTGATACATCCAACAGATAGCACAGGTGTTACACCTAAGACGGTAAGAAAGAATGTGATTGAAAACTGATCGCTCCAAGTATCTACTACGAAAGCTCAGTTGACACAACGTCTGGAAAGGTGATCCATAAGTCGTTAGTTAAATCCACGATCGTTTATCATTTTCCATTTCACATTGGTTCTAGTAGGTCGTCTAGGTAGTCGAGCATGTCAAGTCTTTAAAATATAAAAATATCTGTGTTCATCACACAAATAATTGTCCTGAGCGGGAATCGAACCCACGACCTCGTGCACGGAAGTCGGTTACACTACCGACCACGCCACGAGGCCCACCAGAGCATCACGCCTGTATTCTCCGAAGGGATAGGCAGGGGTGTATTACACACCCACGATTCGCCAGCTATGTTTGAGTCCCACGTAATAGGGGGTGAGCCTATTACCGTCTACTGGGCACATTTCCAAACTCCTGGCTGCTACAGAGAATTTTTCTTTTTACGAAAAAGCTCAATAGTACTGCCCGATCGAACCCGAGACCTCATGATCAGCAGTCGCTCACAATACCGCTGCACCACCGAGGCAGTTAATCACACAAAGAATTGTCCTATATGGGATACGAACTCATAACAGTCAGCACGGGGGTTGGTATCTAAACCACGATCATCTGTGCAGTCGGATAATATATTTAATATTAAGTAAGGATGTCGGTGTAATTTATGTTGTTTACAGAAATAACATAAATTATCTCTCAAGACTCAAGCCTACTTAGTTAGCAAACTCGCCGCTGTCAGTCTGTCTCAATACTTCGGCACGATGGCTTAATTAACAGTAAACCAAAGTTACTGCCTTTGTGGTGCAGCGGTAGTGTAAGCGACTGCTGATCATGAGGTCTCGGGTTTGATCCCCGGGACGGGCAGTTATTGAGATTTTTCGTAAAAAAAAAGGAAAAATGCTCAGTAGCAGCCCAGAGTTTGGAAATGTGCCCGGTAGACGTCAATAGGCTCGCCCCCTATTACGTGGGACTTAAACATAGCTGGCGAATCGTGGGTGTGTAATGCACCTCTGCCTACCCCTTCGGGGAATACAGGCGTGATGCTATGTTTGTGTTTGTGTGTTAAACCAAAGATATTCTAAATATAAATTGGATACTACCAAGTGGTATCTTTTAGTAACGAATAACGATGTCGCCGATAAAGAACTTAACAATTTGTAAAATTCAACCAAAACTTAACAAAATGGAGCTTATCAGAGTAACAATAGTCTGTGTTTATCCACGCCATAACATAGATATTTTTTTGTTAAGGCGGGAAGGAATGTACCTGTCGTTCGGGGCAGCGAACAGGGTTATGTAGGGCCCTCACTCACTAAAGAAACCCACCGTGTGTCGTCTCTCCGCCTGTGTTGGCGGACCACTGGTACTATGTTGCATTACTCCAGTGGTCCGCCAGCGGCTTATCCTTTCGGGTACCATGTACTGAGCGACGCATCCGCACACGGAGCGTCGCACCTTCGCGGGAGGCCTTGCGGGTGGCGGACGTTCCCCGGTCCACCCACCCGCAGCTTCAGCTAGGGCGGCATCAGGCGCAAGTACTCACGCCTGCGCGCCATAACACAGCCTGACCGTAATTAAAGTGGATGCCTTTTTAGGTACATACAACAACGAGACTGAGTACCTATGTAATTTACATCCTTAAACATTTTGATCTATATTTTAGCACTTGACATGCTCAGCTACTCTTAAAGTACAAATTATAATTTGTGAATAAGGAAATAGAGTATTTTAGTATGAGCGGGAATCGAACCTGTGTTCCTTCCTATCCGCGGAAGTGCGAGTTTGGATTAATGCATGTAAATGCATTCCGATAGATGGCGTTGGTCGTTAAGACAAATGTGATAAGGAGATTGGGTATTTCTAAAAAAATAGTACGGTAGCTCAGTGGATTAGAGCACATCCCCGGATAGGAAAGGATGCAGGTTCGATTCCCGCTCGTACTAAAATACTCTTTTTCCTTATTCAAAAATTATAATTTGTAGGTACTATTACCTCCTTAATTTAAAAAAATAAGCACATAATGTACCCATTTGACTTTAACCTCGTGACGATATGAAATAGGCTTATGAAATAATGATTTATTTGAATAATTTATCGGATAATAATAATATAATCTGCTTTAGCAAAGTTGTGTATATTGAACAGCATTAAACAAGAAAATAAAGAAGATGGCACCTTTATTTTTTGCACTAAAAACCCACCATGCGCTCTTACCCGCGTCAACTCGGCGGACCACTGGTACTACGTAAATTCTCTTTAGTGGTCCGCGCGGCGGCTAGCCTAATCAGGCTCCTTCTCACGTCCCCGCGCAAAGAAGATTGCACCTGGCGCAATAAATATATCTTTATGTTTTTGAGACGGTGCTACTGCTCTTTATTAGAAAACCTATATTATTTATAGCTTATATTATTTTTTATGATATTGTAGTAATATTCTAATATATACAGAACAAAAAAACGATGAGCTGGAGTCCCGCGAGGGTCTGCAGACAGGCCGGCGCGACGCTAGCGCTTGGGAAGGTCGGGCGACGCCTTCGGCTTCTGCATTCCCTATGCAGAATACCAGCCACGTCAAGTTCGAGCCGCCAAGTGTACCTGTTATATTTGTTCTTGGTGAGTACCACACAATGTTGTGATATCATTCTTAACTCTTCTCGATCAATGCTTCCATCAACCTTCATTTCGTCCACTCAGCAGTCATGTGCCATCTGTATCCTATGGCTCGCTGCAATTTTAACTCTTTGGTTTTGATAAAATACCTACTTTTTTTTTTTTGAAAAATGAAAAATATTCCTAACCGCACACCCTGTCGTTCGGGGCAACGAACAGGGTAGTGTGGGGCCCTCACCCACTAAAGAAACCCGCCGTGTCTCTCCGCCTTTATTGGCCGGCCACTGGAACTATGTTACATTCCTTCGGTGGTCCGCCGGTGGCTTACCCTTTCGGGTACCCTCTACTGAGAGCGCATCCGCACATGGAGCGTCGCACCTTCGCGGGAGGCCTTGCGGGTGCCGGACGTTCCCCGGTCCATCCACCCGCAGCCTCAGCTAAGGTGGCATCTGCAAGTATCTGCGCCTGCGCCGCGCCGGTCGCTGGCGGCAGTTTGGGTCAGCGGAAGAATCCTCATCCCTGGCCCTCTCCGCCGCTTCCATCCGCGAGATAACCTCCTCGCAGAAGGCAGCGACCGCAGCCCAATTCCTGTCACTGCCAAGCATCGCTCTGACGACGCTTGGCAGCGAGAGGTCCCCCCCTATTTCCACAGCGCCATCGACTGGACAATCCCCGCGTAAAGCCGTCGGCACGCATTGTTGGGTCCGTCTTTATTTGGCATGAGCCGTGCAAGGGCGGACGCTGCGCCGACTCGCCTCGGGGACAGTTGGCGGAAGTGCTTGCGAAAGCGCCACCGCCCGTCCAGCACCAGGCCCAGGATACTTAATCTGGGCCTGCACCCCAATCTGGACCCCGTCCACTGTGATCGAAGCGCCAGCAGGTGGCCGACGTCGGGGCCGATGGAAAAGTAGGGCTTCCGACTTGTCAAGGGCCACCCTAAGCCCCAGTGCCCCGATCCTCCTGACCACCTCCGAGGTCCCTAAGGTGGCCAGGAACGCCGCTTCCACGAAGTTTCCACCCCGGGCCACGACCAGCGTGTCATCCGCATAGCAAATGACCGCCAGCCCGGGGGGGAGCCGACAGCGCGGACCGAACCCTGTGGGACACCGCACGACATGGGTCTCCTCACAACGTCCCCTATGCGGCTCTCATAGACGACGCTGCGGCCCTCTAGATAGTCCGCCACCAGCTGCCTCAGGTATACAGGCACTTCGTGATACCGGAGCGCCTCCTTGATGCAGTTGAATGCAGACTATTAAATGCGTTGGCGATGTCAAGCGACAACGCCAACAGCATTTCCCCGCCGGTGACGACCGCCGCGGCCGCGGCCCTCACACGCATGATCGCGCTGACTGTCGAACGACCAGTTCGAAAACCGAACTGGGCGTCCGACAAGTCGGGCCCGACGTCACGCAGGTATTGTCAATGCGGGTAGCGAGGATTCTCTCCAGCATCTTACCCAACTCATCCAGCAGCACGATGGGCCTGAAGGCCCCGACCGAATCCGGCGTTCGGCAGGAGTATCAGCCTCTACTCCTTCCAGCAGTCAAGGAACCGTCCGGACGCCAGGCACGAGTCAAACAGTCCCCTGAGGTGGTCCAGAGCCAGGGCAATAAAATACCTACCTAGCCATCATCCTCGGAAATACAACAATACTCTCGCTCTGTCTCTTTCTCTCTACATAAAAATAATCAATCTACAAAATCCTTTATTTTTTTCAGAATAATCAGTAGTAACCCCTATAATTATGCCAAATTTCGTGAGGATAATTTAATAAGTTACCGCGTCAAAAGGCAACAAGCAAACAAACTTACTTTCCCCTACTTAATATGATTAATGCGAAAGTGCTTTTGTTTATTTGTTTGTTAGGTTTTCACGCCATAACAACTCAACCAGTCATGTGAAATTTCGCATAAATACAGTCCGAAACCCATTTATCCCGGATAAATGAACGGTTGCTGTGGGTAAGCAGTTTTAGCTTAGAGATAATTAAGTGCTGTAAAGTGTCATATTTATCTTCTGTAAGTACAAGTGGGTGAAGTCGCGGGCAGATTCTAGCTTATAATACATTAGTAAAGATAGGTATGCCAGTTTTGTTAACCGTTGGCGTAAATATACATATATATCTACTAAGTGAGTTTGGGGCAAATAAGAGTACCTACCTACATGTAAATGCATTGACGATAGATGGCGTTGGTCGTTAAGACAAAAGTGATGAGGAAATTCGGTATTTCTAGAAATGGTACGATAGCTCAATGGATTAGAGCACTTCCCCGGAAAGGAAGGGATGCAGGTTCGATTCCCGCTCGTACTGAAATAATCTTTTTCCTTATTTACAAATTATAATTTGTACCTAGGTACATGATGTTTGCTTATGAATTGAATTTGAAGGAACTAAGGTACCTACATATTTTTTGTTAAGGCGGGGAAAATGTTCCTAACCGCACACCCCGTCGTTCGGGGCACCGGACAGGGTAGTGTGGGGCTCTCATCCACTAAAGAAACCCGCCGTGTGCCGTCCCTTCGCCTTTATTGGTGGGCCACCGGAACCATATTACATTAATTCAGTGGTAGGAACTAAGGTACCTGAGGCAAATGTAGGGCTCACTTTCAACATATTGCGCTAAAATATGTATATTTTGATATCGCGGTACATCTATCTTCGTCATAGAAAACATACAATAACAAAAATATAGTTTAATAAACTAAAAAAACACACGCTTTAATAGCTAAGTTAAATTAAAAAACAGAAAATAATTTTTTGAAATATGTTTTAGAATTTTTGTCAATTTATTTTTTGTTCGCGCATCAAGCAAAATCTGCTGAACGGATTATAAAGATTTTTTATAACTTCTGGTTATACTTAAAAATTATAAGTACCTATTAACTTGCTAATACTGTATCGGGAACCTCTTTTTTGTTAAGGCGGGACAAAATGCACCTGTCTTTCTTTCTTTTATAAAAGACAACACCGTTTAGTAAGGAATAATCCTTGTATCGCTGGAGACTTTACAAACATACAATTTCACGGACACAAAGTACACTCAGACTCAGAACAACCATTTGTGGATGCCCCAAGGGTTGGTCTGTGTGGGAATCGAACCCCTAACACTGGGACAAGGCCGGTATATAAAGCACTCCCCCATCTGTGCAGTCAATCCTAATCACACATCCCGTCGTTCAGGGCAACGAACAGGGTAGTGTGGGGCCCTCACCCACTAAATTAACCTGCCGTGTGCTGTCTCTCCACCTGTGTTGTCCCCCTGGAACTGGTAGACATTACTTTAGTAGTAGTGTATCGGGAACTTGGGATTAAACCGGATCAGATGTGAACATATCCACATAATACACGCTGTCTCTTTGGTTGGTACTGCCTCTGTGGTGCAGCTGTAGTGTAAGCGACTGCTGATCATGAGGTGTCAGGTTCGATCCCCGGGTCGGGCAGTGTTATTGAAATTTTTCAAAAAAAAGGAAAAATTCTCAGTAGCAGCCCGGAGTTAGGAAATGTGCCCGGTAGACGTCAATAGGCTCGCCGCCTATTACATGGGACTTAAACATAGCTGGCGAATCGTGGGTGTGTAATACACCTCTGCTTACCCTTTTGGGGAATACAGGCGTGATGCTATGTTGTTGTTAACGTAAAATTTGAGGTATAATATTTTGTGAACAGGAGGTCCGGGCAGCGGGAAGGTGACCCATTGCGACAACCTGATGCAGGAGCGGCGAGGCGTGGTCCATATCAACATGACTGACCTGCTGCAACAGTACGCGATCGGAAACGGTAATACCTAACTATATTCAATACTTACACAATAGATCGATTACATGTGCTAAAATTAAAAAAATACCTAACTTGTCTATTGGTTCCGGCTTTCCTCCGAAACTGTTAAGCCAGGCATAGCTGATGTTGAACATTGGATGAAAATTATTTTAGTTTTTATTTTATAATAACTAATGAGTGCGCTGGTCGCGAACTTGAACTACCTACTCATGACATTGTATTCAGATTCAAAAACAATTTAACGACAATATAAGTTTTAAAAAGTTATTATATAAATATTTAGATATTTTTATATAAATTTTTGTAGCATTTGACATGCTTAGCAACATACATTAAACACAAAGTGAAAAATGTGAAATCGAAAATAACAGTCACGAGCAGGATTCGAACCTGCATCTCCTCTGGATACCGTCCAGATGCTTTGCCAATTCAGCCATCGTGACCCTTGCTCCTGACTGCTAATCTCGATAACGCATTCATACTTAACGTCTTTGGGTGACGCAGACGCCATCTGTCGGAAGTATTTTCATACATTATACCGACCAGGTAAACTTAATTTTACAATTAAGATTTTACCTAATAATGACGCAAACCCTATAAATATTTAGATATTTTTATATATATTTTTAGCATTTGACATGCTTAGCAACATACATTAAACACAAAGCGAAAAATGTGAAATCGAAAATAACAGTCGCGAGCAGGATTCGAACCTGCATCTCCTGGATACCGTCCAGATGCTTTGCCAATTCAGCCATCGTGACTCTTGCTCCTGACTGCTAATCTCGATAACACATTCATACTTAACGTCTTTGGGTGACGCAGACGCCTATATCAAGCTTGTCAGTGTATAATACAGAACTTCCTCTACAGAGAAAGAAATAGAATAGCCTAAAATGATTATTCCGCTTTTCCTAGCAGTGTTATTCTGCTTTATTTTATTTTCCTTACGTATATATCTGAAATACCCGTGGAACAGAGTAGGGCGTGGGTGATATATTTTAATATAATCACCTAGTGGTGGTGATACACTATGTTATAGTTAATCTAGTCCTAGCACCTTCCCACGTAATAAACTCGATACAAAAATAGTCATCATGGCAACTCTTCATCTGATGATTCATTCATTCATATAATGTTTAAAAATAAGTTTAATATAAGATATTTAATTAATGTTGTATGCTTAAATAGCGGGACATAGCGAGATCTTTATATATTATCTTGTACACCTTTATGTATTTTACCTATGCCCACAATAAATGAATTTAAATTTGAATTCATTCATTCATTCCTGTGATACTACATTTAAGATAATGTTACCTAAACATAGCCGAACACTGTCTTTTAAGTCACAGGATATCCTAGTTTAAGAGACAGGTTTACTAATTGTGCACACAGTTATCAGCTACAATTTAGGAAAACTGTTCTATTATACATTCACCAGATGTTTTTTTTTGTTAATTAAAAATAATCTGTAATTCTTTTGGAAATAAATATTATTATTATTATTCTCTTTATTTATTTTATATCACATTATATACATTTTTAAATATATTATGAAAGGAAACAAACACTCACACAAACATACTAACATACTTATAATTGTTGAGTCAACATCCCACATGTCGGTAATCTCGTGAGCTAAATCCAAATATTTCATTTGCTTTTCTTTTTCAGCTTTCACGAGATTCTCGTCATGCGAAATAGTGACATCAACAATTACTGCACGGCGCTCTGATCGGTCTATCACTACCATATCACATAGGCCGTGTGGGGCCGGCTTTAGAATTGTCCCACCCCTCTCCACTCATGGGAGTCGTAAGAGCTGACTGAGGGATTACCGGGGGAGTGGGCAGCAGCACTCCCTCGAGTATTGACAACATCTACTGCGATCGCCAACCCGTCTGCCAAGCGTGGCGATTACGGCACTATCCCCTATATGAGCGAAACACATGTTGTGGCGTTCTCTTGGGGAGGCCTATGTCCAGCAGAGGACTTCGAAAGGCTGATGGATGGATGGATGGATGGCACTTTAATTTCCACCAGATTGTATTTAAGAGCAAGTTGCTGGTGAACAATCCTGGCTACCTGGTTATGTCTGTGCAAATAATCGCCGTTGGCAAGACGAGTACAACCGGAAACAATATGCCTGAGTGATTCTCCGGAACGGTGGCATGCCCGATAGATGTCAACCGTACCATCTTTCAGGATATATTTTCGGTAGTTATTCGTCATCACAACTTCATCCATTATTGCAAAGACAAAACCTTCTGTTTCTCCGAAGAGATCACTGAATTGCAGCCAGGAAACAGATGCTGCAAAATCAAAATCAGGCCCATGTAAGGCCCGATAAAAACGTCCATGCAGCTCCTTGCTCCTCCATACCTCCCAGTGGTCCTCAATGCCAAGCACTATAGGCTTGTGCCAGTTCTCTTTAGCCAAAGCAAGCGGGGTAAATCCTTGATCCACTCTAACTACATCACGATGCACGTCCGTGTCAGTATTGAGAAAATATTCTCGGAGGTTGTATACCTCGCGGTTATGAAGGGTTTTGATGTTTAAAAAACCACGACCCCCACATCTCCGTGGGATATACAACCTCATTACCGATGAGCGCGGGTGGTGCATTCGGTATGCAGTCAGAAGTGAGCGGACCTTTCTATCAAGGATATCAAGTTCAGCCTGAGTCCATCTGAGTATGCCAAAGGAATACATCAAGACAGGCATGACCCAACTGTTACAGGCACGCACCTTGTTGCCGCCAGAAAGTAGACTATTAAGTACTTTTCTTAAGCGGCAAATAAAAGCGCTCCTGCCACTTTTGTTTCATGGCTGCCTCAGAGATGCATAACGCCTGTGACATACCCAGATATTTGTAGGTCTCGGTAGCAGACAGAGATCGGAGTTGTGTGGAATCTGAAAGTTGCATTCCTTCAGATTCCACAACCACACCTCGCTTTACATGTAAGACTGCACATTTATCCACACCAAACTCCATTCTGATAGACTTACTAAAGGTTTCAGTTGCCTTAAGTAATGCCATCAGTTGGGGTCTGGTGGGGACAAATAACTTTAAGTCATCCATGTAAAGAAGTTGAGATAGACCCCGACTCTCTTTCCGCAACCGATAGCCTAGGCCTGAATTCTCTAGTAAAGTACTAAGAGGATTCAGGGCTGGGCAAAACCACAATGGACTGAGGCTGTCCCCCTGAAATATACCCCACTATTGGTGCGTCATCTACCCGAAGCCAGCGACGATCTGGATAGCAAAGAAGGCACGTAGAGTTGCATCAATTTTATACAACTCCAGTACCCTCAAGATCCATGTATGGGGAACAGAGTCATAGGCTTTCTTATAGTCTATCCAGGCCGTCGCCAACTCTTTCCGGCCATGACGAACCTGTTGGCTTATGACCGTGTCAATAATAAGGAGCTCTTTAGTTCCACGTGCCCCGCTCCTACATCCATTTTGAGATTTGGCCAAAATAGAATTATTCACAATATGTGAAGAAATTTTTACTGTCAAAATGGATGTAAGGAGTTATTATCATTATTATTATTATTATCTCTTTATTTACATTATATCTTACAATTAAATACATTTCTAATATAAATATTATGAAAAATAATAAAATATTTAAAAATATAAAAAGTGTGTAGACTAGACCCACCGGCAGCGGGCACAAGGGCCAAACTGCCAGTGGTTAGGGGCCCAGAGACAGGAACTTCCTCACGATGCGTGCCGTGTCCGTGTATTTATTATTATCTGACGGGATAAAAACCACATTACATCCTTTTTTGTGCTCCGGATTATATGTACGCCAAACATAGATAGATATTTCCTCCGAAACTGCTAAGCCAAAAAATCTATTTCGGATAGGATTTCTATTATTAGGTAGGTATAAGCGTCGCCACGCTAACAGCCGGTTTTACCTTCCCTCTGCATTAGATGTTTCACATCAAAAAATATAGGTTCCGTTCCGGATAAGTAATCACCAACGTATCATATACTAAAACCTTCTCCGAAACACGATGCATCTTATGGTATAAGTATTATTCCGATCGGTTTAGTAATTTTCGCAGTATAACCGAAAAAAAAAATCGGCTGTCCATTTATTAGTATAGAATATGAATTTAATTCTATAGTTTCTAGCCTTCACATGTCGTGACCATCACCTTAGTAAAAGCAAACATTTAACTTAAATACCTACTACATATTTTGTAACAATAATCTTTGAAAGAATGCAACAATCACAAAGGTCATTGCGATATTTCTGTTAATTATACATAAATAGTCTATTATATTGTGTTGTGCACGCTTGTCGCTGCATATAATTTCAAATACGTTTTTATATGAATTCAGTGGCCACAAATGTAGGTATAATATAATATATATAATACCCAGATTAATACCACGGTGGCGGTTGGCAAACCTAGGAAAAAAGGACAGGACGCGTAAAAACATAGAAAAAAAGATGTCCAGTGTTTGGTTACCAAGTTGACAATAATAGTCAGATTCAGATTCAGATAATTTATTTGCATAACAAAGGTACATAAAAGGTGATCAAAACAATGATAATGTTCACTGAATTATTACCTCTATGGGTGTGCAAATTTATAAGATATATGTAATAATGCAATATTAGACATGCATTTGTTGCAAACAATAATATAGAAATTAGTTCAATTCAGTGGTTACTACTAAATTTATGTCAACAATACAAGTCAGTTACAAAAAAATTAATATAATGTCAGTTACAAAAATTAGAATAGGTATATGTCAAAATAATCCTAAAATTTATCATTTAGAAATTCCGGTAAACTATAGTAGCATTTTTCAATCAGTAGTTCTTTTAAACGTCGCTTAAATATATCTAGGTTACATTCTTTATATCTTTTGGCAGTTTGTTGTATATTATTGGAGCCATATTGAAAACACTCTTATGTAATAAAGCTGTATTATGTTTACGTAAACAGAGTCGATTTCTGTCTATTTGTTGTCTTTTGTACGTCTCAGATGCCATTCTAAATAAATGTAAGTTTTGTTTAACAAATACAGCAACCTCATATATATAAAGAGAGAGCAGTGTTAGGATACAGTGCTTCTTAAAATAAGGTACACAAGCTTCTAAGCCAAACATCGCTGTTACACAACGTTTTTGTGCTTTTAAAAATTAAGTTCTTGTCTGTAGAGTTTCCCCAAAAAATAACACCAAACCTCAGCAGAGAGGCTACCAAGCCATAATAAGCTACTATAAGAGTATTTAAGTTCACTCTATGAGCAATTCTGTGCAGGGCATATGCTGATTTACTTAATTTTTTACAAAGATTTTGAATATGTGGTTTCCCCGTTAATTTCTCTTCTATAATTAATCCAAGGAAGTTCGTATTTTCAACTATTTTTATAATATTATTATCAAAATGTATTTTAAGTTTACTTAGAGTTTTCACACATTGACTATTTTAGTGCATTTTGCATCAATTTGGTTTTTTTCTATGTTTGCTTTTAAATTGTTGTTAGCTAACTTCATAACAGAGTTTAATGATTTATTAATATCAGACTCATAAGTTAAGATATCATTACATTTGACAGTGATATCTTTTTTTTTTATTGCATGTAGTGGCAGCCGAGCCACGGTCCACCTGATGGTAAATGGTAACCGTCGCCCATGGACTCGACTATACCAAGAGTATTGTCAAGCCGCTGCTCACCACTTCATTTCACAGATGAAATTAAATATAAACGGCTATCTCCTGCTACAGCCAAAACGCAACGATGTGCTTCATGGCTCACATGGTCACACGGGAGATGGTGGTACAAACCCGCTCGGGCCCGATACCAAGTGAGTACTCCCACTTGGTACCTAGCCCTACCACCAGTCATGCAATGGATGATAATTGCTTACTTCCCTTAGTCGCCTCATACGACACCCGTAGGAAAAAATGGGGTGGTGACACTTGTATTCTTAATCCGTCACCACACGGACAACTCGTACTATCATCAGCAAAAAGGGCAATAGGATTTTCTGTCGCATTAGGTAAGTCATTATATAAATTAAGAAAAGTAAAGGCCCAAGTACACATCCTTGTGGAACACCATAGTGAATTTTACGCTCTGTAGAGTAATAAACTTCTTCTTGTTTGGTTGAGATATTTACACGCGAGACTTCGGTATATTGTATCCGGTTTTTTAAGTAAGTCTCTATGAGATTCAGCACGTTACCTCTAATCCCGTAGGCAAAGAGCTTTTTTAGTAGAATGTCATGATCCACATAATCAAATGCCTGCGTCATATCCATATAAATAGAGCACACAGGTAATCTATTGTCAACATTAGTCATTACAAATTTTAAAAAGTCATATATGGCCATATTTATACTTTTATTTGCTCTAAAACCCTTTTGTTAATTTGCTAGTATGCTTTCCTTTTCAAGGTAGTTTTATATCTGAGAATAAATATATTTCTCAAAAACTTTAGATATAACCGATACTAAGGCTATTGGTCTGTAGTTCACAATTTCTTCTCTACTTTCTTTTTTATAAACTGGTTTAATTTTAACTATTTTCAGCTTATTAGGGAACACGCCAGCTTCTATAATTTTATTTAGGATATAGCTTAATGGATGACATATATGCATAGCTACATATTTTATAACATTTGTTGATATTTCATCAAAACCTTCACTATTGGTACTTATTAACTTTTTTATTATTTGAAATATGTCGTGAGGCGTACAGGTTTGCATAAACATAGAATTTGTCTTAGTATTTATATTGATAATATGTTGAGTTATGTTTCTATTAGGAGTTATTTTGTCAATAAAATAGTTGTTAAAAGTATTTGCAATTTCACTGGAGTTATCAATAATTTTGTTATTACATTTTAAATGAATTACTGTCTGCTTGGGAAAATTATGTCTTATATTATTTATTAATTTCCAAACAGCTCGTGTTTTGTTTTGTGATGTATTAATTAAATAATTATTTTGTGAACACTGAGTTAATTTTATAACTTTTTTGTATTTCTTTACATATTCAATAAGTTTTTTTTTTATTAACAGTTTTTAGCATATTATCAAGTGTATTAAAAAATATTAAAAGGTTGCTGTGTTGAGGTACTCTATAGATACAGATAATAATCATTTTATAGTTTACAAATTCAATTGCACAGCATTCAAAACTCAATGGAGCTGATAACAAAGTAGTATCTGAAATAGTCATATATGAAATGCCATTTTTAACAAAAATACAAGACCCTCCCCTTTTTGAGTCAATTCTGCTAAAACATGCCGCCAAACAGTAATTCGGTAATATATGGACATCTTCATATCCTGACATCATAAAATGTTCAGTTAGACACATCACGTCAATATCCGTTTTTTTTTCCTTTAATTCCTTTACTACTTTTCTTTGGTGTGCAGCATGATGAGATTATGGGACTGTTAGTTATTTTTTGAATGATACTATTTTTCTTTGCTAAGTTGATTATTTCCTGTTTTAAAGTTATGTTTTTCTAATGAAAGAGAGTCAATTTCTTGATTAGCAGATTTAAATTTTTGGGTGAGAGATTGAACTTGTTCCTTTAACTCAATGATCAAATCAATATCCTCATCTGTGGACATATACGGAACACTATGACTAGTGCCATCTAGTGTTTGATTAGAGTCAACACTTCCATTTAATGTATCTCCCTATATTCAATGAATGCCTACGCGTTATTTTTCTGTATGTAATATTCTCTACGAAATCCATCTCAGTAATCAATTATGATAATGTTTAGTTATAAATTTATATCTTAAATTAAATATGTATCTGTGGTATATCTTGCAACAATGGAAAATATAAATATTACAAAAAGAGCAGCCCACTGCTTTATCTGAACCACCATCAAAAATTGTCGCTTATTACTGACACTCTTATTGTCGCATACGCCACGCCAACATATTCGTGAGTTGCAAAATTAGTGATATCATTTGGCATTAAAACAATTGACTGCTGACTGCTGGTTAAAGTTTTGAATAAAAAACGGTCTCATCTTTTGGAAATTTTGCATAGAACTGTTTTCATAACACTCTTTTACCACTGCTAATAATTTTTAAGGATAAGATTGTTACCAAAACAATATCACAGTATCACAAAAGCACCTTTGTTTATTGTAATTTAGATTTATAAATTATTAGTACAGTACGTAAACGTTTATGACTTTTTGTTATTTTTGTTTATGGAATTCAATTTGGCACTAGATAACACTATCACGAGGTCCCACTGGACTGGAGATTTGAATGCACTTTAGTTTATTATCAAAAAACGCAATTATTGAATTTTAATTATGAAATTAACACAGAGCTAACAAAACTCGTAAGTTCGTGACAAAGCGCCATCTGTCCAAGTCCTCCACTTAATCCACGGCACCTTTAGTTGCAGTGTCTTATTTGTTAAGGCGGTAAAATCATGTCCTCCGGGGCAACGAACAGGGAAGTTTGGGCGCTTGCCTACTGAATAAACCCGTTGTTTGCCGTTTCTCCGCCTGTATTGGCGGATCACTGGAACTGTAAGAGTGCATCGGGGGGTCATCTTCCAACAAATTTCGACGCCTAAGGTGGATGGTCTACTGGCCACACCTGTGTCTTCACACAAAGGCGGTGAGACGCCATCTCCCGCTCCCTGCTGGCGGAGCGATTCGGCGTGGGCTAACGACTGGAGTTACCGCTCCGCGGTCTCATTTAGCGATATTATGGCAAATAGACGACCAGCACCTGTCGCTTCCAAGAAATTGTTGGATTACGGCTGCCAACGACAGATCTCTTCCAATTACCATCGACAGTGCATGGCGCTGGGGCCCCAAGGCGGGGCATTCCTCCATACTCTAGCACACGTCGTCAACTTGCACCCTACACTCGTGATATCCGGGGGCCCTTTCTCTGGCAATTCGATATAGGTGGATCGAATTGACAGATAATGGGCCTGCGGACTTAGATTTGATAATTACTGAAGCATCAATAACCTGTACGTACCTGCGTCAATGTAAAAGTGAGGCTGCTGTGTCTTCTACTCAACCAGCTTTTTCCTACTCTGGGGACTGGTCCCTCCACCGCTGGATCACCGTCCTTCGAGCCTCTTCACGAGCTCTATCCAGACTCCTTGTGGAGATTTCTTTGCTCTCGGCCCGAGTCGTGCCACGGAACTAGTTGACCTCGGCCTGGAGAGGACAAGGCCCTGCACAGCATGGTAAGCCACTTCACCATATACCAATCAAGCATGAACTACCCGTATATGACGCATAAATTCTAAGCATCAAATTAATTCGTTGATATCACAGCGAAAATTTAAATCTATTGCTGTGTGTTAAAGCTTAGATTTCATTGATATATAGGCTATATTTTTACATTCATTGTAAGTGATAGTGTTTAATAATGTATAGAATTAGACATTGGTATTCTTAGAAATATTAGTTCTATAGAGCGTGGTACTATTATTTTGTAGAATTATAATTATCTATGGTTTGAGCTATGAAGGGAATTGATAAGTCGCAGTTTATGTAGTTACTAACTGCGCCCCGCGGTGTCACCAGCCTTTTAAAGAATTTTAAACATTTTTAAAATGGAGAGTGGTCTCGTCCTTTCTGCAACCCTTTGTTTTCGTTGAATGGTAGAAATCAATAAATTAGCTAATTTTTTTTATATCATCACACCATCTCCCTTGCGGGGTAGGCAAAGTGCCAAAAAGCTCTATTCTGGCATACATCTTAAGCTTCCTCGACATTCATAATTCTCTTCATACACGCTTGCTGGTTTCGCAGGCTCCTGACTCAATACATGACCGATTTGGTCTAGGTAGGTTAGTTTCGGTCTCCCCCTGCACTTACGAGCCCTCGCACATTGAGCCACTAGAGGCGACCACACTAGAACGACTAGTGGCCGCCACAAGTTGCCACTGAAAGCCGCATCCAGCCACCAGTGGCTGCCACTGGTGGCGCCGTGAGTGGTCTGACTGAACCACTGGTGGTCGCGTTTAGTAGCGGTGACTGGTGGCCACAATGTGCGGAGGCTCTACATCCTTCCACATTCGTATTGTATATCTTCTTAACCAATCGCTCGTCCGGCATTCTTTCCACATGTCTGAAACATCGGAGCATTCCCTTTCGCATCTTTACACCATTACTCGCCTTTTTTTTGCTCTCTTACGTCGTTGTTAATTCGTCGTTCGTCTTTCATTCCTCGCAAAGCTTACATACCTAATTAGGTTTTTATTGGTAACCAAAGGCACAGTGAACATATGCGATATATGTCTCAGCGTGATGTTCATTTTTCGTAGTATAAGCGCGTATAAAAAATATAGCTTTATCTGTACCTATCTGTAGATACAAAGTTCTATTATAAAGCTGTAACGGAGCAATCTGTACATACATTTAAGATATTTGAGAAATAACTGCATTAGGATACTGAACACAAAACATTTTTGTAGATTTTTTTCCGTTTGTATGTTTATCTGTGTATTTGTTCGTACATCACGCAAAAACTACTGAATGGATTTGGATGAAACTTTTTTGTTTGAAAACTTGTTTGGACTTAAAAATTACGTTTTATTCCGCTACTATATCAGGAAACTGAAATTTAAAAAAAACTTATCTGCGTCGCAGCCGCGGGTGAAGGCTAGTTATATTCTATAGAAAGAAGTATAAATATACCGAAAATGGCGGGCTATTGTGTATTTTTGCTATTCATCATTCTAAACTCTTTCATGACGTAGGTCGGTATGTGTAAAAAGCCTATTGTAATGTTTCACAAATTTTCGTACCTAATGACTTTAACACGTACCTACTCGTATTTCTGTAAACATGACTACGTCATCCGGTACAAATATCGGGCTAGTTGCTGTCGGCATTTTACCGTGAGTATCTAGGTACACATCCAAAAAATAAGATATTTATGAGTAAATATTTTAATTTGTAGGTATATCAGATTTTTTAATGAAAATTATATCAAATGACGTAGAATAATTTCGACACTACAAGAATATATTTTCGTTTTTAAGGTAGCTACATAATCCCATTGAAAAGTCGTGGATAGGGATTTCCTTTTAGCGCTTTTTTAAAATTTTGAAACTATCACTAGGCTTAGAGTGCACTATAGAACCAAGGATTCACTTTTAGCGCATTTTTTTTTTCATTTCGAAACTCACTACACTTGCACTAGAGAACCAAGGATTCACTTCCCGCGCATTTTTTTAAATTTCGAAACCTTTACTATACATACTTAGCGTGCACTACAAAATAATTTCTATATAGAAACTGGTGGACTTTACAACACAAAAACTGACACAAAATACGTGTATTAATTCAGGCTCAGAAGAGTAATTTCTCTGCTCTTCAATACTTCATGGCTGGCACGTTACCACCAGTCTACTGGCTAGGAATCCTTACTTACTTATGTTATAAATGTTATTGGGATATTTAGATATTTTTATATATATTTTTAGCATTTGACATGCTTAGCACTATACATTAAACAGAAAGGCGTCACCCAAAGACGTTAAGTATGAATGTGTTATCGAAATTAGCAGTCAGGAGCAATTGTCACGATGGCTGAATTGGCAAAGCATCTGGACGGTATCCAGGAGATACAGGTTCAAATCCTGCTCGTGACTGTATTTCACATTTTTCACTTTCTGTTTAATGTTATAGGGAGTTTATTTTTTCGTTACGCTTTCTCACCGCAACTACTTGACTATCATATAGTCCAGTCCGGAGCTCAGAGAAGGCATAGGAAATTTTTTATTCCGGTAAAATGATTCGTTTGTGATAGCTGTTATTGCATGGAAATAATTTATGTGCCGTAGCAGCGATAGCCTAGTTCGAAAACTAACGACTGCAGAGACAGTGGTAACGAGGTCGATTCCGAGTCCATTGCAAGGTTCAGACTTCGTACGGCACACACCCTTGACTTTTTGAGATTTTTCGAAATGATGTGTTTTTGTTTATAATTTATCATTGCTTGGCGAAAAAATATCGTGAGAAGACCTGCATCCCAGAGAGATTTTCTTGACGACTTGTGAAGTCTGCCAACCCGCATTGGGCCAGCGTGGTGGACTATCTCCTAATAGTGGGCAAAGTCGGGTAAATATATTAAAACTCATCATCATTAAGACGTATTTATTGTGAAATAGATATGCAAGATTTCGGCACACTATCAAGTAAGACGGTGACTGAGGTTCTGATGCTGGAGA
The DNA here is from genome assembly GCA_948253155.1 of Leucoma salicis. Lineage (NCBI taxonomy): Eukaryota > Metazoa > Arthropoda > Insecta > Lepidoptera > Erebidae > Leucoma > Leucoma salicis. The sequence goes on from OX411806.1 coordinate 27,651,195, forward strand.
TGAAAATGGCGCCCACTGCCAAGACGTACCTCGTGTCGGGGTACCCACGATCAATGCGAGACGTTGCCGAATATTCGGATAAGGTAAGTTTAATTCAAATTATTTTCAAGTACTTAATATTAATGGTTTTCAACTGAAAAAGAAAGCTTTACTGCAAGAGGGACTCGAACCTCCGTCCCTTCCAATCGGGGGAAGAGCTTTAGACTAAGCCATCGCAGTAGCCGACGGCTACACCTTATATCCACTTCATAATTGCTTTAGATGTTACGACATACGCTATTTATCGGATGCATTTACATACATTCCAATATAGTAAGTTTAATTTGGGCCGTGTGGTGCCGGCTTTAGAATTGTCCCACCCCTTTCTACCCACGGGAGTCGTAAGAGCCGACTGAGGGAATACCGGGGGAGTGGGCAGCAGCACTTCCTCGAGTAATAACAACATCCACTGCGATCGCCAACCCGCCTGCCAAGCGTGGCGATTACGGCATTATCCCCCATGACGAGACCACGAGACCGCTCATTGTGGCGTTCTCTTGGGAGGCCTATGTCCAGCAGTGGACGATGAAAGGCTTATGGAAGTTTAATTTTGTAATTAAAATTCATACTATAATTACTTAATATAGGTAAAATGTTGTTTCTATCAGCGTGAATGCGCCAGCTCTGGCCCGGGGAAGTACCCCCTCCAGAAGATCGTTGTAAAGCAATACCTACTATTGCTTTACAACGATCTTCTGTCATGATCCTATTGTCATGTTTTCTTTGGTGTAAAGTGCTCATAAGCTAGTTATTGCGAAGTTCCGCCCCCAGTTGTAAACTAGGTGTTCAAATCCTTACTAATATTATAAATGCGAAAGTGCGATTTCCTTTGCAGTTGCGAGACCTTTGTTTTTTTGTCACGCCTCTACGTCATAACAACAGAAACGATTGGCACTTATAGCTCAGAACCAGTTCTCAAAAGAAAAGCCCCCTTAGAATGTGATTCACAAAATCGCATCGACATCGTATCGTCTTATTTGTGATTGGTAGAGACATAGACGCGTGATGTCGCAATAATCGCTCAACCAATCACGACAATCTTTCAAGATCAGGGGGGTTAGGCAGAATCTCATATCTCACATGTCGATCGTATCGTGATCACTGTGATTGGTTAAGAAACCGACACGTGATGTCACAATAACCCGTTGGCCAATCACGGTGATCTCTCAACCAATAACAGTGATGATACGATCGACATGTGAGATATGAGATTCTGCCTTACCCAGCAGTCTTTCAACCAATGACACACGATGCGATGTCGATACGATTTAGTGAGTTACATTCTACGGGCCAAGGACATTGACTTTTTGTATAGGACCAATAGATACGCTATGGGATAGCATTGTTGTACAGAGATCATTAGGTGTACCGTAGAAAGATATATTAATATGCTGTCGTCCATGCGGACAAAATCGCGGGAATTCTAGTACCTTCTATACTACCTAGTATTGATACATAGTATTATTAAGTCTATGATGATAATTATATTAATGATATGTATTATATTCGTGATAGAAGCGAGTACGCGTGTTACCGATCGCTCGAAGTGCTTATAACGCACTACACTAATGATAAAATGATAGTATGATTGCTATGAGTCCATATTGCGAACTAAAGTATGAACGTAATTAATGTGAAATTATATTACAATAATATTGATGATGGTGCAAATGTACAATGTGCGGTTGCACCGTACAATATGGATAGATTTCTTTATCTAATGGCATAAACGTTCTATGCTTGAGTCGTGCAAAAACTGTTAACCTTTACGGACTCTGGAATTGTACCTATTAGACGATATTGCGCTGTAACCACCTCAAATTAAGGTACACAGATGAGATGTTTCATACGCTTAACAGAGCTATAACTTACTTCCACCTTACTTTACCCATTTAGGGATAAAGCGTACGACTGTAACAAATTGCTTTAAACAATTAAATGTAATCTGGTCCGTCGAATAATATCATACTAAAATTTCCTAAATAACTATAGACATCGGTTTGTTACAATTTATTATAGTAGGTACTAGCTGCAGTCTGCTTTGAATTTAATTTAATTTTCTGCAAAGCACCCTTTTTTTTGTTAAGGCGAGAAAAAAATGTTCCTAACCGTACACCCCGTCGTAGTGTGGGGCCTTCACCCACTAAAGAAACCCGCTGTGTGCCGTATCTCCGCCTTTACTGGCGGGCCACCGGAACTATATTACATTCCTTCAGTGGTTCTGAAAAGCACCCTTAATATTTTTAGCAAAATAAAATAAGTTACTACATATAACATCAGCTATCTGCCAGGGCCGTCCCAATTAGTCCAGCCGTTTCTAATGTTAATCGGAACAAACGGACAGACAAATATTGTAACAATAGTTGTTTTGTTATATGAGTTGTATTATACTTCCATTCATAAAAAAGCTTTAACTTAGACATAGAAACAACTTCTTTTTATTGTTTATTTGTACGTATAGTATACATATATAGATATACACAATGCACGAGAACGTTCTAGACGTTTGCAAAAAACTTAATAATGTACCTATATAATAGTGAAGGGTAGGTTCCCCTTGATTTGAAACACCGCAAATTTCTTGGAAGGAAATTGATGATTAACCACCCAGCACGAATTGTTTGATGGATTCTATGTACAAGACCATTGTAGTGGTAATGAAACCACACTGATACTGTGACGTCACTCTCAGAACTTTGTGATACAATTGAAGTCGGTAAAAAGTGACCTATGAGTTCTTGCCGGCTTTAATACGGAACCCGGCCGCATGTGGCGATTGCAATCGCGACATTGGTGCTGTGGATACACTTCCCTCAGGTGCTATTATGCTAATTATTAGTGAATTCGATTTTAAATTATATCCTATGAAATATAATGATATATTTGAATTTAAAATACTTTTATGAATCGATGTTTTCCTTCACCTCACGTACGCGCTTACGTACACTGATATCTATGTAAACGTTAATTTCAATTATAACGTTATACTGTCCTTGACACAAATACAATTTTTTATCCTAAGCGGGTCTTCATCGATCGGTGGCTCATTACCTATAGCTTCAATAAATGTCTATTAATTAAAATGTATATATAATATGACTACGTGGCTTAGCAGCACCGTATGCAAATGCGGATCATGTGATGATGAGTTCGAATCCTCGGTCGGTCCAACGAAAAGTTATTAGGTTCAGAAAGATCCAGACTTGATAGTTGCTCATATCAGCCGGGATCAGTGAATATATTTGGTCCATGTATTGACGTACTAAGAATACAAGTGTCACCATCCCATACTTTCCCACGGGTGTCGTACGCGGCGACTAAGGGAAGTAAGCAATTATCATCCATTGCATGACTGGTGGTAGGGCTGGGTACCGAGTGGGAGCAATCACTTGCTATCACGGGTTGGTACCATCATTTTTTGAGATTTTTTTTCAGTTTGTTTGTTCGGAATTGGCGTAGAAACTGCTGAACAGATTTTGATGAAACTTTTTCATTTATTAGAATTAAAAACTGGTATGCTTACATTTTATCCCGCTACTACAATGGCAACCCAAGATATATAATCTGGCAAAGATTAGTAATATTACAAATCTCTGTAGACTTTTGGTGTTCGTTTGTCCAAGGAGACGTTAATTTAAAAGGCTAATTGTACCCTCATAAAATAGTATGCTCTAAAAACTACCTTTTCTGTCTAACGCTTTAATAAACGGATTATGGAATTTTCAAGTCGATTTGGTGATATATGTCTGTACCACTCGAATGGATTACTTCATATCTTCAAGAACGTCAACAGTCAGTTTTCTTTGAAGATTCCTTTTCAAATTGGCGTGACCTTAACTCTGGCGTTCCACAAGGTGGAATTCTTTCACCCCTTCTATTTTCCTTGTTCATTAATCTTATAAGTCATGATATTAAGTTTTGTGCGTATCACTTGTATGCTGACGATCTGCAAATTTATTCGCAGGCTAGGCCGGAAAATATATCTGTCGCAATCGATGAAGTGAACCGTGATCTAAATAACATATACAACTGGTCATCGCGTTATGGGCTGCGGATCAATCCTGCAAAGTGTCAAGCCATATTCATAGGAAGTCCACGAATGATGAGTCGACTAGATACGACTATTCTGCCTGCAATCGTATTTGATGGAACTACTATACCTGTTAGCTCATCTGTAAGAAATCTCGGTCTGTACATTGATTCTACACTTAGTTGGCAGAAGCAGGTTACCGAAGTCTCGCGAAAAGCAACTGGAGCTCTACGGTCTCTCTATCGCTTGAAGAATTTTTTACCCATAGACATTAAGAAAACGCTTGTGCAGGCTTTGATTGTTCCAATTATTGACTATGGTGATGTGTGTTATCTCGACCTGAATGCAGATCTCCTCAATAAACTTGACAGACTTCTCAATAATTGCATTCGATTCGTCTTTAATTTGCGAAAATATGACCATATTTCTTATTCGCGTACTCAGATTGGATGGCTACCAATACGACAACGACGGAGCTTACATGCATTGCTTACTCTCTTCTCTCTTCTTCACTCTCCCACTGCACCTACATATCTTACTTCTAACCTTCAATATCTTTGTTCTATGCACTCCAAAAACCTACGATCTTCTAATAATCGCCTTTTACACTGCCCGTCTCATAGCTCTGACACTGTTCACTCTTCATTTGCTATTCAATCTGTTCTGCTTTGGAATGCGCTCCCTTTGAAAATAAGGATGATGAATAGTCGAGAGAAATTCAAGGCTAAGGTGCGTCAACTTTACAGTAATAAATTATAACAGGCACTATTTAAAATTTCATTATTTTAGGCAGAGGATTGGTTCAGTAATTTAATCATAATGAACTCTAATTAAACTTACATTATTTTTTTTTTTTAGTATATATATATATTATGTATGTATTTATTATTAAGTATTTATATACCTAAGTATATTTATGTAATTATTTGCCTACCTAAATATTACTACTTACTTAAATATTTAGATATTGTTTTTACACCCACCTTAATATTTTCTTCACTGCCCTAAGGTTGGCTGGTAGAAAATGCCTTTGGCATTAAGTCCGCCTTTGCATACAAATTGCATGAAGTGTAAAAATAAATAAAATAAATAAATAAATATATCATACGCTACTCTGAGCCTCTTCTTAAGAAACAATATAAATAAATGATTTATTGTTAGGATTGTGTAAATACATAAATATTAGCTTTTACCCTCGGCTTCGCCTCAGTCCAAAGCAAGTTTTTAATTATATCTCAGGATATAGAGGCGACGTAAAATATATACCACTTTTTAAGTCTATTATAAGTAATAAAGGCTTAATGTCACATAGTTCCGGAGAGACACCACACGTCGGGGTTATTTAATGGGTGAGTGCCCACACTACCCTATTCGTTGCCCTGAACGACGGGGTGTGCGATTAGGTATTTTTTTCCAGTTTTAACAAATAAAGGTAACCAAGGGCTATCAAACAAAAAAGGATTCTCTATGGTAGAGTCATCAAACAAAAAAGGATTCGCTATGGTAGAGCCATCAAACAAAAAAGGGTTCTCTATGGTAGAGCCATCAAACAAAAAAGGATTCTCTATGGTAGAGTCATCAAACAAAAAAGGATTCTCTATGGTAGAGTCATCAAACAAAAAGGGAGTAGTGTCTGTGGTAGAGACTTGTTTCTCCCAGAGTGAATGGGCCGGCTCAAACTAAGAAGCACCACCCTCTCAAACAAGATCGTTGTAGTACCGTAGGGTCAAACCTCTCCTCGTCCCCGTCTCATTCTCCTCATTATCCACTTCATCATCTATTCTCTATCATCCTCCAATTCCCTTAGGGTTGGCAAACGCGCAGGTTATGCCTCTGGTCTTCCTACCGTCTATAGGCTACGGTAAATGTTTCAGGCTGCCCGTATGCTTGTTTGCCACTTTTTTTTTAGGCGGGAAATATTGCACCTAACCGCACACCCCTTCGTTTGGGGCAACGAACAAGGTAGTGTGGGGCCCCCACCCACTAAAGAAACCCGCCGTATACCGTCTCTCCGCCATCCACCCGCAGCCTCAGCTAGGGCGACATGATGCACAAGTACTCGCGCCTGCACCGCCCCAGTCGCTGGCAGCGGATTTGGTCAATGGAAGAATTCTCCTCCCTGGCCCTCTCCGCCGCTTCCTTCCGCGAGATAACCTCCTCGCAGAAGGCAGCGACCGTGGCCCAATTCCTGTCACTGCCGAGCATCGCCCTGACGACGCTCGGCAGCGAGAGGTCTCCCCCTATTGCCGCGACGAGTTCACGGCGCTGCTCGGCCCAAGTCAGGCACGACTCGAGCGTATGCCGCGTCGTCTCCTCGTCGCAGCCGCAATGGTGATAGCCCGGGGTCGCTTCCCTCCTTGCGACTATGTGCAGATATCTGCCGCAGCAACCGTGCCTCTACAGCACCTGCACCAGTCGGAAGGTAAGGACTCTGTGCTGTCACCCTGCCCACTCCTTCAGTACAGGCTGGAGCGCCCCTACGATCCCGAGACCGGCCCGGGGCGTCTCCAGCCACGGCCTTCAACTAGCCATGGCAGCTCAGCGGCGCGTCGCTCCGCTACCTGGCCACCACGCTGGGCAGGAGACGACTGTCCCTCGCCCGTTCTTGCGACGCCTGCTAGTACACCACGGCGAGCACCCCCGCCTCCAAGTCCCATGGGGAGGTTCCGGCCAATGCGCAAGCCGCTTCGGTCGACACCGTGCGGTAACTACGTGTGAGCCTGGACGTGGCGTCTCTTTGTGTCTCCAGAGAAGAGCTCTATTCAGCGCGTCCAGGGCCACACAGGTGCGCCGTTCAGTGCCATCGAACGGACCACCACGCGTAAAGCCTTCGGCACACATTGTTGGTTCCGCCCATATTCGGCATTAGCCGTGCAAGGGCGGACGCCGCGCTGACTAGCCACGAGGACAGTTGGAAGTGCTCGCGAAAGCGCCACCGCCCGTCCAGCTCAATTTGGACCCCGTTCACCATGATCGAGATGCCAGCAGGTGGCTGACGTTGGAGCCCATAGAAAAGTAGGGCCTTCGACTTATCCAGGACCACTCTAAGTCCCAGCGCCCCGATCCTCCTGACCACCTCCGAGGTCCCTAAGGTGGCCAGGAACGCCGCTTTCTTGAAGTTTCCGCCTCGGCACACGACCAGCGTGTCATCCACATAGCAGATGACCGCCAGCCCGGGGGGGAGCCGACAGCGTAACATCCACTCGTAACCGATGTCGCGAGATGAGAGAGATGAGCGGCCCAAGAATTAAACCCTGTGGGACGGTGGTTCGCCACCAGCACTCCAAGAAGACTCTGCAAGATGAGACGAAGACATAGTATCCACACAGGTAGCATCCCATACTAATGGCCTTCCCTTGTTCCCATGAATGACATCATTCAAAGTGCCGTGACGAGCTAAACAGCTAGCGTTCCTGATACATGTTGCCCGTGGTGACCCAAGCTATCTACATTATCGCTGCATGTACATCGATGTGGAATGACGTAGGGAACACCAATACGACGTGAAATGGCTATACGGAGTTTGTTGTTATCTAATCGCATGCATAATGCATTTGATGGTAGAGATTTTAACCAAAGACCAGACTCCCAAGACGAAACAGCTAAGAAAAAAACACGCTCTATAAGGCCACTGCACGTTTGTAAAAGATTATTCTGTACCAGCTCAGAAAGTGGCTTGTCCTACTGCTTTTGTAGGCTGTCCCATGGGGGTTAGCTGAGGCTGCGGGTGGATGGACCGGGGAACGTCCACCACCCGCAAGGCCTCCCGCGAAGGTGCGACGCTCCATGTGCGGATGCGTCGCTCAGTAGAGGGTACCCGAAAGGGTAAGCCACCGGCGGACCACCGAAGGAATGTAACATAGTTCCAGTGGCCCGCCAACAAAGGCGGAGAGACGGCACACGGCGGGTTTCTTTAGTGGGTGAGGGCCCCACACTACCCTGTTCGTTGCCCCGAACGACGGGGTGTGCGGTTAGGAACATTTTTTCCCGCCAAAAAAAAAAAAAAAAAAGGCTCCAAAGGCTCCAAGGCCCATGGGGGTAGACAACCCATCTGAGCAGACTATTTATGAGTCGATTTAGAAAATGTTGATTCATATTTAATAATAGATTCTAGTGATGAACATTTGAAAAGTTTAGAAATTTTAATTTTTAAGAGATAGAAGCTGAGATCAAGAGAGAGCCTCCTCTCTCTTCTTCTCTAAATAAGACATGAAGTATTGCTCTACGATTTCACATTCAAAGCCCTGTTGAAAAATTGAGTCTGTCTTCTTTTATTTTAGAGATAGAGTTTTGCTTTAAATTTAAATTGTTTTAAGATTTTTATAATTTTAAAAAAGTTACTTTAATGTGCAATTTACTGAGGTGTGTTAACGTTGTAAGTAATTAAAACCTAATACAAGATTACCTAATTTGAACCCAAAAGTACATGCAAAAGAAAATATTTTTACATTTGCCAGGTATTTCCCCACAAATTTGATTGAACATAATATTTTTCTCATTTGTGTGCCTGTTTCTAATTAATATGTTGCTTAATCTCATTCTTCTGCCTAGATCATCATTAATCTGGTTCATCAATTAATCAGCATAGTTTTAATCCTGAACTACTCGGTATAAATCAGTGCCTTTGATATTATGTTGTAATATGTATGGACCCAGACGTACTAAATATATCGGTATAAACAATCTAAATTAAAAAAAAATTTAACCAATGAGTTTCGAAGAATGACCCTCTGGGCCTTCATACACGATGGTAAAAAAATGGGCTCAATTATTTCAACAAGGCCGTGTGGAGCCGGCTTTAAAATTGTCCCACCCCTCTACCCACGGGAGTCGTAAGAGCCGACTGAGGGAATACCGGGGGAGTGGGTAGCAGCACTCCCTCGAGTATTAACAACATCTACTGCGATCGCCAACCAAGCGCAACCAAGCCTGCCAAGCGTGGCGATTACGGCATTATCCCCCATGACGGGACCACTCGTTGTGGCGTTCTCTTGGGGAGGCCTATGTCCAGCAGTGGACGTTAAAGGCTGATGGATGGATGGAATTCAACAAGGAAGAGAGAGCTGTGAAGATGACCCCCTCCTGGGCCGCCCAGTGACGGTAGTGTCCGAAGAAAATGTTTAAAAAGTTGAAAAATTAGTACTGGCCGATCGTAGTATTAAATTGTGGCAGATAGCAGAAGAGCTACAAATGAGTAAAAAACGAATTAGAGAAAGCGAAGATAACATAATCTGTATAATAATTTTACTACAAGCGTGGTGTGGCGTTACTATAGTTGTTATCTAGTAATGAATGTGTTATATATCCCCAAAGGTACAGAAGTTATGCGCGTGTCCGTTGTAATTTATCGTCGATTCAATAAGTCCCGTTGGGGTGGTAAGGTCAACAGCTTTCCACGTGGCGATTGAAACATGATTCATTTACACTTATTGTGATATTTTTTATTGTATTATGTTCTAGTAATCGGTGGTAAATAGTGTGACTAATCTTGGTTTTTGTTAGATTATAAATCTAAGCGTCGTCCGTGAAAGCATGAAAGTAACGTTTCGGGTAAAAAAGCAATTCACTAACGATCCTCCTACCGTTGTGTTTCGTATGGTGAGTGAGAGCGCCAGAGACCTAATTACCCTCCCTATCTTCCCCTTATTGTCTTTCCTCTTCACCTGCCATCGCTTTCCTTGGAGATGGCGACACGCGAGTAATGCCTCTGGTGTTGCTAGCATTTATAGGCTGCGGTAGCCGCTTGTCATCAGGCGGGTCGTATGCTTGCTTCCCACCCATGTAGTATTAAAAAAAACTTGTCTTTAATTTCTTTTTCAAACATATTGCGTCCGCAAGTAGAAATACCATATTGACATAATAAATAATACATGAATATTGATTAGGGAACGTAACCATACTACGTGACCTATTTTTTAAGATTTTTCGTCCCCTCCCTCCCCTCGGTGACCACTCGTAATATATGCCAAGACACCCCTCCCTGCCCTTAAAGTTTTTACGTAGTATTGACATGTATCATTTTTAATAATTTCGCAGACAGAAAGTGAAATAAATGAAAATAATTTGACTCGTATTCATCTTTATTAATACGGCTTTTACTGCATATTAACACTGCACGCATGCTTATACTAGTAACATAAATATTATGAAAAAAAAATATTTAAAAATATATTGCTACCGTAATTAACCAACGGTGAGTTTAAGAACCACTAGATAGGTCGAAAACGCACGAAATTTCTCTCGGCGAAATCAACTATACAATAAAATCAAACGAACAAAAATCTAAGCCACCCTCCCGCTCCTATAACTGACGTAGTGTCATAGTAGAAAGAGTGGGAAGTAAGTTATCTTCATACAAACGCACCGCGCGCGGCTTGTATGTGTGCGCCATAGTATCGTACGCACACTCTAACAAATTCTCGACCTGTTTCCCAGTACACCAGTCGGGGCTAACGCTGCACAAGGTTCACGCGTCACTGCTTTTCGGCACCGCTAAATAAATAAACATGGGTGATAATCGCATGAAAACTTATTGTTGTGTGTTTGGCTGTCTAAATGTCATGTCGTGTCGATTTCTCAGTATTGTAGGTATAGTGACTAAGTAATAATCGTAAGTAAAAATAATCTGTATTGTGTCTGGGTTCAGGGTTAGTGAGGTCGGTTTTACCTAAATGATTAAAAGTAAAAAATACAACTTCCCGGCCCTTGCCAATTTCTAGGCTCTGAATTAAAATTTAGCTAAAAGTGAGAACCCTGAGACAGGCAAGTATGGTAGGTAATTATATCGCGAGATGGGCCGGAGATAGCCTACTTCCCCACTCTTTCTACTATGGTAGTATTTTGAAGACATCATGTAGACATTACAGATAAATGATGGCCTGCATTAACAAATAATAATTATGTACCCCATAAGTAGTTCCCGTGGGATATGGATCATCATATATGTAGAAATTCATATAAAAACTTTAAACACGAATGGTAGTTGTAGAGATAGATCCTGCTTAGTACCGCATTATGTCCACACCTACCCACATATCGCTCTTAGAAAGCGATAATCAAAGCGACGATCAAATAAAAAATACATATTTATAGTACAAATTATTTGTGAATGAGGAAAAAGAGAACTTTAGTGCGAGCGGGAATCGAAAATCGAAATCCGTGGAAGTGCTCTAAGCCACTGATTTGTACTTTAATTATTTATATTTAAAAAAACAATTAAAAATAACAAGTTACAATGAAAGCGAGTTACTCATTCAAATAATTTTATTATAGGTATTATTGCGATTATCCTCATTCTGACAACGAATAAATCTACAAGGCTTTATCGATTTAAATTGAAACATCACTAGTATTGACTAATGGCGTGTTCCACCCAGGCGTGATTCATAACCTCCGGACAAGTGTCACGATATTTACGCGGCGTGACACGTTCAATTTATTTACCAACAGTCTATGGACTGTTATGACTTATGACTAATAGTACACAGTATCAAACCTGCATAATTATTAAATGGTGGTGGCTGGTGGTAGAGCTGGGTACCAAGTGGGTGTGCTCACTTGCTAACAGGCCCGAGCGGGTTGGTATCACCATTTCCTGTGTGACCAGCCATGAAGAAGGTGTGTTTTGGTTGTAGCAGGAAATAGCCGTTAATTTGTTCATTTCATATTGAGAAATGAAATGGTGAGCAGCGGCTTGACAGTACTCTCTGTATAGTTGAGTCCATGAGCGACGGTTTCCATTTACCATCAGGTGGGCTGTGGCTCGTATTTTACGCCCTACCACCAGTAATGCAATGGGGGATAATTGCTTACTTCCCTTAGTCGCCTCGTACGACCCTTAATCGAAAGAATGGGGTGGTGCCACTTGTATTCTTAGTCCGTCACCACACGGACAACCTCTTGGCTATACCTATAGATAATAATATCTTACTTCTTCTATCTATTATATGTATGTATTTACAAAAATAAAGTAATATATTGTATTATATCCGTAATCTGGTACCCATAGCACAAGCATTAAGCTTAGTTTAAGACCAGAGGACGTTGTGTGAAAAGTTTATGAATATATTTATTTATTTACTTCTAACCAATCGTAATAAGCTTTTTCGTTTTTTCTTTTTAAAGTGCATAAATAGTTACTAGCCTCAATGTGGAAAGGCTTTAATACTCACTTCCTTATCTAGATTCAGACGATAAACGGTGTGGTGCTTGTGAGTTGGCGGCAGCGGGTGTTGGAGCGTCAGATCGAATACGGCGCAAGGCTCGGCCATGTGGTCCTCAGCCTCGCTCGCATGGAACTCAACAACTTCTACAAGAGTGTCATGCCAGTCGCCGATTACTTCGACCAGACCAATATGCTGGTGGCGGTGAGTACACTTCAGTTACAGACTCAAGTAATAAATGAAGAGCTAGACGTTTTTACGACTGCACATATCCGTCACTCAAGATGAAATATGTGTTTTAAAAATTGATAGTCTCGAGGAAAAGTCACGATGGCCTAGTTATGAGTTAATCCAGGAGATGCAGGGTCAAATCACATTTTTGATATTTTTGTTCTGGTTAATGGCGGATCATAATCAAATAAATTAAAAACGTGTACTTATGTACACGTGTTAGAAGTTATACTTCTTTGGCGTAACAAGATAAAAATCTTTTCAAAAATTTTATCTTTCGCCTTTTTCTATGTTTATAGAAAGACGACACTAACAATAGAAAAAAGGTATTTAATACATTGAAAGTTTTATTATAACGCATTATCTAGTTAAATTAAGTTTATTTAAATATCACAAAAAAACTAAAATGTTGACTATAGCTAACTTCAGGGTGTCTAACTTCAGGGTGTCGGTTTTTCGTGACGGTGTGCGCGCGCATCGTAAAAATTTACTCTCATCATTTTTCCCTCACGCGCCAAAGAAGTAGGTATAACTTCAAAAAATAATATAAATTTTATTAATATCCCAAACTACTATAATAATATTTAGTTTTAACAACATTCAAAAGAATAATATCTATAACACTGAGAAAATTATGAAATATTGTTAATGTAACGAAATGTTGATTGTTGTGAGGAATTTGCTTTAACATAGGTACCATAAAATACCTACTGTAGAATAATCGATTCTATATCAGTGTCGCTAACGTATGGCTTGAGACGTAATTCATGATAAATATAAATCTTCAGTTTAACTTTTATCAAAATAAAAATTAGCCTAATAAAATGTAATCTCAAATATTTTGACAAAAGAGCTGTTCAGTCGTGTTGTGCGATGACGTACATTCGTCTTGATTGACAATAGATAGATACATTATGATTTGATACTATACTTAAATTTGGACAAGAATCGCATCGGCCCATTAGCTCAGTTGGTTAGAGCGTCGTGCTAATAACGCGAAGGTCGCGGGTTCGATCCCCTCATGGGCCACATATGTTTTTTGTATTCACTTTTTATTTTTATGACAGAATGCAAGTCTTGAAATTATTGTTTATCTATTCTATACTATTATACGAGTAAAGCTGTAACAGAGCTGTGTCTGTACATAAAAAAATACTGTAAATATAGGCGTGTCTAAACACAAAACAATTTTTTTAGAATTTTTGTCTCTTTGCCTGTTTGTTCATTCGCGCATCACGCAAAAACTACTGAACGGATATTGATGCAACTTCTTTTTGATAGCTCTTGATTAGACTTAAAAACTGGTATACATTTTATCCCGCTACTATATCGGGAACCTGAGATATACCTAACCTAAAAACTAGCTTTTAACTGCGGCGTAGCGGCTGGCAAAGGCTAGTAAATAATATTTTCATAGTTCGAGAATTAGGCGATTACAGAATTGATATGTGTCAAAATTTCGCTCATTTAATCCTCATGCTGGCTATTATTTTTTTTATCATTATTATTATATGATAACTTAACGGCAAAATCACGGACTGCAAAGACAATGGTAATAGAGTTCGATCGCGAGTCCAAGGTTCAGACCTCGTACGGCACACACTTCTGACTTTTCGAAATGATGCGTGTATTTGTTTAGAATTTATCACTATTCGGTGAAGGAAAAATATCGTGAAGAAACCTGCATGCCTGAGAGATTTTCTTCTCGCATTGAGCCAGCGTGGTGGACTATGACGTAATTGTTCTCACCGTGAGAGGAGACCCGTGCCCATTAGTGGGACAGAAAAAAGGTTGAAAGATATATTTTTTTTATTATATCTTATTTTTTTATTACGTATCTATAATTGCCCAGTGCACAATTTAATATTAAATATTGTACAAAACAGGGTTTGGCGTTTTGACTGTGAGTAAGTTGCACTCACAGAGTACTTTGTCGCACTATTATAATAATACATTATACCTTTAACATTTTAACTTTCTTTCAAATAATCAAATCATTCATCCTCCTATTATATTTTTGAACTTGACATGCTGAGCTAACTAACTTACTTATCACCACGCCATTTCCCTTGTGGGGTAGGCAGAGAGAACAGAGTGCCAAGAGGCTCTATTCTTGCATACATCTCGCTTTCTCAACATTCATAATTCTCTTCATACACGCTCGCCAGTTTCGGAGACTCCTGACTCCACCTTCCTTCAATACATGACCGATTTGGTCTAGGTAGGCGAGTCTCGGTCTCCCACTGTACCTACATCCTTCCACTTTCGCATTGTATATCTTCTTAACCAGTCGCTCGTCCGCCTTTTCCACATGTCCGAACCATCGGAGCATTCCCTTTCGCATCTTTACACCAATACTCTTTTTCATAACTACTCACTCTCTTACGTTGTCCTTACGAATGCGATCAGTCAGCCTCACTCCGCAGATTCTTCGCAGAAATCGCCTGTTCAGCTACTTTTTAAAGAACAAATTATTTGTGGATGTGTAAAAAGAGAAGTTTAGTGCGAGCGGGATGATGCTAAGCGGTTAGAGCACTTCCCCGGATTGGAAGGAACGCAGGTTCGTATATCGCTCCAACTAAAGTTATCTTTTTCCACATCCACAAATAATTTGCACTTGAAATTGTTAAGAATTCACAAATAGTTAACAAGAGCGCCTGAGGCAAGTACATCCGCAACAACAAAGTGACGATTGCAATCGCCGCAAGCGGCTGGATTCCGTAGCTGCCTTTTTAAACTTTATTGAATCTTTATCCTGTCGGACATTATTCGTCGATAGACTGTTTAGATTATACTCACTTTGGAGTTCTATCACCGTAATAGTTGCTATTTCTAGGAACATTAAATTTATCAGCGGTCATCGCCTTGTATTATGACTACTCAGATGGTGGAGTGGCTTAGATACTGGCCTCCCGCTCGAGTGTTCGATTTCGGGTTCGATTCCCACACATAATAACTCTTTGTGATCCACCTATGATTGTCTGAGTTTGGGTGTACTTTGTATCCGTGAAATTGTATATATGTAAAGTCCCCTGTGATACAAGGATGATTCCTTAGTGCAGGGCACTGTCTATAAAAAAATTAGTTACCATGGATAAATTAAGCTCTTCGTGCTTCGAAAGGCACGTTGAGCAGTGGGTTTCAACTGTCAAATAACACCCTGGCAGGCGTTAAGTTTCCAGTCGTTCCCATCCATGGGTCGCGGAGGTCAGATAAGCACTCGCTCCGTGTAAATACTGGCTAAAACCGAACTGATTGAGGCCGACCACAACAAAATGTTTGGGATAAGGCTAGAGAGATGATGATTTACCATTGAAGTAATGTCACACGGCGAGTTTATTTAGTGGGTAAGGGTCCCACACTACTCTGTTCGTTGCCCCGAACGACGGCGGCGGTTAGTTACATTTTTTTCCCACCTTAACAATAGGTAAACAAAAAAAGAGAGAGTCCGTGTGGTGACAGACTAAGAATACAATTGTCACCACCTCATTCTTTGCCACGAGTGTCGTATGAGGCGACTAAGGGAAGTAAGTAATTATCATCCATTGCATGACTGGTGGTAGGGCTGGGTACCAAGTAGAAGTACTCACTTGGTATCGGGCCCGAGCGGGTTGGTACCACCATCTCCCATGTGACCGGCCATGAAGCACATCGTGGCGTTTCGGCTGTAGCAGGAGATAGCCGTTTATTAGCTGCTGCTCACCATTTCATATCTGCAAAATGAAGTGGTGAGCAGCGGCTTGACAATACTCTCGGTATAGTTGAGTCCATGGGCGACGGTTACCATTTACAATCAGATGGGCCGTGGCTCGTCTGCCACTACATGCAATAATAAAAAAAAGAGAGATGATGGACTTAACCATGTGCTTCTGATAAGAAGTTTCTGACGGATAAACCCAATCTTTTTACAAACATTGAGAAGAACGCATCTTTGATTTTTCGGAATAATGTGCGTATTAATATAGCATTACGCCTGTATTCCCCGAAAGGTTAGGTAGAGGTGTATTACACACCCACAATTTGCCAGCTATGTTTAGGTCCCACGTAGCAGGGGGCGAGCTTATTGTCGTCTACCAAGCACATTTCCAAACTCCGGGCTGCTACTGAGAATTATTCTTTTTACGAAAAAGCTCAATAACCCGAGACCCGATCCGGGGATCGAACCCGAGACCTCATGCAGTTGCGTTTTTGTTCAAACA
The DNA here is from genome assembly GCA_948253155.1 of Leucoma salicis. Taxonomy (NCBI): domain Eukaryota; kingdom Metazoa; phylum Arthropoda; class Insecta; order Lepidoptera; family Erebidae; genus Leucoma; species Leucoma salicis. The sequence continues at coordinate 27,667,856 of OX411806.1, forward strand.
AAACTTGTGAAACATTTTCAATGTACTGTGAAGTCCACCAACCACTAGGCCAGCCTTTTTTTTTAATTTTAGGTGGGCAAAAATGTCCTACCGCACACCCCGCTGCCCGGGGAGACAACGGGGTGAATGGGGCTCTCACCCACTAAAAACCCACCGTGCGCCTCCACCCGCCCTTGCTACGGTGGATCACGGGTACCGCGTCGTTACGACCGCGATCCGCAGGCGGCAGCCCCTACGGGCACCCTCTCTTGAGTGACGCCTCGCGCACTTGGGCGTCGCACCTTCGCGGTAGGCTTCCGCGGACGGCAGGGTACTCCCCGACCCCATCGTCCGCAGCCTCGGCTAGGGCGGCATCAGGCGCAAGTAAGCGCGCGCACGCCGCCCCACGCGCCGGCGGCGAATCGGGTCCGCGAAGGAGGATTCCTCACGGGCCCTCTCCGCCACCTCCTTCCGCGAGATGACAGCCTCGCAGAAGGTGGCGACCGCGGTCCAGGCCCTGTCACTGCCAACCATCGCTCGCGCAACGGCCGGCAGCGACAGGTCCACGCCTATGACTGCAACGAGTTCCCGGCGCTGCACATCCCAGGCCGGGCACGACTCGAGCGTGTGCTGCGCCGAGTCCTCGTCGCAGTCGTAGTGGTGACAGCCTGGGGTCGTCTCCCTCCTTGCGATCGTGTGCAGGTATTTGCCGAAGCAACCATGCCCTGACAAAACCTGCACCAACCGGAAGGTGAGGACCCCGTGTTGCCGCCCTGCCCATTCTTCCAAGATCAGCCGGGGCGCCCCCACGGTCCAGAGACCGGCCCGGGGCGTCTCCAGCCGAGACTTCCACTTTAGGACGGTGGCGCGGCGGGCATCTTCCCGCCACGATGACATTGCGCTCGGCGAGGGGCGGCTGCCCCCCGCCCGCGCCGTCGACGCCCGCCGATAGACGTCGGCGAGCACCTCCGCCTCCAGATCCCACGGGGGGGTTCCGGCCAACGCGCAGGCTGCATCGGTCGAGACCGTGCGGTACCCGCCTATTGCCCTGACCGCTACGACCCTCTGTGGACACCACTGAAGGGCCCTATTGCGAGCGGCCAGGGATTCCGCCCACACGGGCGCGCCGTACAGCGCCATCGACCGTACTACCGCCGCGTAGAGTCGTCGACACGCAAGACTCGGTCCGCCCAAATTCGGCATAAGTCGCCCGAGGGCGGACGCCGTGTTGACGAGCCTTGGCGCAAGACGGCGGAAGTGCTCGTCAAAGTGCCACCGTCCATCCAATACCAGGCCCAGATATTTGATGTGGGCCTGGATTGGGAAGCCCACACCGTTGACCGTTATCGAGGCGCTGGCGGGCGGGCCCCGTCGGCGCCCATGGAAGAGTAGGGCCTCCGACTTTTCAAGGGCCACCCTAAGCCCCAGCGCTTCGATCCGCCTGACCACCTCCGCGGTACCTGAGGTGGCCAGCGTTGCCGCCTCCTCGAGGGTCCTGCCCCGGGCTGTGACGAGCGTATCGTCTGCGTAGCAAATTACGCCCAGCTCGGGGGGGAGCCGGCCACGGAGGACCCAGTCGTAGCCGATGTCCCACAGGAGCGGCCCAAGAACCGAACCCTGCGGGACGCCGCACGACATAGCCCTCCTTACAACGTCCCCTTCCCGGCCCACGAAGAGGACGCTGCGGCCGTCCAGGTAGTCTGCCACCAGCCGCCTTAGATAGAGGGGCACTCCATGGTACCGGAGTGCCTCCTTGATGCAGCCGAATGGCAGACTATTGAAGGCGTTGGCGACGTCGAGCGACACCGCCAACAGCACTTCCCTCGAGGTGACGGCCACCGCAGCCGCGGCCTTCAGGCGCAGAGTGGCGTCGACCGTAGACCGACCCGCCCGATATTCAAACTGGGCGTCGGACAGGTCGGGGCCGACCGCTCCTAGGTGCCGGACGATGCGGGCAGCGACTACCCGCTCGAGGAGTTTGCCCGCCTCGTCCAGCAACACGATGGGCCTGAAGGCCGAGACCGTATTCGGAGGCCGTCCCGGCTTCGGCAGGAGCACGAGCTTCCCCTCCTTCCAGCAGTCGGGGAACCGTCCGGACACCAGGCAAGCGCCGAACAGCTCCCCGAGGCGGGGCTCAAGATGGTCGAGGACCAGGGCCAGCACTCGGGCAGGAACCCCGTCCGGCCCGGGGACGGCGCCATTCCGCATACGCGCAGCCGCCGCCCCCATTTCCGACGTCGTCACGGGCGGTACCTCCCCGTCGTCGGCCTCCTGGTTACCATCTGGCGGAGCCATGACCGGGGGCGTGTGCACCGTCCGTGAGGCCACTAGGCCAGCCTAGCCTATGACCAACACAGTACCAGTGGTTCGACAACACAGGCGGAGAGACGGCACACGGCGGGTTTCTTTAGGGTCATAGGCTAGGCTGGCTTAGTGGTTGGCGGACTTCACAGTACATTGAGAATGTTTCACAAGTTTTGTTTTTATACAACATTTTTATAAAACCTCGTTTTATCCGGGTTTTCAGGCAATGAAAAACTGCTACAATATTATTAGAATACGAAGGTAAATTTCGCCACAATCTACAAGGTTATAATAGCTCAGGTGGGAAGTCGGGCGGTCCCAATACCAGAAAACCCCGGTTCGAGTCCATATGTCTCCAGTTCGATTAGTTTTTTTCCCATTTTTTCAATTCTTTCTTTTGTGAGAAAAACTCACGATTTACTAAAAAAAAAAAAATACCGGTCATCCAGGTACTCTTATCATTAAAACAATTATTCTGTTACGTATTCTGTTTAAACTTCTGAGGACACACCGTAACGTAGTTATTGAAATGCTAGGCATTTTATCAAATTATACGTTCAACGCCAAGTAGTATTTGCATGAATAATGAGAAAATAGCTGGTTGCCCGCCCAATCCACATGGTTACCTAACTCATGTTACATAATATGGTGTTTAATAGTAGGTTACTAACATTCTATTGAAGTAATGTCACACAGTGCCAGTGGTCCGCCATTACAGGCGGAGAGATGCAACTAAATAATAGTTGGTCAGGGTGCCACACTACCCTGGTCATTGCCTCGAATCAAAGAGTTGCCCCGAATGACGGGGTGTGGCTAGAAACAACTTTACCCGTCTTAATAAAAAAAAAGAAAAAGAAAAAAGTAGTAACATTTTGTACTTCTTACAGACAAACTTCTTAAGGGCGTGCTATAGTGGGTCTCTGTATAAACATCGGGGACTCATTACTCTGTATATCTATCATAGTACAGAGTAGTGGTGTAACGAATATTACAATCTTTTTTTTAAATAAATATTTACAGTCGCATTAAATTACGCAAATAGTTGTTTTTGACAAAGCAACGTCAGCATAATTTATGCAACTGATTAATAGATACAAAAAAGAAATACCATTATGTAATAACAGAAATAACCTTCTAATTTGTGGTTGATTTAGTCAGCACCTTGTATTTAGAATACTTACAAGAGGCTGATTAAATCACCATTATTTGTGAGACCTTTTTAAATGAGAATCTTTATGACTATATTTAACCTTTCGCTTTAGGTACATACCTACTTAATATAACTTATACGAAACTTTTTGTATACACTTTATATTGCGCATAAAATCTAGTAATTTAAATTTACCCCACGAAGATACAGGTTTGCGCGTTCACTGAAAACAAAGATCTAGTTGTCGTGACGCCTCAGCTCCAAGAAGTTATTTTCCCGGTTTTCGAAAGTATAAAGGATTCCTGTTGTGGATATTTTGAGGAAGATACAGTTTAAGAGTCATCTGGAGGAAGAGCCAAACTGACGACACTTCACGCCGGACTACACGGCTGAAGATGTATTAAGTCCATTTTCAGTTGCATATGGAATACTGCTCTTATCTCTGGTCAGCATTTTGGTCCTTCCATAGAGGTGCCATTCGAATCATTGATGATTTGAATTGCACGTAATCGTCGGTCTGAAGCCGCTCCAATAATGCGATTTTAGATCTCTTGTGTGCCTCATTGTCTGTTTCTCTGTTCTCTCACGTTGGTTGTTTGCTCGTTCGATATCTTCGGTAACAAGATGCAGTAGGCTGATGTCTGTTATTATTATTGTCATCTCAGGCCGCGAAACAAACAAAAGGACTTTTGTTTCGGTGAAGTGCTACATTAATCTTAATAAAAAAATCAGCTCTATAGTTGGTTAAAAATCCTAGCCACGTCTTCGACAGTGACATTGTACGTTGACCGTCGCGGTGCGATCGATATAATACGCCGCGTATTTTATTCACAAACATCGATTGTCAATGTCCCCAGTAATGATTCTAATGATGTCACATTTTTATAGTCTTGTTTGCTTTTCTCGATTCCCCAGGCTCGTGAATTCGACGACAATGCCAATTTGCCCTCTACCTTTTATTAATGAATGTCTGATATTTTTATTTTTCTTTTTCAAACATTTTGAAGGTTATATTATGTAGTCTTCGGTGTAGAGAACAGTTGAAGTATAGGTTAACATTAATATATTATTATTATTTCTTTTAGAATACATAACAAAGTATAAATAATAGAACACAATAAAAAAGTATTTTATCCTTCACAAACTAAGAACTGTCGATGGATATTTTCTTAGATATACGGCATATAGTTTAGTATCCACTCTAATTTAAATTTAAATTATTTAGTTATCCTACTAATATTATAAACAAGATTCTTAAAAATATTAATACATTACATTACTCTATGGTAATTAATTGAATGAGGCGACACTTGGCGGAAGTCCATTGTTACTATTATAGAATGGATATTTTAAGAGGAGAGCCCACCACTCACCCACGGATTGTCAATCCCGGTTATCTTTGGACAGAATAACTTAAGATTGCCAATCCGCACTCTCACAGATAGAGGAGAATGTGACAATAGCAAAGTAGCATGCACGATAATGACAACAAAATCAAAAACGCGACACAACCATGCGATACGATAGAACTCTCAGAACCACAATATTGCAATATTCCGCAAAAATCCGAACATAAATTCGACACGTGTTTCGTCTCTAAACGAGACATTTTTGGCAACAATTTGTTGCCGAGCGTTCTTGAGAATACAAGCTCAAAAAGCTGCGTTGAATGACGTAAACTACGAGAAAATCTGTTCATTCATTCAAAAGTTATTGCGATTTGAAAATTCAACGAATAGCGTTTTATTAAATCTCTATCAGACTTTTAAGCTCAAAGAGCTCATAAGTATAGAAAAGTTATCTCTGAGCTCAAAACGACACTAAAATTATATTTTTGAGCTTTAAACTATCATTTTTAGGTTTTATCTCATGTTCTCGATATAATAGCGACTATAGTACCTACTATTTTTTTTAAGTCTTATTAAAGACCCAAGGGCGTCGCCAGCTGATGGGCCAGGGGGGAGGGGGGGCAAGTTGATATATGGAGGGTGGGAAAAGTATGAATTGTAGGTATAGGTAGAGTCAAGAGCTCATGAAGTTTTACGCTCGTAGTGAGAATCTTACCTCTACTGCGGTTGTAATAAGAACGGTACAAAGTCTAATCTGTAAAGCACTACGAGCTCTTGACTATACAATAAATAAAACTTGTAAGTAAACAAAGTTATTATATTTATTAAAAAAAAAACAAAACAAATTGGGACAATATTGCCTCAAATGATGAATGAGTGTACAGATTAATTTTTGAAAATGACACCATTTTCACTTTGTGTTTAATGACACCATTTTAATAATAAGGTGGTCGAGCGAGACCCTTTTTTTAGTTAAGTTAGTTATAACATAATCTTCGGGGATTTTTTGTAAACTTTTGGACCATTAATATGAAAATCTTGTAAATTTTTATTAATAAGTTTTCTGTGCACTCATCATGGCTAGACATGTCATGTCATTAGTACGTGCGGAAATTATCGGTAAAGCAAGTGAAGGGAGTGGACTTTGGTTGCTTATTTGGCTACATTTTTTTTATCTCTAGGGCTCTAGGAGTGGCAGCTGCCCCACCCTGCCCCCTCTTGGCGACGATAAGACCTATAAAACATAAAAAGAGTTATCATAATCCGTTTCGTAGTTTTTGCGTAATGAAAGAAAAAATAATGTGATAAACAGATAAACCGACAAAATTTCTAATTAATATTTTGTTTTGTGTTTCGAGTCGCTTTAGCCTATACATAAGCACAGCTCTGCTGCGGTTACGATAGTAAGGATTTCTTTAAACAATTACTGACCTATTGTCATGCACGGGTAGAATTTATGTAGGTAATATTCTAAACCTTACCTTGAAATCATATACAATCCATATACCTACCTGGTATACATATTTTATGAAAGATCTGACTATTACAATTCAATTTTTTCATGTTCAGTGTCACAAGCATTGTATTTGCGATAGTAATCTTTGGAGTTCAGGGGTACTTTCTAATCTACAGGTGTACATTCACATACTTTTTGTTATCATTGCATCGTCGTCTGGCGTTTTTTATTGATTATTATAATCTGCCCGTAACTCCGTCCGCGGGGGAAGCAGTAAGTATATAAATACGTAAAGGACATTGCGCTGCGTCCATACATAGTTCGCCCTGAAACCAACAGCAAAGGAAAATTATATGTTGTATTAAAACACATTACCGAATTCCCATACAAACATCATTTTACAGCGGACTAGCTGAAGAGTCGTACTATTACAAAAATGTGTCAGATTTTGAGGTTGTGATCGTACCGTGAAAGTAATGGATTTTCATAGATTTGTGTGATTCTAAACAAAGTAATAGCCCAATAGGTATCCATATAATAAAGAACGATGATACATATTTATATAATGTATATACCTATATTTGTGATATAGACACATATTTTTAGAAGTTGTCATTAACTAGGTAGCTAACCTACCTCTCAATATAGATGTATTTTGTAAAGGGATTTAGGTATAGGTACCTATTAGATAAGTTTTATCTGTACGTACTATAGCTGTAATAGAGCTATCTGTACATTTAAGATATTTAATGTAAACACAAAATATTTTCCTTTTACTTGTCTATTTGTTCGCACATCATGCAAATACAAATTGATTGCTTATTGCTGGAGTTAATCTTGATGAAGACGGTGCAACATAATGCCTGGCAGCACGATCACATCTTTGCCAGCACGGATGGCAAATATAATGAGATGCACGAATCTGTAAGAAAAATATTATATATAATTTCAGATGTCAGTAGTACCCACTGCAAGGTCAATATTAAATACTAACAATTATATCTCTAAAATAGTATACCTCCAATGATATGAGTCTTTCTATGATAATACTTCTGATATTAGTCCAGTCAATATAGACATTTAAAATAAAAAAAAATCCCGGAGAGCCAAATATTGGTGGTGAGCTGGGGTTTACCATTACAAATAAAGTTTTAAAAATCCCCATCGATCCTATGTGTGCCACAAAAGTTATTCGGAGTCAAAGGTCAAAATTTGAGGTTTTTATAAAAAAAACGAATACCAAAGTTGTAGACCTTAAAATTCTCTACAAAAATAGTCGTCGTGATTTTTTCCTAAGAGTTACCATTCCTGAGATATCGCGATTCTAAGAGGCACATTATACACGATATGCACACATTTCCACGCCACCTGTGAGGTGTATTCGGCGCGTTTTTTGTACCGTAGTTTCCCCTGTAGGCCTACTGCTCTAACTGTCATGACAATTTTAGGATAATTTAAGGGAACAATACCCGTCAAGTTCTAGATATTACCTTAATATTGATAATTGATTATTGATATTGATTATTGGGTTAACTATTGTTTTGATTTCTTTAGATATTTTAATCAGATTCATACTCTTGAAAGTCTACTTCAACAGTCATGTCTTCTTCGATTTCTTCTTCTTCCTCTTCCTCTTGCTGGATGTTCATAAATTGTTCAAATGTGGTGGAGTTATTGGTCTCTTCATTAAAATCACAGGAATCTTCCTCTATTGTATTCAAGTGGACATTTGAGCAAGACTGACCTTGGCAATAGGTACACACTGGAGAACACAGCAACCCGACTTTTTTACAGCCACATTTGGCACTACACAATTGCAATTGCAAAAAATAGTGTTGAGCAGTTTTTCTGGAGCAGGTGGGACTAAAGTTTGAATCGGTTCCAGAGTATTATCTATCAATTTCCAACTCCAGTCTTCTGGGTTCAGTTGATTGCCTAGCCATGTTTGAACTTGATATATACTATCTCGATACAAGTGTTGAATAGCAGATGGTATATGAACGAGACATTTTGTTTTGTTAAGGCGGGAAAAAATGTTCCTTACCGCACACCCCGTCGGGGCAACGAACAGGGTAGTGTAGTATACTATTTCATTTCGCAGGTGAGAAATTACTGAATTAAGGAATAGGAGGTGGAAAGGAAGGATAATGGAGTGAGAGTACCTTTTTTTTTGATAAGTTGGGAAAAAATGTTCCTAACTGCACACCCCGTCACTCGGGTAGTGTGGGGCCCTCACCCACTATAGAAACCCACCGTGTGCCGTCTCTCCGCTTTTATTGGCGGGCCACCGGAACCATATTACATTCCTTCAGTGGTATATGAACGAGACCTACGGACAATAGAATAGCCAGATGTTTTTCAAGGCCACGTGGGTAGAGGGGATTCAGTTAGGGACTGACTATCTTTTGAATAAATGTTTTCAGAATAGTATAATATATATATAAAAGAGACACAAATAGGTATTTATACTTGTCTTAAGTACCTGATTATGTATATACGTGGCTTATATTATGTGCATATCATGTATAATGTGACTCTTAGAAACGCGATATCTCAGAAATGATAACTCTTAGGAAACAAATCATAGGGACCATTTTTGTAGAGAATTTTAAGATCTACAACTTTGGTTTGAGGGTTTTTTTGATAAAACTTACCGTTTTTGAGAAAATCCAAAAAAACCTCAAATTTGGGTCGATGGGGATTTTTAAAACTTTATTTGTAATGGTAAACCCCAGCTCTCCACCAATATTTGACTCTCCGGGAATTTGTGTTATTTGACCACTATTTTTATGTCTAAATTGACCGGACTATATTCACATGACGTTGGGTGTCACTTCTCAATGCTATCAGTTGATGTGAACGTATACGAAGTGCTAATGTTCTATTGTAGAGTGCACAGTTTCTGCCAACATGACTTGTAGTAGAAGAATTTGTAACCTCTTGGGCCAATGTCCAACATGTTGAGCATGAGATCATGAGATTGAACCTAAAAAATAAGTACTTATAGGTAAAGATGGCAGCCACTTCTATGTACATTAGTCCCTTTGAATACTTTTATTCTTCATTATGGTATGCAGCTAGTCCACGTTAAACAGAAATATGCAACTAATATAATAAAATATACTAATAATTATCACGAAGCCGCTGCTTTTATCGTACAGGGCGAAACATGATAATGTCCTTTACGGCTTTTTCTAAGCCATAGAATTTTCTAGTATAAAAAGTAGCCTTTGTCCTTTTGGCACTCTGGACTATGTGTGCATTTCATGATGATTGTTCCAGTGGTTACAGCGAGAAAGCTTAAACAAACAAACTCACTTTCGCATTTATTATATTAGTAAGAATAATGGCAGAAAAGTCTACGGACTATTGGTAAATTACCATCACAAGGAGTAACCATCACAAGGAGAAGGTATTGGAGGTGAATGAGAAATAGAGGGGATGTGAAGGGTGTGACTGTTATTTTCGATTTCACATTTTCGCACTTTGTGTTAATTTATATGGCTAAGCATGTCAAATGCTCAAAAAATATATGAAAATATCAAAATAGTACTTAATGTAAATATTCACATATGTAATTCAAATATTCACGGACTGTGCGTTGATATGTCAGTCAGTCAGTTAATCTTATATACATAAAGTGTACAAAATAGGGATTTCAATTTTTTTTTTTTTTAATTTTTCCAGTTCGTGGACTACTTTGCCTGCATCTATCTTTTCCGGTAATATATCAGGCCAACATTGTGACAGTGACTGGATGTTTAAAAAATCTGGTTACTTTAATTAAAACCTAACTTTATTTTAGTTCTGGCCTACTATCGAACACTTCAAAATTAAATATAGACGCTGAATGAAAATCAATATCACATGGTCAACACTATTTTGTAGGTTTCTTATCTACAACATTAATACAACCGAATTAAGATGATTTATTGTTAAATTGATTAATGATAGTACTAGGTGCTTTCCTAATGTGTTGTGTAATAAAAATTTAGCTCATAATGTTCTTTGATGGACTGACTCTATAGATCTACTTGCAGTAATATACATAGTCTGGCCATAAATAACGTTACAATTAAAAAACCAAACATTTGAATTTGGAACCTGTTATTTTTTATTAGGCTTTTCTCATTTTCTCGCCAGTTTGTGTTGAAATTAAAACCAGAGCGGAGTGATAAAGTGAACAGAAATGCTTTTATAAGTTTACGCCACCTGCTTACGGAGACAAAGCCATTTTTTTTTAATTTAGGTACCTTGCACCGTCACCGTTTGAGATAGAAAAAAATCTGGCTGTCCGAACTTAATATTGGTACTAAAAAGGCGATCAAACCAGTTAAGGAAAGAATTCGAAGAAATCCTGTCCGAAAGCAAAAGATTTTATCTCGGGAAATGAATAATAGCGCCTAGCCTGCCGCGTATTTTAAAACATGACTTAGGACTTCCGGCTTATAACTGACTATAATGGCGGTTTATAAAACTGGCTATTATTTTACTGATAGTTTAAAAATTAATAGGGTTTTCTTTTATTCTAAACGTTTTACGGGATTTATACCATGTAAGTTTTTACTTACGATCTTCCGATATTTCGGCAAATATTTAGAGGTGACGTTTCCAATACATACACACTTTTCCTTTTTTTTTCGCCACTCAACAAAATGGCACACCAATTTAAAAATAGATAAGCCCATTCTAGTTTCAAATTATTTCCTGTGAAGAATCCATTTGTGCCGGGACCTTACAATCTCATACAAAAGCTATCATATTGGGAAGAGGGACTTTTTTTCTAAAATTTAAGACATAACCACTGCATAACTATCGGACATTAATTATCTATAGATAAAAAAAAGAGATACCGGATACCAGGCCTTCGTCTTAATTATTAGTGTGTAGTGTATTTTTGGCGATTTTTTAAAGATATTTTGAATTTGAATTTTTGAGTTTATATCTATAGAGAAAAAGAGTGCACCTATGTTTATCTGTTGCTGTCGAACCGTTTGATAGTATTTTACATTTTCGAAAGATATAAGTGAAGTTTTATTTTAGTTTTCGTAGTATTTATGCATTTTAGGCATGTTTTTGACAGAAGTCTTCGTGTATCTACAGTTCTACACCAATAAACTTGTATCGCACGTCCTCCCGCTAGAGGCGCCTAAAGCAAGCCAAAGGAAAGGGAGTACGCTCAAGGGAGTACCCCTTGAGCGTCCTGTGGCTCATAGATGTGAACCTAAGAGACCACTGTCATATATTTCTTGTTTTTTCTCTATCGGCATGGACGTAGTAACGTTATCAATTTACTTAGTCGATTTTCAATGAATCAGACTAAATTTCTACCACAATATTTATACTGTGGACACAAAAATGTTGAGTAAGACAGCCTCGTAAGCGCAACGCTACAGCGAACAAAAGCGTTTTGCGCCATTTTGAGTATCATGTTTCAGTTCAGTGGCGTCGTTCGTCGCATGTGTACATTACATTAGAAGCAAGAGCGGTCAATAAATAGTTATAATCTTTAGACAAATGTCTGTATAATGTGCTAAAAGTGTTTTATTATGTGTTGATTGTGTATTTTTTAAATGCAAACATAAAAGTTTTTGAAGACCTTCCAAGCGGGTTCATACTAAGAATTCTGTAGAATTGTTTATGTAATACAATTCTAAATGTACATTTAAATAAAGTTTTATTGCTTATAAAATTGTTAATAATTATTTAACAACGTTTGAAAATAATAGTTTCGTATTGTATGTGTTTTCTAGAAAATCAGTTTCATTTTGACTACTCGACCGTAAGTACTATACACAGCGTTATCTCCAAGATTAGTCAATTGAAAGTAACAAAGCGCCCGCCAAGCGCACATTGTTTGCTTTGGCAAAAGCCGCCATTTGTTTATATTAGTTTAAAATGTCGTTTTTGTTTAGATAATAGTAATGTGTACGTGAAATGAAATATTAAAGTGATTGACAATGAAGTGTGCTAGATAATACAATAATTGAAATTACAAAATTTCAATGGAAAAATACAAAACTGTTTCAAATAATTCGGCTGATCGTGAAATTGTCGTGTGAAATTTTTCACTGAGAAAAATTTGCGAGTCTCATCGAACGGAACCTACTCACAAATATTCAGCCTGTTATTAATCACTAAAAAAATAGGTGGCGGCTCCTGGACTATATGTAATGTGTAACATAAAATTAATCGTACAACCTTGTTTTCGTTTCGTATATTAATGAAGTTTAATAATACTGTTCATTGTGTTTAATTGCATGGTCACACTAGTCTGTCTATTTTCATAGGTTTACAAAAATAATATTATCTCAGCTAAGAGGTACGAAATGCACAATTTTATACACCTATTATTTAGTAGAATATTTTTACTAAGAGTTAAGTACACTAGACTTTCTGATATTTCTCTTGTTTACTAGCTGGCAATGCATATGTGTCAGGTGAGGTGGAGGATTGAGGGACCAGTTTTAAAACTCGCTATCTTCGAATGGAGTCGATATTTTCTTTCCATTCCTTTTTACAAATTGTTTTAAGACTCTTACTAAAACTTTATGTAGGAAAAGAAAGATTTTATTTATTTAATTTGGTAATATTCACAAAAATATTTATCTTTCTTGTGTGGATTGAGGGACCACAATTTAGTCGTTATATATATTTTATATTTGTTTCTTTGTGGTCTATAATTCAGTAAATATCTTTTACGAATTCTGTACTAAATGTCTGTAATCACAAAACCTTAATTTTCCAAATACTTTCCAAGATCGTCTGTGAGGACTGAGGGACCACACCTTAAGGGCTGTAGTTTTTAATATATCTTTTTACAAATTCCCAGATTTGTTCTACAATTGTTTCAAGGCTTCTACTAAATCATACTATTTTTGTATTGCGAAATACCAGTGTGGTCCCTCAGTTCACACGCACGTATCCGAGCGATGGACATATATACAAGAACCCGACAAACAACCGTCGGGCAGTAGCCCACCAGACACAGCACCCTTCTGGTCTGAGGATCCTCCCTTTTCAATGGTGGGAGAGGAACTTAACAGCCTGTTCCTCTCACCCCCCCAAAAAGGTACAACTTACTAGGATAAGGAGGGGTTTTAGGCCTCCGGCACTCACACTCGCTATACGAGACACAACGGCAGGAGTACCTATCGTACCACCGAAGGAATGTAACATAGTTCCGGTGGCCCGCCAATAAAGGTGGAGAGATGGCACACGGCGGGTTTATTTAGTGGGTGAAGGCCCTACACTACCCTGTTCGTTGCCCCGGACGACGGCATGTGCGATTAGGAAATTTTTTTCCCGCCTAAACAAACTAAAAAGAAAAAAGGAGTAAGTACCTATCGTTGTTTCCCGCTGATTTTCTATTAGAGGGTGGTACTTCTCCAATCGAGCCGGTCCATTCATGGTAGGACGACCACGGATCTTACCACTTAAAAATTAAACAGATATTTTGATATCTACAGGGAAGTAAATCAATATTGATTAAATTGTGTATTCTTGGTGCGTCGTCATATTACCTTCCCTTTAGTTCAGTAAACGTATCGTGACATGTATTTGGTCGATGTAGCTTAATAATTAAAATAGTGATTGTAGGCGGCATGAGAACTGATCAATTGTAGTTGATACTTCTTCGTTACAGAATTATAAATATACTGTTTGAAGACGCAGTGTTGTCAGCTTGTTTTGTATGCACATTTTTTGGTGTGGATGATTGTCGAATAAAAAAATGCCCATATGTGTACAATCCACACACGGCAGAAGTGAAACTTCTGAAAAGTAGCCTACGAGAGATTTAGATGGATATAGTGTATCAGGAGTATTAGGATAAATATAAGGTTTATTATTTTTTACCAAGCTTAAAATGACCTCTCATTCATTAAATTTAATGGAACATAAAAATTCATTTAAATTTTGTTTTCTGCAATGATATAATGGATCCCGTAGGTATTTATGGGACAACTTTGCTAAAAGATCTTGTGAACCTCACCATAGCAACATAAATAACAAAAGTAGGTAAGTATATGATTCACTTCAGGGGTAGGTGAGAAATAGTACATTGTTACCCTAGGGATGAAAGCAAATCTTTATCCCGAGGTAAACACTGTGCTTTTTTATTACGAATACGAGGAAACTAAAAATAAAAATCATGAATTAGCTAGAGAAAAAATAGGAGACTAAAAAATTTAATTTGGAATCGCCGTTTTCCCGCCGATTTTGTTTTTTTTTCTGTGGCCTGTCAGCTATTCAGCCATTATTTGTCATTTTTCTTCGTTATTTTAAAGATATAGTTGCAACTATATTAAAATAAAGTCATATAAAAAACAAATTCTTTAATAAATACTTAACTTTATGTTATTTAAATTTTACATCGCGCTGTAATTGACTGGCTGTACAGAAAGTAGAACTGTTTATTTTTTATAATTACTCAGCTGTCAGTTGAAAGTAATTCTTCCTAGGGCTGAAAAGTATTACTTTCAACCCGATCCTCAGGCAACTTCAGGCCTACTTTCAGAGTATGAGTAATGAAATAGTACATTGTTACCCGAGGGATGAAAGCAGTTTATTTAAGGCCCGAGACGGGGTTTGGCGCCCGAGCGCAGCGAGGGCTCCAATTGTTTGAGGGACTAAATAAGTCTTTATCCCGAGGTAAACACTGTGCTTTTCATAACGAATACGAGGAAAATAAAAATAAAATTCCTGAATTAGCTAAAGAAAAAATGGGAGACTTAAAAAATTGAATTTGGTTTTGCCGTTTTCCTGCCGATTTTGTTTTTTTTCTGTGGCCTGTCAGCTATTCAGCCATTATTTTTCATTTTAATCATTGAAAAAATATAAATCTTCGTTATTATAAAGATATAGTTGCAACTATATTAAAATAAAGTCATATAAAAAACAAATTCTTTAATAAATAGGTACTGTAACAAAAGTTTACCCGACCCTCGATAGATGGCGTTATGCACCTCGGCTGAATCGCGGTATGGTTTCGTTGCATGCAGTACCTTATAAGTTCGAGAATAACTTTGTTTCAATTTTACATCGCGCTGTAGTTGACTGGCTGTACAGAAAATAGAACTGGTTTTTTTTTATAATTACCCAGCTGTCAGTTGAAAGTAATTCTCCCTAGGGCTGAAAAGTATTACTTTCAACTCGCTCCTCAGGCAACTTCAGGCCTACTTTCAGAGTATGAGTAATGAAAAATACTTTTCATTACTCATACTCGGAAAGTTTTATCCTTTTCATTTTTATCCTATCCATATTCCTATTGTTCGCGGTTACTTTCACCCCTAGGGTAACAATGTACTATTATAACTGGCATAGGAATACCAAGTGAACATAGCAAAACAGAGATATTAGTTTATTATTGAATGTTAAACACTTTTTGTGACAAAAAAATTATTACATACTTAAAATAACTTTAATGGACTTTTCTGCAACTGGCTGTTAATCCTATACATTTATGTGTTTGTTTCTTTGTTGTGACGCATTTTCATTTCATCGAGTTTCAAATTACAACTATATAAAGAAGTATTCACTTTAAAAAAATTTACTTACCATCGCAGGCGTCTTGGATTAAGTTGAAGCTCTTCTTTCACAATATTAATGAAGATTTAAATTACTGAAAGTAATATTTTTGGAAATAAATATAGCTACACAATTTTCTTAGTAGAAATGATAAAAGTGTTGGGTAACTGCCAGCAGTATTGAAGCTGCGTCTTCCCCATTTCTGTTAGGAAAATTTTAGATAGCTAAGCTATCGTAGCTCTCAATTTCCATCTCACATTTGTTAGTGTAGTGCCATACTAATGTCCACCATTTATTTGTTTAATAAATGTATATATATATAATCACATAAAAAAATATGTATTTAATATTTAAAGATGGTTTTATGATTCCTCTAACTCCTTCAGAAAGTGTTGCTGGACTTTCGTTTTAAAGACATACCGATTCGTGAACTTCCTGATATCGAGAGGGAGTGCATTCCATAGTAATACTGATTGGACAAGGAAAGAAGAGCTGACGAAATCAGTAGAATGAGACGGACAACGAAGAAGAAGGTGGAGCGCAAGTTCCTGTCATGACCTGAACATAGGTATTGGAACAAAGGTTTCAGATAGGAAGGTGAAGTGGGTGATTTAAGAATATAATATAGAAATGTGAGTGCTCGCTTATTTCTGCGCTGACAGATAGGCAAGTTTAAGACGAGACCCATAAGCAGAAACATGGTGATACTTGAGAAGATTAAAAATGAATCGAATGCAGTTATTAAGAAGACGGTCTAGTTTAAGGAGATCTGCATTCAGGTCAAAATAACTCACATCGCCATAGTCGATTAAAGGGAGAATTAAGGCTTGCACAAGCGAAGTTTTGGTCTTAATAGGGAGAAAGTTTTTTAATCTATACAAAGTACGTAGAGTTCCAGAAACTTTCTTACTAACACCTTAAACACAAAGTGAAAAATGTGTCTGTTATTTTCGATTTCACATTTTTCACTTTGTGTTTAATGTATGTTGCTAAGCATGTCAAATGCTAAAAATATATATAAAAATATCTAAATTACTAACACCTATTTGCTACCTGAGTCCTCCAACAAAGCGTGGAGTCAATATGCAAGCCAAGGTCCTTTACAGTGGAACTAAAAGGTACGGCAACACCATTTAGGATAATCGGAGGTAAAGAATCAGAATCAAATCTATTCGTGTTACGCTGGCTACCCACGATAATACTACCACTACTGCTACTCAAGTTATACCGCTGGCCAAAAAATCCAATCCTACTTCCTTTGCTGAATATTGTCCTATTTCTATCCTGCCATTTCTGTCAAAAGTCCTTGAACGTGTTATTTATGGCCAAATTAGTCCTTACCTCACCGAAAACCTTCTCCTTAATCCTCTTCAATCAGGTTTCCGTCCTGGCCATAGTACTACCACAGCCCTAGTTCATATTAGGGACGATATCAGACACGGCATGGATAACAGTGAGCTGACTATCTTAGCGTTGCTAGATTTCAGTAATGCGTTTATAACTGTTGGCTTTGACATCCTGATTGGAGTGATGGAGTCTCTTAACATATCTCCTACTGTGGTTGACTGGTTTCGTAGTTACCTGTTCGGTCGCCGGCAGCGTATTAAAGTAGACAATGTGTATTCTGATTGGTGCAATATGTCTGCCGGAGTACCACAGGGTGGCGTTCTGTCTCCATTCGCAATTTATATAAATTCTGTCTCTAAACACCTTCTATCGTCCTATCACCTATATGCAGATGATTTACAAATCTATACTAAAGCCAAACTGGAGGGCCTATCAGAAGCCATTGCAATTATAAATAATGACCTTGAACAAATTAGTAGATGGAGCAAACACCATGGTTTGCAGGTGAATCCACTGAAAACGCAGGTGATGATTGCCGGCAGCTCCAGGACTATTGCTAGAATTAGCTGGTCTATCTTACCCCAAGTTAACTATGATGGTGTTCTTATACCGTTCAGTAGCACAGTAAAAAACCTGGGTATTTACATAGATACTCGTAGTGATTTGTCCTGGCGCTCCCAGTTGAAAGAAGTCAGTCGTAAATTGTTTCTTTCCATGGGGTCCTTGAGGAGGTTACGCAACTTTCTTCCAATCAAAACTAAAACAGCTCTTGAGGAATCTCTTCTCCTTCCCATTCTCGACTATGCCGACGCCAACTACCTCGATCTTACCCAAGAATAATTAAATAAGCTTGAGCGCCTTCAAAATATTTGTATTAGGTTCATATTTGGACTACGAAAATATGACCACGATTCAGAATTTCGCGATAAGCTCAAGTGGTTACCTATTCGTCTTCGCCGTGATTCTCATATTCTGTCACTATTATATACTATTCTTTTCATCCCTAGTTCTCCTACTTATCTCAAGGAACGCTTCAATTTCCTACACAATACACATTCGAGGCTGTTGAGATCATCAGAAAATCTCACGTTGGAAACGCCGGATCATTTCACAAAGTTCATGCAAAAATCATTCTCTGTTGAGGCTGTTCGTTTGTGGAACCCTTTACCGGTGAGTGTCAGACAGTCACAAAAGTTACCACATTTTAAGAAACTGGTCAAGGAGCATTACCTAGATAACACTGAATGATACTTGCTAAGTAATATCAAGGTGAGTATGAGTTAGTAAAATATTAGTGTAATAATGTTTTGATGTATAATTGGATTGTTATTTTATATATATATATATTATATGTAGGTAAATATATGTGTTGTATTTTTGTATTCATGTTAATGTATGAGTTAAATTGGCAATATTATATATTAATAAAATTGTACATAATTGACTACCCAATTTTTACAATCATCCTCTCACTTTCCATCCAATGGTTGTCTGGAAGAAATCGCTACCTGTGATAAGGCCGCCATTTGTACACTTACATATGTTCAAAAACTTTATTTAATAATTTGTGTTCATTATGTACAATAAATGGTATATCTATCTATCTATACCGCCTTGCGGAACGCCAGTACCGAGAACGCGCCAATGCGACAAAGTCTCATTGATTCGAACTGACTGCTGGCGCTCCCGAAGATATTATAAGAACCAATCCAGTGCTGTGACTGAGATCTTAAGATGGGAGAGAATGGATAAAAAGATGTCGTAATTGACGGTGTTAAAGGCGTTAGAAAAGTCAATTAGGACAAGCACAGTGACTTTAGTATCCTCCATGCCAGCCCTAATATCGCCAGTAACTTTAAGAAGAGCGGAAACGGTGCTGTGGCCTGATCTGAAACCCGATTGATACGGGCTTAAAAGATCATTACCGATCACGAAATCAGAGAACTGTTTGTGTGCGCAGGCCTCAAGCACCTTGGAGAGGAACGGGAGTATAGATATAGGACGAAAATGATTAGGATTAGGAATTTTAGGTAAAGGAACGACATCAGCTTTACTCCATTGGGATGGGAAAAGTCCGGAATCTAGCGAGCAGTTAATAATAGGAGTGATAGCTGGAAGAAGGTGATCTAGGATAGTGATGATCATGCGTCGACTGATGTTATCGCAGCCGACTATTGGCATTTGATTTAATGGATAGGATAGGAGATTTATCCCATTTCAAATGATATGCAGCTACTAAGGAATCAAAATCATATGCTGAATACATTTTTTTTTTTTATTGCGTGTAGTTGCAGATGAGTTACGGCCCACCTGATGGTAAATAGTAACCGTCGCTCATGGACTCACCTATACCGGGAGTATTGTCATGCCGCTGCTCACCATTTCATTTCACAGATAGGAAATGAAAGAATTAACGTCTATCTCTTGCTACAACCAAAACACACCAATGTGCTTCATGGCCGGTCACACGCGAGATGGTGGTACCAACGGGCCCTATAGCAAGTGAGTACTCCTACTTGGTACCCAGCCCTACCACCGGTAAAAGTTACCGTAGTCTATTATAGACGCTAGCAACACCAGAGGCATCACTCGGGCGTCGCCATCTCCTAAGAAAGGGATAGGTAATGAGGAAAATAAACATAAATACTATAAGTATTACTTTTTGTTTTCCTGTAAGATATTTTAATCCATCTTCAAAATTAAAATGAAGTGCGAAAATGTGCAATCGAAAATCATGCCATCGTGAGGGGCAATGGGCATTCCAGAAGATGCAGGTTCAAATCATGATCGAGACTGTTATTTTCAATTACACATTTCTGCACTTTGTGTTAATGTATGCATTAGCATGTCAAATGTTTAAAAAAATATACCGAAATATCGATCTACAATACATGTATTTATTATTTACGTTGTATTGGCTAAAAAACGACAAATGCATTTCTTTTTGTTTTATGAATATGTAACGTGTTACCGTGCGATTCTCAGAGTGCTTTCGATAGCGGTAGAAGTTTCACACCATGGTTGATTGCAGGTTAACCAATAATTGATGTTGGAAGGTGTGGCGTTGGCGGGTAAAATATCTATTCAATTTACTCTAATGTAGAAGTAAATTAAAAGAGTTTATTTTTTTATGCAACTAGCATATACCTGGCTTTGCTCGAGTGCTATTTACTAATGAAAAATCTTTTAGATGAACTACCAATATTGTTGTATAATTACCTACATTGAATTTATCTATTTATAAAAAAGTTTTGAAAGAAATATGCGATTTACACACTGACAGAAGAGGGCAGCGATTTTTTTTACTTATAGATGGTGGACATGGCTGTGCTTTTAAATCCTTACTTAATAAAAATTTCATAATGGCCCTTTCAATAGTTTCGGCGTGAATGCTTGAAAAACAAACAAACAAACTCCCCCATATTTTTGATCTATATTTTTTAGCATTTGACATGCTCCGCCACCTTTCAAAGTACAAATTATTTGTGAATAAGGAAAAAGAGATTCTTTGTACGAGCGGGAATCGAACCCGCGTTTTTTCCAATCCGGGGAAGTGCTCTAAGCCACTGAGCTATCGTACAGATCTTTCGATCATCCCAATCTCCTTATCACATTTGTCTTTTCACACAGTTACAATTAATCGCTGTCAATCGATATCAAATTAGTTACAGTATTAATTTTCTTGTTCTACACGAACTTAGTAATACATAATTAATGACGTGAATTAATAAAAAGCCTGTGGCGTATATGGCATAGTTTCCACCAGGAGTTAATGAGCTTTTATTTGGAATGTACACCTGTGCGACCTTAATTGTAGTATCTAGTTCCTTATGAAATTTACGAGGGAAATAATAAAACAGGGCAACCTTGACCTTGTTGTTCATGAAGATTACAAAAATTTCTCTCGTTACTGTTACTCATAATAAAAGAGGCGCAATCCCCTTCCCTATTCTCTCCTTACTATACTTCCTATCCTCTCCTTTAGTATCCTACCTATCATCTCCTTATTACCCTGCCCAGCCACCTCCTATCCCTTTTTTGGAGACGCGCGTGTAATACCTCTGGTGTTGCTAGTGTCTATTAGGCTATAGTAACAGCTTACCTTAACGTATGTTTATTTGCGAAAATATCAGAAAGTATTGTACTTCTTTTCTCTTTTTACGACCCCTTACTGTCCCTCTACTACACGCAGTAGGGCAGTGACATTCTGAGTGAAGAGTCATGCCTTAGTCGGCGACTTCAATGTCCTTGGGTTTCCACTTGATATTTTCCTTCACCTAGCAGTGAATATTTCTAAACAAACAAGCACGTAGTCTGAAGTCTCGGCTCCAGTTTTGGGATCAAATTCGATACCTGTTGTAATTTTATCTAAACGGAAGGGATTGTACGGAATGCTAAAGGGAGTGAACCTTTGTACATGTATGGATTGCTAAAGGGACTACCTTTGTACAAGAATGTCTTTTGAGGTATCCAAGTGTTGCTGTGAATAAATCTCTAGGTAAAGACTTAACTCAACTAGTCTTAGTGCATACAAAGTTGTTCCTAATTAACGTGTTTTGTTATTTATTAACATTTGTTTCGAGCTGTTTCCTATTTAATTTCTTTTAAGACCCTTAGGTAGGTCCTAAATAATTGTGGCGTGACGGCTTCACCGTTACGCTGCAGTTTGGCGCCCAACGTAATTTGTAATCTATTTAGAAAAGAAGGATTTAGGTAATATTGGAAAAGAGGATTTAGATATTATTACACTGTCTTACAAGCTCACGATGACGATGATACGATCTCGCTGCGTCTTTTGTACGACTTATTCTTGATTTTTTCAATAATTCTATGTCTATTATAACACATTTAACGGATCTATGATACGCGCATTAAACTTCTCAAAATACTATTATTTTGACTAACCTCAACGTTTCGGCCGAGTTGCACCAGCCGGTCACGACTAGACTTGTCTATGTCTAACCATGAGTGGTACTAATGAAATTGTACCCTGTAAACGGCAACAGTCTCTTTTCTATTACGGGCATCAACTCTAAAACTTTAGATGCCACATTATATTATTGGAGGAAAACGCTTAGGTGGTAAGATAGCCATTGTACATCTATAGCTGAATACTATTCAGGTAAACACTATTCAGTGAACAGTGGTTTTAATATGATCGTACTCTCTTACAGGTTAATGGAGAACGTAATCCTGAAGAAGTGTACACAGATTTTCGTGCGGCTGTACTACAGATCCTCGGTAACACTGAAGACCAATCTACTATGAATGGTGTTAACGGGGTTGGAGTTGGCACAGGAGGTATACCTGGAGAAATCGTAGGAGTAGAACCAGCTCCTACGCAAGAAAGGGATAGAGATTCTTTGAGGGAAGAGAGAACAGATAGTATAGATACTCAACCGCCGATACCTGTACATGGACCTGTTGTAGTTGAGACCATTACTGAAAGAGTAATTACGCCAAAGGTACATTTACTTTTTTTTTACACCATTGTAACAATGATGGATCATTCATGTCGCTATTTTAGTTCTTATATTTAGTTAACTAATTCAACTTATACCTGGCGTTAAAATTACCGAGGCATTATCCTTTGGAAGGTAGCTTAGACCACATAGCTTTCTTCAGCTACGAACAGCTGCGTTTATATGTCTATGCGTTAGTTAGTATTACGAGTATATTGTATTGGTTGTAGGTGGAGCTCTAATCGAGCCACGCTTATTTTAAATACCTGTCAAATACCACTAAGCGCACCTTAAGCGCTACGAATGTGAACGATTCACAAAAGATAGTTAGAACACTTAACAGGAATGACTAAACGTAAAAAGGTTTACATTCACAACCGACCTTCGTTTTCTATAGAAAAGAAGAGGTCAGGCTGATGCTATGACCTATTTAGTAATTTTTACACATATGGAAAGAATTTGGTAGTAAATAGAAATTTGGTAGATTCACTTTGGCTGTGCCCCTAGAGTTGTCAAGGTATATGAAGGCCAGTTCCTACTTACCATCAGTTAGCCATTGACATATCAAATTAAATTTTAAAATCGCGACAACATTTAAAGGCTTTTGACTGGATAATGTTGCTTTTTCTTTCAAAATCCATTTTTTTTACATGTTCTAAGCGAGGGCTTGACTATACCCCTCCTGATGGTAAGTGGAAATATAGTCTAGGATGGTAAGACGCATTAGCTTAGTAAAAACCTATTCACTTTAGTCTTGAAGACATCCACATTGTAATGGGCGGGAATTCCGAAGCTGGCAACTTATTCCATTTAATCGTCCGAACTAGAAAAGATGGAATTTCCACAAATTATAGATGGAAGCCCGCCGTTCGTCTGGTCGTTCGATGGTGGAAAGATGTTGGTGGTATTAAGTCATATAATTCCTGCGCACGCTCTCCAAAGGACATCCTATAGAATATTGTGAGGCTGGCTACTTTACTCCACATTTTTAATCACTGCTCTTCCCCAAGAATGATAAAACTTAGGAAATAGGTCCCGGTCGGGAATTGGAAATTTTATAAAAAACTTTTACTGCCTAGTGAAATAAGATATCGTGCATTAAAAGAGTCTAGAAATCCTTCAAGCACCCTGCGTGCTTAAAGGATTTCTCCAACAAACAACCAAACTTGGAAAAGCCAGAGGTCTTACGAAAGCCTCAACGTCAGATTGAGCATCAAAGTCGTTGCCTCTATCTGTCTCCTTTTCGTCAGTCTGTTTGTCATTCGCGTAATATAGAAATTTTTACCAATAGCAGCACAATAGATTTAATAGATCAAAATATCCATCCTTTATCAAAAATATCTAACACATGAATTAATGTGGTTACATTTGTATTGCAGTCTGAAGTAATAAGAGTTCGAGGAGAGACGACAAATACACCAATGTTGTGGGTGGTAGGAGGGCCTGGCAGTAATAAAGCTACTCTATGTCAAAGAGCAGTAGCGCAGCGACAAGGATGGACTCACTTCAGGTACGCAATTTTGGACTTTAAGTTATGATAAATATTGAGGATGCAAGTTATGGGAAATTCAATATGACAACCGACACAAAAATTTGTTACAATTCTTTGATATTTACATCGTTATTCAATTAAAAATTGGATAAATAATGTTGCAATTCGATAAAACGCAATTTAGCTGAAATCTTTTGCATAACATTCCACTTTTATAATTTTTGATGATTTCTTTAATTTAAACCACAGTCTCGGCCAGCGTCTCCGTTCACTAGCGGACGCTGGGGGCCGCCCAGCATCAGACGGCGCGATTGCTCGCATGGCCGTCAGCGGTGGAGAACTGGCTCCTAACGA
This sequence comes from Leucoma salicis, assembly GCA_948253155.1. Classification (NCBI taxonomy): domain Eukaryota; kingdom Metazoa; phylum Arthropoda; class Insecta; order Lepidoptera; family Erebidae; genus Leucoma; species Leucoma salicis. Next base: position 27,692,277 of record OX411806.1, read on the forward strand.
ACTGGTCACTAAATTGGTGCGGGCAGCTGTTACAGACGCAAGTAGGACCGGTAATGGATTGGTGCTGGATGGGTATCCAAGAGACTTGGAACAGATGGAACAATTTCAAAAAGAGGTGAAAATATTATTTTATTTCTCACATCAAGATCTCATAATTAATAATTTCTAGGACTCCATTTAGATGTTTTTTTACAACAGACATCCTGCCTTTCAATAACTATCTGCTCTCTCATAATTTCTGACTGCCTACAAAGAAAACATTGCGATAAAACTCATCTATCGGAAAGCAATTTAAGCCGTTATTCCCTGTGAGTATTGGCTGGAAAATCTCGACATCACAATCCTAAACTATTTTGACATCTGTTTCGTTGATTATCGTTATCCGTTTTGTTCTAAATGTCAAATGAGCCATGTCCTGAATAACTTATCTTGCTTGAGTTGCTGGAAGTACTACAGTGTCTCCTGACGTTACGCAGAATCTGTTTAGACTAGAACGTTAATCCTGATGAAACTGCGAATAATAAGGTTTGGATGAATTATAATGGTTTGTTTCATTTTGCAGTTCCACATGTCCCCTCGCATGTTGCTCTTGGATTGTTCCAAGCTACAACTAGGCCGAAGCAGGCGTGATGACTCAGTGGCCGCTTTCCGCCGCAGACTGGAAGTATTTCGTGAACTGTCTTTACCCATGCTTAAAACTTTAGATCAAGATCACCGACTGGTTATTGTGAGTATTTACAATCACCCATCACATGTTCACAGTTGCATTTTTTTTTATTTACGAGGGTTGGTACAAATGTAATGAAGTCGGATAGTTCTAGGTGTTTTTATGTTGTCACTAGCTAAGACAAAAATGTTATATGAATACAATCTCATTCCTGAAATTTAGATTCATTTGAATACATATTATAAAAACAAACTGGAGAAAGACATTTTTTTTTATTGCATAGTGGCACTGAACAATAGCAATAGTGGCAAACGAGCCACGGCCCATCTGATGGTAAATGGTAACCGTTGCTCATGGACTCAACTATACTGAGAGTATTGTCAAGCCGCTGCTCACCATTTCATTTCATCGATATTAAAATAAAAAAATAACGGCTATCTCCTGATACAGCCAAAACGCACCGATGTGCTTCATGACCAGTCACACGGGAGATGGTGGTATAAACCCGCTCGGGCCCGATACCAAGTGAGTATTTCCACATGGTACCCAGCCCTACCACCAGTCATGCAATGGATGATAATTGCTTGCTTCCCTTAGTCGCCACATACGACATCCGTGGGAAAGAATGGGGTGATGACACTTGTATTCTTAGTCCGTCAGTTTAAGTCATTATCAAGTTTCTCTGACCCGAAAAATATGTAGATGTCATGGCCATATCATAGAATTGGTCGCTTCATTATGTGGCCAATCATTTCATGAAATGCCTCTATTTCATATAGGTTATATCTGATTAACATACCAGGATGTAATATTATATTCTAAAACATAATATGACATCTTGGTAGAAACACATTCTATGTTTTACTGGCTGGAAGCACGACTTTATCTATCCCCAACGAGAACGACATGTAAAATATCAAAGCTGCAAATTCTGCAAAAGCAAATTACGAGTGTATGTCTCAGGACAGGGAGCCGATATAACAAGATCTAATACGTAGACTAAATAAAGAGATTACGGAAACCCAAGGACAAGAAACGTGACATAGTTTGAAATTACGTGCTTTTCGCAAATACACAAAGTCGAAATGACGTGGGTTGCCATTTAAAAAGTTTTAAATTTCTATACCTACTATTTATCAGACTTGGCACCTAGCTATTTGTATCGCTCGGATCGCGGAAATCTTTTGGAAGAGATATTTCTACTTATTTTCTGAAATTTAAAATTAACACAAAGTACAAATTATTATTTCGCACCTTGCGTAGAATAACGTTCTATGGTAACATAGAACGAATTTGATATTATCATCGGAATGTCTTAATTATTGTCTACGCTTTCGGAAAACATTTTATTTTTTTTCATCTGAGTTATAGATCCCGAGATTCTGAATAGAACAACGTTCTATCTGATTTGTGCTCTGCGGTACAAGGACATATGTACGTTTAGAGACGGTTTTATTCGTCTTTGGCACTCATCTGTGAGCGCGCGAGCGCTGTGTCAATACCATTTAGTTCGTTGTCGCGCGGAGGTACGCTTGTGTGCAGCTATAAAATGGACAAGGACAAAACTGCAGGTGAGTGATTATTTTTGGCGATATTTTTTTGTTTAAATGCTTATTAATGAATGAATAATATAAAAACAGTGATAAATCTAATAAATTATTAAGTAAATTTAATTTAGAAGTTTCAAAATTTAATTTATATTCAATTTCTTTTTAGTTTTATTTTTAATAATTGTTTATTATTATGTTTATATATTATAAAATATTTTTTAAATAAAACGTTTTAATCCAGTTTAAGATTTTATAAAATTACAAGAAAATCCGTTCAGAAATCCATTATTCGCAATAAAATGTTCGATATGTTTATGTGACTTTGCTTTATGAAAAACGACCTGAAAATTCATTAAATATTTTTTGTTTAAATATCTACATTTATTGTCAATGTAATTTTAGGTTTAGACATAAACAAAAGTTTAAGATTATTTTATTTTTAAATGTTATGTTTGGACGTGGAATGTTCTTTTTCGGAACCAATTAAGAGAGTTTTAGTTACATATGCACATGGAACGTTGTTCTACGGAAATTGGAGAAAAAAAAATGATATTATGTGCATATGTGACATATAATGAAATATAATGAAAAATTAACGTACTATATGCAAGACGAATAATAGGATTGATATTTAGTTTGAATATAATAATTATGATGATGATCAAAGGTGTTTCTCATTGCTTGAGAACTGATTTTTATTTATCTATTCAGACAATATGCCTACAAAGAAGCTTTTATTTTCAAGCTTTTGGGATGATAACTCTTCTGGTGATGGAGAAAAAACCACTAAAATATATCAAAAATTCAACCGAGAATTGCTAACAGTCCTATTGTTAATTCAAATAATAATTCAGGAACCCTGACGCCGCTGAATATAGGATCTATAAGTAGCTTCGAAAACTTTCCTTCATTACCTATAATTGAATTGGTTGCTGCGCAGATTGACAAACTTAAAAAACACCAAGACCCTGTGCAAAATGTCTTTTAAAAAAATTTCCTGAAACAGTGCCTGCAACAGACTCTGCTAACAGCCGTCAGATTTATGATATAGATACATAACAGTCACCAGTTTAATAATGCAGACATATTTGATACCGTCAGTTCTATTCATTCCGATGTCTCATCACGTTTGCTGTCTGCAAACAATCAAAAAGATATTTCTGATACATTCAAATCACTATTATGGTCATCATCACCTGTAAATAACCACCAAAAAAACGATGCTGCCAATACCAACCCGTCTGACAATGATGAAGATGCCTTTAGCGCCCAGTCAGAAACGCTGGTCCCACTACAAAAAAAAAGTTTTAGTGCTGTAAAATGCGATACACCAGCTCCGCCACCATTAGCAAATAGAACGAAAAGCCATCAGTCTAATAGTGAACATGGTCCCCATACTATTTAGTCACATATAATGGCTCTGTCACTTGCACCCTAATTACCGGCCTCTTCACCCAAACTTTATATCCAGCCCAACGATATAGATATTCTCCAAATAAACGTCAATTTACTATTAAATACTCACTACCGATTTTAGAGGGAGTTGTAGTTGATGTCTCCAAACCATGTTCAAAAATACTTAAGCGTGAGTGGAACGATTCTTCGCACGGCATGGAAAAAGCATTAATGTAATTCTGATGCTTAAAACAATCAGAGAAGTAAGCATAAAAGCCATAAACGAGTTATAGTCGAAGATATGATCAAAAGCGTGTGAAAAAAAAACACAAAGCTTTATCTTGACGGGTCGTTGAATTATAACAAAACTGTTTAATTTATACAATAATTGGTTTGACTCAGAAATATATTCAAATCAATGTAAAAGCCTTCGACAATACAGAGATATTGTCAACAAAAAAATTAATTTGGTTTGCACAAACCGAAGAAAGATATGTATGAGCATGACACTCCATGCTTATAAAAATATCAAAGACCCCATGGAAGTTCAAGCTCAACAACAGCATCAAAACAACAAATCTCTTGCTCATGCAAAAAAAGCTGCCAACAAATATAATGCCATACAAACTGGAGGAAAATTAACAGTTGCTGTATTTGATTATCTAAAACTATTGACCGCATGGTGAAGTAAGCATATGTATTACAAAAGAAAATCATCGTGTTATGCTTTTACTGCATTTGACATAGGTACCAAACGTGCTGTCTGTTACGTCTGGGATGAAAGCATTGCGAATAGGAGGGGCAACGAAGTATCTAGTTGTTTATTGAATTTTATTCAAGAATAAGTTGAAACTCGTGTAACTGAACTAAGTTTTTGGTCTGAAAATTGTGGTGGCCAGAACCGCAATCGTATAGTGTTCTTCCTATATACATATGCTGCGAGAAAATATAATTTATATATTTCACATTCCTTTCTGGAAAAAGGACACATGCAAAACGAGGGAGACAGCGTGCATTCTGTAATTGAAAAATATATTGCTACATAGTTTGATAAACATGAGAATAGTTTAAATTCATAATAATTTAATTAGATTTAAATCATTATTGATTATACTGTAAAATTAATATTCTTATAAAGATAATTTTGATCTCATGAATGTTGATACTTATACCTATTAAGTAGTACGAGTATATATAAATATATATATATATATAATTATAATGATTATTCTTTGAAGTTGGCGATGCGCTAGTAATAATGCCTTTGGTGTTGCTGTAGCGCCTATAGGCTACGGTAGCCACTTACCGTCAGGTGGGCCGTATTCTCGATTGCCACCCGCGTAGTATAAAAAAAAATCTTTGTCTGATTAAATAAGTAACATTATTAAGAACTTAACACCTGCAATTTATGTTCAAGTGTTACAATTACAACAAATAAAAGTTGATTTAGAAAATTTCAATATTTTACTTAATGTACCACTGGTACTCATATAAGATAGCATTCTATGTGCTCATAATCACACATTTTTTTATGTTTTTCGTAGAAACAAGTGCTACATGCATTTATGTCATATAGATTTTCTAAGAATTTCGTAGAACAACGTTATATTGAACGAATGACCTATTATTTTTTGTAATGTTCCGTTGCACAATGTTATATATAAAAATGTGACCAATTATTTTTTGCCATTTTCCGTAGGATATCGTCATTAATACACATAGAACCTCTTACTTTCTAAATGTATATACTTAGTAATTTAAAAATTAAACTGTCTATTAATAAACCTAATCATATAAAATACCTCAAAAATTGAGATAGCAATTGTTATTTATAAAAAAACTATAATCAAAATTAAAACTTTATAATTTTAACCGTCCGTCCTCAAAAATTACAATTTTGCAGATGTAACGTTGTTCTACGCAGGGTGCGATTTGTGAATGAGGAAAAAGAGAACTTTAGTGCGAGCGGGAATCGAACGTGCGTCCCTTTCAATCAACGATTTCGATGCGGTTTTTTTTTCATTTGAAAGCCAGTTTCCTTGCGGTGGTTCTTAGCTATGTTTGGCTAATATCGGTCCAGCAGTGTAAGAGTATCAGCTCTTTTAATATCTTCTTTTATGATGTAATTGCGTAGGGGGCTTTTTAAATTTTGCAATTTTCTTATTATTTATTTGAATTGGACTTGATGTTTTACGTGCATATCCAGGTAGATGGAGATACCGACTCCTTAGATGTTCAAACTGAATTCGCACGTGTGTTGCTCGAGGAGATGGAGAAGGCTGAAGCCCTAGCAGCCATGCCTCGCCAGCCAACTCCACAATCTGCACCTCGACCTGCAACAGGTATAACACAATTCATTTAACTACCCTCTGATTAAGAAAATAATGTTGAATAAAGTTAACTCGTAGCTATCTGGAAACTAATAATGGGTCGAAAAAACCAACGTTAGATATAATAATTCGAAAATTATAATTATAGAATTATCAAGTATGCACCACCTGGCTGCGGCTGTTTCGCGGATGGGTGGAGGACTTGCTAATGGGCACGTGACCGGCGCCGTTAGAAATGGAACTTTGCAGAATGGCAACGTCAGCAATGGTTTTATTGGCGTGGCCAGTAACAAGGTAAGGAATGCACAATCCTCTTCATGAGACCTTCCATGGAGAGGCCCATTATTTATGCTATCAAAAACGTGTTTGTTTTTAATGTAAAGTTACGATTTAGATTTATTTGTAAAGGCCGCAGTGCTTGACATAAATGGCAATATTATCTTAGTACGTGAAGGTCTGGTTCTACTAGAAGCTTCGCAGAAATTTTATTACTTTGGCCTTAAATATAAAAAAAGGCACTAAATCACTTAAAAGATAGTCATTTATTTGGTCATTAATGGTACTTACATATTAAGTGACACTCAAAGAGCAACGTGCTCCAGTTCTCCGGGAGTCCGCGTTGCTCTATGGTGACACTACTCTGTGTCAATATTTAATAAATAATTATAACACCAATCTTCGAAATGAGATTCTCTCGTACCTACCTCATGGCTCATATTTTACAGTTTTAGAGGTTTTTCAGAGTAAAATCTAAATATAATATTTCATTTCCCAGGTTAAACCGATGGTGAATAACGTGTCCAGGATACCAACGGTGTCACAATTAACACACGACGATGTGCGCGCTATATACGATCATAGCACAGGACAGATTACTTTAAATACACATATTTAATCTAGATCTTAGCCTGAGAAGCTTAATGAACGAAAGAGTGAAAATCGAAGAATATTATTCATACGTTCATTGGTTTTACATCGTTTCCTTTTACGTGGCATAGTTTGAAACTGCTAGACTGAGTTACAATGATACATGTCGATGGACATTTAAAGCGGGAATTTTAACATATTACAATTTTTAAAATATCTAACTAATGATCACCCTTCATCGTTACAAGAAAATAAAAATTCATTCAATTGAACGAGTCATTTCATTATTTTTAGAGAATATATACGAAATGTAATTTTTTATATTTATTGTAGCTGTAGGTAGGGCGCTATTCAGATTTTAAGAAAATCATTAGTAAATACCCAATATGTACCTAATAAATTAAACTTTAGGTAAATTGACAAGTACCTAACAGTATAAACATGGCGATTGGCCGATTGATACATCTAATACTACATTTAATAATAATTATCTACTTCAATTATTCAAATAATGAATTGCTATTATATAATTTCATATGCAGGTACTTAACTAACATAAACGTAAGCATTAATGTTACTAACGTAAATGTGAGTCTTGGCTACTCAAAGATAATTATTATTAATTAATATAAAGGGCACCCTTTGTCTCAAAACTTAAATTAATAGATCTCTTTCACCATGGTACCAATTTATCTAAAACTAGTTACCGTTTGTCTCATATCTCATAAAGGCCACGATATCTTACCCGTACGGGACAAATATTTGTATAAAACAAAAATAATTTTCACAACAGTACCACGGTGGTTTATCTATAACTAGTTACCGTTTGTCTGATGTCTCATAATAAGCCACCATATCTTATCCGTACGGGACAAATATTTGTATAAAACAAAAATAATTTTCACAGCAGTACCACGGTGGTTTATATAAACTAATTACTGTTTGTCTCATGTCTCATTATAGGCCGCGATATGTTACCCGTACGGGACAAATATTTCTATAAAACAAAAATAATTTTCACAACAGTACCACGGTGGTTTATCTAAAACTAGTTACCGTTTGTCTCATGTCTCATAATAGGCCGCGATATGTTACCCGTACGGAACAAATATTTGTATAAAACAAAAATAATTTTCACAACAGTACCACGGTGGTTTATCTAAAACTAGTTACCGTTTGTCTTAAGTCTCATAATAAGCCACGATATCTTACCGGTACGGGACAAATATTTGTATAAAACAAAAACCTTTTTCACCACGGTACCACGGTGGTTTATCTAAAACTAGTTACCGTTTGTCTCATGTCTCATAATAGGCCGCGATATGTTACCCGTACGGGACAAATATTTTTTAAAAGAAAAATCATTTTCACAACAGTACCATGGTGGTTTATCTAAAACTAGTTACCGTTTGTCTGATGTCTCATAATAAGCCACCATATCTTATCCGTACGGGACAAATATTAGTATAAAACAAAAATAATTTTCACAACAGTACCACGGTGGTTTATATAAACTAGTTACTGTTTGTCTCATGTCTCATAATAGGCCGCGATATGTTACCCGTACGGGACAAATATTTGTATAAAACAAAAATAATTTTCACAACAGTACCACGGTGGTTTATCTAAAACTAGTTACCGTTTGTCTCATGTGTCATAATAGGCCACGATATCTTAACCGTACGGGACAAATATTTGTATAAGCAAAAATATTTGTTCTTCTGTTGTTCTTTTTTGTATTGGTTTATTTAGATTTAGCTAGTATATGTTATATTGTGTTTTATTTGCTGTTACCATTGCTGTTAGCAGTATATATTAGTTATTTATAGATACTACGTAGTACGTACCTACGAATAGTTTTTCATTGATATATAATATCAATAGGACACTCTTGTGAGAGTCAGTGACAAGTGCCGAATATGTTAGAATTAAAAATATAGAATTACGATTAGTTATATCAAATTAAAAACTGGGAAATTAAAATATAAAATATTATTCTTAGACCTAAGTTAGACATGAATATAATAAGACAAAACGAATTATTGATGTAATGTAGCTTTGGTTTAGTCGACGTACAATATTAACACCGCAGACATTTGTTATAGAAATTATTTAAAAAAGAAACAAAAAAATTACCTAACCAAAATATGCAAACCGCACAATAGATAATACAGTCATCACATAAAATGTAATTAATTAATATTAGATATTTTATAAGATTAACGCACATACAAACTTGTAAAAAGTGCCTTAGCTTAAGATAAGTGTAGGTATTTTTACAAATATTTAATTATTAAAAAATTTTTTCATCGTAAATGTTACTAAATTACTAGTTATAGTATGCAATATAAAAAAAACTTATTAAACTTATTACACAAGGAAAAACTACGAATAATATGAGGACTTATATTCCGGTGCAAATGCCTATTAAAGGAAAAAAAGTAAGACTATAGATTTGTCCATGATTTGTCAATTATTGTTAACTCACGAGAACCGAGATGGAGTTTTGGCGGGAACATGAGCAAGTTCATGTCGTCGCTCTGTATTATTTTCTTAAACTTATGTTATTATGTATTAATGTATAAACGTGGTGGCCTTTTGCTTATTAACTATTTGTGTATGCGCGTAAGTGTTAATAAGTGATGTAGTGCGGCAAAACATGTTTTTTTCATGTTGCCTCCCTAACTCCATAGAAGCTTCAGTTAAGTCGCAACCGCTTTGCTGTAGCGTGACTTTGACTTGACTATGACTCATTTTATATGACTTTGACTTCGACTAATAAATTAAACTTAACTGTGAGGAAGAAATATACCCTAAATAAGTCATTGACAAATACTCAAACCGAGTAGCCATTAAATAAACAAAAAAAAACTCAAGAGGTATACTTTTTTGTGTTGATTGATCGCCCCCCTAATATAGATTTAATATATGATCGACCTAACCAACATTCTACTGTTGACTAAAGGCGTATATCAATTTCGAGTCACAATATCTTAGTCTTGCGCCTGAGTGTAAACTACGTAATTTAAACGAATTACTAAACAGTATATGATAGATTTAATATATTTAATATAGATATTGTCAAACAATGCTTAGCATAAACATGCACATGCATTATCTTATGTCAAACAATGCTTAGCATGTTTATGCTAAGCATTGTTTGACATAAGATAATGTCCATGAAGTTTGACGCAGTTTACCAAGTCTATTGTTTAAATAACAGTATTAATCCTATATTACTAACAACACTGTTTGATATTAAAAATCCCTACTTTAAAAATTCATGTATTCTTGCAGACACAAAAAGTCCTTTTTTCGGAAAAAACTGTACTAACTGTACCACTATCATCTTCTTCTGATTTTGCGCCTTACGCCTAGAATAAAGAAATATTTTGCCCGAAAACAAAAGCATTAAAAATCTTAAAAAAAAAATATTATTCGTTAGAATGCGGCATGAGGAAATACTATACCGTTATGCCCCGGTAATTTTGCCCCAATAAGCATGTTTCATCATCAAATCAAGCATTTATAATTTAATACGTTAATGGCTATAAAATTAATTTTAATATTCGATACCGCTGCAACGATATGTGATTAATAATATTAAAAAAACTTGCAAACTCACCTCTACACATCTCTTTGATTTCCATGTTTATCACAAAAGACCGTAAAAGTATAAACAAATCAGTTTTAGTTCCCATAGCCAAAACAAGTAGCGACACGTCTTTCTCCAACTGACTGATGAAAGGCGACTTAAGTTCCTACGAATAGCGTTGTCATATTTGCGTCAATCAGTCATGCACACTAGTATATTTCCCATTCTGCCCGGACTTCGTTTTGCCCCGGTCTCCCCTACCCTGGGCCGTGTGGGGCCGGCTTTAGAATTGTCCCACCCTTCTCTACCCACGGGAGTTGTAAGAGCCGACTGAGGGATACCGAGGGAGTGGGCAGCAGCACACCCTCGAGTATTAACAACATCCACTGCGATCGCCAACCCACCTGCCAAGCGAGTCGATTACGGCATTATCGCCCATGACGAGACCGCTCGTTGTGGCGTTCGCTTGGGGAGGCCTATGTCCAGCAGTGGACGTCGAAAGGCTGATGGAAGGATCCCCTACCTAACCAACAGGGAAGTATGGGGCCCTCATCTAATAAATTATCCCGACGTATACCATCTCTACGCCTGTATTGGGGGAGTATGGCATATAGGTACTTCAATGGACCTTAAAAAAACTTAAAATATACAATTAATTAATGTCTAATATATAATATTTTTCGTATTAATCGTTTTGATATTAAATATTGTAGAATAGTAGAATGCAATGATAAATAGTTAGTTTTTTTTTTTCACTATAAGCAACTAATCTCTTTCTGGTAATTTAAAGAGTTAAACTCTATAAAATTAAAATATTAGCTTGCAATACTCACATAAACACATGTGATTAGTTATTTTAATCATATTTTTAATCGACTAAGTCACGTAGTTAATTAGTATCACTAAAGGGGCCAACTTAGTAGTAGTTAGATAACGAGAAAATAATTATGTAGTCCTACGATGTACCTATAGATAGTTAATATTTTCACTTAAAAATATCTGCACTTTTATATTGAAATATTAATTATGTAACAAATTGATATTTTATTTTATAATATGAATTATTATCTGTACCACACTCAATTATACTACATTATTATTTATTTTTATTGAATTTATCAGCAAAATAAATTATTGTCAAAAACTACATACATTATTGATAGATTTTATTAAATTTTATCGTTATTTATATATTTTATGTGCCTATATGTATTAGGTATATTTTATTTACAACAAAATAAATACAGCACTTTTTATAATACCTAATGGATTTTATTTTGAGTACCTAACAATGAAACTGTCTCGAGTTAATTAACGGAAAGCTTTTCATTTATCATATTAACAAAACTAATGCTTTATTATTAATTTTGTATCACGTTAATGCTAGACGCAATACCTACATGAATAAACGCAGTGATGGCATGGTGATAAAACCACGGACTGCAAAGAGCGATGGAGTGTTTAATACCCTGACACTTCTCGAAATTATGTTAGTTCACAAAAATTATCACTGCTCGGTGAAAGAAAACATCGTGAAACGTGCATCTCTTTTTTTTTCTTATGGCCGAAAATAATGTAAGTACCTAACTCACCGTCGTTATGGGCAACTAACATGGTGTGTGTGATGTGAGGCCGACACCCACCAAATAAACCCGCTGTGTACCGTCTCTCCGCCTGTACGCCGGTATCTCGCCTGTAGCGATCTGCCGCAGATCACTGGTACTGTGTGACATTATTTCAGTTGGCGACAGCTTGTGCAGTTTGTCAACCTGTACTGGGCCAGCGTGGTGGCCTAAATTCTTCTCACTCTGAGATGAGACCTGCGCCCAATAGTGAAACAATAATAGGCTGTGATACAATATTTAATTAAATGTAGAATTTTAATCAAAATTTTCTATCCAAAAATAAATAAGTATAAAATTAAAACAGTAATTTTTATTTCTTCAGCCGACTCTTTCCGTTTCTGCAGAATGGAAATGGTGTGGTAACACTATGTATTTTTATACCGTCGCCATACAGAAGTACCGACTATGACGACAACAAACAACTCGACATACCGCATGTGACTATGTCGATATTACACAACTATAAAATGTTTACTAAACTTACGTGACTACTATCTAATAGTCGTAACAAATTCAGCCTGTAAATCAGTGAAATTTTTAGATTGTTACGAAACGTAGCTGAATCGTATTCCCGCCACAGATGAAGTTTCCCGCGCTGTCAGAAGTCGATTATTGGCTGTTTGGCACAGTTTCCATGGCCTTGACCGAACTCGTAACCGCAGTTGGTCCGCATAGCTCGCGGTGTGTGAGCGTGTAATATTCACCTGAAATCTCGACATATTACGCGCTGTATTTAATTTAAAATGGTGAGTGAAATCATTTATTTCCAACAGTTCTAAATAATTAAACTATTAATAGTTTTTGCATTGACAATAAGAAAGAGAAAATAAATAACTTTTGTGTAAAGAAGGTAGATTTTCGGTGTTTTCAGTAAGTTTAGTGTGTGAATTGTTACGTCACGATACGTGTAAGAATAGAAAGCAAGCCGGACCACTTATGTTTTAATAATATTAACTATAAAACATATTTAAGTATCTATATTATGGAGGTACACGCAGGAATTGAATTATAGTCTATAACCTAAATCATTCATTTCCTCGATTTCAGAGCCCTCTTGTTTTGTGGTTTAGGAAGTGTTATACAACTTGTGCTCATTCCTTGCATACTTATAAAAAGATTTTAATCTATTATTAAATAAGGTGCTGGTTATTATGTAACAAGGTAATAGAATATTCTCTTTGCACAGATTATAGTGTCGTTGTAATCAATTTACATAGCATAGCAGACTCACGAATGTTTCCTAGAGGGGTAGGCAGAGATAACGGCCTGCCACTTGCCATAAAACGGCCTTCGGCTGCCCACTTTTTGCCTACCCTCGGAACAAAACATAACGGATGAACCACAGCCATTAGGATGATTGTTACTAAAAATCTCCAGTGCATTCCCACATTCATATCTATATTATATATTTCACTGAGGATTTATTTGATTGTTGATGGACAAAAGAAAGCTAACTACCTCAAGCAAAACTGTACTGGTTAGCAGCGGAGGGTTTTTTTTGGTAGAGCTGATTTAACTACACGTACCACTTTATAGTCTCCGCCTTAATTCATTAAGGTTAGCCTTTAAGTACTCTGTGAGTTTCTTGTAGAGGCGAGCGGCATTTAATATTTACCAAGAGGGATCTAGCCTACAATTAATAATAATAAAGTGACGTAGAAATTGGTTTAGCTAAAAAGTAAAAATATTTCCAAAAAAAATACATTAAGGTCTTTTTATTTAATAAATTGTATAGGTATATTCTGAAGTTTTTTTGAATCTACATATTCTACATACGTATCTAACGTAATAGTTGAATGATCATTCATTCAACTATTCAGATCACATTTTCCTGTTTCATAACAGGAAAATGTGATCTGAAACACTGCAAGTGATATAGGTATTCTTAACTAACAATTTATTAGTATGAAGTTAACATAAGTATTATATAAGTTAACCCATTACATCAGACAGGAGATATCTTCGCATTTTTTTGCAATTTTACCTGCTGCCTGACTACCAATACGCGCAAGTGGGAGACGTTTGAATGCAGTTTCCAAGATTTTGATTTCAGTCTCGGCCGCTTTTGAGACGAACTCCCCTGTATGCCCCGCCCTTTTTATTGTCAAGGCGGGAAAAAATGTACCTAACCCCAAACCCCGTCGTTCGGATCAACGAACAGGGTAGAGTGGGTGTCCCTCACCCACTAAATAAATCGGCCGTGTGCAGTCTCTCCGCCTGAATTGGCCATATTACATTACTTCAGTGGTGCCTGTATGTCCACCTGACAGTACATGAATGATTTTGAGTCGATTTTTAATTATGCAAAATATCATATTGCACCTACTAAAACAAACATATTTTGTTTTTCTGTATCCACTATTGAGCACTCACGCACGCGGGCGCTCTCAGGCAGGTCATCTCACGATGTTTTTCTTCACCGAGCAGTGAAAAATACGCACATAATTTCGAAAAGTCGTTGACTCGGGATCGAACTCAATACCATTGTCTTTACAGTGCTTGGTTTTACCGCTAGGCTATCACAGCTATATAAATATATATTATTAACTATAACATCAATAAAAACGTCAAGGACCCTTAGAAATTGATGTTATCTTTAAACACAAAACCAAAATGGCGTAGGTATATTTAACATTACCACTGAATCAATGTAACATAGTTCCAGTGGCCCGCCAACACAGGCGGAGAGAAGGCACACGGCGGGTTTATTTAGTGGGTGAGGACCCCACACTACCCTGTTCGTTGCCCCGAACGACGGGCGGTACGGTTAGGAACATTTTTTGCAGCGTAAACGAAAAAAAAAGGTATATTTAACATTTTATTTACATAAAGCTGAAGAGTTTGTTTATTATTTCTAACGCACTAGTCTGTGGAGCTAGGTAATTTGGAAAAAAAATTGTTTGCTTTTTCGAGGAAGTCTATAGGCTAATAAACTTTTCACTGTTAAAATCACGCTTTAATCACAAAATATGGCTAAGAACGAGCAACAATAAAAATTAATCAATAAGTGCCATCTGTTATAGATTTTTTATAACCTACGGTGGCAGACAAGCTAACGGCCCATCTGATGGTAAACCGCCGCTCATGGACTTTGGCAACACCAGGGGCACAGGTAACAGCCGATCATGGACTTTGGCAACACCAGGGGCATAGCCAAACATTATAAAACATAAATGGTGCTTTACTAAAAATTGCGAGTAAGCGCAAGGCACATAATAAAGTGACTGAGTGATAATTTCGAAAAATGTCAGGTAAGGAAAGGGAAGCCCAGGTTGCGCACTGGGTATTGAAGTCAATAGTCTTGGCAATCCATTAGATAACCTTACCGTTGATTGTTAACTCCAGCTCTTTTATTTACCAACTAAGCTTTTGCCTGCCACTTCGTCAGTGCGGACTTCAAACACTTAAGTCCATAGAAATTAACACAGTGTGAAAATATGAAATCAAAAATAATAGTCACGAGCAGGATTTGAACCTGCATCTCCTGGATACCGTCCAGATGCTTTGCCAATTCAGCCATCGTGACAATTGCTCAGGACTGCTAATTTCAATAACACATTCATAATTAACGTCTTGGGTGAGGCATGCGCCATCTATCGGAAGTATTTTGGTCCATAGTCTTTTACACCACTGAAACTTCTTATCCGGGTAAACAATATTCTTATGTGTTTATCCGAATTATAATTTTATTAGGTCATCTACGTTAAATACCTATGCTTTTTTTTTTGTTAAGGCGGGAAAAAATGTTGCTAGCCGCATACCCTGTTGTTCGTGGCAACGAACAGGGTAGTGTGGGGCCCTCACCCACTAAAGAAACCCGCCGGGTGCCGTCTCTCCGCCTTTATTGGCGGGCCTCCAAAACCATATTACATTCCTTCAGAGGTCCGCCGGTGACTAAAATGGCTATCCTACGCGAAATATAATTTTTTGAGACAAAAAGTACCAAATTTTATATAATCACAACAAATCAATCAGCACAGTCATTTAGGCGTGATTAACGGACAAGTATCCATCCATAGCAGGATCGAGACAATGAGGATGAGGTCTAGTTGTGCACTGCAGTTCGAACGACCAGCAAGGTTAAGCAACGCCAGTTGTCCGCTTATATAGTTGGGTCGTGAAGGTCAGATAGGCAGTGGCTGTTAGTAAATACTGATAGAACAGGTAGAACCGAACAGATTGGAAGCCGGCCCCAATAATATTTTGGATAAAGCGGAGATCACAAGTAGGATGAAGACAATAATAGAATAATACATGTGTGACGTAGCAGTTACGTTGATCGTGCGTTGATAAGATAATATTGGCAACTAGTCAAAATTTAAACATCTCCGAGGTCAATGTATTCTTGACTTTGCTCGATAGAGAACTTGGGCAGAACCTGGATCAGTCCAGACTTTAATACCAGCCAGAATTTGACTTCTAATAGATAAATAATGTCTGGGCTACTTAAACCTTAAACTTCCACATCACAGAGTGTTTTTAAAACATAAATAATACAGATAAAGTAGGCTCGAATGCAGTCGTGTATTGTACAATATTTTGGCTACAACACAACCCACGACAACTAACACTCCATCAAGCAACTAAGTCAGAAATTTAAATATTATTTTATCATAATAACCGCCTTCAAGGCGGATAAACGTAAGTAATTTCGGAGACAGGAGTAGTTACTATTCTTTACGATGTAATCAGTTTACTAAAATTCACGATCAATACGTCAAATATACGTTGTGTCTAACGCAAGTGCTTAAATCATTTCAGAACGCAAACAGTCATAAAATTCGATGTTCATTTCTCCAAAATAATCCAGTAGTTCGCTCCCAGCTCGCTGCCAGCGCTGGCCAGTATTTGGCAACATATTCAAAGTGTATTTAAAGTCTAAAGAAAAGCGGACATTATTTTAATATACATTTGGAGGTCAAACACGGAACATTGGATTAGTGAGAAAATACACGTAAAATACTAATTGAACTATAGTAATATCGAACTTTAGAAATCGTGTGTCCAATGGTTTTGTAATGAAAAACTCGTTCAGTGATTTCATATTCTGGCAATCGAAGTTTCGTTTTCTTGTTATTGTAGTGTTGGCTTTGTGGGTGGACGTGAAAAGGTTTTACTTTAAAGAGTCCAGAATACAGGTACTAATTGCGTTTCTTTCATCATACAACAATTTTTCTTCTACGTAAATTTAGCTGTGATTAAAACCCGTAGCCTTTTTGCGTGCAGAATATTTGGCATACTGTTTCATTCTGATGTTTAGATCTTTTATCAGAGAAAGCTTAGCCATAGAAGGCCTCACTAGAGCTTGTCTTAGGTAAAGTAACGAAACAATAATAGAAAGTTTAGAATAAGTACTTACCAGAAAACTGTCGCTGGACAAAATTCATAGCATAATTTGTGCTTGGCTAGTTTCCTGATTAATCGACTTTCAATATGGGTCGCTGTGCATAGAAACTTAAAATTTTAGTGTAGATAATTAAAACAATATAGCAGCCATAACTTTCAAATCGAGTTTTATGAAAAAAAAATCATTGGCACCACCGCAGAACTCAACTAAACAATAGCAATGCCTTTCACACGTGATTTTAGAGTCTTAGATTGCATCCGATAGGTGGCGTGGGTCTTAAGACATCCAAAACAAATGTGAGGTGGAGATTGGGTGACTGCGATAGCTTAGCGGTCCATAGCACTTCCCCGGATAGGATGGGACGAAAGTTTAAAATTCATAGTTTCTGTGGGAAGCAATTTTTACATAGAGACAATGTGCCGTACAGTGGCACATTTATATTCCAAAGTCGATACGAACGAAGTCACTGGTAGAATTTAGTATATAAAAGTAACTAAACTTTATAAAATAAATGGTGAACATGATATACTTCCGACTAAATAACCTTTTTTCTGTCTCATCATTAGGCACTATACTCCTTTGAGTATAGAGTTTTTAGAGTAACTCAATGTAGGTTAGATAATAGTTTGGTTATGGCCAAAGAGTAAAGTAAATGTAGTGATATATGCTCTTTGGAGTAAAGTAATAAAGGGATGTTATGGCTATAAACATAAAGGCGCAAATAACTAGCTTATTTAAAAATAAAAATATAAAAACATTTGACGACAATTTTACAAAACATTTTCACATGTTCATTATAAATCAATCATAATGTGCGTTTGGCATGGTTTGGCAACTAAAATAAGAACTGCCGCAATAAATAATAATTAGTGCGTCTTGTCATAGATAACGACATGACAATGGCCTCCCTTTGTTATGGGACTTATGGAACAATGTTTGTCAATCAGTTATGTCGCATCTTCAGAGCAATTTATTTGTTCTTCGAAAATATACTTAAACGGTTAATAAATCAATGTCAAGAGGTAGATACATGATAATTTATACTTGTTAAATAACTATTTTTGAGGTTTGCATTGGCGTTATTTTGAAAAAAACTTTTAGACGCATTACTCTTCACAAATATTGTGTAGGTTATTTTGACTGAAAACCATAGAATGCTGCTGTTTCATCGCGCAGCATAAATAGCCATATGCATTTTTATACGACAAACACAAAAGTGATTACACTTTTTTATATCTTCCAGCCACCAGTTGCAGGCAAACCTATTGTGTGGATACTGGGTGGACCAGGCTCCGGCAAAGGCACCCAGTGTGAGAAGATTATCGCTAAGTACGGCTTCACTCACTTATCAACTGGCGACCTTCTTCGCGCTGAGGTGAAAAGTGGCTCCGAGAGGGCCAAAAATCTTACTGCAATTATGGAGCAAGGTACGTTTGGTGGCGTACAACATTTTTAATCCATTGCTAATAAATAAGATGATGATATTATAAGCAGTCACCGTTGCTCATGAACTTAGCAATACGGAGGATGTAGTCAAGCTGTTGCCTCCCGTGAATGTGGGTCGTTAGCATATAACTATGCTCAAGCTTCAAACGGGGATGATGGACTATAGATATCGTTGACAACAACTAAAATACATCGAGATGTTTCATAGGCGAATTAGTATCTGGTTTTTCTTTTTATCTTTAAATTCATCTGTACGTGTATTTATCACTGAACTCTTAAGCGGTTGGAACAAATTAGAAATATTTTGTGTGTTCCCGGTGTCCCTAGATGGTTTTGAGCATAGATAAATAACTATACTTGGAATAGATACGCTACTTTGGATTCAGTTTTGGAGATTTTGTTCCGTGGTCACTAGATGGCGATATGTATAATGTATGAAACGCGGTGATACCGCCGCCGCTAGATGGCGCTTTAGTTAATATTTTTTGTTTTGAAATTGCGTGATCCGTAAGTAATAAATTGATCACACAATAACTGAGCTCACACTTGATTAGGGATTTTGTAAACTGTTATTAAATTTTATAAAATTGTTGCATTTTAAAGTATTTTTTGGAAATATTTAATGAAATAATGTGCCTCTATTGAGAAAAGCGCCATCTATATTCGTTTGTAGACAATAAAATGCTAAGTTAGTACTGTTCCTGCACCACCAGACGGCGCAAAATATCACACTATTTTTTGGCGAGCCAATGTATGGCAGTTGCCCCTGAGTAACAATTGAACGAAGATGTTAGCGCTGCAATCGTTTTGGTATTTTTTTTTTTTTTGCATGTCTTTCTGATACAAAAATGTTTTAGGTCCCAACTCAGAACCACTTATTTCTCCTCGAATTCAAATATCATAAAAATATGTTGGGGCCGCTAATAGTCGGCAAGCCAACGATCGCTCAAAGTCTGCGGTCTGCAGCTCTAGTACTTACGAATATATAATGAACTTAACTTCTAACACTTTGTACCACAACCACGATAATGAATAGGGTAGTTACACAACATAGTTCTCCAATGATATTTTTTTTTATTGTTTAAGGTGAGAGATGAGCCACGGCCCACTTTAATATGAGTGGTTACCGCTGTTCCTGGAACAATACTAAGAATTTCAATTCACGTATGAAAAAATAATAAATGGACGGCTGGCTCCCGTTAGAACCAAAACTCACCGAGTACTTACTTATCATCACAACATCTCCCTTGCAGGGTAGGCAAAGGGAAAAGAGTTCCATAAAGGCTCTATTCTTGCATACGTCTCTCGCTTCCTCAACATTCATAATACTCTTCATACACGCTCACCGGTAGCGGAGATTCCTGACACCACTTTCCTTCAATACATGACCGATTTGGTCTAGGAAGGTAGTCTCGGTCTCCTTTACCTACATCCTTCCACTTTCGCATTATATATCTTCTTAACTAGGCGATCATCCGGCATTCTTTCCACATGTCCGAACCATCGGAAATACTTACTCACCGGTATTTCACACGTAATTATGATGTACCGAACCACTCGAGCCAGGCTGATTACAAGTGAGTACTTCCACTTGATATGCAATCCTACCATGGTATTGCTTAGTGGATGCCTGGAGCCATGCTACATAGCAACATTAAAAATAAGATCTGATAAAACCAGAAGAATACTTACCGACTCTTTTTTTTTGTTAAGGTGGGAAAAAATGTTACTAACCGCACACCCCGTCGTTCGGGGCAACGAACAAGGTACTATGGGGCCCTCACCCACTAAATAAACCCGCCATGTGCAGTCTCTCTACCTGTATTGGCGGGCCACTGGAATTATGTTACATTACTTCAGTGGTTACTTATATAGACATTACTACGAGAATATATCCCACGCACCGCATATCTGTTTCCAGGCCAACTCGTCCCCAACGATGTAGTTCTGGATCTGCTGAAGGAGGCAATGGAGGCCCGTGCTTCTGAGGCCAGTGGTTTCCTTATTGATGGTTACCCACGTGAAAAGTCTCAGGGCATTGAATTTGAGAAAGCCATCGCACCTGTTACTGTAAGTATACGCGTTATGCTGGATACGATAAAGAAACCAGTTTCGTTGCTAAAAATTAATTACTGTACGTGAGAGTGTAAAACTGTCAATTGTGCTATCTGTTAGAATGAAATAATGTAATGGACGTAGCAGTTTTGTATGGTGTGTGGAGTGTTTGACGTCAAATTCATTGTTATCATAAAGCACCTCTCGCTTTTTTACAGTCATTATTATTTATTATAATATTATTTTCTACCTTTTAGTTCAACTAGCTGACGTATTTTTTTTAGTTTTGAAACTACATTTTCTCTGTTTTTAGTCTCAAAACAACATTAAAAGCACCCACGACATTAAGAATTAATGTGCTATCAAAATTCACAGTCCTGAGAAATTAATGTCACGATGGCTGAATTGGCAAAGCATGTCGAGATGGTATCCGGGAGATGCAGGTTCAAATCCTGCTCGTGACTGTTACTTTCGCACCTTTTGTTAAAAGTACTTCTACCTATTTAAAAAGCTATTGATCCGGTTTGTAATAAAATACAAAAAATAAACGCCAAAGTTCTTAAATTATTGTATCATCAGTCCTTGATAAGCCTCAATTTAATCCGACGGCGACGTTTTAAAGTGGGTGAATGTCACGTTCAAAGATTCCGTTATATACAAGAATTAGCTGCTACCCGCAACTTCGTCTGCGTGGAATTTAGTTATTTTCTTTTTTAGTGCACAATCCTAATTATTTGTCCAAAATAAATTTGTGTGCGAGAGGACGGGCCTCTGAGCGCTGACCCGTGACTCCCGTCCAAATCGGTCCAGCCATTCAAGAGATCAGCCGTGGAGGTGTATTTTGCGTATATACTTTTCTATTTAAATCGGTATTCATCCACAATTTCATGGATTTTTTTTGCGCGGAACCCTAATTATTTTTCCAAAACAAAAGTAGCCAAAGTTACTCAATGTAACAACAGCTATCTATCTGCTAGTAAAAGTCCCGTCCAAATTGGTCCAACCATGGAATTCATAGATATACTCTCGTATAGATTTAGTAAAAAGTTGTGATTTAGACGGCACCGCACTCCCCGCTCCCGCCGACCCCTGCCAACCGGGACAAAACGTACGGCCCGCCAGCCGCTGTGCCTCCGACTTTTAAATCTCTGATATCTTCTACGATATCCATTTTAATGAAATGCTTTTGAGGGCAGTTTTGATCTACAAAAATGTACAACGTACACAGGTGGTCTGAAAAATTTCCTACGTAACAATGATACATGACATTTTTTCTTAATGTTTTTATTTATTTATCTACATAGTCTCCTTGTAACTCTATGCACTTCTCCCAGCGATGCTCCCATCTCTGTAACCCATCCAAATAGTACTCGGGCGATTTTCTCCACAAAATAATTTGTTCACAAATGTGATGGCCCCCTCATTTGACGAAAATCTCTGTCCTCCGAGCGCAGTTTTTAGATGAGGGAACAAAAAGAAGTCGCTTGGAGCTAGATCTGGTGAGTAAGGCGGATGGTCAAGCAGTTCAAACCATAATTCGTGGATTTTCGCCATGGCAACCGCTGATGTGTGAGACGGCGCGTTGTTTTGGTGAAACAGGTTTTTTTTTCTGCAAATGTGGCCGTTTTTCGCAATTTCTGTCTTCAGTTTGTGAAGTAATGATGGGTAGTATGCTCTTGTAACGGTTTTTCCTTTATAAAGATAATTTATTAAGATAACTCGGTGACTATCCCAAAAAACAGTCGCCATCACTTTCACAGCCGAAAAAACGGTTTTCGCTTTTTTGGAGCCGGTTCCCCCTTTACAGTCCACTGTTTTGACTGTATTTTTGTTTCGGGCGTCTAATGGTGTATCCAAGTTTTATCTACAGTAATTAATTCGCACCAAAACTCTGATTCATTGCGCCTAAACTGCGCCAACAGAGCGTTGGAAATGTTCATTCGAAAACGTTTTTGGTCTAACGTGAGCAAACGCGGCACCCAACGAGCGGACTGCTTTCTCGTGCCTAAACCTTGATTTAATATGTGACAAACACGCTCTTTGGACATTTTCATAACCTCTGCTATCTCTCTCAATTTAATTCGGCGGTCGTCTAGCACCATTTGGTGCACTTTAGCGATGTTATCGTCAGTTGTTGTAGTTTTTGGACGTCCCGAACGTTCATCGTCTCCCAAGCTCTTACGGCCACCTTTAAATTCTGCTGCCCAAAATTTCACTATGGTAAATGATGGTGCAGAGTCCCCATATACAGAGTCCAACTCATCTTTGATTTACGTAGGCGTATTGCCTTTCAAAAACAAAAATTTAATGACAGCTCGATATTCAATTTTTTCCATTTTCACAAAAACACTCACATCGACTCACTCAAACAACTGTAACTAAAAACTATGCGTCCAAAATGGCTGAAACTTTGGTGGGTAACTGACAAAAGATGCACAACTATATTTACTAGCTTTTATTTTATACTAGTCAACTTTACTATCTAGAAAGAAATTCAAGTAGGTAGATGAAATTAAAATACTGGAGGCGGGCAGCCCCATCACGTGTTTACGTACCACGCGTTTGTAGGTAATTATTTGAAGGACACAGCCGAGTCACAATACTGTATAGATAATATTGCCGTGACCAAGGTTGTACATTGTTTCACAACCGTGTAGCAGGTGCTTAAATGGTAATCGTCGCTCATGGACTCAACTATACTGAGAGAGTATTGTCAAGCCGCTGCTCACTATTTCATTTCACGGCTATCTCCTGCTACAGCCAAAACTCAACGATATGCATGCCAGGTCATACGGGAGATGGTGGTACCAACCTGCTCGGGACCGATACCAAGTGAGTACTCCCACTTGGTACCCACCCCTACCACCAGTCATGCAATGGATGATAATTGCTTACTTCCCTTAGTCGCCTCATACGACACTCGTGGGAAAGAATGGGGTGGTGACAATTGTATTCTTAGTCCGTCACCACACGGACTAAATCTTTGAATTTTTTGGCTTTTTTGTACTATACCCACTCTTTAAGAAGGCCTACGCGCAGCAGCGGATGATGAAAAATAATTGGAGATATGATTTATAGTACAGTCATTTGGTTCGAAAAATAGTGATTACCTGGGAAGTTTTCCCGGGGTTTTGAAAATTGCAAATTTTATAGATTTTGATGTGCTCTTTCCGAATTTTGAATTTGCCACCTTGTATTTTTGCCGCTCATGTCGCCATATTGAAAAAATGGCGCCTATAAACAGTTTTTTGATATTATCCTCCTTTTCGACTTATTTTACGATAAATTTTAATATAAAAAATTAAACTAGAGACATAAAGTCAATAGTTTAGGCGTACGAGCGTAAAGGTAGATACATAATTTGAAGGTTCTCTAGTTTCATTTTGTATATTAAAATTTATCGTAAAATAAGTCGGAATAAGTCTATTGTCAAAAACTGCTTTTTGGCAAATTTTATGAGGCAAAAATATGAGGTGGCAATGTCGAAATTCGGAAAGAGCACAGCAAAATTTATAGAATTACCAATTTTCAAAACTCCCGGAAAACTTTCCAGGTAAAACTACCAAATGACTGTTCTATTATATATCTTTTCTTTTGATACCATCAACTATCGGCTATTAAAAGTATTATTTTTATTCCAGGTGATTATATACTTCGAGGCTTCCAGCGACACGTTGACAAAGAGGCTTCTGGGCCGCGCTCTAAGCTCGGGTCGCGCTGACGACAACGAAGAAACAATCAAGCTACGGCTCAAGACGTTCCTCGACAACAACCAACAAGTGCTCGATCAGTACCCGGATAAACTTTGCAGAGTGAGTTGGATAACAACATCAGATTCAATTACATAGGTACTTTTATGCCGATCTATTGCCTTTGTAAGGGACCTTGCCACACAGTGATTGTTCCCAATAAGAGTAGGGACTTTAAGTACACAATTACAAAATCTCTTAAAATTGAAATAAATTTTCAGATAGACGCTGAACAAGAAGTCGATACGATCTTCTGTGAGGTAGAGAAGGTTCTCGATCCTCTCATGGCTCGTGCTGCTGCAGCCACGAACTGAACACACAATATTTTATATTCTCTGTACATACTTGCTCTACGTTAATTTTAATGAAATCGTTGATAATATAATATTTTGTTTAGTCTTGTTTTTTATTGTTTATAGATGTGCTATCCGTTTAAGAAAAACCTCGAAGGGGTAGGCAGAGGTGTATTACACACCCACGGTTTGCCAACGTAATAGGGGACGACCCTGTTGCCATCTACCGGGCACATTTCCAAACTCCGGGCTGCTACTGAGAGTTTTTCTTTTTAGGAAAAATCTCAGTAACAGCGCCCGATGTCGGTATGCCATTTTTTACTGTGGAACAGTAATCATGCTTTCCGTTATGACATTGGAGTTTATTATACAAAAAAGGGCCCAAAAAAGTGTAAAATCTTTGTGCTAGGGACGTTCGAATTTCTGAGGGTGCACCCGTTGTCCTAGTGAGCGACGGTACGGTACGTGACACGTAGTGACGCGACGCGACGCGACGTATTGCGTCAAATACTTTAGTCGCGTTTCGTCGCATTCATATTAGGCGACAACGTAGGCCATAAGTACATACAACCTCTATTTGATATTTTCGTGTCGCGTCGTATTGCCGCGTTTGTCGTTCACCTAGGACAACGGGCTACATACATGATAAGTATTCCGTGAGTAAGAAACGTTGGATCAAATTTAAAATCGTTATGTTGTTTGAGTATAATTAGGCACAAGAATAAACAACTGGCATATTGTTAGTTAAACACAAAGTGAAAAATGTGAAATCGAAAATAACAGTCAGGAGCAGGATTTGAACCTGCATCTCCTGGATACCGTCCAGATGCTTTGCCAATTCAGCCATCCTGACAATTGCTCCTGACTGCTAATTTCGATTACACATCATACTTAACGTCTTTGAGTGACGCCTGCGCCATCTGTCGGAAGTATTTTCAAACATTATACCGACCAGGTAAACTTAATTTTACAATTAAGATTTTTACCTAATAATGACGCAAACCCTATAAATATTTATATATATTTTTAGCATTTGACATGCTTAGCACTATACATTAAACACAGATGGCGCAGGCGTCACCCAAAGACGTTAAGTATGATGTGTAATCGAAATTAGCAGTCAGGAGCAATTGTCAGGATGGCTGAATTGGCAAAGCATCTGGACGGTATCCAGGAGATGCAGGTTCAAATCCTGCTCCTGACTGTTATTTTCGATTTCACATTTTTCACTTTGTGTTTAATGTATAGTGCTAAGCATGTCAAATGCTAAATATATAAATATATTGTTAGTTCTTCAATATCTCGGTAAAGGGATCTGGTTGGGTATAAGAAGGGTTTGAAAGTGGCCACATTTTAGAGTGCTCTTTGTGCTATTACCACAGATCTTATAGAAGTTTTAGAGATTCTCCCGAGACAAGAATATCTACCGTAGGTGCAAATAGATTGCCAAAGTGCTAAGTATGTTGACTTTATTAATTTGGGATCCAAAATATTAATATTTAAAGACTAGCCTCGGTTATATCTCAGGTTCCCGATATAGTAACGGGTAAAATGTATACCAGTTTTTAAGCCTAATCAAGGCCTTTCAAATAAAAAAGTTGCATCAAAATCCATTCAGTAATTTTTGCGTGATGCACGAACAAACAAACAGATAAACAGACAAAAATTCTAAAAAAAATTTGTTTTCGTTAACACTAAGTGAAAAATGTGAAATCGAAAATAACAGTCACGAGCAGGATTCGAACCTGCATCTCCTGGATACCGTCCAGATGCTTTGCCAATTCAGCCATCGTGACCCTTGCTCCTGACTGCTAATCTCGATAGCACATTCATACTTAACTTCTTTGGGTGACGCCTGCACCATCTGTCGGAAGTATTTTCATACATTATACCGACCAGGTAAACTTAATTTTACACTTAAGATTTTACCTAATAATGACGCAAACCCTATAAATATTTAGATATTTTTATATATATTTTTAGCATTTGACATGCTTAGCAACATACATTAAACACAAAGTGAAAAATGTGAAATCGAAAATAACACTCACGAGCAGGATTCGAACCTGCATCTCCTGGATACCGTACAGATGCTTTACCAATTCAGCCATCGTGACCCTTGCTCCTGACTGCTAATCTCGATAGCACATTCATACTTAACGTCTTTGGGTGACACCTGCACCATCTGTTGAGGTCACGATGGCTGAATTGGCAAAGCATCTGGACGGTATCCAGGATATGCAGGTTCGAATACTGCTCGTGACTGTTATTTTTGATTTCATATTTTTCGCTTTGTGTTTAATGTATGTTGCTAAGCATGTCAAATGCTAAAAATACGAGTATATATAAAAATATCTAAATATTTGTTTTCGTGTTTAGACACACCTATATAGCCAATTACAGTCACTTTTTCTCAAATATCTTAAATGTACAGACACAGCTCTGTTACAGCTTTATGATAGTATAGATAACTAGCAGTCTACGAACTCTATTAGAGAGAATAGTAATGTGTAATTTAAAATTCTGATTATTATCTATTTCGATACCCAAATACTTCAAATGTGTAGTTCTTTCTGGCCGTGTGGAGCCAGCTTTAGAATTGTCCCACCCCTCTCTACCCACGGGAGTCGTAAGAGCCGACTGAGGGAATACCGGGGGAGTGGGCAGCAGCACTCCCTCGAGTATTAACAACATCCACTGCGATAGCCAACCCGCCTGCCAAGCGTGGCGATTATGGCATTATCCTCATGACGGGACCACTCGTTGTGGCGTTCTCTTGGGGAGGCCTATGTCCAGCAGTGGACGTTGAAAGGCTGATGGATGGATGGATGGATGGTAGTTCTTTCTAAAATTTTAGTCGCAAATATTACTAATTAATTACGAGTAGAGTTGGAACATGAATGAACAGTTAGTGTTTGGTTAGTTTGACAATCTAACGTACGTGCGGAGAATAATAAATTCCAAGGATATGTCTGCTTTTTTGCTAACCAATTATAACTTATAGTACCTACAGCCAGCTGCAAGGATCGTACGTTATGTGGATTGAGGGAATTAAAATTGTTAACTTTAGTCAATATCTCTTCTCCAATTGGTTACCCAGGAATACAAAGTAGAAAGCATTTTCTTTTTCAATACATCAAGCAATTTAATATTGGTATCGTCAGCAAATAGTCTAGCTAGATATTCTATTCTTTGCAGGGTCTACATCGCATATTTCATAGAACTGATGTATATTGTCTGTTCACAACATCCTCTAAAGTCTAAATTGTGTCTGAATAGGCGATACCTTTGTACAATCATGGATGGCCCATAATATAATCATCAGGGGCTAATTTTATTAATAAATATTCTTACAATTTAAGATATTTTTTGCTTGGCCACTGTTACATGCGCCTGGGTGATGATTGGGTCCAGGATCTTCTCAACGTCTCTAAATATCTCCTCCTTATTTCTTTCTGCGTTTATCTTGAAATATAAATAGAATGCTAGAGAAAATTACAAAAGCATAGCACAAAGTGCAAAAATGTTATTTCGAAAATAACAGTCACGAGCGGGTTTTGAACCTGGATCTCCCGGAATACCGTCCCAGATGCTTTTCCAATTCAGCCATAGTGACGATTGCTTGGGACTGCGAATTTTGATAACACATTCCTTCAATATCTTGGGTGACGGTATTCGAGATTTTCGATTTCACATTATCGCACTTTGTGTTAATTTATATGGCATGACAAATGCTTAAAAAATACCTAAAAATATCAAAAAGAATAGCAGCTGAAAATATTTTTAGGTCTCAGTGTATGCAACCGCTGAAGTAATATAACATAGATCCAGTGGCCCGCTAACAAAGGCAGAGAGACGGCACACGGCGGGTTTATTTAGTGGGTGAGGGCCCCACACTACCACTGGCACATTTTTTCCCGCCTTAACAAAAAAAAAGCTCTCAGTGTATGCATATTTTTGCAAGTCCTTAACACATAAAAATTGTAATATGTATTTTATATTCAGACTAGAACTAGATTCTGCACGCGACTTCGTCCGCATGAACTACAGAATATAAATACGGCACTGTACGGCACAATGGTCTATTCTATCCATCCATCCATCCATCAGCCTTTCGAATTCCACTGCTGGACATAGGTCTCCCCAAGAGAACACCACATGTGTTTCGCTCATATGGGGGATAGTGCCGTAATCGCCACGCTTGGCAGGCGGGTTGGCGATTGCAGTGGATGTTGTTAATACTCGAGGGAGTGCTGCTGCCCACCCTCCCGGTATTCCCTCAGTCGACTCTTACGACTCCCATGGGTGGAGAAGGGTGGCACAATTCTAAAGCCGGTCCCACACGGCAGGTCTATTTTATATTACGCAAATATTGCTAAATTACAGGATTCATTATTCATTTACCCAGCATAAACAATAGCATATATATTCTTTTCTAGGTTTTGATCTATATGTATACTCAATTTCATTTTTATCAGTTCAGTAGTTAGGAGTAAAATCGTAACAAACACTTTCGCATTTATAATTTTAGTGAGGATTTTTCTGCCCTTCCACAGACTAAGTAGAGCGCACACTTCTCTATGTTTTTTTTCCTTTAGGTACTCTTCTTAAAAAAAATATTAGGGTGAATTATACATACAAACCTTTCTTTTAAAATTACCTCGACGACAGTTAAAATCGTGTTCATAGAAGAGGATATCGCAGAAACAGACATACGCAGATAATGACTTTTAACTATATACTTTTTTTTGTTAAGGCGGGAAAAAACTGTACCTAACCGCACAACCCGTCATTCGGGCCCTCACCCACGAAATAAACCCACCGTGTGTCGTCTCTCCGCCTGTATTGGCAGACCACTGCAACTATGTGATATTACTTCATTGGTTTAAACTATGTACCTACAGATAAAACAGCAATCAATTAGGCAATCCACTTACTCGTCGAATTTTCGATGGGTACTGGTCGAGAACTTTCTGATTGTTTTCGAGAAAAGTTTTTAATCGTAGCTTTATAGTTGCTTCGTTGTCATCAGAACGGCTTGAGTTCAAGGCTCGTCCTAAAAGACGTTTCGTTAGCGTCTCGTTTGAGGCCTCAAAGTAAGCTATCACCTGAAAATATGTGCGGAATAAATTGATATAGGTATTTAGTTTGGTGGTACTGACTACTGCTACTGGAAATATAAAATGCCAACGATGTGCTTCATGGCCGGTCACACAGGAGATGGTGGTACCAACCCGCTCGGGCCCGATACCAAGTGAGTACTCCCACTTGGTACCCAGCCCTACCACCAGTCATGCAATACTGATAATATAATAATATAATAACTGATATTTGATAACTGATAATTGCTTATTTACCTTAGTCGCCTTATACGACACCAGTGGGAAAGAATGGGGTGGTGACACTTGTATTCTTAGTCCGTCACCATACGGATTAAACGTTTAAAGAGGGACAAGTCGTAACCCTGGGGAAACACCGCAGCAGAAAGTTCATTCCAGATCTTACACGTACGGGGTAGAAAGGAACGCTGAAAACGACGTCATGGGCGAGATAGTCTCTAGGTGGTATAGATGAACTCCTCAGAGCACTCCCCATTGAAGAGTCACACACAGAGACCCAAAGTCGCTCCGCCACTCCAACGACTCCAGTTCATACGTGAGATTGGAATCATCGACAATTTGAACGACACGCCTTTGCAGGGAGTCAAGTAGGTCGGGCTGGTATTTTGGTGCACCTGGTCAGAGATGTGAGCAGTACTCCACGTGAGGGCGGACTTTTATTTTATACAGCACAAGTCACTGCCTCGTTGTGAAGTACCGCTTGGCTCTGTTCAGGACGCCCAGTTTTTTGCTCGTCAATTTAGCTTCGTACTCCAAATGACTCCCGAACTGGACTTTGCTGCATATTTATGTCAATGCCAAGGATCCTAATACTCTCGGAGACCGGGAGAGTTACCTCTTGGTACTGGGGCATCGCGACAAATGCGTCCTTCTTTGCAAAGAGAGCGCTCGACTTCAGACACAAGGTGTGTCCGTCTTTTCTCCAGCATGTTCCGAGGGACTTTCTGATGGCCGGTATATCGCAATGCATACTCTCTATCGAGAGCAAGTCATTGATATGCAGGATGAACAGCGTTGGGAAGAGCACCGAGCCTTGAGGTACGAGGTTATCTGGGCATTTCGCGATTATATAGTAGACAAAAAGGTGGCAAAAAAATTATTTCCACTCATCAATACTGTCCATACCATAACAGTTTTAATGAGCGAATGCGAGAGAGGATTTTCGCAGATGAACTTGTTAATGACTCCACAGAGAGCTTCTCTTTTAGTGAATACAGTTTCATAGCTATTGGTCAACGGATCAAGTTCAACAGTCCACCACTAAATATATTTGATACTTTGAAGTATGTGGATTCATGGTTACTTAAAAATCATCATTCTGCCACGGACCACAACAGTTCCGTAAGAGCGAACAGATTTATGATGAAAATATGGTTCAATTTGGAGACTTTTAAAATTTATGTACCTACCTTAGGCTAAGTATATTGACAACGAAAGTTGCTTTTTTATATTGTTACTCACCTAAATTTAAGTCACGTCTTATTTCTAATATTATGTTTTTAAACAATTAAAAATTATTAACTACTATTTTTTCCTCAAAATTTGGTACAAAAAATTTTGGAGTTACAACTTTCGAGAATTAGCGTGCCCCCAAAAAAGAAGTGAAAAAAAAAGACCTGATACTAGATAAATATCCTTACTGTAGCTGGAGCAATTGCGCGCTCGAAAGCAACACCTTGAGACTTCTCGCGCGGGTAACCGTCAATAAGGAAGCCGTTTGCTTCACCCGCGTGAGCCGCCATCGCCTCCTTCAGCAGATCCAATACGATATCGTTAGGGACCAGCTTACCTGTTAACAACAATTATCAAGACACTGTGATACACGTATACTAACAATTTAGTGAGATCGCTATCTTCTAAAAAAGAGGAATTGAATTCACTTCCCGGTCTAAGTAGTTGAGCATCTTGGTTTAGGAATTATATTATGGACTAACGTATGCCCAAAGCCCTACCGCGAGCAAAAACTGGCCACATCTCTCTAACCACGTTAACCTCACCCACAAAAATTGCCTTGCTTATCCGACCATGAATTGGCCGGCTCGATCGGGGAAGTAGGTACCACCCTCTCATAAAAGATCAACAAGTGAGTGAGAGCGCCGGAGTCCCAAACCCCTACCTATCCTCATCTTATTATACTTTTTATCCAACTCCAATCCTTTTCCTTGGAGATGGGACACACGTGATGCCTCTGATGTTGCTAACATCTATAGCCTACGGTAACCGCTTACAATTAGGTGGCACTTATACTCGTTTGCCAGCCATGTATTATAAAAAGAAAACACAAAAGGAGTCATCCCACATGAACACGCTATTTTCCAAGCAACAGAGCAGCCTATGTCGTTCTCTGTACTCTGTCTGAGGGTAGAAGTAGTTACGACGTCTAGAGGTAAAAAAACACTAATTCTAATTTTAAAATTATGAAAAAGAACTCTCCGAGACTGCAAAGCTGAGGAATTGTTCTCATTCTGAAAATACAATGCGAGCAATTGTTGATAGTTAACGACGTGGAAGAGTGCAATATATTGTTTTTCCTTCTAAATACTTGGACTTATCTGGTAAAACCATCGTTCTACTCAATTCTCAACTAGTTATACTACTCTGTCAAGAAAGTACCGGGAAAAGATCAATAATACACAAAAATGTTATTCATCCAAATTTCATCCAAATTTATTTTGTACCTCCTATTTATGCTCCTTCAGAAACGATAGACTTACGCCAACGAATAATCCAATCATCAAAACATTTTTTAAACGCTGTTTCCGGAATTGAGTTCAGTTCTCGCCGCGAATTCTCCTTTATATCTTCTACCGATTGAAACGGGTGCCACGAAGTGGTAATTTGAGTTTAGGAAAAAGAAAGAAGTCGGCTGGAGCAATATCTGGTGAATATGGTGGTTACTCGATGGTATTTGTTGATTGTTTGGACAAAAATTCATTCACAATGATGGCCTTGTGCGGAGGTGGAATCGTGGTGCAAAATACAAGAATTTTCTTTCCACAAATCTGGCCTTTTTCGTCAAATTTGCTCTCTTAAACGCCGCATAACGCTCAAGTAATATTCTTTATTTATCGTTTGACCTTCTGGCAAGAAT
The DNA here is from genome assembly GCA_948253155.1 of Leucoma salicis. NCBI lineage: Eukaryota > Metazoa > Arthropoda > Insecta > Lepidoptera > Erebidae > Leucoma > Leucoma salicis. The sequence continues at coordinate 27,725,407 of OX411806.1, forward strand.
TCCGAGTGCACAACACCGCGATAGTCAAAGAAAACAGTCAACATGACTTTGACTTTTGATCGGTTGATTATTAAAAATAGTATGGATCGACTCGTGAGACACAGAAAGTTCGGCGGCTATCTCTCTCAAAGTTGAATGAGGATTTTCAGTCACTATTTCCTTTACTTTTGCAATGTTAACTTCAGTTGCAGACGTTGATGGCCTACCAGAGCGAGGCAAATCTTCCATCACATCTCGACCACTTTTAAACTCTTTGTACCACTCATAAGCACGTGTTTTTGATAAAGTCGATTCACCGTAAGCCTTCTGTAACATTTTCAGTGACTCCGAACACGATATTCCATTGGCGATGCAAAATTGAAGATAAACTCTTTGTTCGATATTTTCGTCCATTATGAAATTCGCAATACACACTAAAAGAAAGAAAATATTTATTTCGTGCTACAAAAGACTGCATATTTGTAACAAAAATAAAATTATATATAAAATTTATATATAAAATTATATAAAATTATATACCTAAAAACTACCTATAATAAAAAGTTTAAACAGAATTATACAGGATTGGTGTTTGTCTTATGCAGCAGAAAAAGGCCCATTGCTCAGCAAATGTTGCAATGCCGGATGGCATTCCAGCGCTGATTTTCAGCAATGTCCTGGACCCTACTTGACACCAACATAGAGGTCATAGAGCATTTAGTGCTCCAATTACTGTACAATTATTATTTCTATTTTCTTATAAATAAATACATTCTTACAAATAGACATAGTTACATTTACATACATATATTTGTTTGTTACTGACATATATGGCTAAATCCCACAAAATAAAAAATAAAAAATAAATAGCCTGCGCTGTTCGTTTTCTACATTCCATGGACATAACAAACCAAGCTAATCTGTGTACACACTAGATATAATATAACTAAAAACAGCACTGTATTTAATATAAATAACAGATGCAACTCAAACTCCACGCCAAAAGGGATAACAGTTGTGCCAATCTAACAACAACAAAAAAAAAACAAAAATATTAATTTGGAACCATAAACAAATCATCCATTCCCAATACTTTCTTGACTGAATGTACATAACGCATAATCCATGCAAGTCGTAAAACTAAGTGACAAAGACGTAATAACAAACTTAGTTTGTGGTGTCTGTCAATCTGCTATGAGCAAGCGAGAAAAATCGCAAATTCCTCATTGGTACATACCTTGTTCCATAATATCAGTAAGGAGCTTGCCTCTTTTAGAACCACTTTTCACCTCATCGCGGAGCAAATCACCAGTAGATAGATGAGTGAAGCCATATTTGGCGATGATTTTCTCACATTGGGTGCCTTTCCCAGAACCAGGACCACCCAGAACCCATACTATAGGCTTTTTGGTGATATCTGGTTGTGGCTGAAAACAATAATATAAGAGTGATGTGTATAATAACGTTGTAGGATTATCAGAAGTGCGAAGACAGGGTGAGGGCACGATAATCCTCCAGTCCGGAAACTCGCTCTTCCACCGGGAGGGCGACCAACAGTCCCAGGGTGGTGTCGGGTTTATCGTTCGCAAGTCTCTCATAGGTAACGTGGAGAAGATTGAGAGTGTGTCGAGTAGGGTAGCGTACTTTATACTCAAAATAACCAAAAGGTATTCGCTGAAGGTCATACAGGTTTACGCACCGACATCGACACATTCCGACGAAGAAGTGGAGGCACTTTACGAGGACATCTCGAAAGCCATTCACGCGTCTAAAAATCACTACACGGTGGTTATGGGAGATTTCAACGCAAAACTAGGCATAAGGAGAGACGATGAGCTGAAGGTGGGGCAATATGGATTTGGGCAGAGGAACCACAGGGGCCAGATGCTGTCTGATTTTCTGGAGAAGGAAGGTCTCTTTATGATGAATTCCTTCTTCAGGAAACAGCCCCAGCGAAAATGGACCTGGATTAGCCCTAATGGTTCAGTGAAAAATGAGATCGACTTCATCTTAACGGACAAACGACACATATTCAATGACGTCTCAGTGATCAGCAGAATTAAAACTGGGAGTGATCACCGCTTAGTTAGAGGCATATTGAATCTAAATATGAAAGTCGAGAGGTCACGCTTGATGAAGTCTACGCTCCGACCAACACCTGCTCAATACCAGAACCCCGAAAACTTTCAGCTAGAACTATAAAATCGCTTTCAATGCCTAGACGAGTGCGATTCAGTGCACGATATGAACAACAGGTTCATGGAAACTGTCCAAGCGGTCGGGTCGACCTTTTTTAAGACCAGTCGCGTCAATAGGACTCAAAAGCATTCGGACCAAACCCTTAAGCTCATGGTGAGACGGACTGAGATGACGGTGCAGTCTTCGGCTGATTGGTCCAATCAGAAGCGACTAAACAGGCAGATCTCCAAGTCTATGTGACGAGACATTCGCCGATTTAATACCTTGCGTATTAAAGAGGCGATAGGACGGAACCAAGGTTCCAAAGTGTTCGCAAGAGATCTGTCTGTTGGGAAAAGCCAGCTGACCAAGCTGAAGACCAATGATGAAACTGTTGTTTCTTCCAAAGATGAGATATTAAGAGAGGTCCACGAGTTCTATGGACAGTTATACAGATCCCAGAACCCTGTTGTCAGCTTGGTCCATGAGCCCAGATCCAAGCTAACTCGGCACTATACCGAAGATATCCCGGACGTCAGCCTGTACGAGATCAGAATGGCTCTCAAATAACTAAAGGATGGAAAGGCACCGGGAGACGACGGAATTACTATAGAGCTTCTGAGGGCAGGCGGAAAGCCGGTCCTCAAAGCCCTCCAGAGGCTATTCAATTCCGTCGTTCTCGGGGGCGACGTCCCAGAGTCGTGGACCAGGAGCGTGGTGGTGCTGTTCTTTAAGAAAGGTGACAGAACCCTCTTGAAGAATTACAGACCCATCTCACTCTTGAGCCATGCCTATAAGTTGTTCTCGAGGGTCATTACAAATCGACTCACGCGCAGGCTTGACGACTTCCAGCCTCCCGAACAAGCCGGTTTCCGAAAAGGCTATAGTACCGTAGACCACATACATACGCTGCGCCAGATTATATAGAAGACCGAGGAAATAATCGGCCTCTGTGTCTAACGTTTGTGGACTACGAGAAAGCCTTCGATTCGATCGAAACTTGGGCGGTGCTGTAGCCCGAACACGGAATACTTGCGAAAAAGTATTCGTATCGTCATCGAAAACAATAAAATTTGTATGAAAATTGTGCAGCGCCCGTATCGTGCGTAAAATGAACCTATTTTGCTACGAATGATTTCGTATCGCGAACTTTGATTTGACGTACGGTATCGAGCACTGTCGAAACTTTTTTCACTTGTCGGTGAGAAAAGATTCGAAACATATTAAATCTTAGGTTTTTGAGTATGTAATGTTTTAAAATTACTAAACTTCGAAAGCCAAATAATCCCACAGTAATATATGACGATGAAAAAGTAGATATAGATGATAGATATAATAAAATAAATTTGTATAAAAATATGCCGTTCGTACCTACCTAGTAATAGCAATGTTCACATAACAAAACGGGCTATTTTGGAAGTAGCTTATTTGTGGATAATATAGATGTAAAACCTTGCATATTTCTATTAGTCTCACATATTTTACCATAGGGCATTATAAAGGGAACTTTATAATTACCTACGAATAATATAAAACAAGCTGCCTTCGACAACGTCATGTATAGTTGTTCGAAAACCATACAATATTTGTTATATTATCGTGGACTCGATACGTTTACGATACGAATTCAATAGTTTTTCTTGCTTGGGCGTCTGCAGTCCCTTCAGCGGTGCCAAATTGACTATCGATACATCGAAGTGTTGAAATGTTTGTATAGAAACGCCACTATGTCTGTCCGAGTTCAGGACAAGAGCACAAAACCGATCCAACTGCAGAAAGGTGTTATACAGGGAGACGTCATGTCCCCGAAACTCTGCACCACTGCATTGGAAGATGTTTTCAAGCTCTTGGACTGGACCGGATTAGGCATCAACATAAATAGCGAATACATCACTCACCTTTGATTTGCAGATGATATCGTGGTCATGGCAGAATCGCTGGAGGACCTTGGTACTATGCTCAACGACCTCAGTGTGTGTCTCCCGTCTAGTGGGTCTAAAAATGAACATGGACAAGACGAAAGTCATGTCTAATATCCATGTCATTTCAGCACCGGTCCTGGTCGGGAGTGCGCTTCTCGAAGTTGTCGACCACTATGTATACCTGGGACAAACTGTCCAGTTAGGTAGACAGAACTTCGAGAAAGAGGTCGATCGACAAATCCAGCTCGGCTGGGCAGCGTTCGGGAAGCTGAGGGAGATCTTCTTGTCCAATATTCCACAGTGTCTGAAGACGAAGGTCTACGACCAGTGTGTGTTACCAGTGATAACTTATAGCACAGAGGCGTGGTCTCTGAATGTTGGCTTTATATCAAGGCTTAACTTCGCTCAGCGTGCTATGGAGTGGGCTATGCTTGGGATCTCTCTATGTGATAAGATCCGTAATAAGGAAATCCGTAGGAGAACGGGTGTGACCGACATAGCCCGCCGGGTCAGCATGCTGAAGTGGCAATGGGCAGGCCACATCGCTTTGACGAACCGACAACCGTTGGGGAAGAAAGGTTCTCGAGTGGCGGCCGCGATGACCTGGTCAAAGTCGCAGGCAGTCGTTGGATACAGGCGGCACAGGACCGTTCGCTGTGGCGTCCTCTTGGGGAAGTCCTATGTCCAGCAGTGGACGATGAAGGGCTGATGGATGGATGGATGTGTATAACAACTGTCTCAAAGCAACAATTCCAAATATTCCTGGGACACTTAAAGCTCCCTACTACAGCCACCTTATATTGCTTGAAAACCACTACATCATTCTAAACAACATTTGATTTAACAAACCGTGTCCGTGTGGTGACGGACCAAGAATACAAGTGTCACCACCCCATTCTTTCCCAGGGGTGTCGTATGAGGCGACTAAGGGAAGTAAGCAATTATCATTCATGGCATGACTGGTGGTAGCGGGTTGGTACCACCATCTCCCGTGTGACCGGCTATGAACCACAACGTTGCGTTTTGGCTGTAGCAGGAGATAGCCGATTATTATTTCATTTTATATCTGTGAAATGAAATTGTGAGCAGCGGCTAGACAATACTCTCGGTATAGTCGAGTCCATGAGCGACGGTTACCATTTACCATCAAATGGGCCGTGGCTCGTCTGCCACTACAAGCAATAAAAAAAAAGAAAAAAACCAGGATAATGGGCTGGATCAATTGGGAAAGTACCGCCGTCTAATACCACCATCCGTCAGCCTTTCATCGTCCACTGCTGGACATAGGCCTCCCCAAAATGGGGGTTTCACCATAATCACCACGCTTGGCAGGCGGGTTGGCGATGGCAGTGGATGTTTTTAGTTCACAGGGGAACGCTGCTGCCCGGTCCCCCGGTAATCTCTTAGTCGGCTTTTACGGCTCCCATAGGAAGAGAGAGGGTGGAGCTATTCTTGGTGCCGGCCCCACACGGCCATCTAATACAATCAGCGTCAAAGAATGGTAGGTACTCGTACTGCATTATTCTTCCTTTCCACTCCTATTCCTTGAGATAGTGACGCGCGAGTGATGCCACTGGCGTTGCTAGGCTATGGTTACTGATACCATCAGGTGTAACGTATGCTATCTGCGTATTATAATAGATACATAACTGGAATAAGGGATCTTCAGAGGTCAATAAGCAGAGTGTGGTCTCTCAATTAAATAGAGGTATCACGAGTGGGATAACCTACACCTTATATAGACTACAAATGTCACCACCCCATTCATTTTCACAGATGCCCGTAGGCAACTAATAAATGTAGGTAGTTATCACCCATTGCATTACTGGAGGTAGAGTTAGTACCAAATTGAAGTACTCACTTGTTATCGGGTCCGAGTGAGTCGGCACCGCCATCTGCTGACTAAGAGTAAAGCACCTCAGTGTGTTTTGATTCTAGTGGGAGATAGCTATAGTAATTTCAGTAATTCCTCACCCGTGAAATGAAATAGTGGGCCCGTGCCTTGTCTGTTACGAGAAACAATAAGAAATCCTACTTTCTTACTATCGTTAAAAGATTCTACTCACCCTACGCACGCAGTTTATGTGCCTTAATAAGCACGGTAGCGCACAGGGCTGGCGTTGTGCCTCTTTGTTTGATGGCGAATTTTCTTTGAGCTGTTCCTGCATGATGTTGAAGTATTGTTCTCGCGGGTTTCTTTACAATTGTTTATGATTATGCAATCTTTTCGGTTAGATTTTAGGACAATTGTTTAGTTTCATGTTATTTTGCGCATGGTTTTTTGATTTGATCTTCTTGTTTAATGGCTCTTGTTTTTTGATTTGATGTTCCGCAATGTTCCGGATTTGCCATGTGCCAGATATTTGCTTGTTTCCTATCAAGATGTCATAATGCAAGATCATAGATTAATATGGATTTATATAATGACAACTAGTTATTGCCCGCAACTTCGTATGTGTATAACATTTTAAATCTAATCAAGAGCAATCACCAAAAAAAGTTTAATCTAAATCCGTTCATATATTATTTGTTTTTTAGGTTATATCTCGGCTTCCCGGTAGCAGGATAAAACGTATACCAGATTTTAAGCCTATTCAAGAGCAATCAAAAAAGTTTCATCAAAATCCGTACAGTAGTTTTTACGTGATGCGCGACCAAACATACAGACAGACAAAAATTCTAACAATTGTTGTTTTGGCTTCTGTAGCTGTAATAAAGCAGCCCCCCATTATTTTTTTTCAATATTTGCAATGTACAGACATCGGCTTGTTATAATGAAGTTATACAACTTTTGGCGCGTTAGGGAAAAATTATGAGAGTAAATTTTTACGATGCGTGCGCACACCATCACGAAAAACCCTGAAGTTGGCTATAGTCAACATTTTGGTTTTTTGTGATGTTTAAATATACTTTATTTTACTAGATAATGCGTTATAATAAAACTTTCAATGTATTAAATACTTTTTTTCCATTGTTAGTGTCGTTTTTTCTACAAACGTAGAATAAGGCGAAAGATAAAAAAAATTAAAAGATTTTTGTCTTGTTACGCCAAAGAAGTATAACTTCTAACGCGTGTACATAAGTACACACACACTTTTTTATATATATATAGGTTTATTATGTTCATACAGCAGAATAATCTAAAAAAAGACATGAATGGGCAACGCGATGGCTAATAGGTTCTTTATCTAAAGCGAGGTGTCCACTGGCAAGTAACTTCTGCAATTTCTTGCAGAAGTCAATTGACAACTGTTTCCACTGACTGCAATTTCTCTATACGCAAGTCGCTTGCAGAAGTGTGTAGAAGTTTACTTGCTGCAAGATCTTGCAGAAACGTTTCCACACTAATTGCATTTTACTTGAGCAACAGCGGTCACACAAGATGCCTAGCTGCAGAAAAATACGAGCTGCGTCTATTGTGTTGTTGTTAAAACATAAAAATAATAAACGTAAAATGTGGGTATGAGATTGGATATTGAGACGTGATGATTGTCGGTCTTCAAAGCAAATTATTAAGAGAACTCCAAAGCGAAGATCTCGTACAATTAAAAAACTTCCTACGAATGACTGAAGGCACCTTCAATATTTTGCTCAATTTGATTCGCTGTGCTTGTAGTATGGGTACTAGAATACCGAATATACACATATTACTTTTTTTTGTAAATACATAAGTACATATTGTACATAAACACCCAGACACAGTACAGATATTTATGTTCATCACAAAAACATTTGTCCTGAGTGGAATTCGAACCCACGATCACTCGCACAGAAGTGAAGATAGTATTAACTTGCTCTAAAAACTTCCAAATTTATTGTGTGAACCAAACAAAGACGCAAGTGCTTGCTGGAAGTTCAAAATAACCGTGCGACTTGCGGCAAGTTCGGCAAGCCACAAAAAATTGCAGAAGTCCAATTGCGCGAGCGTTTACACGTTGCAAGTCGCTTGCGCAAGTCAACTTCCGCAAATTTTATTGCTAGTGGACACTTCGCTTAAGGAATTACTAGATCTGACCACAGACAACTGTCGTTCACCAATTTGACTTCCCAGTATAGTTATTTATCTATGAATTTGACAAAGAAGATAAGATAAGATGAATTTGACAATAAATACTAACAATAACATGTCGAATACCAAAATTTCAATTTAATCAGAAATGATTTCGGATATTTCTATATCAAATTAATTTTCACAAAAAAAGGAGATAACAGAACAGCAATGGAAGAAAAGCTATGTCCAAGTTGCGAGGAACCCGTGATAGATAAGCAGCCCCCTTGTCCTTTATCATGCATGTCGCCGAAGTGTAAGGCTTACCAGAAGAAAGTAAGTTAGTTAGTGATCCTTGAAAGTCGGTACTAAGTTATACGTATAACAATCCCTGATGCTTTAAATGAAATCGTAGAGTAGGAAGAAAAAGACCCTCCAATCCAATAAATCTGTACTGCCCTTTGATTTTCGTTGGTGTATGCAGCTGAGCAATGTGAAATGTTTCTATGCAAATCCGATGCTATTTGAATATAGTTTCACACCTGTATCCCCGAAGGGGTAGGCAGAGGTGTATTATATACCCACGGTTCGTCAACTATGTTTAAGAGCCTATTGCCGTCTACTGGGCACAATTCCAAACACCGGGCTGCTACTGAGAATTTTTCTTTTGAAAAAGTTCAATAACACTGCCCGACTCGGAGATCGAACCCGATACCTCATGATCAGCAGTCACTCACACTACCGCTGCACCACCGAGGCAGATATTATGTTATCAGTTCTATAAATAATTGATTATTCCAATATTACACGCCTCATAAGCGAAGCGTTGAGGTGGGTTCTACTCCCGTTTTGCACGGAACAACTGATTTTTCTAACTTGAAATGTCTATATTTATCATATATTGCACTTGTAAAATAATATCTACACACACATATAAAGAACAAACACTATTTTTAACACTCATGATATTTTTGATGCCATTTTTGTTATTTAAACTAGTTAAAAAACTGTTTGAAAAAAAACTGGCTTGGACGTCCGTGAGGTGTAGGTAATGTATGTTAGGGTAGCAGTGTTGACATGCCACCCCCAAAGATGTCCGCGGCCCGGAGAGGGCGTGGCAAGGCATCTGCCTCAACGGGCCTAGCTAGGGCGGTGTCCGCAGCCAAAAAGCTTCCGGATGAGTGCACAGCGGTCGAACTCAGTGCGACAATACAGGAGGCCTTAGAAGAAATTAAAGAGGTCTCCGGAGTGTCAAAGGGACTCAAAGGCACATGTCAAAAGACACTGAGGGAGTCGGTTGCTCGCATAGCTGATGCTTTTGCAATTGTGTCCAGCAGACCGGAATCAGAGGAGATGATAAAAATGCGGGCAGAAAACGCCCGTCTCTCCAAAAGTGTAGCAGCTATGGCAGCTGAACTGGACACAATGCGGGAAGATCTCGACAAGTAGCAAGAGGGGCGGCGCAACCAAACTGCCTCAATGGAGATGCCCGCGGAAAAAGCACAACAGCCTGACAATGCCACCATCCTGGCGGAACTTGCTAATTTAAATGCGAGGTTCGCCGCTATGGAAGATAGGCTGCTGCGTCCCCCGTTGGGTTCCCGTGCGGGAACTGCAACTCCCACACCTTATGCCGGAGTAGTTGCAGAGACCCAGGTGGCGTCAAAGTCTCTGCCAGCCCCAACCAAGGGAGGTGCTTCCAGTGCACAGTCTGCACAATCGGCTCCAACCGCTGATCCCAAATTGGGTAAAAAGAAGAGGAAAGGGCCGTAAAAGAAGTCGCCTTTACCTGCTACTTTGGAGGCAACTATAGCTGCCCCAATAGACCAGGAGAGGTGGGAAGTCGTGGGGGCCAAAAAGAAGACGGTTAAGGGAAAAAACCCTAAGACCGCAAAGAAGGCCAAAAAGGCGAAAAAGCTTCGCACTCCACGTTCAGCGGCGGTGGTCTTAAAACTGCAGCCAGAAGCCATGGAGAAGGGAATGACCTACTCCGCAATTCTAACCAAGGCGAAAGAGGTCATCCCGTTTAAGGATTTGGATACTCCAGCAGGCATTTAGCTGAAGACCACCAGGACCGGCGCTCGCCTCATAGAGGTGCCCGGTGTCACAAGTGGGCCAAAGGCGGATACTATAGCAAACCGGCAGAGGGCGTCTTCAACCCTGATGAGGTCACGGTATCCAGGCCTACTAAATGCGCATCCATACGCGTACTAGACCTGGAAGATTCCGTGACAGTTGAAGAATTGGTGGCTGCCGTGGCAAGGACGGCCGAATGTCCCCCGGAGCAAATAAAAGCCGGTGCGATCCGTCGTGGCATGAATGGTCTAGGAGCTGCTGTAGTCAGCTGCCCTGTCGCAGCAGCTCAAAAAATGGCGGATGGTCATCGGATCTTGGTGGGTTGGGTATCGGTGCGGGTGAGACTCCTGCAGCCTAGACCTTCGAGGTGCTTTCGCTGCCTCACAACCGGACATGTGGGGATTAAATGCTCCTCGGAGGTGGACTGCAGCGGTCTTTGTTATCGCTGTGGTAAGCCCGGACATACTGCTGACTCCTGCAGTGCTACGCCGCACTGCGTGCTTTGTACAGCGACGGGCAAGCCGGTGGAGCACCAGGCTGGCACAAAAGCATGTACCGCGTCCTATAAAGGGGGTACGAGGAAGAAGGGGGTCAGGAATAGGCCGACTCTTGGTGGTTCAGCAGCGAAAGCGCCGCAGAATCGTCAAGCGGAGGCGCAGATGGACACCCAATAATGTCTGCACGTCTCCGCTTCTTACAAGCCAATATCAACCACTGCGCTGCTGCTCAGGATCTTCTGCTCCAGAACATGGCGCAGTGGTTGATAAATGTTGCGGTGGTCGCCGAACCATACTTCGTTCCCCCCAGAGATGACAGGGTGGGTGACGCGGATGGCTCGGTAGCCTTAATTGTGAGACCTGCCACTGGCACCCCGTGCCTGGAGAATATCACCAGGGGACGGGGATGCGTAGCGGCGCAGATCGGGAATGTCGTCGTCATCGGATGTTATTTCTCTCCGAATCGGTCCCTCGCCGAATTTGAGCGATGGTTGATGGAAGTAGGCTCCGTCGTCAGTCACGGCAGCCCTCATCCTATTATCGTCCTTGGGGACTTCAATGCAAAATCTAGTGCTTGGGGTTCCCCATTTACGGACGCCAGGGGTGAGGAGTTGGAGGAGTGGTCGCTGTCGATGGGCCAGCTTGTTCTCAACCGCGGCACTGTGAACACGTGCGTGCGGCAGCGGGGTGGAACCATAGTAGACGTGTCGTTCGCTAGCCCTACTGTTGCGCACCGTGTGCATGGCTGGTGCGTCGTTGAGGGGGTGGAGACACTTTCTGACCACTGGTACATTCGGTTTGATGTCTCCGCCCAGACCTATGACTCACTGGCCCATGTTGCCCCGGTTGGGGGAAGTGCGCGTTGGGCACTGAAAAGCCTCAATAGGGACGTCCTTCTGGAGGCCGCCATCCGCGTCCAGGCTTGGGCACCAGTGCCAGTCAGGCCGGACGATATAGAAGAAGAGTCCAAATGGTTTCGCATATCTGTGACGTGGCGATGCCCAGGATTCTTTCCACGAATCCGAAGCGTCGGGTGTACTGGTGGTCAGCGGGAATTGCAGAATTGAGGCGTGCGTGTATTTCTGCTCACCATCGGTACGCCAGGCACCGTGGAAGGCGTCGCCGCTACGAACATGATGTGACAAGTGCGACAGCCAGGGAGGTAGAGCTGTATGAGGGGTACAGAGCAGCGAGAAAAATGCTCCGGGAAGCTGGCGGGCGAAATACCAGGCCCGCCGGGAGCTGATGGACGCTCTGGACAATGATCCATGGGGGCACTCGTACCGTCTGATGCGTGGTAAGCTGCGCCCCTGGGCGCCCCCGCTGGCCTCTGGGTTTATATGATAATAGAATAAGCATAATTGTTCAGCATCAAGGCCGACTACATATATTTTCCATTGAAAACAAGTTATATAATATATTTGTATACACCTTAACTACCGAGCTACATTCGTGTTTAATATATATTTTGTTATAAATGTTAATATGAATCTAAGATCTAAAATTATCTAAGTGTATTTACGGAATATATTGTGTCACAGTCTGACTGGCTGGAGGGTCTGCCCTCCGACCGGAGCTGGTAGAGAATGTGGTAAGCTCTCTGTTCCCTGCTAGGGCGGTATATACGCCCCCGCCCATGTCTCTGCCTCCCTTAGAAGTGCGTAGCGCGGAAATTGACGACGACGTTCCCGAGGTGACTCGGGTGGATCTAGGGCGGGTGGTGCAGCGTCTTAAATCTAAAAGCACCGCCCCGGAAAGGCGGGGCGCCCGGTGAACTCACCGTCTGCATACCGGCCCATAGTGCTGTTGGACGAGGTGGCCAAGCTGTTCGAGCGAGTAATCGCAGACCGCCTCGTCACGCACCTAAATGGACCCGGCCCGAATCTAGCCGAAATCCAATATGGATTTTGACGCGGGCGCTCTACCGTGGATGCGATCATGCGCGTGAGAGCCCAGGCGGAGGAAGCAGTTTCCCGGGGTGAGGCCGTCTTGGCGGTGTCCTTAGACATCGCCAACGCCTTCAACACCTTGCCCTGGGCTTGCATTAAGGAAGCACTCGTTTTTCACCGAGTGCCGAACTACCTCCGTCGAATAGGCGGGGCCTATCTTTCGGAGAGGGCTGTGGTCTACCCGAGTCGGGCAGCAGCTGCACTTTCACGATTACTGCCCAACCTGGGGGGACCCGACACCTCCTGCAGGAGGCTCTACGTGGGGATCGTGCGGTCCATGGCCCTTTATGGGGCACCAGTGTGGGCGGATGGCCTGACGGCCAGAAACGCTGGTGTATTGCACCAACCGCAGAGAGCGATGGCCGTCAGGGTCATCAAGGCATACCGTACGGTCTCCTACGAGGCTGCGAGCCTCTTTGCCGAAACTCCGCCGTGAGATCTAGAGGCGAGGGCCCTCGCGTCACTTTACCGGTGGCGCGGGGAGGCGCTGGAGTAGGGAGTACGGCTAGCGCCTCGAGAACTCGAGGCGCACCGGTCGGAGCTTCGCCGGATCCTACTGGCGGACTGGAGTGCACGGCTCGTGCGATCGAGCGCAGGGCACGCCGTGATCGCAGCGGTAAGTCCCATCATGGAAGAATGGCTGGAGAGGCGTCATGGCGTCCTTTCATACCGGCTGACACAGGTGCTGACTGGACACGGTTGCTTCGGAAAGTACCTGTGTCGAATAGGCAGGGAAGGGTCGGCCCGGTGCCATCACTGTGGAGGTTGCCCTGAGGACACGGCGCTGCATACGTCGGTGGAGTGCCCAGCGTGGGCAACGCAGCGCGGTGATCTGATCATGGCAACAGATGTGGGAATGCTCTCGCTACCGACCTTGGTCCAGTCCATGGTCCGGAGCGAGAGGGCATGGGAGTCCGCCGCCTTATTTTGCGAGGAGGTAATGCACGCCAAAGAGGTGGCGGAAAGGGAACGAGAGGCTACCACCAACCTCCCGACCCGCAGAAGACGCACCGGGCGCCGAAGGGCGCTGAACGATCTCCGGCCCCCATGAGCGTTGGCCTGAGGGCAATGGACATAGGGCCGTCCGTTGCCCTAGCAGAAGCAGGCCCGAGAAGGCGGCGCGCCCGTGTTCCGCGCACGCCTCTCATAGGAGGGAGGGCTAGTCCCTCCAAAACAGGCGGGGCCGCCTCGTAATGGAGCAAGGCGGCCAGGACCTGACCGGGGGGGAATGAGGAATACGATGAGTGTGACCCTCCTCCCTGGGCTACAGGTAGTCTGAAGGAACACTGTCAGGTTTTAGTCGGTATACGGCGTGGCATTGCACTAGGCATCTCCACTTGCCAATCGCCGCATCCGGAATCCAAAATAATCTTCCCGTCTGCCCCGGCGGGGGGATACCTATAAAATGTTTCCTGACAGTAAAAAAAAAAAGAAAAAAAAAGTAGGTAATGTATGTTAACACGATAACGACGAAAATACTTTACTAATCGAATCTTTTTTTTCGTTTACGAATTATTATGATTAGGAATAGAGCCCTATTACTTTTCACGGTCTGATTCGATGTGGTTTCCATCCATCCATCCATCAGCCTTTTGACGTCCACTGCTGGATATAGGCCTCCCCAAGAGAACTGTGTGCTCATTATGGAGGATAATGCCGTAATCGCCACGCTTGGCAAGCGGGTTGGCGATCGCAGTGGATGTTGTTAATACTCGAGTGCTGCTGCCCACTCCCCCGGTATTCCTTCAGTCGGCTCTTACTTAACTAACTTACTTTAACTTACGTTAACTAACTTACTTTCAGCCGATGTGGTTTAATTGTTATTAAATAAACAAAAAATTACTGAATATTTACGCTCGACGCGACACTAAAACCAGCGCCTTTCATGAGAACTACCTTTTTACGTACGCATAGCCACCGGTGGTTTTACTATCGTGATCGTCCACATAACGCCGTTCGCCCGGCCGGTACATTGTTTTTTGTTAAAAGAAAGTTCTTACCTTTGCTTGACGAACTGATGATATTTGTCCAGTGTAATAACTATTTTATCCATAACAATAATTAAAAACACTACACACTCGTAAATAATAACACACCAACGTTATAAAACACGATAAAAACATATTTTACATTTCAGGATTTGAACCTGCATATCCTGGATACCGTCCAGATGCTTTGCCAATTCAGCTATCGTGACAACTGCTCTCGACTGCTAATTTCGACAACACATTCATACTTAACGTCTTAGGTGACGCTTGCGCCGTCTGTCGGAAATATTACACGCTCGTGACTGATTTTTCCGATTTCACATTTTCCGCTTTGTGTTTAATGTATATGGCTAAGCATATCAAATGCTAAAAATATAAATAAAAATTTCTAAATGTTGTATATAGAATCAAGATTTGAAGATGTTTGTGTTCGATATGATCCATAGGTGGCCTTGTTTCGAACGACTTAGTTCTCAATGTTGTTAAGGATGCTATTGAGAAGCAGCTACCAGGTTCTAAGGGATTTATCTTCGATGTGCTGCTGCCCACTCCCCCGGTATTCCTTCAGTCGGCTCTTACTTAACTAACTTACTTTAACTTACGTTAACTAACTTACTTTCAGCCGATGTGGTTTAATTGTTATTAAATAAACAAAAAATTACTGAATATTTACGCTCGACGCGACACTAAAACCAGCGCCTTTCATGAGAACTACCTTTTTACGTACGCATAGCCACCGGTGGTTTTACTATCGTGATCGTCCACATAACGCCGTTCGCCCGGCCGGTACATTGTTTTTTGTTAAAAGAAAGTTCTTACCTTTGCTTGACGAACTGATGATATTTGTCCAGTGTAATAACTATTTTATCCATAACAATAATTAAAAACACTACACACTCGTAAATAATAACACACCAACGTTATAAAACACGATAAAAACATATTTTACATTTTTGATCTATATTTTTTTAGCATTTGACATGCTCCGCCACTTTTTAAAGTATAAATTATTTGAGAATAAGGAAAAAGAGATTTTTTGTACTAGCGGGAATCCAACCCGCGTCTTTTCCAATCCGGGGAAGTGCTCTAAGCCACTGAGCTATAGTACAGGTACTTCGACCATCCCAATCTCCTTATTACATTTGTCTTTACGACCAGCGCCATCTGTCGGAAGCATTTACATGCATTAAACCGATATAGTAAGTTTAATTTTGCAATTAAAATTCATACTATTTGATGGTGCGATTTTTTAAACATTTTTGATCTATATTTTTTTAGCATTTGACATGCTCCGCCACTTTTTAAAGTATAAATTATTTGAGAATAAGGAAAAAGAGATTTTTTGTACTAGCGGGAATCGAACCCGCGTCTTTTCCAATCCGGGGAAGTGCTCTAAGCCACTGAGCTATAGTACAGGTACTTCGACCATCCCAATCTCCTTATTACATTTGTCTTTACGACCAGCGCCATCTGTCGGAAGCATTTACATGCATTAAACCGATATAGTAAGTTTAATTTTGCAATTAAAATTCATACTATTTGATGGTGCGATTTTTTAAACATTTTTGATCTATATATTTTTTAGCATTTGACATGCTCCGCCACTTTTTAAAGTATAAATTATTTGAGAATAAGGAAAAAGAGATTTTTTGTACTAGCGGGAATCGAACCCGCGACTTTTCCAATCCGGGGAAGTGCTCTAAGCCACTGAGCTATAGTACAGGTACTTCGACCATCCCAATCTCCTTATTACATTTGTCTTTACGACCAGCGCCATCTGTCGGAAGCATTTACATGCATTAAACCGATATAGTAAGTTTAATTTTGCAATTAAAATTCTACTATTTGATGGTGCGATTTTTTAAACATTTTTGATCTATATTTTTTTAGCATTTGACATGCTCCGCCACTTTTTAAAGTATAAATTATTTGAGAATAAGGAAAAAGAGATTTTTTGTACTAGCGGGAATCGAACCCGCGTCTTTTCCAATCCGGGGAAGTGCTCTAAGCCACTGAGCTATAGTACAGGTACTTCGACCATCCCAATCTCCTTATTACATTTGTCTTTACGACCAGCGCCATCTGTCGGAAGCATTTACATGCATTAAACCGATATAGTAAGTTTAATTTTGCAATTAACATTCATACTATTTGATGGTGCGATTTTTTAAACATTTTTGATCTATATTTTTTAGCATTTGACATGCTCCGCCACTTTTTAAAGTATAAATTATTTGAGAATAAGGAAAAAGAGATTTTTTGTACTAGCGGGAATCGAACCCGCGTCTTTTCCAATCCGGGGAAGTGCTCTAAGCCACTGAGCTATAGTACAGGTACTTCGACCATCCCAATCTCCTTATTACATTTGTCTTTACGACCAGCGCCATCTGTCGGAAGCATTTACATGCATTAAACCGATATAGTAAGTTTAATTTTGCAATTAAAATTCATACTATTTGATGGTGCGATTTTTTAAACATTTTTGATCTATATTTTTTTAGCATTTGACATGCTCCGCCACTTTTTAAAGTATAAATTATTTGAGAATAAGGAAAAAGAGATTTTTTGTACTAGCGGGAATCGAACTCGCGTCTTTTCCAATCCGGGGAAGTGCTCTAAGCCACTGAGCTATAGTACAGGTACTTCGACCATCCCAATCTCCTTATTACATTTGTCTTTACGACCAGCGCCATCTGTCGGAAGCATTTACATGCATTAAACCGATATAGTAAGTTTAATTTTGCAATTAAAATTCATACTATTTGATGGTGCGATTTTTTAAACATTTTTGATCTATATTCAATCAAACAGTATATTACATCAAATAGTATGAATTTTAATTGCAAAATTAAACTTACTATATCGGTTTAATGCATGTAAATGCTTCCGACAGATGGCGCTGGTCGTAAAGACAAATGTAATAAGGAGATTGGGATGGTCGAAGTACCTGTACTATAGCTCAGTGGCTTAGAGCACTTCCCCGGATTGGAAAAGACGCGGGTTCGATTCCCGCTAGTACAAAAAATCTCTTTTTCCTTATTCTCAAATAATTTATACTTTAAAAAGTGGCGGAGCATGTCAAATGCTAAAAAAATATAGATCAAAAATGTTTAAAAAATCGCACCATCAAATAGTATGAATTTTAATTGCAAAATTAAACTTACTATATCGGTTTAATGCATGTAAATGCTTCCGACAGATGGCGCTGGTCGTAAAGACAAATGTAATAAGGAGATTGGGATGGTCGAAGTACCTGTACTATAGCTCAGTGGCTTAGAGCACTTCCCCGGATTGGAAAAGACGCGGGTTCGATTCCCGCTAGTACAAAAAATCTCTTTTTCCTTATTCTCAAATAATTTATACTTTAACATATTTTACATTTCACAATGTTGCGTGGCCTTGCGCGCGTTATTAGGCTAATACTTTCTAACATTTACGCGAATTTTACACATTTTGAAATAAAACTACGTTTACGGAATCTATCTCGTTTACTTGATTTTTATGCTATCCCGAAGTTTCGAATACTTTACAGCATTCATGATCACGTGTGGACTTAGATGGTAGATGTCGAAAGCTGATATGTTGTTTCAACGGTTTCATCTACCCACAGTAAATGATTTTACAAATTTTTGGTTTACTTATTTCAACCCACATAATATTCGTTTAGAAACACAATTAACAATATCTACTCTAAGATTTATGCTTACAATGTATGAGATTTTAAGCTAGTATAATAAAATTAGTATAATACACCTTTAAGTTTTAAAATTTTTGTTTATATTTAGGGCTTAAAAATTCTACCACAAACTACCAATTAAAATTTTTAAGTAATCAAAATACTATTATTAAGATGACAATATTGATTATTAGTTTCTATTATTAAATATATTGATTTTAATAGAAGCTAACACTAAAAAGCTACCACCGGATCGGAACGCGGCCTGACTGAGAAAGATCCGGCCAGAAAACTCAGTAGGCAACAACTTGTTATTGATTATTAAATTTATGCGGAAACATCTACCATCTAAGTCCACCCGTGATCATGAATGCTGTAAAGTATTCGAAACGTCGGGATAGTATAAAAATCAAGTAAACGCGATAGATTCCGTAAACGTAGTTTTATTTCAAATTCTCATAAATGTTAGAAAGCCTAATAATACTTACATTCATTTTTCTTAAATATCTTAAATGTACAAACATAGCTCTGTTACAGCTTTGTAATAGTAGATATAGATTAGTAATATTCGCGTAGGTAATTATCTCAAAGTATTATATTTTAGGAAAGTTTCATATTTCCATCCATCCATCAGCCTTTTAAAGTCCACTGCTGGACATAGGCCTCCCCAAGAATGGAGGATAGTGCCGTAATTGCCAAGCTCGGCAGACGGGTTGGCGATCGCAGTGGATGTTTTTAATACTCGAAGGAGTGGTGCTGCCCACTCCCCCGGTATTCCCTCAGTCGGCTCTTACGACTTCCATGGGTGGAGAGGGGTGGGAAAATTCTAAAGCCGGTTCATATTTATTTATCATTAAATTTCAGCTACCAATCGATGTTAAACAAACACCCATCATTTGGGTCTTAGGTGGGCCCGGATCTGGGAGGATCGGTCAATGCGTCAGGATCCAGCAGAAATATGGCTTAACGTACATATCATCCGGAGACCTACTACGCAAAGAGATAAAAAATGGCTCTGATCGGTCCAAATGTCTTGAGAAAGTTATGAAAAGAGGTATTCAAATATAAGGCATTAATAGAACGTAAACTGATAATTTTCGATCGGAACAATAGCATTTTTTCCCAATTTCCTATAAACATATTCAATTACATTTAAGAAGAGAAAAGAAGACGAGGAGTAGTATTTAGAAAAAAAAACATAGCATCACGCCTGTATTCCCCGAAGAGGTAGGCAGAGGTGTATTAAACACCCACGGTTCGCCAGCAGTCCCACGTAATAGGGGGCGAGCCTATTGCCGTCGACCGGGCACAATTCCAAATCCAGGGCAGTAAGAATTTTTCTTTTTAAGAAATGTGCAATAACACTGCCCGACCCGGGGATCGAACCCGAGACCTCATGATCAGCAGTCGCTCACACTACCACTGCACCACAAAGGCTGTTATATATTATTATAGTATATTTAGCAATATAATAATTACCGTTTTGATGTTACACTGATTCATAATACGAATAAAAGTCGGGTGCACCAATCTTACCACCGAAGGAATGTAACATAGTTCCAGTGGCCCGCCAGCAAAGGCGGAGAGATGGCACACGGCGGGTTTCTTTAGTGGGTGAAGGCCCCACACTACCCTGTTCGTTGCCCCGAGCGACGGGGTGTGCGGTTACGAACATTTTTTCACGCCTAAACAAAAAAAAAGTGTGCACCAATCTTATAGTTTTTTTAGAACTTTAGAAGAAGTAATTATGACAAAATAATTGATATTTAAGCAACAAATATAATCGTAATCTTATCAAAAAATAATGTTGTGTAGATTAAACACAAAGTGGAAAATGTGAAATCGAAAATAACAGGCGCGAGCAGGATTTGAACCTGCATATCCTGGATACCGTCCAGATGCATTGCCAATTCAGCTATCGTGACAACTGCTCTCGGCTGCTAATTTCGACAACACATTCATACTTAACGTCTTAGATGACGCTTGCGCCGTCTGTCGGAAATATTACACGCTCGTGACTGTTTTTTCCGATTTCACATTTTCCGCTTTGTGTTTAATGTATAATGGCTAAGCATATCAAATGCTAAAAATATAAATAAAAATTTCTAAATGTTGTATATAGAATCAAGATTTGAAGATGTTTGTGTTCGATATGATCCATAGGTGGCCTTGTTTCGAACGACTTAGTTCTCAATGTTGTTAAGGATGCTATTGAGAAGCAGCTACCAGGTTCTAAGGGATTTATCTTCGATGGCTATCCACGAGACAAGGCGCAAGCACTTGATTTTGAAAAATACATTGGTCCTGTGACAGTAAGTATGTTGGTAAAAGATTATTGAAGATGTTTTTTATTAGACAGTTTCAGTAATAGAATTATTTAGTTCGTTTCACAGCACGCACCTTCTGATATTTTGAAAAGGATCACATCCGATCAGTTTAATAGTTTGTTGATTTTACTTCAGTGGTTCAAGGACGATTCCTAGTTATCATTAAACCATTGAGCGTTCTGCATCCCGTTAATACATCATCGATATACATAGGTACGATGCAAAGAAACATTTTAGTAATTGAAACATTTTAGTATGAAATCTCTTACCAATCGCAGATACTTGAATGATGCTATTACTGCTAGTAAAATTTTCAAGAACAGACTTGACTGCCCAGAATTATTGGCATTATTTAAGCTGCGCGTTCCTTCTAGACTGCCCCGCGTCCCTATCACACCGCTCTACTCACCTTTGAGAAGGACGGTTTTAGGGGCGAACTCTCCCTGTGCAAGGATTTGCAAGGTTATTAATGAATGTGGCGATAAAATAGATTTACACTCTGATTCTCTCACTACACAGTTATCAATAACGAATTACGAATTTAGTTGACCTTAAATAACATTAATAATTATAAATGTCATAAAATACTCCTTCTTCTGCTAATAGTAATTAAATTAGATTATTTAGGTATTACATTGTAATTTTAACTGTTTTTTTATATACATGTGGTGTTTACCTATAAGTGATTGCTACATTGTTATTCTCACTTTTGCATGTCTTCATTTTAAGTTTATATATGTAAGCAATTGTTAGTGAACCTTAATTAAATAAATAAAATAAAAATAAATAAAAAATATGGAAAGTCAGTCTACTCCCAAATAGGTATCTATAAACGCAAAGCCCAAACTTTTGGGGAAACCAGAACCGTGAAAATTTTAATATGGGTTTCCTTGATAATGTAGGTGAGAACTAAGAAAGTATTTTACGCAAATTCTACCCAAAATGGATTCATCACTATCACGTGAGCGCTGCCTCGGGCGATGCGCTAGTGTAATATAATCTAAGAATGTAAACATCTATTTGGTTTGGGTAATAATAGGTAAATGTCAGACGCTCTGTGAAAAAACATATATTTTATCATATCTAGTTAAAAAGTTTATAATGCCTTCGAGAATAAAAGGTGATTACGATAACTAGTTTCTGTAATAAGATGTTCCAATGACATAATATAATGACTTATTCTACTAACATTAAACCAAATTTTTAGGTGATACTGTACTTCCATGTCTCTCAGGAGACAATGATGATAAAAGCAAAGGAACACGCTGCAGGTTCTCCGCCTCTTGATGATACAGAGGAATGTAAGATCAAAGCAGAAATTAGTAGCTTTCTAAAAAGAAATCAACTGATCTTGGACCAGTATGCTGCAAAAGTATATACGGTAAATTTTGCATTAACTTATTAACAATTTATCTGTAACCAGCCCCCTTAGAATGAAAAACGAAACGTTAGACGAACTTTCGTTTCGCTTTATTGACAGACTGCTACAAGCGGTGCAGTCCAACTACATGGACTGCAGAGTTTGTGTGCGGCTGGATGATGGAATGTCACCCTGGTTTGACGTCAATATCGGCGTTAAACAGGGCTGCGTTCTATCAGCCAGACTGTTTATCATATATCTGGATAAATGTCTACAAAGGTTGAATGAAATGAATGTGGGATTTTTGATCTATATTTTTTAGCATTTGACATGCTCCGCCACCCTCTAAAGTACAAATTATTTGCGAATAAGGTAAAAGAGATTTTTTGTATTAGCGGGAATCGAACCCGCGTCTTTTCCAATCCGGGGAAGTGCTCTAAGCCACTGAGCTATAGTACAGGTCTTTCGACCATCCCAATCTCCTTATCACATTTGTCTTTACGACCAACGCCACCTATCGGAAGCATTTACATGCATTAAACCGATATAGTAAGTTTAATTTTGCAATTAAAATTCATACTATTTGATGGCGCGATTTTTCAAACATTTTTGATCTATATTTTTTAGCATTTGACATGCTCCGCCACCCTCTAAAGTACAAATTATTTGCGAATAAGGAAAAAGAGATTTTTTGTACTAGCGGGAATTGAACCCGCGACTTTTCCAATCCGGGGAAGTGCTCTAAGCCACTGAGCTATAGTACAGGTCTTTCGACCATCCTACTTCTACTATAGCTCAGTGGCTTAGAGCACTTCCCCGGATTGGAAAAGACGCGGGTTCGATTCCCGCTAGTACAAAAAATCTCTTTTTCCTTATTCGCAAATAATTTGTACTATGAATGTGGGAGTTCAAATGGGCGACTCAGTGGTTAACTCGCTGCTATATGCAGACGATGCGGTCCTATTAGCGCAGTCTGCGACTGACCTGCAAACCCTAGTCGCCGTAATGGCAGAAGATTGTAAGAAAAGGGGCCTACGTGTGAATGTGAGCAAAACTAAAGTAATGGTTTTTGAAAGAGAAGAAGCCAGAACAGATGTGTTAGAGTAGCAATAGGAAATGGTGTGCTAGAACAAGTGGATGAATTTGTATATCTTGGATGTGGATTCAGTCGGGATGGAAGGTACACCACTGATGTAGAAAGAAGAGTGAATGCGGGAAATAGAGTGAACGGAGCATTGGGACAACTTCTCGGCAGCCACCACCTCAGCCAGAAGGCACGTGTCGCAATACACAAGGCAGTGCTTGTCCCAACGTTATTATATGGAAGCGAGAGTTGTGTATGTAAAAAGGAGCATGAGAGCAAATTCAATGCGGTCGAAATGCGATCTCTGCGGAGAATCTGTGGAGTGAGGCTGACTGACCGCATTCGTAACAATGACGTAAGAGAGCGAGTAGGTTTGAAAGAGAGTGTTGGTGTAAAGATGCGAAAGGGAATGCTCCGATGGTTCGGACATGTGGAAAGAATGCCGGACGAGCGACTGGTTAAGAAGATATACAATGCGAAAGTGGAAGGATGTAGGTACAGGGGGAGACCGAGACTTACTTACCTAGACCAAATTGGTCATGTATTGAAGGAAGGTGGAGTCAGGAGTCTCCGAAACCGGCGAGCATGTATGAAGAGAGTTATGAATGTTGAGGAAGCGAGAGATGTATGCAAGAATAGAGCACTAAGAATAGAGCTCTTGGCACTTTGTTCTCTATGCCTACCCCGCAAGGGAAATGGCGCGATGATAAGTAAGTAAGTACTAATCAGGAATCACGCGTGAGACTCTTGATCAATCACAATGACTCGAAACGAAAGTTCGTCTAACGTTTCGTTTTTCATTCTAAGGGGGCTGGTCAAATTTGTTATTTTTATATAACCTCGTATTATTATGTAAAGATTACCGGAGAGCTTCTGGAAAGGTAATCCTAGGATTTACACCTAAATCCTGCTCATGCTTATCATTTTCTTTATCACATTTTCTTACTTTGTGTTCTGGACAATATTATTTGGTAATTTCCCAGTAATTTGATTATTATTCCATTCTACTATAAAAAGCATTGTGTTCAAACATTCAGGATATGACTTAAAAAATATCCAGTTTACCGTGACAACGAATATTCATACTACTACTACGTACTAAAATACTCTTTTCCCTTATTCACAAATTATAATTTGTACTTTAAGAGTAGCTGAGCATGTCAAGTGCTAAAATATTGATCAAAATGGACGAATATTCAGTTTTTATTCTGGCCCTAATTTATCTGTACATCTACGTTGGTTCAATTCCGTTTAGTCCTTAAATTGATATGCCAAAATATGTATCCTAGGGGCTTCAGTGTAAAAAGAGGTCGTATGCTTTTTCAACTAGATCAGATCACATTACTCGCTTCTCATCAGGTGAAATGCTTGCGTGCTAAAGACTAGATAAAGTCTTACTATAAATAATAATCTTATGTTGCAGATAAATGCGGAAGGTATTCCTAAAGATTTAAGTGATGATGTTCAGAAGATATTGGGTCCAATTGCGGCGGCTGCCGAAGCTGCCGCCGCTGCTAAGCCTGGATCAGCTCCTTCACCCTCACCGACGGATAAAGTTGAAGTCAAATCGAATGTTAAATAAATTAACAAAATTTTAAATAATGAAACTTATATTTTTTTGTCTTTATACGTGTACTAGCATTTGCCTTTTTTTTTGTTATGGCGGGAAAAAATATTCCTAACCGCACACCCCGTCGTTTGGGGTAACGAACAGGGTTACTAAAGAAACCCGCTGTGTGCCGTCTCCCCGCCTTTACTGGCGGGCCACCGGAACTATATTACATTCCTTCTGCGGTGGAGCTTACCTGCAATATGAATACGTCTACATGCACATATATAATCTTAAATACAAAATTTAAAATCTCATATCAATCCTCCATTTTTCCGGGATAAATTATATGTTCGTCTCCGTACTGTGGACAAAATTTACGCCAACTTTTATGATGATCGGTGGTTCAACAGTTACGCCGTCAATAAGTAAACAAATAAACTCACAGCCATATATCGCACTTTTATAATACTAGTTACGGCTGCAAGCGGCTCCGCCATAAGCAAACACACCTATACCAAATTTGATGTGGATACGTCCTGTCATCTACTATTTTGATCATTTCACAGGAACCTAACATTTTTCAGGTTCATACTTTTTTATTCCTTACTTATCTAATATATATAAAATTCTCGTGTCGCGGTGTTTGTTACCAAACTCCTCCGAAACGGCTGGACCGTTTTGTATGAAATTTAGTGCGCAAGCGGGTAGGTCTGAGAACCGGCCAACAACTATTTTTCATACGCCTAAATGATAAGATACCCCTAAATATATTTTTTATTTTTTTGGACAAAATATTTTATTTTTATTTTAATCCATCTATCCATCAGCCTTTTAACGTCCACTGCTGGACATAGGCCTCCCCAAGAATGGGGAATAATGCTGTAATCGCCACGCTTGGCAGGCGGGTTGGCGATCGCCGTATTCCCTCAGTCGGCTCTTATTACTCCCATGGGTGGAGAGGGGTAATTTGGCATTAAAAAATACATACAACCCTAAATTTTCACCCTTCTACCGCCGATGTAGAAATAATTTAAATGGCAAAACAACTTTTTTTTGTTTGCTGGGTCAGCTAGTAATATTATAAATCCGAAAGTGACTGTTTGTTTGTTTGTCACACATTCCCACTATAACGACTGAACCAATTATCATGAAATTTTGTGCACATATACATAATTATAGTCTGGAGCATAGAAAAGGTACATAGGCTACTTACTTTATCCCGATAAAATGATTCCTGCCATGTGACCCGTTGTCCTAGGTGAACGACAAATGCGTTAATACGACACGAGGCGACGCGACACGAATATATCAAATAGAGGTTATATGTACTTATGGTCTACGTTGTCGCCTAAAAATGCGACGCAAAGCGGTTAGTGTTAGCCGCAATACGTCGCATCGCGTCGCGTCTCGTCGCGTCGCTCACCTAGGACAACGGGTGAGATCAGAGGGTACCCGAAAGGTTAAGCCGCTTGCGGGCCACTGAAGCAATGTAACATAGTTCCAGAGGCCCGCCACCACAGACGGAGAGACGGCATACGATGGGTTTCTTTAGTGGGTAAGGGCCCACACTACCCTGTTAGTTGCCCCAAACGACGGGGTGTGCGGTTAGGTACATTTTTTCCCGCCTTACAAAAAAAAGGACCACGGGTGAGATAAATATTTTTGAATAGCGAAAACTAGTGTAGTAAAGTATAGCATAAAGTGATGTAGATATTTGTATATTGAAGTGCGCATGGACACAGTCGCAGGCAGAATCTAGTAAACTATATGTGTGCTAGATTTCATTTAAATCTGATCAGCTGTTTTTGCGTGATTGAGTTACTTATACTTAAACATCTAAACATACAAACTTTCACATTCATAATATTAGTAGGATAGTATGAAAGTAAGGGTACTGTTTAGTTAAAGTTTTTCAATTTATTATGAAAGCAATGTAGGTACATCTAAATGTAAAGGTTTAAATATGCACTTAAAAATCTACTCAATACTATTAAAAAAGTTTCAGACATTATTTAAATTGGTCTAAGAATTTATATATGTATTTTTTTTATTGACATGAAGCGACAGTAGTTGTCCATACTGGTTTATTTTATTGACACGCAACACAGTCTACGTGACGCAGCAAAGGTGTGTCCCGCAACATGCCACGCGACATTATACCGCTTCGAGAGCGAGCGCATGTGTCCCACATCATTGTAGTGCCATTTATCAAAGTGTAGTCGTATTCGCAACGTGCCTCTCAATATTTCTAGTGTGGGGAAATACGCCGTGCTTCCCCTTCTTGGGCATTACCGTTATGATTTGTTGTGAGATACTTAGGCCATTTTGCCAAAGCACTTAAATTATGAACGAGTACAACGTGCTATAATAAAAATAATGTATTTTAAAGAAACTACATACCCCACTGAAAGTCTCTACAAGATAAGTGATTTGCTCTCTGTTAGAACACTTTACATTAGATCGGTAGTTCTTAAAAAACACAAGACACTTCCTTACAACGCTACTTTTCTGTCAAAGAGACGGAAATACACTATAGCAGAAATCCCACAAACTAAAACATAATTCGCCGCACAACAATACGATAAATGTTCAGCTCAACTATACAATAGGGTTAACAAAAATATATACATATACACTCAACAAATATATAAATGTAAAAAAAAATAACAGAATGGTTAAAATCGCTTACGTATTCAGATACTGAAGCACTCCTAAAGGCAACTCGTATACACACAACACATACTTGTACGAGCTTACGCATACTCACGTACGCACGCACGTGCACACACACACACACACACACGCATACACACACACACACGCGCGCGCACGCATACACACACACACACACACGCGCGCATACACACACACACACACACACACTCTTACTACTCACTCTTCCCATACAATGAGCATGGTATTTTTAGAAATAACATTAATGTATTTCTATAGCTTGGAAAGGAGCGGAGTCTCCTAACACAGGCATTATTTGCTTAAAAGGAGGCTCCAATCACCAATTTATGTTTGAAAATAGTTTTGTTAAAGAAATAAAGAATTATTATTATTCTCTTTATTTATTTTATATCACATTATATACACTTTTAAATATATTATGAAAAGAAACAAACACTCACACAAACATACTAACATACCTATAAAAATACAAACAAAAACACAAACGAGTAAACATAACAAATTTAAAAATGTATAAAATAGATAGACCACCGACATCGGGTGCTGGGACCAAGTTGCCGGTGGTTAGGGCTCCAGAGTGAGGAACCTCCTCACAATACGTGCCGTGTCGAGGAGTACTGCCTTTTGCATCAAGCCCTTAAGCCAGCCGTCCAACGAGAGTCTCAATAGGTGTTGGTCGAGACTCTTGGCAATCAGTCCATTAACCGATATGACTATCGGAACAATAATTGTTGAATCAACATCCCACATATCGGTAATCTCGTGAGCTAAATCCAAATATTTCATTTGCTTTTCTTTTTCAGCTTTCACGAGATTCTCGTCATGCGGATTAGTGACGTCAACAATTATTGCACGGCGCTCTGATCGGTCTATCACCACTATATCAGGCTTGTTAGCAACAATAGTCCTGTCAGTAATGACAGACCGATCCCAGTACAACGTGGCACGGTCATTTTCGAGAACTGGGTAGGGCACATATTTATAGTATGGCACTTCAATTTCCACCAGATTGTATTTAAGAGCAAGTTGCTGGTGAACAATCCTGGCTACCTGGTTATGTCTGTGCAAATAATCGCCGTTGGCAAGACGAGTACAACCGGAAACAATATGCCTGAGTGATTCTCCGGGACGGTGGCATGCCCGACAGATGTCAACCGTACCATCTTTCAGGATATATTTTCGGTAGTTATTCGTCATCACAACTTCATCCATTATTGCAAAGACAAAACCTTCAGTTTCTCCGAAGAGATCACTGAATTGCAGCCAGGAAACAGATGCTGCAAAATCAACATCAGGCCCATGTAAGGCCCGATAAAAACGTCCATGCAGCTCCTTGCTCCTCCATACCTCCCGGCGGTCTTCAATGCCAAGCACTATAGGCTTGTGCCAGTTCTCTTTAGCCAAAGCAAGCGGGGTAAATCCTTGATCCACTCTAACTACATCACGATGCACGTCCATGTCAGTATTGAGAAAATATTCTCGGAGGTTGTATACCTCGCGGTTATGAAGGGTTTTGATGTTTAAAAAACCACGACCCCCACATCTCCGCGGGATATACAACCTCATTACCGATGAGCGCGGGTGGTGCATTCGGTATGCAGTCAGAAGTGAGCGGACCTTTCTATCAAGGGTATCAAGTTCAGCCTGAGTCCATCTGAGTATGCCAAAGGAATACATCAAGACAGGCATGACCCAACTGTTACAGGCACGCACCTTGTTGCCGCCAGAAAGTAGACTATTTAGTACTTTTCTTAAGCGGCAAAAGAAGCGCTCCTGCAACTTTTGTTTCATGACTGCCTCAGAGATGCATAACGCCTGTGACATACCCAGATATTTGTAGGTCTCGGTAGCAGACAGAGACCGGAGTTGTGTGAAATCTGAAAGTTACATTCCTTCAGATTCCACAACGACACCTCGCTTTACATGTAAGACTGCACATTTATCCACACCAAACTCCATTCTGATAGACTTACTAAAGGTTTCAGTTACCTTAAGTAATGCCATCAGTTGGGGTCTGGTGGGGGCAAATAACTTTAAGTCATCCATGTAAAGGAGGTGGGATAGACCCCGACTCTCTCTCCGCAACCGATAGCCTAGGCCTGAATTCTCTAGTGAAGTACTAAGAGGATTCAGGGCCAGGCAAAACCACAATGGACTGAGGCTGTCCCCCTGGAATATACCCCGCTCAATTTTTATTGGTGCGTCATGTACCTGAAGCCAGCGATGATCTGGATAGTAAAGGGCCGTTCTCCATTGCCCCATACACGTCTTCAAGAAGGCACGTAGAGTTGCATCAATTTTATACAACTCCAGTACCCTCAAGAGCCATGTATGGGGAACAGAGTCATAGGCTTTCTTATAGTCTATCCAGGCCATCACCAACTCTTTCCGGCCGCGACGAACCTGTTGGCTTATGACCGTGTCAATAATAAGGAGCTCTTTAGTTCCACGTGCCCCGCTCCTACATCCATTTTGAGATTTGGCCAAAATAGAATTTTTCACAATATGTGAAGAAATTTTTACTGTCAAAATGGATGTAAGGAGCTTATATATTGTAGGCAGGCAAGTAATGGGCCTGTAATTTTTGGGGTCCGCGGAACTACCACTCTTATAGAGAAGGTAGGTCGTACCGACAGTTAAAAAACGTGGTAACGACCTCGATGTCAAACACAACTGAAATTGAGATGCCAAACGAGCATGTGAACTGCGTAACCATTTGAGCCAAAAATTGTGCTGTCCGTCCATTCCCGCGGTTTTCCAATTAGGTAACGAACGGACTGCACTGGTTACATCACTTGTTGTTATTAGTACTGCTTCCATATTAGTAATATGTTCACATGATCGTTTGACATCTTGCATCCAGCCACATTCCTCATGAATGACAGGCCTCGACCAGATATTTTGCCAAAACGTAGTAGTGGCATAAACATCTGGAAGATCCCTGACATTCAGATCTACATCGGGCCGTTCCCAATTACGGTAGACCTGCCTCTCGTCTCTCTGGAATGTACGGTTCACAGTGCATCGACCTACTCTCCGTTTGTAGCGCCTAACGCGATTTGCCCACGCATAAATTTTCTGCTTCAGGAAGTCTATGCGTTCTGTGACGTGGGACATATATTCTCGGGGATTTATTTCAGTCCCCGAGAAAGCCCGATTCACAAAACGCATGACTTTCGGACGGGTGTTGCCTGACCTGAAGCAGATAAGCTTACCGATGATTACCCTGGTTTTGGCTATACGTCGCTCAATCCTGGATTGCCAAGCCGGTACGGCTGTACGTGGTCGAGTAACAGGACCTTCTTCAGAGATTTTAATTCCTGCTACTCGACATGCCGCAACGGCTGCACAATACAGAATTGAGTGTGTATCCACCAAATTTTCGCTGCTATCTATATAAACAGATAACAGCGAATCCAGGGTCTTCACCAGCGCTATATTCTTTTTATGAGTAGGCAAACGCGGTAAACGTGGTCTACACTCAGGGGACATAGTTCGATACTTCTGTAAAGCGCATTCCAAAGCGCTCCTTAATTGATCATTGTACTGGGTACTTACGGTTAAGGTTCCATTGTCCTCCACTTCCTCAGCTGGGTTCAGCTGCGGTATATCTCTGGATATATGCTCCACAGTTTGCGAGAAAATGGGGGATACAATGTTACCCCGCACGTCCGAGCGAATCCGTTCAAGTACGGTTTCGTTCAACAATTGACAACGTTGAATAGCCCGTACTTGATCCGACAATCTCTGTGCCGTGACGTTGACAGCCGGCTCAAGCACCTGAAACAAAGGCAGCATACGATCACGGTACGCTGTAAGGTTGCTTCCTCCCTCTGTAGCCACATAATATGCCCGCATGACATTTGCGTTCATCTGTTGAGACCATCTCATGCGGCGCACATCACCACCGGCAGCGGGGGCCCTATTTGAGACCTGTTGGTCTCGAGGTCCCAAGCGTGTCGGTGGCCGGCCTCTCCTCTTCCTGCGTACTGGTGGCGGCGACGTAGGTGGGGAGAAGTACTCGTCGCTTGATGTTGAACTCAACACCTCAGCAGTAACCGCTGTCACTGAAACTGGATTAGGTAGTTGCGAGGTGGAGCTGAGCGACGAGTCCGGGGTTGTTCCTAGTGCAGCAGCGAGTCTGGCTTTTGCCCGAGTTAACATTTTCTTTCCGTTTATATAATTTTCATATTACACAGAAAATGTTTCATGACATCTGTCATTTTTCACATATAGTTAGATATTGTATTTACGAATTCATTGTGGTTGCGTTATTTAATTTTTCCATTTTTCATGGTTTTCTATTGCACAGTTTGTAAATATTGTTGTAAAATGATTATCAAAAGCAATATAAACTGATATTTCAATTAATTTTGGGAAGTGTAAGAAAATGTGACTCTTGGCGTGTAGTGTTGCCAGTTATTTTTTTATTATTATTCTTTATTTACATATCTTAAATCTCTAAATACATTTTTAAATATATATATTATGAAAAATAACAAAATATTTAAAAATATAAAAAGTGTGTAGACCCACCGGCAGCGAGCACAAGGGCCAAACTGTCAGTGGTTAGGGTTCCAAAGACAGGAACTTCCTCACAATGCGTGCCGTGTCCAGAAGTACCGCTTTCTGTATCAAACCCTTGATCCAACCATCCAACGCGAGCCTCTTAAGGTGTTGGTCGAGACTCTTGGCTATCAGTCCGTTGACTGATACTACTATCGGCACAATAATTGCTGAATCGACATCCCACATGTCAACAATCTCGTGAGCCAAGTCCAGATACTTCATCTGTTTATCTTTCTCGGCCTTCACGAGATTCTCGTCATGCGGGATGGTGATATCAACAATCATTGCCCGGCGCTCAGATCGATCAACCACCACAATGTCAGGTTTGTTGGCTACAACAGTTCTGTCTGTGATAATTGATCGATCCCAGTACAATGTGATACAGCCATTTTCGAGTACTGGCTCAGCTACATACCTGTAGTAAGGTACCTCGACGTCCACAAGTCTGTATTTCAGAGCAAGCTGTTGGTGGATAATCCTGGCTACTTGGTTATGTCTGTGCAAGTACTCACCGTTAGCAAGACGAGAACAACCCGAGACAATATGCCTAAGGGATTCACCAGGATGGTGGCAGGCACGGCATATGTCAGCCGTACCATCCCTTAGGATATGCCTCCGGTAGTTGTTCGTCATGACAACTTCGTCAGCAATTGCACAGACAAAACCTTCGGTTTCCCCAAAGAGGTTACCGAAACGTAGCCAGGCCACGGAAGCTGAAAAGTCAACGTCGGGCCCATGTAAAGCCCGGTAAAATCTTCCGTGCAGCTCCTTGCTCTGCCATACACCCCTGCGATCGTCAGCACCTAGTACTACAGGTTTGCGCCAGTTCTCCTTAGCCAAGGAGAGTGGAGTGAGTCCGGAGTCTACAGCGACCACATCACGATGCATATCCTTATCAGTGTGCAGGAAATGTTCCCTGAGGTTGTACACCTCACGATTGTGCAAGGTCTTCACATTTAAAAAACCTCGTCCACCACACTTTCGTGGAATGTACAACCTCATTACTGATGAACGAGGATGATGCATACGATATGTGGTTAAGAGACTGCGGACTCTTCTATCCAAGGCGTCAAGTTCAGTCTGAGTCCACTTAAGTATGCCGAAAGAGTACATAAGAAGTGGCATGGCCCAACTATTGCAGGCGCGCACCTTGTTGCCACCTGAAAGAAGACTATTCAGTACTTTCTTCAGGCGGCCAAAGAAACGCTCCTGCAGCGACCGTTTCATGTCCACCTCATTAATGCCCAAAGCTTGCGACATACCCAAGTATTTATAGGTGTCAGTTACGAGGAGTGATCGTAAATGAGTAGAATCCGAGAGTTGTATTCCTTCGGATTCCACTATCCTTCCCCGTTTTACATGCATGACTGCACATTTATCCACACCAAATTCCATCCTGATGGAATTACTAAAGGACTCAGTTAACTTTAGTAACTCCATTAGTTGAAATCTGGTAGGGGCAAACAACTTAAGATCATCCATGTAAAAGAGGTGGGATATTTTTTGACCATCACCTCGCAACCTATAGCCGAGCCCTGAACCCTCTAATAAGGTACTAAGGGGGTTCATGGCTAAACAGAACCATAGAGAACTCAGACTATCGCCCTGAAATATACCCCGCTCAATCCTTATAAGCTCACCGCGGAAATTCGGGGTCTGCCGACACACTGGATAGCAAAGAGCTGTTCTCCAGTGCCCCATACAAGACTTCAGGAAGGTACATAAAGTTTCGTTAACTTTATATAACTCTAGCACCCTCAAGAGCCATGCATGGGGCACAGAGTCAAAAGCTTTTTTATAATCTATCCAGCATGTCAAGAGATCCCTTTTCTTACGGCGAGCATGTTGGCTAATGGCCGTATCAATAAGGAGGAGCTCCTTAGTACCACGGCTGCCACTCCTACATCCATTCTGAGAGGTAGATAGGACCGAATTAGATTCAATATGTTTAGCAATTTTGGTTCTCAGAATAGATGTAAGGAGCTTATAGACTGATGGTAAACACGTAATAGGTCTATAATTACTTGGCTCCGTGGTACTGCCTGATTTATGGAGCAAATAAGTGACGCCGGTCGTCATAAAATCCGGCAACGTCCCCGATTCCACAGCTGATTGGAACTGAGAGGCCAAACGAGTGTGTGAGCTTCGTAGCCACTTAAGCCAGAAATTGTGCAGTCCGTCCGGTCCTGGA
This sequence comes from Leucoma salicis, assembly GCA_948253155.1. Taxonomy (NCBI): domain Eukaryota; kingdom Metazoa; phylum Arthropoda; class Insecta; order Lepidoptera; family Erebidae; genus Leucoma; species Leucoma salicis. Next base: position 27,759,437 of record OX411806.1, read on the forward strand.
GATTTCCAATTTGTTAACGAACGGACTGCACAGGCTACGTCTTCTTGTTCAATTTTAATATTCTCCATTATTGAGATTTTATCACAAGCTCGTTTAACATCCCCGATCCAATCGCCCTCAAAGTGTGTGATAGGCATCGACCAGATGCTGCGCCAAAATGTATTTGTAGCCTCAGCATCCGGCAACTGCATATCACACACAATTTCACGAGAACGTTCCCAGTTTCTATAGACAGACTTCTCATTTTTTTGAAATATGCGATTCACAGTATAGCGATCCATGCGTTTTTTATATCTACGAATTCGATTTGCCCATGCATAGAGTTTTTGTTTCAGGAGGTCGATACGCTCCGTAATACGGGACATAAAATCTTGAGGTCTGATTCCAGACCCCAAGAACGCCCGTTTCACGAAACGCATCACTCTTGGGCGTGTATTGCCCATCCTGAAACAGTTAAGTTTACCAATTAGCACCCTTGTCTCGGCGATACGACACTCAATCCTGCACTGCCATGCCGGTTTTGTGTTCAGGGGCCGCATAGCATACTCCTTCTTTAAAAGAGTGAGTCCAGCTATACGGCTAGCCGCAACCGCTGCACAGTACAAGATGGAGTGTGTATCGGCAAGATCGCTACTAGAGTCTAAGTAATTAGACAAAAGAGAGTCAAGGATACTAACCAGCAACCTATTCCTCCTATGCATGGGTAATCGAGGTAGATGTGGCCTAAATTCTAATGGTTTGGATCTATACTCACGAATCGCACATTCCAATGCATCTCTTACCTCCTCACGGTACTGAGCGTCAACAGAAATAGTCTCATTACCCCCATCCGCGCGTGTCCTCGGTGGGATGGATGTTACAGTTGTTGTTTGTAAAGGGACGGGGGTAGCATGACTAATTCGTATAAACTCCGAGCGTAGCCGATCAAGCACGGTGTTGTCCAACATGTGAGATCGTTGAATGACCCGTACTTGGTCCGATAGTCGTTGAGCCGAGACGTTAATGGTTGGTTCAAGGTTCTGAAACAGAAGCAGCATGCGGTCACGATACGCAGTAAGGTTAGTTCCTCCCTCTGTGGCCCCAAAGTATGCGCGCATGACATTTTCATTTATGGCTTTTGTCCACTTCATGCGCCGCACATAACCACTGGCAGTGGGGACCCTGTTTGAGGCCGGTGGGCCTCGGGATCCCAAGCTGATCGGTGGCCGGCCTCTCTCTCGCCGACGTTCAGGTAGTGGTTATTATTATTATTATTAACATAAGAGGACCAACTGAGTTCCGTACCTAGTATTGTATCCTGTTTGGCTATAAAAGTTCCGATCATTTGCAATAAAGTTTCAAAATCAGATGTTGAAATTTGAGTAAAATCACAAATTATCCGTCGCACATTTCATCATCATTTTTCTTTTCGCAGCACTAATTGCCACAATGTCCTCGCATGAAATTTCTATAAACACTTAGTTGTGTGGCCTGTACAAAGTTCCGCAACATTGTTCTCGAGACATTCTACGTAGTTATTTAGCGACAAATTGCATTTAAGGCTCAGAAACGATGCGTAAGAGCAAAAGGGAGAACCCCTTAGAATGACTGAAAGTTGTATGCCATATTTTAAAAAGCATAATATTTTAACACTGCCTAGCCTTTACGTATACGAAGTAGCTGTCTTTGTAAAACTTAACCTACACTTATTTGATTTAGCATCAGAGGCCTTCAATCGTCAGCAACGCGATAAGAACAGGATATGTATACGTAGAACAAACACTACTCTTATGTATAACAGCATATTTTCTATGGCACCAATAATTTATAATAAATTTCCGAAAGATCTTAAAGAGACAAATGTAAATATATTTAAACTAAGGTTAAAGAAATTATTAAATGAAAAATGTTACTATAGTGTCACTGAATTTTTATCAGACAAATTATAAAGAGTGTGTTTAGCAAATAAGGGGTAATAACCTACTAATATTACATTTACTATATATAATTTTTATTTTTTATTATAATTATTATTTCATGACATCTTTGACATTTGTTTGATAATGACTTTATTGCTATTTTATGACATCTATTATTATATTTTATCACAATTACTTTATGACATTTTTTTAAGTCATTAAATTATCAAATCCTAAATTTATTATTATTAATAATTTTGTTACGTAGATTTCATAAAAAACGTATTTGACATATCATCATTTTTTTTAATCTAGAATTATTTTATAAATTTGCACACCTCCTTGAGGTAATAATACAGCGCACATTCAAATTATCTTTTTATCAACTATGTATACCTGATTTATGTAAATAAAAATTATTTGATTTGATTTGACATATTGCTCTCTTTGTGTCCTCAATTGTATCAAAAGCTAATTATTAAAAGGTATAAATAGTCTGGGTAGGGACACGTGCTTTACATCTGGTGGTACAGAGATTATAAATCACTGCTGTACGTGTGCCTATAAACTCTGGAGCGTTGAATTGGATATTTGATTGGATAATGTAAGTATTGCGCATTATTTAGGCTAAAAAGACCGACCTGTGTAAGTCAATGAATAGACTAAATTAACGTAACGAATGTTTATTTGCGCTTAATAGTTAACAAAACATGCGATTTTTATTTAAAAAAATACAAATCGTTTGATAATAAAATAATATGCTTAACTTCTAATTAACGACTTAAACGAAAATATCTCTTACGACAAATAAATCTGTAGAATACGTATTGTATCTACATAAGTAGCGTAAAAAGACGCAAGCATGGAGTTTAAAATACCATTTGAATAACTGAATTATTGTGATGTTAAATTCTTTATAAAGTTTTCTTCACTTACATATTAGGTATATACTTATACGCAGTCATAGACGCTACGAATATGACACAATTGTAGCACATGCAGACTCATTTCAGTTACAACTGACGCGTAAAATAACTGAGTAAAAAAACTGAGAAACTGGAAAAAAACGTAATAAAAATTTGATTATTGCTATTGACGAACAAAGTTACGATACGATTTTAGCAAATGTAAACCTACACAATGATTTAAAATTAGATTTTAGTATGATAACATCGCAAGAGCTAACTAGATAAAGAAAACTTTAATATTAAAAGTTAGATTCTTGCATGTGAATTATTCATGATTAAAAATCTATATTTAGAATTTTCTAGAAGAATTAGTTTATACAAAGCAAAGCTTTGTTATTTAAGGAAACAATTTTTAAACCAACCCATTTATCCGTGGAACAAATTCTCAAGAATTAATTATTGAAATTTTCAAATAATATTATTTATTTACTGATCTACTTTTAACCAGTTGAAAAAGATTTAACGATACTTAATATCTTAACACTTAATTATTAAAATTGATTATCAAAAGCTAAATCGGGAGCACTGCCTCCTCTTCTTCCTTCTCCCTCTGACGGACAGCAACAGCTGTTTCCACCAAGAGATACAGACACTTGAATTTGTCGTGATCTCCCTCCATATTATGCGGCACCACCTGAAGTTTCGACCCCATTTTAGTAAGACGCAAACAACTTAACATTAAGAACATTAATACTAGAAATAACAAATTTAAAAGAAAATGCCGCGGATTATTTCGCCAAAATTTAACAAAATGGATAGCCAATAACTATTAGGTGATGCCGGCATTAAAACACTTTACCCCAGAGTATAAATAGAAGAAAAACCAGAAATATTTAGTATAAAATTTATTTACATAACAAACAGAAACTCGTCTCTAGCTAAAAATAAACAAAAATAACCATTTCATTTAGTAATATAAAAGGACAAGCTGATTTGGATGAACTACATGTTTTAATACCGACCTCGCTTACAGTTTGATGGTAGGCATACAAGTTGGACATTTCCAAAAGGCAAATTATTTACGTACTGAAAAATTCCAAATGATTATTAAATAATTTAGAACGCGATTATTTTGGAAAGCAAAACAACGAAATAGCATTTGCTATAATCCCTAAAATATCTGATATTTGGTAATTTTAATTTGCTATGAAAATAAGCATATTAAGGTGCTGGTAGCATCATAATAGTTACGTATAACCCAAATGCTATTTTATGTTTAATTAAATTGTTTCATAATCCGTTTTAAAGACGATACATGCGTCACCAATTTCATCCGTAAAGATTATGATTCAAGAGAGATTCAAGAGAGAGAGGCATGTCGTATGAAGCGCAAGAACGAAGAGTATAATATCACGTCTGTAGCTAAAAGCACCATGAAGAAACAACTTGGGGTATATCGTACACATTGAGATAAAGAATGTCTTCATAATCGTTGCTGATAAAACTGGTGACATAAAATAGATGTTTAGCGTTTATACATGTTTAGCCGTTTGACTAATAGCGTATGCGCGTTTTTGACTCATCAAAACATTCCTCAAAAAAACCATTCTACTGCAGATACACGAAAGTAAGTAGTGAGTGTTCTCTACAATTTCGCGCTAGTGCGCGTATTCGCTTTATTTAATGTGTGTAGTAACAGCTTGTCTAAACGCAATATTTCCCTGTGTGCATCGCAAGATTCCAAGGTAGCTAAGTGTGGCACCACATATCAGTGGTGGCTACTTCAAGCTCCACAGCGACAGGTGGCGGCGGGGGCAGCTGCGGAGGTGGGCTCACCTGCATTCGGCGACGCAGTGGATGTGGCAGCTGAGGCAAGTGTGCCAGTTGAGGATGGGCAAGTGGCTGCCAATCCTCGCTGCTAGAAACTGCTTCAGGAGGCTGGTTCGCCATATCTTCGGTGGTCGATACAGTTACTACTGAAGCTGTGCTACTAACGGAAAAGAAAAGTTTGTTATTAAACGCTACGGAGATTATTTTAGTTGAGAAAAAATATTATACAATCGAAATTCAATCAATAGGGGAAAAATATATGTGGTGCAATATTTTTAAGAGATCAAAATATTCAACTAACTCTCTGGTAGCTGGATGCAGATCAGTGTCTTCAGGGCCATAACGTATGACGGACTGCCACACAGACGGATCATATTTCACTTCTTCTTCGCTGATCGTACTTGAATAACCTTCCTCGCCATCTCCTAGCTCGTCTCCATCACTACGATAAACTAGCAGTCCATCGCCGTATTCGTGGGCCCGACTGCCATTGCCGTTCTGAGAGCAGATTAGAAAATAATCACAATTATTATTTTGGATTAATGTTGAGAACGAGTTATAAGTGACAGAATAAGCTTAATGCTCATCATATATCAGCAAATAATGTTTCGCTGGCCAAAAAATGTAGCGCATTTGGTGAATCAATCAACTATTATAGGTAGGTTTACAAATTATGAATCCACTCTTTTTTTGCATAGGTCTGTATAAACTAAGAAGTACTTATGTTTGGCCAACAAGAGTTCACAGACTCAGTTGTAATAGGTACGTACTCACCATGATGGTAAGCAACAGATATCATTTAAACCTAAACCTACGTACTTAAACTATCCTAAACGTTACTTATGTATGTCAAACACATGATAACTTTAACACCAAAACTCATATTTACGATTCAAAAATATCTAATTAGCTATAGATTAATTTAATAAACCACAAACCTCAACAACAATCCCATCCCATGATGTAACAGTGACACTGTCTGGTGCTACTCCTAGTCCTGATGTAGACGCACCTCCTAGACCCACCATAGGTCCAACCCCAGCCATGGCTCCTGGCTGCTTTCTGCCTCGCCGTGATATGGTGTAGTGTAGTGGATCATGACCCTCACGTCTAATCATTTCTGGGAGGATGCGTCGACGAGCGTTTATAAACCAGTTACATACCTGGTTATAAAGATGAGGACGTGAAAATCAAAGGAGGAAATTCTTTCATTATTTTCAGATCTGAATATATTGTTGATACACGATTGGTCTAAATCACGCACTAAATAAATCCGCTGAGTGTACTCCGCTGTATCTTTCCGTCTATACTGACGGACCACTGGAACTGTGTGATATTACTTCAGTGGTGGGATAGGTACTCCTACCGTTGTGTTTCATATGGTAAATGAGAGCACCGGAGGCCCATACCTCCCTCCTATCCTCTCCTTCTGATCCTTTCTATCCTCCCTTTAGTAGTATCGGTTCTATCCTCTCCTTATTATTCTTCTTATCCGCCTCCAAGACCTTAACTTGGAGATAGCGAATAACGAGTGATGCCTCTGATGTTAAGAAAAAATCTTGGACATGCAGGCGCTCACAGTGTTTTCCTTCACTTAGCAGTAATAATTTGAGAACAATTACACACAATTTGAAAATTTATGCATTGATCTTTCACAAGTTACCATATAGCATTAGTAGCTGATTAAGAGTGCCATTTAAAATCTTGAAAGGCGCTCTGTCTAAAGGGTTCAGATTCGTATGCAGACTCTGCCTTCCGATCCTAACCAATATTATAAACTAGATTTAGCCCGCGACGCCGTACGCGGACTCTAGTTATCATACGGGAACTATTAATTTCTACGGGATAAAGAGTAGCCCGTGTCCTTTTCTGGACCCCAGAGTACCCCATATGTGTGCAAAGTTTAATTATGATCGGCCCAGTAGTTAGTTACACTGTGAAAGCGTAAAAAAAACAAATAAACTCCTTTTCACATTTATAATTAGTAACGATGTGAAAGTTTGTATGTTTGGGTGTTTATTACTCAATCACGAGCTTATTAACGGGATAACTATTGTTGCATAGAGCAAACGAATGTGTCTTAGAGTGAAGTACGTATACTATCAATATAGTGGATCAATATCCCATTCTGAGGTTCTCACCTGCAGAACAGTAAGATTGGCTTCCTGGCTGAGCGCCAGTTTCTCTGCATCACTTGGGTACGCGTTGTAACGGTGATCGTAGAGCCATCGCTTCAATATCTTCACAGAGTGCTTCGGCAAGTTCCCGCGGCGTTTGCGCACAGATCCCAATATTACTGTCTATGAAGTTATGAAATAAAGATAAAACTAATTTCATGGAATCTATCGAAATTATTCGATGTTTGATTATGCAGTCCTTTCTAGAAAAATATAGATTAAACTGCGTTAGATTCCGTAAAAATAGTTCTAGCCTTAAACCTAGTGTATTCCATAATATTCGCGTAAACTATGTTCATGATGGACAAATTATTTGTGAATGTGGAAAAAAAGAACTTTACTGCGAGTGGGGTTCTTATACAATGCGAAAGTGGAAGGATCTAGGTACAAGGGGAGACCGAGACTCACTTGTTTAGGCGGGAAAAAATGTACCTAACCGCACACCCCGTCGTTCGGGGCAACGAACAGGGTAGTGTGGAGCCTGCACCCACTAAAGAAACCCGCCGTGTGCCTTCTCTCCGCCTGTGTTGACGGACCACTGGTACTGTGTTGGATTACTTCATTGGGCCGCCGGCGGCGAGACTCACCTACCTAGACCTAATCGGTCATGTATTGTCAGGAGTCTCCAAAACCGGCGAGCGTGTATGAAGAGAATTATAAATGTTGAGGAAACGAGAGATGTACCTATGCAAGAATAGAGCCTCTTGGCACTCTGTTCTCTATGCCTACCCCGCAAGGGAAATGGCGCGATGATACTAACTAACTTATATATGATAAGTTAGTAAACGCAAAATAACTATAAATAGACAACATTAATACAATACTGTGTAAAGTGTATTACGATAACCTGCCTATTAGGTAGACACCTATCTCAATTTTGCTTATAATCTAAAAATTACGAACTTGTCCATGAGGTGGCGGTAGCAGATGTCTGGGATGTGACATCACAGGATGTCGTCCATCCCCACTCCAAGCAATGGTACCATTCTCGTCGTTCCGTCGATGATGCGTCATGTAGAGCTGATGATCCCCCAGCTGTGGTGGTGGTTGATGTCTTGGATGCGTCATGGCATTATGACGGCCCTCGGCGTCCCAATCCGTGCCGCTTTCGTTGTCCTCCGTCGATGATGTTGACGGGAATCGATCACGCGCTGCATGCAATATAATCAACGAATGTGTGACGTCATAGATCAACGAATTTATGACCTCTACTGATGAGCTAGTTACATACTATATAATACATTATAATATTACTTCAATTTGGAATATCATCAAATAGCCCAAAAGTTCAACATTATAAGGAGCGTATGCGAAATGTGTCATGTTAACTATACGAATTTGTAAACTATGCAATAAATATGACCGCTAGATTTGGTTAGCTTAGTACCAACAGATAATATAGATTGTGGGTTGAATACTAAGCACCTTAGTTTTACGCACTATAATATAATCTATACTATTATAAAGGTGTAACAGAGCAGTGTCTGTACATCTAAGATATTTGAGAAAAAAATTACTGTAAAATAAAGGCTATAAAGGCGTGTCTGAACACAAAAACATTTTTTTTTTAGATTTTTTGTCTGGTTGCTCGTTCGCGCATCACGCATAAACTACTGAATGGATTTTGATGCAACTTTTTTTACTTGATTGGGATCCTGAGATATAATCTAAAAACTAGCTTTTGGCTGCGGCGGAGCCGCGTGTATAGACTAGTGGGTAACCTTGTAATGAGGTAACTTTAATGAGCTAATTTAAAAAAAGGAAAAATCTTAAAAAATAATTAAGAGAAATAATCATGCTTATTTTAAGGGTCATAGCAATTTTCTTGTAAGAATTATCTATATTATGGGTATTAATTCATTGTAACCCATAAGAGCACAAATATGCAAAAAGCTCATAAAAAAAATCATACAAAATTGTAAACAAAGTTTAGATGAAATAAACTGTATTGATTGGCACAATAACGCCCATTTACCTTGATCATTTTTCAAAGATCTAAGATACTCACGCAGTTTTATCTTCATAACTTTGATCACGGATCTGGGCAGCGGCAGCGTGGCGAATTTTTACTAAATAATCAACAAAGTGGAATTCCCGCCACAAAACTTCACGCTTTTGACATTAGCTGCCAATTAATAAAATTTACCATTGACATTACAGAAATATCTGAAAAATTGTGTTAAAATAATGAAAATAATTATGCAATGATAAGTCAAAGGCGTGCTCTGCTAGGAATGAATTCGTAAAATAATTTTTGTTTTGAAAATCGATGCGCTTTTGTGACAATTGACAACGACATGCACTGTCACTTGTCATTTTGAATTTTCAAAAACAAGAATTTATTTTCGGCCTGTTGTTTACATACAAAAACTTAAGTTACCATAAAGGTTAAATCTTGTCTAAAATGAATACAGCACTATATAATACTATTATTACTGTGTCACAAATTTTTTTTAAGACAACATCCCTGTACTAAAGAATAATCCTTGAATCGCAGGGGACTTTACAAATATACAATTTTATCAGACACGTATTACACCCAGACACAGAACAACCATTTGTGGATCACACAAAGCCCTTTACTTGTGTGGGACTCGAACCCACAACACTGGGGCTTGAGGTCGGTATCTAAACCGACTGTAAGTAATATACTCTAAGTACGGAAATCATTTGTTCATCAAAAGGCAAAACCAATAATATAAATATAAATCTGTTCCCTCTGCCTACCCCGCAAGGGAGATGGCGTGATGATAATTAAGTAAGTATAAATATAACATTTTAAACATAGATTCAAATAATTACGTTCAATTACTCATAAAGAGCATCTTAAGAAAATTACGATAAAAATTTAAAAATTAGTTAAAATTATTGTACACTATTCTTACATAATAATATACATAACAGTTTGAGAATAATTATTTGCCACAACCCATTAGGTACTATCCCACTGTTTGGCACAGGTTTTCTTTTAAAAGGGGATTCAAGCCATGATCCACCAAGGTGACCCAGTGCGGTTTGTAACAGACTTCGAATCTCTCAAGTACGCAGGTTTCGTCACAATGTTTTCCTTCACCGAGCAGCGATATGTTTACAAATGTTAAAGTCGTGTGCTTTTCGAAGACTGGTGATCAACCTTCATACATCCATATCATTTCAGTCTCTTAAGTTTTAGCCAGCGTAAATTATGGTAAGGATGTATTGTACATAATATAAATCTTCACTACAAAAATATCTAAATTATAGTAAAAGTCTCATCAAAATCTATAGTGTGGTTGTATAGAGCTGAGCATCCACTGGTCCGCACCGGCCGCATTGCACGCACGACACGCAACGGATTTTTGTTTGCTTTGTATGAATTTGTATAGCACTGCGTCCACTATCCGTACCGCCCACAATTCCGTTCCGCCATTCGATGCGTTGTGTGTCATGCGTGCGTTGCGGCCGGTGCGGCCAGTGGACGCTCAGCTTTTGTGGTGTGTTATAGAAGTAAGCAGAGAAATAGACAGAAAGACAAAGATAGATCATCATAGATTGTCACGTAAAGATACTGCCTCAATCACAAATAATAGAATAAGGGCAAGCAAGTGCGCTACTACTAGTTACAATTTCACACTGTAACTAATGAACTAATCATCACTGCATACATATATACTGAAACCCAGAAAAGGACCTTCTAATAAACCTGATACCCATTATCCCGGAAAAATGAATGGTTCCTGTGATAGCTAGTTTTACTTAGACATAGATGCCATAGAGTCATGCATTTATATTCTGAATTCCTTACGGATGGAGTGGCGGAACGAATCTGCCCCGTGATTCCCCGTGAGATCACCGTGATTGGCCAACGGATTATTGTGACATCACGCGTCGGTTTCTCAACCAATCACAGTGATCTCGATACGGTCGACACGTGAAATATGACATTCTGCCTAACCCCCCAGGTCAACTTATAAAAAGGTTGTCCGTGTGGTGACCATTGAGCTCTAATAAGGAGGAGGCGCCCTAATCTTCATATACCTAGTATCTTCTTGTTTAATGGGAAAAGTATATATACCTAGTAAAAGTGACTTACTTCGGCTGTCGTCCGCCATCTTAATAGGTAAGATGACAGCGTAATTTGGGTGTGTTCCGATATACACTGCGAGCAATGTAAGGTGTGATGTCAATTTAGTATACTGTGAAGTCGTTCCTTTATAGTTAGCTATACTGGTTACTGTTTATAACGGAATGCAATCCAGTATACATTCATACAAAGTATTGGTTTTACACTGCAATAAACACAATTTCTTTACATTTGCCATGTTTGGGTATCTTTTATTTATAATATTCAATAATAATCAAATAATAATTCAATAATGATCATTTCATACAAAGTATTGGTTTTACACTGCAATAAACACAATTTCTTTACATTTGCCATGTTTGGGTATCTTTTATTTATAATATTCAATAATAATAATAATAATAATAATATTCCATAGTGCAAGTAACAAGTTGTTATATTTATGGGAGCTGTTGATCACGTGATATCACAGTGCTCGCAGTGTATATCGGAACAAAGCCTTTATCTGTTGTATGTCAGCTGTCAACTAGGGATGCGGGAAGAACCAATAACTATCGATATATCGATGTTTTAAAAAATATTGATATATTAAATATCCTTTATTTTAAAAATATTTAATTTGCGCTATTTAGGTTCCAACCTAGCATCCACCACTAATAATTTGTGATTGGTCGTCCTAATTTTCATATAGTGGGAAGAAGCCGTCCATTTATTAATTTTGTGTGCTCGGAATGAAGTGGTACGCAGTGGCTTAGCAGCATACCATTAAATAAATTATTTTTATTAATTTATCGAATTGATTAATCATTTGAATTGTATTATTATTAGCATTCAAAGCAATTACTTAAAAAAAAGAAAATTATGAGTAGAAATAAAATTATTATAACTTTTTTAATGCGTGCTTGTATAATTATGACATGTGTACAGTAACGGAAATGGACATAAATCATCATTTTATAACGGAGTTCTTATAGCCACCGTTTAGCTTCATCATTAGACCCTGGAAACCATCTAAAGACAAATTACTCGTCAAGACGAATCAAACAAGTCTAAACTCGGTAGGGTTGCGCCATTTCATTATAGAATTCCTATGTCCACCTTCCAGCTCCATCGTCAGACCAGCTACATGTCATCATAATATTGTATTGTCACGTCAAAGCGACGCCACACTAACACCCGGTTTTACCCTCCCTCCGCATTAGATGTTTCACGGGAAGGCGCAGCATAGGACGGCCTCCCGCCAGAAGGACTGACGACCTGGTCAAAACCGCAAGGCACCCTTGGATGTAGTCACTAGAGCGTCTGTGTGTAATATCTGTAGACGATCCTATGACTCTCCATTATGACGGAAGAAGGCGTCGCGGTCATGTTTTAGTCGTTATTGTGGCTCATGAACTCGACACAAGAATCGAGCCTGTATGGCATCAAGCCCGACACTCCCCCTGGATCCTGTTGGTACCCCAGTGACGTGCGTAAACTTGCATTTTGGACCGTGTTAACAAATAAAAAGGACCGCTTATTGTGGTGTTCTCTTAGGGAGACCTATTATGTACAGCAGTGGACGTCGAATGACTGATGGATGGAATAAAATATTATTATATACTTGTTTTTAGTTATCGTAATACCTTACTTTCAAATCTTTTTCTCCTGATGTCATCACATCACAAACTTATATAGGTATATTTGGACTTAGAATGAACGTCTATACCCAGGATTAAATTATTATTTATTTCTTCCCCAAATCTATTCAATAAAGTGTTACGCCCTTAATTTTCTGTTTGTTTAAAAAGAAGGCACGCCTGATTGATCTATCAACCACTAGCTCATATGACTGAATGGATTGGGTTGCAATTTGACACACATAGATATAATTATAGGTACAGGTAGATAAAGATTTACGCAATTAAAAAAACCTTTGTCCACCCAAAAATTTAGAGATCGCTTGAAGGACTGAAGTATCGATATCGATATTTTTTACGCGGTTCCCTAGCGGAAATTCCGCCATTTTTGGATTTTAAACAATTGGCTCGGTAAATTTGTAGTAATTCCCTCTCCCTCTTATTAGAGCTCGATGGTGGTGACGGACTAAGAATACAAGTGTCACCCCCCACCCCATTCTTTCTCATGGGTGTCGTATGAGGCGACTACGGGAAGTAAACAATTATCATCCATTGCATGACTGGTGGTAGGGCTGTGTACCAAGTGGGAGTACTCACTTGGTATCGGGCCCGAGCGGCTTGGCACCACCATCTCCCGTGTGACCGGCCATGAAGCACATCGTTCCGTTTTGGCTGTAGCAGAAGATAACCGTTTATGCTTTCGTTTTATATCTGTGAATTGAAATGGTGAGCAGCGGCTTGACAATGCTCTCGGAATAGTTGAGTCCATAAGCGACGGTTATCATTTACCATCAGATGACCCATGGCTCGTCTGCCACTAAATGGGCATATTAAGGGTGACCATGTTATATGAATGAAACCAAGAGACTAATTTCTGAAATTTAATTTTTAACAAATCGACTTTGTCGAAATTTTAAGCAACTATTGTAATATATTTATATTTCTTTTATATATCTATACCTACTATTATTATCCCCCATGACGGGACCGCTCGTTGTGGAGTTCTCTTTGGGAGGCCTATGTCCAGCAGTGGACGTTGAAAGGCTGATGGATGGATGGATACCTACTATTATAAAGCTGTAACAAAGCAGTGTCTGTACATTTAAGATATTTGAATAAAAATGACTGTAGGTACTTAATAGACTATATAGTTTGTTAGTTCGCGCATCACGCAAAAACTATTGCACGGATTTAAATGCATTTTTTTTATTTGATAGCTCTTGATTAGACTGAAAAACTGGTATACATTATATCCCGCTACTATATCCGGAACCGGAGATATAACAAAAAAAATAGCTTTTGGCTGCGGCGAAGCCGCGAATATAGGCTAGTAAATAGTATCTAATCATTATTTGATGCATTAGTGATTAAAGCAACAAAATCCTTATTATTTATTCGTTATTTTATGATTTTCTTCAGAATCAGCCACTATTATAAAAACAAGACGTCAATACTATTTTATAAGCCCTATTATATACAACAGAGCTAATACGAAGCTTCAAAGGAGATGTACCAAATGCCCATACATTCTCGGCCTGGAAAGGACATACATAAAACAATATGTTTTTTGAAGATAAATGACTACCCTATTGCCCTGTGTATTTCTTTTCACACTAAAACTTTTGGATGATGAGATAAAAGACATCTAAGGTGGATATAATTTTGAAATTGAAATACCTCAAAATCGAATATTTGATCAAAAATAACACCATAATTATAAAATAATATCTACATATATAAACAAATAATGAGGCTTAAAATCACTAATTATATAGCTTACACTCATAAAATCACAATACAATATTCACGATACACAATAACAACAGTAGATGATGACATCACATGACAGATGTAAAATGTTTTGCCAATATTCTGAGTTATAATTGCTACTCTTGATTAGAAATAATATCAGTTATCCCCAAATAATTATAAAAAATATTTTCTTAAATAGTCATAGTACTGTTCTCATGAAATTATTTAAGAAATAACTACGTAATATTGTTTTGTAATATAATAGTACCAAAGTTTTTAATGTTGTCAATTCAGCGTAGTGGCAATATCCTATTCGATTGTCAACAGATAACAATAATTCACCAATAACCATTACGATAAAATACAAATTCAAAATAATAGCTTTTTAAACTATAATCTTTTTCTGAAGTTCTATCAAGAAAAGAAAACCCCTGACGGATTTTATAAATTATTAGTTTTTATATATTGAAAACATTATGGCCGCCACAGGCCGTAAATGGCACATGTCCTTTATTCTCTTACTGCTCGTAAATCTATATTTATATAATTTATGCAAGACTGATCTATATCAGTCTTGCATAAATGGCTTAGTTCCAAAAGAAATGAAAAATGTATTATAACATAATCTCTGCCACCAGACCTTCACCTTTTAGACCTTCCAAAACCACACACACACACATAAACACAAACACACACAGACGCTCACGCGCGCGCGCACAACATATTTCTAACACAAACAACAATTTTTATTGTTATATATTTTATTCATGGACACCCTTCAAAACAATTTGTTAGGAAATTATAGAATAGCTAATAACTTCGTAGATATTGAATTTTTTTATGGTATGATTAAACGTGCAATTAGTATAAATTTATACAAAACATAAATGTTTTTTGTTCCAAATTTCGTCACAAGTATAAGTAGATAGAGGCAAATCTATTTACGGAAGCATCTCAATTGAGGAGCCAGATAAAATGTGCCATATCTCCCAATTCATTAATTTTTAACTACTGACTCTTGTCCTACAAATCTAATAAACTTACTACTAAATGTTTAAAAAATTGCGCATTAATTGAATAACTGCTTCTTTCAAAAATGACGAGTCATATATGTATGGTCTGGGGGGTTAGGCAGAATCTCATATATCACATGTCGATCGTATCGAGATCACTGTGATTGGTTGAGAGATCACCGTGATTGGCCAACGGATTATTGTGACATCACGCGTCGGTTTCTCAACCAATCACAGTGAACACGATACGATCGACATGTGAGATATGAGATTCTGCCTAACCCCCCTGAGGAGCCACATATAATGTATGGTAACTTTTTTAGTTTTGATACTACTGAGCTCAGATTTTATCTTCTAATTACTCTCAAATGCTACAAAATCATACCAAATTTTGATAAATATTCATCTATCATATTCCTAGTTCTGACATAGCTCCTCAATACAAACATTTAGATTGAGGTGGCACACCTTTATGTTCAACTTTTGAAGTATTATACTACAAAATCGCGGATCGATCCTACAATTAAGTATAATAATTTCATTAAGATACGAAAAGTGGCTCCTCAATCCTTACGGACATCGTTTTTTATGTCCATCATTCGTATATGTCGTTAAACATTTATATCCATTTTATTTTATTAGGAGTCTTCATTGAATAATTGTAATATTATGTAATTTAATATATTAAAATACTTAACACTGACAAAATACCTGCTTATCTTGGGTATCACCCATATATATTTAGTGCTATTACAATTTCACTACTTAAAACGTGATTAGTTTTAGAAAACTTATAAATAGTAATGGCAATGATTTTAAACTATTACATCCATTTTATTATATTACTTTGTAATCCCGATTTAATTATTAAAAAAAACATTTGTAGGAGATAATAATAGTTTTTCCAAATTGCAGTTTGTATATAGTGCACTATGTTAAAATAAATAATTCTACAATAACTGATGTTACCGATGGAAAATAAATTGTATTTTCTATCGGTAACATCAGTCATCAGTTCTAAGAGTTAGACAATTCCAAATTATTTTGGTCAGAGGTAAGTTGTGTGTATCCTGAATGAATGTTTCGTTCCGCGTGGTGACCAAGAATGCAAGTGCCACCACCCCATTCCTTCCCACGGGCGTCTTACGAAGCAACTAAGGGAAGCAATTATCACCATGCAAGACTGGTGGTAGGGCTGGGTCCTAAGTGGGGGAACTCACTTGCTATTGGGGCCGAGCGGGTTTGTACCACCATTTCCCGTGTAAGCCATGAAGCACATCCGTGTGTTTTGGTTGTAGCAGGAGATAGCAGTCATATCTTCGAAATGAAATGGTGAGCAGCGGCTTGACAATACTCTCGTTATAGTTGAGTCCATGAGCGATGGTTACTATTTACCATCAGGTGGGCTGTGACACGACTGCTACCATACATAATAAAAAAAAATTGTCTCGAAAATATAAAAACTGCAAACATGTAAAAACACTTTTGAATTATAATGGTTGCGAAAATAATGGCTCTATCACGGAAAAAGAATATTTTAGTAATAAAAGTAGTTGGTTTAACCGTCCATCAATTGTATGAATCCTCTCCTTATCATCCTTCCTATCCTCTCTTTATCATCCTTCCTATCCACCACCTATTCCTTTCCTTGAAGATGGCGACGCGCGACTGATGCCTTTGGTGTTGCTAAAGTCAATAGGCTACGGTAACCACTTACCATCAGGTTGGCTGTATGCTAGTTCGCCACCCATGTAGTAAAAAAAACAAAATAAAATATTGTTACATATTTGAAAAAAATGAGCCTATCTATTTTACTAATTATATCAATATTTATTAAAATATTTTTGGGCACATATTTTTAATTCATCATCACCATCATATAAAAGATTTCCCGCTAAAATCGGGTTTATTGACCTCCACCAACTACACACAATGACATTAATTGTTATATTGTTGTCTTCTTAAATTATTTTTTTCATGCATTACAAAGCATTTTCTTTAATCAGACCTGCAAAAAGCAATTATTATGTCAGGACACAATCACCACCAATCCTCTTTGAACGAGGGTGTTATCATAAAACTAACTAACTAAATTATCATTACGCCATTTTCCTTGCGGGGTAAGCAAACAGAACAGAGTGAAAAAAAGCGGCTTCGTCTGCGTGGACTTCAGAATTGCGTCAATCCTTAATAACACACTTTTTATACACTAAAATGTGTGTTATGCATTTACGCCATAACTACAGACCCAATGACATTTTTGATTAAATTTAAGTAGACTTCTAAAGATATTATCTAACCGAAAATTATTTACTTACACTACGAAATTTATTTACTTAAACTGTAAATAAAATTTTGTTATACTACAACAAAATGTTATTTACAGTTTTATAATACACTAAACAAACAGACACAACAAACCAACACCACGAATAATTTAAAATAACAAACAATAAGTACATCTAAAGTTTAGATGTTAAACAAATAACGCGTGGCAATCGCTCAAAAACTCAGGATAATCATACGTTATTCCAGCTTAAGCGAGTTATCCGTACTGATTGATTATATAATCGTTCAAAAATATAACGAAATAGAAATCAAATAACCAAACGATGTTTTAGATACTTAGATTATTTTGCACGTTATTTTTTATAATTGACAGAAATATAGTTCATAAGTGGTAAAGTTATGAGCATAATTTCGCATGTGACAATGATATGAACGGGTCAGGGTCATTCCGTTCTGTCCCTTTCTTTCGCGGTATGACTGGCTGAAGTGAAGTGTGCTGTTCAAGTGTGCATGTAACTGTGATGTTTTGTTAGTGTAGTGTGTCGTCGACGTCGTGGCATAGCGGTTGTGGTAGCGCTTATGTAATAAAAATAATCGCTCAACAAAAATAACGCTTGCCTGGTGTAATAAATAACGGGGCTATAGATTATTTATAAATAGCAAGTGATTTTATTAGTTATTTAATAAAACGAACACTCCTACTTATATGACGAGCTATCTGTCAGTGAGACCCATCCAAATCTCAAAAATTTGGTATTTAGCTCTATGTATGTATATACTTTCATAAGTAATTAGTAAAAAGTTGTTATTTAACATTACGAACAGACACCTATTATTTATTTGTTTAGATATATAGTATAAATAGGCAACAGGCCCGGTGCGCTGCACTTCACCTAAAAAAATCTACCATTTTTAATACGTACAATATTTCATGTCAAATCAACCTATGGTTCAAAAGATAAAAATCATTGTCACCAGCGCCACCTATCCGACACTTACATAAACATAAAAAAATAGTATCACGCCTGTATTCCCCGAAGGGGTAGGCAGAGGTGTCTTACACACCCACGATTCGCCAGCTGATGATATGTAAAAGAAAAAAGGAAGAATATGGATTAAAAATGGAAAAATAAACAATAATGGGAAACAGAATAATAGCATCACCCCATTGCTTACAGAGTAACAGAATAATGATACCACCCCATTTCGCAGAAAAAGTAAAGGACTAATGTCACCACTCCATTGCATGAACATAATTGATGTTAATATTTTATCAAATCAATATAAAAAATGTGAATATATACTTTCAGTATTATAAAATACGCGTTTATGTTCAATATTTGTTTATTGAATATTTTAAGGAGTAGACTTCAGTTATGGATCGGTGCAGACACACACAATGATTTTCTTTTAGACTTTATAAATCTCATTGTCGGGCATGCCATGAGCTTTTTACCCCAAAGGAGTCTTATAATTCTAATATTATAGTACAACTCTGGCTACATGATTTTGTAAAGGATATAGCTTCGAGTTTTCGCAGTAGTAAAATCTTCGTAATTCTTTACGCCTCGTGAGAAACCCGCGGTAAAGAAAAATGTGGTTTTTAACTTGTTTTTCAGTCAGTCGTCATATATAGTAACTTTACATTGTAAAAGTAATAATTACAGTAGAACTAGAAAACGATACTTACTAGTTGGCGTACATACTATAGCACAATGGCTAGGTATTATAGTATAATTTATATAATATTGTATATATTGTAGCCATTTTCAACTTTGTGAAATTTCTTGTCACAATTATTTTTTATAGTAATGTCAGTTTTATTTTTTTATATATTTTTTTTATTTTATAACTGACTATGAAGGATGACTGGTCTGTCCTCCATTTAACAAACACACTACGTCCATAGTAAAAATTACACTTGTAAAATTTATAACAGTGACCTCTACATCAGTTTAGGATACTAAATGCTCTTTTATTTACGCGCGTGTTTTATAAGATGGCGACGTTTTCTTTGTAATAAACTCGAACCATAGGGCAAGTTTGGCATTGTCCGGCCCCTACTTTAAAAAATTGAATTTGGCATCGCCGTTTTCCCACCAATTTTGTTTTTTTTCTGTGGCCTATCAGCTATTCAGCCATTATTTTTCATTTTAATCATTGAAAAAATATAAATCTTCGTTTGTATTTTAAAGATATGGTTGCAACTATATTAAAATAAAGTCATATAAAAACAAATTCTTTAATAAATACTTAATTTTACCTATGTTATTTCAATTTTACATCGCGCTGTAATTGACTGGCTGTACAGAAAATAGAACTGTTTTTTTTTTATAATTACTCCGCTGCCAGTTGAAAGTAATTCTCGCTAGGGCTGAAAAGTATTACTTTCAACCCGCTCCTCAGGCAACTTCAGGCCTACTTTCAGAGTATGAGTAATGAAAAAATAGTTTACATCCTATTCTCAGACCTACTGAATATACAAACAAAATTTCATAAGAATCTGTCAAGCTGTTTCGGAGGAGAATGGCGACAAACACAGTGACACGAGAATTTTGTATGTATATTAGATAATCAAAACATACATTTTCTTTGTTCTTTAAAACTGGCAAGTTATGCTAGTTTTAAAGAACAAATTTTGAACAAATTGTGAAAATGTGGAAAAAGAGAATTTTACTGCGAGCGAGATATAATAATCTTTTTGCTACATTTTCAGAAATAATTTGTTTTTCAAAAGTAGCTGAGCATGTCAAGTGCTAAAATACAGATCAAAATAGTTAGGTATACTTGTTTCAATACGCCATGATAACGGCATATACTTAATAACGGTAGATATTTCCTACTGTTTCATTCAGCGAAAATGAGCGTCGGCTACAACTCTAACGACTCTCCATTTCCCACCCCTTTTGCCTTGGACAAACCTAACCTGGGGTAGGTTTGTTTTACCTGGACAAAGTGAGAGTCGGAAATCGAACCCGAGACCTCATGATCTGCAGTCGCATACACTACGGCTAGGCCACCGAGGCAGTCGTCAGGGCAATTCTAATAAAATGCATCTTTCAATATAAATCATTTAATTAAAGTATACCTCAAGTAGAAAAACACTATTGAAACACAGTTAAAAACATCACTAAAACAATAAAATTCAAAGCGATTCATAATTATTAGACGAATTATATTATACACTAGTGTCTCCCTCTATTTCTATAGGAGTGTCTATAGATGAGACTGAGATAGGTGCTACGGCTGGCGCTGAAGCAACTGTCGGGGGTCTTGGGCTAGGAGTCGCTGGCCTCTTCTGGTTCAACTCCATTGTGTCTGATAAGATCTCTTTGAGAGTTGTCGCTAGTGCCTTTGGATTACCACTGCTGTCCAGCTGTGGAAAATCGAACTAAGTAATTTTAGTTAATTGTTTGCGTAACTTTTTATAAATCTGTCTGTCTTATAACTTAAGGAGTCGTCCATTAATCACGTGAGGCTCGAAAGGGGGAGGGGAGGTGGTTCAACAATAATCACGAAATATCACAAGGAGGGAGGGAGGTGTAGTGAAATATCACGTGTATTGTGAGCTTGAATTACATTATACTTAGCTGTATTTAAGTGAGAAATAGTGTGACACGAGAATAAAAGAGTGTGAAAGAAGATGTAGTGACAAAAATAGAGAAAGGACTGCTTAGGAGGTTCGGACATGTAGAGAGGATGGACAACGGGTCTGTGAATAGGCAAGTTGGTAGAAGGTTGACCTTTTTTTTTTAGGCGAGAAAAATGTACCTAACCGCACACCCCGTCGTTCGGGGCAACGAACAGGGTTGTGTGGGGCCCTCACCCACTAATGAAACCCGCCGTGTGCCATCTCTCCGCCTTTATTGGCGGGCCACTGGAACTATGTTACATGCCTTCGGTGGTGGTAGAAGGTTGACCTAGGCGAATGTATTTTGACCAGATCGGAGACGTTCTTAAGGAAGGCCAGGTTAAGAGTACTCGTAACCAACGAGCATACATGAAAGCGCTAATGAAAGTAGATGAAGCGAAAGATGTGTGTCAGGATCGTAGCAAGTGGAGAGAAGTGGTCTCTGCCTACCCCTACGGGAAAATGGCGTGACAATGGCGTGAAAAATATGTATGTATGTTTTTAAGATATTCTGAAATTTTTAAGATAATTTGTAATAAAAAATTACACTTGATTTTGGGTAGGAAAGGAGGGGTTGAATCTTAAACATCTCCACGTATAACCAGGGGGAGGAGCGGGGCCTTAAAAAAACATCACGTGATTAATGGACTATCCCTTAGTTATAACCCTCACAGGACCATTTGTTACAACATCCTTAATAATATTATAAATGCGAAAGTTTGTTGGTTCATTTCTTTTTTATTGCTAATGATGGCAGACGAGCCACGGCCCACCTGATGGTAAGTAGTAACCGTCGCTCATGGCGTCAACTATAGCGAGAGTATTATCAAGTCATTGCGCACCATTTAATTTTTAAGATATGAAATGTAAAAATAAACGGTTGTCTTCTGCCAAACACACTGACGTGCTTCAAGACCAGTGACACAGGAGACGGTAGTACCAACCCGTTCTAGCCAGATAGCAAGTGAGTACTCTCACTTGGTACCCAGCCCTACCACCAGTACCTAATGAAATGGGTGATTGAATTGCTTACTTCCCTTAGTCGCCTTGTACGACACCCGCGGGAAATATGTATTCTTAGTCCGTCACCACACGGATGATAAACTAACCGTGATAACATGCCCGCCAAAGCGCTTATGAACATTTTTGACTTTGTGTGCAGCTTCCCTGACGATTTCCCGCGCTGCGTTGATCTCCGATTCTGGCCTGCCGAGCTCTGATAATTTGTTTTGTAATCTGGTCGTTGCAATCTGTAAGTGATAGCATACTGCGGATTAATCTATACTAAAAGAAGTAGCAGTAACGTCACTCCCCCAGACTGGATCATGATGATATTCAGCGAGAGAGATACGAAGTAAATCACGAATCGTAAAAAGCATCTTACCTCACTGTCAACCTCTAGTGCCACAATCTTCTCAGGCCATTTGACTTGCTTATTGAATATACTGGACATCCGAGGGTTCCTTGGAAATCCGACCAGAATAAAACCTTTTGCATCTGCTTGCTGTAACATTGCTTCTTTAATGAGATCTACTGTCAGTTGCTGGAAAAATAAATAAACATTATTTTCTACTAGCCAATTTCCTATCCTCATTATTACGAGATTAATATACATGGTCTTTTGTTTTTTTTATTCATTACTAGCTGATCCGATAGAGGTCGTTACGTCAAAAACTAGTGGTCTAAACCAGTCCAATAGCTATCTAAACAAAATAATAATAACATCAACCAAAGAATATATCTTTTCGACGAACTTGCTTGTCCTCTGAGAAGTAAGATTTATAACAACCCGGACTTCTTTTTTAAACGAATAAAGTAGTGTAACTTTTTAATTGCTTTTGAGTTAATTAGTTCTAAAATTAACCATTTGTTCACTAGTGCACATTAGATCCTCGAATACACAATTCTTGGTAAATGGGTTTGACGTCAATATTTAATTGAAAGCTAGGAACAGTTTGAATGGTAAAAAGAAAATATTATTTTCACGTTTATCCGGTAATTGATTGTCATTTTTCTCTTTATAAAACCTTCCACAGACTTCAATGAATATTTGAAAAAAAGAACCAACTGAATTTGTCCAGCTGGTCTCGAGCTTTGCGCTTAGCAACACGTTTAACGAATTTTAAATAAAATTATATAAATAAAATAAAATGATATGTCGAATCGAAACAAGTCGTGATCAAAAATATAAAAAACACCTCGTTACTATTTGTGACGTTAAACATGAGAAAGCGCCTTGTACATATAAACATAACCAATATGTAATAATATTATTATGTATAAACTGAACGTAACAAACTAAATGTTAGGATATATTATCATCAGTTAGGCTATAATATGCATCAGGGCAGTTCTAGCCGCACTACTAGAATTCCTCTTTCAGCATTCGGTAATATCTGTTTGTAGTTTTACGACCCCCTTGGAAACAAAATGGTGACACCATTTCCTTAATCTGTCACATGATTTAAATGACACCTTAAACATTGAAGGAGAAAGCTTCATAACGCGGGATATTACATAGGTTATGAGGGATAGAAAATAAGCTAAATTTTGGTGATGGCTGTTGATGAATCTCGCAATCTCTGCGACAAACCAACGGATGCTCTCCAAGTACGAGGTTATTTTCTGTCAAATTTTAATATTCCGGCCTGTTAGAAGAAGCCTTTAAATACTTTTTGGCGTACAAGGGAATGTTACTTTACGCCCAAAGCAATGTTGTATCCAAAATCATTTTTGGTACCTCTGGAATGTCCTCCTGCGCTTGTAATTTGTCGGCAATAAGCCTTCCTTTAGCTGTGTCTTTCTCCGCCTCCGCCCGAACTAGGTCTCCAGGCCTGATCATCGTGTAGCCAGTGATGTTGGAAATTGTCTGCGCTACTGTCTGGTTCCCGGCGCCTGGTACACCATTCACGAATATAACGGGCAGATGCCGAATTGGTGTCATGTCGTATACCATCTCCTGTGGAGATTATAAATAATTTGTGTATAAAATACTACTAGATTACCCCATTTATTACTTTTTTTGAACGAAGGAAGAATAAAGTTCCCCCAATATCTGAATTACTTAGATCTGGTATATTTTTTTAACACCACTCACATAATTTTAGCAGATATTTTACCTGTGCTTACTACGCATATAAAGCCTCATATACAACCCATCCATGATTTCTCATAAAGAAGGGATGTCAAGGTTAAATGAATATCATAATTTCAGCAAACTCAATAAGTGCAGCTTGCTAAGATATAGGCTTAGAATAATAACGCTTAGAACCCGAGTAGGTCCAAACGGAGTGAAGCACTTTCAAGTTAGCCTTAAAAGGCTAACTGCGTTGCTCCTTCTGTCAGTCTCCATAATAAAGTGTCATTGTAAACATCTCGCATAATTTTATTTAAAAATGACTTACTGCACCGTGAAAGGATGTCACAACGCGTCTCATAAGCACAATAATGATAGGAAGATTACATTTTACTCGTAAGTACTCTTTGATAATTAATAATTTTCAGTAAAACATTCATCAAAACAGAAAACTAAATTGTAATCAAAATATTGCCAGCTTTAGAAAAAATATTTACCCTAAATCAAAAAATATCTATTTAATTGTATTCGTTTTTAGATTTATTTCCATCAAATCCGATTATTGCTGCGCGATGGATACAACAAATCTTTGAAGCGACAAATGTTGGAAACCAACTAGATACACAAAAATATGTTCCGAGCATTTCGGTGACAAAGAAAAGTATACTACCTTATGATGGTACTACTTGGTATTTCTTGGTATGGTATTACTATGGTATATACTTACTATGGTATTACTTGCTTATGATGGCAGACGAGCAACGGCCTACCTAATGGTAAGTGGTAACCGTCGCTCTCTATGACCCTTGCTCAACTATACCGAGGATATTGAGGTCAAGCCGCTGCGCACCATTTCATTTCTCAGATATGAAATGAAAGAATAAACGGCTATCTTCTGCTACAGCCAAAACACACTGACTTGCTTCATTCTTCTCTTCATTCACAGGAGACGGTGGCACCGACCCGTTCAGGCTTGATAGCAAGTAAGTACTTTCACTTGGTACCCAGCCCTACCACCAGTAGTGCAATGGGTGATAATTGCTTAAGGGAAGCCTTAGTCGCCTTGTACGACACCCGCGGGAAAGGATAGGGTGGTGACACTTGCATTGTTAGTCCATCACCACACGGAAAAATGGTAATTTAAGTTCCATTATCTACAGTTGCATTATTAATAAATTACAAATTTGGTCTAAGTTCCGTGTTTCTACTTACATATCCCGTCCTTTTTCCATACAAATCTACTTTTCCGTCCTTTTTCCATACAAATCTACTATTTATTACAATTTTCTATCAGAAACTATATACGAGTATCGTGGTTTGGCAAAACTGGAATAGTGTGCCATTTTCCTCACTTTATGGGGAAAATGTTTTTGCTTGTATCATTGTTTGATCGTATGTGTGGGTGCCGTTGAATGTAATTACGTGACGTTTACGCACACATTAATCGTTAAGTTGCTTCAAATTTGAGTGGCATTATAAATGAAACTATCGTTCTGAGCGTTATTATTCTAAGGATATAGGTAAATTATTAATATAGTCTACGTCATTACATAATATTTTTGTCATCATCATGAACTCACCTCATCATTGCGCTTAGAGGAAAAACAACCCATTTTTGTCACACAAACTGCTTAGTTTGCAAGTTAGTAAATTTATATATTATTATATATTTATATTTTTATAATCCTCTATAAAACCCAATAAAATGACATTTCCAAATAGTTGAAAGTTGTTTGAATGCGCCCCTAGATCAATGGCGGATTTCGAATAATTTCTTGTTTCGGCCAGCAATATAGAATAAAACCTATTCTTAGTGAACAGGTTTTATTCTAAAAGAAGTTTCAAGTTGTTGCAGAATGAACAATAGTGGACAATAAGACTGAATTTAAGAGGACCTGATATGTAGTTATGGAGGAGATGATATGTAGGTACACATACGCTGTCTGAAGGGTATCTAGTAAGATTTTAGTTTGTGGGATCTACTACGAGTAACCTATGCGAGAATGACTTTTTTTTAATTTATACGGCATCTTTTTTTTGTTAGGGGGGATAGTACGTACCTAACCGCACACCACGTCGTTCAACGAGCAGGGTAGTGTGGGGCCCTCACCTACTAAATAAACCTGCCGTGTACCGTCTTACATTACTTCAGTAGTATCATCCATCCATCCATCCATCAGCCTTTCGACGTCCGCTGCACATAGGCGTCCCCAAGACAACGCCATGCACGACATGTGTTTCGCTCATATGGGGGATAGTGGCGTAATCGCCACGCTTGGCAGGCGGGTTGGCGATCGCAGTGGATGTTGTTAATACTCGAGGGAGTGCTGCTGCCCACTCCCCCGATATTCCCTCAGTAGTATACAGCACTCTAAACTAAGAATCTTTGTATCGCGGGGGACCTTACAAACATACAATTTCACGTCACACAAAGACTTGTACTCTCTAGGAATCAAACCCACAATACTAGGGCGGGAGGCTAAACCACTCCAACATCTGTGCCGTCGGTTTATTCATCTGGTTTATTTTTCTGGTAAATCAACATTTTACTATACATAATGTATAGTGCTAAGCATGTCAAATGCTAAAAATATATATAAAAATATCTAAAGATATTTATCGTAAAAAAATAAAATATCTTTAAATATCTTTAGATATTTTTATATATATTTTTAGCATTTGACATGCTTAGCACTATACATTAAACACAAAGTGAAAAATGTGAAATCGAAAATAACAGTCAGGAGCAGGATTTGAACCTGCATCTCCTGGATACCGTCCAGATGCTTTACCAATTCAGCCATCCTGACAATTACTCCTGACTGACGTCAGGATGGCTGAATTGGTAAAGCATCTGGACGGTATCCAGGAGATGCAGGTTCAAATCCTGCTCCTGACTGTTATTTTCGATTTCACATTTTTCACTTTGTGTTTAACATAATGTAAAGACTTATTTTCTAACCTTATAGCAAACCTTATTGTGATTTTTCGTCTATTAAATTTTACTCGGTACCATTATACACAGAGCGACTTCCTATCTGACCTCTACGGCCCAAATAGTAGGACCTTGGTGACCTTAGAACACGACCGGAATCAGAATGTTACAGAATTAAGTACAGCTATATATATTTCCTGTGTGCCCAACAAAATTCAGGGTCGGTAGTCATGTGTCACTTATTTATACTCATCGTATCACATTAGGCAATCATCGCATAATGTGATGTATGTTAGACATCATCTAATTATTACCCATAATTATATTGTAATAGAATGCTCTATTACAATGTTAATACGTGGATATCTTCTACATCGAATCGTAGTGTATTTGTGTACCTATTGTTTTATAATAAGCTGTGATGGTGATCGATATTTATTTGTGTACAGTAATAATATAAATCAGCTTTTACAGAAGAAATTAGTACTAGTTAAACATTTTATAGAGACTATATTAATAGGTTAATCAAGTTATTTCATAAAATAGAAATTGTAATTAATGGTTATTTTTACAAAAAAAAAACTAACAAAATTATTTTGATTAATATTTATTGTATATACCTAATTATCAAATTTATGTGCCTATCGTGTTACGATCTTTATATCGAGAGTTTTCTGTGACAACAAAGAATTCTTAGTAGATACCTAGATATTTTTTTTTTTAAATCTCAATGCTATTTGGCCTTATAGGTAATTTCTAAAACCCCAGTGGTTTTTCATAAATTTAAATTAAATAAGTATGTGTATAAAACAAATTACTTTTCTTGGCTTAATAATGCTATTAAATAAAGCTGTATCTAATACAATCTGCTCTGACACCGCCTCTTCTCGAACTCGTCAGTATTACTCTATGGAAAAATGTTACCGTTCTAAACTCAGCATTGCTGCTAAAGTGAATGTTACCACTTTGACTAGTTGCCGAAAACTTGGCATAGAGAAAAACGGCTTGGCACTCAATTTCAGTCCGCCAGAAGCTTGGAATGAAAGTAATGATCCTGTGGAATATACATGTGAAATACTGAAGTGTGCTGAAGTGGACGGTGGATTGTCTCTGGTGAATGATACGAGATATGATTATTACAGTTTATACGCCAAGCCTTTGCG
The DNA here is from genome assembly GCA_948253155.1 of Leucoma salicis. Lineage (NCBI taxonomy): Eukaryota > Metazoa > Arthropoda > Insecta > Lepidoptera > Erebidae > Leucoma > Leucoma salicis. The sequence continues at coordinate 27,787,791 of OX411806.1, forward strand.
TAAGTATCCTAACAAATAGACAATATCGACCTGTACTATTATACTCAAGTCGTACATATATTTTTTTTACGTTGTCCGGACTGGTCCAGACGAGCTATTGTGCCCTGGTGGTAAATAGTAATCGTCGCTTATGAACTCAGCAATACCAGAAGATAAGTTAAATCACCACCCACATTTCAATCACGCTTGAGAAGGATGGGGATGTTTACTTGGATAGGTATATTGCACGCCTCATAAGCGAAGCGTTGAGGTGGGTATTACTCTTGTTTCATACAGAACAACTGATTTTTCAAGCTTAAAATGTCTCTATTTATCATATATTGCATTTGTAAAATAACACACACATATCAAGTAAAAACACTATTTTAACACTCATGATATTTTGATGTCATTTTTGTTAGTTAAACTAGTTATAAAACTGTTTAAAAAAGTTCTGTCTTGGACGTCCGTGTGTTAATGTAATATATGTTAACATGATAACGACCGAAATACTTTACTAATCGAGTATTTTTTTTCTTTTACGATTCAGTATAACTACGAATATACTACCCTATCACTTTTCACGGTCTGATTCGATGTGGTTTAATTGTTATTAAATAAACAAAAAAATAGTGAATATTTACGCTCGATTCGACACTAAAACCAGCGCTATCCTTATTTTGTGAGAACTATTTCTATAGATCAATATAGAAGTACTTCTTAAAAATAGCGCTAGATGGCGTATAAGACATGAAAACCACAGTAGTTTTTGAAATTAGCGCTATCTATGTGATTTATTGAAAACTACTTAGTAAGACATTATTAGTTGCTTTGAATTCAGGCGTGCACTTTTAGATTTTCCAAATTTTTGTTTCGTGTGACACACTTATAATTCGTTAATTTATTATTTACTTATACTAAACCTTTTCACAGGTTCTCTCTCCGGAATCCTTCACCGAATATAAAAATCGTTAATTTTGTAATAAATAAAGGAAATAATCGATATTTTAAGTTGGAACAAATTAAGTATTTTGAAAAAAAAAAACATTAAGATCGAATAAGAAGTTTCGGAGTTCATCACGTGACACGAAATTTTTATATATACAGGATATTGGACTTCATTAAATAAAGGTTTATTTTATTACAACATTTTGAAATAAAACTACGTTTACGGAATCTATCGCGTTTACTTGATTTTTATACTATCCCGACGTTTCGAATACTTTACAGCATTCATGATCACGGTTGGACTTAGATGGTAGGCGCCCAAAGCTGATATATTGTTTTCACGGTTTCATCTACCCACAGTAGATGAAACCGTGTTTTAAAATGTTAAAATTCGCGTAAATGTTAGAAAATTATTACAACACTAACAATCATTTTGTCAACCGACTTCCAAAAGGAAGAGGTTATCAATTCGACTGTATGTTTCTTTGTGTTTTGTGTTTGTTACGCGATTATTCCGCTAATTATGAATTGATTTCAATGATTAATTTATTCTTTGGTAGGTGTTACTTCAGAGGTGGTCCCGTTTACATTTTATCAAAATCGGCCAAGCGTTTTTTTTTTTAAATAAACAAAAATCTAAATAAAAAGTTGTTTACATTTATGATATTTTTACGTTTGCTTCGAAACCTCTCTGTCTCATTGGAGCAGTGCGTTTAGTTGGCGTACCCATTTTATATATAAAGCCTTTCTTAAAAAAAGGCTTAAAAAAAGCAAGGCTTTACAACTAAGAAAAGTATTTATTTCTTATTTATTTCAAGCTCATGTAAACTCCACGTGCGTGCCAGCAACAGGCATGTTCTTCTTGGTCACGAAGAGGCTGAACTATAGTTTGGCAGTTCGGGAATGTAAGAATATTACCGCGATACCAGCTGATATAATAAGCGAGCAGCGCACAGACGGTCTTGCTCAACTGCTGGCTGGATCTAACGTCGAAGCTGCCTTTGTGGGCTTGAGAAGCAAGAATGGGAGTGCTTTCATCAGTTCTAATGGTTAGTTTTTTCGAACTATACAAGTGCAAATTGGTAGTCCAAGCAATTTTTTGAGTAAACCCGCTTGCATAAAAGATTTTATCAACTGCTTGAGACCTTTACGAACTCACCAAATTCATCTTTTATTTTTTACGAATCGTTTACATTAATCATTATAATGGTAATGGCGTATGTACGCAACCGCCTGTAGTAAATACATCTGGCACATAAATAATTCCAATACAAAAATTGCCATCCCACAGGAATTCTTCTATTTTTCAGGCTACAATATAGTCTATGTCTTTCATTGTACTCTATGGATTATATAGATAGCTCACCCGGCGAACTTCGTACCGCCATATTTATTTTTCGTGAATATTTTGCAATTAAATTTATCAAAGTACTAATACCGCTATTAAAAAATAGGCGTTGGCACTCCATCCATCCATCCATCCATCAGCCTTTTAACGTCCACTGCTGGACATAGGCCTCCCCAAGAGAACGCCACAACGAGCGGTCCTGTGCCGACCGCATCCAACGGCTCCCCGCAGCTTTGACCAGATCATCGGTCCATCTGGTGGGGGGCCGTCCTACGCTGCGCCGTCCGATACGTGGTCGCCACTCGAGAACCTTTCGTCCCCAACGGTTATCGGTTCGTCGAGCGATGTGGCCTGCCCATTGCCACTTCAGCATGGCAACCCGGCGGGCTATGTCGGTCACTCTCGTTCTCCTACGGATCTGTATTACGGATTCGATCACGTAGGGAAATACCAAGCATAGCCCGCTCCATGGCCCGCTGAGCGACTTTGAGCCTTGATATGAGGCCAACATTCAGAGACCACGTCTCTGTTCCGTATGTCATCACTGGTAAAACACACTGGTCGTAGACCTTCGTTTTCAGACACTGCGGAATATTGGACGAGAAGATCTTCCTTAGCTTCCCGAACGCTGACCAGCCGAGTTGGATTCGTCGATTGACCTCTTTCTCGAAGTTGTGCCTACCTAACTGGACTGTTTGTCCCAGGTAGACATAATGGTCGACAACTTCGAGAAGCGCACTCCCGACTAGGACCGGTGCTGAAATGACATGGACATTAGACATGACTTTCGTCTTGTCCATGTTCATTTTGAGACCCACTAGTCGGGAAACCCTGCTGAGATCATTGAGCATGGTGCCAAGGTCCTCCAGAGATTCTGCCATGACTACGATGTCGTCGGCATATCGAAGGTGAGTGATGTATTCGCCATTGATGTTGATGCCGAATCCGGTCCAGTCCAAGAGCTTGAAGACATCTTCCAATGCAGCGGTGAAGAGTTTCGGGGACATAACGTCTCCCTGTCTAACACCTCTCTGCAGTTGGATCGGTCTCGTACTCTTGTCCTGAACACGGACTGACATGGTGGCGTTTCTATACAAGCACTTCAGCACTTCGATGTACCGATTGTCAATTTGGCACCGCTGAAGGGACTGCAGCACCGCCCAAGTTTCGATCGAATCGAAGGCTTTCTCGTAGTCCACAAACGCCAGACACAGAGGCCGATTGTATTCTTCGGTTTTCTGTATAATCTGGCGTAGCGTGTGAATGTAGTCTACGGTACTATAGCCTTTTCGGAACCCGGCTTGTTCGGGAGGCTGGAAGTCGTCAAGCCTGCGCGTGAGTCGATTTGTAATGACCCTCGAAAACAACTTATAGACGTGGCTCAAGAGCGAGATGGGTCTATAGTTCTTCAAGAGGGTTCTGTCACCTTTCTTGAAGAACAGCACCACCACGCTTCTGGTCCACGACTCTGGAACGTCGCCCCCGAGAACGACGGAATTGAACAGCCTCTGAAGAGCTTTTAAGACCAGCTTTCCGCCTGCTCTCAGAAGCTCTGTAGTGATTCCGTCGTCTCCCGGTGCCTTTCCGTTCTTTAGTTGTTTGAGAGCCATTCTGATCTCGTACAGGCTGACGTCCGGGATATCTTCGGTAAAGTGCCGAGTTAGCCTGGATCTGGGGTCTTGGACCAAGCCAACAGCAGGGCTCTGGGATCTGTACAACTGTCCATAGAACTGCTGGACCTCTCCCAAGATCTCATCTCGAGAAGAAATGATAGTGCCGTTGTTGGTCCTCAGTTTAGTCAACTGACTTTGGCCAACAGACAGATCTCTTGCGAACACTTTCGAGCCTTGGTTCCGCTCTATCGCCTCTTTAATACGGGTAGTATTAAATTGGCGAATATCGTGTCGCACAGCTTTGGAGATCTGTCTGTTTAACCGCCTTAGGCAGGACCAATCGGCTGAGGACTGGACTATCATTTCTTTTCTCCTCTCCATGAGTTTGAGAGTATGGTCCTAGAGTTTACGGTTCCTACTGACGCGACGGGCCTTGAAGTAAGTCGACCCGACGGCGTGGACAGTTTGCACGAACCTACTGTTCGTATCGCTCGCTGATTCACACTCATCTAGACATTGGAAGCGATTTTGTAGTTCGAGCTGAAAGCTCTCGGGGTTCTGGTATTGGGCAGGTGTTGGTCGGAGCGTAGACTTCATCAAACGCGACCTCTCGACTTTTGTTCTAATATTCAAGATGCCCCTGACTAGTCGGTGATCACTCCCAGTTTTAATCCTGCTGATCACTGAGACATCATTGAATATGTGTCGTTTGTCCGACAGGATGAAGTCAATCTCGTTTTTCACTGAACCATCAGGGCTAATCCAGGTCCATTTTCGCTGGGGCTGCTTCCTGAAGAAGGAATTCATCATGAAGAGGCCTTCCTTCTCCAGAAAATCAGCCAGCATCTGGCCCCTGTGGTTCCTCTGCCCAAATCCATAGTGCCCCACCTTCAGCTCATCGTCTGTCCTTTTGCCTAGTTTCGCGTTAAAGTCTCCCATAACCACCGTGAAATAGGTTTTAGACAAGTGGATGGCCTTCGAGATGTCCTCATATAGGGCCTCCACCTCGTCATCGGAGTGTGTAGAGGTCGGTGCGTAAACCTGTATGACCTTCAACGAATACCGTTTGGTTACTCTGAGTATAAGGTACGCTACCCTACTCGACACACTTTCAATCCTCTCCACGTTGCCTACGAGAGACCTGCGAACGATAAACCCGACACCCCCTTGGGACTGGTGGTCGCCCTCCCGGTGGAAGAGCAAGTTCCCGGACTGGAGGATTGTCGTACCCTCACCCTCTCTTCGGACTTCTGACAACCCTATAATGTCCCAGTGGATCTTGCTCAATTCCTCTTCCAGCTCGGTGATTCTCTCGTCGGTCCGAAGTGTCCGAACGTTGTGCGTTACCAGGGCCAGAGGTCGTTGTTTATGGTAGCCTATCCGCGACCGGAGATTCTTCGCACCCCCTGCTCCGCCGTTACCGGGCCCGCTACCGTTAGGCCACGGAATAGCGGAGCTGCCGTGACTGAGGGCCGTTTTTTGTTGGGTGCTCATTTTTTTTGGAGGATATTGCCGTAATCGCCACGCTTGGCAGGCGGGTTGGCGATCGCAGTGGATGTTATTAATACTCGAGGAAGTGCTGCTGCCCACTCCCCCGGTATTCCCTCAGTCGGCTCTTACGACTCCCATGGGTGGAGAGGGGTGGGACAATTCTAAAGCCGGCCCCACACGGCGTTGGCACTAGAAAGGTGAAAATTTAGGGTTTTATATATATTTTTACAGCCGAATCATAAAAAAATTAAAATAAAAATTTTGTCCAAAAAATAAAAAAAATGTTTTTGGGTTGGACTGCCCTTATCACTTAGGGGTATGAAAAATTGTTTACATTTTTTTTCACTTTGTGTTTAATGTTTACATTCTATTCTCAGACCTACTGAATACACCACACGACATTTCATAAGAATCGGTCAAGCCGTTTCGGAGGAGATGGCGACAAACACTGTGAATCGAGAATTTTATATATTTTTTATAGATAATTAGTTATGCCAAATTTTATAATTACCGGTTCAGTATTCACGCCGTCAAGAAGTAACAAACAAACTCACGTCCACATTATTTTATAATATTGGGAAGAATTTACTTTAATTCGAAAAAAGTAACCCGAAGTTTTATGTTATTATTCTTGTTATAAATGCGATCGTGCGTTGTTTGATTGTTACGCTTTCACGCTGGAACTACTGAACCAATTATCATGAAATATTGCATAAGGATAGTCTGAAGACAAAAAAACGAGCTACTTTTCAAAAAAATTAATGGTTCCCGTGGGATAGCTATTTTTACATAGCGATAATTAATGTACTTTATAATAGAGTGATGTATGTATATTCTGAAGCTCACGGAGACGGGCAGAATCTAGTTTATTTTTTATTTTTGCCTAAGCACTTGAAATGCTCGTCCCTTTAGGTAATAGAACAAGAACTTTGAAAATGTGAATTCAAAATTTTGTAATAACCTTTACCACGGAGCTGTGGGGAGCCACTGATGTACGGGGCAAACTCCCTAGGAAAGACCAATGTGGCACTTTTTTAGGGAGGCTTACCTACCATCGAAAGAATGTAACGTAGCTCCAGTGACCCGCCAATAAAGGAGGAGAGACGGGACACGGCGGGTTTCTTTAGTGGGCGAGGGCCCCACACTACCCTGTTCGTTGCCCCGAACGACGGGGTGTGAGGTTAGGATTTTTTTTTCCCGCATTAAAAAAAAGGTGTTTATATATATGTAGCGGCTTACCTATGCTATTCAATAAAAGTTGTAAAAAAAACATGAACCTTCAACTCTGATGCTATGACCTCTTGAGGGTCAATGGACGCCAAGTAAGAAACCTTGTATTATCGATATACTTACTAATTTATGTTGATAGGTGGCTCTCTCGGATGTTCTACATATCGTGCTTGGGCCCCTGGACATCCAAGAAGAGACCGCTACAAATTTGATTGTGTTCTAATTACGCGCCAAAAGACATGGCGTTCCGCATCGTGTAAAGAAAATTACCCTATACTCTGTGAGCTAATATCTGGTGGCCCGTACAAGAGAGATTCAATATTCTTTTCAAGTAAAAGCAATGGTTAGTTAATTGTAGCAGCAGCGGTGAGAGGTTGATGAATCCAAGATGATGGATGTTATTTAATGATTAATTTTGAATAGTTTATTGGTTGAAACTTAGATTATAGGGTCTAAGGGTTGAAAAATAGGAGATGCCTTAGGTTCACAATCAAAATTGCATGTACGAGTACATTTCGAGTACTAGTCTGTGTTGCGTGTACCTAATGTTCGCTAAGCAACACGTACCTAGTTATAGTTTGTGAAGATGTTTGGATATTTAGACTTCAATCACATTTATATTACTGAGCGTATTTGGATGAAATTACACTAGGTTGATAGATGAGACACTGAACTAACATAATTACAGGATTATTTTTATTCCGAAAAGAAAAGCCCGTGTGAGAGCTATTTTGCTATAGTGATTATTAACTAAACGGAATTATACGATTTTTTTTATTTATTTGGTCCATGTGGTGATGGACTAAGAACACAAGTGTCACCAACCCATTCTTTCGCACGGGTGTCGTACGAGGTGATTAAAGGAAGTAAGCAATTATCACCCAATACATTACTGGTGGTAGGGATGGGTACCAAGTGGGAGTGCTCACTTGCTATCGGGCCCGAGCGGGAGGGTACCACGGTACCACCATCTCCCGTGTGACCGGCTATGAAGCACGTCGCCCGGTGTGTTTTGGTTGTAGCAGTAGATAGGTGTTAATTCTTTCATTACATATTTGTGAAATTAAATGTTGTACAGCGGCTTGACAATACTCTCGGTATAGTTGAGTCCATGAGCGACTGTTGCCATTTACCATCAGATGGGCCGTGGCTCGTGTGCCAGCATAAGTAGATCATAAAAACAGGTCACGGTAACCGCTTCCCCTCAGGGTGGGCCGCACGCTTGCTTGCTACCCGCGTAGTTTAAAAGAAATATAGGGTCACAGACAGTGTAGAGTTCCTATGCTTAGGGGATGGCGGGCATTAACACAATGTTGCGTACCTATTGTACGAATGGAAGTATCTGTTAACGTGTCTTTTAACAAACATAAGCCTCGGTACGTACACACATGCAACTCACCACTAAAATAATGGCACACAATTCCAGTGGCAACACGGCGGGTTAATTTAGTGGGTGAGGGCCCCACACTACCCTGTTTATTGCCCTTTACGGCGCGGTGGGGTACTTAGGTATATTTTGCCCGCCTTAACTAAAAAAGGTAGCATACAAATTATCGAATTCAGACTACAGTTTTTAATGCTAGGAAAATGATGACTTAAAATAAGTATTAACGAAAGCTATATAGGTACCTACTTATTTAAATTTTACTTTCCATTTCAGAGACTATTGAAAACAAGGATGACGAATAAATGCTATAACTTATTTCAGTTTTTTATTGTACTTCGTAAATCAGGGCAAGTTGGTTTCCATAAAAAATAATATAAAGGCACCAGAGCATTGATATTAAACCATAGATGCACAGTTTCGAAGAAAAGAAACGTCCAAAACTGTCACCAGTTATACATAAGTAGTTATAGTTATGATATAAATGCATTCTTCCCAAAATTCAACCTTACACGTATGGTTTAAAGTTGTATTTACAAAGCATTAAGCAATACAATTTTAGGACCGAAATTTGCGGGCAGGACAAGGACGACGTCGAGACGAATATTTTTTTATAATTTTCATGTATGAACATTTACTTAGTTTATTAAATTTGTTTAATTTATAAATGTGTTCCAAACTCATATTTATACTTTTATCTGATCGTATTAATATGCTTTTAGGTAGAATATTTATTTATATATAAATAAAATAAAACTCGTAAATATAAATTTTAGTTTTTATTCCCAATATAGTAATATAGTAATTCTAATATTAATAGTACATAGTACCCAGATCTATTCTAGTCTAGATGAATGGCGTCATAATAAACATTGACAATACAGTAGTGAGTAAATCAATTTCCTTGAAATAAATGAAGCTTATTGTAGTCTCAGCTTTTCTTTCAGTTTCAGCTTTTCTGCTGATTTTTTTTTTTGCGATATAATGTAAACTAACATCTATAATTTTTTCTATAATAGCTTTTAAAAGACTAATTTTATGATTAAAAGAGCAGGTTGTTGAAGGGAATGTGTAACAATACCAGAAAATATATTTAAATTTAATGTACATTTTAAAACTAAGGAACACAAATAGGCCTTGGTTGTGTTTTTTGACCACATATGCGCTGTTCTCGTCTTATTATCTCCTCGGTTTTATTACATACAGTATATTCATCTTCACTAGCGCAACATAGACCACCAAAAACTTTTAAATCTATTAGTATGTGAAATGATTGTCATGTATTGAAGGAAGGTGGAGTCAGGAGTCTCCGAAACCGGCGAGCGTGTATGAAGAGAGTTCTGAATGTTGAGGAAGCGAGAGATGTATGCAAAAATAGAGCCTCTTGGCACTCTGTTCTGTCTGTCTACCCCGCAATGGAAATGGCGTGATGATAAGTTAGCTTAGTTAGTCCGGCTGATAGAACGCAGCCCTGTTTAACGCCGATATTGACATCAAACCAGGGTGACATTCCATCATCCAGCCGCACACAAGCTCTGCAGTCCATGTAGTTGGACAGCACCGTTTGTAGCAGTCTACCGTTAATACCATACTCCGGCAAAATGTCCCAAAGTTCCTTTCGTACAACAGTGTCAAATGCTTTCTCCAAATCCATAAAACTGCAGAAAACCCTCTGGCTTACATCCAGATGCTTCTCCACAATGTTGCGCAGAGAAAACACTTGATCCATGCATCCCCTTCCACACTTGAAACCTCCTTGTGCCTCACACAAAATTCATCAGACACCATCCTCATTCTCCTTTCAATAATGTTACCATACACTTTGGCTGCCAAACTGGTCAAGCTTATGGCTCTGTAGTTTGCACAGTCATAACGTGAACCCTTGTTTTTAAACAAGGGCACGATGACTGCGCTTCTCCAGTCCTTGGGAACCATTCCTGAGCTCTAACATAAACACAACATGTCATCAGAGGACACCGGTACCGAATGCTGATCTGTTAGACCACATGTGGCATCGGCATCACCCTGAACATCCGCATACATATCTCCAAAATATTCACTCCATCGGCTTAACACATCTTGTGTTTGCGTAAGAATGTCTCCACCTTTAGACCTTATTTTATACATTCTGAAAGCTGACTAACCACTCCGAGATTTCTTCACCTCCCTCCAGAAAAGTTTGGTGTTGCTCTCGAAGTTTTTGGTCAGCCTTTCTTCCGCAATCATATTTGCTCTATGTCGCTCCTCTTTCACTAAGGCTTTGGTGTCATTCTTGCGTTGCCGGTATATTTCTTTCTTCTATTCTTTCATACTTGCACTCAGGTTCAAAGAAGATACATAGTCCAGCCACGTTTTCTTCTTTTGGTCTACGGAAGCTGCTACTTTCGTATCCCACCATGCATCACCTTTCACTTTCCTATGCTTCTTTGAGCATCCACATACTTCTTTCGCTGTATCTACCATTCTATCTTTCAATACTCTCTGGCATACTACTTACTGGTGGTAAGGCAGGGTACCAAGTGGGAGTACTCACTTGGTATCGGGCCCGAGCGGGTTGGTACCACCATCTCCCGTGTGACTGGCCATGAAGCACATCATTGCGTTTTGGCTGTAGCAGGAGATAGCCATTAATTCTTTCATTTCATATGTGTGAAATGAAACGGTGAGCAGTGGCTTGACAATACTCTCGATATAGTTGAGCCCATGAGCGACGGTTACCATTCACCATCAGGTGGGCCGTGGCTCGTTTGCCACCATAAGCTATAAAAAAATGTAAAACCGAAAATAACAGTCACGAGCAGGATTTGAACCTGCATCTTCTAGAATACCGTCCCAGATGCTTTGCCAACTCAGCTATCGTGACAATGCTCGAGACTGCGAATTTCGATAACACATTCCTTCTTAATGTAATGTAATAAAACTTTTCAAAATAAGTTTTTGTTAATTATTATTTACCATATCCTAAACTTGAGATATTATTTTCTTCTTGTCTGTTCATTAGTGTGTTCATTACATGGTTGTTTTTTTTATTTATGGATAACTGCTGTGTTCTATATTTTGCGGATTAAACCGCGTGAGTTAGTCACGCGGTTTAATCCGTGTTTACTTGGTTTATCAATATAGCCTATGTAATGTTACGGTTACGGGGAAATCCCTAACAATAAAATAAAAGAAAGAAAAATCCAAAATTTACAAAGTAATTATAAAAAAAATTACAAAATTAATTAATGAAGTCTTGACTTAAAATCTTGACTTAAAACCCCAGGAGTTTTTATTCGGGTGTTAGTGACTAATTATGGGGGGGGGGCGGTATATTCAAGACCGGCGCTCCCTTCCGCTCAGTTCTTTGGGGTTTTCTAAGTCACGCACTTTTCAAATGCCCTAGGCAAAAATAATATCTTATGATAATTTACGCAGTGTTATCTGCCTTGACACACACGATAATTTAGAGTCCGAGAGAAAAACAATCTACCTCCTGTTATCTTTTTATATTATTTCCCTAATAATACCCCCTTCTATCTTTCTCTTATCGCTATCTCATTCTAGCGCTGTTGCCCCAACCTACTCATTGGTGGATAGTTTTTTGTTCTAGAACTTTTCCTATCCATACGCTTGCGATTGGAGTAGCCATAGAACGTTCTCGAACCCCGGCGTACTCTGCTCGCACCCGGGATCGCATGCTGGCCATATATGGTAATAATATTTGATTCTGGCCTTTGTGGGAGTGGATTCATGCGATCCATTGGCGATAATCTAACTGGGTAAAGGGAGTCTAGGCAACCGCGCGTATTTTAAATTTGCGGATATGGTATCCGGTATCAATTGAATATGCGTCTTTGTATTTTATATAGTAATTTGTTCGGTTACATCGTAACAGTAACTTTCCTCAATAAATCCATCCATCAGCCTTTCATCGTCCACTGCTGGATATAGGCCTCCCCAAAATGGGGGTTTTACCATAATCGCCACGTTTGGCAGGCGGGTTGGCGATCGCAGTGGATGTTTTTAGTACACAGGGGAACGCTGCTGTCCGGTCCCCCGGTAATCCATTAGTCGGCTTTTACGACTCCCATAGGAAGAGACGGGGTGGACCTATTCTTGGTGCCAGCCCCACACGGCAACCTCAATAAATAGGCTCATATAATCAATAGGATCTTTTTTTTTCAACCCTTTTTATGTCCCACTATTGGGCACAGGTCTCCTCTCATGGTGAGAGAGATTAGGCCATAGTCCACCAAGCTGGTCCAGTGCGAGTTGGCAGACTTAACAAGCTATTGAAAAAACTGTCAGGCATTCAGGTTTCCTCACGATATTTTCCTTCACCGAGCATTGATAAATGGTAAAAAAATACACACATAATTTCGAAAAATCTCAAAATGTCAGAGGTGTGTCTGTGAATAAATAGATAAATAGGCTATCTAACGCACAAGGATTTGTTGAAATCGGACGGGTAGTTTTTGAGACTACTGCGTCTAAACATACAAACTCTTCAGCTTTAAATAGTACTTACTATAAGATAGGGCACAAACTGCAAACATGCACGCGGTTATCAGCGCGCGTATTCTGCTTAAAATGCAGCGAACGGTCTGTGATGACTAGGTACAGGTATCTAACATTATTCAGCACAAGCCTACTATAGAACTACACCTATTTTTTTAAGGCACGAAATAATATTCCTAACCTCGCACCCTGTTGTTTGAGGTAAAGAACAAGGAGGTAGTGTGGGGATCCCACCCACTAAATAAACTTGTCATTTGACAGCCTGTATTGACGGACCACTGGAACAATATGCCATTACTTCAGTAGCCCGCCGGCGGCTTACCCTCAGGTACCCTCTCTTAGTAATGGATCTGCACACCTAAGTAGGTATGGCATCACCTAACGACGCTCAGCAGCGAGAGGTCCCCACCTACTACCGCGACGATCAATCGTGTGCTGCGCCGTGTCCTCGCCGCAGCGGCAATGGTGTCGGCACGGAGTCGCTTCCCTACTTGCGACTATGTGCAGATATCTGCCGTAGCAACCGTGCCTCGACTGCACGTGCACCAGTTGGAAGGTAAGGACGCCGTGCTGTCACCTTGCCCACTCCTTCAGCATCGGCTGAAGCGCCCCTATGGTCCACACTACAGGACTATCCTTACCCATATTGATAAATATTCTAGCCATTCTAACTAAGTATAGACTAGTTTTCAGGATAATAACTCCCTATAAAACATAGGTAAGTAGGGAAACAACTTAGTTACAAATACGCGTCGTGGTTTCAATCAGATTCCGAGCTATTAGATACTGACGTCTGAGAGTTTCCTGATTGAAATTATTGTTCTGAACAAATAAATCATCAATGTTAGATTTTTAAATAAATTCAATTTAAGGCATATATAACCTCCCTTTATAAAATGAAAAACACGAATTTCTCTTAAACTCGGGTACCGAAATGAAAACTGTTTATGAAACTAGACAATTTTTCCTATTAGATAGATGAGAAATCAAGAAGGCTCATGGATTTTTGTACTGGGTCTAATCGCCTAACAAAATTGGTATTCTTCTTTACTAGAGTTTGTGTTGAGATTTCAATTGCTTCCCATCACGTCCGACCAAAACAACTAATATTTTTGTTGTCATGGCGAGTGGTTGAAATCTTTTCACATACTCCAGTTTTCCCTTAGTATTACTTAACTCTTTGCTCCAGTTTAATTTGTTGAAAACTACAGAAATGTATAGGCTATGAAGTATTCCACTGACGTACATAGTTTACAAGGCGATTTATAGAATACCGCCCTACCGCCCCAAATACAACAACAATAAGAGTAAACTCGTGTTATTTCAAATATTAATGTGTAAAAGTGGTGGCCTTTTGCTTATTAACTATTTGTGTATGTGCATAAGTGTTGGCAAGTGATGTAGTGCGACATAACGTGTTTTTTTCCTGTTATCTCCAAAACTCCATAGAAGCTTCAGTAAGGTCGCCATTATCTTACCCGGAGCGGGACTTTGACTTGACTGACTAATTTTACATGACTGACTTCTACTACGACTTGTTTTATGAACTTACGTGTGATGAGAGAATAAATAACGATGTTTATAAGTTACTGTTAGGCTATTTTATATATATTTGTAGCATTTGACATGCTTAGCACTATACATTAAACACAAAGTGAAAAATGTGAAATCGAAAATAACAGTCAGGAGCAGGATTTGAACCTGCATCTTCTGGATACCGTCCAGATGCTTTACCAATTCAGCCATCCTGACAATTGCTCCTGACTGCTAATCTCGATAACACATCATACTTAACGTCTTTGGGTGACGCCTGCGCCATCTGTCGGACGTATTTTCATACATTATAGCGACCAGGTAAACTTAATTTTACAATTAAGATTTTTACCTAATAATGACGCAAACCCTATAAATATTTTATATATATTTGTAGCATTTGACATGCTTAGCACTATACATTAAACACAAAGTGAAAAATGTGAAATCGAAAATAACAGTCAGGAGCAGGATTTGAACCTGCATCTTCTGGATACCGTCCAGATGCTTTACCAATTCAGCCATCCTGACAATTGCTCCTGACTGCTAATCTCGATAACACATCATACTTAACGTCTTTGGGTGACGCCTGCGCCATCTGTCGGACGTATTTTCATACATTATACCGACCAGGTAAACTTAATTTTACAATTAAGATTTTTACCTAATAATGACGCAAACCCTATAAATATTTTATATATATTTGTAGCATTAGACATGCTTAGCACTATACATTAAACACAAAGTGAAAAATGTGAAATCGAAAATAACAGTCAGGAGCAGGATTTGAACCTGCATCTTCTGGATACCGTCCAGATGCTTTACCAATTCAGCCATCCTGACAATTGCTCCTGACTGCTAATCTCGATAACACATCATACTTAACGTCTTTGGGTGACGCCTGCGCCATCTGTCGGACGTATTTTCATACATTATACCGACCAGGTAAACTTAATTTTACAATTAAGATTTTTACCTAATAATGACGCAAACCCTATAAATATTTTATATATATTTGTAGCATTTGACATGCTTAGCACTATACATTAAACACAAAGTGAAAAATGTGAAATCGAAAATAACATGTCGGTATAATGTATGAAAATACGTCCGACAGATGGCGCAGGCGTCACCCAAAGACGTTAAGTATGATGTGTTATCGAGATTAGCAGTCAGGAGCAATTGTCAGGATGGCTGAATTGGTAAAGCATCTGGACGGTATCCAGAAGATGCAGGTTCAAATCCTGCTCCTGACTGTTATTTTCGATTTCACATTTTTCACTTTGTGTTTAATGTATAGTGCTAAGCATGTCAAATGCTACAAATATATATAAAATATTTATAGGGTTTGCGTCATTATTAGGTAAAAATCTTAATTGTAAAATTAAGTTTACCTGGTCGGTATAATGTATGAAAATACGTCCGACAGATGGCGCAGGCGTCACCCAAAGACGTTAAGTATGATGTGTTATCGAGATTAGCAGTCAGGAGCAATTGTCAGGATGGCTGAATTGGTAAAGCATCTGGACGGTATCCAGAAGATGCAGGTTCAAATCCTGCTCCTGACTGTTATTTTCGATTTCACATTTTTCACTTTGTGTTTAATGTATAGTGCTAAGCATGTCAAATGCTACAAATATATATAAAATATTTATAGGGTTTGCGTCATTATTAGGTAAAAATCTTAATTGTAAAATTAAGTTTACCTGGTCGGTATAATGTATGAAAATACGTCCGACAGATGGCGCAGGCGTCACCCAAAGACGTTAAGTATGATGTGTTATCGAGATTAGCAGTCAGGAGCAATTGTCAGGATGGCTGAATTGGTAAAGCATCTGGACGGTATCCAGAAGATGCAGGTTCAAATCCTGCTCCTGACTGTTATTTTCGATTTCACATTTTTCACTTTGTGTTTAATTTACTGTTAGGCTGATAGTTTTGCCAATGCCTTAAACTAATTAATAAAAAAAAACAATAACAATATTACTGTCACCTCTGTCAGGCCGACTGTTGACGTATCAACGTTACCACAGACTAGTTGTGTACTAAAGTCTTAGACGAAGGATATTAAACTTAGACGAAGAATATTAAAGTACATTGGGTTCTAATAAAAGGGGGAGGCGCCCTAATCTTCATATACCTAGTAAAAGTGACTTACTTCGGCTGTCGTCCGCCATCTTAATAGTTACGATGACAGCGTAATTTGGGTGTGTTGCGATATACACTGCGAGTACTGTAAGGTGTGATGTCAATTTAGTATACTGTAAAGTCGTTCCTTTATAGTTAGCTATAATGGTTACTGTTTTTAACGGAATGCAGTCCAGTATACTGATCTGTCATTACTTTCATTTCATACAAAGTATTGGTTTTACACTGCGATAAACACAATTTCTTTACTTTTGCCATGTTCGGGTATCTTTGATTTACAATATTCAATAATAATAATAATATTCCATAGTGCGTTGTTATATTTATGGAAGCTGTTGATCACGTGATATCACAGTGCTCGCAGTGTACATCGGAACAAGGCCGTTATCTGTTGTATGTCAGCTGTCAATTAGAGATGCAGGAAGAACCAACAACTTTCGATATATCGATGTTTAAAAAAATATTGATATATTATAACGCGCACATCCCTGTGGCTATCCCTCGTGAGCCCCTGAGGGGGATGCATGCGAGCGGGGGCGGTAGGAGACGCGCGCGCCGGCCGGCCACCGGGCTTTCTTTTACTTTTTAGTGAGCCATTACGAGTCGTTAGTGAAAGACAAGTGTGTCTATTATGTTAATTTGTGCTATAGATTCGCTACCTATAAGTTAATATAATGAAAGTTCGTTGTTCATATTCATACTCAATAAACTATTTTATATCGTGTAATGTTATAGTTTGATTTGTTATAAGTGGCGCCCAACGTGGGGCCACTTATAACAAAGGTTATGCTCATACTAGCGTTTTCCATGAGCGATTCTTCAATGGCACGCGCCTTATCAATCAGGAATTCAATACTACATACCGCATCTCGTGATAAACGTTTCCGAATACGCCTATCTAATAAACCATATATCATGTCCAAGGTCGTTCCTCTCCTGAGGAGTATTTAGAAGGTGACTTGGTGTTAATGAGGACCCATGTTCTCAGTAACGCTGCGAAGGTCCAAGTTCAACCCGAAACGGGACGGACCCTATATCGTCTCTAAAAAGGTGAGTCCTACTATTTACCTATTGGCTCATAAATCTGGTGAGATTTTTGGTAAATACCACGTATCGGATTTCAGGCGTTATCACGCTAGAGAGGGTGAGTGTTCTGAGCCGGTCGTACCTAAGTGTGGCAGAGGTCGCCCGTGTAAAGTTATTGCCTAGGTGTCAGTCCGCGTTATTTGCGTGGTTTGACCAGGTGGGAGGTCCTCACCTGATCAAAAGGGGGAGTGAATAACGCGCACATCCCTGTGGTTATCCCTCGTGAGCTCCCGAGGGTAATGCATGCGAGCGGGGGCGGTAGGAGACGCGCGCGCCGGCCGGCCACCGGGCTTTCTTTTACTTTTTAGTGAGCCATTACGAGTCGTTAGTGAAAGACAAGTGTGTCTATTATGTTAATTTGTGCTATAGATTCGCTACCTATAAGTTAATATAATGAAAGTTCGTTGTTCATATTCATACTCAATAAACTATTTTATATCGTGTAATGCTCAATAAACTATTTTATATTGTGTAATGTTATAGTTTGATTTGTTATAATATTAAATATTATTTATTTCAAAATATTTAATTTGCGCTATTTAGGTTCCAACCTAGCATCCACCTAATAATCTGTGATTTTTATTCGTCACAAATTTTCAAATATTGGGAAGAAGCTGACCATTTATTAATTTTGTGTGCTCCGAATGAAGTGGTGAGCAGTGGCTTAGCAGCATACCATTAAATAAATTATTTTTTATTAATTTATTGAATTGATTAATCATTTGAATTGTATTATTATTAGCATCCAAAGCAAGTAAATACTTTTGTTACACAAGATAAGAAAAACCAAATAAAAAGGAACAACTATAAAATATCAATAGTGTAACAAAGGTAGCCAGCTCAGTTTTTGTAGTGCTAATTGCAAAACACTGATTTTCAGCTGGCCCTACAATAAACCTTCAACTTAACTTATTATTATCCTTTCAGACAATTTTACAGCGAGCATAATCCTGTAAAGTTCTTCAATCTAAATACGTCACTCTCTAGCATAAAAATAATCTACACAAAAATAGCCATCCCAGCCAGGAGACCTTCTCCACTTAAACAATAATTAGTAGCCTTTGTCCTAATCTGTACTCCAGAGTTTTAAATAAGTGTCAATTCGTGATGATTGGTTAAGTAGTTACGGTGACAAGAAATAGCAAAAAAACGAACTCACTTTAACATTTATAAAAACAGTTAAACTGTCATCGCCGTAAGATTGCTGGAATTCAGTCATAAGAAAGGCCTTGAAATTGTATGTTTGTAAAGTGTGAAGTGAAAAAGAATTTCACCGATATATCCATATTTATACTGCAATCCTATTGCCAATATGTTCCGTGCTATCAACAATATATTTATAATAACGGCAACAGCACGAAGAAAAGTAATACCCGATTATCCATCCATCGTACTCGTCAAGAGTAACCATACGAGCCCAAAATCGATGGGGTTATGTCGTTTTATAACGGAGTTCTTATAGCCACTTTTTAGCTTCATCATCAGACCCTGGAAAACATCTAAAGAGAAATTACTCGTCAAGACGAATCAAACGAATCTAAACTCGATAGATTTGCACCGTTTCATTATAGAATTCCTATGTCCACCTTCCAGCTCCATCGTCAGACCAGCTCCATGTCATCATAATATTGTATTGTCACGTCAAAGCGTCGCCACGCTAACACCCGGTTTTACCCTCCCTCCACATTAGATGTTTCACATGTTTCACAGGAAGGCGCAGCATAGGACGGCCTCCCGCCAGAAGGACTGACGACCTGGTTAAAACCGCAAGGCTGGATGTAGTCACTAGAGCGTCGGTGTGGAATATCTGTAGTCGATCCCATGACACTCCATTATGACGGAAGAAGGCGCCACGGTCATGTTTTAGTCGGTATTGTGGCTCATGAACTCAACACAAGAATCGAGCTTGTATGACATCAAGCTCGACACTCCCCCTGGATCCTGTTGGTACCCCAGTGACGGGCGTAAACTTGCATTTTGGACCATGTAACAAAAAAAAGGACCGCTTATTGTGGCGTTCTCTTAGGGAGACCTATTTTGTACAGCAGTGGACGTCGAATGACTGATGGATCGAATCAAATATTATTATATACTTGTTTCTAGTTATCGTAATACCTCAATATCAAATCTTTTTCTCCTGATGTCATCACATCACAAGCTATTATAGGTATGTTTGGACTTAGAGTGAACGTCTATACCCAGGATTAAATTATTATTTATTTCTTTATGCTTTTTACAACCCAAATCTATTCAATAGAGTGTTACGCCCTTAATTTTCTGTTTGTTTAAAAATAAGGCATACCTGATTGATCTATCAACCACTAGCTCATATGACTGAATGGATTGGGTTGCAATTTGACACACATAGATATAATTATAGGCACAGGTAGATAAAGATTTACGCAATTAAAAAACCTTTGTCCACCCAAAAAATTATAGTTTTCTTGAAGGACTGAAGTATCGATATCGATATTTTTTATGCGGTTCCCTAGCGGAAATTCCGCCATTTTTGGATTTGAAAGACTTGGCTCGGTAAATTTGTAGTCATTTCCTCTCCCCCTTTATTAGAGCTCAATGACTAAAGTAGCGTTACCAAATTACAGGATTTTCCACCACCTCATTTAGTGAAAAAGTATTGATTTTATGGCTAGTGGATTTTTCTAGTGGTTTTGACAGTACACATATTAAGAAAAGTTTGAGATCACTTTGAAAATACGAAATATTTTTGTTGGCAGTTTGGTTAAACTTTTTTAATTTTGTGTCTATGATTCCTCATTTAAAAATGTGATACTTGATCAAAAAACAATATCAACAACATGTCTAAAACAATTGTTTTTCCCTATAAACAAAATCCAATCTTTGATTACGCTTATTCAGAAATCTGACCGAAGAGATTCAAGCATTTTTTTTTAATTTTTCGTGTAAAATGTTGATTTGGAAAGGTGCCGAAATGAACGCGTGAAGCTTTACGAGTAAGAATTGTTACTTTGGGGGAAGAAGGATATTCTATGAGAGAAATACCTCGCCGAGTTGCTGTATCCCAATCAAAGAGTAAAGTAATACTACAGGAATAGAGAGCCCTCTTACGGACCCAATTTGAAGCTCATTTTGAAGTGCCATCTGGATTTCCGCTCCGCAATTCGCGCTAGTAGCGAATGTATCTATATCTATATAGCTATATACTCTACATTGCAATTGCATAGACTTAAAGGTGAGTGATAAATAACGTCACGACGAAAAAGTCACTGCGATCAGTCGTTAAAATATGTCGCTGTTACTTAGCGCGAAGTAACAACGTTCCAAAATAACGTATATTGTTCCTACGTTCCCCAAGAACTTCAGTATTTTAAATACCAATAGTTGTCTTTGTCACTCACATCACGAAAATAGGTAACATGGAATGACCGAACGAGCCATGGAACGACCTTGTACGAACACGAACAAAACTGCCCGAAGGGCCAATGCAAAAGTATCGGTGCCAGGAGTACCTAGTACGAATAACCAGAAAGTGACAGGTGTGACCGAGTAATCGACGTGACAAAATCACGTTGATTTATCACTGTGACTTTATTGTAACAGGAAAGACAGTCGCGACGATCGAAAAATAACGCTTTTCCCCAAGTCTACATAGACTTCATAATATATAATTCCATCCATCCATCCATCAGCCTTTTAAAGTCCACTGCTGGACATAGGCCTCCCCAAGAATAGGGTATAGTGCTGTAATCGCCACGCTTGGCAGGCGGGTTGGCGATCGCAGTGGATGTTGTTAATACTTGAAGGAGTGCTGCTGCCCACTCCCCCGGTATTCAGTTAGTTCTAGAGGTGAGACGTATATACTGGAATAGGTTTTTGGCTGGACGCGTAAAGACTTGTTCCGTGCTCACCACATAAACGCGTCCGAGTATTATAGGCGTACGCGTACGGCGCCGACGCGTCACACGTCACACACTCGCAAGCTCAGTTGGTCAGTTCCGGTGACGTTCGGCGGTACTCGTACTCGGAGACGTTCGGCCCGGCACTCGATGTTTGCACGTCGATTTATTTGTTATGCGTTTCTAAACCTACTGTCCATATATTTGGAATCACTATTACTTTGTTAAGGAGCGTGCATTATTATTTGTTTACGTTCGTTATAAGTACTTACTAAACAAAACAATTTCTAAAAAACTAAAGAAAGGTACATAAAATGCTGTTTATTAAAGAAAACAAAAAAATAATTAAGAAAAAATGATTTGAAAATACAAAAAAAAACAATATGCCTAGTAAATTTGATTTTGTACATAAAACCAATTGAAACCTAAATACGCTAGCTTTTCTGGTGGTACGTACTTATATTATAACAAATACGTACCACATTTGTTTTTTATTTCTGTGTCTATTAATATCATATTTATGCGGTTATAAAATAAGCTGACAGTGCTAAGCCTGTTATTTAAAGTATGAAGGGAAGTTTTCAGTACGATTAATATAAAAAAATACACGTAGGTACCTAGTCTAATAGACGATAATAATCCATTAACCGAAAATACTTCATTACTCGATCACGATGTTACGAGGACGCGCTAGTTACGGAAACGTCATAAAACTTGAGACTAGTGGAGACACCTAAATACTCGTGGACCTAGTTTTTGGAATAAGTCTTTAGACGGACGCGTACTTCTAATACTCAGTACGCATTTTACCTAGTACGTCTCACCTCTAGTTGAGACGCCTAAATACTCGTGGACCTAGTTTTTGGAATAAGTCTTTAAACGGACGCGTACTTCTCATACTCAGTACGCATTTTAACTAGTACGTCTCACCTCTAGTTAGCTCTTACGACTCCCATGGGTGGAAAGGGGTGGGACTCCGTTAGTTATGGAAATGATTGCTACTTTTATTTCATTTTCATTGAATGAAATTTAAAAAAAAATCATATGATTTCACATGTGAAATTTCATTGACAATGGTTTTTCATCCTACGTCACACGTTCCGTTATGCTAGTATAAAATGAAGTAGGAAGAATACTCTCAACTAAGGTTTATTTTATCTATCTGTTGGTCTTATTTACAATATCTAACATATGTACATTAACGCTATACATATACCTATACAGACTTACTAAATAAAAAATAATAATCTATACCTATATAATTACAATGAACTATGTACTGATGTTTAATAAAAGTAAGTAAATCGCAAACAATAATCGAAGATACACTCGACCGACTGAGCTGAGGTCTGCGATAATAATGAAATTTCATTCATGTAAACAAACACGTGATTTTGAGATCTGCGACAAATGATTCCAAGGAAATTAATACTTTACGGCACTTAATTTAAAGTCTATTTTTAAAATACCCTTAGGATAATCAAGGTCAAAACTGAGGCATATAGTACTAAAACGGCGCATGCGTGGTGCTACGCTCCAGCGACGAATCATCTAAATATAGTTTGTTCTTTCTATCACGCCAACAGTGAGCGTGATAGAACGAACAAACTATATATCTACCTAGTGGGCGCGATTCGTCGCTCGCTAAGTCGCTATTCGCTCGTCCCCGCGATTTCATTGAGTGTGACGTTTCACAGCCCAAATGAAGAGTGGTAGCAGATGCGAAGTATGAACATTTATTTCATATGAAATTTCACATGCTACTTGTGAAATGTTCCAAGCTTAGACTCCGTGGGACAATTCTAAAGCCGGCCACACATAATGTATAATTATAAGTTAATTAATTCATATTTATCAAAAAGCCGACAAAAAGGCAAAATCGACTCAATCGACACCGCTAGTCTTTCATAGGAGGAAAATATAATCACGGTAATGCTGCGGCTGTACCTTATAAACAGCAACTGCGAACAATGATAGCGGCTTTTAAAATTGCCACTAGCGACATCTAGGGCCGTATATATCAATATCTCCTACTTTGATATCATTGTAATGTAATAAATTTTGGAGCGGTGATAAAGGTGGCGCTTTTGTAAGGAACTTGCCCGTAATAAAGGGAACTGTCACCCCTGTGATCCCAATCCTGTGTCGTGAACACGTTGAAGAGGTATCGCGGCATGGATAACTTTGCTAATCAACCTCGCAGTGGTCCAACATCCACTGCGATCGACAACCCGCCTGCCAAGCGTTGCGATTACGGCACTATCCCCCATATGAGCGAAACACGTGTTGTGGCGTTGTCTTGGGGAGGCCTATGTCCAGCATTGGACGTTGAAACGTTTATGGATGGATGGATGGATATATATATCTCTCTAATCTGAGATCGAACCATTACACTTAAAACATTATACGCGAAGATTCTAATTTATGAAATATCCCGAAAAAAATAACCCGACCCCGGGTCGGGTAGTACTGTTACTTGAACCCGAGATATTATGATCACCAATCGGTCACACTACCGCTGAACCAACGAGGAAGTTTTTGACTATTAAAATTATGCCTAAACAACGATACATTTAAAAGTTTTGGGATTGGTGGTGTTCATTTTATGGAATCACTAAGAAGACTTGAAGTCTTATTGCATGCCAAAAATATACACGACGGGCGTCGTGGCGTAGTCGGTAGTGTAACCGACTTCCGTGAGTATTTACAAAAAAAAAGTATTATATGTATTATATCCGTAATCTGGTACCCATAGCACAAGTGTTAAGCTTAGTTTGGGATCAGAGAACGTTGTGTGAAATGTCCGCGAATGAATATTTATTTATTTACTATACAAAACAAAACACTGTTAGGGGTAATGGTTCCTGATCTTGTTAAATGACTGATTATTAATTTTAATACTGTAATAATAATTGGAATTAGTTAAATAGTAGTTATACTTTAAATTTTTAATAATTATAAGAGTAGTTTTTCCTTAGTGGTTTTTTGGCGTTGAACAAGGTTTAGTGGTCAGTGGAGAGCCAGGGTAACTGCTGGCTACACACTGCGACAGTGTTTTTATTTTTATTATTTAAATATTAATTTGTTTAAGGCATTGGCAGAACCATCAGCCTAACAGTAACTTATAAACATCGTTATTCTCTCATCACACGTAAGTTTAATTCATAAAACAAGTCGTAGTCGAAGTCAGTGATATAAAATTAGTCAGTCAAGTCAAAGTCCCGCTCCAGTAAGACGATGTTGACATTACTGAAACTTCTATGGAGTTTTGGAAACTACAGGAAAAAACACGTTATGTCGCACTACATCACTTGCCAATACTTATGCACATACACAAATAGTTAATAAGCAAAAGGCCACCACTGTTACACGTTAATACTTGAAATAACACAAGTTTATGAAAATAATGCAGAGCGACGACATGTACTCCTTATACGAGTTTTTGATAGTTTTCGAATACGATATGTAGTTTCGAATCATTCCGTACATTTACGTGCAGCGCCCCTAGCGGAAACATGGTGGAATTAAAATTGGTAGTATAGTACGAGCTCAATAGAATCATAGTTAACGAATTCGATGATAGTTTTCGAGCTTATTATTGTATTTTGGCCGTATGAGTCCGACTTTGACAAGTCGTTGTTAGTAAAGTTTCGACGTATACGAAAACTTTTATAGTTTTGGTACTCGCTATGTAAATCTTGGTGAGAGCTTGCAAGCATCTTTATTTATAATCCAAAATATAATGTTGGCGAGACGATAACTTGCGTGGAGGTTAGCTGAGGAGGCTGAGAATGATGAGGAACGACAGGAACTCCTACAAAGGCGGAGATTAAACGTGCCTAGCCGTATCTCCGACACTCATTTTGTGCAACGATATCGGCTATCCAAGGAGGGATTTGTGTATCTCTATGATACCCTAAGAGAAACTACAAATCTCAAGAATTCACAATGAATCTCAGTGGAGACCAAGGTAAGTTTTATTTCACATTAAGTATTCGCGCATTGGATAAGTTATATCGTATGTACTTACATATGATTATGTATGTTATAGGTACCATAATAACCGATAATATATGTATATCCAAATATCCACTGTTTAAAGATCTTTCATTTATAATTTTAATTATGTTGTTACTAATATTGAGTAAGAACCTAGGTTCATATCTTAGTACTTCTTTAATTTTTATGTAAGTAGGTAATAAAATCATTTTATGTTAAGGTTTGTACCTTAAAAAGTAGCGGAGCATGTCAAATGCTAAAAAATATAGATCAAAAATCATTTTATGTTTTTGGGTTCTAAGTGCATTGTTATTCTATGCAAATGGGAACTACCAGCACCCCTAGTAAGAGTGAAAAGCAACATACCTATATACATTTTTTGTTTTGTATAATAAGAAATGATTTTTTATTCTAGGTTGCTGATGAAAAGTTTATGATGATGGCCATCCTTGCTGAGTTTTTATGGTCTCATCTCAGAAGATCTTTCCAAGCCAGTGGTAGATTGTCTGCCTGTGGTTGTGGGCATAATTTGAAAAATATATATGAAATATTTTTCTATTTTCATTTTATTAAATTTTTTCTAAAGAAAATCGTTTTATTATTGGTCTTTAACTATAACAACACATGCCTAGTTAACAATTATTGTAAATGCATTACATAAAAATTTCTTCTCCTATGCAGTAGCATGCTAAAAGTAGCTAGTGTGCGGGGGCAGTTAGACTGCCTCATAGCCTAGTGGTGACTGCCTGAAGCTAGAGGTTGTGGGATTTTTTTGTAGATAAGTACTAAACACAAAAAATATTTACTTATTTTATTTTATTAGAAATTATCAATTCGATTTATTTGGCAAACAGAGTTTGCCACTGAGTGAGCTCAACTTCTCGCAGCCTCAGGTTCTCGGTGTGTGATGTTAGGAACCATTTCAGTTTCAAATGGTTGGCTAGATTATCCACATTCCCAGGCCTGTTCCAGTCTTCAATACTTAAAAAACAACATATTATCATAATCATCTTTAGCCCATTATCTATCCCACGGTTGCGTAAAGTTCTCTTCTCATATAGAGACGGAATGAGCATTGATCACCATGCTTGCTCAATGTGGATTGGCGATTTCACATGACATTTTTTTTAGCCCAGGTTTCCGAACCTGCACACTCGTATTAGGGATGTAGGTGCCTTAACCATTATGCCACACGGACGATAAATACGACCTAAAACAACATATACTTGGGAATAAATTAATAAAATAGATTAATGAATTATTACAATCTAGAATCTTAGCTTGCAGTTTATGTTACTAACTCCTTTATTGGCTCAACTATGTTAAAAACACAGATTGATAGAAAGTAGTAAAAGAAACAACTCTCAACTTGGACTTGGATGAACTCTGGGATTGGTGCAGGTGACTCCAGGGTTTGCGGAAGGTTTGTATCCAAGTTGAGAGCATAAGTGAGCTCTTGCCACTTATCGATGGCCCTTAGCCGCTAGGACCATCGGAGGGCTTATTAAGATCCCCATTTCTAAAAAAAAGTTCGTATGTATTTAACATAATTAAATTCTAACACGTCTTTGTGACCATTTTTAGTAAAGATTGTTACGTACCTCTCCATAAAATCCACCATCACTTCAAATTCCGAAGGGCTGGTTCTCGCCATCGCACAAAATTAATATTTGTGTATGTTTCAATTTTGAAAACGTAAACAAAATTGCGATTTGTAATATTTGTATTTGTCGGTTTAGTATAAAAAATTATAAATAAATCTTTATAGACTATAACAAGTAGTATAGTAGTCTGCTAGTCTGTGGCCATAATATACTTCATCCAAAGGAGTTTTGGCGGGAACACGAAGAAGATCATGTCGTCGCTCTGCATTATTTTCCTAAACTTGTGTTATTTCAAGTATTAATGTGTAAAAGTGGTGGCCTTTTGCTTATTAACTATTTGTGTATGTGCATAAGTGCTGGCAAGTGATGTAATACGACATAAGTGTTTCTTCCTGTTGTTTCCAAAACTCCATAGAAGCTTCAGTAAGGTTGCCATCGTTTTACTGTAGCGTGACTTTGACTTGACTGACTTCAACTATGACTTGTTTGATGAATTAATCTAGTTTGGAGAAGAATGATGTTTATGTTACTGTTAGGCTGATGGTTCTGCCAATGCCTTAAAACAAATATAAAAATAAAATAAAAAAATACTTCATCCAAAACGTCAATGTCAACAACTACATTTGTCTCTTTTAGTTTGCCGGTGTGTAAAAGAGATGAGATATTAGAACGAAACTCGTTCAATCGTGCTAGTTGATGCTCGATATCGTGTAGAGTACATTCAATAACTTTAACTCGTACTACCGATTACATCTAAATCTAAAACTATATAGTTCATCGAGCTAACCAAAACAAAACTATCAACGTTTCTATAATTTGTAAATTCGTACTAGGGGTAATGATCTTCTTCGTGTTCCCGCCAAAAACTCCTTGAACTCCTTTTTGTTTTTAATTATAGATCACAGAGTACATTTTATTTATTCAACAAAGAGAACACAAAAGAGAGTAAGACAAAGAGTATATATGATGATATATGAAGAGTTAGAAGAGTAAGATTCTTTCAGTTTTCCGGTTTATTACTATACTCTTTGATTTCAGTTCAGCGTTAGATTACTATAAAATATATGTATTAAAACCGGAGAAATCTATTTTAATACACTTAAATTTAGTGATTATAATATTCTTACTCTTTGACTACGTTTTGTGGTGATTACGGAGTTACGTACTAGACTACTGCTGAACTGAGACTACATACATAATAAAAACTAACAAAAGTATTACATTGCTGTGATAATGGGACAAGGCAAAAGTCAATTTTCAGAAGAAGAACTACAGGATTATGAGGTAATTTTGATATTTTATATGTTTTTCGAAGTTTTGATAAGTAGGTATCTAATTGTTTAGTGAATAACGGCTTAAATAAAATTTCAGGATCTCACTTATTTTACAAAGAAAGAAGTTCTTTAGTAAGTAACTGAATATTTATTTTTAATTTTAAATATTATTTAAATTAACATTTGGATAGTTATTTTAATAATGCTGCTCTAGCTTATAGTAAATTGCTGAAAAAGGTTTGACACTAAAGACACAGCTTTTAAATTTTATAGTCTTACTTTAAACACAAAGTGAAAAATGTGAAATCGAAAATAACAGTCAGGAGCAGGATTTGAACCTGCATCTTCTGGATGCCGTCCAGATGCTTTACCAATTCAGCAATCCTGACGATTGCTCCTGACTGCTAATTTCGATAACACATCATACTTAACGTCTTTGGGTGACGCCTGCGCCATCTGTCGGAAGTATTTTTCATACATTATACCGACCAGGTAAACTTAATTTTACAATGTGTTTAATGTATAGTGCTAAGCATGTCAAATGCTAAAAATATATATAAAAAATATCTAAATAGTCTTACTTTATCTAACATAAGATAAAAATGTAAACTGTATGCATGTTTCAGATAAGAAATTTATTCCAATATTTATTATTTTAGTGCACATCAAAAATTCAAAGCCTTAGCTCCTGAGAAAGTAGGTCACAATAAAAATGCCAAGCTGCCAATAGCTAAGATTTTACAATACCCTGAACTAAGAGTGAACCCTTTTAGAGACCGAATATGTAAAGTGTTCAGTTCTAGTAACGACGGGGATTGTACTTTTGAAGATTTTCTAGATATGATGTCTGTATTTAGTGAAAATGCACCCAAGGCTGTGAAAGCGGAACATGCTTTTAGGATATTTGGTGAGATATTCTTAGATTTATTTTAATTTTTAAAGATACCTTGTACGATGGAATAATCCCTATATTTTAGGGTGCTTCACAATTCTACAATTTTACATACACAAAGTACACTCAGAACAATCATTTGTGGGTCACACAAAGAAATGTGCTGCATTGTGTTGCATTGCAATCACCCATAATATAATACTCTGCATGGAAGGTTGGTATTTAAACCACTCTGAAGTCTATGTAATCTTTTAATATCCAATGGTTTAAATCACTGGTAAACACAAAACGTTTTGTATAAGTATAAACCCCCCCAGGGGCATAATGTCAATATAAATGTATGCTTAGAGTTACAGCTGGATTAATGATTGGTAAAGATAAATTGATAAAAGCAGGACTAACAATATCAAGCTGTAACTACAACATAGATAGGCACACACTTTAAGGGGCTTGTGGATAACTTTAAACTCAAGACTATAATAACTTTAAATAAAATGCATCTTGTATTTGGATTTTTTTCTTTGGATCTAACGGACTACAGCTATACTACTGATGTAGTCCACATTGTTTCACTTTTGTTGTCATAAAAATAATTTATTACACTTATCTGTAGAAAAAACTTCAACAATTTCAAAGTGAAAGCATTTTATTTGTTAGTTTTATGAAATAAAACTACTTTTACAGCAAAAGATACATACGGGATGTATCTTACTTAATTCTATACAATCCAAACAGTTATGAATACTTTATTGCATTATGGTCATGATAGAGTAGACCGATAATCAATTGAGCAGGAGTTCCCAACCAGTGGTCCACAAGAACTAAAATATGGTCTGCGAAACACATAGCAATGTGTGGTAACAATTACCACAACCATTGGGGGCCGTTGATCTAAAGTTGTATTTCTCAACATCTGATAAAAGAATCAATTTCTTATTCTATAAAATCAGTTTCATTTCACAATAATATGCTAGAAATGAAATTATAGAGGTCTGCCGTTATTTCTTAGACGCTTGGCTCTTATCTGAAAAAATATTGCAATATCTTCATTTAATATAAAATTAAGAAACAACGATGTTTATACACACATAAGCAACATAGACATATTCGCTGTTTCAGCTATTTTATAATATTAGTATGGATTTTAAACAATTTGGGTGCATACATAAGGTCATACATACCTTAACTTTGTTATTGTTAGAACTAAGTTCTCACACTTTACCTCAAAGAAAAAGTATGAATGTGTTCATGGATTCACTAT
Organism: Leucoma salicis; assembly: GCA_948253155.1. NCBI lineage: Eukaryota > Metazoa > Arthropoda > Insecta > Lepidoptera > Erebidae > Leucoma > Leucoma salicis. The sequence goes on from OX411806.1 coordinate 27,817,956, forward strand.
TTAAAACCAGTTTTTCATAAATGATAACCACTCTTTAATTTATAGGCATTCTAAATCATCACTATCTTTGTTGATGTTTCCAGATTTTGATGGTGATGATATGATAGGTGTGTCAGATTTGCGTGAAGTTATAGAACGACTTTGTGGACCTGAACTTAAGCTGAGTGATTCTGAAATACAACAGCTGGTACAAAATGTTTTAGAAGAAGCAGACTTGGATGATGATGGAGCGCTATCATTTGCAGAGTTTGAGCATATCATAGATAAGAGTTCTGACTTTTGCCAGTGAGTATTGTCCTGTGCCAGTTTCTTTGTGGGAGTCCTAATTTCCATGAATTATTATTTTTACTTGATATGATAGTTTTTGGATAACTTATGTAACATAAATGTCTATACCTACTTAGACTCCTTGATCTATAAATAAAGGATACACAATTGTGTTTAGAAATCGATGCAAAAGTTGTTTAAAAAGTATCACATACATTTCGCATTAATTTGATATAATAGTAACAACTTTTAACTGCGTACGCGTGAGTGTAATTCATGACACAATTAAGAAAGAACAGGGAAAAAAGAAACAGTCTATGCATTCTTCAAGAGATTTTAGTATTATTAGACATGTTGACACGTTGGATTAAAACGAAATGAGTGCAGGAAAGCGCTATCTGCACTCATTTATAGTGAACACTTTTAGTGCCTAATTGTGGATATTCTCTTTTTTATACATCAATGCTTAGACTATAGTAATTGGATTGCTTGGTAAATTGATGGACTTGCTGTATGATATTACACATTGGTAAAGTCCCCAGGCAATCTTTTAGGAATAGCTGAAGACTGTAAAAATGTACCTAACCGCACACCCTGTCTTTCAAGGCTACGAACAGGGTAGCGGTGAGCCCTCAACCACTAAATAAACCCGCGTGGCGTCTCTGCGTCTGTATTGGCAAACCACCCTGCAACATTATTAATATTAATTAATAGTATATATAGTCCCCCGTGGCTTACCCTTACGACTCCCCCTCTTTTTTTAACAACTTGTATTTTTATATTTTCAGTGCTTTTAGAATAAGACTGTAAAGATCTTGCAACAGTATTGAACATTATCTCAAACAACTGAAGATTCTCAATTAAATCTGAAATTATTTTAAGGACATGTGATAAGACTTACTAAAGGTACCTACTATATTCAGTCTGGTTTCTGCACAGCAGATACCATAAACAACCACAGTTCATATGGTTTTTCATAACCACAACAAGACTACAAAATAGATTCAAGAGTACAAGATTTTAGTTTGTCTTATTAAAACCTCCATGGGGATGCCCAAAGTTTACCAAATTTTTTACTACACTATTATTGAATAATTATTAGAGATGGGCCGAATGTGGTTTGAACCGAATACGAACTTCGGTCCAACATTCGGTAAAAATACAAAATTCGGCGAGTTCTGCCAAACTCGGTATACTTTTGCCGGGCTTTCTCGCGAGTAACATGTCATGTTTTGTGCGTAATTTTTATGAAAGACAACATCGTAAGACAATATAAAACAGACAGTGTAAGGGTGTCACTGGTATTTTTTTTTAAAGGCACTCAGAACAACCATTTGTGGGTCACACAAAGAGTTATCCTGTGTCCCACATAGGATAACTCTAAGACAGGATAAAGAGCAGGATTTGAACCTGTATCTTCTGGAATATGCTGCCCAGATGCTTTTCCAATTCAACTATCATGACAATTGCTCAGGACTGCTAATTTAGGTATATTAATATATTTAACTAACAAATAACTATGATTAAATGATTATAGAGTATTGGTATATTTATGTGAGTTACTTTACTATGACAGATTTGCTTTCTCTAAATTTTAGTAGCAATAGTGCAGGTATTCAATATTTTTGTTATGCCGAATGTTCGGCACTGTTTACCAAACTTTGGCCGAAAGCCGGAATTCGGTTCAAGCCACCGAAATTCGGTTAAACCAAATATAAAACGAATTTCGGCCCATCCCTAATAATTATTTAAAATTAGTGATTCTTTTTTATAAGTAATTCTTACCCGTTTTATATTTAGTTACTTATAAGAAAATTATTTACTTATCACCACATCATCTCCTTTGCGGGGTACGCAGAGAGAACAGTGCCAAAAGTTGCATGTTCCTCTCTGCATACTCAACTCTCGCTTCTATATAATAATGCTGGTACAAGTGCTGTTCACTCTATTGCCTGCATTTACTCCTCTCTATACCAGTGGTGTACTACTGAAGCCATGTCCAAAATATACAAATTCATTCACTTGTTCTAGTACACCATACCCTATTGTGACTTGCATCTCAAAAATTAAATGTTTTTTTTTTGTTGCTGCCACTGTTAAGTGTGCATTCTAAATAACAATGTATCAATAGCAGTTTAGTATGTATATTGTTATATCTGCATGCTTGTAGATAACATTGGATTGTATTCAATGTACACTTACTATTAGGGTTAGGTTAGTAGATCTTCTAATTATATAAGAATTTGTAAATGCATTTATTGACTTCCTTATTGTTTTATTTGTAAGTGAATTTATTTGGTGTATAGTGAATCTCTTATTTCAAGCGAATGAATCATGTTATGATAACTTATTTTTTAACAATATAAAATGGTATATGTACTGGAAGAGTTTTTCATTTAGATCCGACTAATCAAAACCCTTGGCTCCATTGAGTGATAATGCCATATATCCGTGTAATATCTTACACAAATTAATCTCTATATAAAAGTATTCCACAGGAAACCCTCATTTTTGCAGGATAATTGGACATAGTTTCTGAAAAACATTCCAACCCACTATGTCAAGTTTCGAGAAAATTGAGTTTGTAATTCAATTCTGTATTACTATCTCACAATCTTGCTTAATCATATACTAGATTTTTCAGAAACTGTCCAATTAGTAGCCAAGTCCTTCTCTATCCCTTTACGATCACGCTTAAACAATCGTGAGCTTTGACTTTAAAAAAATCTACGTTTGAAACAAATTGCTTTTTCCGTACGCAACCGTTGTCGATACGTCGTGAGTTTATCAGTGCGTAGGCATAGAAACACTTCGGTACCGAACGAGCAAATTTGTACGCGATTGAGCCCAAAACCATCGTGAGATATGGCGGTGTGTTTTGGTGACCGTACAAGCTCCGGTAAGTGTAACTTTTTTTTGTTAATATTTACGAATTAAACACAATTTTGCAGTTAACTTATTATTTAGTAAATCTTTAACAATATTAACAATTTTTTTTACAATTTTGAGTAAAGTACAAATTATAATTTGTGAATAAGGAAAAAGGGTATTTAGTACGAGCGGGAATCGAACCTGCGTCCCTTCCTTTCCGGGGAAGTGCTCTAATCCATTGAGCTATCGTACTATTATATGGGTTCGCGCCGCAGGGTTTTTAAAAAAAACTATTATTACGGCTAGAATTAAAATTATATTCAATAAAATACACGATTTAGTACACTTGAATTAGAAATAGAATAAGAGTACACTTTGATTTGGAAAATAGGAAAAAGACTTGCGACCCGTACTGAGATTTAGAATAACTAACTGAACTGCCCCACTGCGTAGTCCTTAAGTAGGCTTTTAATGTTAACGTTGCTAATCGTATGGTGCAGTGGTTAGCTAGATGCCTTGCATGGGAAGGGTATAACAACCCCCCCCATAAGACGAAATTTCGGGGTTAAAACGAAATTTAGAAAATAGAGTCTCTTAATCGCGGAGCGGGTATTGGTGATTCATTTTGTTGCAGTTCAACCTCTTGGATATTGTTAATCTCATTATTGGTCGAAGTTAACTTAAATCTAGGGATAACATTATAAATCTTAAGGATAATTATAACTATAGTGATTAATACAATTAGGATTATGATAGTATTAGATATAAAATAGTGTGTTCCGTATTTCACCACAGCGGGTTCCTTTTGGATAATGTCATTTAGATTTGAAATTATATTTTCATTTTCTTTATTAAGTTTTAGATCGTCGAGATCAATGTTTTGCAGTGAAATAGGAGACACGATGTTCTTTACATCATTTGTCTTAGAGTCTAGCTTACAGCACGAATCGTTGACAATAGTAAAATCTAACCTAGGAACAGGAATACTTATATTTACGGCGTTGTCTGACGATATTAGTCTTGTGCTTTTAGTATACACCATACACTTTTCCGGGGTTTGTAATACACCTATTTCCGACACTATCACTTCGCGTATTTCGGACACATAACAGTCGATGTATATTTTGTTTGGGCGAGATTGAACATAGATCCACCGATTGTTTGTAATTGGTTGCCAAATGTCAAGCTCACCGGACACCGTTTTGGTTTTACACTCAACTGGGATATCATTGATTGTCTTTGTTAAGAGTTCACTTTCACACGTGGGGTTTTCACCGGTTAATAGTATTGTGGAAACTTTACAGAGAAAGAGCTCAGAGTTTACCGTTTGACACGTGTTTAGGTTAGCTAAGTTACAATAACTAATTTTATCATTAGAAATAGCTGTATATAAACTAGAGGGTTGTATCATACTATAGGTTTTTGGATTGCCCACGCCGTGAGGGGTGGGTAATGCTAAGTTATGGTACAGGTTAAAGTCATCGTTTATGACGAGAGGAATTTGTAGAACAAATACAAGTTTTTCCTTAAAATAATAACAAGCTACATTAGATATACTTAAAATTAAGTGGATATTATCTAGACTTAATAATATTGGAATTCTAGAGCCTCTAGGAAGGTGCCTATCGTTGTCGGCAAGCTCTTGGTATAATTGAGCTGGGGTAAGTATGCTTGGATGCAGTATATTTTGTTTAGTTAGTATAATAGCGTTAATTAAATCTTCCAGTTGAAAGGAGAGTGTCATTAATGAACTTTCGAGATTATTAAGTATTGAGAGAGATTTAGTTTCAGCTATTAAAGTGTTTGAGACATTTGTAACGTTATTTGTTAGAATTAGAAGGTGATTTAGTGTGTTAGTTAAAAATTGTTCATTTTCGTTCAGCTTGTGTAAGTTTTCTTTAAAAGATTTTAGTGTGGATGTAGTAATTAAGATGTTTTCTTTAACCAATTGTGCTATATTTTTCTGATCGTTTTGAACAGAGTCAATTGCTGAATCGTATTTCAATGCGTCGTCTTCATCAAGTGTGCCGAAGATATGTTTGAATATATTGCCTATTCCGCCGAACCATGCAGATCGTCGATTGCGTTTAGAAAGCAAGTGAGACATGGATTCGTATTCGCGCGTGATATCATTGTACCTGACCGTTAACGGGGAAAGAGTATCTTTGCATTGTTGGAACTCTAATTTTTGACAGGCGAATCTAGTAGTACCTATAACTTCATTTAGATTAATAAGATGCGGATTAATGAATGATATATCTACATGACTGATAACGTTTAACTGTCCGTTGATTATTTTCAGTTTTCCTAGTCCATCAAAGTAGATGCCGGAACTGGAAGAAAGTGGCTGTACTACATCTGGCTGTGCACCGAACGAGACGCTGAAACGAGGTAAAGTAGTAAAATGAGATTGAAATATTGTGATGTTTCCAGGTTATAAGGGTTGTGTGACTGTTGCTGGTTTGAGCTGATCGAAATGGTGAGTGACATGACGTCTGTTGATCAGTAGTGTAGCTGTGTGATTATTGTGGACCCTTATAATCTTATATGGTCCCTTCCAGAGGGGTGATAAGGCTTTGCGGAGTCTCAAATGATTTTTGAGGTAGACATAGTCTCCGACCTTATACTTAGGGGGAGGCTTAGAACGAGTATCGTAATATGACTTAGAAGATTCTTTAGATTTAATGATATTATGTAAAGCTTTTTCTCTAGTATATTTAAGTTTATGTTGTAATTTTTTAATATAATCTGAATATGTTGTGCCAAGATTTTGATCGTATACTGATGTAGGAATGTATGGTTTATGGCCGAATACTAGTTCGTAGGGAGAGAATTTTGTAGTAGCATGAATAGTAATGTTGTAGGTTAGCATGGCAGTATAAACGTAAGTAGGCCAATTATCTTGGTTTTCATTAATGAACGATTTTAGGTATTCCTTTAAAGTAGAATGGCTGCGCTCTAAGGCACCTTGAGTCTGTGGATGGTATGGCGACGACCAAAGTTGTTTAATCTTCAAGAACTGGCAAGTAGTTTTAAACAAATCTGACGTGAAATTGGTACCTTGGTCGCTCAAGATTGATTTGGGAATACCAAACAGTGATATGAAGTGGATAAGGCAATCACTAGTTTCCTCTGCTGTCGTACTACGTATAGGATAGGCTAATGAATATTTGGTGAGGTCATCCTGCAAGGTAAGTATGTACTTGAGTTTACCAGGTCCAGACTCTGGTAAAGGACCAACAATGTCTAAGGCTACGCGTTGAAATGGGGTAGTGGATGTAGTGGTAATTTCCATAGGAGCTCTATTTAATTTTCTTAAAGCTTTATTCTCCTGGCATAGTTTACATTTCTTAACATAATCTTCTATGTCACTCCTCATCCCCTTCCAGTAAAATTGTTCTTGTATTCTATTGTACATACGCGTTGAACCTAAATGACCGGCAATTGGAAGATCGTGGTTTTCACGAAGTATTTTAGTTCTTTCACTAAAGGTAGGATAGATAATTTTATTAAGGTAAATATGTATATTAATTTTTGTATTATGAAATATATAAGTTAATATATTGTAGATTTTAGTATAAGAGTGTTGATCAAAAGGATTTCTGAAATCAGATATTGCAATGTCTACGGGGTTTTCAAGTTTCATGATTTCATCCCTTACTTTTATTAGAGTTGAATATATAGCTGGATACGACGATTCATCAAAGTGATGGACTTTCGTAAAGATAAAGTAGATTGTTTTATTGTTATATTTTATCTGTTGGAAAGAGTATAATTCCTTTTCGCCGTTAAGGATATCATTTTGATTTTCAGTATTGGATAAGATTTCTGATATGTATGGATTCGATTCATCCATATCTATTGATGTAGGTATGAGTATGATGTTGTAAGGGGATTTTAGAAGGTTCTCGTTATGTTCTTTCAGGTGAGTGTTACAGGTGAAATCTTTATTGGCTATTTGTTTTACAAATTTAGAGTAATCATTATCGTGTAAGTTTTGATTAGTGTCATCTTCGTTAGGGGAGGGGATTTGCAAAGAATCAAAATCGACATTAAGATCAACACTTTTCGGGCTAGTGTCAATTGCTGCCCAGTCTGTGGGGTCTAATTGAGGGATCATGGAGTCTTGTTCTTGGCTTAGTAAAGGGATTTGTGTTTCAGGGTTGGAGTCGGTGTTTGGATTTAGAAGATCCTCGTTGTCATAAGAAAATGGAATATGTTCAGGTAGTTCTAATAAAGGATCTTGTAGCGGAATGTCGAGTTCGTCATCTGAGTTTGGCAGTTCGAGGTTAGGAAGTAATGGTGAATTATCTACAGGGTTGACGGGAAATCGCGATAGTGCGTCGGCGTTAGTGTTAGTCTTACCCTTTTTATGAACAATAATGTAATCGAATTCCTCTAGTTTGAGGCGCCAACGAACTAATCTGGATCCTGGGTCTTTGCAATTGAACAACCATTGGAGAGGTTTGTGATCTGTGACTATAGTAAACTGTCGTCCATAAAGATATGGGCGGAAAGCTTTTGTGCCAAAGACTATAGCGAGACATTCCTTCTCAGTTACACTATAGTTACACTCGGCTTTATTAAGTGTGCGAGAAGAGTAGGCGATAGGGCGATCTCTTCCTATCGGACCTTGGGATAAGATGGCAGATACAGCGAAGTTCGAAGCATCGCATGTGAGTATGAATGGTTTTGAGAAGTCAGGGTAAGCTAAGACTGGTGCGGTAGTTAATTTATTTTGTAACCTTTCAAAGGCTAGTTGTTGTTCGTTCTTCCAGTTGAAAGGTATGTCCTTTTTGAGGAGAGATGTTAAGGGTTTAGCGAGTTTTGAAAAATCTGGGATGAATCTCCTATAATAGGAGACGAGGCCAAGGAAGCTTTTTATATCCTTAGGGGATCTTGGAACTGGAAATTCAGTGACGGCTTTGATCTTATCGGGGTTGGGCTTAACACCGTCACTATTGATAAAATGACCTAAGTATGCGACTTCTTTGCACATGAACTCACATTTATCTGGTTGGAGTTTGAGGTTGTAGTTTCTGAGTCTTTCGAATATAGCGATTAGATTTTGGATATGGGAAGGTAGATCTGGGGAGTAGGAAACGATATCATCGAGATATACGAAGCACCTGGAGCCCTGGAGTCCTGACAAACATGTATTCATCAGTTTTTGGAAAGTGGAAGGCGCATTTTTAAGGCCAAATGGCATCCTATTGAACTGGAAGTGTCCTTGAGGCACAGAAAAGGCGGTTTTGGCAGCGTCTTCCGGTGCCATTGGAATCTGATGGAATCCAGAAGCCAGGTCTAATGTTGTGAAGTATTGGCTCTTACCTAATTGATCTAAAATTTCTGTGATTTGTGGAATAGGGTATGTTTCGCCAATAGTGATGTCATTTAGTTTCCTATAATCTATCACAACTCTCCATTTGCATTGTCCTGAAGCGTCCGCTTTCTTTGGAACTACCCAGATGGGTGCTGACCAAGGTGAGTTAGAAGGCGTAACTATACTTTGTTCTAGCATTTTGTTTAATTGGGTCTCAACTTCTTTTTTATGGCATTCTGGGAATCTGTAGGATTTTGTTTGAATTGGGACATCAGTGTTGGTTCGGATTCTGTGTTCAATGGCTGTTGTGTGTGAGAGTGGATCGTCTGGCAAATGAAAAATGTCTGAGTAGTTAGAGCATATGTGAAGTAGAGCGTCTTTTTCCTCACTGTTGAGGTGTGATGTTCTCAATAGGTTGAGGACTTTCTGAGTTCTAGTTGATATCTTAGACGGTGGAATGCAAGGCGATGAATGCCACTGAGCTTCAAATGGTTGTATATCCAGGTTAAGGTTAGAATTAATTGTTATGGGATTATCAGAAGTGTTGACGACAGTGACGTTTACGCGCCCGTTCTCCTTTATTTTAACGATGCAGTTAGAGACTAACAAACAATCGGATATATGTTGATCGATGATAAGACCTTCTTGAATATCTGTGTTTTTTACGGAGCATTCGATCACGGTTTCGGTACGAGGGGGTATTGTGTATTTAGGAGCAGAGAATATTAATTCAATGGTTTCATTGCCAATTTGTAATGCACTTCGGCTATAATCTATTTGGCATTTTAAACTTTTAAAGAGGTCATTACCAATTATTCCGTCTTGGCTTAAAGTAATATCTTCAACTACATGAAATTCGTGGAAATACGGTTTATTTTGTTTGTTAAATATTTGCATCTGAAAACTACCTAAGGTAGTTGTAAACTCATCACCAGAATCGATACCTTTTAGTGCGATTATATTATTACTTAGAGTTGGAATTTCAGACATAGAGCTCGATTTTAGTAAGCAGATGCAAGAGCCAGTGTCGACTAAAAAGGATAATGGTCGTGAAGCGACTGAAGTTTGGATTTTGATATAAGGTAAGTATCTTTTCTCTGTGTTATTAAGGTTATAGATTTTTACATTTTCTTTGTTTGTTTTCAGGTATGGCGAATGCAGTAAGACGTGATCTGGAGCAGATGTAAGAGGGGGAGTACAGTTCATGGGTTTAGAGGATCTACGATTTGGGTTTTTACATGGTTCGAGATCAGGTTCAATGGTTTCGGAGGTAGATACAGAGGGTTTAGCATAAGATTCAGGGAGTTTAAGGCACGATTCGGGGTTTTCAAAGTAGGGTGCAGAGGGTTTGGTGTGTGTATCAGAGGATTTAGAATGTAAGTTAAAAGGATTAGAGTTCGACCTAGAAAATTTGGAGAGAGATGATGGTATCTTATGGTGCGAGTCAGACGATACAGAGGATCGCAGGTATGATTCAGAGGGCTTATAACGCGATGCAGTGGATTTAGAAAACGATACAGAGGATTTGAGATTTGAAACAGAGTGTTTAGAATATGATTCAGAGGATTTAGAACTCGATTTAGTAGATTCAGAGGAATTGGAATTGACACTCAACGGAGTGGTGTTTACGCTATTATGTTGGGGCTGGTTACCCTGGTTGTTAGCGGTGTAATGAGTATCGGCTTTTGGTTTAAGCGGGTAATTTCCCGGGCGATACCTTCCGGGAAATTTTAATAGTTTAAATCATAGCACTCGTCCTCAGAGGGGTGTTCTTCGACCTTGTTACTAGCAAAGTTGGCACGAGATGTACTTGGCATTGGGTTTGGTTGTGTATTATTTTGTCGACCCTGTGAAGGTTGTATATAGGCTTGATTTCTGTTATTATTATATTGCCTCTTACGACAATATTCGATAGTGTGCCCTACGTTTTTACAATAGCGACACACTAGCTCATTAGTATTGATTTTCTTAAATTGGTCCCCACGTGGACCTTGTGGGATAGGAAAACGATATGTGTGGGGTTGATATTCGCGGCGAGGTTGGAATCTGTGTTTATCTGTATTGTTAGTAAATGGTTGTGGGTATTTTTTAGTAATGCTGCTGAGGATCTTTTCTTCAGCGACCGCGAAATTTACTGCAGAATTTAGTGAATCGGGGTCGCGGCATCTCACGATTTGCGAGAGTCGTGGGTGCAGTCCCACAACGAATGTGTGCACGGCAAGATCCTGCATTGCTGCGACACGACCTGCTAATTCCATCTTTTTTCTAGTCGGTATAGAAATATTTATTTCCGTCAAGAGTTTAGACAGACACGTCTCTATCTTGAGAGCAAACTGGTTAACGGACTCAGATGGTCCTTGTTTGCATTCTTGTAACTCCGAAAGGAGGTGTGTGTAATGTTTCTTTTCGCCAAATTGTTGTTTAAGAAATTCTATAAATTGCTCAAATGTGTCAAATTCCTTAATATTGCATGTGGATTCGGCTCTACCTTCCAACTGGCTAATAATATATTTAAAAAGAATAGGTTTCTGAGTTTTATTCGCTAAATTATAGGCGTTTGTACAATTAGAGATAAATGAGTTTAATTTCTCCCTTGCACCATCGAAGGGTTTTATAAATTTTAAGAGGACGCTTAATTCTATTTTATCCTCAGATTCTGTGCGGATTGGAGTACTCCTAGAGGCGCTAGCATTGTCGTCTTTGGTTTCATATTTGGAAGTCATTTTTAAATATAATTAGAAAACACAACACAATAGAATAAAATAAACAGACAAAAGTAGTTACAAAATATAGGTGTATAGGATAATAAAATAAAAGTTGATCTTATTTCTAAGTTACCTGGTAGTTGCACCGGTTGTTTAGACTGCGAGCTTATCAGTTCGCAGTACGGATGTTAAAATATAAACAAACGTCGTCTCGAACGACTTATGTTTTAGCGATAAATTACAAGTAGGAACTTTGTATGAACTTATGACTAAAATGTAATACGATTAAATTAGAAACATTTTTTTTTTTTCACAGTAGTTATGGATGAATATATAAAGTGTAAACGGGACTCTGAGCACTATTCTGTATTGGCGATTTAGAGTTATGATTTTAAGTACGATCTATCACTCACGATAACACTGCCACAACTGCTACCAGGACTGCTGGAATCATCACGACAGTAGCACCACTCGACCAGCGGTAGATTCGACCGAAAGCTGTTACCACAGCCCTCTCTCCTTCTCGGGAACAGTAGGTGTAGGAAAATTGTTTGACCACGATCAAACAGCACAATACGGTGTATTCACTTTTACACACACAATTTTTATTTTATGGTTATTTAGGATTAACTTTTTTATTTAAAAGTTCACCGAGTTTATTGAGTTAGGTTCGGAAACGTATTCGGGTAGGGGATTTTCGTATCCCACCGCTGCCACCAAATATTATATGGGTTCGCGCCGCAGGGTTTTTAAAAAAAACTATTATTACGGCTAGAATTAAAATTATATTCAATAAAATACACGATTTAGTACACTTGAATTAGAAATAGAATAAGAGTACACTTTGATTTGGAAAATAGGAAAAAGACTTGCGACCCGTACTGAGATTTAGAATAACTAACTGAACTGCCCCACTGCGTAGTCCTTAAGTAGGCTTTTAATGTTAACGTTGCTAATCGTATGGTGCAGTGGTTAGCTAGATGCCTTGCATGGGAAGGGTATAACAGTACCATTTCTAGAAATACCGAATTTCCTCACCACATTTGTCTTAACGACCAACGCCATCTATCAGCAAAGCATTGTTATTATTATGTTTGTAATAATCTACTGCCTGCGGTGGTGCAGCGGTAGTGTGTGCAATTGCTGATCATGAGGTCTCGGGTTCGAACCCCGGGTTGGGCAATGTTATTGAGCTTTTTCGTAAAAAGAAAATTTCTCAGTACCAGCCTGGAGTTTGGAAATGTGGCCGGTAGACGGCAACAGGCTCGCCCCCTATTACGTGAGACTTAAACATAGCTGGCGAATCGTGGGTGTGTAATACACCTCTGCCTACCCCTTCGGGGATACAGGCGTGATACTATGTTATAAAATGGAACGAACATCAGGGTACTATTTCATTGTCGAGCAAATGATACCCTCCACAGGACGCTGCCTGCGCCAGGTATTTAAAAATAAGCCTAGGTCTGTGGGTTTGAAATTTTTGAACTACAAGTGATGGACTAATGCTAGACTTAAACATATACCGTGGTGCAGACTATGTTTGGCACCACACACCTTGGGCTAGGGCCTTCTGTGATTCTTAATTTTGAGAATTACAATACACATGGGCGGTGTTGATGTTCTCGATCACGGCGGGAGTACATTATAGTCCACCTATATCACCATCTACTACCACAAGTTACGAAGGATATGATCACTTGCACCTAAGTGTCAACTTACATGCTCCAAGAACTTGCTACATGGAAAACTATGCTAGTCGTTCAAAAATTAAATGAGAAAAGTGTGATGTTTACATATGCCTCTTAAGAGATGAAAACTCTTTCAGGCTTTATCACAAAAAGGATTGATTTCATATTACATGTTTGTGATAAGGTCTGTAAAAGTAAGATAATTAAAATTGATCATTTATATAGTACCTGCCAATCGATCATAGAAAACTGTTCAGTTGTATATTCCCTTATTGGTCCTCTGTTTTTTGGAGACAATTCTTAACTCGTTTTGTTGAATTTTCCTTTTATTTTACTAAAAATATCATTATAGTATAACAAAAGCTGATTTATTACCCAAAAATAAAAACTTTGTTTAATCACAAAAGTGCGACTTGTAAATGATTCCTGAAACTCATAAACGTGAGGGTTTTATTCCCGGAGACCAGGTACTTTTACATTTTTTTTTATATTTTTCTAAGGTTCTATAACTCCTATTAAAGCATGCACAGAAATTTCATTATCATCGGAAAGTTTTCGTCTCGCCGGTTGTAAAGGGCTATACTCAGCATTATGTATGCCAATCATGATGATCTGATGATATTAGTAAACAAATTTTTATTAGCATTTTAAACTAGCAGTCAGTATTTATTTTCTAAAATAATTGTTTTTAAATAATGTTGGCTGACCTTGCTTATCCTAGCATGAATAGGCAGTTTGATTGGAGAGGTACCACCCTCTCACAAAAGATCACCAACAACTAAGTTATCCCTACTATTGTTTCGTATGGTGAGACCACTGCAGGTGCAAACCCCATCCCTATCCTACCCATCCTCTCCTTAATATCCTCCCCTATTCCATTGTGTGACTAATGCCTCTGGCGTCGCTAGTGTTGATAGGCAATAAAAATCTTCATATTTAGATTTCTTATAAGTTTACTACAATTATTAAAACTAGCTATAACTACGTCATACCAGTGGTTTTACCGAAATAAAATGGCATTTAAAATAATGTAATATAAAAATATTTATTACATAAACATTAAAAAATCATTTTGAAACTTATATTACTTCATGCAATTGAAAAATTAATTCTGCAGATAACCTGGTAGCTTCATTCTCATAAATATCCATGTTGTGAAGAAAGATACTATGATACATAGGAAGGCCACTGATATCAGGAGAATCCTGTTCAACTTTGGTGTTGAAGGATTGTGTGTACGATCCAGTATAATGAAACCAACACCTCCTAGAGAGAATAGGAAGCTTGACGCTAATCCTTCCATAATATACTGACCGTTTACACGATTCGGCATGAACGCGACTGGCCTACTGTGACCGTGTTCGTCCGTCGTCGATCCCACACTCGGTGGCTCAACAATAACGTCGTATATAATACCTGCACATAAACAACATATATGAATACTTTTGTAATAAATCTAATAAGATTATCGTAAGAATCTTATAAAAACAAGCATCTAACCTCCGGTCACCAAAAAATATGATAGTAACACCAATGAAAACGTAGTCATAGCGGATGGCGGCTGCAACCATATCGGCTTCTTTATTTTGATGTTTGGAATCTCAAGTACCGTAAAGGGGAGTGCGAACAATGCTTCCATTTTTCGAAATTAACCACAATCACAGTAGAAGAAGACCGCTACCGTAACGACCACAGACTACTATACTAACCGATTTCTGTTGACTGTTGACGTGACGTCAACGTCATTGACACATTGACATAAGCATTTTTTTTTATCTATTAAAGCTTTGGCAAAACCAATAGCCTAACAATAAAAACATCAATTTTATTTTTCTTACTTATTCATTTAAAAAATATAAAGTCATGCAAAGTAATAACGATTTTACTAGAAGCTTCTGTGGAGTTTTGGAGGCAACATGAATAACATGTTCGCCGCATAACATCACTTTCAAACACTTATGTAAATGTTATTATCCATATTATACTACATGAGAAAATATTCTTGTAAATGTTATTATACATATATACATGAGAAAAGATTTTCAACAACCTCATTTCCGTATCTAACTAATGTGAGCAACTGAAACTAAGATAGAAGAATTTTGAAACAAGAACTTCTTTAGCACGATTGTGATTAATTTGAAGCTACGAAAAAGCCACACTTTTGAGAGACAAACGATTATATTATAGGTTTTAGTCTGCAAGAGCATGAGCTAGAATAAAGCTGTATAGTGTTTTCTAAGATCTGCGTCTCCTGTTCCTAAAGGTTCCACTTCTACTGCGTGTCGTGTGAACTACACGCGTTACTCACATGCTTTCTGTCCTTACCGTATGTATCTAAAGACTACTAAATACAATATAGTCTGAGTCTCTGTCTGTATACTGGTTCTTAGTTTGAGGTATACTGGATATATTTAGTCTGAGGTATACTGCATTTAACGAAACGTACAGGGTAATAACGACTAACTCCAATGAAAATTATGCCGTTGCATTAAATGTTTATACGTGATTGGTGGAATTTCATAATCGATAAAAATGCTGTAGGCAGCCAATAGTATTTCGAATAAACATATTGACAGAATGACATAAGAGAGAACCAAAGAGAACAAAATTTTAGCGCTTGTCAAATTCTTAGGTTCGATTTTAGTAAAATTGAGCGAAACTTCGTTCCGTGTATTTTTAACTGTTGGCGATGGTAGCTATTTTGTTTTCACGTTATACCTCTCAAAATGTGTTAAGTAAACTAATAATAAGTTTGGACTGTGACATTATTCGATTTCTATATGAATCTTTATAGGCGTCGTGAAAATGTGTTAGTTTTTCGTACAAAATGACATGGACAGTGGATATTTCATTAATATTACGATGAAGGGTGGTTTGTGTGTTATTTACACGTCTTTGTTGACAATTTCAGTGCTTTCCAGGTAAGTTAGAGCTATACATTGTAACCCTCTACGTAGAACTTAACTCCATGCAGATATATGACGAGTAATATTTGTTACAGCTGTGCTCTCTTCATTTTGGTGGTTTCGGAAGCTCTCCAAGGCGAGGGCGTTGTAGATTCGAAGGTAGATTTATCGGGTTTGCGGAATGTTAGCCACAAAACAGAGGTCAGTGACCACAAGGTCGCTTCTGTTGATAGTATTGAAACGCAAATTCCTGAAGACGCAAAGACTGTTCAAGACCACGAGATGACATTTCCGGACACATTGTCTCTAAACTCTGTGACCACAGACGGGTAAGTAGAATACCAGAATTGTATAGATACATAAATTAAGCAGTGAAAGTGGTGTTCCATTGAGTGATTTCAGTAGCCTTGGTGGTTTTTTTACTTATTATCATACCATTTGCAGCAATTATTTATTGATAGAATAGATAGTTATGTTGAATAGTCTGAAGTATCTTACTGGGAATTTACTTCTGTGTGTGTTAAAATCTATGAAAAAATGTAATAAAATCTGAATGGTGTTTATTATATACTTAAATAATTTTCATAATTAATGTAGTAGCTACTCTATGTATTCATAATTAGACCATTTCTTAAAGTGGTAATAGCTATAACATTATTCTAATATATTTTATTTGATTTATGATGATTATATTATTGTTATAGTATATATTTTGAGCATCAAGTCAAGCATGTTTGGCCATTTTTACATACTATATTATGAATCGCAAATTATAGCCAAAGGCACCTGCATAACTGGTCAATTTATGCAAAAACTAAAAATTATTTCTTTGTCATTGTATCTAGGCTTAGTTGTGTGAACTACAATCATGAATAGGATATTAATTATTTTAGGTTTTATGATTTTTTTATTATAATTAAATACTTGATTAGCACTTCTTCATAAAAACACTTATTCTATTATCAAGTGACTATATCCCTCTATTTGACCGAATACAAAAAAATGAGGAAGAGAGTTTCACACTCTTATTTTTTAATATGAGCCAAATAGAAAAGTCTCTTGTCTTTTAATAAAAATAATACGACATTGTTACTTGGTGGTTTCATGAGCGGATCTTTTAAAACAATAGCAAATAACTTATTGTAAAAATCATTATTAGTAAAACTTTACAGCGTGTTCATGCAGAGTATATCTATGTTCATTGCTGTCCGATTTTGCAAGATTGCTTTTTATTACTTTTTGGGGCAGATAAAGCACACACACACCTCATTATAAATAGTAACTTCTGCTCATGGGCAAAGCCTTCTAGTAGCACAGTCAAGCTACTCTATTGCTGACCACGAGAGGCAATAGGAGCAGCTTTGTATCGCCACTATTGTCAAATCTGGTGTTGTTGTTAAAGAGTTATTAAACAATAACATAATTGCAAATATTTGTGTGATGTGGGTCACGGCTGTTACTGCTCCATATCTGTTCTAAAGCTCATCTGTTCACGAGTCTGCTGCCGATACGTACATACAACTGGAGCGTAAATCTACAGGCGTCACAGTAAGGCATGTCATGTAATTTACCGTTATATAAAATAACGACGTCAAATAATTAGGGCTGTTACGGGTATAATTTTAAGCAATATTTTTTTATTTCAATACAGATATTATACGCCCTAAGCTACTTCACACGCAGTGAGCTAGGAAATTTCACACGCCTTCAAGTAAATCTTTCAGGCATGCCTAGATATAATTATCGTGTTTCTTGCTAGCCATCCACCTTTTTTTTTCTTAAGCTTACGCCCATTTGTCTTTATTTAATTGCGGCGCGCTATCTATCTTTTATAGATGATTATCTACAAATAAATATCACATCATATATTCTAAAGATGGTGTCAATGTGGGATGTCCGACGACGCTAGTGATATAGAGAATAACGCATCTTCGGTAGCCACAGGTCCCAAATGAAATCGAATTCGCCGAATCGGATACGTTTTTTGCTTTTATTGCTAGGATATAATGATTCTGGTTTAAGCCGGTTCTCCAACTGCAAGTGTCAGTAGATTGACGTTGATAATTACCCTATTTTCTCAGTATATGAAGAGTAATTTCAGTAGCTTCATGATCATTCGAGGAATATCTGGTGCGCTAAAGAGTTTTTACGATAAAAATAAAAAGTAAATTGCTTCTGCAATGTTTATTATAGAAGAAGCTTGCCAACACACATCCGTTGAAATGATTACTTGCGATTTTAGAATATCGGAGATAATACTGGAAAGAAAGAAATGATTTAGAAATTAATGATAATTATTCATTATTCTTAATTATTAAGAAATATGGGTTAAATGGTATTGTTTACTCCAATAGAAACGGGCGGTAAGTTTCGTGATTGTTTAGCGCATTAAACGTGATTTTAAATTTTTAATAAACCACCCAATTAAATTGTTACAAGACTAACCTTACTGCGGCTGTACACATTCGTCGAGACACCCCAAGACAGGCCGAGGGCGAGTGTGTACATGGTAGCCTCGTCTCGTCTCGGGGCTCTCGCTAAGTCTCGGAAGAGTGTCGGTTTTTTGTGCTCGAGTCAAAGGGTCTCGGTGAGTCTCGCGATATAATGAGACCGCGCCTGTACACACTCGTTTGCTTAGTTGCCCGCCAGGCGCCAACTGCTTTCGCGTAAAGACGTGCTTTCTGCGTGCGACAACGATGGGTTCTAACGCTTTTTAGATCAATCAATCACTATTATGGAATCCTAAGAATGTCAGGCACAAGGATAAGAAGCAACTATTACACGACGCTTGGTTGCGGATAAGCAACGATGTTGAAATCCCCGTGGAAGATTTAAAAAAAATATATATTCCTGTTGAATAGTTAAAAAGTTCTTTTTTCGCCATGGTTTAATATATTTTTTTTATGGTAAATGATTAAAAAATTACAATAACTAATAAAAAAAATAAACGCCGCAATTGTTTTTTCCACGTCCATTGCGATGGGCATCCAAAGTTCAATTGATACAACGAGCGTGTACATGGTGTGCTCTCGTGTCGAGCTTCTACGAGACGAGAGTGGACGAGAGGGTGGCGAGACAAATTGACGAGTGTGTAGAGCCGCCGTTAGAATTTTGTTCTTAAAAACGTACTAATTCCGTATGCCACTCTGGTGCTATCTGGATGATCCCAGAAACTCGCAATAACCCAAGTTAAAGGTATTCTTTGTTTTAATCCCGGTCATAAGATATTTTAGCATAATTTCATCCGATTCCATCCGGATTTATCGGCGTTTAGAGTTAATGTAGACATTCGTATATTCTCATTTTTCACAATTGCGAAAGTTTACGATAGATTGTCTGTTTACATATTTGTATACATGTAATTCGCTGAAACGACGGAGTTGAATGCAAAACTTACACTATAACGGAATAGTTTTAGTTACTATAGATCAACTGATTGATGCTTGGAAGGCCAACTAAAAAATCCAACAATGTTATATACCCAACCGCACACCCCATAGTTCGGGGCAACGAACAGGGTAGTGTCCCCACACCCATTAAATAAACCCGCCATGTGTAGTCTCTTCTCCTTTATTGGCGGATCACTGGAACTGTGTTACATTACTCCAGTACCCTTTAGGGTACCCTCTACTGAGCGACGCATCCGCACACGGAGCGTGCAGTATCAACCCTGGGTCGAGTAGTTTAACAAACCCGCATAATTTTAAACGTAATCTATGTCGTTAACCTTGCGTGGGGAGTTTACTATTTAATTTGACTTACTTATCAGAGATATAATAATATATGGTCGCGAGGAAGCGTGCGCATGAGTTAGTTTAGATAAAATTGTTAAAATAATTATTTTATGAAGTACCTACCTACCTACTTATACACATTGTGATGATAATTCCGTGTAATCAGAAGTCAAGTCCTCAAATTTTTTTTAGCTTTGAAGTCGATACATTGTTGTGACCTCCTAGGACTTAACAGTTGTTCTGACTTCTTCTCTCTCTTTCTCGGAAATATGAATATTCTAATTGAAAGCAGGGTAATATCAATAAAGTGAAGATAACATTGACTCAAGCCTGTTTCCTAGAGCGGCCGGCAAAGACAACGGATTGTATATTTTAAAACAGGATTGCGCTGACCACTTCCGCTCCCGCGGGAACGACGTTAACTCTATAAGAATATTTACCTCACTTAACGCTGAATGAACACAAACTACTGATTGATCCGAACGTAATCTATTAACCTATTTCAGTTCATCGTTCTGGAACTTCCACTTTCAAATTATTCGCGCGACATATACTATATTTATACGAGTATGTAAGTAGTTTTCTTCCGTATGTGTCACTGAATTCCTCCTAAATAGTTGAACGGCTTTGGATGAATTTTGTTGTGTTTGAGTGGATTCTTGAATGGTTTACACTTCTGGACTTGGTAGATGGCGCTGCGATTGTGCTACAAGAGTCTTATTTTCGTATTTCTGACGTAATTTTACTCATATCAGATCGTTTATGTAACCACAAAATTTCACCTTAAATCCCCTACCACCATCTTTATTCAAAACCCAAATGTTTGTTTCAAAATCCTAGTAGCCCCCAGGGAATAGCTCACTTCACTGCATCCTGAGTAACTTACAATTAGGTACCTACTTTATTCAATAAATAATATAATAAGTTGCTTATTCTTCATGGACTGCTCTAGTTATTTTTAAAAAGAACGCCTACTACCGTATCGTAGCGATATTTTAAGAATGTCAAAATAAATTTTATTCTCCATCTCTTTCTCTGTGTTATTTTTATGTCATCAAACGTTGTTGCCAACGCCCGCATAACGGTTTTATATTTCACGATGAAAATATTTGGATTATTGATACATACGCATAAATTAACGATGTTTTTCAATCCGCTATTGTCCCACTATTGGGCTGCAAAGACAGTGGTATCGAGTTGGATCCCCAGTCAGAGGCATTCGCGCGGCACACATACAAATATTTACAAACATTTTCGAAATTACGTGTGTTACATTGATCATAAAATAGTAAGTCACAACTTTTAACTGCGTGCGTAAGTGTAATGACACTATTCAGAAAGAACGAGAGAAAAAGTGATATTGAGTTTTTCAAAAGAGATTTTAGTATTATTAAGCATGTTGATACGTTGGGGGCGTTGCGGCTGTTCGCGCCTCGAAACCACTAAACGAAATGAGTGCGTAAAAGGCGTGGAAAGCGTAATCTAAAACATAGCATAGTGGGTGTAATCTATAGTTATTTATAGTGGACACTTTTACTGCCTAATTGTAAATCCTCTTTTTTTATGTAAAATCAATGGTGTTAGTTTACAAAGTATCCCTACTCAGTGAAGCGACATTGTGAGGACACTTGCGTACCTGAGTATTATCTCGACGGTTTGTAGTCTGCCGCGACCCGCACTGGGCCAGCGTGGTGGCCTATAACCTAAATCCCTCTCACTCTAAGAGGAGACACGTGCCCAATATTCGGACAGCAACGGAAAAAAAATCAGGGTAAGACCTGCTACCCCGCGATGTAACGATAATATACATCTTAATATATCTAAATTTTTCTAAGTAGTAATCTGAAAACGAAGGTCTACGACCAGTGGGTGTTACCAGTGATGACATATGGAACGTAGACGTGGTCTCTGAATGTTGGCCTCGTATCAAGGGTCAAAGTCGCTCAGCGGGCCATGGAGCGGGCTAGGCTTGGTATTTCCCTACGTGATCGAATCCGTAATACGGAGATCCGTAGGAGAACGAGAGTGACCGACATAGCCCGCCGGGTTGCCATGCTGAAGTGCCAATGGGCAGGTCACATCGCTCGACCAACTGACAACCGTTGGGGAAGAAAGGTTCTCGAATGGCGACCACGTATCGGATGCCGCAGCGTAGGACGGGCCCCCACCAGATGGACCGACGATTTGGTCAAAGCCGCGGGGAGCCTTTGGATGCGGTCGGCACAGGACCGCTCGTTTGAGGCGTTCTCTTGGGGAGGCCTATGTCCAGCAGTGGACGTTGAAAGGCTGATGGATGGATGGATACATCTTTCTGAATTCTCGCATAATATGTCTTGCTCATATTAATGTAAGATACCTATTGCAAATCACTCCCAACACATAGATCTGATAATGTAAGCACATACTGCGATAATAGTCTCACGTTATTGCATCGATAATGTTAATGTGATCTAGGCTGTGTAACTATAATATTTTAGCTAGCCTTTGCCCGCGGCTCCGTTGCACCAGAAATGGTTTTTAGGTTAAATCTCAGGTACTACGGGTACCTACCCGAAATAGTAGAGCGATATAACATAATATACCAGGTTTTAAGTCTTAATCAAGAGCCATCTAATAATATCCTTTCAGTAGTTTTGGTGTGATGTGCGAACGAAACAGACAAAATATCGAAAAAATAAAAAAAAAGTATTGTGTATTTAGAGATAGGTATATTATCTAAATAGCCTATTACAGTAAATTTCATTTCTCAAATATAATCTACAGGGATTTATTAGGTGATTAAACAGTTATTTTTAAAGAACAAATTATTTGTGAAAGTGGAAAAGGAGAGCTTTACTGCGGGCAGTATTCGAACCTGCGTCCCATCCAATCCGGGAAAGTGCACTGCACCGCTGAGCTATCGCAGTCAGCAACGGTGACGCCAAATCTCCACACACACACACATTCGTTTTAGATGTCTTTATGACCCACGCCACCTAACGGATGCATTTACATACATTATGACAATATTATTTCTTAAGTATTTTTAGATTTTTACCTACTTATTTTTACTTATACTCCATTTCATATTATAACGAGTATAATTTGTATCTAGTTGAATTGTCCCACCCCTCCACCCACGGGAGTCGTATGGGTTGACGGATGTTGGGGGAGTGGGCAGCAGCACTCCCTCGAGTATTAACAACATCCACTGCGATCGCCAACCCGCCTGCCAAGCGTGGCGATTACGGCATTATCCCCCATGACGGGATCGCTCGTTGTGGCGTTTTCTTGGGGAGGCCTATGTCCAGCAGTGGACGTTGAAAGGCTGATGGATGGATGGATGGATATCTCTAATATCAACTGTAATTTTCCACATTTTCGTTGTACACTTTATGTATTCGGCGGTAGCAGGCTGAAAGATACATTGACCTGAAATTATAGTATAATTTTTTTATTACAACTAACACGATAATCGCCTCCACTTTTCAAACTATAAATAACATTTTCTTACCAACTATATTACGCATCGGATGTTTTTTATAATTGCAATACCCAATTCTTTTCTTTTTTCAAATTGTCGTGTGGATTTTGTTAATTGTCTAATGCTCTTAATTTATTTTTCACATTCTAGAACACAGCAGCAAATATTATCTCAACACTAAAACTTAATTTATGTATAAAATAATATCATGTAGTTTGTTTAATACCTTTTTATATGTAGACTCTTCTGTTTTTGATTTTAAAAATAGAGAATCGTCCGTGTGGTGACGGAATATCATGTAGATTTTTATCTGCGAAATTCGTCAGATCAACGAGAGAAAATAACAAGGTAGTTACTACTCACTGTCTAGTCCGTTACCATACTATTGAGTTAGCAGTTTTATGCCGTCTACATCTTTTCCGAGTTTTGAGACTTTTGAGGATCTTCTATCATACTTACCTCTCGACCCAATCGCCTTCTTGCTCCGTATTATATGGAGTATATAGAGGTAGAATGTATTTCTTGTACTTTGACAAAAACCTTCTACCTCGCTGCTTTTCATCTTTAGAGTTGGAGCCAAAACTTTCTTCCTCAAAGAGCGAACAAATTCCTTCGTCACCCATCTGAAAGGTAATAGAATCTGCACTGTACTATAATATTTTGGTCAGAAAATACATAAATAAGGTAAAATATGCTATAATTTTATACTTACCTTGCACCCATATTCGCGTCGGTCTGACAGACCTATTGGGGCCAAATGTGACTACATGTAAGTCTCGCATACACCCGGGATATACCTACCTACTCTAACATATAGCTAGCGACAAATCCTACATCTAGCCAATGAGTCGACTAGTTAATATTTCCAAGTAAAGAAATAAATACGAAATGATGTGTCAGCCCACAGACCAACGCGCAAATACCTGTACTAAGTTAAAAGTTAAATGCATTTGCATGTAATTACAGCACGACTGTGGTTCGTGGTTCCAAATTGGTATTTGTGTACATGAATTGATATGTTTGAATGACCTCGTTACAAAATATATTCGACTAAATTCTGCCCTCAACTACTTCCCATATAAATACGTTACTTAATTATCTTTATGTAAAATTAGCTATCCCACAAAAACCATTCATTTTTCTGTATTAAAAGTAGTATTAGTGAGGATACTAATAGTAAATGCTTATACATGCAATACTATTCACCCTAAATTCGTAACACCATTTTCACAAAAATATTTTTTTCCAAATAATATGTCATGGTATTATGTATTGACATGCTTGGCGCTCAAAACTTGCAAAATTGTCACGACAGCTCAGCTGCCGCTGCAACCGTATTCTGAAAGCGCGAATTCGAATCCCCCTCGTATCGTATCAGGCATGCTAGTTTAATAAAACATTTAAAAGTTTCTTTCAGCTTTTATACATCCTTACTAATAACATAAGTTTGTTTATTTGTTTGTTACACATTCACGCCGTAACTACTGAACCTACCAGAAAGGAACATAGGAACATTTTTGATACTGAACAGTGGATAGTTGCTCTGCAATAACTATTTTTATATCCAGATAAATGTATGTGCCGTATTTATATTCTGAAACGACGCGGTCTTAGTCGCACTCTAGTTAGAAATCATTTAAAAAAAAAACATATGACGTAATAAATTGAACGCGTAAATTAAATTATGAATGGTATATTGACGTCTGTAAGTTAACGGCACTCAGTTAAAACCGAAAGTAGTTTCTAAAAATATACCGCTCGAGAGAAGCGCGCGTACGTTAGTGAACAATGATTAATCGTCTCGTTTACTGTTTGTACTAAAAGAAAGTTGTGTTGCAATACTAGTTAATTGCGTAGAGATTTTCGGAACTGATCTTCGGTATGTCCTAGGCAATATGTATTATAACCCGGTGATCTTCGTTATGTCCTAGGAAATATGTATTATAACCCGGCAATAATAGAACGGCCCACTCGATGAACTTAGCGGTGCCAGTTTTGTCCAACGGCAACATACCTTCAAAATACCACTTTCTTTTTATAGCTTATCGCGGCAGACGAGCCTTGGCCCACATCGTGGTAAGTACTAATCTTAGCTCATGGAATTAGCAATACTAACCAAGTTAACCCGCGGTTTTTACCATTTCATTTCACGAATGGCAGCTGTATGAATATATGGCCATGCCCCTCTATACTCTATGACCAAAAACCACCGAGGTGTTTCATGGTTGGTGACACGGAATATGGTAGTAAGTATCGACACGCTCGGACCAAATAACAGATGAGTGCTTCCACTTGGTACCTAAATCTACCACTAGTAATGCAATGAGGGAGGTAAGGAATCCTAAGCGTATCCTTTAATGGCCTTCGTACCTGCAGAAACCATTGGGCTGGTGACTTTCAGATTCTTAGACCATTTAGAATAGGATCGTCTTCTCCTACCAAACAAATCGAGTTGCCTTAAGGCTCTTCAAAATAATATATTCTTAGACCGCTACTATGAGAGCAAGAGGTTTTGCGCTTAAAAGTTTGGTCTTATCGTTATTCGTCTATGACGTCTTACTTACTAACAATAAAAAAGGTGTTTGGTAATGGATGAGTTGCCTCGGCACTATTCTCTAGTAAGTCCACAGCCAGACACTGAAGGTAACAAAATGTACGTACACAACCGAATCATAAAGTACGTAATATATATTTTTAACGCTAAAGCAAATGTTACATTTTTATGGAATCTATCGCCTTTAGTTTATTTTCTGCTATTCCGTCGTTTCGAATTTTACAGCATTCATAGTTACATATTTATACACGCAAGAAGGCTCATGTCACCAGAAAATCATAAAATATATACTAATATTATAAAAAGGAAAGATTTTGTATGTAGGTATTACAAATAACATAGGCTATCTTTATTACTAGATATATATTTATTGCTATAAATAGTACTTTGAAAAAAAAAAAACTACGTATATCCTGGATAAAGATACATTATGCAGGATATAAGTAGTTTTTTTTTGTGTGCCGTGTGGGGCCGGCTTTAGAATTGTCCCACCCCTCTCTAACCACGGGAGTCGTAAGAGCCGACTGAGGGAATATTGGAGGAGTGGGCAGCAGCACTCCCTCGAGTATTAACAACATCCACTGCGATCGCCAACCCGCCTGCCAAGCGTGGCGATTACGGCATTATCCCCCATGACGGGACCACTCGTTATGGCGTTCTCTTGGGGAGGCCTATGTCCAGCAGTGGACGTTGAAAGGCTGATGGATGGATGGATGGAAAGATACATTTACTCTACGTTTCGCAAAATCATGCTAAGCCGGGACCGGCCGCTAGTCTTATATAAACTACAAGTCATCACGATATAAATCTTGTGTCGCTTTATAAGATCGACTTTTTTAACACCGAGACTATTGTCAAGCCGCTGCTCACCATTTCATTTCGCAGATGAAAAGAAATGGAAGAATAAACGGCTATTTCCTGCTACATCCAAAACGCAACGATGTGCTTCATATGACATTTTATAATAGAATTAACATATATATTAACTTTGACACTTTTATTGTTATGATTCAGATGACTATGTTACTTATTCTATCTAATTTAGGTAAATATAAAATACGTATTTATTTTAATAGATATATTCAGAATGTGTCTAAATTGTAATGTAATCAAATGTATAAAAGTAATTGCAATATGCCTTTATATTTGCATGCTGTAAAGCTGAGTTTGGTGATACCATTATAAATTTGTAACAACTTCTGTACCCAATCTTCGCAAATGAATAAATTGAATTGAATTGAATGATACCAAGTCATTACCTACTCCCACTTGGTAGCCCAGCCCTACCACCAGTCATGCAATGGATGATAATTGCTTACTTCCCTTAGTCGCCTCATATAACACCCGTGGGAAAGAATGGCGTGGTGACAATTGTATTCTTAGTCCGTCACCACACGGACAACATTTATTCCACTTAAACTAGCCTTTGCCTGTCAATTCAACCCCGTCGTAATTTTCGTTATCACGGAAGAAAAATTTGCTGTTCAGAAATGGACAAATTATACCAAATTTTAAGTCAGTCGGGTGTATAGTTTTAGAGATTTCGTGATGAATGTGTGAGTGGTAGTTAGCTTATAAATATTAAGATTTCTATTTGATAATTTTATAAACAATATAAATTTGTAAACATTATATAAACAATATAAATTTGATATTTGCGCAGATATAACACCATCGCATTCAGCAGGATTTGTTATAATTCACATCATATACAAATATTTGAACACGTTGTTCATGCCTTTAAACAATAAAACAGGTACAAATAGATTTAATACGTTGGCATCTTTTGTGATTTTTAAACTAATACAAGGCTACGTGACTCGAAGTAACTGCAACTGAAAATATTAAAGGCTATCGCGTGTATTATGATTTTTTTTTATAGGCAAGGTGGCAAACATATTTACTCGTATATATAGCCCGCCTTATTGTGAAGGGTTACCGTAGCCTATAAAAAATAGCAACACTACGGACTTCAGGTCCAGGCGGCAGTGTTGTTTGTTCTTTTCTGGGCTACAGACTATATATATGCAAAAGTTGATGATGGTAGGTTCAGTAGTTACGGCGTGAAAGCGTAACGAACAAATGCGACAACTTAGCAGTCCGGAGCGCTCTCTCAGTCCGAGAGCGCTCTCTCAGTCCGGAGTGCTCTCTCAGTCCGAGAGCGCTCTCTCAGTCCGGAGCGCTCTCTCAGTCCGAGAGCAATCCCTCAGCCCGGAGCGCTCTCTCAGTCCGAGAGCGCTCTCTCAGTCCGGAGCGCTCTCTCTGTCCGAGAGCGCTCTCTCAGTCCGGAGCGCTCTCTTAGTCTGAGAGCGCACTCTCAGTCTGGAGCGCTCTCTTTGTCCGTGAGCGCTCTCTCAGTTCGAGAGCGCTCTCTCAGTTCGGAGCGCTCTTTCAGTCCGAGAGTGCTCTCTCAGCCCGAAGCGCTCTCAGTCCGGAGTGCTCTCTCAGTCCGGAGCGCTCTCTCAGATAGGGAAGGCCACGGGTTTAAATCTTGATATCAGTAAATCTCTCTTCTCTTTCACAAATAATTTGTTCAAGGAAAGTAGTTCAGGTTAGATGCTAAGCATACAAATAACATTTTCAATGAATGCTTCTAGAAAATTATAACTAGGTAAGATGATTTAATTTTAATGCCATTTCATGTATTTTATAAACACCTTAAATAAGGACTATCACGTCAGGGTCGTCAGGGATTCATTATGACAATGATTAAATAATTAGAAATGTAATTAATGGTGGTTTATTTAGTTTTATTAACCCAAAACATTGACCCACATTGGATAGTCTTGGTTGAAGAAAAATAAACAGTGTAAAAATATCATTTTAAAAGACTACTATAGTTTTACTTATATTTTGATAAATTATCAGCTGTTATATTTTTTTAACAATTAACTTGCTTAGCCGTATAAATTAACACAAAGTGCGAAAATGTTAAATTGAAAATAACAGTCACGAGCAGGATTTGAATCTGCATCTCCAGGAATACCGTCCCAGATGCTTTGCCAATTCAGCCATCGTGACAATTGCTCGGGACTGCGAATTTTGATAAAATTCGTTCTTAATGTCTTGATTCTTTCAGTTAATACATAGCATAGCATTACGCTTGTATTCCCCTAAAGGGTGTGCAGATGAGTATTACCCACCCACATTCGCCAGCTATGTTAAGACCCACGTAATAGGGGGCGAGCCTATTGCCGTCTACCGGACACATTTCCAAACTCCGGGCTTTCCGTTAATTAGTTCATTCAATACACTAATGCCAAAAGGTGGTCTTAAAAAAATTAGTTCGCGTATTATCGCACTGATAATTGTGTTAACACACAAGTTAATTTCCATTACAAATGTGTTAGCGTCTTGTTTATTACCGTTTGTCTAGTTAATGATGCTTCCAGTATGTTTCTAGAGGAATGTTATTACCGTTAAGAGGTTACGACGGAATCTTATTATTTTTTACAATGATTAAACACAAAGTGCACCCAAATTTGTTTTAATAAACATTTTTAGTACAAGATGACCTGGTGTACTTTGAATCACCCATCCTAATTAATCTGCACCGTTTGAGGTTCGAACTTATATTCAAATTAAAGATAGGTAAATTATTTAAATTAATTATAAAGAATGACAGTAGGTGCCATTTTGTCATCTGTTGTCAGTCCCATAATTAAAAATGACGATTCCCATTCAAAACTACCAATTTAGATATTTTTAACTTTTATACAGTTTTTATTTCGGTTATCCCTATTTTTTTAACCTTATAAATCACCCCTCTTTTAAAGCGAACAATACAAAAAGAAAACAATTATTCAACTTGGTCAAGCATAGCAATTGATTTTTATATACATAATTAGGTACCTATATAGATATCAAACCAACACCTAATCGTAACTAGAGGAACCCAAAATACTACTGTATATATCATATTATGAGCAAAGCAAGATCGAGAACACGGCTGAGACAGCCTTGGCATCGCTCTTGCTTATCTGTTCTTGGACTTGAATGCAAGATCGTTTATGTATGTACATGTACATACTAGCAATGCCCCGGAGTCTCAATCGCGTTTAATTTGGAATCTCGCCACGTCACGTTCTCCTCGGGCTGTTCGCACGCTAAGCCGATTATTAAATTATTTTAATTTTTCATTACCTCTTAAACTATGCGTCCAAATAACGTGCTATAAAAATATAGTTTAAAAAACTCAAAAAACACGCTTTAATAGTTATTATATTAAACTAAAAATTAGAAGGCCTAACATGACTAATACTATGTATATTCAGGCCATATTACAGCGTTCTAGTACTAAGTCTCTGAGCTAAGCTGCAAACAGCGGACGGATGGATATGGTGAAACTATAAGGGTGCCTTATTGGCTACGAAAACCTAAAAACGTATAAACTTCTGAAATTATTGTATTGTCATCGGTCTTTGATAACTGTGCAAAGTTTTGATTTAATCTAACTTTTCGAAGTGGGTCTAAATCACGTTCAAATATTTCATTACATAGTAGAGACACCGATATATTTTTCATATTTTATTCCTGATTGACTTGTTTGGTCGACGACAGTTCAAAGATTAATGACCTAATTACTATAAAACTTGGTATTTATACTAATAATAAATTACTCAATTTATAACCACTCAGTTCACCCCTACTAATTACTCACCCTCGTATGAAACGGATTCTTGCGAGATGTGCTACACCGCTGCCCTTCAGGGATATACGCGTAAAGTACATAAAGTAGAATAAATATTTTCTTAGTTATAATTTTAGTAGACCTTACATTTATCAGTTGATTTCAAAAGTAACGTTATAGCATTAGCCAGCGACCTCCCTGAACCGAGTGTTGAAAGTTTGATTTACACAAGACAAGCATTTGTTGGACCTAAAAACTCTTGAAACGACAATATGGCCGGCGAACATCACCGTGAACAAAATTTCTCTTACATTAAAAATTAGTTCATTGATCAAAGTGAAATTTCTTCAGACAATAGATTAAAGCCATGTTAATAATAGCCATCGGTCAATTTTTTAATATTTTCCACTCAACGGCCCCGAGTTATAATTTATTACTTCGGAACTGTAATTAGAGTTTTGACCGCTTTCGTAATGTATTATGTAACAAATTATTGACATAATAGCCTGTAATAATCGAACAGAATCTACGGTACAATAGTTTATTTTTAATATTTTATGCTTCAGACTTGCATACGCTTAGGGTTGCCAGTCTGTCTAAAGCACATATGTGAAACTAGTACGTCTGTACATGCAACAAGTACGACTGAAAACGGCGCTGTCGCGGTTTAGTGTAAAGTACAAGAAAATACCTCTGGCGATCATCTCTCAGTTCGTGATAAGAGGATTCGTGTCGTGAAGAAAATAGCCATAGGTACGTGATTGGGCTACAAATCCACAGAGTAAAGTCGTATTTGGTGTCGTAAAATTTTTAAAGTACATAGTGTCACCACAATTGAAGTGGAAGGTTGCAGTAAAACCCATTGGCAACCGGTCGGTTCGGTCGGTATTCCATGGTGGTGGATTTTTCTCGCTGATTTAGCTGTAAAAAAAAAGACCGATAATTTTTCTCTATTTCTTCAAGAATTGGGTGAAAAAATCACTTCAGATTAAACTTACTTACTTTTCATTACGCCATCTCCCTTGTGGGATAGCCAGAGAGAACAGAGTGCCAAGAGTCTCTATTCTTGCAAACATCTCTCGCTTCCTCAACATTCATAATTATCTTCATACACGCTCGCCGGTTTGGGACTCCTGACACCACCTTCCTTCAATACATAATCGATTTGATCTAGGTAGGTTAATCTTGGTTTCCCCCTATACTTACATTCTTCCACTTTCGCATTGTAAATCTTAACCAATCGCTCGTCCGGCATTCTTTCCATATATCCGAACCATGGGAGCATTCACACCCAAAGATGCGATATTTACACCAATACTCTTTTTCATACCTACTCGCTCTCTTACGTCGTCTTTACGAAACCGGTCAGTCAGGCTAACTCCACACATTTTCCGCAGAGATCGCATTTCGATCGCATTAATTTTACTCTCATACTCCTTTTTGCATACCCAACTCTCGCTTCCATGTAATAATTTTGGGACAAGCACTGCGTTGTATATTGTGTCACGTGCCTTCTGGCTGAGGACTACCTCCATGCTGCGGAGAAGTTGTCCCAATGCTTCGTTCACTCTATTTCCCGTATTTACACTTATCTAATTAAAATTAAACTTAAGTGACCCTATAGTTAAGTTAAATAGCCTTGAATTGGGGTATCAAATTCTAAAACATTTTTTTGAAATCCGAATTTTCCAAGATTAGGCCGTTCAAATAAACAAACTTTTCAGCTTTATTATATTGGTGTTGATTACGATTGGTTGAGGGATCAACGCGTGTAGTCACTATAATCCCTTAAACAATTACAACGAAACGATGCGACATTGAATTGTTTTTTGTACGCCGATAACCCCGCAGGGGAAAACTCTTACTTTGTACCCCAACCCTATCACCAGTGGGCCACCACCAGTTTTAAACCTCTCGAGCTGAAGTGGGTGACTACCCGTTATGGGTACTGTCAGTCGACAACCCTAATCGCATTTATTTTTTAATTGCTTCTTGTTATATAGTTTCTAATTCAATAACTATTATCTGTTGTACTGCATAATATTGTATAACTACTGCCAGATGTTTTAATATTGTCTTGTTATTGTCTATTTAGATACAAGTACTCAGTTCAAAACGTATCCTGTTGAAAACTTAGATATCAGATGTTGTCTAGATTCTGCGAACATATTTTAATTATTACACAATAGTAATTTCGCTATTATAATTATATTTTCTTTTACTATCTAAACATAGTTTGATTTCATTTCTATTACATGTTAATAAGGCCACGTTCAGTCTTTAGATGGCATTGTTGCATAATGTCTTCATCATCATCAGATATGCGAAATATCATCGGGTCGCTTCGTAGTTGGTACAAGCGATAATATACCAAGATCTAAATTCCCGATATGATTAACAATATTCTATTCTATTTATTAATTTTTCTACGTAACTTTATCACCTGATACTGGAAATTAGGCAAAGCCCAAGTTAGCAGACATGTATACATTCAAAGCTCATACTAACACTTCCTAATACTATATACTTTGTTTTACAGGTAAGGTAATGTCTGGCGGCACTGAATGTCGTTATATTAGTTAATCAATGAGTATTATTAATCCGTGATGTCTTTGGCAATGTTCGACTCGAGGCTGCGCAGATTATATTAGAATGAGTAATGAGTATATTTCACATTTATTTGCAGTACCAGATATGAATTTCTTTTGCACCGAATTGTTGTATAATTTATTTGAATAATAAATGCTTACTGCGATGAACTTCATCGTAAGGCACATCGCAACATACCCAATTTCAGACATTAATATTTTTAAACAGGCTTTTACTAGCTTTGTCTGTAATTACGAGTATAATTTATCTACACTATTATAAAGCTGTAACATAGCTAGGTCTGTACATTTAAGATATTTGAGAATAAAATACTGTAGTGCTATATAGGCGTGTCTAAACACAAAACGAAATATTTTAGATATTTTGTCTGTTTGTTTGTTCGCGCATCACGCAAAAACTACTGAACGGATTTTGATGCAACTTTTTTGTTTGATAGCTGTTGATTAGACTTAACACCTGGTATACATTTTATCCCGCTACTATATCGGGAACTTGAGTTATAACCATAAAAATAGTTTATTTTTAAAAGAAGAACCAGCAGCTTATTTAACAGAATAACAAAATTTCTAAATACAGAGAACTAATAAATAAATAAATAATAAATAAATATTCACGGACCACTAGGTTCCAATTAAAGGTTCTTGTGGTTAGTAACAACTTAAAATTAAAAATACATCAATTGGGCAGTTTTGTACTACTGTGTTGTCTATCTGTACTGTTCTATACGACTAATCCAAGGGATTCCCCGGATACATCTGAGATCTCTGGATCTCAAGGGACATGTATGCTTACTGGCACTGAGAAAAGCATCAGGAATTTACATACCTACCTACGAATTTCAGCGATAAAAAGATCTGTTTCTTTCTAGAAATTGTGGTAAATATCTGAATTATTAAATTCTCAGACGTTTGAAAGTAGCTTTTAGTTTCCGCACTTTGTACAAGGTAACTCCCAGTGCTTAGTTGTAATCGGTCATTGAACTGTCCAAGCGTTAGTTACTATGGGTTTTCGAACTTGGCAACATATCGCAATTACAGCGTATGAAATCTGCCAAACTGCAATAGGCCAGTGATGCTATTTTCTCTATTTTATTATTTCTTACTGTCACTTTTAGATATAGGCCCACAGTATAAAAAGCAATTTGGCTATAGCCCACCGTGCTGGCTCATTGCAAGTTGGCAGTCGTCGAGAATGACTTGAATTTGACTTGACCAGGCGGATAACGAGTGTGAACCGTTGGCTAGAACAAGGTCACAATTTCCTAATCTATAAGTAAAGGAATCGTCAACAAATGTTAAAACGGCAGTAATTCTATTTACACTTATGTTAATCCTACGTATATTCATTTTCATTGTTCACTAAACTCACGTTGTGTTTTTGCTT
This sequence comes from Leucoma salicis, assembly GCA_948253155.1. Lineage (NCBI taxonomy): Eukaryota > Metazoa > Arthropoda > Insecta > Lepidoptera > Erebidae > Leucoma > Leucoma salicis. The sequence goes on from OX411806.1 coordinate 27,852,093, forward strand.
TTTTTCTTTTTTTTACTGACGAGCTGTTAGTTAAGAAGATATATTGCGAAAATGGAAGGATGTAGGTACAAGATGAGACCGAGACTAACCTACCTAGACCAATTCGGTCATGTATTGAAGGAAGGTGGACTCGGGAGTCTCCGAAAACGGCGAGCCTCTATGAAGAGAATAATGAATGTTGAGGAAGCGAGAGATGTATGCAAGAATAGAGCCTTTCGGCACTCCTTTTTGTTTGTCTACTCTGCAAAGGAGATTGCGTGATAATATGTAAGTAACTGGCGTGGTGCTATTCCTTCTATAAGTGACCTGATTTCTTGAGGATTTATGTCACTAACCTAAAACTATTTAAATGACTAACGTACGTGAAAATAGGCTCTTACTAGAAGCAGATACGCGATAGTACCGTTATAACTTATATTTATATTTACTATAAATATGACTGCACTGGGCTCGTTTTTTTTTTATAAAAAAAAAAAAAATAAAACAGCTTTGTTAAGCGAGATTTATTTTTCATGCGAGTTTTCATAGTAAGGGTCAATGTTAGTCAAACCATTTAACCGCCGTTAGTCCTGCTCAGCTGGTGCATGATACAGGGAAAGTGATAAATTCAATGTTACACAAACACTAGATTTTTTGCTATTGAAAACGATTATACCATGGTACAATACCCTCCATTCAAAATGCTACTTTAAGTTAACAGCGCTAAAGTTTTATATTGATTGTACAGTGTTAATCCAATCGATATATACCTATTCTACGATACTCGTATATATTTTACTTGATATACACCGCGGTTGCGAACGTTTATAATTTATAAAATTAAAGATCAAATTATTTCAGAAAATTTTAAGAGCTTTCCTGTGAGCAAGATTTGAACCTACGTCCCATCCAATCCGGGGAAGTGGTCTGGACCGCTAAGCTATCGCAGTCACCTAATGGTGACACAAAATTTCCACATTTGTTTTAGATGTCTTTAAGACCCACTTTCACAAATAATTTGTTCTTTAAAGTAGCTGAGCATCTCAAGTGCTCAAATATAGATCAAAATTGTTAAGTAGTTTTGTATGATGCATAAAGAAAAATAATTTCTAAATAAATGTTCTTATGCTAACATATAAGTATACGGCCCGATGTCGGTCAGCAGCTTACGACAATAGTAACACTACGATTATACCTATGAATCAACGGCAAATACATTGTCACCCCGAATCTCGGCTTTTAAGTTTCTAACTGCGTAATTATGGCCATAAATGGTTCAGTGTTACGTTATTACAAAGTCCGACATCTCTAACGATCTCAATCAAATTAATAGTGGCAATGAAATTGTAATTCTGAATACGACACAATAAAACAACGAAGTGGTTATGTTATTCGTAATGAATTCGTTGTATACGGTTGCTCTGGAACAACGTTTCTCAAACTTGAGAGGACGTGATATGTTTATAATATTCGCTATGTCCGAGGAAGACACGAAACGGGAACGAAAAAATGGAACTGTCAGAAGTGAGGATGAATAGTTTCTTTTTGAGTCCGTTAAAAATGCCTTCAATAAATTTGTTCTAATTGCTTCCCGCGACTTTGTCTGCATAGTTTTCTAAGTTAGGTCTATATAGAGATTTTAAAAAAGTTTGAGTAATTAAAAAAATATCCTAAATAAACCATTTGTTTTACGAGATAAAAAATAAGTGTTAGTCCAGTACGTACGTTTACCTACCGAATCTCATCCACATCCGTTCATTTGTTTTGGTGTGATTGATAGATGGAAATATCAAAATAACTTCACAAACTTTTGCATTTATAATATTAGAAGGATTTATGTGTATATTAAGACCCTTGACGTTGACGAGAACGTCATTGACCAGCTAGTGACAGTAAATGTTATCGAGAACCCGCTATGAGTTTCTCAACGCGTCATTCGTGAGCCTCTAGGCTAGACTTTGAGAAACTCTGTTATAGAGAAAGCCGATTTAATTTCGAATGTTTCCAAGACTTGGACGTATACCACCTGTTCCGTTTTCTCGTACGCGACTCCGTAAGTGAAATGAGCATGTTTACTTCGATAAATCTTGAACTACTGCATAGCACTGTAGTTTAAATGCTCGCCTTGTCTACTAGCGTACCCTACACGAATTTATCTACGTACGTAGTCTCACGCATGTTTACTGAAGGGATAAGCAGAGATCTCAGATTTGTAAGTGTTATCCTGCTATGCCTCAGTTTCACCCATCACTTTTATAATGCGCACTCTTGTTATGTGTGTTTATATCATATGCGTTTTTGAAAAATCTCTCGTAACATTATATTTCACTACAAAATAATTCACCTGTCACAGTAACATGTCGTCTAGTGCTCGTGACGCAACAGATGTCGAGATAATTGCATCTAGTTTTATTCTCAGCATCGTTTTCATTGGGAATTTTACCGTCGTCCAATACATTTTAGAGGACAGTAAAGAAGTACATTGCATTTTGATCTGTATTTTTAGCACTTGACATGCTCAGCTACTTTACTACTTCGCACTAAAGTTCTCTTTTTCCTCATTCACAAATAATAATTTGTACTTTAAAGTACATTGCTGATATTCTCTGAGAATATTAGAACGATTGGGCATTATGTTTCACCCTAATAGTTCAGCGCATCTCCAAGTTATTAGTAAGCACATCGAATGCAGCTGACTATGGAAATTTAACTAATTCTCATCCTGTATTGGAAACTTCGGACCTATAGTCGGAATTATAATTCGATTCCACATTTGAAATTAGCTACTGTCATTTTACCACATACCACATATTAATAGTGTAGTGATGAACACAAAAATCGATAAACAATCGCGATTTATGTTTATGTAATCATAATATTGGTGTGCCAATTAAAGACTAAATTATTTATATATATTTTTAGCATTTGACATGCTTAGCACTATACATTAAACACAAAGTGAAAAATGTGAAATCGAAAATAACATCACGTCACCCAAAGACGTTAAGTATGAATGTGTTATCGAAATTAGCAGTAAGGAGCAATTGTCAGGATGGCTGAATTGGTAAAGCATCTGGACGGTATCCAGGAGATGCAGGTTCAAATCCTGCTCCTGACTGTTATTTTCGATTTCACATTTTTCACTTTGTGTTTAATGTATAGTGCTAAGCATGTCAAATGCTAAAAATATATATAAATATTTATAGGGTTTGCGTAATTTTTAGGTAAAATCTTAATTGTAAAATTAAGTTTACCTGGTCGGTATAATGTATGAAAATACTTCCGACAGATGGTGCAGGCGTCACCCAAAGACGTTAAGTATGAATGTGTTATCGAAATTAGCAGTAAGGAGCAATTGTCAGGATGGCTGAATTGGTAAAGCATCTGGACGGTATCCAGGAGATGCAGGTTCAAATCCTGCTCCTGACTGTTATTTTCGATTTCACATTTTTCACTTTGTGTCTAAGACTAAATTATTGATTTTTATTTAAATAAATACATAATTATTCATAATAATTATTTATTAATTAGTAACCATTGCTTTATTTTATAAAAAGTTAATATTTTTGTTTTTTATATTAAAAACAATATTGGCAACCCGTGCGCGCTCGTGCAGCTATCGCCATTTTGTTTATCTTGTAATTCGGCTTCATTCTCCCAGTCTAACTGCACGAATATCTTGTTTCATTGCGAATCGATATTTTGTTGGGTTTTTGTTAAAGTTTTGTTACGTTGTGTTTGTTGTTACGTTTATAGTTTTTTGTGAACTTTGAGTGAATGTATTTGTTTTGGTTTTCCATCAAAATGGATCCTCAGCCAAGTACATCACAAAAAGACGTGAATGTTTTCTTGTCCCCAAGAAAAAAACGTCCACGAAAAGCTTTCACTGTTACTGAAAAAGTAATGATCCGCAACGCCTACAAGTACGTGAAAAATGAAACTTCTGCGCAATTGGAGGCCTTTGAAGTTGTGGAAGAAAATGAATGTATGAGCAAAGTTGCTGACATATTGGGAATAACCTCACGCTCTGTTTGTAACGTTTTGAAGGAAGTAAATAAAGGTGCGTCGCCAACTCCTCCTAAAAAAAACTGGATCAAAGCGAAGTTTCAAAGATAAAATTGATGAATTTACATTCTCCGCAATACGAAGAATTGTTCATCAGTTCTTTTACCGAAATGAACCTCCAACCATTGCAAAGGTTAGTCAATCAGTCAGACAGTATTATTTTATACCTACATCTTTTATATATAACTAATGATTCCAAACTATTATAAAATTTACTATTTTAGATTTTACAAGTGATGAACGATGATCCAGAAATGCCCAAGGTTTCCAAAGACACCCTCAGAAAAATTTTGAAGCATCTTAATTTTAAATTTGTTGCACGGTCACGCAAGAGCACACTTATTGATCGAAATGATATAATAACATGGCGCCAGCGTTACTTGCGATCTATATGTCAGTTTCGACGAGAAGGGAGACATATATATTATCAAGATGAAACTTGGGTTAACGCAGGTAAGGCTAACATTTTGAATTTATATACATTTCACATTAAATTTAATAGTAATATTGAATATTCATGTACTATATTTATTTTTAGGTCATACTGTAATAAAAACTTGGGTAAGTCACATCATATCGGCAAGCGTTTTTGGAGGGACTGACCACTGGATTAAAAAATCCATCTGGAAAAGGCAAACGTCTCATAATTAGCCATATAGGTAGTGAAGAAGGCTTCCTGGATGATTTTTGAAGCAAAGAAAAATTCTGAAGATTACCATGATGAGATGAATGCAGTTTATTTTGTGGAGTGGTTCGCTGGAATCTTACCAAAATTAAGACCAAACTCAATTGTGGTGTATCCATCACCACCTTACCACTCCCGAAAATTGGAAACGGCACCAAAAATGAGCTGGGAAAAAAGCTGCAATTCAAGACTGGCTTTTAAATAAAAATATTCATAACGAACCAGATATGGTTAAAGCTACGCTTTTAGAACTGATTCCACATAACGAGTCTTTTAATAAGTACGCTGTAGACGAAATGGCAGCACAACATGGGATCACGGTTTTAAGACTGCCCCCTTACCATTGCGAGCTGAACCCTATCGAATCGATATGGGCGCAGGTAAAGGGGCATGTAGCTCATAATAATAAAACCTTCAAATTGACAGACGTGAGAATATATTTGAGGAAGGCATTCAAAAAATTATGGCTACCGAATGGTCTAAATGCGTATCCCATGTTGTCAAAGAAGGGGAAAAAATGAGTAGGCTAGATATAATTGATAATATCACAGACACATTTTTAATAAATGTTACAGAAAGTGACATCGATAGCGAAAACGATGACGGCGACGATTTATAAAATAAAATATTACCATAATACATCTATTTGTTTTATTTCTCATGTTCCTTCATGATCACATTTTTTTATTTATTTCACACACAATTATTAAAGAAAACTCTCAGATCCTTAATAAAATTAATCGTCATAACTAAATTATCCGTTCAGAATATTTAATTTCCTGATATACGTAGTTTCTATTAAAGTAGTAGTTGTTTAGATATACTACTATAAATGAGAGGAATCGATCCGGAAATATTCCATTTCCGTGTCGAATAATTTCGCAACGTCACTATTTAGTACTTGTCATAACGTTGCAACACTGAAATTGTCAAATCTGGAATCGAATTAAAATTCCGACTATAATACTAAAACCTCGATAGTGACGCAGTTTCCCCAATAAATTACATATCGCATTATGCTTTAAACTACATTAACGGCTGTCGTATACTTCTAAGACATATTGTAAACCACCTAGAGAACATAGACTCACCTAGTTGAAATCGGTTACGCATTGGTTGAATTATAAGCATTATTACTCTGAGGTTGGAGAGATAAATAGCCGCTTTCTCTCCGCCAACGCATCAAGTGACAAATGCATATAAATTTTCCTGTCTCATTATTTTATTGATTGCCCTGGGAAGAATCCGATTGTTCAATGTGAATTAAAGAAAAAATATACTGCACCTGTTCGATAAGCACCTGAATTATATTAGTCTCTTTTTGTTCAACTGATTAGATTGACATTTAGCTACAAGTTTGCCTTGACTGCTACCGATACTGCTGTTGGCAGTTAGATTTTATTGGTACGGTTGCATGCATGAAAAATACACTTTTATCGCGCTGAACTTTCACAAAAACAAAACCTATAATATGCAAATATAAACGCCTGTATCCCCGAAGGGGTAGGCAGAGGTGTATTACACACCCACGATTCGCCAGCTATGTTTAAGTTCCACGTAATAGGGGGCGAGCCTATTGCCGTCTACCGGGCATATTTCCAAACTCCGGAATGCTAGCTACTGAGTTTTTTTTCTTTTCACGGAAAATCACAATAACATTACCCGATGCGGGTCCTCGAACCCGAGACCTCATGATCAGCAGTCGCACAAACTACCTACACCACCGAGGCAGTTAAAAATATATTTTAACTGAATCTAGTTACAATATATTTTCGGTTCGTCCTCGTGGGTTTTAGAATATAAATACGTCAATCTATGGTAACTTAATAATCTCTATGAAAAAAAGCTATCCCATAAAATAAAGAGTAGCCTATGTCATTTTCCGGGTTTAGTAGATATGAGTATTTCGTGAAAGCGTAACAAACTAGATTCTTCCGACTACGTCACTATACAACACACTAATGACCTCTATACAAAAATTGTTATCCATCCCCTATAAACGAAATTATCTGGTATTGTTAAAAATTAAATTTTCACGAATGCAACTATCGGTTGTCTAGTTCAGCGTGTAGCCGCAGGGGGCGGGCAATAGTTATCAATTAGAGCTTGTTATAAACAACAAGATCCAGCGCCCATTTGTTAACATGTCAAGAAATGCGTAGTATAACTGTGGACACGCGATGTCTCTTATCCCTGTGAAGCGTGGAATTTGTTTGCAATCAATTTGCAGCAGTTTAAGGGTGCGCCAAATTCGCGTTTACTACGAGGGTGGCAAACAAGCATACGGCCCGCCCGATGGCAAGTGGTGACCGTAGCCTCCGTTAGCAATACGAGAGGCTTAGTGAGTTGCCGTCCTCAGGAACAGGCATACGAGTCATCTCGTACCTATGCCTTTATGTATAGAAAGGATGATAGGTGAAGAGGTATATATGTACGGCGATTAAAAATTGTTGATTCCTAAGTGTACAGGCTACTGAGATAGTCTGGTGATTTGAATAAGGCGGTTAGAATAAGAATGTAGATCTAGTATTACAAAGCTGTAACAGAACCAAAAGTTAATCAAGAGCTCTCAAATAAAAAAGTTGCATCAAAATCCGTTCAGTAGTTTTTTGCGTAATCCGCGAACAAACAAACAGACAAAATATCTAAACAAAATCGTTTTGTGTTTAGACACACCTATATAGCCGATTACAGTTATTTTTTCTCAAATATCTAAAATGTACAGACTTAGCTCTGTTACAGCTTTATAATAGTACTAGCCTTTGCCATCGGCTTCGCCGCAGCCAAAAGTTTTTCGGTTACATCTCAGGTTCCCGATATACTTAGTAGCGGGATAAAATGTCTACCAGTTTTGAAGTCAAATCAAGGGCTTTCAAATAAAAAAAGTTGCATCAAAATCCGTTCAGTAGTTTTTGTGTGATGCTCGAACGAACAAACAAACAAACAGACAGCCAAAAATTCTAAAAAAAATTGTTTTGTATTTAGACACGCCTATATAGCCTATTACAGTCATTTTTTCTTAAATCTCTTGAATGTACAAACACAGCTCTGTTACAGTTTTATAATAGTATAGATGTACAGACACAGCTCTGTTACAGCTTTATAATAGTATAGATTTATAGATAGATGACGCAAAAACTACTGAACGGATTTATTGAAACTTTTTACTAGCACTTTTCGCTAGTATTGTATACAAATAATTAGATGTTTTGATATTAGGATGGGTATATCTAGTAGTAGTCTGTACTAGGCCAATTGAATTTAATGATGAAAAAGAACTATTTGCCATTTTCAATAAAACAATCCGCAGCGCATACTCGAACAATAACCTTGATAGCGCATTAACAAGTTCACAGGTAAACCGATAAACAGACAAATTTACTTATTCGTCTCATTAAATGCAAATATTTTTGAATTAACACATTGTGTTAACATGTCACGTTAGCAACATTTTACCTACAATTATTGTAACTGGGCTGACGGCAACCATGTTTGTTTTTACACGCCGCCGAACATACCTACCTTCTTCAAATAATGCAACATGTTTGTGCCCACAAATTAGACATACAACAAACAATTAGGTGATAAGTCTGCAGTATGTCATTTAATTTCTAAACTAATATTAAAATGTGTAATTGCTAACAAACTCTACTTAAGCTACAATAAGCCGGTGCATGCAATTGCCGGACCCATCAAGTGGCTATATAATCTTAGATGGTGAAGTGCACTCGTAAAAGTATATTCGCTTTCGCAGACATTTGAACGAAACGGTGTATCCAAACGAATTATGTAAAGCTTTCGCTGGAAGCTATACCTATTGATAAAAATACCATTGCCTTCTTCAAGTTCTTGTAGGCAGTGGCTTAGTAGAGCTCTTGGCAGGGCTTACTCCATTAACTCAGTTACCACTTACCATCAGCCAAGTTTTCTACACTTTTTTTTGTTAAGGTGGGAAATAATATATCGCACACCCCGTCGTTAAAAGCAACGAACAGTGTAGTGTGGGGCCATCACGCTCTAAAACCCGCTGTGTAAGTCAAAGTTTGTTTAGGAGGTTTAGGTTTTTAGGAGTTACGAGACTAGATCACGTGAGCGATTTACTATTCACTTCGTTGCCGCTTAAAAGAAAAACACAGAAAGGGGTGTTACTTTAGCTTTTATTACATACTAGCCTTTGCCCGCGGATTCGCCGCAGCCAAAAGCTACTTTTTCGGTTATATCTCATGTTCCCGATATAGTAACGGGATAAGGCCATTCACACACTGCTCCGCGCTCCGTCGCCTGGCGCGGAGTGGCAGATTTTAATATTGTATGCAAGTACATCGATTTGTATAGAAAACACGCCAGGTCCAACACACCAAAGACGCGCCACGGCGCGGGAGCGCGTCCCGCTAGCAGATTCTGCCGCCAGGCGCGGAGGCGCGGGGCGGACCAGAGCAGGAACACACTGCGCTCCGCACTATCGCGCCTGTTTTCGTGCTAAGGACTTGTTCACTATGGATCTGGACACGGATTGCTCAATAAATAGTCAAAAGATGCAGTTGACATTAGTGTAAAGTTATAAAACTTGTCTTCATGTTTTCTTATGTCCATATAATTCAGTACAAATGAACCATTTCTCGATCTATTTCGTAAAAAAGAATGTATCCAATATCTTCTATTAGGTCTACTTATTTGCTTATACAAAAACCATATTGCTAAAACAATTGCAGCGTCTTGAATGAGTTCAGTATTGCCCATTGTAACGTAACTAACACCACGACGTCCAAATGTAAAGTGACCTTTAGTTTGGTGCGGGCCGCGTACAAAGCCGTCAGGCGCGTAGGCGCGGTAAAATCTGCTCCAAGAGGCAGATCTGCTCCTCCGTCGCCGCGCGCGGGATCTGCTGCTCCGCGCCTGGGCGCGTCGCCAATGTGTGAATCGCCTAAAATGTATACCAGTTGTTAAGTCTAATCGAGATCTATCAGATAGAAAAAGTTGCATCAAAATCTGATCAGTGGTTTTTGCGTGATGCGCGAACAAACAAACAGATAAACAGACAAACGGACAAAAATTCTAAAAAAAATTGTTTTGGGTTTAGACACCTCATATAGCCTATTACAATCGTTTTTTCTTAAATATCTTGAATGTACAGACACAGCTCTGTTACAGTTTTATAATAGTGATAAGGAAAAAAATTAAGTAGTTGAATGTAAAAATATTTGCTCTTGCTAGACAGAAACGGAACGCTCAACAATGCCTCCACGGCAAGTCTATGTTTAATCCGCTACGCTGCCTGTGCAGTTGTTTAATGAACATTAATTAGCATGCAATAATGTTTTGCGTTAACGTTAAAATAATCTAACCGTTGCTGTTAATTAACTCAACTGTTTTATTACACTTTTCCAATGTTAATAGCAGCTATACCTATTTTCATTCGAGATCTCGCTTAATAGGTAACTAATTATTGTTTTCGCATAGGTTAATATCATTTAATATATTAATTATATTCAAAATTAAAATATGCGGTATTAAAATATATTATTAATATGATTTATTGGCAACTGTATACATAGGATTACTTTTTATTTTATTTAAGAAACTATACTCTTGTGTACGTTTTCGCGAAAGAATAACGATAAATAAATTACTTACTAGTTCCCTAGTAATACATATTCGAAAGTAAAATAAATGTAACTACTGCGGAAAAATAATCATAAGTACCTGCGTATATTTATAGAACGGTATCGCTTAAACGCGGACTACCGGTGCACTTAACTTGCGATTTTGAAAATGTAATGAAAATTTATGCTGAAAATTTCAAATTTAAAAAAAATTAGGAGCTACCGCTTATTATACACATTAGTGTCACTAGAGATCGTTACTGATAACGAAACGAGCATTAAAATCATGCAATTATAGTCCAAAGTTTATGTACCTATGTATCACGTTTTAGAAATCTCTAAGATAGTTACCAAGCTAAACTAACATATTTCAAGCGTTTTGCGCTAAGGACTTGTAAATGTCGGTCTCTAAACATGGCGAGTTCAATCTAAGCCATCATTTAAGGAATAAACTAAACTTTGCAAGTCTTGTTATTTATTAACATGATGCACTAAAACTTAATATATACCCGTTAAATTATAGAAATTTAACGGGTCTTTTCTATAAAAAGTTCGGAACGTTTAATAACATATCCTAACTCAATTTGTAAGTGTGACTTAACGGATCAAAGCTTATGTTTCAACATAGTATGTAACTCTTAAGGTTGTGATAATATATTGGATTGATTTAACATTAACAGATGCTGATAAGTACTTAGTTAATAAATAAACTTTGCTTCCCAAGAATGTATATTTAACAGTCATTCTTACTGTTTTGCTCAAGGTACATTGAAATCGTGTTTATAACGACAAGTGCAAAAATAATATTAATCTTTGTCTGTAAAATAGGCTAAATATATTTACATTGCTTTTAAAGCTTATTTTAATTTTCTCAAGGTCTTGCTTGCTTTCAACTTGAAGTCAGATAGAGTTCAGAGATCAGATGTCACATCAATCTTTATGGAATCCCTGTTATCACGCCTGTCTTGAAGGTAGAGTATTTTTGGTAGGAGAAAGTTATGTCATAATTTTTATAATTATGCCGCCAGAAGTTAAGCGGCTAGCAACACCAGGGCCATCACGCGGGCTTTTCCAATCTCAAGAGACGGTATAAGATGCGAAGAGTAAGGATAAGAGACGACGTGGTAGAAGACCACGACCACTCGAACGAAATACAGACCTCACGCCCGAGTGTTGCGGACTCTCACACAAGATAACTCTTTGTGTGTTCTGCGTCTGAGTGAACTTTGTTTTCGTTAAATTGTATGTTTGTAAAATCCCTCGCAATACAAGTTTTATTTTTTAGTGCAGGGTGTTGTCTTTAACCACTGAAGGAATGTAATATAGTTCCGGTGGCCCGCCAGTAAAGGCGGAGATACGGCATTGGGCGGGTTTATTTAGTGGGTGAGGGCCCCACCCCACACTACCCTGTTCGTTGCCCCGAGCGACGGGGTCTGTGGTTAGGAAAATATTTTCCCGCCTTAACAAAAAAAGAGGGTGTTGTCTTTAAAAACAAGGCATACCTACTATAGCTTTATTCTGAGAGGATGTTACTTCTCCGATCGATCCGGTCTTTTCTATCGTCATTCCACATCGTGTTGGTCTGTTGTACGTTTGATGACCTACTAACGAAAAGGTTATGCAGGAAGCTTCACTTCAAAATAAGGCAACACGTAAGTTTTTTATTTTTGAGCGAGCAAGTCCTATTACTTACTAGAAATAACAGGAGGCTATGTTTACGACTGCCGTAAATTCATCTATCGTTAATGCCACAGGATTATAGGTCCGTAATTTAATGCTGTTACTTAGTGTTCACTAAAACGTTATCCACCTTATTTTACTTAAAATAAGTGACGTCTCACTGTAAAAAACAAATTATTTGTGAAAGTGGTAAAATAGAGTTTTACTGCGAGCGGGATTCGAACCTGCGTCCCTTCCAAGCTGGAGATTTCACTTCCCCTTATTGGAAGTAAAGCTCTCATTTTCCACTTTCACAAATAATTTGTTTTTTTAAAGTAGCTGAGCATGTAAGTGCTAAAATACAGATTAAAATATTTAGTGTCAGTCTCTTAGAAGTAAAACAGTAATAGATTTATGAGTAATTACTCATTCTTTAGTTTCTCTCCAGTATTAATATTTCTAAGGAAACCGTCAATGTAAAATGTACTTTGTGCTTTCTATCTGAAGTTTTTATTAACTCAGACATGTAATTTCTAGTCACAACGCAACCATTATTATATATCGCACAACGATATAATGATGGTTGTGACAAGAAATTACCGCTATGTGATTTTAATTAATAGTCTAGTTTGAGTTTTAATGGTGGTGATATATTTCGTTAGCCCGTCAACGAACGGAACAAATATATGCCATAAATAGCGATCTGAGTTTAATAACTGTAATGAAGTATGTTCAATTTAACATTATGGGTATGTAAATCGGCGTGTCAGCGGATAATGATTACCTTTCAGTATTGATAGCTCCACTTTTATGTGTCCATTTAATTGCACTTTCCATTCTAAATCAGTCCCTTAACTACGCTCTGTGATCTGAGATAAATCTCCGGATAGTTAATAAACCAAGATCCCAGGGTCGCTAGACCGCGTTTTTCTTTTCGGAATAAAGAGTATGACTTAAAATAAAGATTGAAAAATACTTGCTTGAGAATTGGGTAAATACTTAGATTAATGATATGTTTAGATGGACACTCAATGTTGTAAACGCGTCAAAAAAAATTGGGGTGAACTTTTCATCCCAATGCTGTTAGTGTCAATCGTGACGTCACTTGACAAGGTCGTATCCAGGAGCAATAGTGTGTCATTTAAAATGTCAACGTGTGTAATTAAAGTGTGCTGAAACTATAAAAATCGGAAAATGAGCATTAAAGATATTTCTTATCATCGGTTAGTAACATTGTTTCATACAATAACTGGCTAAATAAGTAATTGCCTAAGTTATTTAAATATTCCGAAAATAAATTAATTTGTTAGTATTTTTTTATGTGATACCACTTTTTGAACATAAATATCTCCTAATCTTGCAAAGTTGATGATATTTTAACGATAGAGAATAATAGAAACATTACCTAAAGATTAAGATTGTTTACATTTTTAAATTTATAATTATCGTGGGTTATAGTAGTATTCTCATTAAAGAAGAGGTTATATAATTATAGTAAATTTTATATATATATATATATATATATATATATTAAGATTATGAGAGTAAATAGAAAGAGATAATTGACTATATACCTACGAAACATATTGTAATATAAGAATGTCTTGAATCTATGATAATATAATTTTCCTAATGGAACTACCACGGAAACTGGTATCTTTACGCACGCACACAAACACAAATTGCACAAGCATAATGACAGCTGTCACGCACACTAGCATAATAATTTCCGCCCGATTTTTATGACGTTTATAAGAGTGACACTCCATCTAGATATATAATTAATCTAAGGGTAAATATTATATAGGTAGGTTAATATTTAAGTACGTCACTACAGTGCGTTGTATGTCTATGCATAAATAACTACCTCCAAAAGGACCTTCGATTTTTCCGGGGAAAATGTAGTCTAGGCATAGTATAAATATAATTATTTTTATGGTCTAGTCTAGGTATTTTTCATGGGCTCCGAACAAACAAACACACTTTAACATTTACAAACTTAAGTGATAATTAGTATCTAATATTATTCTGTAAAAGATCTATAAAAACCAAAACTCAGATTTTAAAAAATGTGTGTTAATTCTCTATATTCTATCTAACTACCGAATTTCATAACTGGAAAATAGCCACCAGCCCTAGCTAGCAGACATCCATGCCTTCAAAGAGCTCAGCTAACAGAACCCTATTCTATAAATTTTGTTACTCAGAAAATAAGTAAGGTCTGGCGACCCTTGGATCTTGTTCTATAAATATGTGGGGCATTGCGCCTTGGATCATTGACTGCGGGAAAGTATTCATATTGAACATCGAACAGTGACATATGAATGAGGTTGTTGCTAGCTTTAGTATCTTTGCATTTGTGTTGCCAAGGAGTGGAATAATTTGTCTGCTATTCTGATGTTTGCGATTGTATGTATAGTAGGGTGTTTTTAGAGAGTAAACTGATCGTACCATCGGTGGCCATTTAAGGCCTACGCACACTGGGACGGCTTGGCAGAGGATTAAAGTTTTTACCAAAGGACATTCAAACTTATCTAATAGGACTACGACATAAGTTCCAATGTTTTAAATTGATTCCGTGGCTGGTATAACTGTGTGCTAAAAATTTGATCCAAATTAGTTCGGCCTCTTCGTTTCAGCCCTTTTTTGATCGAGTAACAAACATCTAAACATACAATTTGGCATATTTATAATATTAGTAGGATGCAGATCAATTCGAAGCTCTGTAACATATGTGAGATTTCACCATTATCTGATTGAATTATCACGGAGCCACTTCGTTATAAGAAAAAAACATGGAGAAAACACTATCGCTTGTCAGCCAACCTTTCTAGTGTTAATCTAAGTGGATTTGATAACTAACGAGCCAGCACTGGCCAACGCCATCTAGGGAGAGGAAGTGTCGAGACTGTACTGTGATATATAAATTTAGCGATAGTATTGTGACGAGAACCAATTGCAATAAAATATATACCTTATTATTGTGGATCAGAGTTAAGAAAATTATCGACAACTATGAAAACCAGAAACTCTAAAATTACACAAAATTTAACCCATCCATCCATCCATCAGCCTTTCAACGTTCACTCCTGGAAATAGGCCTCCCCAAGAGAACGCCACAACGAGCGGTCCCGTCATGGGGGATAATGCCGTAATCGCCACGCTTGACAGGTGGGTTGGCGATCGCAGTGGATGTTGTTAATACTCGAGGGAGTGCTGCTGCCAACTCCCCCGGTATCCCTCAGTCGGCTCTTACGACTCCCGTGGGTAGAGAGGGGTGGGACATTTATAAAGCCGGCCCCACACGGCCAATTAAAAGTTATGTGTAGGTTTAATTTTAAAATTTAACCGACACATAACTTAATTATAAATCAGGTTCCGCCGCGACGTCTGTCTGTCTGTGTGAAATACTAACGGATTGTCTTGCTGTTTAGGATTACCTACCGTTGTTTCACGCCGATTTTCTGTACGAGGGGATACTTCCTCGGTCGAGACGGCCCATTCATGCAAACAGGCAAGCGTGCGGCGCGTAATTCGATGAACTTGAGTTCATTCAATACATGGCGTTTATACCTTTTTTTTTGTTAAGGCGGAAAAAAATGACCCAACCGCACACCCCGTCGTTCAGGACAACAAACAGGGTAGTGTGGGGCCCTCACCCACTAAATAAACCCGCCGTGTGCCATCTCTCCGCCTGAATTGGTGGGCCACGGTAACTATGTTAGATTACTCCAGTGATCCGCCGGCGGCTTACCCTTTCGGGTACCCTCTACTGAGATAGCGTTTATGTATACCTACCTGGCTTTAACTAAAGATGTTTAGATAGCAGACGATATGGTGGGAAGCTAGTTTAACAATTGCTTGTGTGTCCAACCATCCATCAGCCTTTTAACGTCCACTGCTGTACATAGGCCTCCCCAATAATGGGGGATAGTGCCGTAATCACCACGCTTGGCAGGCGGGTTGGCGATCGCAGTGGATGTTGTTAATACTCGAAGGAGTGCTGCTGCCCACTCCCCCGGTATTCCATGGGTGGAAAGGGTTGGGACAATCCTAAAGCTGGCCCCACACGGCAAAAAAAGCTTGTATGTATATTTAAATATTAGGGGTTAAAGTATGAAATTGCCGATTTGTACTGAAAAATTGAAATTCTTTTTTTTTCATTTAACATATTTATTTAATCAAAATATACCATTATTATCTGTACATTGCTGCCATCTAATAGGAAGGTCATTTATGCCTTTACGATAGAACTCTGGTGATCTAGATTCTACAAACTGTGTGAAAGCATTTTGTACTGCCTCCTGGGAAGAAAACTTTTTATCACGTAGAAAATTGTCCAAATCACGAAAAATATGGTAGTCCGTTGGAGCAAGGTCTGGTGAATACGGAGAGTGACGAATGGTTTCTAATTGCAGTTCCTGTAGAGTTAAAACAGTTTCTCGTGCTGTATGAGGTCTCGCGTTATCATGGAGCAATAATGGTGAAGATCAATTCATGAGTCGGGGCTGTTTCACTGCAAGTTTTGCTATCATTGTTCGGATTTCGGCACAGTAGACATCTGCCGTTATTGCTTGACCAGATCGGAGAACGCTATAGTGAATAACACTATGCTGAGACCACCAAACAGTTACCATTAGGTACCTATTTATTGGTAAGCTTTGCTTTAGGACACTGTTGCGGCGTTTGACCTGGGGTCAGCCATTACATTTTTCGCTTACGGTTATCGTAAAGAATCCACTTTTCATCACATGTCACAATTCGATCCAATATTCCTTCATTTCTGTATCGATTCAACAAGGCAACACAAGTTTCAACACGCGTTTCTTTCTGCAGATCAGTTAATTCATGAGGCACCCATTTTTCATGTTTTTTTACTTTATTGATTTGATGCAAATGAGTCAATATTGTTGGTCAGGTAACGTTAAACCATGCCGCTAATTCCTGGGTAGTTTGGCTCGGATCAGCTCCCACCATCTCTTTCAAGTTATTTACATGTGTGGGCGGTCTTTCACGTGGTTCGTTCTTCGTTCATTAGCAGTCCCCTCACCAAACGCAACATTGATCTCGCAATGAGCTGTTTCTGCAGCGTTAGTTCCGCGTCGGAACTCTTATTCAAACATCACTCGATTTTTCGTAGTATCCATCTTTCTCGTCTAAACTGGATAAAAAAACAACTGAAAGTCGATAATCGAATTTTGCAAATTTTTTAAAGAAGATCCTCATACGTACCGTTTGAAAAAAGTTTTACTCAAAAATCTCAAATCATGAAGGTTCTATGTCAATTCGAAGTACCTATTACAATAAAACGGCAATTTTATACTTTAACCCCTATTATAACAATTAAATAATTATATACCTTTTTGTTTACAGGTAAGTTTCTATTGTACCTACCTACAATTACTATATTTGACAAAGTGGTGAGTGTATAACGTTTTGTACGTCTGTAATGGTACCTTGTTTAACATTGTGTTAATTGTATTATATATTATAAATTACTTCTTCCATCCTTTTTACTATTAGACTAAGATCTAACATAAATACGAGTGCTGAACCCACACATGTAATATGTAGTACAACGTCACACATATGGGCTTAACATTATAGACAAATTAATCTTTATATTCACAAAACATACACATTGTATCGTAGATGACAACAAATAATAACTCCATTACTTACATTGTGTATTTTAAATGCTATGAAGGGACTTAAACATTTATCTATTTACTGGTAAAATACCTTTTTATTCCCGATGTTTCGACTGGGTTTCACCAGCCGTGATTACGGGTCGATTGCTATTGCATTGTTTCTAAAAAAAATCATATTAACACGATACTTATCTCTGGTTTATAGTCATTGATACTTTCTCACTCCGCAGCCGTGTGGGGCTGGCTTTAGAATTGTCCCACCCCCCCTCTCTACCCACGGGAGTCGTAAGAGCCGACTGAGGGAATACCGGGAGAGTGGGCAGCAGCACTCCTTCGAGTATTAACAACATCCACTGCGGTCGCCAACCCGCCTGCCAAGCGTGGCGGTTACGGCATTAGCCCCCATGACGAGCACACAATACAAAATGGCCCCCAGTGACGGCAGCTCCGCTATTCCGTGGCCTAACGGTAGCGGGCCCGGTAACGGCGGAGCAGGGGGTGCGAAGAATCTCCGGTCGCGGAAAGGCTACCACACACAACGACCTCTGGCCCTGGTAACACACAACGTTCGGACACTTCGGACCGACGAGAGAATCACCGAGCTGGAAGAGGAATTGAGCAAGATCCTCTGGGACATTATAGGGTTGTCAGAGGTCCGAAGAGAGGGTGAGTGCACGACAATCCTCCAGTCCGGGAACTTGCTCTTCCTCCGGGAGGGCGACCACCAGTCCCAAGGAGGTGTCGGGTTTATCGTTCGCAGGTCTCTCGTAGGCAACGTGGAGAGGATTGAGAGTGTGTCGAGTAGGGTAGAGTACCTTATACTCAGAATAACCAAAAGGTATTCGTTGAAGTTCATACAGGTTTACGCACCGACCTCGTCCCACTCCGACGACGAGGTGGAGGCCCCATATAAGGATATCTCGAAGGCCATCCACTCATCTAAAACCTACTTCACGATGGTTATGGTAGACTTTAACGCGAAACTAGGCAAAAGGACAGACGATGAGCTGAAAGTGGGGCAATATCGTTTCGGGCAGAGGAATCACAGGGGCCAAATGCTGGCTGATTTTCTGGAGAAAGAAGGCCTCTACATGATGAATTCCTTCTTCAGGAAGCAGCCCCAGCGGAAATGGACCTGGATAAGCCCTGATGGTTCAGTAAAACACGAGATTGACTTCATCTTGTCGGACAAACGACACATATTCAATGATGTCTCAGTGATCAGCGGGATTAAAACTGGGAGTGATCTCCGACTAGTCAGGGGCATCTTGAATATTAGCGCGAAAGTAGAGAGGTCATGCTTGACGAAGTCTACGCTCCGACCAACACCTCCCCAATATCAGAACCCCGAGAGTTTTCAGCTCGAACTACAAAATCGCTTCCAATGTCTAGATGAGTGCGAATCAACGAGCGACTTGAACAGCAGGTTCGTGCAAACTGTCCAAGCGGTCGGGTTGACCTACTTCAAGGCCCGTCTCGTTAGTAGGACTTGTGAACTCTCGGACCGTACTCTCAAGCTCATGGAAAGGAGAAAAGAAATGACAGTCCAGTCTTCAGCCGATTGGTCCTGCCTGAGCCGGTTAAATAGACAGATCTCCAAGGCTGTGCGACACGATATTTGCAGATTTAATGCTATCCGCATTAAAGAGGCGATAGAGCGGAACCAATGCTCGAAAGTGTTCGCAAGAGATCTGTCTGTCAGCCAAAGCCAGCTGACTAAGCTGAGGACCTACGACGGCACTGTCATTTCATCCCGAGATGAGATCTTGAGAGAGGTCCACCAGTTCTAGGGACAGTTGTACAGATCCCAGAGTCCTGTTGTCGGCTTGGTCCAAGATCCCAGATCCAAGCTAATTCAGCAACTGTCAACAAATATACAAAGCTTTGCATCTGAAATAATATAATTTTTGGTTTGTAAAACTTTTTGGAAGTCCTCACAAAAAACAAGTTCTACTAAACCATCAGGTTTTCTAAGGATCTCTACAGCGACTGGTTGATCAGACCTGTCAGCTGACGAAAACTCATTGTTTAGATTTTTATTTTTTCGTGACAACGATAGGTTTTTGTATTGTTTTCTTGTTAAAATATTAACAACATTTTCATGCATGCTCTTCAAGTCTTTACATGTTACAGAAATTCGACTCAATGCATCTGCAACTACATGGTTCGACCTGGAACATATTCTATTTCAAAGTCATATTCCTCTAGGTATAATCGAAATTTCGTTAACCTACTAGAAGGGTCTTTCAAGTTAAATAAATAAACTAGTGGTCTGTGATCGGTGTAAATTTTGAATTTTCTACCGTATAAATATGGTCTGAAATGGTTTATCGCCCACACGATAGCAAGTAGTTCTAATTCTATGACGGGATATCTCATTTCGGCTGGTTTTAAGTTACGGCTAGCATACGCTATGACTCTTCCATTATTATTTGATATTATTGCACCTAACCCTATCTTCGATCCGTCTGTCTGTAATTTAAAGATATTATTTTCCGAAAAATCAGGATACTCTAAAACGGGAGGATTCATTAAAGATAATTTTAATTTTTCAAATGCTGATTGACATTCCGATGACCAAATAAATTTAGCACCTTTTTTACATAAAATATTCAGTGGATAAACAATGGCGGCAAAATTGTGTATGAATCTTCTTTAATAAATTGCAAACGTGACAAAACGCTTGACATCATCGGCACATGCTGGCTCTGGGTAACTTTGCAACGTTTCAATTTTAGTTGTATCAGGATAAATACCATTTGATGTTATTTTATAACCTAAGTATACAATTTCATGTCTTAAAAATTCACATTTAATTGGATTTAATTTTAGATTAACTTTTCTTAAACGATTTAATATACATATGAGATTTTATTATGGTTTTCCAGCGATTTTCCGATACCTATTACGTCATCCAAGTAACAAAAACACTTCTTATAATTAAGAACTGACATTGCTATGGTCATTAGTCTTGAAAATGCACTGGGACTTGTTTTAAGACCCATAGGACAGCGTTTCATTTGATACTGTCTGTCGGCTGTAAAAGCTGTACATTTACGCGAGTCCTGATCTAGGGAGAGTTGATACATTTTATTTAAACTGAAAGATGTATATTTTCGAGAATTTTCGTTCAGTGAAAGTTGGTAATAACTTTGTGAAAGATCAATCAGCAGATCTAATTTAGAAAAGTAAACACTACCTGATAGGGACTCTAATATTTCGGTAATATTGGGCAATGGAAATTTATCATCTTTTATTTTCGTATTTAAATGACGATAATCTATAACAAGCCTCCATTTTTTTTAAATTTGATTTATCCGCTTTTTTTAGCACTAATAATACCGGACTGGACCATTCGGACGTAGTTTCCTCAATAATATCGTTGTTTAACATATCTCGAATTTGATTTTGAACATCTTTTTTAAGGCTATACCCCCATAGCCTATACGGTTTTACGTAAACTGGAGTTACATTATCTTTTAAAGTGATAGAATGTTCTAACAAATTTGTGACTGACAATTTATTTCCTGGCAAGTGAATAACGTCAGCGTATTTTGCGCATATATTTTCAATATTTATTTTTTCTTCCTTATTCATATAGTTTAAATAAAATAAAAGTCTTAATCCGATCTACCGAATTGTATTCCTCGTTAAATTTACATACGTCAAACGCATTTAACGAATTAATACATAGATTAGATAAGTCGATTGATATGTATTCCTCTCTTGTGTTTAAAATCCTCACGGGTATATAATCATTAATAGGCCTTGCTATTAAGCCGGCTACAAAAACACCTGAATGAATTTCAGTACTTATCATTACAATATCTTCGTTAAAACTACAAAGAATGTACCTAACTACTTCACAACGGTGTGGGATAACGTATTTGAACGTGTTATCCTGTTCTAAACGAATACACACTGTACAACACACTGTGCAAATGTAATAGTATCCAAAGGTGCCCATGGACAAAATACAGTGAAGAAATAAGTAAAAAGAAATATGACATTATATTAATAGCAGGTGATTTCAACATTGATATACTAAAAAATAATAATGTAACGTTAAAACTAAAGTGTTTATTACGAAACTATAATCTAATACCTCTTGAACGTCCAACAAGATTAGTGGGCCAAACATGTATCGATAACTTTGCGCATAGCTTTAAAAAGCGTTGCAAGGCTGATATTATAGACTTAGCATTATCGGACCATACAGCCCAAACTTTTAGTTCCCTATACAAAAATCGTGTATGCTAAAATACTGGCGTAAGGAAAAAACTGACTACGCGCATGAAAATATTATAAAATTTAGAAATCATACCTCTAAGCTAACATTTAATGATGTATATGTCACTGACGATGCCAACGGGGCATTTAGTATATTTTTTGAACATTTTAATCTGTTTTATAAACTATGTTTTCCACGGGTGATTGTTACGATTCCAACTACTAAGAAACCCAGTTGGATTTCACGCGGAATAAAAACCTGCAGTAGAAAAAAAACCTTTTATGGATTGCAAGAATTTCTCCATCAGTGCAAACGAAGGAAACATATACAAGATACACAAAACTTTTTAGGAAGATTATAAAACTTACCAAAAGAGCTCAAAATAACCAAAAAATAAATCTTTCAAATAATAAGAATAAGTCAACGTGGCAGATAATAAATAATACTAAATTCAATGTGCCTAAAGAGTCCATTCAAAAGTTATCAGTTAATAATACTACCATTACTGACCCACTATCAATAGCAAACAGCTTTAATGATTATTACATTGACAAAATCGTACCACAACCTGAAATAGGATCTAACGTTACCTCAACTATAATGCACAAAAAAGGTTCTATGTTTATGGCACCAAGCATACCTCAAGATATTTTGACCATAATTAAAAATCTTAATAATACCAATAGCGTGGGCTACGACAATATTTTGACAACAATAATAAAATCAGTAAGTGATCTTATCTGCGAGCCTCTTAGCCATATATTAAACTTGTGTATTTGCCAAGGTGTTTTTCCCGATATTCTAAAAAAAACTGTTATAAAACCAATACATAAAAAAGTAAGCAAAAATATTATGTCAAACTATAGACCTATTGCCTACCGCGACCTACCATGCCGTGTGGGGCCGGCTTTAGAATTGTCCCACCCCTCTCCACCAATGGGAGTCGTAAGAGCCGACTGAGGGAATACCGGGGGGGGGGCAGCAGCACTCCCTCGAGTATTAACAACATCCACTGCGATCGCCAATCCGCCTGCCAAGCGTGGCGATTACGGCATTATCCCTCATTCTTGGGGAGGCCTATGTCCAGCAGTGGACGTTAAAAGGCTGATGGATGGATGGATGGATAGACCTATTGAACTTTTACCTGTATTCTCCAAAATTTTATTTATTTTTGAGAGATACTTATTTAGAGAATTATGTAATTATTTAGAGTTAAATAATATAATTTGCAATGAACAAAAAGGATTCCGTCAAAATAAAACAATAAATATGGCTGTTTACGACTTTTTAATATAGAGCTATGTTAAATATTGACAAAAAAAATCCGGTAAGCGCAATCTTTTGTGACATGACCCAGGCGTTTGACTATGTACACCATGGTATATTAAAAAATAAACTGGAATGTTATGGAATTAGGGGTAACGTACTGGATTTGTTTATTTCTTACCTATCGCATAGAAAACAGTATACGTCGGTTACTAGAATAAATTATACAACAAAAATAGAAGTATCCACTTCATCCAATGAAAGGATGGTAACATTCGGTGTCCCACAGGGTAGCGTCTTGGGCCCTTTATTATTTACACTATATATTAATGACCTACCAAAAGCTGTTGAGCAACCTATTACACTATTTGCAGACGACGGTACATTAACTGTAGCGTGTAAATCATTAGAAACATATGAAAGTGACATAAATAGCTCATTAGCTCAAATAATAACATGGATGCGTAATAATAATTTAATAATAAACTTAAAAAAAAACAAATAATACATTTTAAGCAAAGAAAAACGAGAACTCAGTGACCAAATCAATATAAAATATATAAAGACGATGTTATATCTAAGGTTGATAGTGCCAAGTTTTTAGGTCTTATTATTGATGCTAAACTTAACTGGAAAGCACATATTGCACAACTCTCTCAAAAAATAAGTAGCCGCTCATATGCGCTCTATAGACTTGCTAATGAATTAAATACTGATACACTACTCACTGCTTATCATGGTCTTGTTGAATCAATCCTCAGATACGGCATCATTTTTTGGGGCAACTTGGCCAATAAGGAAGTTGTATTCAAGCTTCAAAAACGGTGTGTCAGAGCTATGTTTAAACTACAAGTTACAGATAGCTGCAAACCTTATTTTGTAAAACATAAAATTTTAACTCTTCCTTCTTTATATATTTATGAAGTAGCTGTGAAAACTCGTGAAAACTAACACAAATTTATTTCATAAAACGTCAGATGTTCGCAATCGCCGTGATAATTATAGATTGTGTATACATAAATCTAAGACAGCTCTATTAAGTAAAAGCATTGTCCTATAATATATAATAAACTGTCTAATG
This sequence comes from Leucoma salicis, assembly GCA_948253155.1. Taxonomy (NCBI): domain Eukaryota; kingdom Metazoa; phylum Arthropoda; class Insecta; order Lepidoptera; family Erebidae; genus Leucoma; species Leucoma salicis. Next base: position 27,876,313 of record OX411806.1, read on the forward strand.
TATTTAAGGATCTCAATATTAAATTATTTAAGCGAAATTTAAAAAGCCTTTTAATAAAAAAAATGTATTATGTTAATAATGATTTTTTGAATGATAACCAAGTGATGTAATTATTTTATAATTTTTGTTTAGACCTAAATTAGTTGACATTGAATTATACCTATTGACATTGAATTTAATATAATTATGGTGAATAGAATCTTGCACGAATAGATGTTTAATTTCACAAATATATGTTTTCTGATTTCTGATTTCCGGCTGCAAAGCTTTTTTATATTTGTATGCTCCAATAGGGGCTGAATGTGAGTACGTAAATATATTTGATATCGTGTACTGTGTGCACACCATGTTCAAACAAATAAAGAATTATTATTATTCTCTATATTTATTTTACAACATATTTTACACATTTTTAAAGATATTATAAAAATACACAAACACTCACACAAACAAAAAATACAAACAAAAATACAATCAGCTAAATATAATAAATTTAAAAATGAATAAAATAGTAGGCCACCGACATTGGGTGCAGGGACCAAGCTGCCGGTGGTTAGGGCTCCAGAGACAGGAACCTCCTCACAATGCGTGCCGTGTCGAGGAGTACTGCCTTCTGCATCAAGCCCTTGATCCAGCTATCTAACGAGAGTCTTTAGATGTTGGTCGAGACTCTTGGCGATCAGCCCATTGACTGATAAGACTATCGGGACGAGTCAACATCCCACATGTCGGCAATGTCGTGAGCCAAATCCAAATATTTAATTGGTTTTTCTTTTTCAGCTTTCACGAGATGCTCGTCATGTGGAATAGTGACATCGACAATTAGTGCACGGCGCTCTGATCGGTCTATCACCACTTTATTATTATTAATAAATATTCATTCAAACATTCATACTTTAGAGTGCATAAAGTTGCACCGCTATCAATTAAAAAATTTGTGTGGCCACACGAAACTATGTTAAGATTTATTATACTACTCTTACTATAATTAAAAACATTATCACTCAATAAAGGAACGAAAAAACTCATTTGCTAGTTCCTTGTGTATTATCTTTAACTGTTGCGAAATATACCTAACACTTAAACGATTGTTATTACCGTTTCGCGGAACAAAATTGTTTTGCGCGGCATCACTGTTACGCGATGCGCGGGGAAACACGAAACTTCGTCCCCGTGAGTTTCCACGTATATATCTGTTGTGGGAACTATACACCTGTACGTTTTGCTTACGATTATAATAATTCTGTGGGAAAGTTTTATTAACTCTACTTGACTGTGATTTATGATTACCACAATTATAATAAAATCGATTTTGTGGTTTCCAATAGTTCATGACCTCGTGGTCTTCATTTGTAGATAAGGTATGCTCGTCAATCGCTACTCTAATAGCTTCTGGTAAGGAATCCTATTGTCGGGATGCTACAATTGTGCTGAGGCGAGTATTACTTAATCCGTCAGAAAAACGCTTAATCGCCAATTTTTCATTTATTGGACGTAACGTAGAAAACTTTGAATCATAGAATTTCAAACTTTCATGGTCACTTATAATTCTAAACGTTTTTTCGGGATTTATACCATGTAAATTTTTACTTACGAGTTTCCGATATTTCGGCACTGTTGCAAGCGCCATGATCACGGAACAACTGAAGTCCTTGCGGGTGGGAATAGTTTTTATTATTCTGCGGTTAGAAATATCGGTCTACCCGCTTTCTCACTCGTTTATGACACGCAACACTTACCAGACCAGGGTCGACACCGTAAGTGTTGTGTGTCGTGATCGAGCTCGATACGTGAGTGAGACCAGTGGTAGTGGTTCCATAGATAGTGTTGCGTGTCATAAACGAGTGAGAAAGCGGGTAGACCGATATTTCTAACCGCAGAATAATAAAAACTATTCCCACCCGCAAGGACTTCAGTTGTTCCGTGATCATGGCGCTTGCAACAGTGCCGAAATATCGGAAACTCGTAAGTAAAAATTTACATGGTATAAATCCCGAAAAAACGTTTAGAATTAAACTTTGAATCATCTCCGTCTGCCTGTGCAATCGTTAAATTAACAAAAAGTTTTTCCAGCTCATTACCAAACTGCTCAATAGATCTACGGCTATCTAAGGCTTGTTTGCTACCTATTAATTGAGAGTGAATTGCAGCAGCAGATTTTTTCTGTATTAAAAACTTACGCATATCGCTAACCAAAGGGTCTATAGATGTGTAGGTGGGTTTTAACCGTAGTTTGGCACTTTCAGATAAACGTGTCTTTAAAACAAACTCTATTAACTGATTTTTGGTGTAGTCAGTAATCATAGAACTATATTATTGTATACCATCGATCAACCGCAGGGTGTCTTGTTCCTTACCGGTCATAATGGGTAAAAGCGCTATGGCTGTTTTTAAATTAAATGCTGCCATTTTTGACGACGAATCCGATAACGGGGAAATAAGTTGACTTATAGCTATAATTTTATTATAATAAGTATGTATGTCATTAATTATTAAATGAATACTTTTTAAACTTTCGGGAGCTATCTCAGAATTTTCAATATTTCTATGAACTTCACCCAAAATATACTTCCAACTTACAATTTGTGGTTTGAGCTAACAATATTTTTTCATGTGCTGTACGAGACTTTTGTCTCCGTTCAAGCCGATTTTAGTGAGATAGTTTTTAATATCTTTCAATGTATTTGAAATACATAATAAATCTTTTAAAGGCATTACAAGACAACATTATATGTATAACTAGTGTAGTGACTTGTAGGTAACTACATTGCATTACAAATATTATGGGTAACTGAAATAGAACAAAGATATATTTTTTTTCTCCTGATAATTACGCTGTGTGAACCTGGACAAAGTGGCTGGCAACGATGAGGCGTCAGGCGATGTAGCTACGTAGGCTGAGGCTAGAGACTGCTACACTGCAGTGCTGCTATACTGGCTGCATTTTGGGCCGGGCTATTCCCTGGACTCCTTGGGCCGGGCTATTCCCTGGACTCCGTTGGCCGGGCTATTCCCTGGACTCTGCTCGTTCTAAACTGGTACTGCTTCTGTTCGTGAGACAACGCTAAAAGTGCTTGCGTTGAGCTCTCTTCTTAGTGCTCTAATTGCTTTTCTTTGGCATTTCTTGTAAATGAGATGTAAAACTCCAGTAAGCAATATAACCAGCGTTACTATTAGGAGTATTTCGGCGACATTGGAAGATCCAAAGGAGTGGTTGGTGGAAGCCTGAGCTTCGCCATTCGCGTTCTGGGCTATGATAACTTCTTCTTTTGAGTTACTTTTTCCCATATTTTCTTTTTTCTTCTATGAAAATCTTCTAAATTGCATCTTGAATTTTGTTTACTTGTCCTTGAGAATTCTTGACTGGCAAGGTCGATTTTAGTCGCAGGTCGATTTTAGTGGCAGGGTCGCTATATAATGGTGTATATAGGTTATAGTTACATAGAGAGGATAATACAATGATGCTTACTTAGCACTACGTGGCAACATATTTAGCAACGTTATATTAATATGGATCGACCAAGGTAGGTCCTTACTTCCCTACGTGATCGGATCCGCAATACGGAGATCCGTAGGAGAACGAGAGTGACCGACATAGCCGGGTTGCCATGCTGAAGTAGCAATGGGCAGGCCACATCGCTCGACGAACCAACAACCGTTGGGGAAGAAAGGTTCTCGAATGGCGACCGCGTATCGGACGGCGCAGCGTAGGACGGCCCCCCACCAGATGGACCGAGGTCAAAGCCGCGGGGAGCCGTTGGATGCGGTCGGCACAGGACCGCTCGTTGTGACGTTCTTTTGGGGAGGCCTATGTCCAGCAGTGGACGTTGAAAGGTTGATGGATGGATGGACTTTCTCACTTTGCCAAATAGGCCAAATAAGCAAAATACTATGTTGTAGGCACCTATCATTGTAGATTCGCAAGCTATGTCTATACTTACATACAACTTTGCCGTGCGCAATATTATATACGATTTTTTTTAAGTGCGTATGGTGGCAGGCGAGCCATGGCCCATTTGATGGTAAATGGTAACCGTCGCTCATAGACTAAACTATACAGAAGCTTAATTGTCAAGCCGCTGCTCACCATTTGATTTCACAGATATTAAATGTAAGAATAAATAGCAATCTCCTGTTACAACCAAAACACCGATGTGGATCATGGCCGGTTACACGGGATGTGGTGGTACCAACCCGCTCCTGCCCTATAGCAAGTGAGTACTCTCACTTGGTACCTAACCCTACTACCAGTAATGCATTGGGTGACAATTGCTTACTTCCCTTAGCTGACTGCTCTTACGACACCCCTGGGGAATAATGGGGTGGTACACTTGTAGTCTTAGTCCGTCACCACACGGAAGAACGATTAATTATGTTGTCTTGCCGAAGAAGATAAATTTCTTAAACTTAAAGATTGCTATGCGCACGTTTTAGTGAATATTTGATAACTTATCTCTGAACCGGTGTTTGAGTCACGTATTGAAGCAACTCTGTAACATAATCTTTAATTTCCGTTCAAGTTATTTTAGACAATAGTCCGTAGTTAACTTTGTATTGTGAACTGTTAAAACAAGTGTTTATCTATCTATTATACGTTCGTGTTAAAGGTTTAACAATAGCACTTAAGTGGCAGCATTTTACCTTAATAATGTGCTACGCTGATGATCCTCAATGCACGATGATTGACTACGAAAGTGCGCTTTCACACGGAAGGTTGAACCCCCGAACAATTTACACTTCAAGGCGAAATGCCGTAAATACTGCAAAAGGTAATATGCGAAACTATTACATAGTTGGGTATTTCCGATCACGTGATTTATGTTTAATTTTTATCAAATAAACTGACAATCACGACCTTTCATTCATTCGAATAACATAAAAAAATTAACGTAATCTATCCCCAAAATACCATTGTCGCTGGTTTTAAATTATTATTGCACTTCATAAATTTTGAAAAATTAAAACAAAATACACGCCTCATAAATTCATTTTTCACAATAAAATTGATTATAATGTACTGTTGAATTGGGTGGTAATTTAAATTAAATAATTAACTAATAATTTTTTAATTGGTCTTACTAAGTAGTTTTCAATAAATCTAAGTTCAAAAAGTATTAACGTGTTTATCTATGTTTTTTAGCATTTGACATGCTCAGCAACTTTTAAAGTACAAATTATTTTGAATGAGAAAAATAGAACTTTAGTGCGAGCGGGAAACGAATCCGCGCCCCTTCTAATCCGGGGAAGTGCTCTAAGCTACTGAGCTACCGCACCAACATTTCGTTCATCCTAATCTCCCGCTCGCACTAAAGTTCTCTTTTTCCTCATTCACAAATATTTGTACTTTAAAAGTACTAATGTGGTTCTCATGTCTTATATAGATGGCGATAATTTAAAGAAGTACTACTATATTGGTTCAATAAAAGTAGTTCTCACCAAATAAGAAAGAAAGAAAATCATTTATTTTGGTTTCTACAATAACATAATTCAAATCTATTAGATACAGAATAAAAACAAATGAAAAAACAAGAATATAGAAAACCAAAATATGTTTCATCTCAGCATGTAGCAGCACTAATGTACCACAGCGCTGGTTTTCAGAGAATTTCATGATGGAATGAATCTGGAGTCCAAAAAAGAACATAAGATATTATTCATCCCTGAAAATTGGATGTTTCCTGTGGGATAGCTATTTTTGTATAGAGGTAATTAATGTGGTACCTTATTAGATATTGCAACTGCAAACCACATGTATAAACTGAACCATGCCTCTCAAAACAAGCGAGTATAGATTATTTTGTGAATAAGGAAAAAGAGATTTTTTTGCGAGCGGGAATCAAACCCGTGTCTTAACAAAAAAAAATTTGAGGAATTAAACTTACTATATTAGTTTAATGCATGTAAATGCATTCCGATAGATGGCGTTGGTCGTAAAGACAAATGTGATAAGGAGATTGGGATGATCGAAAGATCTGTACGATAGCTGTGGCTTAGAGCACTTCCCCGGATTGGACAAGACGCGGGTTCGATTCCCGCTCGTACAAAAAATCTCTTTTTCCTTATTCACAAATAATTTATACTTTAAAAAGTGGCGGAGCATTTCAAATGCAAAAAAATATAGATCAAAAATGAGCGAGTATACTTCAAGGAATTCTTGATTTTTAAGTTCCCATAGCACTCCTTTCGAGTATTAACAACATCCACTGCGATCGCCAACCCGCCTGCCAAGCGTGGCGATTACGGCACTATCCCCCACTCTTGGGGAGGCCTATGTCCAGCAGTGGACTTTAAAAGGCTGATGGAGGGATGGAAGTTCCCATAAAAAATCGAATGCTTTGATATGGAGTGTATATTTAAAAGTGCCTCGTATAAGCGACTTTTACTTGTTCTGACACGTGAGTTTCATAGCTAGTAGTTTCTCATGTAAATATGCCGATGAATGCTGTACCAACCGCTACAGTGTTTCAAGACCAAACATTAATCTGTCACCAATTTAATAGCTCTCTCTTCAATAAACAAATGTAACATGCAGACTCAGTAATTACACGTAACTATTAACTCTCCCTTCTATAATTATGTTAGTTTAATAAAATAATCAAGTGTAGTCTTCAATTAGTTCTTCCTCGTCATCAATGTTGGATGCCATAGAACGGGATGCACCGATCAACTTTCACTTTTCTAAATGATTATGCGACGTTTGCTGTTTATTTAAACAAGATTGATTATTTGGTTATTATAGGCGCGGTTTGTGCTCGATTGACAAAACAAATTGATGTATCTGATGCGGAAGTGAATACGTAACTAGGCGAAGAATTTAGGTACGGTTTAGGGTTTTTTTTTATTGCTAATGATGGCAGACGAGCCACGACCCACCTGATGGTAGGTGGTAACCGTTGCTCATGGACTCAACTATACTGAGGGTATTGTCAAGCCGCTGCGTACCATTTCATTTCTCAGATAAGAAATGAAAGTATAAACGGCTATCTTCTGCTACAGCCAAAACACACTGACGTGCTTCATGACCGGTCCCACAGGAGACGGTGGTACCAACGCGTTCGGACCCGATAGCAAGTAATTACTTTCACTTGGTACCCAGTCCTACCACCAGTAATGCAATGGGTGATAATTGCTTATTTCCCGTAGTCACCTTGTGCGACACCCGCGGGAAAGGATGGGGTGGTGACACTTGTATTATTAGTCCGTCACCACGCGGATAATGAAATGTATTTTTTATCACTCATACTCTGAAAGTAGGCCTGAAGTTGCCTGAGGAGCGGGTTGAAAGTAATACTTTTCAGCCCTAGGGAGAATTACTTTCAACTGACAGCCGAGTAATTATAAAAAAAAACAGTTCTATTTTCTGTACAGCCAGTCAATTACAGCGCGATGTAAAATTAAAATAACAAAGTTAAGTATTTATTAAAGAATTTGTTTTTTATATGACTTTATTTTAATATAGTTGCAACTATATCTTTAAAATAACGAAGATTTATATTTTTATTTGGCTGAATAGCTGACAGGCCACAGAAAAAAAAAAACAAAACCGGCGGGAAAACGGCGATTCCAAATTCAATTTTTTAAAGACTCCCATTTTTTCTTTAGCTAATTCATGATTTTTATTTTTAGTTTCCTCGTATTCGTAATGTAAAGCACAGTGTTTACCTCGGGATAAAGACTTATTTAGTCCCGAGACGGGATTTGGCGCCCGAGCGTAGCGAGGGCTCCTATAGTTCAAGGGTTGCTTTCATCCCTAGGGTAACAGTGTACTATTGTTACCCAAAAATACGTGTTATATTTCTTCCTTTAGTTCTATTTCAATTCGTAATGATCGTAGGGATGCCCAGTATGCGACCGTAGTTTATGGATTTAGAAATGTTAAGTACTAGTAATTTTTTATTATCGATTTTATTCTCGAGAGACGAGAACATATTTGTGCTGCTGATTACATAGTAACTTCACTTGCAACAAATCATTTTCTTAAGTCCTCCAATCCTTCTCACTCTGACATTCATGGGTCCCCGACAGTCCTTCTACTGAGACGCGTGCCAGTTATGGGTGGTGACATTTTTTTTTATCATATATAACATTTTTTAGTAAGACACCTCAGCATACCTCATCAGAATCCGTCTCGTCTCATCCCCACGGGGGCGAAAAGTAGTCCGCGGAAATGCCTTCGCCTCTTGGAAACAAGCGTATGTCTATGTATGTATCGTAACAGCCGTTTTAAGGTCAGCTGGCTCTCCTTCCATTTAAATATAGGTTAATATTGCTTTCATTATGTACACAGAGATATTTCCTCGTTGCGTATTTGGCTTTCCGTATTAAATAGGTCCCCCAATGATGACATATCGTAATTGTATGTACGACTATTAAAGCGACTAATTAGAATTTATAAAAAAAACATAATATCTCTTTAACATATTTATAAATGACGTCTCTAATATTTTTAAAAATTCAAAATTTATATTGTATGCTGATGACAAAAAGATATATAAAGTTATTAAAACTATCGATGACTGCAAACAGTTACAGAATGATTTGAACAATTTATACATTTACTGTCAACAGAATTTATTATCGCTCAATATAGATAAATGTAACAGCATTTTCTTCTCTCGTAAAAAGTCGAATATTATTTATGACTATACCTAATATCAATGGTCAAATTTTAAATAAAAAATCAGTTGTAAAGGACTTTGGCATACATCTAAACTCCAAATTATTATTTGATAACCACATTAAAGAAACAGTCAACAAGGCGTATCGTATGTTGGGTTTTATTCTCAGAGTAGGTAGAGATTTTAAAAATCCTTCTACTCTTCAACTTTTGTATACGTGTTTTGTTCGGGCCATATTAGAATATGGTTCTGTGGTATGGAACCCTCAATACAAGATTTATATTGAATCTCTTGAATGGGTCCAAAATAAGTTTAATAAACATATAGTTGCACGATCTCGATATAATAATCAACATGAACTACCGCAACTGGTATCACTTGCTGACCGTAGGTTGATAAGGGATCAAATGTTTCTATATAACATCGTTAGAAATCATGTTGATTCAACTTATTTACTGTTAAAAATTGTATTTAAATGTCCCCGCTTAGGTGCTCGTAAGCCTTTAAAATTTCAACAATCTACAGCCCGAACTAATTATGGGTCTAATTCATTCATTCTTAGATCTTCTAATTCTTACAATAAAAAAATTCTATCATATTGATTTATTTCATCTGTCACGTAATAATTATAGAAAAGCACTTCAGGAACTTTAGTCCAAATAGTATTATCGTACCGTATTTATAGGTATATTTTTATTAGTAGAAAATTTTGAAAATATATATTATAAGCTTTTTTCTTTGTTATTTAATATTTAAATAAGTATTGCATGTAAGGTCTTTTTTTTGTTCTTTATTTTAGATAATGTTTTTATCAAAAAAATCTTTGTTTACTCACTTTAAAATGATTTAACTTTATGTGGAAACTTACCTGGAATTTGTATAATTATTATTTAAGCTATGTTTGTAAAAGCTCTGTTTGTTTCCCAAATAAAATAAAGTAATTAAAAATGTCATATACGCTTCCCATCTGGTTAAACATCGAGTTTGAAATGAAAATTTTCCAGGACGGTCAACATTTAGGAATAGATAATACATAACATACATTGTAATATTAAGTTAGCCGTGTAGTAGGCAACTTAAGTGCATATTTCATCATATTTATCGCTCCACAAAGTATATTTATTATTTGTACAGATGCTAATAACTGAAAAACATGCGTATAGTAATAGAAAACGTTCAGATTACAATAGGATAGACATTATGTCTAGCTTCTGCTCTAATGCACTGAGCTACCGCACCACCTCGGCCATACCCAATCTCCTCGTCACATTTGTCTTAACGAGCAACGCCACCTATCGGAACGCATTTACATGCATTAATCCAATATACATATAAGTTTAATTTTGCAAATAAAATTCATACTATTTGATGGCGTGATTTTTTAAATATTTTGATCTTATATTTTTAGCGATACCCGCTCGTGCTAAAATTCTCTTTTTCCTCATTCACAAATAATAATTTGTACTTTAAACTTGATTAGAGATAAAAACTGGTTGGTATACATGTTAAACCAGAGATACTATCAAAGAACTGGCTTTGTCCTGCGAGCAGAGGCTAGTTTTAAAATCAATTGAGAACAATCGAAAAGTCGGGTCATTTATCGGAATAAAAAGGAGGTATATGTATATTAATCCAAGTTATAAACTATCTGTTTGCTAAATCCCGTTCAAACCCGTTGACCCGTTGAGTATCATTTTGTTGAGTGCAGAAAGTATACCGATCTTAGGGTAAAAATATTAGAAAATAGTTTTTATGGAACTCAATGCTGTGCTTGCCATCCGCTTCGCGAGAAGCAAAAAAAATGTATAGGTACTTTTAGTCAGATATGTAAGAAAAGGCGATCTTATCTTATCTTCTTGCTTAATGGCTCTTGTTGTGGCAGTGTGAGCACAATTTCGCCAATATCGAGTATTAATTTAAGGTAGACCGTCAAACGAAGGCAATTTGTTCGGTGAAAGATAAATATATGGTGAAAAATGAGTCCAAGGATTACCATGAGATACACTGAAACAAAAAATACAACTCTAACTAGGTACATGATATACAACTACTTACAGGAATACAATATTTACAAAACTAAAACTATTTCTTTTTTTTTTAACTAAATACCTCTATGCATACATACATACATTTACAATTTAATCTTATTAACTTTTATGAATTTATAAAGTGTATTAATAAATGGAGTAAATACAAGAGACAAAAGAAGTTTAAAAGATGTAGGACGAGAGACTTCAGTTGGTAAAATATTATATAAAGAACAGTTTAATTTAGGGCAGCAAAAAAATATATGCTTTATATTTCCTTGAGCCAGACCACATTCGCAAATGGAATCTAATCTCTAATCCTAAGTTTAGCAAGGAATACCGGAGTGCAAGAATGGTCTAAACGTAACCGACAGATGGTAGAGGTGGTAGCCTTATCAGCCGAAAAGGCGATATTTCCATGCACATTATGACAATCAATTGACAGTCTCTGTATCAACCCATAAGGCCGTCTACTGCTATCAAAGCCTCGTTCAAAATAAAGAAAAAAGAAATGTTCGCATTGCGTTTACGAATTATTTACGTTTACAAAAGTAGTAATTTTATTTGACAGCTCAGTGTCACTCAGTGTTATTCATTTGTCACATAGTCCTTGGAATCAGCTGACGGGTACTGGCGAGGTGCCAACTGTAACATCCACAGCGGTCATGTACATCGAGGTATGTTCACTGAAACGTATCATTTACACGTATTGAACCAGAGTAGGTATTGTTATTAAGTGCGCGTATATAGCTTGTTACATCTTTCGACAGTCGTTTTTTCTTTTATTTTAAATAATCTTCATTGTTCATTCGCACAGTATAATATACCGATCTCCTTGCAGTGGTTTTGATTCCCATACCAGACAATTCTTTATATGATTCACAAATGATTCTACCGAATCTAGGTGTATTATATATCTTTTATTGGCATGTTTGTTAAGTACCTAGCCCTTAATACAGATTCCTTAGTGTTGGGTGGTCTTAAAAAAATGTTTTCATTTTAAACAGCTGCTAAGCATCTCAATGTTAGCTATAAGTAATGCTATGTCCATGAGTGAATACTACCACTTACCATCAGGTGGACTATAGGTCGTTCGCTGCCGTTAGCAATAAAGAAATTGTAATGGAAAACATCGTATTCGTAACATATGACAACAATTTTTTTACCCTAAACCCACCACCGCTCTCCTCGGTTAATTCCGGAGGTACCTACTAGTAGGCATGAGGGTTGCCCGTACTTTATTTTAAAGAATTATACGTTATTTATGGTAATTGTACTCTATACTTTATGAGACCAATAAAGTACGCGAAAACACTTTATTTAGCATGATTGCCCAAAACAGAACGATAGACTTACTGGGGTCGGTGACGGTAGCGATTGTTGCCGAATAGCTTCCCTCTGGTCGCCTCGTTAATGCGCATTTTTAAATGCAACCTAACCTTTATTAAACATCGTCATTTTGTCAATGTCACTGTCAAAACTTTCTTGTTTGTTTTGTGATACTCTATGTTGTGCAAGGAGGATTACTTAAGTTTTATTTACAGTTTTGTAGTTCCATATTAACGTTAATTTAATAAAGCTGTAAAATGTTTAGAAGGCAATTGGATAACAGTTTTATATGTTTATGAGATTATGCATAATCTTAATATTGGATTAGCACAAAGAAAACCAGATCTCTTCTTTGGCAATATGTAACAGTCACGAGCAAACGTGATTCGATTTTTCACGATTTGATTCCGATTTCACATTTTCGCACTTTGTGTAAATTTATATGGTTAAACATGTCATGCATATGCTTTAAAATATGTAAATAGGTATATCAAAACTGTTAAAAAATTGCTAAAAGTTATGCAATTATTTATTACGTACTTTATTTTGACACTATGTACTTTTTGTTTCTACTTTTAATAACCAGTGTACTTTATTTTCACAAAAAAAGGTGGCAACCCCATGACTACGTTTGTAAAGGACAGTGACTGCCTCTAAATATGCTGCGAACAGCTGCGTCATGTAGGCAGACCAAAATAGGGGCCAGGGAGTCGTATTTTATAGTTCTCGCAAAGAATTTGTTTATATCTACAATCTTTATTACAGTTGGAATTTAGGTGGAGGTTAGGTCACTGCCATCAAAATAATACAAGTCAGCATAAGTGAGTGCATCTATAGGCCAAACCAACGCTAAACATCAGGTCGTATGCTTGTTTAAAAAATCTCGAGAACTCACGTGTGTGTACGAGGTCGCCACCTTGGACTGGGAATCGAACACGATGTCTCTGTCTTTGCAGCCTTAGCAGGCTATCACTACATCGTACGTTAAACCAATTCAATTCTCTAGAAAATTAGTTCCGACTTAAAATCACCAAGCTTTATAAGCCACCCGCCGCGTTATATTGGCATAGGATTTCAATCATTCCTAAGTACTTTTTATGGACAATTTTCTTGAGATTATACACAGAAATCTTTACTTATTGCTGCTTAATTGTGATCATAAAACGTCCTAATGCTTTCTCGTGGGCGTTAACCATGTCTCTAGAGGTTATAATAGCAAGCAGAATGGTAATGTCTACCCGTAAAATTAAATTCATGAACTGGACACCAGGCAGACATGAAATCGAATAATATAATACAAATTAGATAGTAACATAGGTTTAAGTACCCTGCATTAGACGGCACTCGCCGTCTAATGCAGGGTACACTCGTACCGTGTACATGTATGGTTTGTCGTGATATTCAAAGTAAAGGTACAAATTCTGCAGCGTGGCTACTTTAAAACTGCGTCTTTCTTCGTCATTGGGCTATCTATTGTATATTTTTTGATGTGAACCATCTAATGCGGAGGGAGGATAAACCCGTGGCGACGCGTTGTCAAGCTAATTTATTTAATTGTTTTCATCTGTTGACAAAAGCATGTAACTAGGAAGCATAACGTCAATCAATAAACCAATAAAAGTTTTAGTTCATCTATGGATAGCGAGAAGGCGCTTACCAAGAATTATATAAGATAAGATAATTTTTAAGACTCAAACAATATACTTACCGCAATAGGTACTTGATGTTTTAAGTATTAAACTTAAAACATCAATTACCTGTGTGGATTTTGATGTTAGTCGGCATATAATATTATTTAGCATCCATTTCTTGGCTTCTTATTTTACTCAAGCTTTTCATATAAGTATTTACATTACTATTATTATTCAACAAGAAGGTTTTAGAGGTTATCTCGTATTTATTTATACCCAAGAGTTTATCTTACGCGTGGCATCGGTTCATACACTAATACAATTTAAATCACAATCTTCAAGCACAGATAGTATACTGTTTTACACGACGTTTAATACTTATTTGAAATAGGTCATACTTGTTGTAATTTAAGAGGAGAGGACAAGTATTGATATAAACACGGAACACAATACAATGTACATAGGCCGAACTATTATGTTTCCGGAACTGGCCACTTACATACGAGTAAACGATATTTAAAAAGTGAAAAAACATTTTAAAATATAACTTTTTAACTGTCGAATACAATACATCTGACACACTTCTTTTTAAAAATTGGTAGCCAGTTAAGCGGTCATCGATTTTCATCACGCGTTCGAAGATTATGAAAAACATTTTTCCGAGGTCACCACGGGGTTTTGGCATAAATATTTTCAAAATTCGTTTATTCGTAGGAAAAGTGCATTTACGCTAACGGTGAACATTTTAAAAAACAATAAAATCATTTTTGAGCTTTCATAGTAATGTTTTATTTTCTTATTCATTCCGGAAATTTAGTGTGCTCCACGTAGTACACACCTGAATACCCTGTGTCCGTGTGGTGATCATGAGCGACGATTACCACTTACCATCAGGTGGACTGTGGCTAGTCTGCCACCATATGCAATATAAAAAATACATTTTTGGGAGGCTTAGCATCTGGGAGGGTATTCCAGTAGATGCAGGTTGAAGTCCTGCTCGTGCCTTATTCTCGCTTTCACATTATCGCACTTTATGTTAATTTATATGGCTAGCGCATGTCAAATGCTTAAAAAAATAAAAATATCAGCTGCGCTGGTGATTGCCCCATCATTTTTTTAATGCTCTAGAATTAGATACTGGTGAAAATTAGGAAGAATGCTATCTAATTATTGGAAGTGTCTTAGATGTTAACTTCATGTCTACGATTTTAAAGTCCTTTATTGTAACGCAAAAGTCATTCAATCAGACGACTGGGTCCAGCCCGCTGCTGAACATAATATACCTCTGCCAAATTGCGTCACAACACCCTGTCCGAATTATTTTGATGTAGATAAAGTAACACAATGATATTGCGGTTTTATTATTTTCACACAAGTTAAAGTGTTAATTTCATTATCACACACCGACGCAATTCAGGCGTATAGCCAAAGAAATAGGTGCCAGAATCGCATGCATGAACGACAAATTATTAATTGTATTTATTGTGAACCGCGAAGAGCTCAAGATGAACACTATAATTTACTCGGTATATACTCTATAAACTGGATACATCTAAAAACCGCCTTAAAACTACCATATATAGAATTTTAAGGTCCACGCACGTGTTGATAGCATTTGATAAAGTGGATAAAATACTAAGCCATAGAGCATTACTTGTTAACGATCAGATGTTGCAGTAAAAAACCCAAATACGCAAGATAAGAGCGTATTTGTAATTAAGTGGTATTCAAAACATTCAACAGGCGTGATGCTATGTTCAAAACATTACGTATACTGTCTTAACTATATCATATACACCAGCATTTTTTATTTAAGTCTTTTACTGTGTCACTGTTGGGAACGGGTCTCCTCTCATAGTGAGAGGAATTTAGGCCATCACGCTGGCCCAGTGTGGGTTGGTAGACTCTACAAGCCGTCGAAAAAATGTCTCGGGAATGCAGGTTTCCTCACGATGTTTTTGTTATATTTATCCTGGTTATATTTTCAATGTAATCTTGTTATTTTTATGAAACTTAGTATAGAAATACAATGTAGTTATTCAGTAAATAGATTATATAACGGGCATATTGTTAGGCCAAAGCCTAGTTCACAGATTAGAAAATCTGCACGTCAACGAGGTAATTTCTTCTGGAATTGTCTTACAATTGCCGCTTCTTTCTCAATAATTCAATAAATTTAGAAAATCCAAAAATGCCCACTCCCATAATTTCATTTTTCAGAATAAAATTGATTAATTACGTGTAAATGTGAGCAAAAACAAAATGTTGGTTTTTGAAAGAGAAGAAGCCAGAACAGATGTTAGAGTAGCAATAGGAAATGGTGTGCTAGAACAAGGGGATGAATTTGTATATCTTGGATGTGGATTCAGTCGGGATGGAAGGTACACCACTGATGTAGAAAGAAGAGTGAATGCGGGAAATAGAGTGAACGGAGCATTGGGACAACTTCTCGGCAGTCATCACCTCAGCCAGAGGGCACGTGTCGCAATACACAACGCAGTTCTTGTCCCAACGTTATTGTATGGAAGCGAGAGTTGGGTATGCAAAAAGGAGCATGAGAGTAAAATCAATGCGGTCGAAATGCAATCTCTGCGGAGAATCTGTGGAGTGAAGCTGACTGACTGCATTCGTAACAATGACGTAAGAGAGCGAGTAGGTATGAAAGAGAGTATTGGTGTAAAGATGCGAAAGGGAATGCTCCGATGGTTCGGACATGTGGAAAGAATGTCGGACGAGCGACTGGTTAAGAAGATATACAATACGAAAGTGGAAGGATGTAGGTACAGGGGGAGACCGAGACTCACCTACCTAGGCCAAATCGGTCATGTATTGAAGGAAGGTGGAGTCAGGAGTCTCCGAAACCGGCGAGCGTGTATGAAGAAAGTTATGAATGTTGAGGAAGCGAGAGATGTATGCAAGAATTGAGCCTCTTGGCACTCTGTTCTCTCTGCCTACCCTGCAAGGGAAATGGCGTGATGATAACTAAGTAATTTGATCACTTGTAAAAGTGTATATAATATAAGTATGTAGATACACTCGTTCTCACCAAAATAGCCAAAGCTCTTGTACTGTCTCAAGATCTTTCAAGGTGTCACTACTGTTGAAATCGGTGGTAATTTAAATTGAATAAGTAACTAATAATGTATTGGTCTTACTCAAGTAGTTTTCAATAAATCACATAAATAGCGCTAATTGTCCGTGTGGTGACGGACTAAGAATACAATTGTCACCACCCCATTCTTTCCCACGGGTGTCGTATGAGGCGATTAAGGGAAGTAAGCAATTATCATCCATTGCATGACCGGTGGTAGGGCTGGGTACCAAGTGGGAGTACTCACTTGGTATCGGGCCCGAGCGGGTTGGTACCACCATCTCCCGTGTGACCGGCCATGAAGCACATCGTTGCGTTTTGGTTGTAGCAGGATCCGTTTATTCTTTCATTTCATATCTGTGAAATGAAATGGTGAGCAGCGGCTTGACAATAATCTCGGTATAGTTGAGTCCATGAGCGACGGTTACCATTTACCATCAGTTGGGCCGTGGGTCGTCTGCCACTACATGCAATAAAAAAAATTTAAAAATAATTTCAAAAAGTACTAATGTGGTTCTCATGTCTAATATAGATGGCGCTAATTTTAAGAAGTACTAACTATATTAGGCCGTGTGTTGCCGGCTTTAGAATTGTCCCACCCCTCTCTACCCACGGGCATCGTAAGAGCCGACTGAGGGAATACCGGGGCAGTGGGCAGCAGCAGTCCCTCGAGTATTAACAACATCCACTGCGATCGCCAACCCGCATGCCAAGCGTGGCGATTACGGCATTATCCCTCATGATGGGACCGTTCAATGTGGCGTTCTCTTGGGGAGGCCTATGTCCAGCAGTGGACGTTGAAAGGCTGATGGATGGAAGGATGGACTAACTATATTGGTTCTATAGAAGTAGTTCTCACTAAATAAGGTAGATAGCGCTGGTTTTCAAAAATATTTAGGTATTTTTATATATATTTTTAGCATTTGACATGCTTAGCACTATACATTAAACACAAGTGAAAAATGTGAAATCGATAATAACATCCTGCTCGTGACTGTTATTTTCGATTTCACATTTTTCACTTTGTGTTTAATGGCATCAAAAATATCATAAGTGTTAAAAATTGTGTTTTTTCTTGATATGTGTGTCTATATATTATTTTACAAGTGCAATATATGATAAATAGAAAAATCTCAATTTGAAAAGTCAGTTGCGTGTAGTGACAGTAGTACCATTTTTTATTTTTTTTTTATTTTAGGTGGGCAAAAATGTCCTACCGCACACCCCGCTGCCCGGGGAGACAACGGGGTGAATGGGGCTCTCACCCACTAAAAACCCACCGTGCGCCTCCACCCGCCCTTGCTACGGCGGATCACGGGTACCGCGTCGTTACGACCGCGATCCGCAGGCGGCTGCCCCTTCGGGCACCCTCTCTTGAGCGACGCCTCGCGCACTTTGGCGCCGCACCTTCGCGGTAGGCTTCCGCGGACGGCAGGGTACTCCCCGACCCCACCGCCCGCAGCCTCGGCTAGGGCGGCATCAGGCGCAAGTAAGCGCGCGCACGCCGCCCCTCGCAAAGTGACAGTAGTACCCACCTCAACATTTCGCTTATGAGGCGTGCAATAAACTTAATAAAAATAATTGTGTTTTGATTATGAACTATAAATTTAATCGCGTTTAATTGAACGCGATAATAATTATGTTCAATATTCATGTAATTACCAAAGAACGATTAATTTACGATTATATTGCCCCTAGATAGCTTTATGTCGCTTCTTGCTATTAATTTGTGTTTTCTCTAAGTTTGCCACTGATGGGCATTGACTAAAGGGCAATTAGTCTGCAATGATGTGGGGGTCAGATATATTTAATGATATTTAGAGACTCTCTTGTGTCATGTTTTACTGAAGATTCTTAAATTTAAGGCGATACATGCCATCAAGAGATACATGTATCAGTAGAATTCAGATGATGGCAACGTAAATAAGTGCCTAAGTATCTATTTCACAAATATTACTGTTGATTATTTTTACCTATCACCTAAAATTTAGAAAACTGATGAAAAATACTTACCATATCCACCTGCATACCGAAAGCCATTTGTAATTACAGATTATCCGATTTATAAATATTGTTAGGTCCCTATTACAAGCAGACACGTTATCTATAAAAATAAATAACATTGAAGTATGTGTTTGTAATGTCTAAATATTTTTTTTTTTTAAAATGCATATTGTATAAGTTTAAATTAGGTTATGTATAACAAAATACACATTTAAAAAAAAAATTCTTGTTCTTTTGTCTGTTTGTCTCAGAATCGGCTTGATCGATTTGAACGGGACTTTATCCGACAGATAACAGACGTTTTACAGAGTAACATAGGCCACTATTATTTTGTAAAATAAATTAGGCTTCCGTACAACAAAGAAGATAACTAAATTCCACGCGGACGAAGTTGCAGGGGATAGCAGCTAGTTTACATATATTATGTTGACACGATAAAAATAAACTTATTATGATTGATATGTTATATCAGTAATGAAATGCCTCACACTGTTAAAAATATAGAATTATCAAATACTTTTAAAGTATGTACAAATTATTTGCGAATGAGGAAAAAGAGAACTTTAGTGCGAGCGGGAATCGTAAAGACAAATGTGATGAGGAGATTGGGTATGGCCGAAAGGTCGCTCAGTGGGTTAGAGCATTTCCCCGGATTGGAAGGGATGCAGGTTCGATTCCCGCTCGCACTAAAGTTCTCTTTTTCCTTATTCACAAATAATTTATACTTTAAAAATAGCTGAGCATATCAAGTACTAAAATATAGATCAAAATGAACAAATACTATGAGCAATATGTATGTTGTCTATACTATTATAAAGCTTTAATAGAGCTGTGTCTGTACATTTAAGATATTTGAGAAAAAATGACTGTATGTAGGCTATATAGACACGTGTCTGAACACAAAACATTTTTTTTTAGGTTTTTTGTTTGTCTGTTTGTTTGTCTCTTTATTTGTTCGCGCATCACGCAAAAACTACTGAACGGATTTTGATGCAACTTTTTTATTTGATAGATCTCGATTAGACTTAAAAACTAGTATACCTACATTTTATTCCGCTAATAGTAGCGGAATAAAATGTAGGTATACTAGTATAGATCGGAAACATTTTTTTAAGGCCGGTAAAATGTTCCTAACCGCACATCCTGGCGTTCGGGGCAACGAACAGGCTAGTGTGGGGCCTTCACCCACTAAAGAAACCCGCCGTGTGCCGTCTCTCCGCCTTTATTGGCGGGTCACTGGAACTATGTTACATTCCTTCGGTGGTCCGCCGGCGGCTAACCCTTTCGGGTACCCTCTACTGAGAGACGCATCCGCAGAGGAGCGTCGCACCTTCGCCGGAGGCCTTGCGGGTGGCGGACGTTCCCCGGTCCATCCAACCGCAGCCTCAGCTAGGGTGGCTTGAGGCGCAAGTACCTGCGCCTGCGCCGCCCTGGTCGCTGGCGGTGTTTTGGGTCAGCGGAAGAATCCTCCTCCCTAGCCCTCTCCGCCGCTTCCTTCCGCGAGATAACCTCCTTGCAGAAGGCAGCGACCGCGGCCCAATTCCTGTCGCTGCCAAGCATCGCTCTGACGACGCTTAGCAGCGAGAGGTCGCCCCCTATTTCCGCGACGAGTTCACGGCGCTGCTCGGCCCAAGCCGGGCACGACTCGAGCGTGTGCCGCACCGTGTCCTCGTCGCAGCCGCAGTGGTGACAGCCCGGAGTCACCTCCCTCCTTGCGACTATGTGCAGATATCTGCCGAAGCAAACGTGCCCCGACAGCACCTGCACCAGTCGGAAGGTAAGGACTCCGTGCCGTTGCCCCGTCCACTCCTCCAGCTCTGGCTGGAGCGCCCCTACGGTCCAAAGACCGGCCCGGGGCGCCTCCAACCGCGCCCTCCATCTGGCCATGGCAGCTCGGCGGGCGTCGCCCTGCCACCTGGCCACCTCCCTGGGTAGGGGGCGTCCGCCCCCCTCCCGCTTTTGCGACGCCTGCCGATACACCTCAGCGAGCACCTACGCCTCCAAGTCCAACGGGGGGATTCCGGCCAACGCGCAGGTCGCCTCCGTTGACACCGTGCGGTATCTACGTATGACCCTGGACGCGACGACTCTCTGTGGCCTCCTCAGAAGAGCCCTGTTCAGTGCGTCCAGGGACTCCGCCCACACGGGTGCGCCTTACAGCGCCACCGACCGGACCACCCCCGCGTAAAGCCATCGGCACGCATTGTTGGGTCCGCCCATATTCGGCATGAGCCGTGCAAGGGCGGACGCTGCACCGACGAGCCTCGGGGACAGTTGACGGAAGTGCTCGTGAAAGCGCCACCGCCCGTCCAGCACCAGGCCCAGATACTTAATCTGGGCCTGCACCTCAATTTGGACCCCGTCCACAGTGATCGAGGCGCTAGCAGGTGGCCTCCGACTTGTCCAGGGCTACCCTAAGAAAACGCCGCTTCCTCGAAGTTTGCACCCCGGGCCACGACCAGTGTGTCATCCGCATAGCTGATGACCGCAAGCCCGGGGGGGGAGCCGACAGCGTAGCACCCAGTCGTAACCGATGTCCCACAGGAGCGGCCCTAGAACCGAACCCTGCGGGACACCGCACGACATGGGTCTAATTCAAATTCAAATTCAAATTCAAAAATATCTTTATTTCATAGGCCTATTAAGTAGCACTTAAAATCGTCAATAATACACAAATAATTAAAATAATTAGCACGAGCGCCTGAGGCGAGTGCAACCGCAATAACAAAGTGGCGATTGCAATCGCCACAAGTGGCCGGATTCCGTAGTAAAGCCTTTCATGAGAAGAACCCGGCAAGAAACTCATGGGCCACTTTTTTAAATTGCAAATTTATTACAATTTAATATAATCTTTATAACTAAAATTACATTATTTCTTATAAAACAATTTTGAATATTAATAAATGAGGAGCAGCTCAAGCCCATTTAGTTTTATCCTCAAGATAATCCGAAACAGTGTAATAACCTTGATTACAAAGTCTAATTTTTATGGCTTTCTTAAACTTATTTAGTGGCATGTTTCGGACATTTTCAGGAATTTTATTGTAGAAGCATATACATTGCCCCATGATAGATCTACTGATTCTGTGGAGACGAGTACTGTGAGCAACAAGATTGCCTTTGTTCCTTGTATTAATGTGATGAACGTCGCTATACTTATCAAAGCTTCTGATGTTTTTCTTGACATACAACAGATTTTCATATATAAATTGAGACACGACAGTTAGAATATTTATTTCTTTAAATTTCTGTCTAAGGGAAACTCTCGGGCCCAGATTATAGATTGCACGAACGGCCCTTTTCTGAAGGACAAATATAGAATTTAAATCGGCGGAGCATCCCCATAGCAGTATGCCATAGGATATAATACTATGAAAGTAACTGAAATAAACTATTCTAGCCGTTTCAACATCAGTCAATAATCGAATTTTTTTTACCGCATATGTCGCTGAGCTAAGCCTACCTGACAATTTTTTAATATGGGGGCCCCATTGGAGTTTGTTATCTATAGTGATACCTAGGAAAACCGTGGACACCACAAGGTCCAGTTCGACGCCATTCAATTGTACATTGGTTTCTACATGCCTTACATTGGGTGTAGTAAATTTTATACATTTAGTTTTATTTTCACTTAAAACTAGGTTATTAGTATTGAACCAATGAACAACTTTAGATAGTGTGTTGTTCACATCGTCATAATTAAGTTGTTGCCTTCTTATTTTAAATAATAAAGATGTATCATCTGCGAACAACACAATATTTCGATTATCTCCTACGTAGTATGGTAGGTCATTAATATAGACTAAGAACATAAATGGCCCCAACATGGACCCCTGCGGCACACCCATTGTCATGACAGACCCATGTGATAACGTGCCATTAACATCGACCCTTTGAATTCTATTGCTCAAATAAGAAGTCAAAAGCTCGAGCGCCCTGTTCCTGATTCCGTAATGGTACAACTTTTTAATGAGGGTTTCATGATGTACACAGTCAAACGCCTTAGACAAATCGCAAAATACGCCTAACGCATCGTGCGAATCTTCCCAAGCTTTAAATATGGTTTTTAACAATTCTAGACCTGCATCAGTAGTAGAGCGATTCTTTGTGAAGCCGAACTGGTTTTTATGAAAAAATTTATGATTGTCAAAATGATCAACCATTTGTTTGAGAATAAGCTTCTCAAATACTTTACTTAGTGTCGGTAGTACAGAAATTGGACGAAAACTATTAAGGTCTGAGGTACTGCCAGACTTAAACAAAGGAATCACTCTACTAAACTTCATAAGGTCGGGGAATACACCATTAACAAAACAACCGTTAAACACAGATGTCAATTGGGGAGCAATAATATGAATAATTGAGTTAACTAACTTAACAGACATACCCCATAAATCCGCAGTTTTTTTTAATATTAAGACTTTTAAAAGAATCTATAACACTGTTTACATTGACATCCGAGAATTTAAAGGAAGTATTACATATCGGAACACATTGCCTAAGGAGCGATTCGGCTGCAGTAGGAGACAACGTCAGATGTTTTGTTGTTAAAACAGGAATATTAGTAAAATAATTTTCAAATGCCGTTGCCACTTCTCGATTCGTTCTTACATTTTTTCATCTATTTTCAAGTTAAAGTTCCTCTTGCGCACTGTTTCTCTACCAGTTTCACTGTTTATCACCTTCCAAGTCATTTTAATAATATCGCCGGATTTTTTAATTTTATTTTTCATATATAGTGATTTAGCACAGGAACAGGCTCGTTTAAATGTTTTGGAATAGTTTTTTACATATTCCAAAAATATTGGGTAGTGATTATAGGTTTTTTCATTATAAAGTTCATATAACCTTAGTCTACTTTTATAAACACCACAGGTAGCCCATTCACTAAAGCCCGCGCGAGCGCCAATAGTTACAGTTTTAGGTTTAAAATTCTTGCTGAATTCATTACTTATCAACTGGAATAGAGCAGTATATAAATCGTTAGGGTTGTCATGAAAAGGCAACCGTGGTACTTTTTCAGATAGATTACATTTAAAAAGCTCTAAGCGGCTAGAGTTCATTGGAACAAAGGTAACTTTATCTTTATGGACCCTACTAGTTCCAGGAAATACCACAAGTTGTCCACAGTGATCAGATTCCAGTTTATTTATGATAGATTTATTAATTGGTTTTGCATTTGTAAATATATTATCTATACAAGTTGCGCTCAAAGAAGTAATCCTAGTAGGTTCCAGAAAAACATTGTACATGTTATAAGATTTCATTATAGTGATAAATTTTTGAGTAATAGTACTATTTTCAAGTAAATTTATATTAAAATCTCCACAGATCACAATTGTTTTATTTGAACAGGAGGTTTTAAATAAAATATCCTCTAAGTGTCTCTCAAAATTATCATATGGTGAACATGGGGGTCTATAAACACAAGCGACAATGAACTGCTCAGACTCAATACAAGCAATTTCAATAACCCGTTCAACAGAGAGGCTCATAATATCATTACGTTCTTTATATTTAATTTTATTATCTATAATAATTAGGGCACCACCCCGTATACTAATGTCTCTGTTGAATGAGCAAGCAACCTGGTGATTGAGAAAATTGAAAATGAATTGATTGTTTTTGAGCCAATGTTCTGTAATACAAAGAATATCTAATTCACAATCATTAATAAATAATTCAATTTCCAATTCTTTACCAAGCATACCTTGAATATTTTGATGTACCAGGTTGATAGGCTTTAATTTATTATTATTACACAATATACTATTACTAGAGCAAGAGGATGTCTCTTTTGTCTTTATTAGATTATAATTGGTTGATAAACTATTTTTAAAGCAAGAGGATATCTCTATTGTCTCATATTGTAATTTAAATTAGTACATGAAATGTCATTATTTTTATTACTATAAATGTCATCATTTAAATTACAAATGTCAACATCAGATTGCTCAATAAAAGCAAAGTTGTTAGCCAAGTTCTTGGCTTGTTCTGGTCTCCTCACAACGTCCCCTATGCGGCTCTCATAGAAGACGCTGCGGCCCTCAAGATAGTCCGCCACTAGCCGCCTCAGGTATGCAGGCACCCCGTGATACCGGAGCGCTTCCCCGATGCAGCTGAATGGCAGACTGTTGAATGCGTTGGCGATGTCAAGCGACACCGCCAACAGCACTCCACCGCCGGCGACGACCGCCGCGGCCGCGGCCCTCAGGCGCATAATCGCGCCGACCGTTGAACGACCAGCTCGAAAACCAAACTGGGCGTCCGACAAGTCAGGTCCGATGGCGCGCAGGTGCTGGACGATGCGGGCAGCGAGGATTCTCTTCAGTTACCCACCTCGTAATAATACATATATTACTTTTTTTTGTAAATACATACATATAATTGATAGAAAACACCCAAATAACGGTTCACATTTTTTAAGTAGGAAAAAATAAAGTATTTGGGATAAAAAAAAATTATTTAAAAAAAATATCATTTATTTATTATCTTGAAAACATACTTTTGCGTGCTTCTACAAAAGCACACGCTAACAGTTAATTTAATGTCCTTGAAGTTTTGGAAGCTATCTTTACGATCGCAATTAAAAATTTTAATAAATATCAAAATTGAAATGATTAGATTTAAATTAAAACGAATTCTTCAAATGAAAACAAAGTAAATAAACAAGATAATATATTTAAATGGTGTATGCGTTAGCTTAAGAGTACCGATAATAGTTCAGTAATTATTCATATACTCGTGTTTCATTCTACACATCACAGTAAAAATTGGAAATAGATAGAGACTTAAATTTCATTATTTGTAATTTCCGCGTAATCCATCGACATTGTGTTAGGCAGTTTTTAACCTTTGATACACATATTTTTATAGTTTTGTTTTAGTTTATCCTTAAAAATATTCTCTCAAAATTTAAGTATATTTTACCTATTGTTCACTCAATAATTACCTGTTTGTTATATATATGGATATATTTTTTAAGATTATACATACATTTAATAGCTGTTTATTGTGCATGCGGTGTTAGCTAGTAAGTGGTTGTTACACTTATATATGTTTTAGTATATAAGCTTTTATAATTGTAGAGTTTAAATAACCGTTGGTTAACCAAATAAAATAAATAAATAAAATATTCTACTAAACTAGTCCCTCTAGTGGTAGAGCCTTGCTTATCCCACTATGAACCCATTCATTGCTGCAAGCTGGATTGGGGAAGAACCACCTTCTCACAAAAGATCAGCGTGAAACAACGGTAAGTACTCCTACCGTTGTATTTCGTATGGTGAGCGAGAGCGCCGGAGGCCCAAGCCCCCTCCCTATCCTCTCCTTATTATTCTTCTTATCCCAACTCCTATATCCCTTTCCTTGGAGATGACGACGGGAGAGTGATGTCTGGTGTTGCTAGCGTTTATAGGCTACGGTAACCGCTTACTGTCAGGTGTGCCGTACGTTTGTTTGCTACCCACGTAGTATAAAAAAGAAACTAGTAATTAGAGCGGCAAATAAGCAAATAACCTGCCTAGCATAAGTGCGCAAAATAAGTATAAATCAATCGATATTCCTAAACAACGCTAATGTCAATTGCTTATGAGATGAGAATATGTTTTGCGTCATCAACACCAGATTGCTTTCAACTGTCTCCACAACAAAAGAAAATCGCATATTTAATGCACGTTCTCAATAAATGTATCACCAGATATGAGTCAGTGCGCCTGAAAGATTCACGCATAGTCACGCTGCTAACAGTTGCTCATCTGTATTTGAAAATAAGGGTACGTTATCCATTGCGCTCAGAGTATGCAGTTGAGAAATTTCCTATAATACATAAAAATATGTTTGTATGTATGTTCCCTAAGGACTCTAAAACGGCTGGACTGCTTTTGATGGAACTTTCAGTCAATCTTCATATTAACCCAGTGGGTGGGCTGTGAAGTTTGGTAGCGATTGAATAAACAGTTGATTTTTTTATGATTGGCAATTTTGTGTCATATTTTTATAGAGTTAATCAAGATGTCGTAGAGTGACGTATTTTTTTCTGAAGTCATCGCGGGTGAAGTCGCTGGAAGGATCTAGTTCCCCCATAATCCTTCAGTTAATCGCGGTATAAACTGCTATGATATAGTTTATTAGTTTAGTTTTGTTTCATACTAGAAAGGTGGTACATACAAGGGTTGTAATCAAGTAAATACTAGCAACACTAAGGTTAGCACTTGCGCGCTGCCTACCATAAGTAAAGTGCAATAGGTGGTGAGAAAGCTGAAAATCGATTCATATTGGAATCAGAATACCTCAACAGTCTACCACCACAATTTATATTCCGAATCTTATTTGATGACAGTAATTAGTATGATATAAAGAGTCGTAAATGATTACTGCCCGATTATGTTACAAAAAATCTCTTTTTCCTTATTCTCAAATAATTTGTACTTAAAAAGTGGCGGAGCATGTCAAATGCTAAAAAATATAGATCAAAAATGTTTAAAAAATCGCGCAATCAAATAGTATGAATTTTAATTGCAAAATTAAACTTACTATATCGGTTTAATGCATGTAAATGCTTCCTATAGATGGCGCTGGTCGTAAAGACAAATGTAATAAGGAGATTGGGATGGTCGAAAGACCTGTACTATATCTCAGTGGCTTAGAGCACTTCCCCGGATTGGAAAAGACGCGGGTTCGATTCCCGCTAGTACAAAAAATCTCTTTTTCCTTATTCTCAAATAATTTGTACTTAAAAAGTGGCGGAGCATGTCAAATGCTAAAAAATATAGATCAAAAATGTTTAAAAAATCGCGCCATCAAATAGTATGAATTTTAATTGCAAAATTAAACTTACTATATCGGTTTAATGCATGTAAATGCTTCCTATAGATGGCGCTGGTCGTAAAGACAAATGTAATAAGGAGATTGGGATGGTCGAAAGACCTGTACTATAGCTCAGTGGCTTAGAGCACTTCCCCGGATTGGAAAAGACGCGGGTTCGATTCCCGCTAGTACAAAAAAATCTCTTTTTCCTTATTCTCAAATAATTTGTACTTAAAAAGTGGCGGAGCATGTCAAATGCTAAAAAATATAGATCAAAAATCTCAAACAATGTTTAAAGTCATAGCTACTTACTTGACTATGTTTCACGGCTGAATGGGGACCGCTTTGAACTCGTGACCCTTGCTAGAGGCCGGACAATACTCCCTTTCTTCTGGAATAAATCTCCATAGTAATTTAAACGTAATCAATAGCAAGTAGCCGTCGCCTAGTACAAATCGGATATCGGATTCAATTCCAAGTCTGAAATGAAGATTAAATGATTTGTGTATTTATTCAAAAAATATCGTTGACCGGTGAAACAACCTGAGGAAACCTGCATGCTTGAGAGCCTCCATAGAATTTGTAGTTACGAACTTATTTAATTAACTAGCCTGACCATAGTCTAACTAGCTTAGCCTGAAGTCAGAACTACTTCAGGCCAGGAATCGAACCCACAACACTCTAAAGGGAGGTCGTTATCTAAACCACTCCACCATATGTGCAATTACAAGAAATTAACATATTGTGATTCTCTTAACTGGTTTGCTACGTATATCATATTCATAATAGGATCACATCGAACATGTGCTTCCGCGCTCGTGGCGTGCATCGTGCATGATGCACGTAATGTGTGCCTGATCGACCCTGTATCTACAGTCGTGAATAATAAAGAGTGGTCTTACAATCGACTTTTTGATAGATGGGTATTCGGGGGTTAGGCAGAATCTCGATATCTCACATGTCGATCGTATCGTGATCACTGTGATTGGTTGAGAGATCACCGTGATTGGCCAACGGATTATTGCGACATCACGCGTCGGTTTATCAATCAATCACAGTGATCACGATACGATCGACATGTGAGATATGAGATTCTGCCTAACCCCCCTGGAATGTAACAAAAAAACTTTTTTTTAAAATAACTACAAACTTACGAATCTAATTCTGTAGCTTCGTACCTTTTTTTTTGTGAAGGTGGGAAAAAATGTACCTAACTGTAAACCCCGGTGGTTCGCGGCCCTCACCCACTAAATAAACCCGCCATGTACAGTCTCCGCCTATATTGGTGAACCACTGCAGCATTACTAGAATGGTATGTATCTTCATATTAAAATCAATAAATTATAACTGCAGCATTCCTCAGTTCTATGTTTAGACCTATGACTTTTCGAAATCATGTGTGTATTTGTATATTACTATTTAAATTTGGCAGATGACAGAAAGCGTCGTATTTCTTACGACGACGCATTGACTCAACTTGCCGGTTTATGATGTAAAACCCTCTTTCAAGAGAGGCTCTTACTCTTGCAAAAGTAGTCCGATAATGACGATAATAAGATGTAAATGTCACCATTTTGCTTGCGTTTCAATAGCGTCAGAAAATGATTGTTAGAGTCCATTTTTGATTGACTTTCGAGAACTCCATATTCTTATAAGCTACTTACATTGTAAGCCCATACTATCCGATTGTACACCACAAATACGTTATCATACTAATTATATCTTGAACTAAATACTGTTTGAACTTTAAATGTCAATAATATGACGCGGTATATTCTGGGGACATCGGGAATAGAATGAGTTTTAATAAACGATTTCTTCTTTATTTATAGGTAAGTCATCAATCAACTCTATATGAAACTACGTCGGTAAGCTCATTGTTATTATTTGTATGAATCTTGAAAACAGTGCAACAGCAACTGCCTCGGTGGTGCTGTGGTAGCGTGAGCGACTGCTGATCATGAAGTCTCGGGTTCGATCCCCGGGACGGGCAGTGCTATTGAGCTAATATAAAAAAAAGAAAAATTCTCAGTATCAGCCCGGAGTTTGGAAATGTGCCCGGTAGACGGCAATAGGCTCGCCCCATATTACGTGGAACTTAAATATAGCTGGCGAACCGTGGATGTGCAATACGCCTCTGCCTACCCTTTTGGGATAAAGGCGTGATGCTATGTTATGTTTTGAACACAGTTTTGACTTCATTAAACACAAAACAATAAGGTTTGTACACAATTAACGTATTAAACGCCAAGAAGAGAAAGTTTTCTAAAGATTTATGCCATAATTTATGAAAGATGTTTATGTATTTAAAAATGCCGTGCAGTGACTAAATGGTCCTAGCAAAAGAAGGCCCATTTAGTCACTTACAAACTTACCAATAAAATATTTCCGGTCGGTCCGGTCACAGAGTGCAGAGGACGTCTCCTTTACAGTTGACGAATTAACTGGGTTACGTGTCCCGGCTGCTACACTTGAAGCACCACGCTGATTATTTCAAAGACTTGACGTTTAATTTCAGAATTACATTAGATCTGAAAGAGTGAACAAGTGATATTTACCATAAGAGTTAGGAAAGCCAACATTTTATTAGACTCGACTTCTGATCTGAGCGGTTTGAGCTGGTCACCTTATTTACATGGTGGTGACTACATGACGTCTACTAGGGTAACAATTGGCGACCTCATTACAACAAGGTAGTCATTATATGAAATTTTTTTTATTGCGTATGGTGGCGGACGAGCCACGGCCCACCTGATGTTAAATGGTAACGTCGCTCATTGACTCAACTATTCTGAGAGTGCTACAACCAAAACACACCGATGTGCTTCATGGCCGGTCACACAGGAGGTAGTGGTACCAACCCGCTCAGGCCCGATATCAAGTGAGTACTCTCACTTGGTACCCAGCCCTACCACCAGTAATGCAATGGGTGATAAATGCTTACTTCTCTTAATCGCCTCATACGACACCCGTAGGAAAGATTGGGGTGGTGACACTTGTATTCTTAGTCCGTCACCACACGCACTAAATTGACTGAGAATTTCGACTGCCAGAATGTTATTTGATAGCTGAGACTAATGTGTCTTCCGAAGCACGTTTACATTGTCTTACAATTAGTATTAATTTTATATGTAGAAGTCGAAAGATAATTACTAAAGAATTAACCTTTCCTCAATTAGTATTAATTTTATATGTAGAAGTCGAAAGATAATTACTAAAGAATTAACCTTTCCTCACCTCAATCAAGGACTGCTATTGCCTACTAAGCTAAGTACACCCACACTATTTCATAATTTTTCAACATAAGCCATACGGTATTCATATATGTCATATATATGATGAAACATAAGATAAAGCCCCAAATACCAGTGGGTTCCCACACACGAACGTCTAGATGTGGCTGTGTTGATAAGATATAATGTATTATGTCACGAGGAAGCCTTTTCTAGGTGCTACGGGCTATATCTGTGACAGCAACAATGTTGTGATCAGATTCTTGAGTGAAATTTTCTCCTAGACCCGCTTTGAGACGGAATTTCTCTGATACTAATGGTAAACAAGTTTGTTTTGGATGATATCTTATGGTTGTAACAACAGGCTAAGGTTACAATTGTCATTACCCTTTTTTTTGGGTGACCAAACAGTACCTATCGCACACCCCGCTGCTCGGGGAGACAGGGAGTTAGTGTTTGTGTAACCCACTAAAACTCACCGCGCGCCCTCATCCACCCGAACTCGGTGGACCACTGGTACCGTGTATAAATTGTCACTACTCCTATATATATTATGTGTATCTAATCTAATATTAAGTGTCTAAACTATTAGATTCTGTAGGCGCCCGCGTCCGCATTGACTCCTGAATATAAATAAGTCACTCTACGACACAATAAAGATCTCTATTAAAAAAGAAGTATCGCACAGAAACTATCCATTCCATGATAATCGGTCGAGTAGTTAAGTATAGTGTGAAAGTGTAACAACAAACACACCTTCGCATTTATAATATTAGGATAGAAGTTATGTCACAAAACCAAATCCAAAAATTTATTTTTTTATTTTTAGCAAACATCACTGGTTGCTTCGGTGACGGATTTCGAATATAGTATCACAACCTTATTTTATTTTGACTTGACAAAAATCCTAATAATGCATCTCATTCTCCCATCTCAGGTGCCGCAATCGACGTCGATCTCATTAAAAATCGTCCCAACGAGTGTTTCTGTTCCACCTGAAAAGTGTCTAAAATACGAGTCATGTCAAAATATAAACGCTGTTAGATTAAAAAATTATTACCAACATAACACATAGCATCACGCCAGTATTCCCCGAAGGGGTAGGCATGTATTACATATCCACGGTTCGCCAGATATGTTTACGAGTAAGTCCCACGTAATAGGGGGCGAGCCTATTGCCGTCTACCGGGCACATTTCCTGCTACTGAGAATTTTTATTATTACGTAAAAGCTCAATAACACTCCCCAATAACTCATTAATACTCTCAGTATAATCAACAATCCATTTCAAATTGAAGGTA
Source organism: Leucoma salicis (assembly GCA_948253155.1). Taxonomy (NCBI): domain Eukaryota; kingdom Metazoa; phylum Arthropoda; class Insecta; order Lepidoptera; family Erebidae; genus Leucoma; species Leucoma salicis. The sequence goes on from OX411806.1 coordinate 27,908,355, forward strand.
AATGTTGGATATTTTAACCATCGATTAATATGTCTGCACGTAACCTGGAGGTCACCAGCGCCCGACCGCGTTTACGTAAACCATTGTTTCCCTGTAATTAATTCCAAATACCGACCATATAAAGATATTCACGGCTTAGAAAGTGCAGGATTCATAATTAAGTTCATCAGTTCGGTTTGACCTTTGGCATTGACTTTGAAAAGGTTGACTGTTTTATATAGCACGACATATTTATTGATAAATAAATCGTTCTTAAGTGGAAAAAAATTGCACCCACAAATAGCGTTTTAAACAGTTTTTCATCTTTTGGTTATGTGGCAGCTATTTTGTAGACCCTGTCTCGCACACCTGGTTGAATAGATCGTTATTATCTAATGCTAGATATAAGTACAACATAATGCAATTTTTGATTATTTTATACTACTTGAGTGGCAAACAGGGCCATACGGCCACCTGATGGTAAGCGGTTACAGTCTCCTATAGATGCTAGCTATATCAGAGGCATTACTCACACACCGTTATCCCCAATGAAAGGGATAGAAGGTGGATAGGAAGGATAACAAGGAGAGAATAGGGAGTCGTTTTGGGTCACTCCAAATACGAAACACAATAGTAGCCCACCGCTATTTCACGTTGATCTTCTGTGAGAGGGTGGTACTTCCCCGATCAAGCCGGCCCATTTATGCTGGGATAAGAAAGGCTCTAACACTAGATTTTCTACCGTTTTCTGTGAACTATTATATAAAATAACTAGCCCGGCGAACTTCGTACCGCCTTATTTTATTTTTTTGTGAATATTTTGCAATGAAAATTATTTAAGTACTAATATCGCAATTAAAAATACAGGTTCGTAGTAGAAGGGTGAAAATTTAGGGTTGTATTTTTGTTGCCGAATCATAAATAAAACAAAATAAAAAAATTGACCAAAAATAAAAAAATAAAATTTGGGGTGGGTCCACCCTTATCACTTACGGGTATGAAAAATAGTTTTCATCCTATTCTCAGACCTACTGAACATACACACAAATTTTCATAAAAATTGGTCTAGCCGTTTTGGAGGAGAATGGCGACAAACACTGTGACACGAGAATCTTATATATTATATACAACATAAATAGAGACCATTGTTATGCTTGTATTTTATCGATTTTAACTAAACAAATATTATTTGGAGTAAATAAGGACTGTCGTTAACATTAAATTTGCCTTTAAACTATTCAGATCAAAATCTGGCTACTAATTCCACGCTACTAACCTGTGCAAAAAGTTTTTACATTACTCATTAGTATTCGGTTAAGGTCACACACAAAAAACATCTTTTAATTATTACACATTCTCTTTTACGCTATCTCTGCTTCAGTCTTTCCAGAAAAACTTCATTCATCCATCCATCAGCCTTTTAACGTCCATTGCTGGACATCGGCCTCCCCAAAGGGGGATAATGCCGTAATCGCCACGCTTGGCAGGCGGGTTGGCGATCGCAGTGGATGTTGTTAATACTCGAGGGAGTGCTGCTGCCCACTCTCCTGATATTCCCTCAGTCGACCCTTACGACTCCCGTGGGTAGAGAGGGGTGGGACAATTCTAAAGCCGGCCCCACACGGCAAAGAGACAACTTAATGAAGTACAATTAAAATTTGCTTAATAAATTTATGTTATAGGGGTCGTATAATTAAAGCTTGCTTACTATATTACCGGAGAAAGTTCGCCCCTTAGCACCACATGAATCATTATGAACAAATCCGACATACAACTTTATCTATTAGATGGTTTTATACGCCATTTATGTCTTGATTATCTACAAGCACAGTCACGACCGCCTCTAGGCTTGAACTGTGATCTGTCACGTAATATGAGGAATATCGGTCCATAAATAGAACCAATATTATATTAGTGCAAATTCTCAAATCACCAACGGGCATTGAGTATTTCGTTAATTGTCAACACCTTATATGATGGAAATCAGCTCAAATCTCACACAATCATTTATTATCTATAAAAATTAACACAAACTTCGAAAATGTGAAATCGAAAACGCATTTACATTCGATTTCATATTTTCGCACTTTGTGTTAATTTCATATAAATTAAGCTAAACATGTCAAAATATATAAAAAAATCAAAATATCTATAAAGAAATAATAATATAAAAAAACTGCCTCTGTGGTGCAGCGATAGTGTGAGTGACTGCTGATCATGAGATCTTGGGTTCGATCCCCGGGTCGAGCACTGCTATTGAGCTTTTTCTTAAAAAGAAAAATTCTCAGTAGCAGCCCGGAGTTTGGAAAAGTGCCCGATAGACGGCAATAGGCTCACGCCCTATTTATTGGGACTTAAACATAGCTGGCGAACCGTGGATGTGTAATACACCTCTGCCTACCCCTTCGGGGAATAGAGGCATGATGCTGTTTATGTATGTATAAAAAAATTGTTAATCTTGCAATAAAAAAGAAAATATTCGGGATAAAAACTAACTTGTAAGTTGGAAGAAAAGCTCATTCATCATTTTGAAACGTTAGGATCTCATAATTAGTTTCGGAGTTCATTGCGAATAAACAGCGTGACGGGGAATCAGTGGAAATTTTAAATTTAATATATCCTGTTTGTATTTACAGATACCTACTATCTTAGTTGTGTTAAGAGTATGCCCACGAATGCAATACGTCATATTCATTAGTGGTTTCGTGAAAATTCTAATCTACAAAAAAGTAACTATTTAATTTAACTAAATATTTTCTAGGTCATTGCTTCTCAGATAGTCGTAAACTACATTTGATAAGTATTTTACATTTTTAATTGTCGTGGATAAAATAATTCTAAAAGAATTGTTTTACTCTTGTATACTTTGTACCTAATTTCAAAATCAACTGAACTCATTGAAAATGTAAAATAATTAAAATAAATGTTACTAGTACATTTGTAGAACTCAGAATGATAATTTTAATCTTACCGTGGTTAATCTGGTTGCATACCCACACAAGCAAGTCATAAATTTAATTCTTAAACAAATAGCCACGACTGGCCATCGTCCGAAAATTGTGTTTCGCAAATTAGTCTAGTTAAAGCCACCTTGGCGTCTCTAAAAAAGAAATTGACGTATAGTTTTGAAATATAGCACCACAAATTTTATTATAGACACCACGTCCACCATCCGTCAATGACAGACAGATGACATTCAAGCTACTGTCATAACACAATAGCATCAAGATTATCAATTGATGAATTATTATTTATTTATTAAGTAACAATAGATACATATTGCGTTATTGTATTAATCAAAAGGAATAATTTATAAGAGATAACCGCTTAGAAACAATCCAAAATAATATTAATATAACCTATTCGTTCAAAAGTGTGATCAATGCCCTCAAATGGAATTTTCTAGACTTCAATGAAGCTACAACAACTGTAGACAATACATTTATAATTTAAATATACTGTATTATAAGGTTAAACAAAAGGTGTTCGTTATCCATTCAAACAAATTACTTAGCAACTGATTAACTTGTGCCAACATCTAGTGACGACAAAACAGCTTGATTTTGTTATAAACGATGACGTAGAGGTAAGTGACGTAATATTTGCTTTTACAATTGGATACTATACCTGTTATGCTGATTTTTTTACTTTAGAAGAATATCACCAGATAAAGAAAATATACCGTCGATAGATTACTTTTTTTGTAGCTGCATCATCTTAAACACTTAATTATAATAATTTCTGATATTTACACGTACCTATTTTTAATTATGATATAACCATATAATATACTACCTTTGTGAAAACATTCACGATCGAGAGATAACCTTGGATAATTTACAGCACCTTTAATCCTCTTGTATAGATCTATGGATGCCGGAAAATATTCGAAACTTTAGTGGCATAGAAAATTATTTAAATCCAATAGATTTCGTAACTGCTAGTTGTATCTATACTATTATAAAGCTGTAACAGTACTGTGTTTGTACATTTGAGATATTTAGGAAAATATGAATGTATTTGCTATTTTAAATAGGGTTATTTAGGCGTCTCTAAATACAAAGTAATTGTTGTAGAATTTTTGTCTGTTGGCCTGTTTGTCTGTTATCACGAAAAACTGATTTTATGATACTTTTTTTTGTCCGATAACTCATAAAATTGAAACTACGTGACTATTGAAAGTCTCAATTTAGAAGTGCCAAACGGGTCGTAGATACTGGGTACGCTAATTGACGACGCAGTTTACTAAAACATTATAGCTATATTATTTTCTAACATGGCTTCCTTGAAATTAAATTTACATTCTCTTTCAGGCGAATTCTGAATGCAGAGTATATCTATAGTCGCGAAATTGAAATTACATATACATTCACTATTTGCTTTCATCTATAATTACTAGTTGTCTTGTTCTAGCGTTAAAATTCACGCCTTTTCACGTATAGCTGTGTGAATTATCGTTGACAATATTAACTGCTTCCTCATTAAATCCTCTTTTCTACATTATTACAATATCTTGTTGTGAAATTATACTCTTGTTAGTCCCGCCTTGCACCCATTGTTCTTTCTGGCTTCTGCTAAATTCCTCTATATATCTATCCTCCTTCTTCTTCCTTTATTTTTGTATTTCGCACTTGCAAAGGTGTCTTGGGTGTTGAAGTATCACTAAGCATAACGAAGTTCATTGAAGTTGTTTACTTTGTTACTCTTAATATACATTTAAGTTATCCTCCTCTATAATTAGCTTGTTCGAATAATGACATGTTCCTGTTACGTCAGTAGATTGTAAGGTGCCTTTTGCGTCACGCTTTGAGATGGAATAATAACATTGTATCCTTATTCTAAGGAATCGTAGTGTAAGTACACGACAGATACCTATAATTCAAAATCACAATGAATGCAATCACATTCAACTAGTCGCCTTTGGCATGAAAAAGCTTTTATATCAGGTTTTTAGGTTATAACATCAGGTTTCCATTATAGTAGCGTAATACCCGTTTTAAGTCTAATCAAGACCTAGTATACTGTAAAAAAAGTTACATCAAAATCTATTCAGTAGTTATAGCGTTACGTGTAAAAAACAAAAAACATCGAACTAAAATATTATGTATATTAATTTATGCGCTCATAAATTAACTATGGCTTTTGTCGCATTCTTATTGTAAAATTTAAAAAATCATTAAATGTTATACGAGTAAATATTGCGTAGAAAAAAAAAGTAAATAAAAATATTGTAATCATTGTTATTGTTATCTTTTTATTTGTATTGATAGTAGTGATAAAGAAATTATAAGCATGCTTATCGCCGTTATCATATAGAATCAATTAAGAAATACTTATAATTCCATTATAACCACGTATTAAATGTGACAGGACACGCAAATAATGTAATAATGTTTATGAATATAACAGTCATTATTTTCAAGACATTCACTTTTAATGAATTACTTAAAAACTATTAAGTTTATTAACTAACTAGATTCTGCCCGATACTCCTTGATAGGCTGTACCTATATAGAACTATAACTATACCTATCAAGGAGATTTATAGTAGTCTGGGCTCTAGACTAAAAAAAGAAGTGGAAGGATGTAGGTACAGGGGGAGACCGAGACTCACCTACCTAGACCAAATCGGTCATGTATTGAAGGAAGGTGGAGTCAGGAGTCTCCGAAACCGGCGGGCTTGTATGAAGAGAATTATGAATGTTGAGGAAGCGAGAGATGTATGCAAGAATAGAGCCTCTTGGCACTCTGTTCTCTCTGCCCACCCCGCAAGGGAAATAGCGTGATGATAAATTAGTTAGTTAGTTGGGCTCTAGACTATGTAAGGAAAATTTCATAATGTTAGGTTTAGTACTAACGGCGTGAAAGCGTAACCAACAAACAAACAAACTCATTTTTTTCCCTTTTTAATATTAATAATGAAGTACAAATTATTTGTGATTGTAGAAAAAGAGAACTTTAGTGCGGGCGGGAATCGAACCTGCGTCCCTTCCAATCCGGAGAAGTGCTCTAAGCCGCTGAGCTATCGCACAGACCTTCGGCCACACCCAATCAATGTGATGCGGAGATTGGGTTTGGTTAGTGTGCGTTAGTTTCGGTTCCTACGGTTTCGGCCAATAATAATCAGCCGAAATTCAAGTGTTTGTGAAATGTTGACCGAAGTTTCGGTTTTTGGTTTTGGGGGTTACTCTAGAAATAGAGACTTTATTAATGAGATATCAAAAAAACTGTCCCTATACGTCATATAAAATAGTTTTAACCAATCCTCAGGTCACTTGAAATGTCGAATACCCATTCATTAAAGTACTAGTTATAAAATTTAAAAAAAAAATGTATTTAGTGACCTTGAAAGGTATCATAGAGGTTTGCTACAATTACTGGTAATACAAATTAATGTCAGGTAAGACCTCATTTTGGGTCGAATTTTGAGCACTGCAAGTTCGGCTAGCCATTGATAATATTATTGAACGAGGATTACAAGGAACAACTATGGGACCCGGGTTTGTAATTTTTATTTATCTTTAGATTTGGAATCCATGTTGTACTCTTACTATATAATTATTAATTATTGAAGGCATAATAAAAAATCACATTCTTGATTGGACTCGCGTCACGTGAGCTTAGTTTTAATATACCTCTTTTATACTTGTACGATTAACTTTAAAACTAGCCTTTGCCAGCGGCTTCGCCGCAGCCAAAAGCTAGTTTTTCGGTTATATCTCAGGTCCCCGATATAGTAGCGGGATAAAATGTATACCCGTTTTTAAGGCCTTTCAAATAAAAAAAGTTGCATCAAAATCCGTTCAGTAGATTTTGTGTAATGCGCGAGCAAACAAACAGATAAACAGACAAAAATTGTATTTAGACACGCCTATGTAGCCTAATTCAGTCATTTTTTCTCAAATATCTTAAATGTACAGACACAGCTCTGTTACAGCTTTATAATAGTATATAGGTAAAGGAAATTAAAAAATAAATAAGGTATGCATTATTTAAGGTTAAATGCTAAGAAATTAATTATTCTTTATTAAAATAAACCACCATATCCTGTACTTTTTAATAATCCTTGGATTGCGGGAGACTACAAAGATCTGTTTAAATCTAAATAGACGTAAAGAACATACAGACTCAGAACAACGAATATCTCTAGTTACTCAATATATTTATTATCATTTGTCGGACATAATTTATCATTGAAGGAAATTTTAATAGTTGTCAACAATTTAGCTGCAACAAGGTCAATGTGCACAATTGTACAATTAGAGCCAGTTTTTTCTACAACCACATCTTGCCGGATAGCTAGAGGTATTTGCGGGGACTGATTTTATATTCGTTTACAACGTATGTATTATGTCATCTAAACTTCTTAATGAAGCTTCCTATTTATTTTAGAGCATGGAGTTACAGATTCTTTTAGACATAATAATTAATTTTTATTGCATGTATTATGAGATAGACATCATCATCCATCCATCCGCCTTTCGTCGCCCACTGCTGGACATAGGCCTCCCCGGTCCCCCGGTAATTCCTTAGTCGGCTATTATGACTCCCATAGGAAGAGACAGGGTGGAGCTATTCTTGGTGCCGGCTCCACACGGCAAATAGACGGATAGCAATCATAGCGACGCTATTTTATAGTCTTCTAAAAAAATATTACGATTACTTCTTCGTATCGGTCAAGAAACGTAAAGACCTGTGTATCTACTTCCTGGCAGACTACGAATTTCTCGTGTCTAACCTGTTTGCACGTTGTAGTAAAAAAAATATAAACATATTGTTCTATAGTCAGCTATAAGTGTATTTGTGATAAGGCTCATTCTGTATCGATAGGAATTGTAGTTTGAAAACCAATTTCGCTCTTAACAGTCTGCGCAGTACTCTGTAATAATTCAGTACGGCGCGTGAATGTGCACGCTGTGGTTGTGTGCGCTGTGTACGTTCGGAAAATAAATCTTGTATGCGATCGTGTATCGTTAAGAGCTCGAGGATCTTAAATTTTTAAATCTAATATACCTACGTGTTTTGCTTTCTATTTTATTTCAATTGTAATGTGTAGTGTTTGGAATACTTGTTTGGATTGTCGTATATGTTAAATAACGTAAGTTTTACGAAAACCCTGGGAAATCCCTTTCAGTGTTTGCAAAACATCGATTGTTCACTAATTCTGCTGCAGTAATGTGTACCTTTTTAATATCGGATGTTATATATATTTTATCAACCTCTTTAATTAATTTTTATTACAAAAATATTTTAGAAATCCTTATTGCTGATTCTTAAATTTAGGTATTGGCTACTACAAACTATAGTTGGGTGTAAATGTAAGTTAATCTCACTGTAAAGATCGTGTCCTGTTCTTAGTTGCATATGTTATATTCACATATGACATACAAAATATTTCTGTTTAATAATTATTTTTACAAAAATATATTTAAACTAAATTATAAAGTACTAGGAAGTTACTACGAGTGAGACTTGAATCTAATCATCCATCCATCTATTCATCAGCCTTTTAAAGTCCACTGCTGGACATAAGCCTCCCCAAGAATGGGGGATAGTGCCGTAATCGCCACGCTTGGCAAGCGGGTTGGCGATCGCAGTGGATGTTGTTAATACTCGAAGGAGTGCTGCTGCCTACGCCCCCGGTATTCCCTCAGTCGGCTCTTACGACTCCCCTGGGTGGAGGGGGGGGTGGCACAATCCTAAAGCCGGCCACACACGGCTCGCCTTTGGGAAATCCGTTTTTACTGCCATCACATTCACATGGGCCATCGTAATGCCCGTTCTGTAATAAATGTCTACGGTACGATATTTCATTCTATAGTTATTTTTTTTTATCTGTATTTTAATACTTGATATGCGCATAAAGAACTTAGCGGTTAGAGCATTTTGCGGGATTGGAAGGGACGCAGATTCGATTCCCGTCCGCACTAAAAGTTCTCTTTTTCCACATTTCACAAATAATTTGTTCTTTAAAGTTAATGTTTGAATAGAATTTGATATTTAGTTCGTAAACATTATTTTACACACGTGTATATCGATATTTTATCCTTGCACGCAAGTCGTTGGTACAGCTTTACCTTGAATATTATTCTCAATAACTTCAAAATAGCCGGATGATTTTTGACGGTTTGCGCAAACTAGAGCCAGAAAAACATAGAAGTAAATTATTTTGCTGAACATTGGTTAAGAATAAATTTGTGTATTTATTTTGTGGGTAAAATTTGAACTATTTGTGTAACTGTCTGTGTGGCATCGGAAGTCAAAGTGCTTATGTTTCATAACCTATAATTAGGTACTTCTAGATAAGATAGCTTTTTAATGGTAAAAGAATTATTAAAATTGGTTTAATAAGTAACAAACAAATGTTTCGTCTTTATATTAATTAGCATAGATTAGCATGGACGTCATTTAATATTTTATATTAAAACGCTTATTACATATTTCTGTATAAGAATAATATAAGTATTATTCAGGAATTTTACTATCTTAGGCCAGATTTTAATTATATAGGGAATTCTGGTACCTATAATTCTGGTAACTGCCTCGGTGGTGTAGCGGTAGCGTATGCGACTGCTAATCATGAGGTCTCGGGTTGGATCCCCGGGTCGGGTAATGTTATTGAGCTTTTTCCTAAAAAGAAAAATTCTCAGTAGCAGCCCGGAGTTTGGAAATGTGCCCGGTAGACGTCAATAGGCTCGCCCTCTATTACGTGGGACTTAAACATAGCTGGCGAGTTGTGGGTGTGTAATACACCTCTGCCTACCCCTTCGGGGAATACAGGCGTGATGCTGTTTTTTTTTTTGATACCTATAATCTGTCATCAAGGTTTTTTAATGCAAAGCCAATTTCAGGAGATTTTCATTGGGAATAAATATCCTGAAATAAGTACCTTCGCACCTCAAACTTTCAATAAACATTGCCGGTAAAAGTGTTGGTATCACTTAGCAGTTAACACTCACGAACAAATTTTAGCCTGTCATTTTATATACGTACGTATTTTTATTTCAATTATTAAAATGAACATAAGCCAAGACATAATGTGTTATCGAAATTCCCGCAGTCCCGAGCTATTATCAGGATGGCTGAATTGGTAAAGCATCCGGGACGGTATTCCAGAAGATGCAGGTTGAAATCCTGTTCGTGACTGTTATTTTCGATTTCACGTTTTCGCACTTTGTGAACTCATTTATATGGCTTAGCATAAAAATTCTTAAAAAAATATATAAAAACATTAATAATTAGTTTTGTGATGAATGATATGAAGTCTGCCCAATCTCGTAGCTTCAATCTCCACTCCACTTTATGGTTTTATCTGTTTTTAAAAGTTTTCTGCGGTAGTTATCGATCAGACTGAGGATCGAACTCGATTTTTTTTATTGCGTATGGTGGCTGACGAGCCACGGCCCACCTGATGGTAAATGGTAAACGTCGTTCATGGACTCAATTATACCTACCGGGAGTATTGTCAAGCCGCTGCTCACCATTTCATTTCACGAATATGAAATGAAAGAATAAACGGCCGATGTGCTTCATGGCCGGTCACTCGGAAGATGGTGGTACCAACCAAATTGGGCCTGATAGTAAGTGAGTACTCCCACTCGGTACCCCGCGCTACCACTAGTAATGCAATGGGTGATAATTGCTTGCCTCCCTTAGTCGCCTCGTACGACACCGGTGGGATAGAATTGTTGGTGATACTTGTATTCTTGGTCCGTCACCACACGGACATATCACTAACGATACTACTGTTTTCTCGATACAGTCCTTGATGTTACCACTAGAGAAAATAATACTGAATATCTCTATATTATGAACTACCCGAGGACACAGTTTTAAGTGTGCTGTGCGTGCTCAAAGCTTGAACTGTTTTTCTATGTGATGCAACAACTGAAAAACATGTAATATTCATGCAGTTGTTTAACCTACCGTGTTAGTTATGCTGAAGTACAACTGATCGCTTTGAGCTCATTTGTAAATTAGTTAAGCGATAACATGTAATATTTTAACTAACGTGAATTTGTACAACGTTTAAATTTAAATATATTATATATATCTCTCTTTGTTCAACGTATTGTGAAATTTGAAGGCAATGGAATGATAAATGTTATGTTAGAAGATAATAGTTCTTGTGTGAAAAGAATACAATTCTAGATTCTAGGTCAGCAATGTCTAATGACACTTTTTAAATAAATAATAAATAAATATTTACGGACATTTTCACACAACGTCCTCTGGTCCCAAACTAAGCTTAACGCTTGTGCTATGGGTACCAGATTACGGATATAATACATATACTACTTTTTTTTGTAAATACATACATATAATAGATAGAAAACACTTTTTGTTACACTTGAAGTTCTTAGTCTGTCTAGTATGTAGTTACTGTAGTCTGTAGTATAGAGGCTAGCAACACTCATCCTAACTACTGTACATTTAAGATATTTGAGGAAAAATGACTCTATTAGACTCCATATAGGCGTGTCTGAACACAAAACAATCTTTTTTTAGATTTTTTGCCTGTTTGTTCATTCGCGCATCACGCAAAAACTACTGAAAGTAATTTTGATGCAAGTTTTTTGAAGTGAAACTTCTAATGCGACTTCCAACAAGGTTGCGTTAAACGTTTAACGCGACTATGGAGGGGATATAAAAGTACTGCTGCGTTAAACGTTCAACGCTCCTGGGGAGGGGGAATAGAAAGAGACAGAGCGAGAGTGAATGCGTGGCACTCAAACGCATGCGCGTAGTATACCTGCTACAGGCCAGCGCGAGCGTTAGCCCCGAGTAGCGTCCAATTTCCGCATTACGAAGCTTTACTTCTTCCGCGCGGAGGGACTCCATGCACTATTGATTTTTTTATTTGATAGCTCTTGATAAGATTTAAAAATATTTTATTATAAACCTAGGGAAGATAGAGGAGTTGGAGAGAAAATAGAGCGGACGTGAACGGCCATTAGTGACTTCGTAAACAAAACAATTCGTTGGGAATACTTCATATCACACCAATTATTTAGGTTTACAAAATATTTTAGACTGGTAAAACAGCTTCAACTTGAAACTAAACATTTATCAATTAAAATAATTAGCAAAAGTTTTGAAGAAACAATAAATTGGAAAGTTTTCCAATTGGATTAGTTATCTTATTGTGCCTGCCTTGTGGTGCCAAAGACTGCAAAGACAAAAATAAAAGGTATGGAGTTTGATTCCCAGTCTAAGGTCACAGCACACAAGTCTGATTTTCCTAGGTTTTTCGAAAATATGTGTGTATTTATATTGCTTACAATTTTTTTTTATTGCTTATGAGGGCACTGTGTGTGTGTGGTAAGTAGTAACCGTCGCTCATGGACTCAACTATACCGAGAGTGTAGTCAAGCCGCTGCGCACCATTTCATTTCTCAGATATGAAATGAATGAATAAACGGCTATCTTCTGCTACAGCGAAAACACACTGACGTGCTTCATGACCACCAGTAATGAAATTAGTGATAATTGCTTACTTCCCTTAGTCGCCTTATACGACACCCGCGGGAAAGGATGTGGTGGTGACACTTGTATTCATAGTCCGTCACCACACGGACAAGATTAAAAATTACCAAACGGACAAGATTAAATTATCACTGCTCGGTGAAGAAAAAGATTGTGAGGCAATCTGCATGCTTGAGAGGCTTTCTCCCAACCCTTGCGAAGTTTGCTACCCGCACTGTGCCAGCATGATAGATTATGGCCAGAATTCCTCTCACTCAGAGATGAGATCCGTGTATAATAGAGAAAACATATTTAGAGATGTATGTTGGAACTTTGAATACGTGATGAACACTGAAGGACATCTAAAAACGCCTGAAACCTATTAAACACGTTAAACTCTGTGATAATAGATTTATTCTTTAATTTGTTTATAATCTGAAACCTCGTTGCTACATCCAATTCTTAGTTACCTATCCCAAATATCATGTTGCCAAATCGCCAAATTACTGTCCAAAGCGACCTTAATGTAATTCAACTGAAATCGTAACTTGAAGCTATGACTGACACTCATCGTGCATTAATTGTTATAATGATCAGAGAATAATGTTTAAGGAGCAACGCATTCAATAACATAAACTGCCTCTGTGGTGCAGCGGTAGTGTAATCGACTGCTGATCATGAGTTCTCGGGTTTGATCCCCGGTTCGGGAAGGGATAAAGAGATTTTTCGTAAAAAAAAATTTCATTAGCAGCCCGGAGTTTTGCCCGGTAGACGACAATAGGTTCGCCCCTTATTACGTGGGACTTAAACAGCTGGCGAACCGTGGGTGTGTAATAAACCTCTGCCTACCCCTTCGGGGATTACAGGTGTGATGCTATTTTTTTTTAATACGAGCCTAGATTCTGTATGTTGTTTCTTAATGTTCCCTCTCTATACTATCACTCATTATTGTACCTTCCGGTCTCTATTTTTCTACCCGTGTTGGGCCCTAAAAAACCCGCCGTGTGCCGTCTCTCCGCCTCTATTAGTGAACCACTGGAACTGTGTTATTCACATTATTTCAGTGGTTTCCTTTCTCTCCCTAGGATTGGCAACATGCAAGTTATGTCCTGGTATTGGTCTATAGATAAGGTATGGAAATAATGCTTAACATCAGGTGGTCCGTATGCATATTTTTTAAATAAATAAATATTCACGGACATTTTTGATCTATATTATTTAGCATTTGACATGCTCCGCTACTTTTTAAAGTACAAATTATTTTTGAATAAGGAGATTTTTTGTACGAGCGGGAATCGAACCCGCGTCTACCAATCCGGGGAAGTTCTCTAAGCCACTAAGCTATCGTACAGACCTATTTGGTCATCCCGAATTCCTCATCACATTTGACTGTAAATGCGTTCCGATAGATTGCGTTGGTCGTAAAGACGTTTAAAATCTCTTTTTCCTTATTCGCAAATAATTTATTCACGGACATTTCACACAACGTCCTGTGGTCCCAAACTAAGCTTAACGCTTGGGGTATGGGTAGTTACCAGATTACGGATATAATACATATATTACTTTTTTTTTTGTAAATAAATAATTATAATAGATAGAAAACACCCAGACGCAGTACAAAAATATCTGTGTTCATCACTCAAATAATTTGTCCTGAGTGGAACGATCAAACCCACGACCTCGTGCACGGAAGTCGGTTACACTACCGACTACGCCACGAGGCCCGTCGCCCGCCCGTCGGTTTCTACCACTGTAGATAACTGTAACAAATTCCCATCGCACAAAACCATAGATTCTTTGTACTGTTTTATAGACGTTTACTCAACACAAACGCCACCGTACTACCGTGTGTGTTAACTATTCTAATTCTTAATTGTCTCGTTTGTTTGTTACTTTTTTTATGGATTATGGAAGAAGAACCATGGCCCACCTGATGGTAATGGTAACCGCCAATCATTAACTCTACTATACTCAGAGTACTGTCAAACTGGAAACTATTGGAAATCCGTGAAATGGAATGGTGAGCAGGTCATTTTACTGATTTGAAATAAGTAACAAGAGAGTACTCCCACTTGGTACCCACCCTACTAATACTAATAATGGAGTACATAAAACAATACAATTATTACCTATAGAAACCATTTTTTAGTATGGAATTTTCAAACAGATTCCAGTACAAAGTAAAAGTACCCAGTACAAAGAAGTGTCATAATTTCATGAGTAATCATTATTCAATTCTGGGTAGGTACGGCACGAAAAGTGTTACTAAACACCCAAAATAGGCCATAATCGTTACACTGCCAATAGCTCAAAGTAATCCGGTAAAAAGCTATTCTGGAAAAAAAGAAAAATGTTTTATATACCAGTATTATAGTAGCGATTTTTGGTGGTTGTTTCTACGTGGAGGATGATTTCTGGAAACATTGAACCTGTTTGAATAATAATTTCACTATTTAAGAGGTGAACTAATTATATTATTTATACATAGTGCAAAATAGCTAGAGTTATAATCATTTTCATAAACTGAGACGGATAAAGTCATGGCTCTTGAGAGCTCTTATGACCAGCGCGGAGAGTTAAAGCTTAATAAAAACAATTTCTGTCTCGACACATTCTCATATCCGCCTATATGAAGCTGCGGCTACAAGCTAGTTACAAATAAAATATGGCGTTATCTCGGCTCAGTTTTCACGTTCAATATATATTTGCAATAATAATGAAATTTCAATGTCCTAATATTTCGGTGAAAATTTAGTCGCGTATTAAATTAAAACGATAGTGTTTAATCTCATTAAACTTTCACATGTTATTTACTTTTGTATGTATAATTAATATTAGTCAATTATACTTGTGCAATACCGAAGCTCAGAAATCTACTCGCTCTAAATTGAAATATGAATTTGAACGCCGCAACAGATAATCTGATTTATCGTCCTCAGACAATTTTCAATTGATCCTTAAAAGGAATACAGATTGACAATCACAATACTCGAAATAGTTATAAAAGGCGCGAAAGCCGTCTAATTGACGTTTCACGGGCGCACTGTAAATCCGTATTTTCTCCTTGAAATAGAAAACTCGTTGGGTTGGCCTATTGCTTCGATTTACATACATAGTTCGCCCACCTAACGTTTGCCGGGCCGTGTTGGACATAACTTTGTAATTATTGTTAGAGAATTCTATTTAGCTTACCAGTGAATATTAAATTAATGTACCTAACTCAAGTAACAGAGGTGGCGCAGTGACAAGTATACTGCCTCGTTTTCGGATTCGTATTCTCAAGGTCTTTTTACTAAAGTTATGAGCTGATGTTTGTCGCCTCAGGATTTAGTGGAAAACATACTTAGGAAACCATCATGTCTGAGAGCTCCCATCTCATCTATCTATCATAAATATTTATAGCAGACGATGAGCACTCCACCTATCGTCAAGAAAAAAATACTGCATTAGGCTGTGGGTCTAGCTGAACCGTAAACATTTTACAATTTGTGTCTGTTTGACTAATTTGTTTGTTCGCACATCTCGCAAAACTACTGAACGAATTATGATGATTTTTTTTCTGTGTGACAGCTCTTGATAATTACTTAGACTTAATTACTATATTTTATGTCGATAATATATCGGGAACCTGAGATGAATCATCATAAAATTTTGTATACATACATAGAGTTTGGATCCCACAAAAGGACAAAAGGCTTTTTTCATCCTCAAAAAAAGAAAATTTTCTGTGGCATAGCTATTTTTACATAGATATATATTAGTTTACCGTAAAGTGACGTATTCATATACCGAAGTAGAGAAATTAAAATCATAATACATCGTCGAAGAGTGGCAACTTTAGCTCATACACATCAAATAAAGGCACGTAGCTGTTTTAGATAAAACACAGCCAAGGTTTTCTACTAAGTGACCCAAATAGCGGACGTCTATATTACTCATATTATGTATGTGGGTGTGTTAGTCTGCGGCTCTATATGACATTGCTACATGTGCATATCGATCTCATTAGATTATGTTTTATTGAAATCGAATTTCGACTTGTTTTCATTTGCTAAATATTTGTTTTAAATTTTAGTAACTTTATAGTACAAATTATAATTTGTGAATAAGGAAAAAGAGTATTTTAGTACAGGCGGGAATCGAACCTGCGTCCCTTCCTATCCGGGGAAGTGCTCTAATCCACTGAGCTACAGTACTATCTTTTAGACATACCAGATCTCCTTATCACATTTGTCTTAACGACCAACGCCCTCTATCGGAACACATTTACATGCATTAATCCAATATAGTAAGTTTAATTTTGCAATTAAAATTCATAGTATTTGATGGCGTGATTTTAAATATTTTGATCTATTTTTTAGCACTTGACATGCTCAGCTACTCTTAAAGTACAAATTATAATTTGTGAATAAGGAAAAAGAGTATTTTAGTACAGGCGGGAATCGAACCTGCGTCCCTTCCTATCCGAGGAAGTGCTCTAAGCCACTGAGCTACAGTACTATCTTTTAGACATACCAAATCTCCTTATCACATTTGTCTTAACAACCACGCCCTCTATCGTATATAACCTACCTACATGATGAGAATGTTTTATTATGATCACTTTCTGCAAGTCACATACACATAGTATTATTATTAAAATTCATAACTAATGGGGATCCAAGGGCAAAGCTGAGCGCAGTTGGCCTATCGGCAAGATGGCCACTGTCAAATTGTAGTTGCTTTGTTTGCCTGAGAATTGTTTGCTATTATTTGTTTAATCTGGTTGATCAACGATATTGTTAAAATGTGTAAAATGGAATATTAAAGAATTGGCAGACGCTATGCTGTGTAGCCACAATTATTTTTGTGTCTTTTCCCCCTCCTTTTTAATGTTGGATCTTTGAGAAATACATGTACATCGGGGTTATTATATTTTGGTACAGCACGCAGAGACAGAGGCATATTACGAGAAAATTAAAACCTTTTTACCAAATTACAGGTTACAAGTTGTATGGAAATGACAGTTTTCAATGGCCACGTCGAATATACGTGTATATGAATATGGGTATACGCATTTTATATATATTACCGAAAAAAAAAATGTTAAATTATAAGTATACATATTATGAGATAATATAACGAAACTGCTAGATCTATCTACTAATAGCATTCCACTCTCACTATTAACTAATTTGCTGCTCTCCTAAGCGTAATACAGTGATGTTAAATAATCTATATCTTACTCAGGTAGGTGTACCTAGACTATATTTTTATATATATGAATTTTCCAAATCAAACCGGCTTTTCCAGACATTATTGCGAACAACCAAGCAAAATAAGAGTTTTTATATTTATTACATTAAGTATCGATACGTTTAAAACTGCAGCTGCATTAGACTACATGATAAATTATGCATTCATGATCGCAGATGGACCGTGACCGCTATAAAGTATTCGAAACGTCGTAATAGTAGACATTCCGTAAACGTAGTTTTATTTCATAACTAGCTTTTGCCCGCTACTTCGTACGCGGCGGAATTGGGTATCAAGTATGAAAATCAACAAAATAAATTCACAAACCTTATGTAACGTTACAGGTAATAATTTATTTCTTTGAAATCAAACTTGCTGTAGTTAGATACAATAGATAAAATAACCTAAATAGATGAATATATAAAAAAAAGGTAAAAAAGAGTTTTGATCTTATTTATACCTACAACGTACTGAAGCGTCGCGCTTTAAATCGTTTTTATTTTATTTTACTGACGAAGAACATCGATTAGCACCGCGCCCGCCGACCGCTCCCAACCGGGACGGACGTACAGCCCGCCATCCACTCTGCCCCCGCATTTTAAATCTCTGATATCTTCTAAGATATTAATTTTAATGATATGCTGAACCGGGCAATATTGTTCTACATGAAATGCACAACGTGTAAATAACCCATATTTTTTTGTAATATGTAAAAAATAAAAATGGTTACTGTGGGTTATCCCTAGGAGATAAATATTTACAATCCCGGACTTTTTTATCGATCTTTTTAAGATATACAATTCCGTAGTAAATTAATTTGATCTAAGTCGTAAGGTTTAGCCAGCGTTTGCAATGTAAGCGCACATAAATGTCTTTTACGACATCACATTACAAATCTTTTAATTTCTCGGCTTTTCTCTACTATAATATGCATGTATACTACATATAAATCTTCCTCTTGAATCACTCTATCTATTGCTAAAAAAAACCTGCATTAACGTAATTTAAAAGATCTATGCATAGAAACAGCTGGAGTGATTTTTTCCATATATTATGTAAAGAAGTATAACATTCGCGTAAAATCGGAAAGTATTTTACATGATAAAGTTATTTTAAAAACATGTGGGTGTTCGACAATCAACTGGCTACTATATACGGTGCTAAATGATTAATTGTTATGTATACATTCTTGGTCGTGATACCGTTTCCTTTGCTACCATACACGGTGAGCTGCAACGGTACTTACCAGCATAATGATCAGTCTAATTCACGACCAGTAAATGTGGGTCCTAAACTTATCTAATAGTTGAAGTTCCTTGTTCTATATAATAGATATAATTTCCAGTAAAATGTTGCTACACTTTTTTTTTATTATATTGGGGTGGCAAACTAGCATACGGCCAGCCTGATTGTAAGCGGTTACCGTAGCGCTAGCAACACCAGAGGCATCATCCGCGCGTTGCTATCTTCAAGGAAAAGGATAGGAGGTGGATAGGAAGGATAATAAGAAGAAATAGGTGGGACACTAATGAGAGGATAGGAAGGGGGACCACTGAAGTAATGTAACATAGTTCCAGTGGGCCGGCAATACTGGCCGAGAGACGGCACACGGTGAGCTTATTTAGTGGGTGAGGGTCCCACACACTGTTCGTTGCCCCGAACGACAGGGTGTGCGGTTAGGCACATTTTTTCCCGCCTTAACGATAAAAATGATAGAAAGAGCGATTGGGCCACCGGCGTTCTCACTCACAAAACGAAACACGTTGATATTTTGTGGGAGGGTGATGAAGTTGAAGAAACCTTGCTCGCCTAAAAGACTTTTTAGAAGTTTGTGATGATTGCCAACCTCAGAAAAAGAGCAAAGTGCGCTTTAAGAAGTTTTCAGATCAAAAACAATTGTTATTCGTCTGCTCTGGCAGATCAATGACAATGACACATTTTGCGTTAGTGTTAGCACGATACGATATTCAAACATAACATTCCATGGTCAGAAGTTGCAAAGTTATGACAATAGACCAGTAAGAGCGACATAGTTTTTTCAGTTTTCACGGAATAAAATATTAAGTTTTCTTTAAAAAAAATAGGTGTAAAATAGAAATATTCAATCAATTAATTATTGAGGCCAAATGTTTAATAATGGTTATTGTTGAATTTCGACCATTAGGTGAACATTAGTTTTTGAAATTAGCTTTGTTTCGTCGTGTTTAGAATTCCAGTAAAGGCAATCCTAATTTAAATAATATTTTTAATTTTAACTGCACATGTTGTTTACAAACTTCTGTTGATACTGCAACAGTCATTTACGAGCCCCGATGCAAAATAGTTCGTCTAGTACGGAAAGTAGTGCAAAGCGTAAAATATAGAAAGTAAATATTGGTAAAATAATTAAGAACGTTTAATAAAAAGTAAACCACAATTTGAGGAACATATTAAAGTTTATTTTAACATAACTGAAATTCTTTCCTGACTTTACATAACATAAAATTTTTTTAAAAATATTCTAAAAAACATAACGCAAAAGTATTCGTCTACCCTTGTCACTCACGCAAAATAGTTCGTCTACCACTTAGTTGTGTCGCCTTTGTTCTCAATGACAGGTTTAATGCGAAGAGGCATGGTTGTAACCAACGCTGCACACTCCTCAGGCGTAATTGACTCCCAGACAGCCCAGAGTTTAGCCTTTAAGTCGCTCTTCGATCTTGATGGATTTTTACGATCTTGATGGAACTTTTTTCATTTTCCACCATAGGGTTTCTATCGGTGACAAGTCCGGGCTGTTAGATGGCCATTCGATTGTAGGGATGCCTTTCGCCAGTAGCCACGTCTTTGTTATCCTTGCAGTATGGCAGGAAGCACCATCCTGTTGAAAAATGAAGGAATCTTGATCCTTAAGTGACGGAATAGAGAGCAGTAAATTCTCTTCCAAAAGATTTTGATACCTTGCAGCATTGATAGAACCATCCACAAACTGCATACTACCAACACCTTGTGCAGACATGCAGCCCTATATCATAAGAGACGCCGGAAACTTCACTTTGCGTTTGAGACAATCAGTATGAAATGCCTCATTTTTGTTCCGAATCACTTTTTTCCATTCATCGCCGACTGTCACTTCAAATTTGGACTCGTCACTCCAAATGATACTACGCCACTGGTCGGAAGTCTAATTTAAATGATCACGAGCAAACTTCAACCTCTCTTTCTATTGTACAGCAGTCAACAGTGGTTTCTCCTTAACGGTGTAAAATAACCCATTATTTTTAGGACTCTTTTGCAAGTATTAACTGAGACGTCTTTGTGAATCATGTCCTTCCATTGCACCGTGAGTTCTCCAGCTCGAGTACGATTATTTTTGATAATTTTCTTCAGGATTCTGTTTTCTACTGCACTTGTGATGTGTGTTCGACCAGTTTTCTTCAAACAAGAATTCGTTCTATTCTTTTTATAGTGCTGAATAATAGATTGGACTGTAGACCAGGGAAGTATTAAGTCTTTAGATATTTGGTAACTTGATTTGCCAGCATCGACCCCACAAACTATTCGCTTTCGAAGCTCTTCACACACGGGTTCGCCACGACCCATTGTTATTTGAAAACTAATGAAAAAACTGAAATTATCAGAATTTATACTGTCTCACTTGACAAATAACACAGAATTACTTTTACAAATTTAAATTATGCAACGTAATTGTACAAAGAAGGAATAATCTTATTGAACTCACCGATAGACGAAATCTTTTGCATCGATTAACAATTAGATGAACTATTTTGCTTATAACTTCTTCGAATTTAAAACAGGATATGTATAAATTTAAACGGCTAAAATAGTTTATTGGTTCATAATTAAAAAATGGCATAAGTAACGCGACATGTGATAGTAGAACAGTTTAATATTTTATATAGATATACAAAAATAATGAAGTTAGAAAAAATCTCACAGAGAAAATTTCACACTAGACGAACTATTTTGCATCGTGGCTCGTATACCGCTGCAGAATAACCCATGCAGCTATCTATTACAAACTATCGCTATCGTTTATTTTATTGTAAAATGTAATATCTTACCTGTAAGCATTGGTGCTGTTTAATTGTAATTACTGACAATACTAGTACTATAATTTAACATAGCGACAATTATATTGTAAATGAAAACTTATGCAACAATATATTCGATATTAATTTATAATCTTTTACAGTTTTAGTTACGACTATTTGCGTGATTTAAATAATGGGCTGTAATCTTTTAGACATATAGACAATTAACCTGAGCAGATATAGTCTTCTTTGTAGTACAGTCTTATATGTAGGGCACCATTCATTACACTAAATTCTGCTCTTTGAGACCCCTCTCACCTTATCGTTACGCTGTGTCACGTATTACATTGTACACAATACATTGCGATTTAAAAAGTTGAAGCAAACTGCGTACGTTACGTTTCCGTAGATCTCCTGTCTTGCCATGTCCCATTTCTTTCACCAAGCCAAGCCAAGCCAAGCGCTTGTTTGCGAACAGAATTTTTGATCGGTCCTCGAATTACATTCTTTTTTGTCTGCGCTTATGGAAGATGCATTTACACATCTCCCTGTGATTCAGTGCTAAGTGCATCTAGACAGATGGTCGTGTGTCTGGCAAGTGTACAAAATAAATAGTTATCAATGTTGACTTGTATAAAGCAACTGCTCGATCCCCACAATAAAATCGTCTTTTTGCTATATTAATGCTTTCTCTTCTTGATCTTGCCGCAATCAACGAGGACTTTCATTACAAATATACAGATAACAAAATAGCAAACTAGACTTAATCAACTATTTGTAGAACGATTATATATTTGACAATATTTGTCCTGCAAGAACACTGGGTGCGGAATGCCTTGTTACTGAAATTATTACGCCATCCGCTAGTAATTACTGCATGAAATACCAATAAACCTGATCGCTGCTAATCGCAGTAGGAACTGACTCTCATTCAATTATATCTGTTGACCTGTGACGCCATAGTCATCGACAATGCTTGTAGATTGCAAAGGTGATTTCGCCACTTGCAAGACAATGGATAATAAACTTCTAGTGTTGCACCGTCGGGCACTTGTAATATGCCGCCTACGTCTGCGTAGGCTTGGCTCTCAGCGGCGTTTTGTTGGGTGCTCCAAAATTCTCCCACTTTAGTTCCTGTTGGTTCGGGACAATGTTATAAAAATGTTGTGTTGTTTTATTAAACTTTTCAGCTAGTGGTGTAAAATAGTCTTATGTGCCACCTAAGAAGATTTATTTCTGGCTTCTCATATTACGTGTGAAAATACACCTACGCAACCTTCCTCGAGTTAATCGTGATGAGTCTGGGCTTATCCAACTTAAAGTCAGAATAGGTACTAAAACCGGCTGCTGTCTTAATGGGAAATCTCTCGGCAGTTCGGTACACACCCTTTTGCCCAAACAACTCACCCGTTGGCCTTCCGACTGAAAATAAAACATATCTAGAATCAAAAAGCACAGCGATTGATCGTTTTACTTAATCACTTTGTGTACGAGTTAGTTATTAGAAGCGCATTATTAATTTGTTTACTTTGTAAATCATCATTCAAAGACTAATTGAATCCCTACAATTAACAGTTTCTCTTTGATGTCCTCAGTTCAACAATGCTTTAAGGAGAAAAGTTCGATGGCACGTTCCATAATATCTTATTATAGACTTTTGAGTCTTTTTCAGAATCATTGATCAAAAATACATAATGCCTCAGATTCCTAAAACTGCAAAATCTATTGGCTATGTTGCATTAATTACCTGCTCGGTAAGACATTTGAATTCCTGGATCCTGATAAATACAATTTGGAAGGTCATAAATATCAAGTGAATGGGTATAGTTCTATCAACGAACACAGTCGATTAAAATAGTGACAAAAATCATTTAAACCATCGCGACTTATGCGAATGATAACAGTAAATCTGTAATAAAGCTTATAAGTAAGTAAGTAAGACCAACACATTATTAGTTACTTATCAAATAATCAATTTTATTGTGAAAAATGAAGACTATGAGGCGTGCACTTTTGGATTTTCCAAAGTATTTTAATCAATTGACATGCTTATCCATATAAATTAACACAAAGTTCATGTTCCAAAAGCATCTTGTGACTGCTTGTTTCGATTTATCATTTTCGCACTTTGTGTTAACATTGATTTTATTATATTGAAGTGTTTTTGTATATAGCCAAATTCGCAAAAACACTTTTCTTTTGTCTTTTTAGTTGAGTGGTTTAAATCCCTTTGTAAGTATAATGCCATGTTGCGCATGTCACCGTCGAAGGCCACTGGATAATCGTGTATAAATAGGCTTGCAGAAGTGTGTTAACTTGCATTAACATCTATTGTTCTAACTAAGACTATTTTTAAATATCTTCCGACCCGTAGAATTCATATCGAAGGGTGCAGGAGGAGCACGCGTTTATAGAGTGACTCCATTGAGTTCCATGATTTCTCGATACTCCTTGCTCATTGTTATATGGAACCGGCACCTAGACATTATCAGCATTGCATGTCTAAGCTGCATTTGCTTAGGTTTGTTGTTCCCAATAAATGGCCTGTGGATTTTGATTAATAAGCCGACAGCTCGGTTCGAGAGAGAATTTATCACTGTCGATTATTCGATACATTTGCTTGCAAGTTTACGACACTTCGAAATGCTAAAAATAGTTTATTTGTGTTTTGTGTATTAGAAGCGCGCGCCTTGCCGCTATTCTGCATAAAATTGTGGATTCGATTCAACACAAACTGCAATTCTAGAGCAGTTTATTGATTTCCATAATTTTATAAATGCAAAAGTGCGTTGCTCAAACAATCATAAAACATAGCATCACGCCTGCATTCCCCGAAGGGGTAGGCAGAGGTGTATTACACACCCACAACTCGCCAGCTATGTTTGAGTCCCACGTAATAGGGGGTGAGCCTATTGACGTCTACCGGGCACATTTCCAAACTCCAGGCTGCTACTGAGAATTTTTCTTTTTAGGAAAAAGCTCAATGACATTGCCCGACCCGGGGATCGAACCCGAGACCTCATGATTAGCAGTCGCATACACTACCGCTACACCACCGAGGCAAACAATCATCATGAAATAAAATGACATATATGCTATTTTTTATCCCGGAAAAATGCACGGTTCCTACTCGATAGCAATTTTTGCTATATAAGTTACTTATTATCACACCATCTCCCTTGCGGGATAAGCAGAGAGAACAGAGTGCCAAGAGGCTCTATTCTTGCATACATCTCTCGCTTCCTCAACATTCATTATTGTCTTCATACACGCTCGACGGTTTCGGAGTTTCCTGACTCCACCTTTTTTCACTTTTCTTCTCCACCTTTCTTCTTAAGCGACGTATTTATAGAGGTGATCCATTTCGAGGTTCCCTACTTTTTTAAAGAAAAATACAGAAAATTCAAATTTAATGGAGAATGTTTATTATCATTTGAAAGAACATTCTTTGGCATTTATTTTTTGAAGATTATGTCTATTAAATGTTGGCTGTTGCTACGTCGCAGATGGTCCATCCGTTGAGTCCAATTTTCGATGACTCGTTCGAGCATTTCGACTGGTAACAACAAAGTAATGAGGCCCATTTCTGGCTCAATGGGTATGTAAACAAACAAAATTGCCGCATTTGGGACGAAGAGCAACCTGAAGAGATTCAAGAACTGCCACTTCATCCAGAAAAAACAACGGTTTGGTGTGGTTTGTGGGCCGGTGGAATCATCGGTCCATATTTCTTTAAAAATGATGCCGGTGCGAACGTAACCGTCAATGGCGACCGTTATCGTGCCATGATAACCGACTATTTGATTTGCAAGACGGCGTCACTTCCCACACATCGCATCAATCAATGGATTTATTAAGAGAACATTTCGGTGAGCACATAATTTCACGTTTTGGGCCGGTCGATTGGCCACCAAGATCGTGTGATATCACACCGTTAGACTTTTTCCTGTGGGGATATGTAAAGTCTAAAGTATATGCTGACAAACCCGCTTCGATTCAGGCCTTGGAGGAAAACATAACGCGTGGCATTCGCCAGTTACCAGTCGAAATGCTTGAACGAGTCATCGAAAATTGGACTCAACGGATGGACCATCTGCGACGTAGCAACGGCCAACATTGGATAGACATAATCTTAAAAAAATAAATGCCAAAGAATGTTCTTTCAAATGATAATAAACATTCTCCATTAAATTTGAATTTTCTGTTTTTCTGTGTTTTTTTCTTTAAAAAAGTAGGGAACCTCGAAATGGATCACCTCTTATTATTTGACCCAATTCTGATGCCCCACGCTTCCGAAGCCGCAAACAAAATCTACTACTTAATAAAATGCAAAATCGGCGTGTATTCATAAATATAGGAAATAAGATATAAGAAAAACATTGATTAATTATCCCGACTGCATGTGTAATGAATACATAGATGTATTATGTGAAAAGTCACGCATCAAGACATGGAACTCATGCATTCATACGTATTGTCAAGCCTTTTTCCCGTAGGGGTAGGCAGAGACCACTTCTATCCACTTGCTACGATCCTGACACACATCTTTGGCTTCATTTACTTTCATCAGCGCTATCATACATGCTTGTTGGTTACGAGTACTCTTAACCTGGCCTTTCTTAAGAACGTCTCCGATCTGGTCAACCCTTACCAACGTGTCCATTCACCTGGTAGGTATATCTGTTTCGTTAATCTTCTTTAATCCATCCTCTCTAAGTGTCCGAACCACCTAAGCATTGCTTTCTCTATTTTTGTCACTACATCTTCTTTCACACCACAGCATTCTCGTATCACACTATTTCTCACTTTGTCCATCACAGTCACTCCGGCTATGCTTCTCAGTCTTCTCATCTCCACAGCATTTATCATACTCTCATGCTTCTGAGATGGAACTCGTTCCAAATATATCATGAAAATATTACTTATCTATAGTTTGTAGTATAGGTGCGTGCTATCGATAAACAAAAAAATGTAGAGGTTTTTAAAAATGCATTTAAAACACATCATCGCAATTAAGAGAACGACGACCTGCTCACTTCAAAGGACGGACTTCTAAACTTTCCATTTCCGTTTTAAAACACGTTCGTATTTGGTTAAATTTTCACGTTTCAGAATTTATTTCTGAACGTAATCTGTGTCAGTCGTTTAACTTTTTTCTAGGTTGCTGTAATTATCAACATTATACGATACTATTAAGCGCGGGATTTGCAACGCGATGTATTTTTTAGTGACTGTATATTTAACACCTATTGTAACGAAAGCTATAAGAGAGAAGTAAGGAGTTCGAGCCCCAGTATGAGGACGCGAATTTGCACCCTACTCTGTATTTTCAAAATTGTGTATTTGTTCGTAATTGCCTTTGGTCCTTGTATTATATTATGAAGATCTGTATGCATTTAACCTGTTATGAAGAATTTTCTTTTCTCATCCTTCCAAAGCTTGCGTAAGGAAGACTGGGTCCAGTGAAAATCGTTTTAAAATCCTTTTCGTGACTTGAAAGAGGTAAGCGGTAACAAACAGACACGATCATCAACTTTATTTTGTTCTATTTATAATTCCTTTTTTTTGTTGAGGCGGAAAAAAATGTTCCTATTGGCACACCCCGTCATTCGGGACAACGAACAGGGTAGTGTGGGGCCTTCACCCACTAAAGAAACCCGCCGTGTGCCGTCTCTCCGCTTTTATTGGCGGGCCACTGAAACTATGTTACATTCCTTCGGTGGTTCTATTCATAATCCTAACTATTATAATGCTGTAACAGAGCATCTCTGTACATTTAAGATATTTGAGAAAAAATACTGTATTAAGCTATTTAGGCATATCTGAGCACAAAACAATTTCGTTTAAGGATTTTTGTCTGTTTGTGTGTTCGCACATCACACAAAAACTACGGAACGGATTTTGATGTAATTTTGTCTGTTTGATAGTTTTTAATTGGTTTTCCTACTTCTATATCGGGAACCTGAGATATAACCTAAAAACTAGCTTACTTCCTAGGGCAAACGCAAGTACTTACTTCATAATACTGCTAGTTGTCTAATTATAAATTCCAGGCAAAACAGCTTGTGGGTAGGTCCATAATACATATTGAACATCTAGTGCGTCTTTATTCATGAATAGATGTAAATTACACGCCCTACACCCACCAAGCGGAGACCCGACAATGTTATCTTGCCTCTACCGGAAATGATTGTGTTTTTTAACTTAACATTGACAATCAGATAGAGACGCCCATATTTTTGAAGTGTAATGTTATATTCGAGTTCATAACATTCGATATTGCGATCCTTTTATATTATATATTGTATACATATCGTAAGAATATTATAAACTAGACTAGCCTTCGCCCGCGGCTCCGCCGCAGCCAAAAGCTAGTTTTTAGATTATATCTCAGGTTCCCGATATAATAGCGGGATAAAAATGTATACCAGTCTTTTAGTCTAATCGAGAGCTATCAAATAAAAAAAGTTGCATCAAAATATGTTCAGTAGTTTTGGCGTTATGCGTGAACGAACATACAGATAAACAAACAGACAAAAAATCTAAAAAAAATCGTTTTATGTTTAGACACGCCTATTTAACTTAAGTCATTTTTTCTCAAATATCTTAAGTTTATAGACATAGCTCTGTTACAGCTTTATAATAGTATAAATGACCCGGTGGACTTCGTATCATCTACAATTTATTTTGTCAGCGATTATCAATCCTAATCAACCTGCATCGTCTTAAGGTTTAAATTTAGATTATTAAAAGAAACTTGCTTGTAATTCAAATGAATTAGAAGGAATGGCAGCAAGTGCCATATGTTTTCAGTCCTATAATCCAAAAAGGTGATGCCCATACGACGGTGATCTTCACTACACTCCTCCAATGAGGTTTTCTGGTTCGGGGCGTTTGCCCCTTTCCTGAAGTATCTTCCGCGGTCGTTGGACAACGACCGGTCCTGGGGTTTTACTTCAGCGGGCACCCCTCCGTTTCTTCACACCACCGCGGCGGTCAGCCCGAACCGCGATGCCCATACAAAATTACCAATTTAGTTAGTAGCAAAATTATCAAAGATTTTCAATTCTTTTTATGGGTTTTCCCTATTTTTTTTTAATCCTCCTACCAACCTCTATTAGAGCGAACAATACAAAAAAAAAGAATTATTCAACTCGGTCAACATTTAGTTTTAGCGAGACTAACGAACAGCAAATATTTTTTATTATAGTATTAGTTGACCCGACAGACGTCGTCGTGTATATTTCTCAAATCAAGCGTATAGCAGGCTCAATTACCTAGATTCCATCCGATTTCAGGTGTGTAATCTTAACAAAATAATAAAACAATCAAAAAATCTAAACAATTGACAACAATTAAAGATAAATCGAGGAACGTGTTTGTTGTTTGAGAAAAGATGATTTAAAAATAGCCAAGAAAATAACACTGACCCCTTTTTTAAATCTAAACTTTATAAATAACTTTTTATAATTGCTTTTGAATAAATATTTTTTTTAAATAAAACTTTTGCTAACTTTTATAACCGTTATTTGGCTCTCACAAATTCTTCTATCAGTGAACATTAGATTGACAGCACAGCCCAAACTGTCGCTCGTTTATGTGTGCATACTTTATCTATTGTCCCACCATAGTGCCTGGATCATTCAGACCTCAGTCTGCCACTATGGTATGGCCACTGCGGTAGGCTCTCAAGCCTACCACAGTGGCCCAGTGCTAGTTGGCAGACTTCGTAAGCCATCGAGACAATTCTTCATAGTGTGCATAGTTTGTTTTAAATATAAATCAGAGCACTGTTAGCTTCACTCAAATGTAAACATCATGCTCATAGTCGATAATAAACCTAGATTAACGTCCTATATATCTTCACGAACTTGGAGACACTAACTCAATAGTTAAATAACAAAGTATATTGATTTAATCTAACCTGGCACTATAACCTACAAAACTGGACGTTCTAACGAACCGCCACAATTCACCGCCCCTTTCCAAACATGGTTTACGAGCGTTCCTTAATGCTGTTTGCAACCTGCCCGCCCACAGCGGCCAATGCACTTAAGGGGGAAAGCTGTTCTGTATAAATCTGAGTTTAATGATTTAAACCATCATTGGATGGAAATTATGATTTAAATCATTCAAAAGAAAACTGGTTGACTGTGTCCACAATCATTTCATATACATACTAAACTCTGCCCCCGACTTCGTACGCGTGAACTACGGGGCCTGTAGAATGTAACTCACTAAATCGTACGTCTCGCTCGTGTTTGGTAGAGAAACCGACGCGTGATGTCGCAATAATCCCTCGGCCAATCACGGTGATCTCTCAACCAATCACAATGACACGATGTCATGTCGATATGATCGAGTGAGATACATTCTAACCACCCAGAATTGGGTCATATTTATAATATTGAAATATGTCAATGTAAAAATAGTTATGTCCTTTTCTAGTGGTTGGGGAGCTGGATGCCAAAATTTCTATATGATCTGTTCGTGTGGCAGACATGAATAATATCGATGATTGTACCATAAAAAGCATTAAGGACCGCGTCTGCCACCATAACAGGCCTGCGTTATCAATTGACAGCACTTTAAAAATGTAAAAAAAACGGTATGCTAAATCATTTGTTCGTCTCTGCCTCTTGAACCGATGGTCAGAAATTAAGGAACGAGGCATCGAAGCGGCAGACGTCCAGCTCTCTGACTTTTTAAGTAATTAATTTTTAAAAAAATTTTTATGATTTAAAAATTTGTATATGAATTGTTCGCTATGCAGACCCGAATTGTTCGATTAATGACGATATAAAGAACCACAGAAAAATAGTCTGCCACCATGATAGCCCTGCGTTTTCAATCGACAGCGCATTAAAAGTGTAAAAAAAAAATGTCTGCCAAATCATTTGTTCGTATTTGCCTTTTGGACTGATGGTCAGAATCATCCTCAAGACGATAAACATCGATGAGGCAGACGTCCAGACCTCTGATTTTCCAAGGGCAGAGCATTTTTATATAATTTTTTTTTTCGAAAGTTTAATTTGTCTTTCTTTCTTAGAGAGAAGAGAGTGACAACGGTATAATTCCCCAGGTAGTTGGCGTTTACTTATGGGGCATTCCGCGTCAAATCACGCGGTCATTAGCCTGACCCCTCGGATTTTGATGTCCAATGAATCGTGGGTTTCGTTTGGCTCCAAATATTATTTCAAATGTTTATTTTAAACACAAAGCGAATAATGTGAAATCGAAAATAACAGTCACGAGCAGGGTTATTTTCGATTTCACATTTTTCGCTTTGTGTTTAATGTATAGTGCTAAGCATCTAAAATGCTAAAAATATATCTAAATAATGTTTATTTTATTTTTATTAGGTTTGTCCGAGCTAAAAAACATTAAATTGAGGAAAAATATAAAGATGTTGGATCTATAGTATATATTTTAAACATTTTTGATCTATAGTAATTATTTTACCGCCTGATTTGACGTGGTATCCCCCTATAGACGGCTGTTTTACGCGGTCAACCT
Source organism: Leucoma salicis (assembly GCA_948253155.1). Lineage (NCBI taxonomy): Eukaryota > Metazoa > Arthropoda > Insecta > Lepidoptera > Erebidae > Leucoma > Leucoma salicis. The sequence continues at coordinate 27,939,584 of OX411806.1, forward strand.
TGTGAGAACTGTCGTTTCCCTTTGTTCGCTCTGAATAGTACTGTCTTGCTCTCTCGTACACGTATTTACGTGGTGATCCTCTCTTATACAGGGTCTGTCGTAAATAATGGATAACCCTTTAATCGAAGATAGCCCTGATTGATGTCAGGCTACAAGAAAATCGACTTTTTATTTTAGGATTGCCATCGGTGTGAAAACGGTAGACAATGTAAATGCGTTCCGATAGATGGCGTTGGTCGTAAAGAGAAATATGATGAGGAAATAAGGATGACCGAATAGGTCTGTACGGTAGCTCAGTGGCATAGAGCACTTCCCCGGATTGGAAAAGACGCGGGTTCGATTCCCGCTTGTACAAAAAATCTCTTTTTCCTTATTCACAAATAATTTGTACTTTAAAAACACTAGGTATTCCAAATTCAAAAGCATATAACATAGTAATATAAAAATGGACAAACACGACAACAAAGAGCCCTCAAGGGATACAACATATAAATGAACAAAGACGATAACAAAAGCTCTCTCTGCGAGTGAAAAGGACCATTGATGTCCGTTGTTACTTAGAAGAAGCGCGCTGTCCATTTCACATTCCCGACACACTAACTGTTCCAATCGATGATGTTAACTAGTCCAAATCACAAGGCAAAACAAAGTCCGATATCAAAAAATAGTAACCAAAGAAAGCACAGAGTAAGCAAGGCCACATGTGACATTAAAATCATACAAGTCTAGAGAGACATGCATTCATCCATCAGCCTTTCAACGTCCACTGCTGGATATAGGCCTCCCTAAGAGAACGCCACAACGCGCGGTCCCGTCATGGGGGATAATGCCATAATCGCCACGCTTGGCAGGCGGGTTGGCGATCGCAGTGGATGTTATTAATACTCGAGGGAGTGCTGCTGCCCACCCCTCCGGTATTCCCTCAGTCGGCTCTTACGACTCCCATGGGTGGAGAGGGGTGGGACAATTCTAAAGCCGGCCCCACACGGCACAAGTAAGAACTCTTAGTAATAACAATAATAAACCGTAATACCCGCTTTACCTTAATTCCTAAAAAAAATCTTTAAAAAATCGTACATCAAAAAATCAGCGACCTAGACGTCTGCCAACTTTTTTTTTCCTATTCTGGGAGTCATAATGAATCGAATGGACGCAACAAGAACGACGAACAAATGAATTAGCTTTTTTTTACATTTTTGCACTTACGTCCTGTGATAAAATAGAGCCCTGCACATCTGCCTCTTCGATGTTTATAGTTTTAAGGATGATTTTCACCATCAGTCCTAGAGGCAGACGCGAACAAATGATTTAGTATCACTTTTTTTTTACATTTTTGAAGCGCTGTAACTTGAAAACGCAGGGACATACGACTTTCATTTAAGGAACCAAATCGGTTTGTATTGGCATAAACTTTCATGCCTATTAATATGAAAGATGAACAAATAATATACCAAAATGGCACTCAGCTCCCTAACCATAGGCTCCGAACTGGGAAACAAGCACACAGACTGGGAAACAAGCACACAGCCCACCTGATAGTAAGCGGTTACTGTAGCCTATAGACGCTAGGAACACCAGAGGCATCACTCGCGAGTCGCCATCTCCAAGAAAAGGGATAGGAGGTGGAGGGGAAGGTTGATAAGAAGAGGATATAGGCAGGGGACTCGGGCCTCCGGCACTCTCACTTACCGTACGAAACACAACAGTAAGAGCACCTGCCGTACGCAGATTTTCTATGAGATAGTGGTACTACCCTGATCGAGCCGGCAAAAACTACTACATTTCACGATATTGGGTTAAGCAGTTACGGCGTGAAAGCGTAACCACCCCTCTCCACCCGTGGGAGTCGTAAGAGCCGACTGAGGGAATACCGGAGGGAGTGGGCAGCAGCACTCCCTCGAGTATTAACAACATCCACTGCGATCGCCAACCCGCCACGATTGGCGATTATGGCACTATACCCCCAATTCGGGGAGGCCTATGTCCAGAAGTGGACGTCGAAAGGCTGATGGATGAATGGATGGTATAAATATACAACTAAAATAAATTGAATATGGTGTACTCACACCTTTGACTTTTCGAAATTGTCACTGCTGGTAAAGAATAACACGATGATGTACGAGATTTTCTTCGTAGGTTGTGGAGCCTAGGAACCAGGACTATTGCCTAATCCCCTTTCATTCTCAACGCCGACACAGAGGTTGAAACCCCATGTGTCGAGTGAGTATTTGCCACAAACCTTTCAGAGAATTTTAGACCGTATTGGATCGTGCAGGTGGGAATACTAAAATATTTTTCGATGATGTTACTAGGCTTCCTCAAATAAAAAAACAATTTCAACTATTCCCAGTTAAATATAATTGCTTCGATCATTTTACTGATTAAATCGTTAGTTCGCTATAAAAATAGTGCAATCAGCATTATGTAATTAATCGGATAATTTATCTGGGGAATAGAGATGTAACCGGTTTTAACTGCGTAGTCAATTATTTGTAAGTCTGCTAGGCTGTATTTGCACGCCTCATAAGCGAAGCGTTGAGGTGTGTTCTACTCCCGGTTGACACGGCACAGCTGATTTTTCAAACTTAAAATGTCTCTATTTATCATATATTGCACTTGTAAAATAATATCTACACACACACATATAAAGAACAAACACTATTTTTAACACTCAGGATATTTGTTATTTAAACTAGTTAAAAAACTGTTTGAAAAAATCTGGCTTGGACGTCCGTGAGTTGTAGGTAATGTATATTAACACGATAACGACCAAAATACTTTACTAATCGAGTCTTTTTTTTTCGTTTACGAATTATTATGACTAGGAATAGAGCCCTATGACTTTGGTGGTTTAATTGTTATTAAATAAACAAAAAAAATACTGAATATTTACGGCATTTACGCTCGACGCGACACTAAAACCAGCGCCTTTTATGAGAACTACCTACCTTTTTACGTACGCATAGCCACCGGTGGTTTTACTATCGTCAATAGAACAGAACGCCGTTCGCCCAGCCGGTACATTGCTTTTTGTTAAAAGAAAGTTTTTACCTTTGCTTGACGAACGGATGATATTTGTCAAGTATAATAACTATTTTATCCATAACAATAATTAAAAACACTAAACGCACGTAAATAATAACACACCTAACGTTATAAAACACGAAAAAAACATATTTTACATTCCACAATTTTTTTTTGCGTGGCCTTGGCGTCATTTTACATGCTTATATATATTATATGCACTTATGCAGGTATATATGTAAACTCATGGATTGTTGTTCTTACTAATTGCCAGATGGCGCCTTGCAAAATGACAGAGGTAGATCAATATAGAAGTACTTCTTAAAATTAGCGCTAGATGGCGTATAAGACATGAAACCCACATTAGTACTTTTTGAAATTAGCGCTATCTATGTGATTTATTGAAAACTACTTAGTAAAACGAATACATTATTAGTTACTTATCAAATAATCAATTTTATTGTGAAAAATGAAGATTATGAGGCGTGCAGTTTTGGATTTTCCAAAGTATTTATAAACTACAGGCTAAGAGCAACAATGTGACTGGTTATAAACCAAAAGTTAAACATCGAAGCTTCTGCTAAGAGCTACACTAGAACATAAGTATGTAGTTATATCGTCGGGAACATAATAAATAAAGTCAACGAACACAAAGTATGCCTAATGTTTCTCAAACTAGTTTTAGACTTGTTTGGTCCTGTTGCTTGGAACTTGAGGACAGCCAGTATACCATAAATATGTACATTTTACTATATTAATACATGTTATCATAAGAATATATTATTTTTCTGAACACTGTGTTCCTTTATATGGCTAAGCATGTCAAATGCTTAAAAATGTGTAGTTATATCAATTATATTCTTTTTAAAAAGCAATGCTTATAATTAAAAAAAATGTTTTTTACTTATTTCTTATTATGTATACCTTTTATTAGATATGGAATAACAAAAACGGTGCCTTTCTTTACCTTTGCTTGTCAAACTATTACTTTTCATTGCAAAATAACTATCTTTTTTTTGTATTATAACTACACACACATGATATGCACACTTTATTTGGAACTGTGAAGAACAAAGTGAACACATAATAGTGATATTTGCAAATTTATAGTCATAGTACTTAAAATATTGTACAAGCTGACAGATTTCTAAGTTTAAAAAAAAACTGTGATTAAGGAAATTGAGTACGATATTTTTTTTCCGGGGGAGTCAACAACTTGTCCACTCCCTGATGATGATGATGATGCTTTACGTTGAATTTTAGGACACTTAAATATTATGTGCAATTAATCCGTGCAGTCCAATTACTATACAAAATGAATTCATTAATTATAGCTATTTAATTAAATTAATCACAACTACCGCATCTAGTGAACAACTCGAACGCCGGGTGGTCTAAACAAGATCGAACAAAACACTAGATTTATTTAGCACTTAAAACACTTTATGGTAAAAGCTATTGGGCAAAGTCATTTGCATAACATAATTGCTCCAAGAACATTGCGACTTGACAAAATATTTGCGGATTAGTACGCGTTCTGACGTCGTATAAAATTAACGACAACTTTAATATTATGCGGCCTTGTGCCTGTATCTCGTTTTATCACGATCACCAGCAACATCGATTAAACGGATTTAGTTTCGGATAATCGATTGTTCATTACATACGTATGAGCATGCACTATGTTTAATATGCTTTGCAAACAAAACAACTTTCTTTTTCTAATTACACTAACACGACGACGAAAGAGACCGAGTATAGGTATGAAAGAGAGTATTGGTGTAAAGATGCGAAAGGGAATGCTCCGATGGTTCGGCCATGTGGAAGAATGCCGGACGAGTGACTGGTTAAGAAGATATACAATGCGAAAGTGGAAGGATGTAGGTACAGGGGGAGACCGAGACTCACCTACCTAGAACAAATCGGTCATGTATTTAAGGAAGGTGGAGTCAGTCTCCGAAAACGGCGAGCGTGTATGAAGAGAGTTATGAATGTTGAGGAAGCGAGAGATGTATGCAAGAATAGAGCCTCTTGGCACTCTGTTCTCTCTGCCTACCTCGCAAGGGAAATGGCGTGATGATAAGATTTTAGTAGTTTCTTTACTAACACTGTGTACTGTGTCTACTACATGAATTCTACCGCTTCTTTATAAAAATATTATTCAGTGAGGGAAATTATTCACAGTTTGACCTAGCTCCCTGACTGGCTCGCTAATTGCACTCCTTGAATCGCGATATTAAAATTTGTCTATAGCTTCTTAGAACAAATAGATTGTTAGAAGAAATTATTATTATTATACCGAGTTTTTTTTTATTTTTCTTTACATCCCATTTCTGTCACACTGTTGGGCGCGGGTCTCCTTTGGCAGACAGAGGCATTGAGGCCGTAGTCCACCACGCCGGCTCAATGCAGGTTGGAAGATGTATACCAAGTATTGTCTACCTACTGCTGAGCATGGCCTCTCTGATCACCTATCCTACCTACACGTCTATCTCAAACATCGCACGCCTTTTTTGTGAATGCTCCCGCACACCCTGCTATCCGGTGAGACAGCAAGGCAGGCTCTCATCCGCTAAACTTCAGTGATGCGAATTAAGGTCTGAATATTTCGTAATTAGTAATTTGACTACACCATATTACACATATTATCCTATTAATTTTTGATACTTAGCAGCAGATACACAATTATTTAATTAAGTCAAGACATATTGAGATAAGTTTCGTATTGCTAACAGAAATAGCGCTGTATTGGGAAATATAAATATCTGAACCAGTTACTATGTTGAATTAGCTGTATCTGATTTCAGAGGAATGGCGTTCGAAATTCGAATTAATTTTGAATGTTTGAAAATAGATCTGTCATTTGTTTTGTTTGTTGTAATTTAAATTGGGAATGTTTGTTGAATTTAATTATAACAGTCATTCGTTCGTTACGATAAAATAAAGGGTTAAAGTCAACGGATTTTGTCCCAGTGATGATGTAAGATGAGACTAATAAAACTAAGCAAAAAATGGCAACGGCAAGAGTAGTGCTTTTTGCTTACTGCCGGATCCAAATGGGAAGATAGCAAAATCTTCATTTTAAACCGATGTATATAAAAGTCATTTCGGTTTTCTCTTAAGTGCCTTGGATTTTATCAGTCAGCAGCGGAACCGTCAATAGATATCTCATTATCTATACTATTATAAAGCTGTAATAGAGCTGTGTCTGTACATTTAAGATATTTGTGAAAAAAATACTGTTATAGGCTATACACGCCCGTCTAAACACAAAACGTTTTTTTTAGAATTTTGTTTGTCTGTTTATCTGGTCTGTTTGTTTATTCGTGCATCACGCAAAAACTCAACGGATTTTGATGCAACTTTTTTTATTTGATAGCTCTTGATTAGATTTAAAAGCTGGTATACATTTTATTCGCTACTATATCGGGAACCTGAGATATAGCCTAAAAACTAGCCTTTGGCTGCGGCGGAGCCGCGGGAAAAGTCTAATAGTTAAATATATTTGTTCGCATGACAAATAAAGTTATTTAATTCTTTATAGTGTATACCATTCATTCTGGGTGTGCACTACATAGGGAAAGCAAAAACCTTAAAAGAAAAGTAGTGGTAGAGCCTTGCTTGTGCCAGAATTAATGGACTCTCTCCCCACTCTCTCCTAGTTGTTCTTCCTATCCACCTCCTACCCCTTTCCTTGGAGATGGCAACGTGCGAGTGATTTCTCTGGCGTTGTTAGCTTCTATAGGCTACGGTAACCACCCACCATCAGGTAAAAAAACTCATATGAACAATTAAGACCATGACCCGTCCATCTGAGTGGATCTGAGAGAGTGAATGATAAAAAAGGATGCCCTTTTTTATCATTCACTGCTGGACCTCTCCACGAGAGCACAACGGCTGGTCTTGTGCCGCCTGCATACAACAGCTCCGTGAATCTTTGATTAGTTTGTCGGTCTACCTGGTGAGAGGCTGCGCTACGCCGCACAAGACAGGCAAATTAATTAGGACCAGTCCTAATTAGTCATGTTATTATTCTAAGTGACTTTAATAATTGGTTTAATGCCTTAGTCAACGTATTTAATTATGTAGGTACGCAATCATTTGTAGAAAGAGAAACTGAATTTATATTATGAATGAATATGTATGGCTTTTCTCCACAAAGCCAGGCAATTAGAGATATTTTAAGAAATGTGTTATTTAATCGGCGATAGAAATCCTTGCCCGCGTGCAATCGTTTTTATTTTTAGGGTCCCGTGCTACAAAAGAAAAAAATGGAACCCATATAGTATCACTCGTGTGTATGTCTGTCTGTCGCAGCCAATTTGCTCTGAATTTTTTTTAAACTACTTAAATATTCATGTATGGAACCCTCTACGCGATTTGAACTCGCACTTGTCCGATTTTATTTATAATAGTAGTCTTATTACCCGTCTTTCTTTGCCCGAGGAAGTTCTTTTTAACTATACACTGTATTGATGTACAAATAATCCCTGTTTTTGTTCAGACAGCCTACAGCGGATGGTAGGCTGTATATTCAAATTCAAGCTCAAAAATATCTTTATTTCATAGGATTATATTAATTACAATCGTCAAAGTTACTAATAACTAACACGAGCGCTTGAGGCAAGTGCATCGGCAATGTCGCGATTGCAATCACTACAAGCGGCCGGATATTGCATCTGAATGCGAGTGCCAAGTCATCGCTGCCATTCTTAGCGGATGATAATTCTCATTATCCACACAGTCTTCACAGGAGCTTAATTTGAAGAGAATTTTGGTACCTAAAGTAAGCTTAATGCTTGTGCTATGGGCACCAGATTACGGATATAATATACTAGGTATTTTTTTTTGTAAATACATACATATATTAGATAGAAAACACCCAGACGCAGTACAAATATCTGTGTTCATCACACAAATAATTGTCCTGAGTGTGAATGAGTGTTGAACCCACAACCCCGTTCACGGAAGTCGGTTACACTAACGACTACGCCACGAGGCCTGTCAGTCTTCTTTTTTTTTAAATTTTCAAGTCTTTCTTCCTTCCTTATCATAATTTCTGTACATCTTATATCTATATATCACCCCCATTTCGTGATCCCCACATTAGCCTTTAATTCCACCACTTATCCCTTTCCCTAGGGTTGGAAGTATTGGAACCGGGTGTGATACCTTGAGTATCCTAGCAACTATAAGCTACGGTAACCTGACCGTATGCTTTTTAGCCACCTTCATGTCACTTGGGACAAAACCTACTAAGTGATTACATCAAAGCGGTTTTATTTCGAGCATCTATTCTCTTGTAGTCCAATTGTCAAGTTAATTTAACGTCAACGGTATGAAACGTACAAAAAAACTTGTTGCGAGGTGGACGACACGCGTCAATGTGTTGCGCAAACAAGCACGTGCACCTGCCATCAAACAATATCTATTACGTGTTTATATCAGATAACGCAACGATTATACTTGTGGGAAACCATCGTTTTATGTAGCACTAGCTTCTGACCGCGACTTGGCCTATGTAAACTTCGAAATTGGGTTCAGAGAGAAAAAATTATAAAAAACATATCATTAAAAAATTACTCCGTCGTCTTGCTAAGTCGGAGAAAACTAGCTGCCACATACTAAATAAATATGTGTTAATCTAGGAAGCTATTAGTCTGCTAAATTTTACCTAAATCTAATTTAATCTATTAGTCTGCTAAATTTTACCTAAATCTAATTTAATCTATTAGTCTGCTAAATTTTACCTAAATCTAATTTAATCTATTAGTCTGCTAAATTTTACCTAATTCCACCATTTCTGTGATTTAATAACAAACTTCTAAACATACGAACTTACGTTTGTAATATTAAGTATAAGTAGCATGTTGCAGATTATTTGCCATTTTACTGTTATCCTTGAGGTGACTGGTGACTTTTTGTAAACTATATTATGGTGTTTTATTCCGCTCTGCAAAAATATTGAAAATTTTCAGTAACGCCATTATTCATGCAATGCGGCGATAACCGGTGACAAATTTCTTCTTTGCCTTTATATCTATAACACGACGACTCGGAACTATGGAATATAATATATGGGCGATAGAACGAACTTTAAATAGTTGAAATGAATTCACAACATTCACTGTCACAACTCAAAGTCCAATTAATGATTAATGTGGATTCTCCTTAGTAAATAAAACCAACCATTTTGTGTCGAATCCTATTGTATTAAAACTTAGCACGGGAGACACTAAAAATTAACCTACTAAGATAATATAATAACTGCCTCTGTGGTGCAGCGGTAGTGTGAGTGACAGCTGATCATGAGGTCTCGGGGTCGATCCTTGGGTCGGGCAGTGTTCTTGAGCTTTTTACGTAAAAAGAAAAATTTTCAGTAGCAGCCCGGAGTTTAGAAATGTGCCCGGTAGACGTCAATAGGCTCGCCCCCTATTACGTGGGACTTAAACATAGCTGGCGAACCATGGGTGTGTAATACACCTCTGCCTAGCCTTTCGGGGAATACAGGCATGATGCTATAATATAAAGTTATATTGTCGTATTATTATTGTTTACTAGTCGACCCGTGCGGAATTCCGCATTCATTAGTCTCTCTTCTTAGATGATTTTAATTCTTAAATTTAAAAGCGGTACCTAAATTTTTTAGTCTTTTTGGTCATTAGCAGGCAGGATAATCATCTTTAATATAAGATGTAAATCATGGAATTTGATGAAGAAATAAGGAAGATCTCGCAGACCGACAGCAAAACATGCTAGAAAAATAATATATAAGAAGATGGGGCTGGTGTTTGACTAGGTAATTATAGGAGAAATTTAGTTTTTTGGCTTGTGAAGTCTTCGAACTCGCAGTGAGTCAGTATGGTGGACTATGACCAGAATCTGTCTCTTTTTGGAAGGAAACCCGTGCCAAGACAGGGAAGGGCTTATACTGTACCGTTTTAAAAAATAAAATGGATGTGTTCGTGTTTTTTTAATTATTATCAGCTTCTTTATTTAATTTCTCTATGGTTTATCACTTTGCCCTGGCATAATCGTCTCATCGTTGGAAAAAACAAAACTACTGCTGGTGGCATACGAGCCACGGCCCATCTGATGGTAGGTCTCAGTAATACCTGAGTTACAGAGCAGACCTGCTACCTAGGAGGTCATTACAACGCTAAACAGAAGTGGTGTATATCTATATAAATAAGTAAAAGTGTCTGTTTGTAATGTACCCGTTTAAAATTACAACTTTTCACTAAATGTATACGGGAGTATATGTATACGCTACCTGTAACAACATAGCAATTTTTAAATTTTTTGGTTGTCTGTCTGTTTGTTCCGGCTAATCTCCGGAACGGCTGGACCTATTTGTACGGGACTTTAACTAGACAAATAGCTGTTGTTACAAGGAGTAACTTAGGCTACTTTTATTTTGGAAAAATAATTAGGGTTCCGCGTAAAAAAACAATACCCATAAAATTGTGAATGAATACCGATTCAAAAAGATAAGTTTATACATCCATGGCAAAACTCCTGAAGAGCTGGACTGATTTGGACGGTACTAACAGGACGGGGACCAATATTATTTTCGATTCTAAACTAAAAAGAAAAAAAGAACTAATATCCACGCGGGCGAAATTGCGAGTACCAGCTAGTGTAATAAATAAATAGGGTTGGCAAAATATGTCGTTCTATGGGTAGTGGTATTCCCGTTCATAATTGAATGCGTCATACACTTCTATCGCTAACAATGCGGTCACAGGCGGTTTCAATAACACGTTGTTCATTAAACAGAAGGTGTATTGTACCGTTTTATACACATTATATTATGTTTGTAATATGCAGCCGTATTCAGTGTTATTGATTATAACTTGATGAATTGAAACCAGTTTCAATGTCTCGCAACCAACCCTCATAATATAGTCTAGAAGTATACACGTTTTGAGAAAGTATATGGGTCCAACCTTGAGGTAGCTCCTTCTACCGTATGACGAATGACCAAATGGAGACTGTACCATAGGTGCTCCCACTTCTGAACTAAGCACGTTTTAACATAGCATCACGCCTGTATTCCCCGAAGGGGTAGGCAGAGGTGTATTACACACCCACGACTCGCCAGCTATGTTTAAGTCCCACGTAATAGGGGGCGAGCCTATTGACGTCTACCGGGCACATTTCCAAACTCCGGGCTGCTACTGAGAATTTTTCCTTTTTTTTTTTACGAAAAATCTCAATAACACTGCCCGACCCGGGGATCGAACCCGGGACCTCATGATCAGCAGTCGCTTACACTACCGCTGCACCACAGAGTTAGTTTTAGATGTCGTAATTAAAATTCGAGTAGAGATTTTATACTTGTAACATTCGTTAAAATGCTGGCTGGTGCAATATTGTCCGCGCGTCGTTGAAGCGTAGAGGCGCGAAAAATCAAGTTAAAAAAAAACTTAAATCAAAAGCCGTTGGCTGTGTGGGGCCGGCTTGGCCGTGTGGGGCCGGCTTTAGACTGGTCCCATCCCTCTCTACCCACGGGAGTCGTAAGAGCCGACTGAGGGAGAGTGGACAGCAGCAGCACTCCCTCGAGTATTAACAACATCCACTGCGATCGCCAACCCGCCTGCCAAGCGTGGCGATTACGGCATTATCCCCCATGACGGGACCGCTCGTTGTGGCGTTTTCTTGGGGAGGCCTATGTCCAGCAGTGGACGTTGAAAGGCTGATGGATGAATGGAAAGCAAAAGCCCTTCAAGTCTGACCGGGGGGGTTAGACGGTATCTCATATCTCACAATCGACATCGTATCGATGTGATCACTGTGATTGGTTGAGAGATCACCGTGATTGGCCAACGGATTATTGCGACATCACGCGTCGATTTCTCACCAATCACAAGCGAGACGATATGATGTCGATTGTGAGATATGAGATTCCGTCTAACCCCTCGGGGGGTTAGAATGTATATCACTAAATCATATCGACATCGCATCGTGTCGTTGTGATTGGTTGAAAGGTCACCGTGATTGGCCAAGGGATTATTGCGACATCACGCGTCGATTTCTCTACCAATCACAAGCGATACGATACGATGTCGGTACGATTTAGTGAGTTACATTCTACGGGCCTTGAGCGTTATTGTAATGTAAGCCAAAACCTCAAAAAGATTTCTGTGCGAGAATTTGATTTTAAATGTAAAGAGTTCTGTGAGACTTTAGCGTCGCGTACGTAAATGCGACTGAGATGTTTGGCCACTCAACCGCTATTGCCTTGACCTTATCAGCCATCAAATTTTTATTTAGACTCGGGTATTCATAAAAGTGATTTGTTTGAATCACGCAAACATTACAAAACATATTTAACATGTAACAGCTGTTTAAGTGTACAGCTGTTGATTACGCTCCATTAATTAAAAAAAAAAGTAAAACGTATTTACTTTAATTATATTTATTCTTTATTTTTTATTATAAATATTTAAAATGGCGGCTCTAAATCTGTGTTCAACCCTAAGCTGCGTATAAAAAAAGTAGTTTCATCACAATGAGACACAGTGTCGAAGTAATTTGTGTTAAGATTGTCGCTAGCCATTGTACTAATTGGCACGACATAGACAAGCATCTCTTACTTAGGCAATCGCACAGTTACTGAATATGTTAAAAAGTTAACTGTTTACTATTTGTAATTTAGAACGAAAACAAATTTTTGCATATTTTTGAAATATGTGATTTCAATTTCGTTTTCTAAAATGTTTTCGCTACTTTACACAAAGTGAAAAAACAACTAGAAACCTATGTAGTAATTTAATTAATTTATATACATACATAAATTACATAAAACTTCAGAGAAGCGTATTTTTTTATCAGGTGCGTCTACGTCTTCCTTTATAAGTACAATCATGCATCAAACTTTACGTGCTCGGTAGTTTCTAATGCCAATGTTATTAATTCAATACACAGACAAAATATGTCCTAGCCAAAGGGGCACCATTTTAAAATCTAAAAATACACCTAGCCTATGTCAATACGAAGTGTCACGTTAGAAACAACTATTAAAACCTTATGCCAACATATGTCACAAGAAGGTATACAAAGACATTTCAATGACAAACTGAATGATTTTGTTTTCTATTGGGACTAACAACATATTTCCATTCAGCTCCATTCAGCGTTTATATATGTTTTTAGAAAAATAGTTGAAGAAAAATACTATCTTAAGGTAGTAGTTATTTTATTTAATAATATGAAGTAAAACGTCCTCGTTTTACGCCGATTTTCCGCTCAAGCTGAATCGACCCGGAAAGCCGAATGGACGCGTACAAAACTGACGTTTTTTTGTACCAACGGTGAACCAAGCTGAATATATGTTTTACTTATTAGTAAACAATCCTTGTTTTGCAAACAACCAAGCAGTTAGTTTCCTCTACAGCTAATTGTTCCAAAAACCCTAATGAACGCTAACGAGTACAGAGCAAAATCAAACTTTAGAACTAAACGGTGAAAACGTGTGCGCTATTCGGCGCCACGCAAACAAGTGACAGTTTCAGTGACCAGTGCGGTGCATAGACGATCGCGCGACAATCGAGACGGTATATCGATATATCGACAGGGATACTCGTCTGTCGGTCGTCGGTGTGTCGTGATAGGTGTATCAGTGCTTCGCCAATGCCTCGGTGGTGGGTGCAGGATGTCGCCGCCGAGGGCGTTGCTGGCGGCTCTCCTGATATGTCAACTACTCTCCTACGGTGGCCACCAAGGACTCACCAAGATATTTTATACGTAAGCATATTATAAACATAAGAATTGCTTCCATTCCACTTGCGGAATGAGTTTCTACTTGCCTAATGGTAATGGGGTTACCGTGGCTTAATATGTTGATCACTTAGCATCTGACAGCGTCAAGGTCACCTACTTGCTAATCGATGACTTAGAAAATAGACTAATGATGCAATAATTGTTCCGTCTACTGCGACAAACGCTAAATTTGAATACTTATTTTTACACGCTTTTTATTAGCTTCACCTGTATGTTTGTATATTTGTATGTTTTGTAACCGACTACTTTGGACGCGATTTTGACCCACTTTAAACGGCCAGATTTCTTTCAAACTTTGTAGATTTATCGAGGACCGATGACAATACACTAATTTGATAAAATTATTCGGTATTTATCGGTTTTTATGGTTCCGTAGTTGTTGAATGTGTAAGTTTCTGAAACGCGATATTAAGATGTGCACCGACGTCGTCCGATGTTTCTGAATCGCGATATGAGTGTTTGCGAAATAAGATCTTTTTGCTTTTATTTTAGTTTTTAGTATAGTCATTTATCTATGTTCTACTTTCATGTAGTATTACTTTTACTTTACTCTTGTCTCTTTGCTTCGTACTTTTGAAGTTTGATACTATTTTGAGACTAAAAAGAAGAAAGTATCACGCTTTTTTACAATCATTATTTATTGTAATATTATTTACTACTTTTTAGTTTAACTAGCTATTTAAAGCGTGTTATTTTAGTTTTTTAAACTATTATTTATTTAACTTTGTGTTGCTTACGATCGCACACAAGCCACGGTTCACCTGATGGCAAATGGTAAACGTCGTTCAAGGACAACACAACTATTAGTTTACAACAAAGCCCCTTCTTATTCCCACTGAGGAGAGTGGCTATAACTAAAACACATCGAAAATGCTTCATCGAGAAGACGGTGGTACTCAAGTTCTGGTCCCACAAGTCGAAGTCAACCTTCATTTGCTACCAAACCGTATGATCCGTATCTATTTCTTTTTTATTTTATTTTAAACCCATAACTGAACAAATGGCGGAGAACTCGTAGTTTAGATACTGACCTCCGATGGTTCGATTCCCATGCAGGATATCTCTTTGTGTGACCCATAAATAGTTGTTATCTGGGTCTGGTCTGGGTGTAGGTACCATGTGTCCGAGAAATTATCAAGTAATAAGTAAAGTCCTCCGCAATGCAGGGATCATTTCCTAGTGCAGGGTACCATATTTTATAGCTTATAAAAGAAACAACAACTATTTAAACTCACCAGACTGCAATACTTACATGGTATTTATGCGGTGAGGTATTTCTTTTTTAATGACACCCTGCACTAAGGAATTATAATTGTATCGCGGGGGACTTTACAAACATACAATTCCACGGACACAAAGTACACTCAGAAATAAAACAACCAATTGTGAATCACACAACGAATTGTCCTGTATGGGAATCCAACCCACAGTGCTCGAGCGGGACGCAGGTATCTAAACCACTCCGCCATCTGTGCAGTGTTTTTAAAGTATTTCTTATGCTGATGCTGTCCTGTATAACTAGCACACTACCTGCGGTGTCGCTCGCGTAATAGTAATAAATCCGTTTTGGATAGGATTTGCGTAAAATCATTAAGTGGTGGTCATTTACAGAATCAAAGAAATCCATGTTGTAAATTTCACGGTTCAAGACACAGGCGTTTGGGCTGTGCGTTGATTAGCCAATCAGTCATTGAGTCAGCTATTCTTTTAAAAATAACATAAACTATACTACTCGTATTACAAAGCTGTAACATAGCTGTGTACATTTAAGATATTTGAGAAAAAAATATCTATATAAATAAATGTGAATGTAAGTTGATGGGTGATCATAGTCCGGAGCGTGCTCGTCGCGATCCCTGCCAGCCTGCAATCCACAGGCTGCAATCCGGCTCGAATGCGTACCGCAGTGCGGGTAAGGGCGTGCCCCAGAGGCGACGCGTACCGACCCGCCCCCGTCGGTACGAACAATAATTTACGAAAGAAAAAAATTGTTTGTCAAAAAATATCAAAATCTAGCTACTTCAACGCCATCTAACATTCCAGTAATGAAGTTCCAACCCTGAGTACTGTAATATCGTTGCACTGTATTAGTGCCGGTCATGTCAAAATTCTCCCTTTAAATTAAAGACTTCAATTTCAAGGGTTGCTTTAATTATTTTTATGAAATTTCTCGCAGACGAAGTCACGGTTAACAGCTAGTAGGCTATATAAGCGTGTCTAAACACAATACAATTTTTTTTAGAATTTTTGTCTGTCTTTATTTTCGTTCGTGCATCACGTAAAAACTACTGAACTGATTTGATGCAACTTTTTTATTTGATAGCTCTTGATTAGACTTAAAAACTGGTATATATTTATCCCGCTACTGTATGGGGAACCTGAGATATAACCTAAAAACTAACTTTTGGCTGCGACGGAGCCGCGGGCAAAGGCTAGTAATAGATAAAACTGCATAACACGCCCCAGTTAACTTTGATTTTGCTGCACTGAAGTAAAACAAAAATATTACGATACCTAGATAAACGCTGCCCACGCGGGACCAACATCGATAAGATTAATGCTGTTTTAATATTATTTTTATTACACGTTTTACTGATACAAAAAGATAATCTGGGTAAGCAACCTTGCCGTATCAGGTTATTAAATGGATGGGATGTCTGTTTACAAGTTAGCCAACATATACTACTCTGTCAAGTCTATAAGTCTAACAACGCCATTAATCAAGAATTGAATTGAAAGGAATGATTTGTTTATGGTTCCAAATTCAAATTTTTGTTTTTTTTTTGTTGTTGTTAGTTTGGCACAACTGTTATCCATTTTGGCGCGGAGTTTGAGTTGCATCTGTTATTTATATTAAATACAGTGCTGTTTTTAGTTATATCATATCCAGTGTGTATTGCGAATTTCATAATGGACAAAAACATCGAACAAAGAGTTTGTTTTAAATTTTGCATCCCCAATAGAATTTCGTGTTTGGAGTCACTGAAAATGTTACAGAAGGCTTACGGTGAATCGACTTTATCAAAAACACGTGCTTATGAGTGGTACAAAGCGTTTAAAAGCGGTCGAGATGTGATGGAAGATTTGCCTCGCTCTGGTGGCCATCAACGTCTGCAACTGAAGTTAACATTGCAAAAGTGAACAATCCTTTTTTTTTGTCGCTGTGGAAATGCCTTTACGCATGCCCCCGGAGAGAAACAGGGGGTACGTAGGACTCGCCGGGCACTTGGATCTTAATTGTACCCGGAATACCCACTAAAACCACAGTGGCCACTTCCACGCCTATTAGCGGGGCGCCAGAGGGTAGTCTTTCGACATTCACTCGCGTTCCCGCTCCGCGGCCTCCTTCCGTGCAATCACTGCCTCACAAAAGGAGGCAACGGTCGACCAGAACCCGTCGCCGCCGAGCATTTGGCTTACTACGGTCGGCAGCGACAGGTCTCCTCCAATTGCCACCGACAGGGCGAGGCGCTGGGGCCCCCAGGCGGGGCATTCCTCCAAAGTGTGGCGCACGTCATCAACTTGTGCGCCACACTCATGGCATCCGGGGGCTTCTTCCCTACCAATACAATGCAGGTGACTGAAAATCCTCATTCAGCTTTGATAGCCGCCGAACTTTCTGTGTCTCACGAGTTGATCCCTACCATTTTAAATAATCAATTGTGTATGAAACATGTTTCCGCTCGGCTAGTCCCAAAAGACCTGCATTTTTTCCAAAAACTCAATCGCATGAGAGCCGCTGAGGACATACTAGAACGAGTCAATTCCAACCCAACATTCATGAAACGCATTGTTACTGGTGACGAGACGTGGGTTTACAAGTTTGACATGCAAACTAGTCAACAAGCTTCGGAGTGGCGACTTCCAACTAAACCGAAACCGAATAAACCACGCCAAAGTCGATCAAAAGTCAAAGACATGTTGACTGTTTTCTTTGACTATAGCGGTGTTGTGCACTCGGAATTCTTGCCAGAAGGTCAAACGGTAAATAAAGAATATTATTTGAGCATTATGCGGCGTTTAAGAGAGCAAATTCGACGAAAAAGGCTAGATTTGTGGAAAGAAAATTCTTGGATTTTGCACCACGATAATGTGCCTTCGCACAAGGCCATCATTGTGAATGAATTTTTGTCCAAACACAACAAATACCATCGAGAAACCACCATATTCACCAGATATAGCCGACTTCTTTCTTTTTCCTAAACTCAAATTACCACTTCGTGGCACCCGTTTTCAATCGGTAGAAGACATAAAGGAGAATTCGCGGCGAGAACTGAACTCAATTCCGGAAACAGCGTATAAAAAATGTTTATTGTTTAAATTAATTATTCGTTGGCGTGTAAGTCTATCGTTTCTGAAGTAGTATACTTTGAAGGTGATAAAATAAATTTGGATGAATAACAAAATTTTTGTGTATTATTGATCTTTTCCCGGTACTTTCTTGACAGAGTAGTATAAATACATAGTTCAAACTAGTATTATAAGAGCGAAAATAGGTCTAGGTGGGTTAGTCTCGGTTTCTCCCTGTACCTACATCCTTCCACTTTCGCATTGTATATCTTCTTAACCAAGCTTTCTTCCAGCATTCTTTCCACATGTCCGAACCATCGTAGCATCTCCTTTTGCATCTTTACATCAATACTATCTTTCACACCTACTCGCTCTCTTACGTCATCATTACGAATGCAGTCAGTCAGCCTAACTCAACAGATTTTACGCAGAGATCGCATTTCGACCGCATTAATTTTACGCTCATGCTCCATTCTGCGTACCCAACTCTCGCTTCCATATAATAACTGCATTGTGTTTTGTGACACTCTCTATATCTGTGGTGTACCTTACATCCCGACTGAATCCACATCCAAGATATACATATTCATCCACTTGTTCGAGCACACCATTGCCTATTGTGACTCTGTTGAACTGAGTTAATGTTCTGGCTTCTTCTCTTTCAAAGACCATTTTTTACCATTTGACGGGCCTTGTGGCGTAGTCAGTAGTGTAACCGACTTCCGTGCATGAGGTCGTGGGTTCGATTCCCACCCAGGACAATTATTGTGTTTCATCACACACAGATATTTGTACTGCGTCTGGGTGTTTTCTATCTATTATATGTATGTATTTACAAAAAAAAAGTAGTATATTATGTATTATATCCGTAATCTGGTACCCATAGCACAAAGCGTTAAGCTTAGTTTGGGACCAGAGGACGTTGTGTGAAAATGTCCAGGAATATTTATTTATTTATTATTTTGGTTTTACTCACATTCTCATGTAGGCCCCTTTTTTTACAATTTTCTTTCATTGCGTCGACTGGTTTGCAGGTCAGTTGCATCATCTGCATATAGCATCGAGTTAACCACTTAGTCGCGCATTTGAACTCCCACATTCATCCATCATCATCCATCCATCAGCCTTTTTAAGTCCACTGCTGGACATAGGCCTCCCCAAGAATGGGGGATAGTGCCGTAATCGCCACGCTTGGCAGGCGGGTTGGCGATCGCAGTGGATGTTCATCTCCCACATTCATTTCGTTCAAATTTTGGAGACGTTTAACCCGATGTATAATAAACAGTCGGGCTGATAGAACGCAGCCCCGTTTAACGCCGATATTTACTTTAAACCAGGGCGACATTCCATCATCTATCCGTACACAAGCTCTGCAGTCCATGTAGTATACATCATATATTCTAGAACCCAGAAATTGCACGTACGGCATTTTGAAAAGAAAGACAACATCCTTCATTGTGGAATAATCTCGTCATCACGGGAACATTAAACCATTAGTGGACGTAAATAATGTTCTGTGTGGCATCGAACCCAAAAGGGTACATGTGGTTGGTTTTTAAAGCACTATCTCTGCATGCGAACAACGTTGAACCCTTCTTACTACTATCTTACTTTATAATTCATTTACCTAAATCAATAGCTATGTGTGTAACTCCAGATAGATTTATTTTATACTACATAGGTGGCAAACAAGCATACAGCCCACCTGATAGTAAACGGTCACCGCAGCCTATAATAGACGTTAGCAATTCCAACACCATAGGCATCACTCGCGCATCGCCATCTCCAAGGAAAGGGATAGGAAGGATAATATGGAAAGGATAGGCAGAGTACCAAGAAGAGGCTAGGAAGGATAACAAGGGACTCCGGCGCACTCACTCTCCATACGAAACAACAGTAGGTGTAACTACCGTTGTTACACGCTGATCTTTTGTGATAGTGTAGTACTTATCCGATCTAACCCATTCATGCTGCGATAAGCAAGGGTCTACCACTAGAATCTGATTAGAAATGACAGCCGCTATGATATATTTTACAGTTGATTTAACTTGGATTCGATCAAATAGTTATGTTAAACATTTATTGTGCTCGTAATGTTATTGAGTTACACCGTGACTACATTTGATTGAATAACAAGTTTTCATTTAAACTTTCGATAATAATTCTTAGATCAAATTACGGTATATAGTCTACATCTTATTGTTTGTTACATAATATTATATAAATCGGAATTAATGTAATTGATCGTGAAACTGTCTAAGTATTGGCTTTCGCAGTTCATGGAACGCTTATTAGAACTTTGGGCATATTAGTTGCGCAATAGAGAGTTTTAAATTAAGTTTTCAGATAGTAGATATTAATTTAGTCTATGCCGATTGAATGCTTCGCCGCCTTAATTTAAATTTAAAATTCCCTTTAATAGGGTAAAAATTTGCGGTCTTTGACCAAGTCCACACTAATCTCTGGTTCTATCGGAGTTTTATAGAATTAGTCCAATGAAAGTTACACGCTGCATTTCTCAGTAAAAAGAGTAACATTCCGTTTAATGGCTCCTCTACATGATGGGCCAGCGCTGGCCCAGCGAGATGGCCATGCGATGGTTGAAACGCAACTACACGATGGCGATATTCAGTTGTGATCTTTACGTTTTTCGAGATGGACGTGGAAGCATTAGTCGCTGTGGCAATATATCTATACAGCACGTATCATTATTTTCTGAATGTGCACAAGAATAAAGCTATTAAAAAGAAGTAGCGTAAAGGATTCCATATCACGCTTTCTCCCCTATATAATTCTAAAAACTTTAATATTTCACTATGAGGCCACGTAGTCGTCATTTTAAAAATATGTAAGTAAAGCGTGAACGTCCACTCTCAACCACGTTCGGGCACGCACTGTGGAATGGGCCACGTGTAGATGCGTACCGCCATCGCAGGCCCACTACCTTTGATGTGCGGCCGAAAAACCGACACCGACGCCATTCCACGACCATCGCACGCGCCATAAGCCAGTTATTTTATAATGCCTTCTGTAGGTTTTTTAATTTCCTACTAACCTTTACCCGTAGTAGTGTACTACTAGGATTTTTTTGGTTATATCTATGGTTCCTGATACGGTAGCAAGATAAAATGTATGTATGCCAGTTTTAAGTTTAATCAAGCCTATCAAATAAAAAAGTGTTATCAAAATTAGTTCGTTAGTTGTTGCGTGATGCGCTAGCAAACAATCATACAAACAAAATATCTAAAATTAGGTTTGGAATTCAAGTACGCCTGAATAACTTAATACTTGCATATTCATGGCTACAGAGTGACCTAAGTACTATTTAATTAATAAAAATCCCTACCGTCTCTTGCACAAAAACTACTTTTATATTGCCGTACTAAATAAATTGTGTAACATTCATAAACGCTATACATGCAGTGATGTCGATTGTCCCAATTGACCGTAATCAGCCCAATGAACATAAATAATATTGAAAATATTTACCGGTCAATGTAGTCATAGCGATACGAAAAGTACGTACATACAAGGGTTTCACTTTAAAAGGTATGTAAATCTACATTTGTGCACGTTTTAGCAAATTCTCATGAATCTATATGGGTGGGCACTGTCCAGTCTTGACACTCTTGGATAAAATAATCTAAGCGTTAACAAGTCTCATCTCAATGAGAAGAATTTAGACCAAAGTTCACTACGTGGGCTCAATGCGTATTGGCTCACTGATAAGGTATTCCGAAATAAAATCAATAAATTAATGGCATGAGGGTCTTAAACCGAGATGAAAACGGTTGGCAGAGAAGCGTAGAGCTATTTCAGTGCACGTAGAGTTTTTAGTGTCTCGAAATGGCTGGTGCACGCGAAAGGTTGCGCAGCTGACTATCAGGGGCTTATTATTAAAATATTAAATCATGTCACTATTTGATACCAAACTTAATTTCTGAGAAACCAATTGTATTTACGTTGATACTTACACAAACTCAGTAAATATACATTGTTGTTCCACAAACTCTTATTACAATTTTTTACTAAACCAATTTAAAATCACTACGAGATTTTAAACATTTCTAACATTCACGGTATTAACTCAAATTATATCTTCTGTTCCAGGTTACCTGACGCCGGACACCCTCCTGTTCTCGTATCGTTAGCAGACAACGCTAAATTGCAACTAAAACATCCAGATGAACTCCTATTCGCCAACGATTCGGAAGAACATAACGATACCAAAATATTCTCCATCATTGACGGTGACACTATTGTCGATGAAACAGAGAAATTACCTGAAGAAATAGAAAAAGAGAAGGAAAGTACTGAACCACGACTCATAGTCAAAGCAAAACCTATGCATGAAACCAGACAGGTTGATGAAGCATTTCTATCAACTCAAGCCGAATCAGAATCCACCATAGAATCTCAAACTGAAGATTCAAAAGAACAAGAAGTAGAAAACATTCCAGAAAGATCGGAGTCGCCCCAGGAAGATATACCTTCATTTTCAGAGTGGGCGCAGAAGCAATTAGCCGAAGCAGAGAAAAAAGACACAGTACTAAATCAGTCGAGTCAACCTAGTCATAGCAATACGAATTTTAGTAGTAAAAGCACAAAATTACGTTCCAAGAACTACGCTTCCCTTGCCTGCGGTGCGAAGATTGTAGCCGTGAACCCAGAGGCAGGTTCAGCCAGTTCTATTCTCTCGCCTAATAGGGACGAGTATATGCTCAACACTTGCAACAGTCGCATTTGGTTCGTCGTAGAACTCTGCGAAGCTGTACAAGCGCAGAAGATAGAAATAGCCAACTTTGAACTGTTCTCATCCACACCCAAAGATATCGCTGTTTACTTCAGCGATCGATTTCCGACTAGAGACTGGGCGAGTGTGGGTCAGTTCACAGCACAAGACATGAGAGACGTGCAAAGCTTCGATTTGTATCCACATTTGTTCGGAAAATTTATTAAAGTTGAAATGCTATCTCATCACGGGTCGGAGCATTATTGTCCCGTGTCACTATTCAAAGTCTATGGAACGTCAGAATTTGAAGTGTTAGAGAAAGAAAACTCTCAACACGCAGCTCATATTGATGAAGATGAGGACGATGATATTATAGACATACTAGACATCCCCGCCGCTGAGACCGAGCCGTCTAAAAATCTTTTTGGCTCCGCAAGAGACGCAGTGATGTCAATCATGAAGAAAGCAGCACAGGCGCTGGTAAAAAGTGAAGTTCCTAAAAACGTATCAGAATACAACGATACGTCAGTAGATATAACGTACAAGCGGTGTTGTTCACCCAGCCATATTATTGTGTGTGATAATTGCAGTGAGACGCTTTATAATGAAGTGTTTGAATTAATTAGCTGTAGCTCGGACAAATTAGTTAATTTAGTGCGGCAAGCATTCCTGCGTGATACGTTAAAATGCACCGGCATATGTCAGCCGTTCGGACTTGATTTTAAAAGTACAAAGACCATAGAGTTTAGTGATGAACGCGTTTCTTATATTAATGCTTTGTTTCCTCGAAAGTATATAGCCGCCCTCTGTAATATTTTAGCTATTAAAGAAAAAAAAGTCGTTTTAAATACAAGCTTTGAAACTGAACTTAATGTTACCATGAATGTAACTGTAGACGAGTTGCCGCAAATTATGAACAGTGAAACGAATGGAGACCTAGAAATAAAATTAGTTCCAGATAAGAATACTGCTTCAGATGATAATGAGATCAATATTACAATGCAATCTGATGAAAAAACTATTATTGATGCTGTAATTGAAGGTAGTACTGTTCCAGTGGAACTCCCTAAAGAGCAAAATGTTGTAACAGATGAAAAAGTCGAAGAGATTCCTACAATTGAAGAAAAGCCTTTACAAGGATCGCAGGAGGTTCAACCAGAAGTTGAGAAAATTACGGAATCCCTTACAGATACCGATACAAATCTGAAATCCGAAATTAATCTTGGTAAGATTGATGCTGACAAACCAAAAGAGAACAATGGATTGGAGGAGAGTAACGAACATATAATAATAGATAATGATGCTTTCAATTCGGATTTTGACCAAATAGCTGTAGACCCCACGCCTTCAGGAATGCACGTTTTGCAGAATCAGGCACAAACGACACTACAGAAAGAGTCTGTTTTTCTGAGGCTATCTAATAGAGTAAAGGTGAGAATTGGTTGCTCCTATTTTTTTATCACATCATAAAGTGACTCATTTTACAACCTATCTGTCATAGTTATTTAATTAGCGAGTCTACCGACCCCGTGTGCCTATTAGAATAATTAATATCTCCAGCCCCCTTAGAATGAAATGTTAGACGAACTTTCGTTTCGAGCCATTGTGATTCATTAACAGTCCGACGCGTGATTCCTGATTAGTCGAGATTTCGACGCATCATTCAGGCTAGACTATTCACAATGAAGCGAAACGAAAGTCCGTCTAACGTTTCGTTTTTCATTCTAAGGGGGCAGGCCTAATTTAGCCGCCGCCGGACCACTGAAGTAATCCAACACAATACCAGTGGCCCGTCAACAAAGGCGGCGAGACGGCACACGGCGGCTTTCTTTAGTGGGTGAAGGCCCCACACCCTGTTCCTTGCCCAGAACGACGGGTGTGCGGTTAGGTACACTTTTTCCCGCCTAAACAAAAAAAGGCCTTATTACTGTCACGACGGCCAGTATCAACAGAACAAGTCTATACGTGCACTCTCTATTCCCTCGCTCTCGTAGTCCGATGGGACCCCGTTCCGACACGACCAGACTAAGTGCTTTCCGAGGCATGGAGGTAAAACACCGCCAACATCCTAACTCTAGCTGCTAATAAGAATTTCTTTACGGAAAAACCGAATAATTTCTGGCTCGACTCTGGAATCAATCTGAGACCTCGTGATCCGTAATCGCATATTCCACTGGACCACCGAAGCAGCAATTATGAGTGCCTGTTACTGTGTATCCAATTCCCACACCGAATAAAATATCTTAATTAATGGTGTTTTAAAGTTTTGTGCGATGCTATTATTCTAGTAGTATTTCCTAGTGAAGATTATAATAAAGTGGTTATGCCTATCAAAGATAAGATAATTATAAAATTACATTATGTCATTATAATTATCATGACGCCTTTCTAAGGACAGCATTGTGTGTAGATTCTAGTATAAATGAAAGCATGAACGGATTCCTCCCTAGAGCCAAAACACATCGAAGTGCTTCATGTCCGAAAGGAGACGGTGGTACCGACCCGCTCAGGGCCCGTGAGTACCACTTGGTAACCAGCCTTACCACCAGTAATGCAATGGGTCGTTATTGCTTACTTGCCCTAGTCGCTTCGTACGACATCCTCTGGGAAGAATGAGGCACACGTATTCTTAGTCAGTCACCCTAACTATTTTAGATAACACTAGTTGTGTTTGTTGTGGGTCCGTACGGTAGTGAACATGTCAATATTTAACCAGGTGAGTTGTAATGAACTCGCAACTGAACTTGGTAACTGTCAGTAACAGATGAGCGTGCATGAGATGCAATGCCTATGCGGGTCTTTATGACGTCAGCGAGAGAATCTGAGGTGGAGATTTTTCGCTCTTTCAATGAGAAAACGGGTACCACTTTCAATAACCACCACAAAGGGCAAAAATCAAAACAAGACTTAATTATCACTCGAAATATTTATTGTAATATATAACATGTACTCCCTGAACTCATGCCCTTGGAAAAACTGAGGTAATGGCATCGTTAGCCAACCGAATCTTTACCAGTTCAATAGTTTTAATAAATAAACTAAACAGGTCTATTAAACTGTTTCAGACACTAGAACGCAACATGTCTCTCTCCGGCCAGTACTTAGAAGAACTTAGCAGGCGATACAAAAAGCAAGTAGAAGAAATGCAGAAGACCTTTGAGAAAACAGTTTTACAGATGACCGAGGAGCGACGGAAAAGCAACGAAAGGGAACAAAAATACCTGGATCAAATGACCATTCTCCAAGAACAAATCGGTCAGATGGCCGAATCCTTGCACATTTTGATGGAAGAAAGAGACAGCTGGTTTGGTAATATAAACTTTTTCAAATTCGTATTGTATCAAGCTATTATCATTACCGTAGCCTTTTACGTGTTATCCAAGAGACGGAAAGTCGAGCCAATCTTAATACCAGTAGTCAAGAAAACCAAAAAGAAACAAGAAAAGTTCAGGAGAAAATCAGTGGAAGGTGTGAGTGGACATGCCACACCATCTGCAAAGAAACGTCGGCCTAGCGAAGAAGCATTACAGATCGCTAGACAATCCACTGACGAAATGAGCAAAGACGTGGAAGAAGGCGAATGGCAAGTCGCTCGTAAAAATAGAAGAAGAAAAGCTTCTATTATACATAGAACAGGAGATATTGACCCTCCAAACGATTGGTCACGGCAGGACAGCATTGGGAAGCTGCAAGACAATCCTATACCATTGGATGAGGAAGAGTTCTATGCTCCCGTCCCAGAGCCAACGGAATTCAATGAGATCGAAGAAATAAATCCTAAAATACGTGACTTGCCCAAAACAAACGGCTCATTTTTTAACAATTTAAAGAATAAGACGATGAAGACACGAAGATTGTCGTCGCCAGCTTTTCTGAGGACGTTAAGTCGACAGAGCAGCAGGAGTACTCCAAGTCCTGTCGTAAGGACAGAACCGGTTTTCAATGGGAATGCCAATAAAAAGGCGTCTTCAGAGTCTCCTACGGGGAGCTTATGGTCAGATTCAACAGAGATCTCACAGAATGGCCAACAAGAAGATAACAGAGGCAGCAAAAAAAAGAAAAGTTTGAAGAATATTTTGAAGAAAGTGTTTTGAGGACAGTATTTATAATTAAAGTGTAATTGTTATTCCGCTTAAAATATTAAGCGCACTATATGTATGTAATTTATTTCATTGCGAATATTAATGTTTAAATTATTGTATATTTGTTGAATGTAGAGCTCATAGGTGCCAATGTGATAAATTAGGGAGCCTAATTATTTAGCGTGATACATTTTGATTTGATGCAGTTGTGTTTGCTTGTGAATGACAATATTGTGAAATTGATCAAGACGAGTGCTAGTCTCGAGTGTGGGAAGATCGGTAAACGAAGAAAACGGCATTAAATGCATTCATTTTATTTTGTGGTTTAATTTCATCCTTTTAAATCTATAGTTCACAAGCTTTACAGCCTTTTGTATAATTATATATACGTCATTATTATACGATACAAATGTTAATTTAAAAAAATACCAATTAATATATAAATTAGGTACGTGTAAGTTTCAGAAAATGGCATGTATGTTTAACTAAATGTAGAGAACAGAAACTAAATGTACCTATATAGTATGTATAAAAATGCCAATATTCTGGTAAAATACTTTTGCATGGGAAGTTTTCCTTCTAAAAGTAATGTAAAAAATATTTATTTTATACATTATAGATTTGTTCGGGGTTAATGTTACACTCTTTAAATATATTTTTTCATAATTTTAATATAAACATACATCTAACTAGCTGCGCCTCGCGGTAACACTCGCGTATGATTTGATTCCGTGGAAAACTCCGGCGATTTGGACCAAATTTCGTATTTGAATAGATTTTTCCTTATTTAGATATTTTTTATATATATTTCTAGCATCTGACATGCTTATACATCAAACACAAAGCGAAAATTCAGCTGAATTGGCAAAGCATCTGGACGGTATCCAGGAGATGCAGGTTCAAATCCTGCTCGTGACTGTTATTTTCGATTTCACATTTTTCGCTTTTCGTTTGATGTATAGTGTTAAGCATGTCAAATGCTAAAAATATATATAAAAATATCTAAATATTTATAGGGTTTGCGTCATTATTAGGTAAAATCTTAATTGTAAAATTAAGTTTACCCGGTCGGTACAATGTATGAAAATACTGCCGACAGATGGCGCAGGCGTCACCCAAAGACGTTAATATGAATGTGTTATCGAAATTAGCAGTCAGGAGCAATTGTCACGATTGCGTTGAATTGGCAGTGTCTAGACGGTATCCAGGAGATGCAGGTTCAAATCCTGCTCGTGACTGTTATTTTCGATTTCACATTTTTCGCTTTGTTTGAAGAATTTTCCTTATTAAATGTATCTACTTAATATATGTGTATATTCTGAAATAACTGTATTTTTAGGAAAAAAATAACTAAAACCGTTTTTATAACGCCATCTCATGGATCTTTTAGGCTAGCAAGCCTTAATTATTAGATGTATAGCATACTGGCACCTTAAATATACTAAATGTAGTTAAAAAAAAATATTATTGTACGTTTTGTTTTTGTTCGTTTAAATTATTCTCTATCATATCTAAGAATAAATCAAAAAATTACAAAGTCGAACGGAGTTTGGTTGGTACTAATTGTAATAAGACTTTCAGTTAGTATAGAGAATAGGATATATTTATTTACAAATTATCATTGCTCAGTGAAGGAAAAGTGAGGAAACCTGCATGCCTTTTTTTTGGTTTTTGTTAAGGCGAGAAAAAATGTTCCTAACCGCACACCCCGTCGTTCGGGGCAACGAACGGGGTAGTGTGGGATCCTCATCCACTAAGGAAACCCGCCGTGTGCCCTCCGCCTTTATTGACGGGCCACTGGAACTATGTTACATTCCTTTGGTGGAGCAGGAAACCTGCATGCCTGAGAGATTTTCTCGACGGCTTGTGAAGTCTGCCAACCCCCACTAGTCCATCGTAGTGGACTACAGCATCAATCGCTCTCATTATGAGAGGAGACCGGTGCCCAATAGTGAGATAGTAATAAGATAAAAAAAGCAATTTTGATGACAATTATAATAATTATACTTGAACCATCTTTCAATTTTGTACTGAACAAATAGAAGACATTTTAGATTTTATGAACATTGAACAACAAAACAAAGTAAGTTGAAAACATTTTGCCAAGTTGTTTCATCAGTTTGTGCAGCACTAACTTAGATCTAATACTTACAAAATATATATTTATAACGCTTATTTCTTTATAAATTGGCATCTTAGTGCTGGTCATTGGAGACAGATGTGCCTAGAGATAAAATCACACAATGTCCACAACCGAGACAAATTATACTATAAATAATTTCCATAATTAATAAATATAAGAAATTTATGACACAATAACGACTGACTGCATAAAGTCTTTTATGTCTACACATCTAATATTAACCAGTTTTTTCTGTCTGGCTGCGGCGTTCAATTCTCTAATGGCCTTTTCAAAATCCTCACTCGTATATGACTTGATGCTGTTAGTTGCTACAACTATTTCATTCACTTCTTCATAAAGTTTCACAGTTGTGATATGTTTGAAGTGCTGTTTGAGAATGTGCATTATTGATTCATGTAGTTCAGTGTCTCTGCATACCAAGTTCAAAATGAAATGACCTGGAAAAGTAAAGGTAGTTTATTCAGGTATTTTTATATATATTTTTAGCATTTGACATGCTTAGCACTATATAATAAACACAAAGTGAAAAATGTAAAATCGAAAATAACAGTCACGAGCAGGATTTGAACCTGCATACGGCGGGTTTCTTTAGTGGGTGAAGGCCCCACACTACCCTGTTCGTTGCCCCGAACGACGGGGTGTGCGATTAGGATTTTTTTTTTTCGGCATTAACAAATGAAATCGCCGTGTGGGGCCGGCTTTAGAATTGTCCCACCCCTCTCCACCCATGGGAGTCGTAGGAGCCGACTGAGGGAATACCGGGGGAGTGGGCAGCAGCACTCCCTCGAGTATTAACAACATCCACTGCGATCGCCAACCCGCCTGCCAAGCGTGGCGATTATGGCACTATCCCCCATATGAGCGAAACACATGTTGTGGCGTTCTCTTGGGGAGGCCTATGTCCAGCAGTGGACTTCGAAAGGCTGATGGATGGATGGATGGAAATGAAAAGGGTGTCTGTTCATCCCCACTTCGTGAAACCACGGTAGGTATAGATGCTCCTATTGTTGTTTGGAATGGTGAGAGCGCCTAAGGCCCAAAAATCTCACCTTCATCACTGAGAATTTGGTTGACGTCGTCTAGTACGTGGTTTTCTATGAACTGTTTGGGCGGACACGACAGACCCAGCGAGCGGTCTTTACTGTCCATGTCGAACATTACCGCTTCGTATTTGTTACCTGAAATATGATATTCAATTTAAAGTAATTGTACTTGCAACGCTGTACACGTCATACAAGTGAAGCATTTTAAACAATCAAACAATTTTAGATCTATATTTTTTAGCAATTGACATGCTCCGCTACTTTTTAAAGTATACATTATTTGTGAATAAAAGAAAAAAAAAGAAGAGATAAAGAGATTTTTAGTACTAAAAATCTCTTTCCTTCTTCACAAATAATTTATACAATCAAACAATCACAAGATACAAACGTAAATAATTACAAAATACAAATTACACAGCGCCTAACGAGTAGATCTACAACGCACGCATGCGCGACACTATTCTATCGTTTTGTATCTGTTGATACAAACAGATCGACCTCTTAATTGTATAGCTTTCTTTTCTATCTCTCTACATTATATCTTTCTTCTCTCTCTAAACGTGACGTACTTGAAATTTTACTCAATTTTCATCCAATTGTCAATTATGGAATTATTTAGATATTTTTATATATTTTTTTTAGCATTTGACATGCTTAGCCAAATACATTAAACACAAAGTGTGAAAATGTGATATCGAAAATCCTGCTCGTGACTCTTATTATCGATTTCACATTTTCACACTTTGTGTTTAATTATCGAATTGCCGCCTAAGAATCCGTAATGCTAATACAACTGTTAGCGTGGTTTATACACTCTGTTTACAACTTCAAAGAGTGATTAGAGTATCTCAAAAGATTACAAAATATCAGCTATTTAATGCCTTGACCGTTAATCTGAATGCGTCCATCATAGAGTATGAAATATACTATTATATTTAATCATAAGAGGTTTGTTGGGCCAAGCTCCACCGCACTATGTCTTGGCAAATTTCACACAAAAATGGCTTAATTTGTCTAAGACCAAAATATGTATCTCTTTGATATGATAATTAATTGAATGAGGCGACACTTGGCGGAAGTCAACAAATCCGAATTTGTTGCCGAGCGTTCTTGAGAATGCCTCGTTTAGAGGCGAAACACGTGTCGAATTTATGTTCGGATTTTTGCAGAATATTGCAATATTGTGGTTCTGAGAGTTCTACCGTATCGCATGGTTGTGTCGCGTTGGTGAGTTTTTTGTCATTATCGTGCATGCTACTTTGCTAGTGGTGGGCTCTCCTCCTAAAATCCATTCTATAATAGTCTTTGATATGAGTTAAAGTAACTATTTAGTAAGACCAAAAACATTGCAAGATCCAAGAATATTGCTTACCTTTCCTAGCTTCATCCTTCAAGAAATCTAGTCCATCCTTTATCTGTACTTCCAAATTCTCATCCAGCTGCAGCTCAAAGTAATCTCTGGCGACGTCTAACATCGCTGGGTCTAAGTCAACTGCGGTCACTTTTAGGTTGTCATAGCATTTCCTCAGGAACATGCATAGGCTGCCACCACCGAGACCCAGAACTGCCACGTTGGTGATGTTCTTACAAGACAGTTGGACCCCAACGCACATGAAGGAATGATACAAAGATATGTGTCCAAAATCCACCACCAGTTTCGATTTGTTTTTTCTTTTAACTGTAACATAAGTTCGTTTCGGTAATTTTATTATTTGAAAAAACAACTAGCGACGCCTAGCAAAGATTGGTAGAACTAAAACACAATACATTTAATTACCGTTAAACATATTCAATTCATATTACTATGACGAGCTAAGCATAAGTTCCGACTGAAAGTTTCAGCTATTGTCAGCTAAATATTCGGTCGAATGGTTCTTACGACGATTCTCAGTCAAAACGAAGAGATTCTCTGGGCCTGTAGAATGTAACACTAAATCGTATCGACATCACATCGTGACATTGTCATTGGTTGAGAGATCTTGACAGATCATCGTGATTGATTGACCGTTTATTGTGGCATTACGCGTCTATGTCTCTACCAATCACAGATAAGACGATACAATGTCGATACAAAGAGGGCTGGCCGAGGCTACT
Organism: Leucoma salicis; assembly: GCA_948253155.1. Taxonomy (NCBI): domain Eukaryota; kingdom Metazoa; phylum Arthropoda; class Insecta; order Lepidoptera; family Erebidae; genus Leucoma; species Leucoma salicis. The sequence goes on from OX411806.1 coordinate 27,971,777, forward strand.
CTCTCTTGGTCTCAGTCGAGATTTTTTTCTCAGTCACATTAAATAAAAACTGCATTTACAATCTCTTGAAAGACTTACTAATTTTCAACTTCGCTTCGGATTGCACCAAGAACTGGTTATCGAGGAACACGAGCCTGCGATGTGTCGCATCGTCAACATCCACGTCTTCTACTACAAAGTCGCCGGAGATCTGCGAACAACCCTCAAACACTTTCACTCTTCGCCCCACATCGCTGCCCAGGGAGAGGAACGGGATCTGGAAACAGACATGATGATTATGTAATAAATAGTCGTATAAATGTGAGTTTGTGTGTCGCACTTACACGCCGTAATTAATTAACCTATCATCCTGACATTTTGTATAATATTGTCCGGAGTAAATGCGTCGTAGAGTAACGCACGTATTTAAAATATTGTCCAAATTCCTGGACTCCACGAAGACGAAGTTGCGGTCAGAAGCTAGATGGTTCATAATCAGACAGTGATATGACATCATTGGGTTCCGCTAGGTTTTTTTTTTATACAGGTAAAGTAAAAAGGGTGGCAAAAAAAATTTATAAGGCCGACCGTAGCAGGGTGCTATAGTTCATAGTTCCAGTGGCCCGCCAATAAAGGCGGAGGGACGGCACACGGCGGGTTTCTTTAGTGAGTGAAGGCCCCCACACACTACCCTGTTCGTTGCCCCGAACAATGGGGTGTGCGGTTAGGAACATTTTTTCCCACCTAAACATAAAAAAGGTACTATAGTTACGTTAACAATGCCAGAGGCATCACTCAAGCATTACCGACCGTAACATAGGGAATAGGAGGTGGCGTGGAAGCTGTTGAAGGATGTTAAAGGGATGAAGGAGGGTACTCTTCCCCGCATTGTCAGCTTCTTTTTATGGAGCAACTGATTTAAGAGCTTAGTAAAACAAAGCGATTTCGATATTCTAAGGGTAACTAGCAGCACCACTGAAGGCATGTAATATGTTTCCGGTGGCCCACCAATATAGGCGGACAGACGGCACACGGCGGGTTTATTTAGAGGGTGAGGGCCCCACACTACCGTTCGTTGCCCCGAACGACGGGGTGTGCGGTTAGGTACATTTATTCCCGCCTTAACAAAAAGAAAAAAAAGGGTAACTAGCAGCCCTGGTGATGGCAAATGGTGAAAAAAGCCCATTTTTTCATACTACGCAATTGGCATAAAAGCATATCCCTGCCTGGTTAGAGTATAGACGCTAGCAACACCAGAGGCATCATTCCCATTCCACCAATCCCTAGGAGGAAAGATGATAAAAGAAGAGGTGGGCGGTAAGGATAATAATGATTTCAGCCTCCAGCGCTTCTAAAAACAATAGCGAAACACCAGTAGGAGTAGCTTACCTACCGCTGCTTCACATCGATCGTGTTTGAGAGAGTGGTATTTCCCCTCTTAAACCGGCCAATTCACGCTGAGAAAAGCAAGGGTCTATCATTGTAATAACAAACATTTTTTATACTATGTGGGTAGCAAACAAGCAATAAAGCCCACCAGATGGTAAGCGGTTACCGTAGCCTATAGATGCTAGCAACAACAGAGGCATCACTCGCGCGTTGCCTCTCCAAGAAAAGGTATAGGGTGTAGAGGAAGGATAATTAGGAGAGGGCAGAACGGATATCAAGAATATTTTTTTTATTGCATGTTGTGGCAGACGAGCCACGGCCCATCTGATGGTAAATGGTAACCGTCGCTCATGGATTCAACCATTTCATTTCACCGATATGAAAAGAAAGAATAAACGGCTATCTCCTGCTACAGCCAAAACGCAACATGTGCTTCATGGCCGGTCACACGGGAGGTAGTGGTACCAACCCGCTCGGGCCCGATAACAAGTGAGTACTTCCACTTGGTACCCAGCCCTACCACTAGTCATGCAATGGATGACAATTGCTTACTTCCCTTAGTCGCCTCATACGACACCCGTGGGAAAGAATGAGGTGGTGACACTTGTATTCTTAGTCCCGTCACCATACGGATATAAAATAATAAAAAGAATAATAAGGAAAGTATAGAGGAAAATCTACTATTAGCATAAGAGCAGCATATCTTCTGTAATGTTTCGGTTGCATAATAGAATGTCCCATACCTGTCCTGCAAATCCGTACGGGATAAGCATCTTGGCGGCGTGAGCTAACTCCTCCTTCACCGCTTCAAGGCTGTCGAACTTGTGTCCTCGCCGCAAGACGGCTACCACGAGCCGGCCGAACCTGGCAGAGTCTTGGAGCTGCCTCCTGCCAGCTGGAGTACCGAATAACCACTCAGATTCTCTATAAAAGAAAATTATAGAATCATTAACATCCCAGTGGTGATCTTTACGTAAACCATCATAACTACATTTTTTTCAAAATATATTATTAGCGGAAAGCATTCTTGACTAGGTTCATATTCATCGATAGGCAATGGTGTGCTAGAACAAGTAGATGAATTTTTATATCTTGGATGTGGATTCAGTCGGGATGGAAGGTACACCATTGATATAGAGAGAAGAGTGAATGCGGGAAATAAGTGAACGGAGCATTGGGACAACTCGGCAGCCACCACCTCAGCGAAAAGGCACGGATCGCAATACACAATGCAGTGCTTGTCCGTACGTTAAAATATAGAAGCGATAGTTGGGCGATCTCTGCGAAGAATCTGTGGAGTGAGGCGGACTGACCACATTGGTAATGACGACGTAAGAGAGCAGGTAGGCATGAAAGAGTATTGGTGTAGAGGGAATGCCCCGATAGTTCGGCCATGCGGAAAGAATGCCGGACAAGCGACTGGTTAAGAAGATATAAAATGCGAAAGTGGAAGGATGTAGGTACAGGGGGAGACCGACACTCAACTACCTAGACCAAAATATCGGTCATGTATTGAAGGAAGTTGGAGTCAAGAGTCTCCGAAACCGGCGAGCGTGTATGAAGAAAATTATGAATGTTGAGGAAGCGAGAGATGTATACAAGAATAGAGCCTCTTGGCACTCTGGTTCTCTCTGCCTACCCCGCAAGGAAAATGGCGATGATAAGTAGTAGTCGGTCTAGAGCACTTCCCCGGAGTGGAAGGGACACAGGTTCCAATCCCGCCCGCAGTAAAGTTATCTTTTTCCACATTCACAAATAATTTGTTCTTTAGGTTCACATTGTTAAAGAGAGACATTGTACGGTTTTTAGTAAATTAACGTAATGAAGACTTGCTTATACGAATTTACTTTGCTTCTCGAAGCAAAAATGGGCTGGCTATCAGAGACCATGACTCCTCAGACGCTGTAAGCAGTGATTCCTAAAACTACAGAACCTACTAGAATAGTTTAATTTTTAAATACGTTGCATCCAATTGCGCATACCTCACGATTAATAAAGCGAAAAACATAGGTATATATTATTTAATGCCGTATCATGGCGATTTTCGCAAATATTTATCCTGAATCATGTGATATTTTAGAATATTGTTTATATCGTGTAAAGAGTTCACGTCACATATATAAGACGGTGCGAGTTCATTGGCCAAACAGTGCGATGTTTATCAACACAAGCTAAAAACAACTCGACTGCGTAACATTGTAGGTGTGATTTTTAGTAGAGTATATAAATTTTGTTAGTTTTATAAATGTGCCAGGGATGCCACATTTACTTTGTAAATATGTACCTATATGGCCATTAAAGTATTTAAGGTTTATAGTACCTACGATTTATCACTAATTTCATTTAATGTTCTTTTTTTATTGCGTATTGTGGCAGACCACGGCTCACCTAATGATAAATGGGCACGCCGCTGCTCACCGTTTCATATCAGATATAGATATGAAAGGAAAGAATTAACGGCTATCTCCTGCTACAACCAAAACACACCAATGTGCTTCATGGCCGGTCACACATAAGATGGTGGTACCAACTCGCTTGGGCTCGATAGCAAGTGAGTTCTCCCACTTGGTACCCAGCCCTACCACCAGTCATGCAATAGGTGATAATTGCTTACTTCCCTTAGTCGCCTAGTACGACACCCGTGGGAATGTAAGGGCCTCCGGCGCTCTCACTCAACATACGGAACAACGGTATGGAGTACCTAAAGTTATTTCACGTCACTGATCTTCCGTGAGAGGGTGGTACTGTAAAAAAGAAATTATTGTGTAACTGGAAAAAGAGCGTTACTGCAAGCGGGATTTGAACCTGCGTCCCTTCCAATCCGGGGAAGTGCTCTAGACCGCTAAGCCATCGCAGTAGCCGACGGTCTCCACTTCACAATTGCATTTTAGATGTCTTTACGATTGAGTCGTACTTCCCCGATTGAACGGGCCCAATCATGAAGGGATAGCAAGGTTCTAGAAAAAGCTATTGCAGGCATATATAGGCTACGGTATCTATAATATATAAAACAAAAGTATGAAATTATGGCTTAATATCATCTATAAAACACTCGACATAATAATGTTCAACGTCTAACCAACTTACTCACCTGGCTTACCTATTTATATTTATTAAGAAAATTCTGGAATCTGGATCTTCTATTTCTAGTAGAGTTGTAAAGTCAAGGTAGATTAGATTAATAACCTCGGCTAGACAATAAAACCTACATACCTACCTATACATACATTCACAGACTCACGCCTATTATCCACAGGCCACTTAAATCATGAAACGGACATCCACTGCCTACTTATGCAGTTATAGTTTAAAAAAATTACTACGTGCGACCATACGTGCACGTATCCACAGTTCATTATTGTGGGCACGGATCTTTTATCCTCAAAGCATTTGAATACTTACTTGATTTTTAGACTTTGTGACAGCGTGCTTCACACAGGGTGACAGGTTTGTGTTTCTTAATCGTTCGCCGTGACGTCCCGCAAAAAAGCTAATAAGCATGTAAGTGTAGAGTATCGAGTTCGATTCCCAGTCCGATATCCTCCCACGGCATACACCTGTGACTACGAGATTATTCGAAATGATGTGTGTTTGTTGAGAAATTATCACTGCTTGGTGAAGGAAAACATCGTGAGGAACCTGCATGCCTGAGAAGTTTTCTCAACGGCTTGTGAAGTCTGCCAACTTGCACTTCACAAGTTTAGTGATCTAAATACGTCTCATTCTGCGAGCTGTGCCCAAAAATGGAACAATAAAGTCCAACGCCCAATAATGAAAAAAAAAAATTGCTAATTTGTCTGAATAATTTAAATATAAAACCTTACTTAAATGCAAGACTTACCAAAAATTAATATTTTTCCAATTATGTGTTTATTCACCAAAGACTGACACTAAAAAAAATACCACAGGACCTACAAATACAAGGCGTAAATTCCTATTTGCGCGCGAAATATAGTTGTTTTTTTAATTAGCTTAAGCCAAGCTATGATCCCAATATTAATATTCTTATTTAAAAAATATGAGGATATTTTTTAAATATTTATGACGAGTAACTGCATGGTTACAATTTAAGTTGTATTTCACGCCTATACTTTAGTTTATTAAACTGAATAAATTACTCGCATTTTTGAATAATGAACTTAGTTTCACTACGCGTCTGTTCGTGTTCTGCTCACACGGTAAGTATGAGATGTAAACATGTTTATTATAGTAATGCATCGAATGTTCGGCGAACATCCAGAATCCAGGCGATGCTTCACAATTTTAACTAGTGCAATAATTGGGTTTGCTGACTCGTTTTATTTAGAGCTTTTCATCAAAATATACGCAATTAATTTTCCTCCTTAACTGGCTCTTAAGATACCTAGGAAACAGAATGGTGTGCCAATCCCTTAGTTACAGCTTTCCGTATATAGGTCTAAACTAAAAAAATATAGGTGTGCATTTTAATTCCATCATTTCCGTCCTAACATACGTTATATCCTGCCCCATTAAAAATATTCACAAAATCGTATCGTCTCATTAATGATTGGTAGAACATCGATGCGTGATGTCGCAATAATCGCTCAGCCAATCACGGTGATCCCTCAACCAATGACATGACACGAGGCGATGTCGATACGATTTAGTGCGTTACATTCTACGGGCCCTGATTCCTACGGTTTTATAACTTGATTGTATAGGTACCTAGTACCTACAGCGAAGGCGACACCACCAAGAAGCTTCTGACACTATCCACAGAATAAAACAAACAGATTCACTGTTTATATACAGATTGATCCTCGTTTTAACAACAAACTCTCGTAATAGTGTGGGCGAAGTTGACGCATTCGTGTTATTTTCGAACACTGCACACTTACTACAAATATAATTATGGTATTAGGTACATATGCACAAGTTAGTCATTCAAGACACTAAAATATCTCTAGCATATTTCAATAATTATATATATTTTTGAAAGTTGTGTGTTTGTCAAAATAAATCAAAGTTTATTTACACGTGTATCAGAGAGATTTCCTAGAAATAGACGCAACAATAGCACACTGCCTACAAGACTCAAAAACGACACTTATGCGCAAAAGTATCTTCTGCATGGCCCCAATTTTATATAATAAATTGCCAAACTCGTGGTAGGACATGAATATTAATGTATTCAAAAGAAAAAATAGATTATTTTTGACTGAGAGAGCGTATTATGATATTGAAGAATTCATTAATGATAAAATTGTTTAATTTATGAATTTATTTATATTAATTATTATTTCAAAATCTATTTATAGTTAATTATTATTGTATTATTAATTGTATGTAAAGTATACTATGTTAAATTCTTTGAAAATTGTATTCAAATTACCATATTAAATTCTTTTAAAATTTGTATGCTCCACTATGGTGCTGAACATGACTGGTTCTGACATTAAACTTAATATAATGACATCCTGTACTATGTGTGCATACCATGTTCAAACAAATAAACATTTATCTTATTTTATCTTAATAAATTAAAAATTACATAAACATTAACATTTCAATTCAGCACTAATACTATAAATTCAAATATTAGTTTGTGTTCGTTACGCTTTCACGCTGTAGCGGTAAAACTGGGTAAAACCAAGGACTGCAAAGACAGTGGTATCGAGTTCGATCCAGGGGGGTTAGGCAGAATGTCATATTTCACGTGTCAACCGTATCGAGATCACTGTGATTGGTTGAGAAACCGACGCGAAATATGACATTCTGCCTAACCCCACAGAGTCTAGAAATTATGTGTGTATTTAGATTTTATCACTGCTCGGGGAAGGAAAACATCGTGAGGGAACTAGCATGCCTGAGAGATTTTCTCGACCGCTTGTGAAGACTGCTAACCCATATTGGGCCAGCGTGGTGGACTATGGCATAATCCCTCTCACCATGAGAGTAGACCCGTGCCCAATAGTGGGACAGAAAAAGGGTTGGCGATAAAATTGTGTTTCTTAGAGTGACGTACTTATTCGTACACCCCGTCCAGGCGGACGGAGTCGCGAGCAAAATTTAGTGGAAACTGTAATTCGAATAATCCGGTCCTAGTTTATCACAGAGCAATATTAATTAAATCGTTCTAGAAGTTAATTATAAAGTGAATATTAAATACTTCTTAAATTTACGTAATATTCTCGAAAAGCGATTAGCTGTATCATGTATACTATATGTATCAAAAATAACACCGTGTGGTGACGGACTAAGAATACACGTGTCACCACCCCACTCTTTTCCACGGGTGTCGTACGAGGCAACTACAGGAAGCAAGCAATTATCACCCATTGCATTACTGGTGGTAGGGCTGGGTACCAAGTTGGAGTACTCACTCGCTATCGGGCTCCAGCGGTTTGGTACCATCATCTCCTGTGTAACCGGCCATGCAGCACATCGGTGTTTTGGTTGTAGCAGGAGATAGCCGTTAATTCTTTCATTTCATATATGTGAAATGAAATGGTGAGCAGCGGCTTGACAATACTCTCGGTATAGTTGAGTTGTCTGTCACAATATGCAATAAAAAAAAAAGTTGAGTCAATAACCAGGGCCATGGCACGTTTACTACCATTTTTTTTTTGTTAAGGCGGTAAAAAATGTACCTAACCGCACACGCCGTCGTTCGGGGCAACGAACAGAGTAGTGTAGGGCCCTCACCCACTAAAGAAACCCGCCGTGTGGCGTCTCTCCGCCTAAATTGGCAATTGCGTTTACTACCCTAAGCAATAAAAAAAACAATACCTACATAAAATATTGCGGCGGTCCGAAGCCTGTATCGAGTCCTAGATGGAGAATATGAGATGATGATGGATGGTTATGAGGTGGAGATTTCGCAAATCACAAACCCTGATTTTTCTAATTTTTCTCAATAAATACACACATTAGTATTTATTTGTAAATAAATAATTGTTTGGTGAAAGAAAATATCATGAATTGAAAACCTGCATATCTTTTTATTTTCGAGAGCTTGAAAAATCTAGCAACAGACAGTGGGCCGAATATAGTCCACAATCCCCTTCCTGACACGATCCGTGCCCAATCGTTGAACAGTAACGTGTTGTAAAATAAAATGTACACACCTCCCTTGTGGTACAATGAAGACCGCATACTTGTTGATGGCTTGAGACCGTTTCTGATCAACCACATATAGCGTGTATCTTGGAATGTCTTCACCAGGTTTCATTAGGTCTAAAGATACCTACAATATAACATTGCTAATTAGCTGACAAGGATGTTTACCAAGAAACCCCTTAATAAGAACAGACTGCCTAAGAGTGCATACATATATCTCCAGGCCTCATGAGTGATAGCCATTATCAAATAGGCATTAGTGCTAGAGTTAGCCCCGCATGAATGGGCGAGCTCGATCGGGGATGTAACCCTCTCACAAAACATCAGCATGTAACAACGGTGGTTACGCCTACCATTGTGTTTCGTATGGTGAGTGAGAGCGGAGTCCCAAACCCCCTTCCTATCATCTCCTCATTATCCTTCCCATCCTTTCCTTAGTATCCTTCCTACCCACCTCCTATATATACAGGGTCTGTCGTAAATAATGGATAACCCATTAATCGATGGCCATGATGTCAGGCTACAAGAAAATCGACTTTTTATTTTAGGATTGCCATTGGTTTGAAAACGGTACACAATTTTGTATTTTTTTTTAATTTTCCTTCTTTGCTCATTCATTCGGTCACCATTTCAGCAAAATAACTTATTTTAATGTACTTTTTTTGTATCTGACTCCTGGATACTTGTATTATTATATTAGATTACTATATTGGACATTATTACCTAATGTAAAATACTGTCAAATTTTACATTTTAAGCACTGTAAGTAATTTTTTTTTTACGTCAAAATTTTAACATTAACTGTGACAAAAAAAGTACTATGCTGTAGCTGCCCATTATCTTAAAAACATGCCTAGTTTATGTAGATTCTAAAAAGGTGTTACAATGCGTACTTTATAAGCAATATTGGTTACCCAAGCGAAATAACTTAGCAAGGTCAACATTTTGGTTTCAAGAAATGTATCAAATCACGATGATTTAGGCTCCTAATATGATTTTTTTCAATAAGAATTCGCTATTTTATCACTAGATTGCCATCAATTTAACGTTTAACTGCGCCACAGGACTGTTTTATTTTCATAGTTAGAAATTGCATGCGTCTAGCAAGTACTAGAAAATTATTTCATAATTTTCAATCAAAACACTAGGTATTCCAAATTCAAAAGGATACAACATAGGGATATAAAAATGGGCAAACACGACAACAAAGAGCCCTCAAGGGATACAACATAAAAATGAACAAACACGATAACAAAAGGCCCTCTCTGCGTGAAAAGGACCATTGATGTCTGTTGTTACTAAGAAGAAGCGCACTGTCCATTTCACATACTAACTTAACGTTAAATTAGTTTAATTACCAACAACGTTTAATTAGTTTAAATTAGTTTAACAATTAACGTTTAATTAGTTTAACGTTAAATTGACAATATAGTGATAAAATACCGAATTCTTATTGAATAACATCATATTAGTAGCCTAAATCATCGTGATTTGACACATTTCTTGAAACCAAAATGTTGACCTTGCTAAGTTATTTCGCTTGTGTAACTAATATTGCTTATAAAGTACTCATGTATAATACTTTTTTAGAATCTACATAAACTAGGCATCTTTTTAAGATAATGGGCAGCTATAGTATAGTACACTTTTTTTTCACAGATAATGTTAAAATTTTGACATAAAGAAAAAAATTTACTTACAGTGCTTAAAATGTAAAATTTATGGTATTTTACATCAATAATGACCAATATAGTAATTTAATATAATAATACAAGTATCCAGGAGTCAGATAAAAAAAAAGTACATTAAAATAAGTTATTTTGTTGAAATGGTGACCCAATGAATGAGCAAAAGGTCAATTTAAACAAAATAAAATATTGTTTACCGTTTTCACACCAATGGCAATCCTAAAATAAAAAGTTGATTTTCTTGTAGCCTGACATCAGGGCCATCTCCGATTAACGAGTTATCCATTATTTACAGACCCTGTATATGGCAACCTCGTGCACGGAAGTCGGTTACACTACCAACTATGCCACAAGGCCGTTGAATCTATAAATATTATCATCTGTAAATGATGTTAGGATATCATAGACTATCTACACTTTTTGAAGGACTAATAAATATACAATATGCTATGATAGACCAGTGTTAAAACAAAGGACTGCAAAGATAGTGGTATTGAGGTTGAAAAAAAAATAGAAGTCTGTCAGCCTGCACTGGGCCAGTGTAGTGACAGCCAAATGCCTATCAATTGTAAAAAAATACACAATACACAGAGTACTAACCCTTGTCTATGCAAGTCAAGAACAATGCAACATCTTGGGATACATAGTCTGTACAACAACTGTTAAACCCATGCAATACATGTCACAGTTGCTTGTTGAAGTTGCAAGTTGTTATTCTTCACAAATTAAAAATTGATCTTGTCTCCATTACATGTCAAGGTCAATTTTAACTGACTGATTTAAATGTACTTTAAATAGGTTCTTAGGTTTAGTTTTTCTGCATTTTTATAAAATCAGTTTTATTTAGACCTCTATTTACCTCATTATCATCATCCAGACTAGTTTTAGACAGTCCGTTAGTAACAAATGCAGTGTCCTGTGCTGACTTTACACAGTCCTTCATTTCTTGCAGAGTCTGTAGTCTTTGCATTTTATCACCGCCCAAACAGAGTTCCAATACCTGCAATTTATTATAATAAAAAAAATCAATATCAATATTGATTAAGTCAGAGAAAACAGTTTAGTGTGAGCAAGCGATGTATGCAAGAATAGAGCCTTTTGGCACTCTGTTCTCTCTGCCTACCGTGCAAGAAAGTTGGCGTGATGATAAGTAAACAGTTTAGTTACCTGGTGAGGCATCTCTTTAAACTTCGTGGCAACAACAACAAAGACAGGTAATGTGGCTCCATCACTATTTTCAGCATTTTTCTCTTCTGCTTCATGACATCGAACCACTCTGAACATCCAACATTTATCACAGAATACTTCTAGTAATTTATTCATAATGTGGCTTTGTAGCAGGGATATACACACATATCGGCCGCCAAGTTTCATAACTCTTTTTATTTCAGAAAAGTATTTATCTATGATCTGCTGTGTGTTCTGTGTATCATCAGGCATAAGAGCATCTAAAGTTCCTTTATCTAGTACAACATTAAATTGTTCATTATCGAAAGTTGTGTTTGTAGCGTCCATGCAGAGAAACTTCATATTAGTTCTGTGAGCATTTATAGACTTCATTTGTTTAATGACGACCTCAGAAACATCAATATTGGTGATATTTTCATATCCGACATCATACAAATCAGCACTTAGACTTGAGTTACCACAGCCAGTAATTAATATAGAGTCCTTTTGTTTTATGTACTTGTGTAACTGTCCACATAATTCTAAATATTCTCCGTACCTAAATATTAGATATTGTTTAATAATTCATTTTGATAAAACACAGTAAAGTACTAAGTATATAAATATAACCTACCATTCGAAAGACTTGTTACCCCTTTTTTTAAAGAATTTATTCCAATAATCTTTTTCACTGAATTCTTTATGGGTTTTAGGCAGTAGATTCATAGCTAAAATATTAGTTATAGAAATAATGTACTTCTTGTTTTGTGGCTGTTGCAGGAGTTGTCTACAAATTGACAATGTCACAACGCAAATATAGACCGTCAAACGAAGAAGATTGTTTAGTGATAATAGAAAGGCCGGTGATGAGTCGGAGGTAACAAAGAAACAAAGTAAATGTAAATTATATTTAACAATTTTTAGAAATAATAAAATGCACACAATCCAATACCAACTTTTATCATAAGATATAAGATAAAAGCTTTCATAATTTCATAAAAGTTATTGACAATTGACATGTCACATGAACAATGACAGATGACAACAAATTATGGAGTATATAATGTAAGGAGAAGAGTACATGTTTTGAAGAAGTCTGTGTCCAATATAAGCTAAGAAATGAATATTATTTGGATCATCCAATATCTATAATTGTTATTCGTCGCTTCATTTTTCGATATGATTAATACAAAGGTGGGGGCCGGCACCAAGAATAGCTCCGCCCCGTCTCTTCCGACCGAAAAGCCGACTAAGGGATTACCGAGAGACAGCGTTCCCCTGTGTACTAAAAACATCCACCTTCACATGAGTGCACATACACACACACACATCGGCCCCGAGTCAAGGCAGCTTCGCTATTCCGTGGCCTAACGGTAGCCGGCCCGGTAACGGCGGAGCAGGGGGTTCCCGACTAGTGAGTCTCAAAATGAACATGGACAAGACGAAAGTCTTATCTAATGTCCATATCATTTCAGCACCGGTCCTAGTCGAGAGTGCGCTTCTCGAAGTTGTCGACCACTATGTCTACCTGGGACAAACAGTCCAGTTAGGTAGACATAACTTCGAGAAAGAGGTCAATCGATGAATCCAGCACTCCTGGGCAGCGTTAGGGAAGCTGAGGAAGATCTTCTTGTCCAAAATTCCACAGTGTCTGAAGACTACGACCAGTATGTGTTACCGGTGATGACTTACAGAACAAAGGCACAGTAAATATATAAACCAGTACGGAAACTAGGAACAAATCGTTAGAAACGGCACACTCACACAGACGCGCGCATCTACGAGAATCTAAGCACCCCTGGCAGTGCTGAAAGTATCGGGTTTCGCGTCGGGATGAGTGGTTGCGTCATGCGTTATTTGAGTTGTTCTACAAATCGTAATAAATTTATTACTAATTTTCCTATGCTTCTCCGCATTAACTGGGTTGAAGTTACAATCATGTGCTAATTGTTGTAATGTGCGAATATATTCGGATACAGTTTCCCCAGGCTTTTGTTTTGTCGACATAAGCATATATCGAGCATGAACTTCATTTTTCAGTTTTAGCTAAATCTTATCCAACGTTTTAATAGCAGTTAAATAATCTGTAGCTTCCCTTACGTGTGCGAATATACTAGGCGATATATAGTTCAACAATACCTTAAGTTTGACATCGTCAGTAATTGCTGTAATATTCTCCGCAATATAATTAGCCAAGGTAGTTTTCCAGTGTTCATAAGTTAGATCAGCTGTGGGTGATCCCGGATCTGCCGCAAGCTTATCTGGACGTAATAAGCGTGTTATAGATTCCATGTTTATTTTATTATTGGAATAAATTGATACGATAAAAGACAAAACCAATATTATTTGGCTTTATTCCAATAAAATTTTCTTAGATAAATAACCTATAGATGTAGCCACCGCGTGGCCACTCATGAGACAGCAATATTACACTTCAGTGTGGCTATTACGCTACGGCTACGGCTATTCGCCCTAAATGTGGCAAAAATTAAATGAAGATCGCGATATAATTTTTACCACTATATAAATAAAGTGCCTCGGTGGTGTAGCGGTAGTGTATGTGACTGCTAATCATGAGGTCTCGGGTTCGATCCCCGGGTCGGGCAATGTTATTGAGCTTTTTCCTAAAAAGAAAAATTTTCAGTAGCTGCCCGGAGTTTGGAAATGTGCCCGGTAGACGTCAATAGGCTCGTCCCCTATTACGGTGGGACTTAAACATAGCTGGCGAGTCGTGGGCGTATAATACACCTCTGCCTACCCCTTCGGGGAAAACAGGCATGACGCTTTGTTTAAATAAATCACTAATTGATTAATACATTAATATCGATCACTTATTATCCTGATTAATACTATGAATGCAAAATTAGGTGAGAGCTTAGAGATAATAAACTCTCACAAAATTTTAACGTAACTATTTAAAAAAGGTTTAATTTATATGTTTAACACTAAAATTCTGCAACATCACGTAGTTGTTAGTAAATGTACGAGTATTGTAGCGATTTCACATCGGATACTGTGATAAATAAAATGTCATCCATCAGCGTTTCAACGTCCACTGCTGGACATAGGTCTCCCCAAATTTGGGGTATAGTGCCGTAATCGTCACGCTTGGCAGGCGGGTTGGCGATCGCAGTGGATGTTGTTAATACTTGAGGGTGCTGCTGCCCACTCCCGCGGTATTCCCTCAGTCGGCTCTTACGACTCCCATGGGTGAAGAGGGGTGGGACAGTTCTAAAGCCGGCCCCACACGGCCGTATATGTATATAAAATGTATATTTTTTTTTAAATCTTTATTTAGTTTGGGGACTTTTATCGAACATGGATATGTCAGTCCCATTGTACTCTTAACTAATAACAATCTTAACCTAATCTTATCCAAGCAGCAGGGAGGAGCTGCTGAAAAGCAACCACTATCTCATATACCCTTCTTGCAGCAACTGAAGCGGATTCTGCCAGAATGGATTGGAAAATACGCACATTGCGTCTAATGAGCCCAAACTCTCTCAGCAATGCTTCGCTATGACTCCGGTTCCTATTACACTCTACTAACAAATGATGCACGTCCTCCACCACATCACATATCTCACATTTGGGTGAGGTGCAATTTTTTAACAGAAATGCATACTTGCCGATGGATAGTTACCGGAACGGAGTTTGAAAACAATTTTTAAATATTGTCTGTTAATTATGATATCTCCGGACCAGGGGCTACGAAAGATTGAGCACTGTATGGTTTTATACCAAATACCTTTTTCTCTTGATCTTATATTTTTTTTGCAACGTCCGTGTGGTGACAGACTAAGAATACAACTGTCACCATCCCATCCTTTCCCGCGGGACGAATTTAGTGAAATTCAAATAAAGTTTATTTATCTGACATATTTTTAAAGATTTTGTACGGAAACCTTCTTTTTGATCATTGTAACTATAGGAACAATATGTAATTATTATTATTATAATTATTTATTATTATAATCAGGCGTGATCTGATAGATGACATCTGTTTCGTCTTAGTCTGTGGAAAAAGTCAAAATATTGCTGACAAGAAGAAGCTGAAGCTCTTGAGTAATATTGTTCTGTGAGCTGAAGTGTCGATGCTTAGAAAATAAAAATTATTAGTGAATGTTTTCTTACAAAAGTTTTGATTTTAGCTAACCGTGATAGTAATAAATAATGGCATTTGTATGAAAAATGGCTTCCCGAGACTTTATTGAAGTCTTGGCTGCAATATATTGTGACACAAAAATAAAGGACAATATTGAATATGGAGAAATCAAAACAAGATAAATGGAAGGCCTTAGCCACAATAAAATCCTTCGACTTGGGTAAGAAAATCAATGCAAATTATACACTTGTTCGGGCTAATCATTATTAGTTTACACCAGTACACCAGTTAGTACAAATACATTGTACACATTTTGCATTTAATTACTGGATATTAAAGTATTGTATAATGAATACTTGTTAAGCCAGCAATTTTATCTCATAGATTTATTAGACAAATAAATACCAACAGTTACTCATATAATTTTTTTTTTAAAATGATCATACCATTGTGAAATAGTCTGGCTATGAAAATAAATCTGACAAGTTTATCTGAGTATGTGAGTCATTTTAGTACTATCAGCCCTTGTTAACTCTGCTATACTTATAAATGATAAGCTTAAAAACAATTTTAAAGATAAATTTTTTATTGGTTGGTAAACACTAAAATAAGAATTAAACAAGTTAATACCAGAACACTTACTTCAACATGCTTATAGACTTGCCCTATAGAAACATATCTTCAATGAATTACATTACAAGGCGATCTTAAGTTTTTATAAATAAGTGAAACCTTGAACCTAATTTACTGCTAATTACTCAAAAGAAACTAATGAATTATAAACAATATAAGTTCCCTATCTACCTACCTGCCTACTAACATTAAAATGACTACAGTATCTACAGAGATGTATGAAAGATGGTGTTGGTTGTTGAGACAAGTGTGATGAGGAGATTGGGATGATCGAAAGATCTGTACTATAGCACAGTGGCTTAGAGCACTTCCTTGGATTGGAAAAGACGCAGGTTCGATTCCCGCTAGTACAAAAATCTCTTTTTCCTTATTCACAAATGATTTGTACTTTAAAAATATTCTTATTTCTTTTTCAATTATTTCCATACTTTTGATAAGATGGGTGTTATACTGTAACTTTTATTCTATGTTATAAATAGTTTGCCATCCATAACCAGCCATCCCAATTTTATTTTGTACTAGCTTGTGCCCGCGGCGCCCCCGCAGCCAAAAGCTAGTTTTTAGGTAATATCTCAGGTTCCCAATATAATAGCGGGATTAAATGTATACCAGTTGTTAAGTCTAATCAAGAGCTATCAAAATCCGTTCAGTAGTTTTTGCATGATGCGTTAACAAACAAACAGACAAAAAATCTAAAACAAATAGTTTTGTATTTAGACACACCTATATAGCCTAATTCAGTCATTTTTGCTCAAATATCTTAAATGTACAGACACGGCTCTATTACAGCTTTATAATAATATAGATATAATAGTATAGATGAATAAAATAGAAATATCTCAATACAAGCTAAGTACTTTTTTAAACTACATTGAGCTGTACCATTAATACAGTTTTGGCTCCTTGCCTATTAGCACAAGGAGTATTAAAATTAAAGATGGCATTACTAGGGGTGAACAAAAAATAATAAATAACTATAGGTAATTCTTACTTTCTTACTAATATTTCAAGAGCAAAAATTTATTGCCATTCATGATTTTTTTTCTGGAGCCAAGTAAAGGGCACAGGCTACTTTTTGTTTAAGTTCTCACTGCTCAGTGAAAGAAAACATTGGTAGGAAAGCTTTCGTGCTTGAGAGATTTTTATTTTTGATGGCTTGTGAAGCAGTCTAGTCTCAGTGGTGGACTACGGCCATAATCCCTCTCACTCTTAAACCATTTTAGGTTTATTATGAAAGAAAATGTTTGATCTATGTATTGCAAAAATTGGAGTATGGTTTAATATATTCTTACATCCATTTATTTAGTTATATTATACCTACTCTGTGGTTTATAAGACTGACTGACTGACCTATCAATCCACAGCTCAAACTCTTTCTTCTTGAAACTTTACATATGTTTCTTTATTAATTAAAACTAAAACCCGCAAACACATACTTCGCGGAACATCTAGATATTTCCATGAAAGTGAATATGCACCTACAGAGCTATACAATATAAACATTTTTAGTTTAACTGAACTTCGAAAGTAACTGTAAGAATAGGTACTATAAAATACTTCACCAGTTTGTTTTTATTTTAAACTGTAAAACTATGGGATAAAGTCGATTTTAAAATGAATGTTGATGAAATGGGGTGCACGGGCCCTATCATTTTTATTTTATAAGTTTGTATATTTCTATGTAAATAGGAATGATAAACGAAACGTTAGACGAACTTTCGTTTCGAGTAATTGTGATTGATCAACAGTCCGAC
The DNA here is from genome assembly GCA_948253155.1 of Leucoma salicis. Taxonomy (NCBI): domain Eukaryota; kingdom Metazoa; phylum Arthropoda; class Insecta; order Lepidoptera; family Erebidae; genus Leucoma; species Leucoma salicis. Next base: position 27,989,572 of record OX411806.1, read on the forward strand.
GCGTTATTCCTGATTAGTCGCGATTTCGACGCGTGATTCAGGCGACCAATCACAATAAAGCGAAACGAAAGTTCGTCTAACGTTTCGCTTTTCATTCTAAGGGGGCTGATTTTATCAGAGAACGTTCGATGAGGTCTACCCCTCCCAATATCTATATAATAAATGGCCATAGTAATAAAGATGCTTGTTTTCTAGAAACATCTTGAATAGTTGTAATTCTTTTTTTATTTTTCTCGAAAGTTTTTGTAATTTGATTTTTTTATGCTACGCTGGTGGCAATTAGGTGCTGTCTTTCGTATGGTGAGTGCGAGCGCGGAAACCTAAAATCATGTGAAAAACCTAAAATCATGTACAAATAAAAATTACATAGATCACGCCTGTATTCCCCGAAGGGGTAGGCAGAGGTGTATTACACACCCACGGTTCGCCCAGCTATGTTTAAGTCCCACGCAATAGGTGGCGAGCCTATTGCCATCTACCGGGCACATTTACAAACGCCGGGCTGCTCCTGAGAATTTTTCTTTTTACGAAAAAGCTAAATAACACTGCCCGAGCCGGGGTTCGAACCCGAGACCTCATGATCAGCAGTCGCTCACACTACCGCCGCACCAGAGGCAGTTACAAATTTGATAGATTTGTATAAATTTGATAGTACCTAATTGTTTTGCTGTGTATCCACATCCGTTAGAGATACTAGGAAGTAAGCGTATGTCTAAGGAAATTTAATTGAAGTTGATTAATGGAATCCGCCGCTCGGCAATTGCCATAGGTATATCGTGATACGGCAATATAAAGCGTTCCTGGCTACCGTATGCTGTGTTAAACAAAATACATTTTGTTGCAAGCCAATATGCGCGGGGCGGCGGGCTTTGGAATCGTTTTCTGGCAACGGCGAGTCAAAGACATTAGTTATCGGTTTAGAAATCGTGTTTTCAAAGAAATAATAAAGAAATGTGATATCTCGCTACACCATCGCTTCTCCCATATGATAGGTATTTCATATTTTTGACAAACCCCTTTCTCCCAGACGAGCCTCATATAATTAATGGACGATCCCTTGTGTACCTATAACTATGGTAGGCATTCATATTACAGCAGCAAGGAGGTGAATTGAGTAGAAATTAGTTCTAAATGCCATCTGAGAAATAATTTTGTTAAGTCAAAATTAAAAAAATAACGTCAGAAATTCAGAATTCTTATACATGCTTAATTGTGGGCATAAGGATACATTAGTATACCTAGCATATTTTTGCTTGTGTAAAGAATAGGGCTTCTAGAAAATTATTCAATTCAGTCTAATTCTTTTCGACAAAGTATAATTTTGTTACATGCTACATTTGGATAATAGTACGTTATCGTATCCGTGACAATTTGAAGATGGTTGTTCTAATCAAAACCCGACATGAATCGGTGGACGTGCTTATTTGCAATTGAATCCCTGAATTAAACGTCAGCGATTTCAAATTCTGCTGTTGCGAGGTGACTGTAGTTGTAGTGTGATATCTTAAATCAATCTACATGACAAAACGAAACGTACTTCGATTCAAAGGCTGTGGAGCTACAGCCACGCTTCAGCTACGTTTCAATTTGAAGGCGTTCTATTGACAAATGACCGTTATAGGTACAAGTTATTTACAGTTAGTCCGTACATTATCGAGAAAATAAAGATGATTTCGGGTAAGATTCGGGCACACGATTTAACCACAGCTGCTGTATCTGTGCTGGTTTCTCCAAACAGACGGTAAGGAAGTGAAGTAGTAATGAATTTCTATATGACCACCTACGGTAGTCGTAAATTTGGATCCCGCTCGAAGTCATCTTTTCCTATTTTACTCGCGTTACTGTTTCTCAAACTATTATGTGCCACTGTTGAGCACGGGTCTCCTCTCAGCATGAGAAGGATTTACGCCATAGTCCAGTACGCTTGCCCAGTGCAGGTTAGCAGACTTCACAAGCCATCCAAAAAATTTCAGGATTGCAGGTTTACTTACGAGGTTTTCGTTCGCCGAGCAGTGATAATCTGACAACAAATCACATAATTACGGAATGTCACTATCAGTAATGTGTAGCTTGTGAGGTGTGTGCAGTGTGAAACAGCAGACGGCGGGTTTATTTAGTGAATGAGAGCCTCATACTACCCTGTTCGTTGCTCCGAACGACGGGGTGTGTGGTTAGGTAGATTTTTTCTCGCCTTAACAAAAAAAATACTATCACTGTTTAAACAGAGATTAGGTGCTTAATAAATTAACTATAGATTAGAAGTTTAAACTAGTTTTACAGAACCGCGTAAAAATAGTTATCTTGAGCTGCCGAGTAGCCCTAAATTACTATTGTTTTCGTTTTCGAATTTCACACAAACTCAAAGTGAATTCATCTGAGAGATGTTCAACGAAACTTTCTAGACGTTTTTAATCATTATTCAAAACGTGTTTTATTTCCGAAGCCCTAATGTATGGAAAATAAAACCATCTGAATTTCATGTGAACTTTACCTTTGTTACTTTATCGATTACATTAGTAAACATGCATTCAATGTCAGATGAAATCGATTTATAGAGATTTTGTATTTTTTTGATTCTGCAGTGAACAAACAGCTAAAATGTGCTAAAATATTCAGGAGCAAAAGTTTTAAATAGTTGTAAGCGGACTTTTGTCTCATTCTTTTATTTGATTCCCTTTAGATAAGATAGTTAACAATCTTTTTTCTGTAAATGAAGATTTTACGAGTTGGAAAGTTAAAGAAGGGTTGGTAGAACAACAGTTGTGTATAAGTACATTCTGTGTAGGTTCTTCGCAATAACCCACAGTAAAAGGGGATTACCCGAAAGTGGGATTTGTCAAAAATTGTATAAGAACGTGTTATTGTATGTGTTATTTTATATGATAAAAAAATATGAAGTTGTAATTTCAGGTATAAATCGCAACAGTCATCATGAGTCGTCAGTGTTCCAGCAGAGTATGCAAGAAATTGACGTCATCAATTTCGCCACTACCACTCCAATCAGCCTCCTCGTCCAGTCTCTCGTGAAGCAGCTCTGTTCATTGCTAGAAAAAGACAATTTACGAGCCAACCAGTTATACAATACGATATGCGAAAAGCTACATAGTATGAACCTAATAGATAACTCATATGCAATGGGAGAGTTCGAAGCGATGAGAAGCCAGTACCAACGTGCCTTATACCAACTTGTGACTGTTGCCAGTGGCTCCGAGATACCTATTACACTACCAGCAACATGGCCTATAGTTCAACCGTCAGGCCTCGAATGGTCGAGATACCATCGCGAATTCGAAGAACTGTATTTTATAGCCGGTGGTGGTTTTGGAAGCGTGTTCAAAGCTCGACATAGATTAGATGGTGTTGAGTATGCAGTCAAAAAAGTTTTTATAAAGTCTTCGGACGTGAATTCTATTATGCTCCATTTGTCTGAGGTTAAAACGATTGCTAGTCTCAACCATCCTAACATAGTGAACTACAAGGCTGCGTGGCTTGAACCGATGATAGAATGTACCGTGAAAAAATCACGTAAGTTTCGAATGGAGACAGACTCGGAAGATTTCTCATTGACTTCCAATATTATATCATCTGTCCAGCCGAATATAATAACCTCCTTCAAAACACATAATTCCAAAGAATTGCACAAACAAAACAGTCTTTCAGACTTCGTGATCTCTTTTAAGAACTCTGACAGTTTCGAAGATTTCCCACATAATGAAAGTTCTAATTCAGATTTAGATGACTTTTTGGAAGATTCTGATGACGAGTCACCTACGCCGCAAGACGATAACGCTGTAGCCAATTTCTTCTCCAGCAAAGAATTCGAGAATTGTTCTCGAGTGAATTTGAAATGGGCGACTCTATACATCCAGATGACATTTTGTCAGCAAACTTTGAAGCAGTGGCTTGATGACAGGAATAACCACATGACTCTCTCTAGGAAAGGCTCAGAAGACTTAACTCTGCATCACAGTGACTCCACCGATTCGTCGTCTTTGGATTCCCCTGATATGACATATCCAGTATCCGGGACTCATATTGATGTACTTATTGACATGTTTACGCAATTAGTGAAGGGCCTGCACTATATACATTCTAGAGGAATCATTCACCATGACATCAAGCCTAGTAACGTGTTCGTGGCTCAAACTGAAGGAGGCTTTTCCGTCCAGTTGGGTGATTTTGGACTGGCATGTCCATTGCAACAGTCACATAGTGGACTGGCATTGGGAACTCAGTTGTATGCTGCACCAGAACAACTAGACGGACAATGTAATCCTAAGGTGATTAAATTTAAATAGTATAAGTCCGTCTTCGTAAATTTTCTGCTTACATCCTTTAAATCAGAGCCTTGATTATCCCAGCATCAAAGGGCAGCTCAATCGGGGAAGTACTATCCTCACAAAGGATCAGCGTGAAACTACAGTATGTTCTTTTACCGTTGTTTTGTATGGTGAGTGTGAGCGCCTAAGGCACAAACGCCCTCCCTATCCTCTCCTTATTATCCTTCTATACTATACTTTCCTCAGTATCCTGTCTATCCTCTCCTTAATATTTTATTTTTTGGGTATTGTGGCAGACGATCCAAGGCCCACCTGATAGTAAATGGTAACCTTCGCTCATGGATATACTGGGAGTATTGTCAAGCCGCTGCTCACCATTTCATTTCACAGATATGAAATGAGATAATTAACGGCAATCTCCTGCTACAACTAAAACACACCGATGTACTTCAAGGCCGGCCATACGGGAGATGGTGGTACCAACCCGCTCGGGCCCGAAACCAAATGAGCACTCCCACTTGGTACCCAGCCCTACCATTAACGCAATGAGTGATAATTGCTTACTTCCCTTAGTCGCCTCGTATTACACCCGTGGGAAAGAATGTGTGAAAGTGATGACCACTTGTAGTCTTAGTCCGTCACTTCCTATCCATCTCTGGTGTTGCTAGTGTCTATAGGCTACGGTAACAGCTTACCATCAGGTGGGACGTAAGATAGTTTGTCACACAAATGGTCTAAAAAAAAATGGATTTTGATACGGCTTGCAATGTTATTAAGATATTTTTTCTTAATTAATATTTTAGTCTGGTATTGATTTATATGTAGACACAAAGCTTATTTCCACAGGAAAAGTCAGGGTCGGAGTTTATCGCGAAGCATGTAATATTTTAAAAAAACTGACCATGTTTTTTATTCTCTCTTACAGAGCGACATGTACAGCCTGGGTATAATACTTTTGGAAATGGTGGAACCTTTTAGTACTGACATGGAGCGTGTTAAGACCATTACTGACCTCCGAAAGGGTCAAATCCCGGCGCATTTAACAGCAAACTACCCTAAAATAGCCCATATAATTGGCAAACTTGTACAACGAAGGCCAGGCAAGAGGCTAGATACTGCTCAACTGCTGGATGAGTTGAAGAATTTGGCAGAAAACAAAGATGATACCATCAGGTCTTTGAGAGAAGAATTGGCTGCCAAAGATGATGAGATTGCCAAGCTAAAAATGTTGCTGGCCAAATTTAACTATCAGTGATAATGTGTGAATGTGTGTGTGTTCTGACAATATATTAATATTGAGGATTTGGTTTTCAATAAAAAGTATTATTTAATTTTAATTTGGTATTTATTTTTAATGATTTGGGTGTTTGTTATTTGAGAGGTGAGTAGTTTTATATTATTATCTCAATAATAAGGAAACCGTTTGCCGTGTGGGGCCGGCTTTAGAATTGTCCCACCCCTCTCCACCCATGGGAGTCGTAAGAGCCGACTGAGGGAATTCCGGGGGAGTGGGCAGCAGCACTCCCTCGAGTATTAAACAACATCCACTGCGATCGTCAACCCACCTGCCAAGCGTGTCGATTACGGCACTATCCCCCATATGAGCGAAACACATGTTGTGGTGTCCTCTTGGGGAGGCCTCTGTCCAGCAGTGGACTTCGAAAGGCTGATGGATGGATGGATGGAATAAGGAAATATGTTAATAGCAGTTATCGCATTTAGGCTACCTACCTGGTGATAGATGCCTAACCTAAACTCAAGAAACGTGGTCTCTGAATGTTGGCCTTGTATGCCTTGTGCCATGGCTATACTTACTCAGTATTTCCCTACGTATTCGAAGAGATCTGTAGAAGAACAGGACTGACCGACATAGCCCGCCGGGTTGGCATGCTAAAGTGGCGATGGGCAGGCCACATCGCTCAACGAAACGACAACCGTTAGAGAAAAAAGGTTCTCGAGTAGCGACCACGTATAGGTCGGTGCAGCGTAGGACGGCCTCCCACCAGATGGGCGATCTGGTCAAAGCCGCGGGAGCCGTTGGACGCGGTTGGCGCAGGACCGCTCGTTGTTCTCTTGGGCGTTCTCTTGGGTTGTGGAGGCCTATGTCCTGCAGTCATGGCCTCCCCATGTGGACGTTGAAAGGTTGGTGGATGGATGATGATGGAGTGCAGTTTTAGACTGGAAGAGCTCTAATACATTTAATATTTGTATTGGTTTATATGGATATGACATAAATATATGAAAATCTCATTAAAATCTTTATTTACAAATCTCAAACAGAGTCATATATAAATTATTACCTTAAACTAATGTTATTTACAGTCTTAAAATAAATTTAATGCAGTCATCCGTTGTAGTCGGCGGTCGGCTCTCGAATGCGCTCAAAATGCGCTCTGCTCTGCAAGCTTGACTGAAGCCGGAGGGAGGGGATGATTATAGTACTGCGTCTACTGCATGTATGACTCCGTTCGTCGCAGGAATATTATGTGTTATTACTTGTGCGTTGTTCACTTTAATACGACCTGTAAACATAACTGGAGTTATATCTCTTAGCACTTTACATGCTCTGCTCTGCTTTGTGGAAACAAAAAAAAGAATTAATCTTTTTTTTCCATCGATTATCATTTCCCATCGATTATCATTCGCTGCTGATCTCACACTAGCGCGTGATGTATGCCTAACTTTACAATACATTGCAATACATTGCCAACGAAAACATTAAAAGGGGATGTACTTAGGTCGTTTATGCAATCACCGTATGAATATTAGTCAGGATGGGTGTTGCTCAAACACGAAATCGAGGATCGACTCCTAGATAGGTATATCAATCTCGGTGAAGTCAGATTGACTCTGCTAAGGGTGTTACTATCTATATCTACCTACAGTATACCTACTATTTTAAAGAGCCAAATATGTAGGTATATAGTTTTTTAGAATTTTTGTCTCCCTATTTTAACAGATTTTGATTAAGCTTTTTTGTTTGATAACTTACGTAGAAAATTGGAATACATTTTATCCCGCTACTATAGCGGGAACCTGAGATATAACATAAAAACTAGCTTTTGGTTGCGGCGGAGCCTACGTCTGAACAGGTCCATTTTATCATATCTTCACTAGTCTCGCCGAGTATACACGTTCCTTGTTACTAGTACAATTGATTGCACGGCAATTAGGCAAGGCTAGGGAGATATCGGAATCCCCACATTACCCTGTTCGTTGCCCCGAACGACAGGGTGTGCGGTTAGGAACATTTTTTCCCGACAACAATACAAAAAAAAAATAAGGGAGACATCGGAATAGTAGAGGGTACCCGAAAGGGTAAACCGCCGGTGGGCCACTGAAGTAATCCAACACAGTACCAGTGGTCCGTCAACACAGGCGGAGAGATGGCATACGGCGGGTTTCTTTAGTATCCCGCCTAAACAAAAAAAAAAGGGATACTTCGGAATGAATTGACGCGTTAAACACTCTTTTAATCACAGAGACGCTCTGCAAAGTAACTTTATTGGTGGTAAGGTGGGTATTCTTAACGGTTATGTTACTTAGTTCTGTCAATGTTGCATAGGTTCAATGAGTAAGACCAACATGCAGCGATCTCCTATACTATTAGACACCACTTGGACGGGTTGACAGAATAAATACGTAAATGAATAACTCTTACATATCAGGTGGGCTGTTTATACATTGAATAGTTAATAGTATAACGCCTTCGTCCTCCCTTATGATGCAGTTCCCGCGCTAAATCATGTGTATCATTAAGGGTACCGGACAAATATTTACGCTATTCACATTTAACCATAGATATAGTACTTATATACTATTATCTATATAGTACTATATCTATGCATGTAAATATACAATAACGTACTGGCGTAAACAACAAAAGACTTACCAGAAGTTTTTTGCAATGTTAAAGGATTAGCGTCCTCCATGGAGTTCCTGAGCTGGTAGTACCTCATCCCTGAGCTGTATAGGGTGCCTGGAAGTATGTGTCTGGCCACTAGCGCTTTGGCGGCTGCCTTATCAGCGAACTGCGTGATATCGGCCGCGGGCAGACTTGCAAATGCCGCGTCCGTTGGCGCGAAAACTGTATACGTTTTGCTTTCTGAAATATTGAAATAAAAATAATGAGGCCATTATAATTATTGTGTTTAACATACTTTCATGTTCTATATTATAATATCCAAATCTAATTACTAATGCTGAGCCTCAGCTGGATTATTAAATATAATATATGGCTTTTAGAAACGCTCATTGCTTATATAGGTATAGGTATTCAGAACAAACAATGTTAAAGCAACTTGTCAATAACGCCTTTCAACATTAACTATAGGTTGTTATAACCATTCAGTCAGGCGTTAGTTAATATTGTAAGAATGGAATTATCTAGCAACAATACTACTAGGCATTTAGTTGCTATAGTTAGACCGTTTCAAAATAACGTTTAAAAACAAGGGTAGGGTGGAGTCTCGCTACCACTGACGTAATGTAACATAGTTCCAATGGCCCGCTAATACAGGCGGAGAGACTGCACACGGCGGGTTTATTTACCTAGTGGGTGAGAGCCCCACACTATCCTGTTCGTTGTCACTAACGACGGGGTGTGCGGTTAGGTGCATTTTTTCCCGCCTAAAAAAAAGGGTGGAGTTTCGCTTGGTGTGAATTTTTTTTTTAATTTACGTTATGAATTATGTACACGTTGAATAAGGGGGAAATACTTAATATTTATAGGGGGGTTGCAAAAACTGTGACGCAGTGTGAAGCTAAGGCCCTGCCCCTTTAAAAAAAATAGCGTAATAATGTAACGTAATTTATAAACGGCCCCTAATAAAAACAACCATAATCTTACCAGTAAGAGTCTCCGCGAAGCCACTGGCATGTATGGCTTTGAGGAAAGTCGTGAACCGCCTGTCTCTGTCAGCCTGTAGGGTCTGCACCAGGTCACCGACGGGCAGCGGGAACATTACTCGATCTACGGCGTGCGCTATACCCTGGAAGAAAATAAATAATTGGAGAATTTTAGACTGAACATAAAAAGCATACCTTCGATGGTAGAATTCCAGCTCTCCTGATGCTAAGTGTAAAGTAAAGTAATATGCGATCGTGGCCGTAGGATTACTGTATTAGCATTTAATTACTCATACCTACAGTAGAGATCTACTTCGCATCAATTTAAAGTAAACTTAGTTACCTGTTTAACAGCAGTGTGTGCAATGATATACTAACAGTATAAATCAAGAGAAGATCAGAGTTCAGACCTCGTAAGGCACACATCGGACTTTTCACAATTATGTGTTTATTTATTTACAAATTATCAAAGAAAACAAACTATGCAAGCCCAAGAGGTTTTTTCGCCCGCTTATGAAGTCCGACAACCTGGACTGGGCCATCGGCTTAAATTCCTCTCACTCTTAGTTGAGATCCATGTCAAACAATTGAGAGCCTATATACCTAATATGTTTGGACCTGGTTATAAGTAAATCCTAATTACGATCTAACACCAATAGGATTTTCGTTGCCGGTTTTCAGTGATAAACCGTCGAACTCAAACAAAAGTTCATTATCATTCGTGAAGAAGCCTCCATGTGCGAGAGATTTTCTCGATGGTTCGTGAACTCTACTAACCCGTATTGAGCCAATCTGTGGCAGAATAATAATGACGATTGTGATTTCCAGAACGTAAATCAATACGTGCATGTAATTTCCAAAACGTAAATAATTACGGCAGCCAATGTCATCAGATCGCCATCAGGCTGATGGGACGCCATTGCGACATGACCGGAGATTTAAAGATTAGGCAGGCAGTTGTTTTCTGAGGTTCAAACACCACGAACTTCCTAAATCCGAGCTGTTAGGGAATTTCTTAAAGGAAAAACTCAATAAATGGCGGTTCCTGGACGGACCTGAGACGAGTTTAAAAGTAAAAAAAAACACATTTTAAGATGGTATCACAAGAATTTTCATTCTGCTACATACCTGGGGTATATGAATATCCTTTTTGTCGTCGAGTACTCTGGCGCCATTGATGGTGGTGACACGAACCTCGTTCCACTCCGCGTCATGCATGTCGTACTGATTGACTCGGAGCTGAGTGCCGGCGAGAGACACGCCTGTCATCTCGTCTTGAAGGGAACCGATGTCGAATGCACCAGGAATTACGTGATGGAGCAGTAACTGAAAGTACGAGGGCATAACTATACATTATTTTATTTGGAGTAAGCGACAATCAGGGGTGTACATATAATAGTGACCAAATGTGACTATTTGTAAACACTAGCCTTCGTTCATCACATTTGTCCTTACGACCAACGCCAACTATCGGATGCATTTATATGCATTAATCCAATATAGTAAGTTTAATTTTGCAATTAAAATTCATACTATTTGATGGCGCGATTTTTTAAACAATTTGATCTGTATTTTAGCACTTGACATGCTCAGCTACTTTAACGTACAAATTATTTGTGAATAAGGAAAAAGAGAACTTTAGTGCGAGCGGGAATCGAACCTGCACCCCTTTCAATCCGGGGAAGTGCTCTTAGCCACTGGGCTTACCGCACTGACCTTTCGGCCATACCCGATCTCCTAATCACATTTGTCTTTACGACCAACGCCATTTTCACATTTCACATTTTCGCACTTTGTGTTTATTTGTATGGCTAAGATTTCTTGTACTAAAATATATTTGAATTAATATTAGTAAATTATACTTACTCCACTTAGCAATCTCGGGTTGTCTCGGAACTTTTCTTCAGCCTTATCCGGACCTCCAAGTTGCACCAATAGAGTTCTGAACGCCTTGTCAGTAGGGACAAAGATGGTGTACGGACCAGTCTCATTCAAAATAGCGTCTAAGCCTGACTGTCGCAAGTATTTTGCAGTCGCAAAGAGTCCGCTATCTTTCAAAATATCCACTAGTCCTGGGCTGCTTACTTGAGCTTGTCTTGTCGTGCTTGCGTCACTAATGGTTGGAGCAATAGTACTGGACCCAATAACAACTAAGTCACTCTCAGAAGAACGATACGGAGTAGTATTTACGATAGGGGGCAACGTAGAACTAGGGAAAGTTGTTCTTGGAGTTTGGAAGATACTGTTTCTTGAAGTGAATTCTGCTGTTGGAGTACTTGACTTGAATGTATAACGTTCTGTACTTGTCACTCCAATTGTGGGTGCAAAATGTGTTTGTGTAAATGCAGGTGAGCTACGAGAAGATTGATAAGAACTAGACGCGGTCTGGAAAGTTGGCGCCGGTGTTGTGTGTGTTACAGGGAATGTATGACCTGTTGTCCCATGATTAGAAGTACTAACAAAGGTAGAATAACTTGGAGGAAGATGAGAGGATGCTGCAATATAGTCGGTTGCATCAGTAGTTGGCCGGGAAGTCGTAGAACTGTAAACTGTATTTGATATCTTTGTCTGACCAGGTAACTGAATTTCCCCATTCTTGATTTTATTTAAGATATTCTCCACTTCGGGACCTTCTTCTGTTTGTTGCCCATTAGCTTTCACACCTTTCACTTTGAACGATCCATCATCTTGTTCTTCTAAGAATACGAAAGTAACTTTTTTCTTGTTTTGAATTTCATTTGGCACTTTAACTTCTTCGAGCTTTCCATTTTCAGCTTGTTTAATAAGTTCAAAGTTTGCACCGGGTGGTAAGATACCTTTAGTTAAATCTTCGATGGAAACCCGACTTTCCTTTTGTGGTTCATGGTGAGCAGCGGCCATGATTTGAGCTAAGTTTGAAACGTCAGCTGTTATTGCACCCTGAGGGATCAAATTTGGATTACTTGTTCTAATAACTTCAAACTTTTGACCATTTAGTGATATTTCCCTAGAAGTAAAGTTCTTTTCACTAAAGTCTTCAGGATTTTCAGCTAGGGCTAATTTTAACTGTTTTAAAATGTCAGGTTTTTTTAATAATTCAGCGCTCTTAGCTCTCAAGCTATCGTCAAAACCGTTGGTTTCGCTTTCTTGTAGAAGACTCTTGATTTCGTTGTACAATTTTTGCTTATTTCTATCTTGAGGAGGGTTCCTCGGTTTAGGCTTTGGTCGAGGTCTGTACCTGGGTGTTGGTGGGGGTGGTGGTGGAGGAGTAGTCGTTGTAGTTGTGGTAGTTGTCGTAGTCGTTGTAGTCGGGTGTTCTTTTTCATAAAGTTCCACAGCTTTTTTAAATAAATCCGTCTCATGTGGTAAAATGGGTCTACGTCGTTCCACATTACCTCTCCAGTAGTCTTCGTAGCTTTCAGTGGTCGAATAGTTCGGAATAGTTTTAGTTGCTTGTTTCTTTACAAATTCTTCATGCAGTTTCTCTACTTTCTCTTGCTGTTTTTGCTGTTGTTTCTGCACAAACTCTTGATGTTTTTGGATAATGCGAGCTCTTTCTTGCAACTCTTTTAATTTTTCCAAATTCTCCTTAGATTGTTGTTCTAACAAGTCTTGGATCTGAGAAGACTGACCGTTGGAAAAAATTGGAGCTTGCCCCAGAGATGGCTGGAATGGAAGCTGTGCATTATTCAGATTATAATTTTGTGGCCCTAGATTCGGTGCAGGTTGAATAGTTATTGGATTTGGCTGGCTGAAAATAGGTTGGCTGATTGGCTGGGTCTGTGTTGGAATAGTAGGCAAGAAAGCTTGTTGTGTAGGGCGTTGCTGATTTATACCAACAGGATTAGCAGGGATGTTAGTTTGAAAAGTAGGAGCGTTCTGCTGTATTGGGATACCATTTTGGAAGGTCGGTAGTGTAGGTATAGTTTGGGGTAAAATATTCTGTGTCGGCTGTGGTATCTGCCTTATGTTTTGTGGTTGTTGGAAATTATTTTGCAATGGGGGGTTCACACTCGTCTGTGGGTGGTTGGGAAATTGAAAATTGTTTTGTATAGGCAAATTATTTGGCAAGTTGTTGGGAATGGCAGGGACGAGATTGTTAAACTGTGGAACGTATGGTTGTTGCTGCTGCTGCTGTTGCTGGTATAAAGATTGCTGGAATTGCACTGTGGGTGGGGGATTAGTGATGGCTGACTGGGGCTGGAAGTTCTGCAGGGGTGAACTCAGGCCGAATCTCGTTTGATGTTCATTAAACCCGGCGTGCGGTAGCGAGGCTTGTCTTCGCCTGTCGAAGTCATTCTCTGCCTGAAAAAGAAATAAATATGTTACGAGGCGGTGTTTCTCTAAGTAGATAGACAGATTTATATGAGTTTTAATATCTTAAAATAACCATATCTAAGTATATGAAACTGGGTATCAGTTTGGCAGAACACAATCAGGATCGAACTGTGGCTGAGGGGCCAGGGGCCTTTGGCCTAACAGCGGTGATGTTCAAATGGGAGCTAAGGGTAATTTTATTATACGTTGAGTATGTATAATGTATCTATGTTTAATTTTATTTTATACTAGATTTGGAGCGTGCCTTCGTCCGAGTGCCATAAATAGACAAAGAAACAAACGCATAAGTTTATAAAAAAACAAATCAAATCAAAGATGTTCTTGCTGTTAATTTTTGAATAACTATGGTTAAAACTGGCCATTCCAGGGTTCAAAGAACGAGGTTGGCAAATTAATGTAAGCTAATATTAATAAGTAGGTACCTATATATTTATTAAATTGCATTAAAAGTATTAATACAACAAAAAATATGAGAAGTCAATGGGTTCATTGAGAGACTGTTGTGAATGGTTGCATAATTTAAGCATCTTATTACGATGAACGTGATTCTAACTTGTTTCAAAATTAAATATATTAAATTTATTTCATGGTATCCTGTTTTTACAGTTCCAGTGGACCGCCAATACAGGCGGAGAGACGGCACATGGCGGGTTTTTATAAAAAAGTGATGTTGAAGCAAAAATAATTGTAATGTGCTTTTTTCGAAGAAAAAATTTAAAACTGTATTAACAACTATAAAAGAAAAATAAAGAACAACACGATGAGAGCATTTATACATTTCACTATAACATAAAATTATTAAACAAAGTTCCCTGTCGCATTTGTCTGTCTGAACGCAATAAACTTAAAAACTACCGAACAGATTTTCATGCGGTTTCCATGGCTGGAGTGATTCACACGGAATGTTTGAGAACTGTAAATATGTAAAAAAAAACATTTCGACTGGAAACTTTAGGTATTGACGTGCGTAACCAATATTTATACAAAAACAACTAGCTGAAGCCCGCGGTAGATGCGCGGAGTACTGAAACCATGTTTTAGAAACAGCTAAGTGACGTTATGCCTACACAAAGAGAAGTAGATAAAAATCTTGTCCTAAATTAAAAAATATATTTACGTGGATTTTTAGAAGTTACTGGTAGTATTCGTGTGAAAAGTTTCATTTAAAATTACTCAGCGAAATTATACGTTGTTTAACTGATAGCATTGTGTCTGAATACGTATTATGCATTGCAAGAATGCACTTTCTTGTCCAAGCTGCGTCACGGACAGACGAATCTGTGTGAGAAGCGACGTTTCTGTATAATGTAATCACACTAATTACTTTCGGCATCTTTAAATACTTAAATCTGAATTTATATCGACTTGATGTTAGTTGTACCTAAATTATGTAGATGCTGCTATGAGTAATAAAATAGAAATTCACAATGGAGCACCTAGGTCTTGTCTTAAGTTATCATCATCACCATAACTTTTTAATTATTAAAGCAAGTTTGTTTCAGTACCAGTAGGTTATTTGTAATTCAGAGCTAGCTAAGCATAAGAACTGATATTTTCTACACGGATAAGAAGACCTCAAGATTAATATAATTTCCGTTTAATTTATGTATTTGACATTAGTGAAAAATCTTTGAAGATTAAAATATTAGAATTGTCAGCTAGGAAAAGTTTGAATAATAATAATAATAAATATTCACGGACATTTTCACACAATATAATACATATACCTATTACTTTTTTTTTGTAAATACATACATATAATGGATAGAAAACACCCAGACGCAGTACAAATATCTGTGTTCATCACACAAATAATTGTCCTGAGTGGGAATCGAACCCACGACCTCGTGCACGGAAGTCGGTTACACTACCGACTACGCCACGAGGCCCGTCAATGGAATGGGCCCCGAATGGAAAAAATCAAAATGGTTTTCGGGTTCACCGGGTGATTTTTTCCAATTTTTCATAATAAGAATATTAATAAGACCCCAACGAATATTTAAAAAAAGAATCAGGTGGGGTAATCAGGAATTGATCCAATCATTCTTGAATTTTGCGCTCAGCAACACATTTAGCGATTCATTTTTATTTATATTGATAATCAGGTCTATTACAAAAACGACCTAACTGAAGTCATTATTAAGTACTTATCATACCATTCACGATCCAGCAAACCAAACTCTCTGGACCATACTAATAATTGTCATATGTAGTAACCAAACATAGAACATTTAGCAATGGAGATTGATATTTAAGATATCTGTGTAGCCATATTTGACGGCTTTTACCGCAACAGACTCTCATTTTCTCACATAATTTTGTATGGTAAGACCATCGACCTGCGCATGAATACGTTAAAGAATGAGCCGGCCGAATGACGTAATTTTGGTGAAATTGACAGACACGTCGATAAAATTTACATTGCTAATATGTGCTTTTCCTTTGCATAGATTCAATGGTACGAGAATAATTATCGCGAAATGTCGTAAGGGTGAGTAATTATTATGGCCGAACGCGTATGCGATGTAACAAATTTTATAACGCGATTCGCCGTTTGAGCTTGTAAGTAAGCTTGTAGCTGTAAGACACAGAAAGTAAACTTTCTTTGTTTTAAGGAAACGACGACATTGTTATTCTTGGAGTACAACACGCAATGAACGACGGTGAACTTTAATTTTAATGAAAGTTTTGACATGCGAATATTTAATTTAAAAGATATCTATTGTTTTGTCTGTTCCGTCTGTGGTCTGCTCTGCCAAAGCCTACAATAAATAAATAAAAAAATGTCGCTCTTAGGACGTATTGGTACCTACAATTTTTTTTTTTTAAATTATGTATCATAATTATCTATGCGTGTTGGTCTGCTTTCCTATCGAATAATGAAAGTGGAATATAGAGTGCACCTGCATCTGCTTGGTACTTATGCATTACATTATGTCTAATCTATAAAAATCAATCGCTGTTCGTTAGTCTCGCTAAACCCCAAAAATGGCTTGACCGATTTGAATAATTGTTTTTTTCGCTCTAATACTCAGGTGTGGATTAAAAGAAAAAAAATAGAGAAAACCCGTTGAAATATTGAAAAATTCTAAGACGACAAAATGACAGCAGCTCCTGTTAGACTTTCTAATTAATTTCAATTACAAGCAAACTGTATTTTAACCTATCTAAATTCATGCCTTAGATGATGCAGATTGATTAGGATTGATAAAATAAATGGTATGATACGAAGTTCACCGGGTCAACTAGTTATGTTATAATTTAAAAAGTCATGTTGGTCATTACACAGACTCAAATTGACTCATGACAACCATTTGTGGATCGTGCCAATTTTTCTGTGTAAGCATCGACCAAACAACACATCGAACTGACAGCACGGGAGGTTTGGGTGAATGTACCATTGAAGTAATGTTGCACAGTTCCAGTGGTCCGCCAATCCAGGCGGAAAGACGGCACACAGCCGGTTTACTTAGTGGGTGAGGGCCCCACACTACCCTGTTCGTTGCCCCGAACGACGGGGTGTGCGGTTAGATAATTTTTTTCCCGCCTTTAAAAGAACAGGATTGTATGAATGTGGACGGGTCATTGGCTGCCGTGAGCTTCTGTTAGTCTATAAATTATATTATTTAAAGGTGTCTCAAGAACGTGTAAAATCGAATAATAATTTAATTAATTATACTTTAATAGGTATATTTTATAATTAATTTTAAATTAATCGCTTGACTATTTAATATGAAATAAATTCATTAATATTGAATACGTATAGTAAGTAATCATTCTCAATAAATCAACTAATTCGGCTTAATTATCCACACTTTAGATAATGTTTTACATTAACATATTTTTTAAATAACTGATTTATAATATTCTCGACATTATTGTTATTTTATAATGATGTTTATTTTTTCAGAGACTTGCTGATTACACAGAGTTAATATAATCCCATCCATCAGCCTTTCATCGTCCACTGTTGTACGTAGGCCTCCCCTAGGGGGGTATTGCCATAATCGCCACGCTTGGCAGGCGGGTTGGCGATCGCAGTGGATGTTTTTAGTACACAGGGGAACGTTGCTGCCCGGTCCCCCGGTAATCCCTTAGTCGGCTTTTACGACTCCCATAGAAAGAGACGGGGTAGAGCTATTCTCGATGCCGGCCCCACACGGCTACCACACGGCTACTACACGGTTAATATAATACTTAGTGGTAATCACTTGGTTTTAGCGATATCAGAGGTCCAGTCAAGATACTACCTACAGTGAAAAAAACTTGAGAGGTGTCACGGGACACCCGGATGGAACCAATTTCCTTTCGATTAATTAGTGAAGGAATTGTAATTTATTGTTTTTGGTTTAATTTTTTTATATAAGTTTATATTACTACTATATTACTACTAATAATAAAAAATATTATTATAACTTGATTTTTTTTTGTAAGTTATAATAATATTTTTTTTATTATTAACAAATATAATGTAATATAAACCTATATAAAAAAAATTACAAAAAAAACAAATAAAAAAATATAACAAAAAAACAAACAAAAAGCAAAAAGTGTCGTTACAACTTTTCGTGAGAATTTTTTCCGTCTAGCCCCCTTTCACAACGCGCGATAAGGAACTTCGTTTCAATCGTTCCAAAAATTGAAAGAAGGAAAGAAAGAAAGCAAAAATGTTTATTGTGACGAAACAAAACAGAGAAAGAACAATATAGTTTTATAAACAAATTACAAACAAAAATTTCATTACAAAACGTCACCAACTCAGCATGATGGCGAGAGCCTGCGTTGTTCTTCCATTGGTGCGTATGTATGTGATGGCGTCACAGATGCCGATTATTTAAAAACATAACACAAATTGCTCAACCAAAAGAACTACGCGGAAACTAGAAGCCCTTAAAATGTACTGTCTGTCGGGTGGCAAACCAGCATATAGCCCACCCGATGTTAAGTGGTTACCGTAGCTTATAGACGCTAGCAATACCAGAGGCGTCAGTCGCTCGTCGCCAACTCCTAGGATAGGAGGTGGACAGGATGGAGGATAAGGGCCTCCGGCGTTCTCACTCACCATACGAAACACAACAGTAGGAGTACCTACCTACTCAGGGCCGGATTTAAACTTAATGCCGCACCTGGGCACCGGAAAAAAATCCGTCCCAATACTGGAATTTTACTTAAACTTAGTTTAAGTATATATTTAATTTTTCATCAACATTTTTTTAAAATTCATTGATTGATTAAAGTTTTGAAAAATGCAAACAATAATTCAGAAACTTTTTTAAAATTTTCAAAAAAATAATATTTATTAAATTCCTTCAATCCCAGAAAATAGAAAAATCGATTATTATTTTAAATCTCCAAGAAAATAAATTGATTAATTCATTTTGATTATTAATTTTTACCAAAAGTGCCAAAATTATAATTCACAAATAATGGATGAATTGATTTTCTTGAATTATCAATTAAACAGAAAATTATTAATTAATAGAATTAATGAATTATATTGAGCAATCTTGACAAGATTAAAAAAATATATTTCACTATCAAAATATTGCCGCCCTAAAAAATTTGCTACCCTGGGCACTTGCCCCAACTGCCCCAAGTGTAAATCCACCGCTGCTACTGTTCTTTCACGCTGACCTACAGTACGTCCCCGATCGATCCGGCCTATACGTGGTGGGACAAACAATTCTCTACCACCAACCTGTATTACCGATATTTTTTTTTATTACATGTAGTGGCAGATGAGCCACGGCCCATCTGATGGTAAATGGTAACCGTCGCTCATGGACTCAACTATATCCAGTGTTTTGTCAAGCCACTGCTCATCATTTCATTTCACAGATATGAAATGAAATATAAACGGCTATCTCCTGCTACAGCCAAAACGCAACGATGTGCTTCATGGCCGGTCATACGGGAGATGGTGTTACCAATCCGCTCGGGCCCGATACCAAGTGAGTACTACCACTTGGTACTCAGCCCTACATGCAATGGATGATAATTGCTTTCTTACCTTAGTCGCCTCGTACGACACCCGTGGGAAAGAATAGGGTGGTGACACTTGTATTCTTAGTCCGTCACCACACGTCCATTCCAACGCCTTTCAAGCGTAGAGTGGTCGTCTTTATGAGCAGCGGCTTGAAGAAGATCTTAGTTAGCCGTCGTTTGTCTGTAGTCTAACCAAAAAGACTGAGCTAAACGCATGTATTACGACATATTAATGTTTATTTAAATCATATTTAAGTTTGCTACAAATGCTTAGACGGTATAAAACATTTTCTTAAACACTGAGACTAAATAAAAAAAGAAAAAGACCATAAAGTAACGAGCAAATGTGTATTATTCTTATTTTAAATCTGAATATGCAACGCTTGAAAAATAAACAGACGAATGTCGTTGTTATGAACAAAAACATAATTTTATGTAATTATTACTGGCTGTCGCTGACCTCCACTCCACACAATAGTACGAAACAGAAAGCTCGCCAGAACTTGTTTGCTTTAGTGAAAGTGCGATCTTTTTGAGATATCGGCTGTTAATTCTATTGCCGCGATTAATTACAAAATTGTCAGGAAAATCAATTGTTATTCATCAAATTCTAATTCTTTTATAATTATAGTCCATTTATTTTATAACAAATTATTTGTGAAATGTAGAAAAAGAGAACTTTTATTTAAAACCAAAATACATATAATCAAGTGCTAAAATACATAGTTTTCTTTTTTTTTATAATAAATACTAGCCTTTGCCCGCTGCTCCGCCGCAGCCAAAAGCTAGTTTTTGGGTTATATCTCAGGTTACCGATGTAGTAGCTGGATAAAATGTATACTTACCAGTTTTTAAGCCTAATCAAGAGCTCTCAAATAAAAAAAGTTGCATCAAAATCCGTTCAGTAGTTTTTGCGTGATGCGTGAACAAAAAAACAGATAAACAGACAAACAATCTTAAAAAACATCGTTTTGTGTTTATGTGTATATACAGTCATTTTTTATTAAATATCTTAAATGTACTGACAGCTCTGTTACAGCTTTATATTATAGATAAAATAAATAGCTATAGTTAAGAACAGTTGTTTTTATATTTTGAGATAATCCGTAGGTAATTACTGTTCAAACTCTAAACTTTAATAAGTTTTAATACACAAATAACATTTATTTATCTTTAATAACATTTAAGAATATAACTAATATGTATAAGAAAATGTTGATATTCGCGTATAGTGTTCGGTGGGTGATGTTCAATGAATTTGATAAAAATCGCAAATTATGAATGATTAATCACACAGCTAATCATTAGCCTATTTTGAAGGAAGGAAATGTAATTCCTTTATGTATGAATTATTGACAATGGATATAACATTTTTTTGTTTTGTTTATGGTGACTAGCTACGTATCAATTATTAAATATA
This sequence comes from Leucoma salicis, assembly GCA_948253155.1. Classification (NCBI taxonomy): domain Eukaryota; kingdom Metazoa; phylum Arthropoda; class Insecta; order Lepidoptera; family Erebidae; genus Leucoma; species Leucoma salicis. The sequence continues at coordinate 28,010,422 of OX411806.1, forward strand.
TGTTGTATCATTATTATTATAGAATGGATATTTTAGAAGGAGAGCCCACCACTCACCCACGGATTGTTAATTGCGGTTAACTTTGGACACACACAAAATAACCTAAATTTGACATGTGTTTCGCCTCTAAACGAGGCACCCTCAGGACCGCTCGGCAACAGATGCTCACGTTGTGTTCGGATTTTCGCAGAATATTGCAACCTTGTTCGAGAGTTCTGATAGTCCTGCCGTATCGCATGGTTGCGTCGCGTTGGTGAGCTTTTTTTTTTCATTATCTTGCATGCTATTAACACATTCTCCTCTATCTGCGAGTGTGCGGATTAGTAATCTTAGGTTATTTTGTGTGTGTCCAAAGATAACCACGATTGACAATCCGTGGGTGAGTGGAGGGCTCTCCTCCTAAAATATTCAATCTATAATAATGACAATGGACTTCTACCAAGTGTCGCCTCATTCAATCAATTATCATAAATGGTATATCGATAAATCTAAATAAATATCTGAATAGTTTTGGTAGCGAAAACTGTAAAGCTCTGATCTGATCTAGACACGCGCCAGCGTTTCAAGCTAAATTCAAGCTAAAGAATTGGAGAGCAGTACCGTGTGTAATATTACACGAACCGTTTGGAGCCACTTTTGACCCCCTCATAACTCCAAAATTATTTCACATAAACATGTTAAATCAAGAAGACCTTAGGCTTCAATATATTATCCTAAGTTATAAGAAGAAATGCTATTTTAAGTTGCTATAAAATATTTAATGTTGTTATAAAAAAAATTAAGGACTGACTATTGCACTTGGCATCCATTTAAATCTCACTTCTTTTGTCGTAGAAGAGGCATATTTTATATCATAATATTGAACTTGGCTCTCATTTCACATTTATGTTTTTGATAAGTTACGCAAACTGAATGCGTCCTAGCGCAACTTTTTTTTTCAAATATTCATATTTTGTTGACTTGAGAATGGCCTAGATACGAATGTAAAATATTATCTGATTATCTAAAATTTTTGAACAAAGAACATTTTGCAGTGCGTATTAGCAACTTCATGACGAAATAGTTAAATTAGAAACATTTATGCATGTTATTTAAATTAGTTTTAATTGTCTTTTGTATATTTTTTACATTTTATTGTCTCGTTGTTAAGCAAGAGTATCCTATCAAAGTGAGAAGAATCTAGGTCATAGTCCACCACTGTTCAGACTTCACAAGCCGTCGAGAAAATTTCTCAGGCATCCAGGTAGGCTTTCCTTCAGCAAGCTGTGACAAATGACAACTATTTTTTTTATTGTGTATATTAGCAGACGCGCTAAGGCCCACCTGACGGTAAATGGTAACCGTCGCTCATGGACTCAATTATACGGAGAGTATTATCAAGCCGCCGCTTACGATTTCATGGATTTGAAATGAACGGCTATCTCCTGCTAGGACTAAAACACACCGATGTGCCTCATGGCCGGTCACACGGGAGATTGTGGTACCTACCCGCTCAGGCCCGATACCATGAGTAATCCTACTTGCTCGTACCCTACCACCAGTAATACAATAGGTGATTATTCCTTACTTCCCATAGTCGCCTCGTACGACACTAGTGTGAAAGAATATGAATAGGTTACGCTTGTATTCTTAGTCCGTCACCACACGGACAACTTTGCCATTAGACTATCTTATCTAAATAAACAAAAAAATTCATATAAAGCGCTGTCTAGCTACATAACTAAGTTTATCTTACAACGAATATCACAATATTATAATACTCAAACAGTATTTGGTAATCGTAGAGCGAAATGATCTAATAGGTTAAAAAAGAATTGAAATTGCTGCTGTTAAATAACAATATCGTTAAAAGTGCTTCACACATATCTATCAAGATTGCTTGTCTTTGGCGTAACACAACTTGTCTATAAAATGTTCTCGTCTATAAAAAATAACAAAAAAATAAGGGTAATGTGGTAGGTACATCACTGAAGTAATGTAATATAGGTAGTTCCAGTGTCCCGCCAATACAGGCGGAGAGACGGTACACGGCGGGTTTATTTTGTGGGTGAGGGCCCCACACTACCCTGTTCGTTGCTATTTATGTACCTATAATAAATAAGGGCCCATGATAAAAACTTTTGTTTTTATATTTGAGAATACATATATTAAACATTTTGATCTTTATTTTAGTACTTGACATGCTCAGCCACTTTAAAGAGCAAATTATTTGTGAATGTGGAAAAGGAGAGAGTTGTTCCTCTCGCACTAAACTTCTCTTTTTCTACCATTGAATGTAGTACATAAATACTTTGGAAAATCCAAAACTGCACGCCTCATAATCTTCATTTTTCACAATAAAATTGATTATTTGATAAGCAGGTAACTAATAATGTATTGGTCTTACTAAGTAGTTTTCAATAAATCACATAGATAGCGCTAATTTCAAAAAGTACTAATGTGGGTTTCATGTCTTATAAGGCATCTAGCGCTAATTTTAATAAGTACTTCTATATTGGTCTATAGAAATAGTTCCCATGAAAGGCGCTGGTTTTAGTGTCGCGTCGAGCGTAAATATTCAGTATTTTTTTGTTTATTTAATAACAATTAAACCACATCGAATCAGACCGTGAAAAGTAATAGGGCTCTATTCCAAATCATAATAATTCATAAACGAAAAAAAAAGACTCGATTAGTAAAGTATTTCGGTTGTTATCGTGTTAACATACATTACCTACAACAAACGGACGTCCAAGACACAACTTTTTTAAAAAGTTTTTTAACTAGTTTAAATAACAAAAATGGCATAAAAAATATCATGAGTGTCAAAAATAGTGTTTTTTCTTTATATGTGTGTGTAGATATTATTTTATAAGTGCAATATATGATAAATAGAGACATTTTAAGTTTGAAAAATCAGTTGTTCCGTGAAAAGCGGGAGTAGAACCCACCTCAACGCTTCGCTTATGAGGCGTGCAATAGACATTTTAAGTTTAAAAAATAAGTTGTTCTGTGTAAAACGGGAATAGTACCCCCCTCAACGCTTCGCTTATGAGACGTGCAACACTACATCAATGTTTTCCACAATAACAAATAATTTGTTCTAATACTTACATATTTTAATATATTATGAATGCATTAAGGGTATTGATTTGATGGTAATGATTGTGTTCAATAAGAGTATTGAAATTTTAAAAAGTTAATAATAATTGTCTTATGATTACTAATATTATAAATGCGATAGTGAGTTTGTTTGTTTGTTACGCTTTCACGCTGTAACTACTGAACCAATCATCATGAAATTTGCATACGAAGCCACGTGCAGAACCTAGTATATATTTATCCTACTTCCATACTGTTATAAAACTGTAACAGAGCTACACACACTAAACATACTTGACAAATAAAGATGTCTAATAATTTTTTTGTATTTTTTCTGTATCTATTTTATTGTTAGCGCATCGTGCAAAAACTACTAAACCGAGTTTATTTTTTTTTTTATAGCTCTGTTCCCAAACTAAGCTTAATGCTTGTGCTATGAGTACCAGATTACGGATATAATATACATACCTATATATTACTTTTTTTTGTAAATACATACATATAATAGATAGAAAACACCCAGACGCAGTACAATTATCTGTGTTCATCACACAAATAATTGTCCTGGGTGGGAATGGAACCCACGACCTCGTGCACGGAAGTCGGTTACACTACCGACTACGTCACGAGGCCCGTCAGTATTCTGTTTGTTGAGTAGCTATTTATCAGTCTTAAAAAGCTGACTTAAAACGTTTTATTTCGCTACTCTATTAGGGACCTGAAATATTACCAGATAAACTAGTTTTTGCTTAGTCTAAGTATCTATTAGCTAGTGTTAAATAATACGTGTTATTTTAAAGATAAAAAATTTTTAAAGTCCAAAAGAGATTAGGTAGGTATATACTATCCATCCATCCATCAGCCTTTCGACGTCCACTGCTGGACATAGGCCTCCCCAAATTGGGGGTATAGTGCCGTAACCGCCACGCTTGGCAGGCGGGTTGGCGATCGCAGTGGATGTTATTAATACCTACTCGAGTGAGTGCTGCTGCCCACCGTTATTTTTTATTTCACATTTTCTTGATTTGCACACAAGTTATGTACCTATGGCTAAGCATGTCAATTTTTAAAAAATATATAAAGATCAAAATTCAAATTGTCTTTAAACATGAAATCATTGCTGATTACCTACTTAAAATTTAACACATTAACTTGTTTAATTAAACACATAAGTACATTAATTTTCTTAATTTTATGATCTGGTTATTTTGTCTTGTATTATCTGTACCGCCGACACCGGCACAGACTATAGAGAAAGTGGCTTTAACACACGCAACATTCACACCCGCCAGTTCTAACACCCATTCGTTATAAATTATTATAAACGCAAAATTATACCTACATATACAGCATTTAAATGTAGGTATATGATTTATGACCCTTGGTATTTACTGTTAAATCTTCATATTACGTTGGATGATGGAAGTCGATTGTTAGATAATGCAGTTTCCTAAGCTTTTTTTTATTAAGGCGGTAAAAAATGTTCCTAACCGCACACCCCGTCGTTTGGGAGCAACGAACAGGGTAGTAGGGCCCCACGCCCTCACTCACTAAATAAACCCGCCGTGTGCCGTCTCTCCGCTTTTATTGGTGGGCCACTGGAAATATGTTACATTACTTCAGCGGTGCAGCTTGTTATCCTATTATAAAGCTGTAACAGAGCTGTGTCTGCACATTTAAGATATTTGAGAAAAAATGACTGTATTATGCTATATAGGCGTGTCTAAACACAAAACGATTTATTTTAGATTTTTGTCTGTACGTCTGTTTGTTCGTTCGCGCATCACGCAAAAGCTACTGAACAGATTTTGATGCAACTTTTTATTTGATAGCTCTTGATTAGACTTAAAAACTGGTAAGTATACATTTTATCCCGCTACTATATCGGGAACCTGAGATACGAGTATAACCTAAAAACCAGCTTTCAGCTGCGGCGGAGCAGCGAGCAAAGGCTAAATATATAGTACTAGCTGTTTCCAAATGAATATTGAAATAGAAACGATTTTGTTAAAAAATACTGTCTCTAAATGAAATTAAACTATTAGAATTCATCAAAATTGTAGGTTTAATTACTATAGTAAGTATCTCTTGGTAAACGACGTTTGCAGTGTTTCCTTTTGCGTCTGAAACTCACTCTGAAGCATGCAACATAAATCTCTCCGTGTGAAAAGCAGTACTTACTTAAATCGATGCCGGTCATTTTCAGTGACTGGCCTAGGGACTTGATAATTGTTATGGCAAAGCACATATTAAGAGGGATCTGTATTCTATATATTATTTTAATTTGTTCAGGTACTCTGATGGAATTAACGGCATTCGTCGAATGAAAACATTTCCTTCACCACGTTCGGTAATTACTGTGGCTCCTACGACGATTTTATAAAGAGCTTTGATATGTAACTTTGTTCCATTGCACAATTTAGGTGATTAAGATTTCTTAATAAGTAATGTTTACTGGTTGGATCATTTAAGAGTGAGTATCCAGTGAGAAACAGTCACTAACTATATACCAAGCGCTTATTTTAAATTAAAGGGCGTTACAATTTACGTATTCCTAACTCATTGTGCTCTACAAAACAGCTTCATCATTTTCGTAAAGTATTTTGATCTGTATTTTAGCATTTGACATGCTCAGCTAGGTACTTTTAATAATAAATTATTAATTGAAAGTGGAAAAAGAGAACTTTACTGCGAGCGGGATTCCTTTCCAGGACGCAGGTTCGAATCTGGGGAAGTGCTTTAGAGCGCTAAGCCATCGCAGTCAGCGACGGCAACTCCCAATCTCCACCTCCTAATTGCTTTTAGATGTCTATACGTTTCGTAAAGTACCCTAGAATCATATTTCAAAATGCTGTACGTGTAGTGTTTCGATCGTCTTTCTGGATAATTTTTTTCGCTATCCAGAAAGACGATCGAAACTCTACACGTACACTGCAAACGTTGTTTATAAAGAGGTACTTAATATAGTAATTAAAGCTTTTTTTTTGTTAAGGCGGGAAATAATGTTCCTAATCACACACCCCGTCGTTCGGGGCAACGAACAGGGTAGTGTGGGGCCCTCACCCACTAAATAAACCCGCCGTGTGCAGTCTCTTCGCCTTTATTGGCGGGTCACTGGAACTACGAGTATGTTACATTCCTTCAACCTAAAATTTCGATGAATACCAATAGTTTTATTTCATTTAGAGACAGTATTTTTTAACAAAATCGTTCCTATTTCAATAATCATCTATTTGCGCGAGCGAAGCCGCGGGAAACAGATAGTAATTAAATAAGCAAAAATCGTGTAAGCAAATTGAATTCTAATCAATTTGCAGTGAATAATAATGAATTAGCAGCGGAAAAAAACAGTATTCGCACGCGTGTGGCACAGTCGTCTGCCCTTACGTGTTTGCCCGTTCGTTCGGGTAAGCACACTTAGGCATATTTCCCCACCTACACCACGCCGTGCCACTCCGTGCGCTTCTAAAAAATTAAGTTTCAAGCTTCTAGGTCTAAAAATTAACTAAACTTTTCATCCCCCCCTTTCAACCCCTTACAACCCTTTTTCCACATTAAAAAGTAGCCTATGTCCTTTCTCAGGCTCTAGAGTCTCTGTGTACCAAATTTCATTTAAATCAGTTCAGTAGTTTTGGCGTGAAAGCGCGACAGACAGACAGACAGAGTTACTTTCGCATTTATAATATTAGTATGGATTTACGAAATTAGTTTTTTTGTATACTTTGGATACTATGTTCTAGTTACTCATTATTACTTGCTTAGTTTGAGGATATGTCGTGACCATATCTTAGAATTGGTCACTTCGTGCTGTGGCCGGCCGTTTCATGAAATGGTTACGTTTTGTTAGATAAGTTTCACATCATTAAGTAAAATAGAAAATGATAGGAGGATTTGAACCTGCGTCTCCTGGCATACCATTACAGAGGCTTTGCCAACTGAGCTATCGTGCCTATTACTTTTCGTTCCTTTTTAATAACTTGGGTGATGTCCACGCTATCTGACAATCTAGGGGACGCAGGTTTGAATGAAATGTACCTATATAAAAACAACAAAATATCAACATTAGGTTTTAGTGCTCTGAATATTCAATTAAAAAAGGTCATTTAGATTTTTATCAATTTCGTAGATGAACTCAACTGTCTAGTTATAAAGAAAAAAATCTCGATTCATTCGATGCCTAAATTAACAAGTGACTTACCCACTTATCTGTCAAGAAGTTTGATTTCTGTTTAACGCCATTGGCCTTTATCTACATAGGTAATTTTTCTTAGACAATTATTTTGGTAGCTTACATAATATTCTTCAACTTTGTTCATCCTTACTAATATTATAAGCTAGATACTGTCCTGTATAATTCTAAACATAAATACAACGGTCTACGGTACACTAATTCTCTCTATATAAAAATAATTATCTCAACATGGAACAAACAGATAGACAAAATCTTTAAAATTGGTATTTTTTTATAAGTAACGTAAGTATATTTGCCGTGTGGGACCGGCTTTAGAATTGTCCCACCCCTCTCCACCCATGGGAGTCGTAAAAGCCGACTGAGGGAATACCGAGGGAGTGGGCAGCAGCACTCCTTCGCGTATTAACAACTTCCACTGCGATCACCAACCCGCCTGCCAAGCGTGGTGATTACGGCACTATCCCCCATTCTTGGGGAGGCTTATGTCCAGCAGTGGACATTAAAAGGCTGATGGATGGATGAAACGTAAGTATATATACTTTCATAACGCACTTACTAAAAAGCTGTTGATTGGACATTAGACACAGACACTTCCAATTTTATTTATTTATATAGATGTGAAAGTGAGTTTGCTTGTTTGTTAAGCTTTCACGCTATAACTACTGAACCAATCATCACGAATTATCATTTGCATTTGTTTTACATGTGTAGTAAAACAGCGTCATATACAAAATTTAGCTATAGCGGAACACTTGCTGGAGGCGGGATCCAACCACTGGATTGAACTTCATAAACCACAGGTCCTCTTTACCGACCGTCACTATTACTCCAGGATGGCGCGGGAAGCGGTTGAAATCAAAAAACATGCTAATTTCAACCGAGAAGATGGATACCGTTTGTCAACATCATGGAATCCTGTCATCAGTAAGTGTACATATCGCCGAACAAACATTAAGCGCAATTGGAGGATGTCGTTAGTGTGGTGTGTCGAAGTACCGACAGTTTCGGAGACCAAAATATAAAGGAGGCGAGGGTAGTTACAGATGCTCGCGCTTCACGGAGGCAACGCTGAACTACACCAGTCAACCCGTGACCACGGCCGATGCAATACGGTCGAAACGTCGGGAAATTAAGGTATTCAACCTCAACATTATATACGCGATTAAGACCCGATACGTATATATTTGTGTATAATGCATACACATCATTTGGAGCTCTCAAATGGACATAGGCTACTATTTTCTCGGAAAACTGAATAGGTAGTTTCTATGTGATAGCTATTTTTACGTAGAGAAAATTAATTATTAATTTGTCGCAGAGCTTAATTTATGTTTTAAAATCAAACCAGACGTATTCGCGGGTATATATTATAGTTTATTATAATGGTAATTAATAACCACAGTAAGTTATTATTTTTCTAGTTAAATAATCCTTAAAATAGCGACACCAAAAATGTTTTGTAGGAACCGATATGACCCACATTGCGTAGGCACGTTTGTGGTTTAAAAAAACAACAGAAAAAGCAACGATAATATGATTGAGTATTAACGCAACAATGTTTCGTAATTGTAATCGTTATTATGTGTACAGAAAGTATCTATTATGCAGGCAAATTGAGTTTTGTTTCGCAAAAACTGCGAGACATCTGCGTATCGCAATACAAAATAACCTTTCCTTAACTACAGCAATGAAAAACTGTTAAAACACGAAGAACGAGGACTAATGGCCATTTTTGGTACAGATTATATATAATTTGGATTATTCCAACAACATATTAGCCGTAAAGAATGTCTTTGCTTTCTACGTTAGAATAACAGTTTATACTCTATGGTTAAGTTCAAGGCGCCATTTTTAATGTAGTGTGACTTATGTAATTAAACTTTTATCTTGATTTAAATAAGTTAATAAAATTTAGGTAAGAATTTCCTTTCAATTGAGTAATCTTAAATGAATATTCAAATTAAACTAGCAATAAAAATCACAGTAATGAAAGTAATTTTAAAGATAAGAGTAAATAAATGAATAATTGGGCAATTATAATTCTACGATCCAAGATTTATACACATTATAGTTCTTTATATTATTCTTTATTTTACCTCCCTTTGGTGGGTAATTTTCTACAGGTGTTATCATAAAATTGTAACACAACTGACTAATGTTATAAATGCACTAACCTTTGCCCGCGGCTTCGCCGCAGCCAAAAGCTAGTTTTTGGGATATGTCTCAGGTTCCCGGTATAGTAGCGGGATAAAATGTATACCAGTTTTTAAGTCTACTCGAGAACTATCAAATAAAAAAAGTTGCATCAAAATCCATTTAGTAGTTTTTGTGTGATGCGCGAACAAACAAACAGATAAACAGACAAAAATTCTAAAAAAAATTGTTTTGTGTTTAGACACGCCTAGCTTATTACAGTATTTTTTTCTCAAATATCTTAAATGTACAGACACAACTCAGTTCCATCCATCCATCCATCCATCAGCCTTTTAACGTCCACTGCTGGACATAGGCCTCCTCAAGAATGGGGGATAGCGCCGTAGTCGCCACGCTTGGCAGGCGGGTTGGCGATCGCAGTGGATGTTGTTAATAATCGAAGGAGTGCTGCTGCCCACTCCTCCGGTATTCCCTCAGTCGGCTCTTACGACTGCCAAGGGTGGAGAGGGGTGGGACAATTCTAAAGCCGGCCCCACACGACAGCTCTGTTACAGATTTATAATAGTAATATTATTATTATTATATTTATAATAGTAATATTAATATAGTAGTAGTAGATAAGCGAGTTTGTAAATTTGTCTTTTTCTTCGCATTCACGCCGTAACTACTGAATCAATTATCATGAAATTTTGCATTCATATAGTTTGAGGCCCGGAAAAGGACATTTGCTACTTTTTTCATCTCTTTTTCCACCCTAATATGGGGCACGAGTCGCCCCCTGTGGTGGGAGAGGGCCAAAGGCTATAATAGTCCACTACGCTGGTCTAATGCGGGTTAGCAGACGTTACAAGGCAACGAGTAAATCTCTCAGAAAAACACCATAAACGATACGATGATTTTTTTCATCAAGCAGTGATAAATCGTAAAAAAATACACACATAATGTAGAAAAATGACAAAAATGCTGAGGTTAGTGCCGTACGAGGTCTGTACCTGGGACTGGGGATCGAATTCGAAACCACTGTCTATGTAGCAAACATTTTATCCCATTTTATCCTTATTTGTGTGTGTTTGCGTGTCATTGCATCTACTGAACAGTTAACAAAGAACTATTTTTCTTTGATAGCTCTTAATTAGACTTAACAACTGGAATAAATTTTATCTACCTATTATATTGGAAACCTTGGATATATATCTAAAAAATTTGCCAAGGCTAGTTCACCGTAAAATAAGATTGTCAGCAGATGTCATTTGCAGTCGAGAATATCCATGTAACTAGACAAAGAATACACACAGAAATTTCCTAACATCTGCTTACTAAAACAAGTAAAACTATCGCTTTAGGCGTGTCATGAATTACATCACGTTACACACTCATCAGCGGAGAGAAAGCCTCGCAACTCAATTTATTAATAATATCGAGTATCTACAGCTTGTACAAACGTCTTTCACGACGTAATCATCTACGTGGAGTCCATCATTGAAATTTAGCATACGAGTATCTCGACATCTCATCAGTCCATGGCCCAGAAAAGGATTTATGCTATGCCTCGTGGCGTAGTCGGTTGTGTAACCTACTTCCGTGCACAAGGTCGTGGGTTCGATTCCCACTCAGGACAGTTATTTTTGTGATGAACACAGATATTTGTACTGCATCTGGGTGTTTTCTATCTATTATATGTATGTATTTCGAAAAAAAAAGTAATGTACTCGTATGTATTATATCAGTAATCTGGTACCAATAGCACAAGCTTAGTTTGGGATCAGAGGACGTTGTGTAATTTCCGTGAATATTTATTTATTTATTTTATTTTTCATGCCGGAAAAATTGTCTATGCAGATGTGGGAAGAATATACATCATACTACAGTAGGATCAAAAATATTCGGGTGCAGCTCTTTATAAAATGTTTTCGGATTCACCACTGAAAGTTTTGAAAAATCAAAATGTCATCAACACAATGGCGGAGTGGTGGCTTGAGTGTTGTGGTTTCGATTCCCAGACAGGACAACTCTTTGTGTGATTTAGAAATGGTTATTCTGAGTCTAGATTTACTTTGTGTCCGTGAAATTGTATGTTGTAGTCTCCCGCGATACAAGGATCATTCCTTAGTGCAGGGTGTTTTAAAAAATACCTTTGCGCTATCCAAAAATGTCATTGTTGAAATTGAAGTCCTTTGCTAGGCAATAATGTTTTATGAAAAAAAAATAAAAAGGAAAGAAAGTATAATGTATGTAGCTTAGGTATGTAGATTATAATTAGTTCGTTGCACACTCGAATTAATTGACAGGTAGAAATGAGATCGTGCGCGTTATTAGCTTATTGGCATCAAGAGAGTAATTACAAACTGACACACTCATCTAGTTTTGTGCACGCGATTTTATATTGGGGCTTTCATGTTAGTATGCATAAAATTGTATAACTACATACACTAAACATACTTGAATTGTATTTTTTTTTTCACACGTATAATGCTTAGCACAAGTCTACTCTGTGAATGAGAGAGATTAACCATGGATTAACCGCGCAGCCCTACTCTACGTGTGGCGAGGGAAGTAGGCAGAGACGTCGTGTGGCTGGGGTACGCGTCATTCCTCTCTTCCTGCCACTCATTCATGCTGCCCGGCGATCCATCTTTTGTCGAGGGGATGTGACAGGCCACACAATCGCCTTTAACGCATTTCGCTTCGAGCACTCCTTTCTTCGTTAGCACTAGTTTACATAATTTAGTTTATTTAAAAGCATGCTTGCACGATAAAATATTAACCCTTTTATTGTATTATCTTAAAGCTGCTGAGTCAGGGATATGTAGCATACCACCGAAGGAATGTAACATAGTTCCAGTGGCCCGCCAATAAAGGCAGAGAGACGGCACACGACGGATTTCGTTAGTGGATAAAGGCCCCACACTACCCTGTTCGTTGCCCCGAACGACGGGGTGTGCGGTTAGGAAATTTTTTTCCCGTCAAAAAAAAGGGATATGTAGCATAGTGTTGATGACACATATGGCCATAGTCTACCACGCTGACCCAATAAGGGTTCGCAGACTACAAATCATTAAAAAATCTCTGATTGATGACGATGTTTTCTTGCACTGTGCAGTATTGATTTGTGAACAAATATACACCTTGTAATTACGTCTAATAAGTTTTAGCATTTCGAGATCGAACTCCGTACCTCTTTTTCTTTTGTGAAGGCGGGAAAAAATGTTCCTAACCCCTATGTTTTTTTTTTTGCACTCCTTGTTGTGGTATACCTGTTTATAATAGTGCATATAACCGATACCCGACAGTCACTAGTGTCACTACGTATGCTTATATTAGTCAGTAATAGTTTATGTAATTTCTATGTATCTGTAAACAGTGATTAATATTAAATTATATTCCTACGAATTATATTTATGATATATTGATGGAAATCGTTCCAAGTCACATCGAATTCCGTACAGCCATTTCGGCGTGAAATATACACGCACTTTCGCATGCATCAGATCACTGTGATTATTCATTCCACTAATGTTTTGATTCATTGTTTGGAATTCTAACGGTATTATTTACTAGAGTTTTACCGACATGTTGTTGTCCCATTTCCATTGTTTTCTAAAGCATAAGACATCTGTAGTAGGTACCTATTACTCGCTATTTAGTTTTGAAGACCTTTTATTTGATAATATGCATATTCCTTTCCGAATTCGAGCTTTTTGCATACCAACTACATTGTGTTCGATGTACAAATGTTAATTTTGTTTCGAGTAAAAGATATGTCTGGTTCTCTATGCTACACATGTTTTTTATTTGCCCGGTTCCTATATTCAACGAACCGTCATTGTTAACAGCTACCCATCCGTTAGTTGCAAAATGTCAGTCAATTCACGTACGACTCGTATTTTATAGGAACAGATTATACTGACGCCTGGTAGAATATTCTACCAATAGTAAGTAAAACGATCCGTTTTATTATTATAGGACCCGGGCAAAGTCGTGCATTTGTAACAATAAAATGGAAACATCATATCTATACTCTTATATCTATGGTGATGTGTTTGTTTATTTTTTGTCATGTATTACCTCATATATTGTTAAAAGGAAAATTCTACATGTTTCTTAGGTTATATTGCGCGAGCAATTTTAATAAGAAATTTATTAAATGGAATTTGTGTGTTTCTGAGATTTTGTTGCTAATAGAAGTCTTCTACTACCCTGAATAAAAAGCCTACTTTCTTGTGAAATATAGGTACCTAGCTCTCAGTATTTTTTATATTTTTCTTAATCCTTCTCTATCATACTGCTGGGCACAGGTCCCCCTTCAGGTTGACAAGGATTTAGGCCATAGTCCACAACGAAGGCTCAGGTCGGATTGGCATTCTCAAGGCATCCGGAAAGGGGTTTATATATAGGTACTATTATAAAGCTGTAACAGGAGCTATGTCTGTACATTTAAGATATTCTAGAAATAATTACTGTATTAGGCTATTTAGGCGGCTTTGAATAACAAGAAAATGTTTTAGAATTCTTGTCTGTTTGTTTGTTCCACATTACGTGAAACTACTGAACGGATTTTGATGCAAGTTTTTTGTTTAGTGGTAGCTTTTGATTAGATTTAAAAACTGGTTTAAGTTTTATCCCGCTACTATATCGGAAAAAACCTGAGATATAACATAAAAACTAGCTTTTGCTTAGGACAAAGGCTAGTTTGTAAATAACAACACATAATTTTTCTTTTTGGAAGTGTGTGCCAATAAAGGTCTCGGGAACTCGTACAGGTAATTACCTGTTCAGACCGAGAACTTGATAATTCCTAGTCTATTTTTTTAACTGTTGATTTAGAAATCGTTTTTTTTATATATTTTTTAGATGCTCTTTTTTAGATGGCTAGTATGCATCCTATTTGTACGAAGCGAAGGCGATACGTTGCAATTTTTTTTCATCTCTATAATTGCTGTAAGTACCTATTTACTTAATAATATAATTTCTACTCACACAGATACTAGTATTGAATGATAACAGTTTTTTTTTAGGTTTAACAGCTTTTGAATAGGCTCAAAATGTATGTATAGAATGTGTAGTACAATTAAAAGAAATATAAAGAAATATTAGTAGAAAAAAAATATTATGCACTTCACAGTGAATGATTTCTACAAAGTTATGACGAAGACATGAGATAGGTACCTACATTCAAAGTAGTGTTTAAGATGTTTATTAAATCAGCGCGCTTAAGCGTAATTATTTCTTAGACATTTTCTTCCGGACCATTGAAGATGCGCTTTCTGTCAAATAAGTACTTATGCTAACTTTCATGTCATGGTTTTTGTTTACTCCAGATTACGAATATCATAACTGTAAAAATTAGTTTCTAAAAAAAGGTTAGACTGAATAAAACTAAACATGATGTTATGACTTACTCTCGGTCCGGTGATGGCGCAGACCGCATGCGCCAACAACAGTAACTGACAAAAGCTCCTCATACTGCTCTCAAAAACCAGAGCGGCTGAGTATCATCACACAACACACCACAATCCTGTCTTAATGATCCCTTTGTCACGATCGAATTAAAATCCACTGCACGTCACTATCAACTCGGAAATTTAAAAAATAAAATTAAGAATTTTTAGCGGGAATCGTAATGTCACTTTTTGACTGTAGGTCAGCACTGTTCGCAGCAGACACACGCAGCGGTAGTCGGCACGGCAATAGCGCGAGCGGCGCTCACCTGTCCGTTTTACCATCCCCTACTCTTCACGCCCCCTACTTGTTTCGAAAGGATCTGTCACAAATGAGAACTAAAACGGACGTCTTCAGTCTTCTTAGGATGTTAATTGAATATTGCATAAATTGTATAATATTTTCTGGGTCGTTGTGTTGCGGAAAATGACAATTATTTATAATGGCCTATTGGTGAAGACGTCATGTGTAGGGATTTTGTAATTCACGACGCCATATTTTGCAAGTGTTGCATCTCACTTAATACTTTTAGAGAGAATGACAAGGTCACAGCAAATCCTCTTTATATTTCCAATAACAAATTACTTTGTAAGAGGTTTGGCACATACACATAAGTACCTACTTTATTATGTGGGAAAATATATTACGCATACATCTTCGCAGGGGCATGCAAGAGAGGCTACGTCGAACACTCCCCGGGCCTACCGTCTACCAATTAAAATGTTCTTTGTGGTAACGCACTAAGAATATCGGGCCCGAGCGGGTTGATACCACCATCTCCTGTGTGACCGGCCATGAAGTACATCGGTGGGTTTTGGTTGTAGCAGGAGATATCCGTTAATTCTTTCATTTCAGCGCTGCTCACCATTTCATTTCGGTGAAATGAAACAGTGAGCAGCGGCTTGACAATACTCTCGGTATAGTTGAGTCCATGAGCGACGGTTACCATATACCATCAGGTGGGTCGTGGTTCGTCTGCCACCATAGACAATAAAAAAAAAACTACCAAGCGGGACTGTCTATCTCGCGTTATTTTATAAAGTGGATACACGTACAGCGGCTACGGTGGCCCCGAAACGTCTCACCTCATCCTATTGGGATACTATCACGGCGAGGGCACATACGCATACCTACATACGTGTATTTTGCCTTTTAAAATGGTTTCAATATAAGAGGCAGCACACGTATCGTAGTAGACGATGCTTCGAGAGAGAACATTGAATATTTCCTCGCTAAAAACCGACTAAAAAAAGTTCCAGTAGACCCTAATTTTGTTAAGGCAGAAAGAATGTACCTAACCGCACACCCCGTCGTTTGGGGGTAACGAACAGGGTAGTGTAGTGCCCTCACCCACTAAATAAACCTGCTATGTACTGTCTCTCCGCTTGTGTGGCGGGCCACTGGAACTATGTTATCCAGTAGGCCCTGGGTCTGGAAAATGATCATCTTAATAGTCGTATGAAAAAGAAGATATTTATTTAGATATTTTTATATATGTATTTTCATCGTTTGACATGTTTAGCCATATACATTAAACACAAAGTGGAAAATGTGAAATCGAAAATAACAGTTACGAGAAAGATCTTCATCTGCATCTCCTGGATACCGTCCAGATGCTTTGCCAATTCAGCCATCGTGACAATTGCTCCTGACTGCTAATTTCGATATCACATTCATACTTAACGTCTTTGGGTGACGTGCGTCTTTGCCTGCGCCATCCGTCGGAAGTATTTTCATACATTATACCGACCAGGTAAACTTAATTTTACAATTAAGATTTTACCTAATAATGACGCAAACCCTATAATTATTTAGATATTTTTATATATATTTTTAGCATTTGACATGCTTAGCACTATACATTATACACAAAGTGAAAAATGTGAAATCGAAAATAACCTCCTGACTGCTAATTTCGATATCACATTCATACTTAACGTCTTTGGGTGACGCCTGCGCCATCCGTCACCGGCGAATTGGCAAAGTATCTGGACGGTATCCAGGAGATGCAGGTTCAAATCCTGCTCGTGACTGTTATTTTCAATTTCACATTTTTGACTTTGTGTTTAATGCTATTAAGCGGTTACTATTTAAGTATATATACCAGGCAGCTTAGCAATAAACCTAAAGCTATCAAAATATCACTATTGTATTGGGCGGCATTTCATTCTGATACGTTTTAGGATATCCCTTTTCAACTGGGTAACTTGGCAGTGATTGTTTATTGGTAAAACCAAAAATTGCAAAGGCTTGGTATCGAGTTCGATCCCCAACCGAGGTGTAAACCTCACACGGCACACATCTTTTAATGTGTGTTTACAAACTACAAGTACCACTGTTTGATGAAGAAAAACAACGTGAGGAAACCTGGATGCCTGATGTTCTCGACAGCTTGTGAAGTCTGTCGACCTGCCTAAGCTAGTGAGATGGACTACGACCCAAAACCCTCTAACTCTGAGATGAGACCCAGCTTAACAGTGGGATTGGACACGGTCCACCAGCACAATCAGTGAGGAGAGGACTGGAGCCTTAGGGGCTCAACAATAAGTCGTTAGCCTCACGATAAGTGGTTACCGTAGCTTATAGACCCTAGCAATGTACTTACTACTACTTATCATCACGCCATTTCTCTTGCGGGGTAGGCAGAGAGTGCCAAAAGACTATTCTTACATACATATCTCGCTTCCTAAACATTCATAATTCTCCTCATACACGCTTGCTGGTTCCGGAGACTCCTGACTCCACCGTCCTTCAATACATGATTTGGTCTAGGTAGGTGAGTCTCGGTCTACCCTTGTACCTACGTCCTTCCACTTTCGCATTGGAAGGATGTAGGTACAGGGGTGGTTCTAACTTCAGGAAAAGGGATAGAAGGCGCAGAGGAAGGGTGACAGAGGAGACGAGAAAGGATTTTCAGTCTACAGCGCTCTCACTCGCCAAAGGAAATCCAACAGCAAGAACAGCTACTGTTACTATACGGCAATATTTGTGAAGGAGTGCTACTTCCCCGGCGAGTTGGCCCATTAATGCCGGAATCTACAAGATTCTACCATAAAATAATCACAATCACCCAAATATTGATGAAGTCATAATTAAATTGAAATCTTTCATCGCCATGCAAATTTATATTACGCCAACGAGCTCTCGTAATCTTATAGTAAAATCATTAATAGCGCGAAGTATCAATGTTGAAATTTCTTTAGCCTGTAATGCTCCATGAACACAATGGATAGAAGTCGTTATGGCTCAGCCTGAATGGTGAATATATAGCTGGACACTAATTGTACGTTGTGCACCATTTAATATAGCATTGTGTGGTGTTGCAAGCGCATATTGTTGCGTTCAACATGCATGCATCTTTCGTCGTTTAGAACGGGTTTTTTTACGGTGGAGACTCGTTAAAAATATTTTGACTAAGTACATGGATGGCGGAGTGGTTGACCCATAGATTTAGTATGTTGACCAACCTCGTTGTGGTATCTTCGCTGTTTTAGGTCGATACACACGTAAGGCAACTCTTAGTTTACTATGGACACTACACTACAAATGGATGTTCTTGGGATGGATGTCTGGGATTACTTAGTGAATTTTTTGGATTGGTGTGTTGCACTGCACCAATACAAAATATTTCTTTCAATAACTTTTTATCATACTTTAATTGTACATTGAAACTTATATTATAGTCTTAATATTAAAAAAAAACAATATCTAATATATAAAATTCTCATATCGTGGTGTTTGTTACCAAACTCCTCCGAAACGGCTGGACCGATTCGTATGAAATTTTGTGTGCATAGGTATCGGGTAGGTCTGAGAATCGGCCAACATCTATTTTTAATACCCCTAAATGATAAGGTGACCCCACACCTAAATATTTTATTTTTTGGTCAATTTTTTTATTTTTATTTTATTATGATTTGGCATTTAAAAATACATACAACCCTAAATTTTCACTTATTTCATTTATTTTTATATGGCAAAACAACGTTTGTTGGGTCAGCTAGTATAATTATATATATATACAATATATACAATAGGGTGAATTTAACTCAAAAATTGAGTTCTCTACCAGCTAACTAAATATTTAACATTATGATAAAATACATATATAATTTGATATTACAAAATACATATATGTACATACAATAAATACACATACCATACTCAAACATTTATTATTGATTAGACAGGGAGTGCTTTTTTATCTTGATTTCGTAATTGAAATAATTTATTCATGAAAATTATTAGTTCAAACGCAATATTTCATGGCGGACGTTGAAAAAGTTCGTAAAAAAATTAACTTTTCGTAACACATTGTTCTGACAACAATAGGTGCTGAAATTCAAAAAGTTAAGATCAAATCAGAACATTCACGTTGATTGTTGGCTGATAGCTAACTTTGAGTTAGCTAACTTTCTGGCGTACATGACTGGGTCTCCTAACTAGCATCTGGCTTTACACGATGTTTAAACATAAGTCAGCAATACGCAAATAGTCATAATTTTGAAATAAGTTAAGTTTCTAGAACGAGTTTTTGTGCAAGAAGAATTTAATGTAACCCATAGTTATGGATACATTAGTACGAAACCAAAATTAGTACTGAAAATGTAAGACCAAGATTCAGCCTTGTCCTTTCAAGAAATTACATTTTCAGCGCTCTTTTCTCCCATGTTATGGTGCGGGCGTTGGAAATGGGCTCTTTTCCCATGTGCGCTTTTTTCGCGTTGTAATTTTTTAACATGACCCAGCACGCGAAATTGTTAGTAAAAACTAACATTATTCAGTCTTCAGCGCACCAGATGCCTCTTCTACAATACGATTCTGCCTTTGCCACGATATTAATTGCAAATTAAAGGTGAGTAATATATTCACCATTGATGATAATGAAATTTTCCAATGCAGTGAACAGTTTCGGAGACCTATACCTAATAAAACAGTAGAATCCGGCTTGTGATTATATTAAAAGTATGTATAGAAAATGAGAGGGTATCGATATCGGTTAAGTAATTGCGAGGCAAGAGCGTAACCAACCAACAAATAAAGCAATTTATATATATACCTTAGGCCATGTGGGGCCGTCTTTAGAATTATCCCACCCCTCTCTACCCACGGGAGTCGTAAGAGCCGACTGAGGGATTACCGGGGGAGTGGGCAGCAGCACTCCTTCGAGTATTAACAACATCCACTGCGATCGCCAACCCGCCTGCCAAGCGTGGCGATTACGGCATTATCCCCCATGACGGGACCGCTCGTTGTGGCGTTCTGTTGGGGAGGCCTATGTCCAGCAGTCGACGTTGAAAGGCTGATGGATGGATGGATGGATATATATTTTTAGCATTTGACATGCTTAGCCATATACATTAAACACAAAGTGGAAAATGTGAAATTGAAAACGGTATAATAGTCGGTAAAATGTAGATATGTAAATAATTCCGACAGATCGTGCAGGCTTCACCCAGGAGGTTAAGTATGAATGTGTTATCGAAATTAGCAGCCGAGAGCAGGTGTCACGATGGCTGAATTGGCAAAGCATCTGGACGGTATCCAGGAGATGCAAGTTAAAATCCTGCTCGGGACTGTTATTTTCGATTTCACATTTTCCACTTTGTGTTTAATGAGAGTATTTTAGTTACAATTTATCACTGATACATGATAAGATTAAGACAAAATTCTTGACCAAATAGATTGAAATTAATTAATCCGAGACGCCAAATCTTCGACCAGCAATATTACCACCACGGTAAACTGCGCTTGGATTCTTCTTGAAAATTAAACGTCAAACGAATAGTACATTATATTTTGTTGAATTCTAAGTCCCGCCGCAAGGCAATTTAATCCACAATATTGAGTGGGTTCCAAGTTGAGTTGGTCCATTTTTAATATTTTGTTTTACATCATCTTTCTCAGTGGCTACGTATAGAAATATACGTATATAATATAGAAAAGAAAACCAGATTATATTTGCCTGTAGGAACGTGTGAAAAGTAATTATTCTATATTTAGTAATTAAACTTAAACGATTTAGTAAAATATTACAAAATAAATAATCGTTGTGCGTAGTCTGGCAACAGAACCCATTATATTTTGTAACCTAGACACTTAATTGTCTATCAACATTTTAAGGCAAAAAATAAATACTATTTATGGCAAAAACGCCTGACACTATTACTAATTATTCGCAACATTGCGAATGGTTTCCACAATGATAGATTAAAAATTATAATTTACTAACTTATTGCCTTATGAAATCTTTGATTTAGTATTGTGTTATTCTGATTATCTTATTGCAGGCAAATTAAGATTCATTGTCGTTTAAATAAGAAAATGTTTGCTTTCGTGGCTTTATATAGCTTTATGGCGGAAAATCTTTCAGTGAGAATCGATTGCTAAGTTCGATTAATTAAAGTTTAAATTGAGAAACCAAATGAATTTATTTTCTTTGCCTCACTTTGATAATGATAATATATATTTATTTCATGAAACATTTTTAATTATTTCTTCAATGCCTGCCGTATATTTAAATAGTGTAATGGTTGTTGTTAAATGTTTGCAATAATGGTCTAACAAAGACCTGTTTACACTTACCACATAGTAATACCTCTATTTTTACATCAAAAAACATAAAGACCAATAAAAATAGTGATCATCTGATTTCTATCAAACTTCGCATTTACTCGGTCAAAGCCTGCAGGCCCATCGTGCTGCTGGATGAGGCGGGTAAGCTGTTGGAGAGAATCCTCGCTGCCCGCATTGTCCAGCACCTGCGCGACGTCGGGCCCGACTTGTCGGACGCCCAGTTCGGTTTTCGAGCTGGTCGTTCGACAGTAGGCGCAATCATGCGGCGACATCGCCAACGCATTTAATGGTCTGCCATTCAGCTGCATTAGGGAGGCGCTCCGGTATCACGGGGTGCCTGTATACCTGCGGCTGGTGGCGGACTATCTAGAGAGCCGCAGCGTCGTCTATGAGAGCCGCATAGGGGACGTTGTGAGACCCATGTCGTGCGGTGTCCCACAGGGTTCGGTCCTGGGGCCGCTCCTGTAGGACATCGGGGTGTTGCGATTCCCCGGTTCCCCCCGGGCTGGCGGTCATCTGCTATGCGGATGACACGCTGGTCGTGGCCCGGAGTGGACACCCAATCTTCACTTCACATTTATATTTAGATGCTTTTAAGACTCACGTCACCTATCGCATCACAAATGTAAAATGTAGAGTTCCTGTGGGTTTGCTATTTTTCTATAGAGATTATATTTGAGCCAGATTAGAAATGGCTAGCTTGAAAAGCTAATCACAAGCTAGTCCTGTTGTACATATGTTTTTAGAACTTGACAAGCTTGATGATCTATCTATGAGGTGTGGAATCGAGTCACACTCACAGATATCTTTTTCCCAATGACTCAGCGAACTTCGCATCACCTAACAATTTATTTTATCAGCGATTATCAATCGTAGGTAATCAATCTGCATCATCTAAGGTTTGAATTTACATAAGTGTTATTAAATGATTGTAATTCAAATGAATTACAAAGAATGACCTTAGCAGATAGAGCTAATTAATTGAATTAAAAAAAAATACTGCAGCGACAAACCCCTTCCATATCCTCTACTTATTATTCTTCTAATTCATCTCCTATTTCGTTCTTTGGAGTTGGTGACGTGTGTGTAATGCCTGATGGTACTGCCACACTCGTAGTATACCTAAATAAAGTTAGTCATCCTGGTGTAATTAAAAGCAAATGAAAGAACTTAGTTGATTGCACAATAAAAGCGGGAACCGATTTCATTAGAAGTGCTGAAACGCTAATCAAGCAAACCTATTAAAAAAAAGACAATTATCATTAATTCCTCGAGAAGAAAACGATAGCGCGCCTGTACACACTCGTTCGTTTAGTCCAAAGGAGGGAAAGTTCCCTTTATTATAGGCAAGTTCCTTACAAAAGCGCCATCTTTATCACCGCTCCAAAATTTATTACATTACAATGATATCAAAGTAAGAGATATTAACATATACGGCCCTAGATGTCGCTAGTGGCAATTTGAATGCCGCTATCATTATTCGCAGTTGCTGTTTTTAAGATACAGCCACAACATTATCGCGATTATATTTTCCTCCTATGTAAAACTAGCGATGTCGATTGAGTCAATTTTGCCTTTCTGTCGGCTTTTTGGATAAATATGCTATAATTAAATTAAAATTATATGAAGTCTATGCTATTGCAATGTATAGTATATAGCTATATAGAGAGCTATACTCGTATATATTCACTACAAGTACAAGCGCGAATTGCGGAGCGGAAATCCAGATGGCGCTTCAAAATGAGCTTCAAATTGGGTCCGTAAGAGGGCTCTCTTTTCCTGTAGTATTACTTTACTCTTTGGTTTAGTTGCCCGCCAACTGCGTTCGCGTAAAGACGTACCTGCTGCGTGTGACAACGAGTGGTCTAACGCTTTTTAGAAGCCTACCAAAGGCAAGCACTATAATGGAATCCAAAAAATGTCAGGCGCAAGGATAATCAACTATTACACGACGTTTGGTTGCGGATAAGCAACGCATGATATCCCCGCTGAAGAGTTAATAAAACAACAAAAACCGTTCGCACTTGAACGGTTTTTTGGCCTCGCGCACGAAGAGTTCCGTACCATTGACTAGGTAAACAACATTACACTATTTTGTTGTATGGGAGCCCCCCCTTAAATATTAATTTTATTTTCATTTAATTAATTATTTTTAAAGTTAATATATAACTAAATATTCTGTAAACATTTCAAGCGTCTACCTGTTGCCGTTATCAATAGCGAGCAAAAAAGGGCAATAAAATCACGTTTATTGTTTGGGGGCCCCCTTAAATATTTTTTTATTTTATTTTTAGTATTTGTTGTTATAGCGGCAACAGAAATACATCATTTGTGGAAATTTCAACTGTCTACGGACAGACAGACAGACAGCGAAGTCTTAGTAATAGGGTCTCGTTTTGACCCTTCGGGTACGGAACTCTAAATACCGCCGCAACAGTTTCTTCTAGTTCCATAGCAACGGGCATCCGAAGTTCAAATTGACAACGAGTGTGTACATGGTGTGCTCTCGTGTCGAGCCTCTACGCGACGAGAGCGGACGAGAGGCTCGCGAGACAAATAGACGAGCGTGTAGGTATTAGAAATAAGCAAAAAGAGCTTGTTGAAAAATATCATCACACCTATTAAATTTTGTTTTCATTTACACAGAAATACGAATGTGATTACTTGTCACGATATTCTTTATATGTACATTGGCATATTACGTATATAATTGTGCCCAGCTAAAACCAAAACGACAGTCGCCCGAAGCGCGGAACTGACATGAAGCCGTCACGGATCTGTAACGGTACTAATCTTTGAGAAGGTTGTATTTGATATAAACGATTTTCATAGTGATTTAGCAATTAATATTTGTGTGAGAATCAGTAAATGCAATAAGCATTATTGATTAGATCCCTTTTGCGAAGGGTCAATAAAGTCTTTTCTTTCTTTCTTTCTTTCTATATCACTTAACACTGATGACACCTCAAAGTTTATAATAGGCCTCCTCAAGATTGTGCCACATGAGCGATCTTGTACCGTCTGCATCCTAGGACTCGCTGCGACATTGACTATGTCGTAGTTCCACCTGACAGGAATCCGTCGCGGGCTGCGTGGTCATAAGTGGTCTTCAATTAGGAACCTTTCTTACGACCCTTATATGTTTGTCCGACAATGTAACTTACCTTAACTTCAAATAACAGTAGCCAAAATTATCTTGGGATGTTTGTAACAACTAGGTGAACATTTAAATCTTTAAAAAACTTTAAGTGACCAGATCGTCTAATTTTATATTATGGAAATAGACTCTATATTTATTAATGGCTAATAATAAAATCTACGACTCAATGAACTACTCATTGCTAATAATAAAATCCATAGTAAATTTTATTAATATGCACATCTAAATCAAATGAATAGGTAAGTAATTATTTCTCATAAATGTAGTTAGAAATGAAGCTTATAAAAAAACAAATACCACACCATAAATAATGAAAATTATCCTCTCAAAACATCCCAGTTATTTAAATATCCACTATCGCTTTCTCCAATGACCTTGTCGGAGAAAGTTTCACAACCGGCAAACTTCAGTTGTTTATACATCCGACGATATATGTTGTAAACATATGGTCAATACTACACGATCGTTTTATAATAATATATAATTTATGTTGCATAACGATGAGTAATGTGAAATCATTATAAGAGTGTCTAGATTCCAGTCGGTTGTTGCCCTGGGCTGATAGATTAAACCTATTTGTATTGTTTATAAATATGTATATTAGTAAGCGTATATATTTTATAATTACTTGTAATTATCTTCTATCTGATAAATACATGACTGCGTCGGCTTCATTGGCGAATTGGGTACAGAAATAAATGAAAGGTACGCAGAGCAGCGGAGAATTAGTCGCGAGCTGAGACTAGTGCATATATGAAATACCTACATTGGCAATGATCGGATAATGAGTAACCGCAGACATAGCCGTAACAACTTGAGTAATTTTATCTACCACTAGCCTTTGCTCGCGGCTCCGCCGCAGCCAAAAGCTAGTTTTAGTTTATATCTCAAGTTGCCGATATAGTAGCGGGATAATATATATATCAGTTTTTTTTATACCAGTTTTTAAGTCTAACCGAGAGCTATCAAATAAAAAAGTTGCATCAAAATCCGTTTAGTAGTTTTTGCGTGATGCGCGAACGAACAAACAGACAAAAAATATCTAAAAAAAATGTTTTGTGTTTAGACACGCCTATATATTCTAATACAGTAATTTTTTCTCAAAATATCTTAAATGTTCAGACACAGCTCTGTTACAGCTTTATAATAGTATAGATTATGAACTAAATATTTTTATGACACTAATAAAGAGCCTTGATTTAAAGCTTAATATCTAGAACACTATTCCAATCGAGCTTGTCTAACTAGATTTTACACAAGCAATATTTTTTATTTTTTTGGCCTTATCGATTGCATCGAAAAGCGTGGCATAAGTTTTTGTAAATAAGTTTCAGTTATGATACGGCATCAATCAATTAATCCAATAATACCTGTATTAGCAATATAATAGAATAAATATCGTGACTTGTTTTTTTTAAATTGCCACATCCACTAATATTATGACAATCAGTTAATAAATTGAATTATAGTGTTACGAGTGTCAAAAATTATTGTGTAAATTTGTTTTTATTTTTTATTCGAATTCGTGATTTGGTAATACTTGCAGTTTGAAGAGCGTTATATTATCGACTAGCTGACCCGGCAAACGTTGGTTTGCCATATAAATTATTATTTCTAGGTAATTTCTAGTGTAGACAAAAATAACTGACTCATTGTAAGTGTGTAAGGATATGGTATATGCGTGAAATAGGCATGGAGCGCTGTGAACGATGAGAGAATATAAAAATAACAAACGCCAAACATTATTATTTTTAAGTTATCGTAGGTTATTTCTTAAAATTACATATCACTAATTAATTACGACAGTAACACTAACAAACAATATCAGTCTCTTAATGCTATAGCGTGAACAATATTTTTTGATAGCCCATCTTTAGCTAACATAGCGGTCGACCGCGGCTCCGCCCGCGTGGATGTCGGTTACCGCTGCAAAAAGCCTTCCCAGGAAAGACACGGTCAGCAAAATGATTCCCAGGTCAATTCACAGACACCAACACTAACATCAACGACGCAGTCATTATGCTGCATAGATTGTCTTTATGAGGATGTTAAAGTTGTTAATTATGAAAATATTTAAATGTAATTAATACTAAGTTTTCACTTCTGCCGGCAGCCCCGGAGTGAAACCCGTTGTTTTAGGATAGATAACTAAAGCGATTATTGTAGAGCTTCTCTATAAACAACATTTGACGTTAAATTATTTTCAGGTAATAGGGCCCGTAATAGGGCCCGTGATAGGGCAACGTAAAGTTGCCCATGCGTAAAACATTCTTGTCGTAAATCAATAACCTACTCATTTGAATGTTTGGCCCTGGGATTTGTTTATCGTTAGTGCGAAAGAAATTTTTACTGGAAATTGGAGCCTTTTGAAGGGTATAGGCAAATCAATAGGAATCATGGGTATTCTTGGTATATGAGCTAATTCACCAGCTGCAGGGCCGGTGATAATCTTCGCTACTATTAAATTATCTTTTAGCTCCTTTATAAGTAGTCTCGTGCCATTACACATGTTGGGGGGGCTTCAATTTGTGAGAAGCATTATCGGCGTGCCAACTTTTAACGACAGTTCATGAGGTGGTAGCCCAGCGGGGTTCAGAGAATTTAAAAATTCCTGGGGGTAGTGCACTACGTCCTCGATATTAGTGACGGTGTCTATGGATTTATAGCACTTTACTTCACCCGGTACTTTCTGCATAATTAAATTGTTTATTTCGTTGACTGTTTCATTCCTGGGAGAAACTATTGCTCTACAACACAGCCAACGAAAATGATTTTGATGTAAGTTTTCGATGTCAGGATATATAACATCTATCAGACTATCTAAATTATGGACTATTTGGCCTAGATACTCATCCAAAGTAACTGCATAATCGGTGCCCAAATTTAAAGATGGATAAATTCCTTCTCCAAGTTTTAGCAGCTGTTGTGGAAAATTGCTATGCGTATTTCCATGTAGATGAGCTCTCATATTGGTGCGCAAATTCAAATGTTGAACAGATGTCCAAAGTTGAGACGATTTTAAACATGCCTTCATAATATCGCTCGCGTACCTCTGTTGACGACTAGAAGCGTTTGTCGGAAATCTCCAGCAAATACAAAAGTGATACCACCCATGACATTAGCAGAGCTTCGGAGGTCTTTTAAAGTACGGTCTACGGCCTACACATGAGCTCTATGACTCATGGTGCATTCATCCCATATTACCAACGACGCGTCTTGCAGTAACTTACCAAGAGGCCTATTTTTCCGAATAGAGCACGTAGACCGTTGATCTAAAGATACGGATAGCGGGAGTTTAAACGTAGAGTGAGCAGTTTTTCCTTCGTTCAAGAGAGTTGCAGCAATTCCTGACGAAGCAACTGCAATCGCTATCTTCCCTGATTGCCGTATCTTAGCAAGTATCAAATTTGCGAGAAAACCGGTCCGTTTCCGGTGCCTCCTGGTGCGTCCAAAAAAAATAATCTCCCCATGTTATTGTTCACGCTATCTACAATAGTCTCATAAGCATGTCTTTGATCTGGTACTAATTTTGGCACATTGTCATTTACAAACGCTGTTAAATCATTTGTGTTATACTGTTGTACCATTGTGTCAATAGTAATAATATGGGTACGAACGGGAGAAGGTAATCCAAAATCACTTAAATTTTTGTCGTTTAATTCTAATATGTTTTCTATTTCAATTAATCCTTCATTATAAATGACTTTAGTGAAGGGTAAAGTGTTATCCTGATTTTGTTGTCTGATACGATATCTAATATCTTCACAGAACTAATCATTGAAAGTATCCCATAACTTCAATGGTTCCGATGGTTGACAAAATAAAAGTATGACTACGAACAACCCTTAGTTTTTTTGAACAATGTGATAACGAAGCTTCGCTTAAAGTGTTACCCCAATGGTCATCGTTTTCAAGTAAACCTCGGCAATCTGCTTGATACGTCTATTTGACAATACCGTTTACAGTTTTAAGGTATGCAAATGAGGTCGGACCGCGTACGTGGTGCAGTAGAATCCTAAGATAAAAACACTCTGATTGTGATGGATGTATCCCGTAGACTCTACCTAAAGCGGCATCTTTTTTATCTCCGGATGTCCAACTACATCTTCACCACGCCTTCTTCTAGTGAATTTATTATTTGTCCATGTAGTACCTATCTTCATTACAGAGAGCAAAAAATGCCAGTAATGTGGTATTGCGTGGGTTTTGGACAACTTGATAAGCTGTCCCTGGTGTAAAATACACCCTTTGACCGTTCTCTAGATGAACGGCCAAATGCACTACAGTAGGATGCCGATCGCGAATGGGAAATTCAAATAAGCGCCAGACAGCTTCAGATGTGCTTATGTACCTGCCATTTAAATAGTTTTCGACCTCATCGTGTGGGTTTCTAAGGCTAAAAGTTGCCTGATCTGAACCTTTATTTATATACTTACATATATATTTAATGGCTTGGACAGAGTGGCAATACTCCTCGCTTATATGAGCGTTAAAAGTCTTACATAGTAGCGGGGAGTATGGAACAATCCACCTATTATCTATCGTCACCATGTTGCCCCTGATTTGTAGCGTAGTGCTCCGACCGCCATTTCCTGTATCGCGCCTACGATAAACTGGATACCCATCCTCTCCGGTCTGGGTATCGTTCATGAAACGGCGAGGGTATTTTTTTGTGCAGACACCATTCTTCATGCATGGTGCAGCTAAATTATGTTCTCCGCAGGGTCCATGTACCATATTTTTAGTTATAATGTCGTGTAGTACCGGATCAATTTCTTGATCGGGTAGCTCCGCAACTATGACAATGTCGATCTCATCTGGTTGTATTTTAGTTTCTAGCCAGAACAGCAAATGACAATGAGGTAAACCGCGCTTTTGCCACTCCACACTTGCCATATAACATTTTACTTTACCGAATATCTGTTCTTTGACAAATAATTTGATTTTCATCTTTAAATGAAATACACGTAAAATTATGTTATGGCGGTCGAAAGACCGTTGTTCTGGTAGCAGCTCCGCCTAAATTTCAGGCCATTCGGGGTTACATGTAAAAGTGACAAATAAGTCAGGTCAACCATAATTTCGGATGTACGTCATCGCGTCCTGCGTTTTATCGTGCATGAAACGCGGAGAACCCGTAAATGACGATGGCAATATGACATGTTGACCGATATTTGATGGATCAACATTTGCGTCATGATTTAAGGCATCTCTGAGATGAATGTAGTCATCAGCCTTCAGCCTTTGTTGATTCCGAGAAATATAATTTAATTTTTCCGATATCATTTTCGCCATCATGTCAATACAATATTGACTAAATAAGTCTCTGTAATAATGTAACGGATTAAAAGAGTTAGTTCTAAACATTAATCTAAATGCATAAAATTGCATACACGAAACAGTTTTATTACGCGCAGAACCCTGCTGAGGGATAGTCAAATAATAACCGTCTTCTCCTGTCACAAACATTATAGGATACTGTAGTGGATCATAGGACCGATGTAGCTCAGAAACTCTTTTGAGCTGTCCGTCTCTACCGTGTAAGACTGTATCCCTAGGACCTTTGTCTTCATCGACCAAGAGAACGGCTACCTCGTTTACAGTAGGAGCATTATATCTGAGTAAGTTGTGTACATTCCCCCTAGAGCTACCGAGGAATTATACATGCGTTGGTTCCAAAAGGTTGAATCAGTTATAGAGACTTTAAAAAGTAGCGTGGTCATTGTTGGCGACTTAAACCTAAACCCTAAGTATATTTGTAATAATATTTTAAGTTACTATTGTTATTTTCTTACCGTTAATGGAATGAATGAGATGAATGAGGTGTATAATGCATATGGGGGTAAACTAGATGTCGTGCTGTTGTCAGAGTGCATTAATAACGTAGAAGTAACAGAAATAGCGGGTGGTGGTCTTGTACCACGGCGAGATGAATATCACCCCCCCTTAGATATAACTTTTACATTAAACAATTCAAGATGCCGACTTGACTCTGTTAAATTATGTCCTGGTAACCTTAAAGTATTGAGAGACTGGAATTTTCTTAAAGGAAATTATGAACTGTTATACGACTTGATGTCAAAAGTATCATTTCAAGAAGTTTTCATGGCATGCGATGTTGATGCAGCTGTTAAATGTTTATACAATATTGTTTATTGTATTTTTGATGATTGTATACCTAAAAAAATATGGTCTCGCAAACCAAGCAGACGATATCCTGTATGGTTTACCGCGAGTATAATAAGTGATCTTAAACTTAAAGCTAAATATCACCGAAACTGGAAGTCTGCCCGAGATAAGACTATGTACTTAAAATTCTCGGAACTCAGGCTTAATTTGAAAAATAGAATATCTGTTGCTTATAAACAATATATAGACCAACTTCAAATGAAATTGAAAGTAGAGCCCAGAGCCTTTTGGCAGCATATTAATAGTCTAAAAACCAGAGGAGGCTTTGAACCCCGGATAACATATAAAGGTCAAGAACACGTAGGTATAAATGCTGCACAGGCTTTCTCTAGTTTCTTTGCTAATGCTTTTTTGCCTAATACCCCTTGCTTTGATCACAATAAACACAATATCACTGATAAAAGTAACTCAGCTAACTTTGTGCAGATCTCTGAGATTACAATGCAAGAATTAGAAAATGGCTTTGATAAAATAAAAGCCAATACTGCCATAGGCCCAGATAATTTCCCCTCATTTTTTTTAAAAGCTTGCAAAGATTTCTTAAAATTACCACTTCTTCATATATTTAACCTAGCACTTTCCTCAGGGATTTATCCAAAACTTTGGAAGATATCCAGAGTTATACCCATACCTAAATCTAATTTAACCGATAAAGTTGAGAACTATCGACCGATAGCCATTCTTTCTGCACTACCTAAATTATTCGAATCAATAGTTCACAGCCTCATCAACCGCCAAATACAACCTTATCTTTGTAATGCCCAACATGGATTTAGATTAAATCGTTCCGTTAATACTAATCTTTTAACTACCGTAAATATCATCTCACAATATTTAGATAAAGGCATACAGGTAGATGTTCTCTACCTTGATTTCGAAAAAGCTTTTGACCGTGTAGATGACGGTATCTTACTTTCGAAATTAAATAATCTAGGTTTTTCTACAAAACTCCTTAATTTTTTTGCTAATTATTTAAAAGATCGGCACCAATATGTTCGTCATGGTTGCTTCGAATCCTCAAAGTATCACACTCGATCAGGTGTCAGTCAGGGGTCAATTTTAGGTCCTTTATTATTTGGAATAATGGTAAATGATATAGAATCGGTCCTTAAGCATGCTAGTTGTTTGCTTTATGCTGACGATCTAAAATTAATTTATGGTATTAAGGTATTTTCGGATACATCTGCTCTCCAAGAGGACATTAATTCAATACTTCAGTGGAGTATTGATAATAAACTTTACTTTAACACATCAAAATGTAATGTAATGTCATATAGTCGAGCACGTAATCCTTGCCATGCCGAATATTTTTTAGGTTCTGAGTTAATCACCCGTATTTCTTCTGTTAGAGACCTCGGAATATTATTTGATAATCATCTCACTTTCCACGAACACATGAGGTCATTGGCTAAAGATGGTTACCGTAGGTTAGGTTTTGTTATTCGAAATATGCGGGATTTCAATAAATGTTCAGTTATTAAACTAGTTTATACTGCCTTAGTCAGGAGTAAATTAGAAACAGCTTGTGTCGTTTGGAATCCTTACGAAAGTTCTTATGCCTTACTTCTTGAAAAAGTACAAAAAAACTTTCTTCGCTTTTTATATAAAAAACAGTTTGGATACTATCCTTTCTTGTTTCCAACACAATTTATACTTGGTATGTTGAATTTGAATTCTCTTGAAGTGAGGCGTAATTACTCACTTCTTACTACTGCTTGTGAAATGATACGTGGCAAATCCGATTGCCCGGAACTAGTCGCTGAATTGGTTAGACTGTTTGTCCCAGATGTACCAAAACAAATACTTCGACCCCGGAAACAGAGATTGTTAGCTATACCTCCTGCCCGTACAGTGTCACATGCCAACTCTCCTTTTATACGTGCACTGACCATGTTAAATGCACTCTTGGCTACAGCACCTGAGTGTGATCTGTTTGCTGCAAGTTGGATTGATATAAGTCGAGCATGTCTGGGTTATTGTGAGGTGATGGATAGAAGGTAATTTAAATAATTTACTGTTTATATTATGTCTTTTTGTTTTATTTTCAATTGTAATTATATCTATTATGTATAACGAATTGGTTTACTCTGTAATGTTATGCATTAATTTCCATAAATAAATAAATAAATCTGCCTCTGTGTGCTGTCTGTGGAGTGCGATCTGAATGAATAATTAACTTTAAATTATCTGAGGAGTTGAGTTCTAAGTTTTGTTTAAAACTTCGTAAATACACGTTATGATTATTCAGAGCGGCCTGTAATTCGCGAATTAAAGCCATTTTTAAGGTTGATGCGATGCTTGATCGCAACGATAACTGGTCTGCATCCGAAATAAAATATATTTGCAAGAACTGTGGGTTTTGGCCTGATGGTGGTAAAAGGCTACCAATGAGATGATACACCCGTCCTTCAATTTTAAAAGTGGGCATAAAATTACCTTCCCTGATTTCTTTTGCGCCAAAAGAAGTCATTTGAAAAAGACTATTGTATTTACGTATATTTGTTAAAAAA
Organism: Leucoma salicis; assembly: GCA_948253155.1. Taxonomy (NCBI): domain Eukaryota; kingdom Metazoa; phylum Arthropoda; class Insecta; order Lepidoptera; family Erebidae; genus Leucoma; species Leucoma salicis. Next base: position 28,043,723 of record OX411806.1, read on the forward strand.
TTACCAGATAATGGATGGTTATTAGTTAAAAGATTTTTTATTGTTTGTGGCGGCTCCTGAAGCTTAGGAAGACAAACTTACCTGAAGCACAGCACATACCATTAGGTTCGTCCGCCCATTTCTCGGCAGAGCAGTTAGAGCAGATCTTATTCATGACTCCGATTTGGACGGACGCTTGTTGTGCATAATCAACCTGCGGATCATATATGAAAGCCAGTCTGTTGCTGCTAGCTAAAATTCGATTGCGAACTCTATTTGTGGACAACTGCTGTCTCTCTGCCTGAGCTCTAAGTCGCTGCAAACGCTCGACACTCGACTCTCTTTCGCGCAACTGAGAGTTCCTTATATTTTGTTCATGAAGACGTTGGGAACGCTCCAGCCTCGACGCTCGTGCACGTAACTCAGAGGTTCTCAGATTTTGTTGTGCAAGGCGTTGCGAACGTTCGACACTCGACTCTCGTGCGCGTACCTGAGAGTTTCTCTGATTTTGATAAGGAATCTTGAATTTATTTTGATAAGGATTAATAGCATGAGTAAAATAAATGCGTTTAAATGTAATCCAAAAAAAAATTCAAGATTTTTAAATAAAAAAATGGTTGTTGGGCCTCACTCGACATAGATAGTGTGCTGCGGACTTTTTGTAGATATTTATAAGATTTACAATTAATTAGAACATTTTATGGTTCTATCTTTTATAGTTTAGGACGCAGGACGGCAGGATTCCCGCTTGCACAAGTTCTCTTTTTCCTCATTCACAAATAATAATATGTACTTTAAAGTAGCTGAGCATGTCAAGTGCTAAAAATACAGATCAAAAGGTTTAATACCAAACCAATATCGTAATAGTATCTATGTGCGTGACAGTTATGTGTGAAGCAAATAAGTAAGTAAAATAGTCGCGCTGCTAGCGCGTGGGTCGTTCCTCCTTCCCGATCTTCGTTCAGTTAATGAATTTGAGAACAACTATGATTTTGTGCGTAATGCTTTTGATAATATGAAGAAACAATTTAAAGCCTCCGACGGAAAGTCGATTAAATATCTACGAATTTCAAAGAGCCTAAGCAATAAAAAATGTTTGAATGCAGCTGCAACATCTAATCATATTCGTTATGCCCGGTTCTCTTTCGTTTAAACGAATTTCCTAATTTAGTTGTAACATTTATCCTAACGAAGGCCATAATTACCATCAACGAGTATTTATGAAATGCACCAACGATTTATTATTTTTTTGACGTTTCTATTGAGTGTTGCACACGTTTGTGGTTCTTTTTGCCTCTTAGGTAGCCACATGTCTGGAAACTTCGTTATTCCGCAACTTTTTAGAATTGGGATTATGGTTTTGAATTAGAGAAATATATTTAGATATTTTTATATATATTTTTAGCATTTGACATGCTTAGCAACATACATTAAACACAAAGTGAAAAATGTGAAATCGAAAATAACAGTCACGAGCAGGATTCGAACCTGCATCTCCTGGACACCGTCCAGATGACGTATCCAGGAGATGCAGGTTCGAATCCTGCTCGTGACTGTTATTTTCGATTTCACATTTTTCACTTTGTGTTTAATAGAGAAATATATTTATTAAGGTCAGTTATTTTGGTAAGTGGTTGCTTTTTAAGATGGTGGTCAAGTTGTGGGCCGTCGACATGGTTGTTAGTGGTAACTGCTGTTCATAGATTCACTAAAGTTGTATTTTTAAAAATTATAAATAAAAAATATATGAATCATATAAAAAGAATATTTTTGGTTGTAGCAGGAGATAGCCGTTAATTCTTTCATTTCATATCTGTGAAATGAAATGGTGAGCAGCGGCTTGACAATACTCTCGGTATAGTTGAGTCCATGAGCGACGGTCACCATTTGCCATCAGAAGGCTGTGGTTCATCTGCCACCATAGGCAATAAAAAAATAATAACAATTTAATACAGCCAAACATTAAGGAAGTTTCAGTTGCAAATAAAATAGGGGTGTGTTATACACATCTGTGTCTCCCTAAAACTCTACAGAAGTCAAGTCATGTTATAGAACGGTAAAATCCTTCGGAGGTATTGTTGATCGAAGGTAAAAACAATAGGTAGTCATAAGTTCGCAGCAATGTTGATCGAAGGTAAAAACAATAGGTAGTCATAAGTTCGCAGCAATATTGATCGAAGGTAAAAACAATAGGTAGTCATAAGTTCGCAGCAATGTTGATCGAAGGTAAAAACAATAGGTAGTCATAAGTTCGCAGCAATGTTGATCGAAGGTAAAAACAATAGGTAGTCATAAGTTCGCAGCAATGTTGATCGAAGGTAAAAACAATAGGTAGTCATAAGTTCGCAGCAATGTTGATCGAAGGTAAAAACAATAGGTAGTCATAAGTTCGCAGCAATGTTGATCGAAGGTAAAAACAATAGGTAGTCATAAGTTCGCAGCAATATTGATCGAAGGTAAAAACAATAGGTAGTCATAAGTTCGCAGCAATGTTGATCGAAGGTAAAAACAATAGGTAGTCATAAGTTCGCAGCAATGTTGATCGAAGGTAAAAACAATAGGTAGTCATAAGTTCGCAGCAATGTTGATCGAAGGTAAAAACAATAGGTAGTCATAAGTTCGCAGCAATGTTGATCGAAGGTAAAAACAATAGGTAGTCATAAGTTCGCAGCAATGTTGATCGAAGGTAAAAACAATAGGTAGTCATAAGTTCGCAGCAATATTGATCGAAGGTAAAAACAATAGGTAGTCATAAGTTCGCAGCAATGTTGATCGAAGGTAAAAACAATAGGTAGTCATAAGTTCGCAGCAATGTTGATCGAAGGTAAAAACAATAGGTAGTCATAAGTTCGCAGCAATGTTGATCGAAGGTAAAAACAATAGGTAGTCATAAGTTCGCAGCAATGTTGATCGAAGGTAAAAACAATAGGTAGTCATAAGTTCGCAGCAATGTTGATCGAAGGTAAAAACAATAGGTAGTCATAAGTTCGCAGCAATATTGATCGAAGGTAAAAACAATAGGTAGTCATAAGTTCGCAGCAATATTGATCGAAGGTAAAAACAATAGGTAGTCATAAGTTCGCAGCAATGTTGATCGAAGGTAAAAACAATAGGTAGTCATAAGTTCGCAGCAATGTTGATCGAAGGTAAAAACAATAGGTAATCATACGTTCGCAGCAATATTGATCGAAGGTAAAAACAATAGGTAATCATACGTTCGCAGCAATCACAGGCCATTTGCTGTTAGTAATTAAGGAGATCCATTGTCTATCTTCGATGATCTTCATCAGATTATATCAATCCGTGTAGCAAAACTTTCCCTGAAAATATAAGCTTCCAATAACGGAAACTCTATCCAGATCGGGACAATAGATGTTTTTTACATACGTACATTTATGTATAGGTACATAAGGGTCGAGCTAATAACCTCTTTTTTTGAAATCGGTTAAAATACTTATGACACAATAATGCTTTTGCCGAAACTAACGAGTTGACAAATATATGAAGCTTTTTATGATCTCGTAAGTTCAAGCTTTGTATCCGAACTTTTGACATCTTTTACTTTTATACATCACGTTTATACTACGCACTTTATCTTTTTTTTATACATCACGTTTATACTACGCACGTCTTTCATAACAGGTGAAGGACATCTTTTATTGTGTAATTATGAGGTAATTTCATCACGAACGTAAATTATTAGTCGCATCGAGTAACTAACTGCAAAACACGCAAATAATCATAAATATTTCTAAAATACGCTCTAAAGATTCTTTATCCTACTGGTCCTGATAATTAAGTTATTGTGTATTTTAATCTGTATCATAGCACTTGACATGCTCAGCTACTTTAAAGAACAAATGTTGAAAAAGAGAACTTTCCTTCTACCGGGATTCGAACCTGCGTCCCTTCTAATAACACATAGCATCACGCCTGTAATCCCCGAAAGGGTAGGCAGAGGTGTATTACACACCCAAAATTCGCCAGCTATGTTTAAGTCCCACGTAATAGGGGGTGAGCCTATTGACGTCTACCGGGCACATTTCCAAACTCAGGGCTGCTATTGAGAATTTTTCTTCTTTTTTTTACGAAATATCTCAATAGCATTGCTCGACCCGGGGATCGAACCCGAGACCCCATGATCAGCAGTCGCTTACACTACCGCTGCACCACAGAGGCAGTTACAAAAAAGAGAAATAAAAAGAGAGAGAAAAGTGCACTTCTAATCCTCTCCAGATTGTTGTAATATTACCTAAATCCTTTTTTTCTAAAGAAAAGAAACATTTATTTTAAAATTAAAGGTCTGAACCTCGAACAGTGAAATTCGAAGAAGAAGCTTTATAAACTGGAAAATAGACGGTTCTGATTCATTCTAGATGCAGGCATGCTCCTGCAAACATAGCAGAAGATTCTGAAAATTTCTTGACGGAGGCATGGTCCTGTAAACATAGCAGAAGATTCTGATTAATTCTAAACGCAGGCATGGCCCTGTAAACATAGCAGAAGATTCGGGGGATTTTGGACTCAGGGCATGGTCCTGTAAACATAGCTGAAGATTCTGATTCATTCTAGACTCGGACGTGGTCCTATTGAGATAGCTGTCAAAGCTCCGAATTATCTTAAAGTTTTTGAGAAGTTGTCAAGGCTCTTCTGAAAATTGTCTTGGAAGTTTTGGTTCTTCACTGGAGGCCGTTTCAGACATTTCAGGTGTGATCTGTTGGACTTCAGGGTCTGGTTCTGAGACCGGGTCTGACCTTCTAGAACGGAAAGGATTGTACGGAACGCTAAAGGGAGTGAACCTTTGTACATGTACGGAATGCTAAAAGGAGTGGACCCCTGTACAAGAACATCTTTTGAGGTATCCCAAATGTTGCGGTGTATACTAGGTAAAGACAGTAATAACTCTAGTAGTACTTAGTGCTTACAAAACTTGTACCTACGTGTTTTCTTATTTATTAAAATTTGTTTCGATCTGTTTCCTATTTAATTTCTTTAAGACCCCTAGATAGGTCCTAAATAATTGTGGCGTGACGGCTTCACCGTTACGCTACATTGTTCTAAACAGGGAATGTGATGTGGCGATTGGGAATGGCCATCAGTCACTGCGATGGCTTAGCGGTCTAGAGCACTTCCCCGAATTGGAAGGAATGCAGTTTTGAATCCCGCTCGCAGTAAAATTCTCTTTTTCCACATTCATAAATAATTTGTTGTTCATTAAAATTCATACTATTTGATGACTAGAATTTTTAAATATTTTAATCTGTAGGTATTTGTTCTGTACTTGACTTGCTCAGCTACTTTATAGAACAAATTTTTTGTAAAAGTGGAAAAAGGGAACGTGGAGTGCAATAGCTTAGCGGTCTATCAGAGCACTTCCCCGAATCGGATGGGACGCAAGTTCGAATCCTACTTGCAGTAAAATTCCTTTTTTCTACTTCCACAAATAATGTTTTTTAAAGTTGTTGTATCATTGGTACAGTCATTTATCGAACAGCGACGCAATTGAACATGTACTTACAATGAGTAAAGTAATAAATAGTAGAGCTCTTGATGACGATTTGTCTACGTGTTCTTAAAATTCCTTATCTAATAAGTCGTTTATTATAATACCTACGTACTCTTTACCGCAATAAAACATAATATTGTTGTGTTTATCCAGAGTATGTAGTTGTATTTAAAATTTCATTCAAATACTATATAGTATTGAGATCTATATGCCAAAAATATACTACGAACAATTTTTTCGGGATGAAATGTACCGTTCTCGGCTTCCCTACTCGATTTCAACTTGTTCCATACAGTAGTTGGTATGATTGACGGACAATCCTCCAACTATCTTCATAAACTTTCGCAATTTATAATATTAGCAGTATGTAATATTGAATAGTTAACCTTTCCATTCTCCTCAAAATATTTTATTAAATAACACAATTTAATATGATGCTATTCGAAAGTAAAACTTTTTACTACATTTTATAATCAATTGTATTTTAGGTTATAGGTTATAAAATAAAAGGTACCTGAGTAAAGTTGTGTAGATACTGGTGGTAGGGCTGGGTACCAAGTGGGAGTACTCACTTGGTATCGGGCCCGAGCGGGTTGGTACCACCATCTCCCGTGTGACCGACCATGAAGCAAATCGTTGCGTTTTGGCTGTAGCAGGAGATAGCCGTTTATTTTTTTCATTTCATATTTGTGAAATGAAATGGTGAGCAGCGGCTTGACAATAATACCTAGAGGTATAGTTGAGTTCATGAGCGACGCTAACCATTTACCATCAGATGGGCCGTGGCTCGTCTGCAGTAAAAAAAAATGTAAGCATTTAATAAATATGCACACTGTTATCATTTTAGAAAGGTCAAAGACAGTGCAAATAAGTTGGCCGTAGAAGGTTCTGATCTCTGTGAATGGGGCTTGCCAAGACTGGTTTGTTAAAGTTCTAAGCCCTTAGATGTATTTTCTATTCAAGACACTCCCGAGAGAGTAGAGAAGGTTTTTGAAGTTTAAATCATCTTTGTACTCGTATTGTCATTATTAAGTCAAGAACGATGATCGATCAATTGTCTTTCTCTTAGTTACAAATTCTAATTGCAATTCCTTAATATAATTAGGTATATTAAAAATATATTTTTTTAACTATTTCGAAGTCTTCAGTGCCTTGTTCATTCATGAGCTTTATATTCTGAAACGAATCTCAAATGCTCTCGTTTAACTCTTTGGGATAAATATTAATTAAATTTTAGTAATTAAAGGACTTCAGTTGAAAACCAAAATTTTGCAGGTTCTCTGTAGTATTCATAGAGAAATGTGTCCATATAAATTGTGTGAAAAGTTTGAAATTTTATTAACAAATAACTCGTTTAAGACTTAATTTTAGCTTGTTTTCAAGATTTAATATAATCAAGTATTTAAAGTACATCCTATCGTGTAACGAATTAGCACATTCTTTAGACAATATCCTTAGGTATCTCGCATATTTTTTGTTACACCGTTATTGAATAGTTACCTTAATTATTTTATCTAGTAAAACAGTATTTCGCCATTTTCTCTGGTGGATCACCTTAAGGTGGGAAAAAATGCACACCCCGTCGTTCGAGGAAATTAACAGGGTAGTGCACTCACCCACTAAATAAACCCAACGTGTGCCGTCTCTCCGCCTATATTGGCTGACCACTGGTTTCGTTTAACCCTGCATAAGAAATCTATTATATATAATTCTCATGTCACGTTGTTGCTCACGATGAACTTTGAAGCTATATAACCGAATTTCACGATTTTTTTAATGTATGTTTTGCTGGAGTGCCTAGGATAGGAGGTTTTATCATGTATTTTTTAGTAATTAATTTCAAAATATTCACGAAAAAAAATATTATGGTGGTACGAAGTTCGCCGGGTCAGCAGTTGTAATCTATGGTAGTTTCAAATGCCTTCCTTTTGAATTTAGATTATTTAGTAGCAACAAAAATATGTATCAAGTAAATAACACAAGTAAGCTCGTGGGTCACCCATCATTGGTTGTGATGTTCAATATGTTTTTGTAATAACTGGAGTCTCAGTGTGCCTATGAACACTTCCGTGTATACATACACACGACGTACACATACAATGATACCTGCATTTAACTCATGCATAATAGACACTGTTCTGCTTTCACACGAACCTTATCATCAGTTGTTGCAACGTTGTTCTCATTATTGTAAACAGTTGATACTAGTTAGTACGGTTTAAAGATATCCCTTATACCTTACGAAATGCCAATATTTTTTTCGACTCTTTACCACCCCACTGGTGGGTATGGGTCGGTATCGAGTCTTAGTTATTTTTGCAGTAGAAATCTTAATATGCAAAAAACGAGTGTGCTTTAGACCACACGACTGAAGTAAATCTTAATAATAAATATATATATACATATAAATATTATATATATGTAAGAGCCGACTGAGGGAATATCGGGGGAGTGGGCAGCAGCACTCCTTCGAGTATTAACAACATCCACTGCGATCGTCAACCCGCCTGCCAAGCGTGGCGATTACGGCACTATCCCCCATTCTTGAGGAGACTTATGTCCAGCAGTGGACTTTGAAGGGCTCATGGACAAATATCTATTAATAATGAGAAAGAGAGAAAGAAAATGTGTGCTCGCACCTCTCTCTCTTGCCCCTACAGTAATATACGAAACGTAACCCTCTCTCTTTCCATCTTCTTTCACTTATATCTCCCCCTCAGCTTCCGTTCATCTCGCCCGATCACAATTTTCGTAACGCCCACGTCACGTATTCACCAGCTTACTCCCCAAGTCAAGCGTGCGTAAAGAAGTATTTACTTCAAAAATGATTATATTCAAACAGTCAGTCATCAGAGATTTTTTAGTAGGCCGCCCCTACTTGCCGGTAGATGGCGTTAGTCGTAAGACAAATGTGATTAAGAATTTGGGATGATCGAAAGGTCAGTAGGGTAGCTCAGTGGCTTAGAGCACTTCCCCGGATTGGAAAAGATGCGTGGTTCGATTCCCGCCCCTACTAAAAATCTCTTTTTCTTTATTAACAAATAATTTGTACTTTAAAAAGTAGCGGAGCATGTCAATTGCTAAAAGAAATAGATCTAAAAAAGTCAGTCATCAATTTAAAGTATTTCTACCTAGGTATTATGTTCGACCTAATTAAAAAAGCTACGGAGGCGTCTATAGTCCAATCATCCAGTGTTCTCACAACGACAAATATGGCGTAACATCGCGAAGTCCACCAGAGAGACCCCAAATACAGACCCATCTGCGCATCCACGACCACTCTGAGAAGATTGTCCAACTTAGGAAAAGGTATAAGTTATATACCTAGGTTGGCACCTATATGTTATAAGAATGGGCATGAGTAGGTATCCTCTCCCAATGAAAGGGACTCACACATAGTTGCATTCAGTGTAAAAAACTTAACAAAACGCCGAGAAAATCGTTCAGATAAGTGGGTTGAGACGGTAAAAAATGTTCCTAACTACACACCCCTACATTTGGGGCAACGAACAGGGTAGTGTGGGGTACTCATCCACTAAAATAACCCGCCGTGTGCCGTCTGTCTGTATTAAATGACCACTGGAACTCTTTGACATTATTTCAGTGGTAAAAACTCTTTCACCTTAGAGTGATACTTTGATATTAAATACCCAACTACAAACAACTGCTGTGTGCTTTATGATATCTCAATATCAGATTAGGAGGATAGGTACTTATTTACTTACCTATCATTACGCTATCTCCCTTGCGGGTAGGCAGAGAGAACAGTGTGCCAAATGGCTCTATTCTTACATATAACTCTCACTTCCTCAACATTCATAATTCTCTTCATACACGCTTGCCGGTTTCGGAAACTCCTAACTCCACCTTCCTTCGATACATGAGCGATTTGGTCTAGGTAGGGGAGTCTTAGTTTCCCCCTGTACCTACATCCTTCCACTTTCGCATTATATATCTTGTAAACCAGTCGCTCGTCGGATTTTCTTTCTACATGTCCGAACCATCGGAGCATTCCCTTTCGCATCTTTACACCAATACTCTCTTTCATAACCAATCGCTCTCTTACGTCGTCGTTATTAGGAGGATTATTCAACTTATCACCACCGTCTTGAATACCTAAAAGCTAAATAGTATTGCGCTTTGTAAGTAATACCAACAATTTATTGCTCCATACTTACGCTTAAAATAGAAGCACTTCAGGTCAAATAGGCCGAGGTTTTAGAAAAGTAGTTCTCGATGTGCACGGTCCACCACAACCGGCTCGGTCCTCTGTTGCGAAAGAGCGTGGACCGTATTTGTAATAGTGAAAGGTAGTCTAATCCAGAGCTTTACAAGTCAACGGGCCGCGACTGGGACATTTAGATGAGGCGTTAACGATATATTCCTTTCGAATTGTAATCTAACACAATAGAACCAATCATTATACATTGACAGTCGTGAGGATTACTATAATCGAGGGTGCCCAGTAACAGCTAACGATAAGGTTATTATACGACATAGGCATAAGCTGCATTTTTTATATATTCTACATGGGTGCCGAACAAGCATACGGCCCACCTGATGGCAAGCGGTTACCGTATCGTATAGACGCTAGCAACACCAATACCAATGACATCACTCGCACGTTGGTATCTCAAAAGAAAAGGAAAGGAAGTGGATAAGAAGGATAACAAGGAGAGGATAGGTAGGATACTAAGGAGTCCTCTCCTTATTAACCTGTCGCCATCTCCAAGAAAAGGGATAGGAGGTAGATAGGAAGGATAGTAAGGAGAGAATAAGGAGGGGGTTTGAGCCCTCGCACTCTCACTCACCATACGAAATGCAAACGGTAGTTGCGTACGGTAGTAGTAACTACCGTTGTTACACGCCGATCTTTTGTGAGAGGGTGGTTCTTCCGCGATCGAGCTGGTTCACGGCTCTCCCACTAGAACACATACCTATATAATCTCTGTAATAAATAGCCACCCTTTTTTTTGTTGAGGTGGGAAAAAATGTTCCTAACCGCACACCCCGTCATTTGGGGCAACAAACAGGGTAGTGTGGGGCCCTCACCCACTAAAAAAACCCACCGTGTGCCGTCTCTCCGCCTTTATTGGCGGGCCACCGGAACTATATTACATTCCTTCAGTGGTAATAAATAGCCACCCTACAGGAACCCTCTATTTTTTCTTTCTCTGCACTCTGGAATAGTTATATGTATGCCAAATTTCTCGATTATCAATTAAGTAGGTTCGGCGTCAAAAAGTAACAAACTAATATACAACTTCATTTAAACCTTTATAATATGACTAGCCTTAGCCCGCGGTTCCGATAATTTCAAGTTTCAAGGCAGTTTAAAAGTAAAAAAATATGGTGATACCTATATGTTCGGGTTTAGCAATGCCTGAGGGCTCTCATTTGGTATCAAGCCCTACTACCAGTATAAAGGGTTTTTTCCTGAGCTGTAAATAAAACAGTTGTTATTATAGTGACATTTTAGCGGCACTAGACTTAGGTGTTCATGTTGTATAATAGAAGATATCATCGCGCTATTGTATGCCGCGCAACAACAATAGTTAGTCCGCGACGCAACTAGTACTTTTTATCACAATTACATAGGAATTATGTTGAAAATTGTTAGTTTCAATGTATACACAGTGTTAACAACTAAAGAACTACAGAGTAGAATAGTTTAATCGATTAATTGTAAGTTAGGATAAGAATTACGAACGCATGCGCACTGGAATTTTGTTTTTAAAGACAAACACAGCACAGCATTTGGAAGAACTTTAATCATGACGATCCTCGAACAAATAGGTTACACAATAATTATAATGATAAACATACATAAGTATATTATATTTGTGATACATATACATTACATAGATAACAACCATTATCTAAATCTAATTGATTTTCATCAAAATCACAAACACTTTGTACCACTAACATATAATGGCGCGTTCACATGTTGCGATTTCTAGCAACTAGTTAATGCTCAACTCGCGCGGTTGTTGGATATCAAGTGTACTCCATCATCAATTCTTTGGTCACATCTTCTATTAGGATGCTGAAGTTCTTTGCTAGATATTTAGTTATTTGACCACTTTGAAACACCTCTAAATCTAACTAAATATTTAATATGAATACTTAAGTCAATTCACAGTTTGGCTTGGCCTATCCTACATACTAAAAGATATACAATATAAGAATATTTACATTTTAGACCATTTCTCTAATAGTAACAAAATTTCTATTAATCTAAAAATACCTTTTGGCTTATTAACTAGTTTATTAAACAAGAAAGAAATTTAAGAAATAGCTTACAACAATATTTTACTATGAAATGATCAACTTATTAACACATGCAATATAAAACTGGTATTTGGTACGAGCTAGCACCGTTGCTCAGAATGCTCAATTAAAATTAATAGTTACAAGAAAACGCTTTCAAGTACAAAATTAATATAACTACAATTTACAAAAATAACATAGAACCTTTTATTTAAATTAATATCTTCTTTGAAAGCATACATACTCACGTATTGAATTTAACGTATACACGCTAAGAGAGACACACGATTTTCAAAACTACAGAACCAAGGAGTATTGGTCCGTCATTGTTCTATACATGTAATACTTTGTTTTTATTCACGACTACTGTAACATACATACATTATTATCTAGATGACTAAGTACGTCAGTACTGATAGTAAGTTAATTTAAGCGCCACGCATAAATAATAATTATTATCGCTAGTAGGTATTGAGATCAAGTAATGACTTATCACTTTGACAGTGGCGAGCCTATTTGAAATGAAAATGCATCTACTTTTTTCCATAATTCCAAATAATTATAACAACACGAATAATCTCTACTGTTGAAAGGTGTGAAAAAAGCGTTATATTTTCAACAATAAGTTCGAAAATTCTCCGTTTGAGACATGGTATTTGATGATGGCATGTAAAATACCCATCTCCAAAGACCTCATTTTTGTAAAATAAATAAATATACACGGACATTTCACACAATGTCCTCTGGTCCCAAACTAAGCTTAACGCTTGTGCTATGGGTACCAGATTAGGATATAATACATATATTACTTTTTTTTTGTAAATACATACATATAATAGATAGAAAACCCCCAGACGCAGTACAAATTTCTGTGTTCATCACACAAATAATTGTCCTGAATGGGAATCGACCCCACGACGTGCGTGGAAGTCGGTTACACTACCGATTACGCCACGATGACCGTCAAAAGTGGAAAGGAGAAATTTTCTACGAGCAGAATTCGAACTTGCTCCTTCCTTTATCCAGGAGGATGCTTTAGACTGCTAAACTATCATCCAAGCCTGCCAAACATCCACGATTTCCATCTTTACATTGTAGTCTTACAAGAAATTTTGCTTCTAGTAAAATAGCTGAACAGATTATCTGTGTCAAATGCTAAAAAAAAATCACAATTATATTATACCTATATCTAAATAAAATCAAACTATCCTTAATTAGTGCCAATCGACTGTAGTCTAATAGACGCAATTAATTATTTAACACAAGTCTTCTATTTTGGCGTCTCTAAAATAATTTAATTTGCACACTTATAGGATTGCTCATGTTTTAATTTACCACCAAACTGTGTCCATAAGAGACATAACGTCATCCAGATTTGGTGAGATTTTTACATTCACTATACAGGGGGGTTAGGCAGAGTATCATATCTCACATGTCGATCGTATCGTGATCACTGTGATTGGTTGAGAAACCGACGCGTGATGTCGCAATAATCCGTTGGCCAATCACGGTGATCTCTCCACCAATCACAGTGATCACGATACGATCGACATGTGCGATATGAGATTCTGCCTAACCTCCCTGGGTGTAAATGACATCGTACCAATAATTGATACCATGGGTTCAGTACTCGATCTGAACCCCCAGGTGGTGGAAAATTGCATCAGTCTTTTCATGAAAATTGCAATTTCTTTTTCATTTTTTAAATTTGAATGCGAGATAAAATTGTTATATTGTTCTTTCTACCTAAATTCAATTTTACCACCGATTTACTTTAAAATATGGAATGGATTGAAACCTTCATCATGTTTTTTAGTTGCGTTGTTAATGACGGTGGCTAAAAACTTGCTAACTTTGTGGCCCCGTCGTTGTCGACGCAAATGTTATGCGGCATATTATAACAGTTATGTGTTTGGTGATATCTTTGCCCGGAGTTATCGGTATGCTGTTATTTACACCCAATATAGGCAAAATGATAATTAAAATATTTTATCGTTACACATAAAATTTAAGTATTAGTTAATTAAAATATCACATTGTTTATTAAAAATAAAATCTTTAAAATTAAACAATCTTAATGCTATAAATGTAATTAAAATGACAATTATTATTTAAAGAGCCCACACGTGCTCATGCCTGTGGGAATAAATGTACTTTATATTCAAACACTTGTAAACTAAAACGTTAGTTTTTAATTGTGATATACAAAATTAATGCAACAAATTATATTGAAGCCGTCCAGTACTATGTTTTAAATTGTTAACAATTACACTAACAATTAAGTACAACCATTTTCGTTGCCATCTGCATTCCGTCATGGGTATATTCAACTACAATATAGGTACCCAAACTATCAACACTTGGATTATTTAAAGCTTAGATATCTTATCCAGAGTAATAATGGATTTACAAAAACCTATAACATCACATTCACTAACATTTATAGCTAAATACCCGATTTTGACTACTATCTATACATTTGACTACTCAATTAATTACTTTTTGTATTCCCATGAAACGAGAATTTAAAATCGTATTGTCAATATTTTCTGTTATTAAACTATAAACATGGCTTTAAATTGTAAATTATTCTAACTACATATTATTGACAAATATAAAAATATAAACCGTCCGGGTAACGTATAAACTTAACATAAAACTATACATATTTTTAATATAAAATGTCTGAGAATCGGAGAAATCTGAATTATTTTACATATAGTAACTATGCCAAATGATAAGACGTTCGTTTCATGGGAACACGAGCAAAACTAGACAGTATAATACGAGTATATTCGTTTTATAAGTTGGAAGATTTATTATATTGTTTCATCTCTGTTTCTTTGGTAAATACATCTGTTTTTAACCGAATTTATAAAGAGGAGGTCCACTGTATGTCCACGATTATCTTAAAAACTGTTGACCCAATTTATATGATTTAGATCTTTGGAGATAGACAGACAATGGAACTCTTCATTGAAGGCGGTTATATTTTCTTTGAAAATCGTAATTATTTATTTCTTGAAATATTTTGCACTTGTGCAATCAATAACGTAGTTTTTAGGTTCAAATTCAGTAGTTATACAAACATTTTCTATTAAAGATTAATTTGTCACTTTATTATTAATTTAATAAAATTCGACTAGTTTTTTGTCGTGTCAATCTTCTCCATGCCATTCTAAAAGTTTAAAACTTTTTAATTGTTCCATTCTCATCTATTATGAAGAAAATTCACAAAATATATTACTGTTACGGGTAAACGATTATATATACATACACAGACTACATAATAGTATGAAATTCTAAATTAGGTAAGGCAATGAAATAAAAAATGTGAGTTTTCTTCACGAGAAGACAGAATAGGTTATGCCTCCTAGCATAAGTCCTAGAACACAGGCGTTAAGTATTTCTAAGTAGAGCCATTGTTTGATATGAGAGGCGTATACCATCTAGTGTGTACTACATTTCAGTCTAGATAGTTTTCTGGCCCAATTATTTTTAGATAGAACTGATATTTTTTTTGTAATAGAGATGATATACAACGATATGATTGTTGACATTTTTCTGAAATTGTCTCTCTTATGTGGACCTCGATCAGGCATTCGAAAATACTACTTATAGAGATAAACATATAAATGAAGACATAGTTAAACTATTAGAATAATTAGTATTAGGTTCTATTTAGTTTTGTAGTATCATAAATCTTTAGCACAAATACACAAGAAGAAAACAATTTCATGATCAATATTTGCAGCAAATTGAAACCAGGCTTTTGAATTTTACATCATACAAAACGATTATCAAGAATTCTCACGATAAGAAATTAGTGTTTGTACGAATAATTATCTAAATATTCTTACGTAAAGCGTCCGTATATTATGCTTATAAAAAAACATAAAAAAAGCAATGTAATTTATACTATTAAGTAACCGTCTTATGTCTTAATAACCAAGATTGATATGAAGAACGTGATGACGATCCATTTATCATCATCCAAAAGCTTTGAATTTCAACAACTTAAATGCAATACCTGTTACTTGAGTAAGTAAACTGAGAGGAAGTTTCTAAATAGAGTGTGTAGAAATAGGTAAATTTGAAATGGAGTAACAAATGATCAATTTTGACGTGCTGTTAGAAAGGTGGTCAGTACACACTTCACATCAAATGCCCATAGTTATGCTTATTTACTGAACTCAGGGCACAATAAATTTGTAACATAACAGCGCTGAGAAAATGTCATAGTACTCATACATTGTAGGGGTATTATAGTATAACAAGTAATTCACTTTTAGCAATCTCCCAACGAGTATTCGTAGAAGTCGCTTGCAATCCCTAATTGTTTCTACATATAGGTAAATAAAAAAATATTTAAATATCCCAATCGCAAAATTAGAAATCCCGCTGAATATAGCTCTGAATCAGGCGTACATAACTCGCTCAAGGCCCCAAGTTATATGCCTACCGCTTCACGTATTGCCCACGGTACAACCGACACAACACTGTCACACGCGCGCCTAAGCGCTCGCGCTTGTTGTATTGATTAAAATAAAATTATTTACGCGATTTAGGATATTTCGACAGTAAAATTTCATAACCGAAAATTCAGAGCTAAAACTCTCTAAACACATATGATCAACAAAAAAAAACAATGCATAAAAAATAATCCGACTTGAAAATAACATTTAAAATGATATAAAAAGTAATCAAATAGAATCTACTAGAAAAATAAATGTTTAAGTTTTATAAACGACAGCTTTGCTGCTGTCGGTGGGGTCAGGAGTCTCCGAAACCGGCGAGCGGAAACCGGAGAGTGTATGAAGAGAATTATGAATGTTGAGGAAGCGAGAGATGTATGCAAGAATAGAGCCTTTTGTCACTGTTCTCTCTGCCTATACCGCAAGGGAGATAGCGTGATGATAAGTAAGTAAGTAAAATCATCATAGGTGCAACCCTAGCGTATTTGTTGAATGACGCGGTTGCCCAAGGATCATGCGGCAGGCAAAACAATCTCAACTGTATTTCTGTGCACATAAGGTACATTTCATCTCGTTACGAACGATTAGTATTATTATTAAGATTTTGTAGGCTATTATAGAGAGATTTTGGACAAGTTTTAATGGAAGAGACGTTTCTGTCCGTAGGACTAGTATCTTTTCTGTGTCTGAATGTTATTTCTGCGCTGTCTTTGTGACAGATATACAAACAGTTAAACCAAATATTTTTTTTATATTATCATAAGAATCAATAATAATTTTGCAATGTTTTTTCTATAATTATTTTTTTAAGGATGTATGATATAAAATGAGCTATATAAATAATTTGATCATAAATGCCGAATATCAAACATAAATAGGCATTAGTTGTAAATAGTTTGCTTTTGTGAAGGTTACTAAAGATTTTTGAAAACAGAAATTTTATAGTTACAATTTCGCTTGTTTCGGGTCCACAAGAGCACTAACACATACCGCTAGATAGCACTAAGGCAGTCCACCAGAAGCGGCCCTCGCTCAGGAATCTCGAGGTCACGCACGCCCCAACATGGCTGCCACATCACCAGCTGATTGTGAGTGCAGCAGCGCTCCCCTGGTTGGTCGTGGTGGAGCCAGCCGTGGTAGAGCGAGAACTCCTGTCGGAGTAGCGCCAAGTGGACATCCAGTGACAAATTCGTGCCGTGAAGCCTCTGTAGGTGTTATCCGGCGCTTTGGATCCCATCTGGAAAAAAGAATTTGTATAATTTTCTACATACACCATGGCTCTCAGGAAATTGAGGATAACACCGATATTTGCCCAGTGGACTAAGTGAAAGCTACGTGATATTTCTTTGAGACTGAAACTTGGCAAGCTCAAGGCTCTGATTTTTCGAAGTTATATGCTTATTAGTTCTTATAGCATCACTGCTCGATGAAGGAAAACATTGTGAGGAAACTTGCAAGCTTTAGGTTATCTATACCGCTAGTGAAATCTGAAAGTGGCGTGCTGAACAATCATTTAGGTAATAGAGACACAAGATTACTCAATAACGGCACGTTTAAAATTCCGTTTAAGCATTATATTTTAGCAATAATTATTTACTCAAAAGGATTATAGAACCGGTATATAGGGAATGTTTCATCTTGTCGTATTTGGTGTGCATATATTACCTACCTAACGCTCGCCAGCATGGTACAAAACGGTTTGCTATTGCGAAACACTTCGGGTTTAAACGGAAGCCAATATATTATGAAGTAGGTACTTGCTGACGCCCGCGACCTCGTTCGCGTTGAATTCAGTCTTAATATAATATCTTTAATTGGGCTTTTTTTCTGACATCTTATTTAAATGAAAAACCTATATTCTACTCCAAACCAAGCTCTATAACGTGACCCGTATTAAAATCAGTCCAGTTATTTCAGAGATGTGCGTTAACAAACAGATAAAAAACTATATGATTGTCTGTAAAGTTGGTTTACGGACGACAATTTTACGTGATAATGTCATATATGTTTTCTGAGAGTTTCACAAACAATGCATCAACAATGCATCGGTCGACATACATTTTTCGGAACGTGACACTTTTTCGTGTGTGCAGCCGGCGTTCATCGATTTGTAAGACGTTATCACGTCAAAAATACCGTCGTTTTATATTCTATTAGACTTCTCTTCGTTATAAATACCTTCTGTAGGGTTAGGTTATAATATTTTATTTTCTGTGTAATAATTCTTGTTTAACAGCTATAGGTACATATGCCACAAACATGATCCTACCTAATTTATTAAATGAAACATGTAGGTAAGGTCAATTTATATCAGGTGCATGGTGCTATGTACACAGGCTTATTGAATACTAGAGTAATAAACTAAATTAAAATCGATATTTTCGTCCCGTGACGGCTTATTTTTGTCACATTAGATACCATTAAGAAAAAACTTGATGAAAACGCAAAATATTTGTATAATTATAGGTACAAACATGTAAAATATAACCTAATTTGATGAACTTCATTCATTGGAAAATCAAGGACTTCATTAGTCTTTTTCTCGAAATTCCGGCGAAGTAGGGATATTGTATTATTTATAATAGTGTTTATAATTGTGTGTATTGTATTATTTATAAGTGTACATAACACTTAAAACTACAAAACACTATAGATTAATGTGAGTTTCAACATGATACAATATGAAAACAAAGCCCATACATTTGTGGGCATATTTCTTTCTTGAGTAGGTATAAGCAATTTTATTTTAATTGACTAGCCTAGTAAGACCGAGAAGATATCGTAGATCGATCCTGCCTGATGTCGAGATTTTACTGTGCGTAGGTACTTCTGGCTTGTAGTAATGCGTATTTGCATTTTTTTTTTACCTAGACTTATTTTGCTAACGGCTTGTGAAATTTGCTACGCCGCACTGCGCCAATTGGTGGACTATAATCTAAATCTCTATACATTCTGGCTTCTAAGGCCCAATAACGTGACATGAAAAATACTATCTAAGCAATATGCAGCATCTGGGGGAAACTGAGGACAAGATTCCATTTTTTACCATATTATACCCATAAGTATTTGTTATTTTTACATACAACGACGAATACCCTATGGTAGGAGTTTCAACATCGCTGCCTAAAAACTGTCTTGAACGCTTGCTTCAAAATTTATTCGAAGCGCATATTTTTTGTATATATGTACATCGATTTCTCTGAGACTTCTGGACCAATTTGCGTAATTATTTTTTGTTTCATATTACCAAAGTGGTTCCATTGAAATATAGTGATGATTAGACAATTAAATTTGGAGTTTTTTTTTTGTTTAATATCAAGTTTAATCTTACAAAAACACCAACTGTACCCGTCGCTTTTGAAAGTAAACTTACTTAATATCCGTACTATTAAAAAGCTGTACATTTAAGACATTTGAGAAATAAAAACTCTATAGGCGTGTCTGAAAAAAAAAAGATTTTTTTGTTTCTGCGCGCATTGCGCAAAAACAACAGAACGGATTTGAATGCAACTTTTTTCATTTGATACATCTCTTTGATAATTAGACTTAAAATGGTATACATTTTATCTCGCTACTATATTTGGAACCTGAGATATGACCTAAAAACTAGCTTCTGGCTGCGGCGAAGCCTCGGGTAAAGGGTAGTGTGATCATAAATATGATACCGAACAATTACAGCATGGCATCACACATTATGCAACGACCCATTGAACCAGTTATATACATCCGACTACATCTCAATATGACTAAGCAGAACCACTTTGCAACTCATGACTAACCACAGCAATGGCAAGCTACTTTCTTGTTACAGACTTCACGAAAACTTTTCGCTCCGAATAGTTATTCAGTGTTTTGTTCCGTTCTTTCAATTTCAAACTGTCATATTAGTGACAAAGACAAAACACTGAATAACTATTCAGAGGTTATACAACGTTTATTAGTAAGGTAGTTAAGGTCTAACACCTAACACACGACTGTGATATGCTTGATTCTTTGTCGCACACGGAAACTCAGCGCTGTGATTTGTTGGTCCAGGTTATGTGTAACAGACCACCACAGACTGTGGACCTCGTTAACGTATTCGCGTCTTGTAACTGTAAATTATTTCGTTTTGACCAAACAGATGATGCTGTGGGTCTTATATTTGCTTTAACTTTGGAAATATTATAATTATCTATCTTATTGTTATTTATATAACCAGATCGAATATATTAGCAGAGAGGTATCACGGTTTGCCTAAATAAGTTGCTTGTAATTTGTGAATTGTATTTATGGTACCTACAAACTCTGTTTCACCAAGTTTTTAGAGAATGCAGGGTTAGAACCGGGATCTTACGGCCAAAGCAGAAAAGTCCCACTTCTGTCAATTTTGAGGGCATTGTTTCTACGTAAAAGAAATATAAATTAAAAAAATTACATGAGCATGTTCTAATAGCTATTGACCAATTAGTTTATCTATAACATTTAAGGTCAATCATTAATCATAAGTCATTGTGTTACAATATTTATTATGATTATAAAGAAATAGTAAAAAGCACCCCACGCTTTTTTACAATTATTATTATAAAATAAATAAAATATTCAGGGACATTTTCACACAACGTCCTCTGGTCCCAAACTAAGCTTAATGCTTGTGCTATGGGTACGAGATTACGGATATAATACATATACTACTTTTTTTTTTGTAAATACATACATAAATATAATTGATAGAAAACACCCAGACGCAGTACAAATACCACAGGACTCAGGACAATTATTTGTGTTCATCACACAAATAATTGTCCTGAGTGGGAATCGAACCCACGTCTTCGTACACGGAAGTCGGTTACACTACCGACTACGCCACGAGGCCCGTTATTATTTATTATAATATGATTTCCTATTTTTTAATGAAACTAGCCAAGCGTGTTTTGTTAGTTTTTTAAATTATAATTTATTTTCTTAATTTTTAGTCTCAAAACAGTATCAAAATAGAAAAGTAATTTTATTTATTTATTTTTAGTGAAGCTTACAGATTAATATAACATACAGATAATCATATACAGATAATTCTTACTCCTAATTACAAGCTTCTGCATATAGATGTTCATATTAAATGATGACAGAAAGAACAAGAAATAAACAAGTGAAAAACGAATGCTAATAGTGATATTTAACAAACTGATAAACAGAAAACAAAACAAAAACGTTAAGTAGAGAATCATTACAACAAAAAATAATACTACAAGTAATCATTGTGTTGCCTCCCCAAAGAAGTTTGCATTAACCATTAAGCCTTACTGTTTGCTCCTTGCTACAGAACCAATCTATATCTAATTGGGACGAAAGACTGTTGAATGCTACTGCACAATTTTATTTAAAAGCTAATAAAGCTTGTTTAATGTAATATATTGATCCTCTCTGTGCATTTATAAGCCCTACGTAGCACAGCAGACGGCTGACCACCAGGCTACATTTGCCAAGAGTATTTGGATCAAGGATATTACACTCACTTTTAACAAGTAGCCAGGCCCCGGTCGCCAATGTTTTATATGGTTAAAGTATCTACTTCTTGTTACTAGGGCGAAATACTAATATTTTAGAACATAGACAAAACTAGTAGTTTAACTAAAACTAAACTTAAAATGCATTAGACTTTCAAATAAGGTTTTCATGTAACCTGAGTATGCCACCATGTTTGTGCACGCTATGTAAGAACGGCAAGTCCATCCTTCATGTGAATCGTTTACCGTATGCTGCCGTATGCTTATTTACGATCCATAAATATAAAAACTAGCTGACCCGGCAAATGTTGTTTTGCCATATAAATTATTTCTAGAGAATTTCTAGCGTAGAAAAAAAAAAACTAACTGCCGAATCATAAAAACGATAAAATAAAAAGATATTTTTTGGCGTGGACAAGGGTGGTCCATCACTTATGAAAAATAGTTTACATCCTATTCTCAGACCTACTGAATATACACACAAAATTTCATAAGAATCGGTCAAGCCGCTTCGGAGGAGAATGGCGACAAACACTGACACGAGAATTTTATATATTAGAAATTGGTATGTGTTTAGAAGTTGGAACTTAGGTACGACGGGATTTGAAGTCGGAAGACGGGTTGTGCTCTTTCAGTTACCCATTCTTTATTCTTTTAAAGCTACAATCGTTGGTAATATAATACAAATCACAGTCACTTGGGTTGGAAAGCGAGGATTCTGAATCCATCATTCACAAAATTAAATGTTTAAATTATACAAGTTAAAGTTAAACAGACTTTCCACTAGTGACAATTACCCACGTTCTAGCTAATCGCTGCTTTCATTACGAGAGACATTGTCAACGAAGAATCACGCAGAACAGGGAAATAATAATGAAAGTGCATATGTCGTAACCTTACGGTGTACGCATGCGTATGACTGATAATCGCCATGTTAATCGTCTGTCATAGAAAGGCTTTATTGCGTAAACGTTTGTGGAGAGATTACAGCATTAGCGCTTGTCTAGGTATAGCTCTGGTGTGGGAAAGTGTTACCCCCTCCTCCAGCTACTACGTTTTATCCAAACCGACTGTTCAATCTGATCAAAGGAGTGTGATTTTAATCCGATTGAACCTTACTAGTACTGCAAAGTGACACCATCCCATTTCATACCATGACCCAAGAGTCACCATATTATATGTAGTTTAAAACAAAGTGTGAATATGTGAATCAAAAATGAGCGACTGCTGATCATGAGGTCTCGGATTTTATCCCCGGATGGGGCAGTGTTATTGAGCTTTTTCGTAAAAAGAAAAATTCTCAGTAGCAGCCCGGATTTTGGAAAAGTAATTGCCTCGCCCCCTATTACGTGGAACTTAAACATAGCTGCGAATCGTGGATATGTAAAACACCTCTGCCGACCCCTTCGGGGAATATAGGCGTGATGGTATGTATGTGAAAATGTGAAATCGAAAATACCAGTCACGAGCAGAATTATTTTCGATTTCAAATTTTCACACGTTGTGTTAATTTATATGGCTAAACATGTCAAATGCTACAAAAATATGTAAAACTATCAACATATTATAGTTCTTAGAAAAAGATCATATTGACACCGCAGGTTGCTACCATTTGTGTTTATGGGTATATAGTTCGCCAATAAGTTATTTCTATTTACCGGACCCTACCCTAATTCGATGTAAGTTTCCTGACCGAATAATGCAGTAACGAGTATTGCATAACCCGTTATTCGATTAATTTCACTAGACAAACTAGCCAGATAGGCAGTTAGTTGATCTACCCTCAACAGCAACTAAAAAAACGCGGTTATAATCTATGTTGAATACATTTGACTGTAACATCAACCCAGATCTGTCCAAATGTAACAATAGTACCAGTCCGTTCTATCTATAGAACCGAGTTCACTTCACAATCGATTACAAAACTGACCATTACAAATGCAGTATAAACTATAAAGTGATAATACCAGATTAATATTGGCAACTATTGCATTTACTTTGCTGATCCGATTAAATTATGCTTAGGCCGTGAATTCAGAGTAAGAATAAAGCGATACGCTTAGCAAATTTGCGCGTGTTCTCTTTTGCGCACTTATTAAGGTATTTAATACACATTACAAACAAAAGCTTTTTACTATATTGTATGGTCATATGTCGCGATAGCGCCGCGCTTATAGTTCTAGCTAATATTATAAGATTTAAACTACTTCTAATACTGGAATAAATTATAGTTTAAAAAACTAAAATAACACACTTTCAATAGCTAGTTGAAGTAAAAAGTAGTAAATAATATTACAATAAATAATGATTGTAAAAAAGCGTGGGGTGCTTTTTACTATACCTATAGGTGACCTATTTGCAACATTTGCTTTTAAGCACCTCACGCTTTTTTTACTTTAAACTTCATGGTATGGACGGACATGGCTAAACTATAAGGGTTCTTTATTGGCTACGGAACCCTAAAAACCGATAAACTCGATAACTCAAATTATTGCATTGTCATCGGTCCTTGACAAGTGTGCAAAGTTTGAATAAAATCTGACAGTTTAAAGTGGGTCAAAATCGCGCCCAAAGGAGTCGGTTACAAACATACAGGTGAAGCTAATAAAAATCGTGTAAAAAAGGGACAGTTCCTGTGGGTTAGCCGTGTAACTATTAGTGACATCTTTGATCCATAATGATTGCTCTGAGTCTGGGTGTACTTTGTGTTCGTGAAACTGTATGTTTGTAAAGTCCCCCGCGATACAAGGATTATTCTTTACTGTAGGGCGTCGTTTGTTTTTTAATAAAATGCTAATATCATCTGAAGGTAAAAAGTTAGACTAGAAAAATAATAATAACAATAATTAGCTTTAAATAAATTATAATAAATATCTTGCAATTGTCTGTTACAAGAACTGATTGATAAATTGGACGCCAACCATCTTGAATGCTGAAAATTACCTAGATAGATAGTAGAAGTAGAAAATCACGCAAACACGTTCGTAAAAGTATTTTTATTTTATAATGTATCTATTTCCTTAAGATATCTCAGAATACCAATTTTCATGCCGGTAAAGTAAAAAAGGTAACAATAACAGATCATAAACGCTTAATTAAAGATCATTTAAAATCGCCTCGCTTCACGCTTCGTTTGCACCATAACAACGGCCTTAAGTACGGGTGTACGTGAATGCTGCAATTTCAATTTGAGCCGAATAAAGTAATGCTAATGCAAGTTCGCGTCGAGGAGAAACTGTTTGAACAATATTATCTCATTTACATACATTACGTGTTCGTTCACAAAAGTTAGCCGTACAAGTCGCATACCGAGTCATTTCTTATGATATATTTATTTTGTCCGTGCTTATTGACGTATTGCTTAACTTTTCTAATTCTTTGTAGGTTAAAAGGTAATTATAAGATCTTTCCTTGACGATCTGAGAGTGACCTGTTCTTTACGGAGACCATTATGAATCCTGGCTTACAAAAATCACAAAGGAAGCAATTCGTGGTGGTGCTATTCCTAAATATAAACATAGGATATACTTTGATACCAAGTCTATTTTACCACTAATGATCAAGAGACCCGACCTGACCTGAGCCGACTCGCCACCATAAATTATCTATCTATCTATCTATCAGCCTTTTAAAGTCCACTGCTGGACATAGGCCTCCCGAAGAATGGGGGATAGTGCCGTAATCGCCACGCTTGGCAGGCGGGTTGGCGATCGCAGTGGATACACGGAACTATGTGAACAAGTTCGTACGTAAGCGATTTTTTCCCCGTCCCTGACAGAACACGGCTGGGCCGGGTACCCGGAAATGTGTGGATAGCGCTTAAACGTGTATGATCAACAAAAAAAGAACTATTTATAAAAAATAATCCGACTTGAAAATAACATTTAAAATGATATAAAAAGTAATCAAATAGAATCTAGGTACTAGAAAAATTAATTTTTAAGTTTTATAAACGACAGCTTTGTTGCTGTCGGTGGAGTCAGGAGTCTCCGAAACCGGCGAGCGGAAACCGGAGAGTGTATAAAGAGAATTATGAATGTTGAGGAAGTGAGAGATGTATGCAAGAATAGAGCCTTTTGTCACTGTTCTCTCTGCCTACCCCGCAAGGGAAATAGCGTGATGATAAGTAAGTAAGTAAGTAAAATCATCATGGGTGCAACCCTAGCGCATTCGTTGAATGACGCGGTTGCCCGAGGATCATGCGGCGGGCAATAGATTCTTAACTGTATTTCTGTGCACATAAGGTACATTTCTTCTCGCTACGATCAATTGGTATTATTATTAAGATTTTGTAGGCTATCATAGAGAGATTTTGGACTAGTTTTAATGGATGTAATGTTTCTGTCCGTAGGAGTAGTATTGATTCTGTGCCGTAACTACCTAACTACTATTTAGAAAATTTTATATAGGTATATATTTTTAGCATTTGACATGCTTAGCCATATAAATCAACACAAAGTTTGAAAATATGCAATCGAGAAAACAGTCACGAGCAGGATTTGAACCTGCATCTCCTGGATACCATCCAGATGCTTTGTCAATTCAGCCATCGTGACAATTGCTCCTGACTGCTAATTTCGATAACACATTCATTCTTAAAGTCTTGGGTGACGCCTGCGCCATCTCTGTGTAATGTATGAAAAACTTGGGCGCCGACGAGGCCCGCCCGCCAACGCCTCGATAACGGTCAACGGTGTGGGCTTCCCAATCCAGGCCCACATCAAATATCTGGGCCTGGTATTGGATGGATGGTGGCACTTTGACGAGCAGTTCCGCCCTCTTGCGCCAAAGCTCGTCGGCACGGCGTCCGCCCTCGGGCGACTGATGCCGAATTTGGGCGGACCGAGTCTCGCGTGTCGACGACTCTACGCGGGGTAGTACTACCCCGCGTACGGCGCGCCCGTGTGGGCGGAGTCCCTCGCAATAGGGCCCTTCTGTGGCGTTCACAGAGGGTCGTAGCGGTCAGGGCAATACGCGGGTACCGCACGGACTCGACCGATGCAGCCTGCGCGTTGGCCGGAACCCCCCTGTGGGATCTGGAGGCCGAGGTGCTTGCCGACGTCTATCGGCGGGCGCCGACGGCGCGGGTGGAGGGCAGCCGCCCCTCGCCGAGCGCAATCTCGTCGTGGCGGGAAGATGCTCGCCGCGCCACCGTCCTTAAGTGGAAGTCTCGGCTGGAGACGCCCCGGGCTGGTCTCTGGACCGTGGGGGCACTCCAGCCGATCTTGGCAGAATAGGCAGGGTGGCAGCACGGGGTCCTCACCTTCCGGTTGGTGCAGGTTTTGTCGGGGCATTTTTGCTTCGGCAAATACCTGCACATGATCGCTAGGACGGAGACGACCCCAGGCTGTCACCACTGCAGCTGCGACGAGGACTCGGCGCAGCACACGCTCGAGTCATGCCCGGCCTGGGATGTTCAGCGCCGGCAACTCGTTGCAGTCATAGGCGTGGACTTGTCGCTGCCGGCCGTTGCGCGAGCGATGGTTGGCAGTGACAGGGCCTGGACCGCGGTCACCGCCTTCTGCGAGGCTGTCATCTCGCGGAAGGAGGTGGCGGAGAGGGCCCGGGAGGAATCCTTCTTCGCGCCGAGGCTGCGGACGGTGGGGTCGGGGAGTACCCTTTTTTTTTTTTTTTTTATTTTAGGTGGGCAAAAATGTCCTACCGCACACCCCGCTGCCCGGGGAGACAACGGGGTAGTGTGGGGCTCTCACCCACTAAAAACCCACCGTGCGCCCTCACCCGCCCTTGCTACGGCGGATCACGGGAACCGCGTCGTTTCTCCGCGATCCGCAGGCGGCAGCCCCTTCGGGCACCCTCTCTTGTGCGACGCCCCGCGCACTTGGGCGTCACACCTTCGCGGTAGGCTTCCGCGGACGGCAGGGTACTCCCCGACCCCACCGTCCGCAGCCTCGGCTAGGGCGGCATCAGGCGCAGGTAAGCGCGCGCACGCCGCCCCGCGCGCCGGCGGCGAATCGGGTCCGCGAAGGAGGATTCCTCCCGGGCCCTCTCCGAAGCCTCCTTCCGCGAGATGACAGCCTCGCAGAAGGCGGCGACCGCGGTCCAGGCCCTGTCACTGCCAACCATCGCTCGCGCAACGGCCGGCAGCGACAGGTCCACGCCTATGACTGCAGCGAGTTCCCGGCGCTGCACATCCCAGGCCGGGCACGACTCGAGCGTGTGCTGCGCCGAGTCCTCGCCGCAGTCGCAGTGGTGACAGCCTGGGGTCGTCTCCCTCCTAGCGATCGTGTGCAGGTATTTGCCGAAGCAACCGTGCCCCGACAAAACCTGCACCAACCGGAAGGTGAGGACCCCGTGCTGCCGCCCTGCCTATTCTTCCAAGATCGGCTGGAGCGCCCCCACGGTCCAGAGACCAGCCCGGGGCGTCTCCAGCCGAGACCTCCACTTTAGGACGGTGGCGCGGCGGGCATCTTCCCGCCACGCAGAGATTGCGCTTGGCGAGGGGCGGCTGCCCCCCGCCCGCGCCGTCGACGCCCGCCGATAAACGTCGGCGAGCACTTCCGCCTCCAGATCCCAAGGGGGGGTTCCGGCCAACGCGCAGGCTGCATCGCACGAGACCGTGCGGTACCCGCGTATTGCCCTGACCGCTACAACCCTCTGTGGACGCCACAGAAGGGCCCTATTGCGAGCGGCCAGGGACTCCGCCCACACGGGCGCGCCGTACAGTGCCATTGACCGTACTACCCCCGCGTAGAGTCGTCGACACGCGAGACTCGGTCCGCCCAAATTCGGCATCAGTCGCCCGAGGGCGGACGCCGTGCCGACGAGCTTTGGCGCAAGACGGCGGAAGTGCTCGTCGAAGTGCCACCGTCCATCCAATACCAGGCCCAGGTACTTGATGTGGGCCTGGATTGGAAAGCCCACACCGTTGACCGTTATCGAGGCGCCGGCGGGTGGGCCGCGTCGGGGCCCATGGAAGAGTAGGGCCTCCGACTTTTCAAGGGCCACCCTAAGCCCCAGCGCCTCGATCCGCCTGACCACCTCCGCGGTTCCTGAGGTGGCCAGCGTTGCCGCCTCCTCGAGGGTCCCGCCCCGGGCTGTGACGAGCGTATCGTCTGCGTAGCAAATTACGCCCAGCCCGGGGGGGAGCCGGCCACGGAGGACCCAGTCGTAGCCGATGTCCCACAGGAGCGGCCCTAGAACCGAACCCTGCGGGACGCCGCACGACATAGTCGGGGAGTACCCTGCCGTCTGCGGAAGCCTACCGCGAAGGTGAGGCGCCCAAGTGCGCGAGGCGTCGCTCAAGAGAGGGTGCCCGAAGGGGCTGCCGCTTGCGGATCGCGGTCGAAACGACGCGGTACCCGTGATCCGCCGTAGCAAGGGCGGGTGGAGGCGCACGGTAGGTTTTAGTGGGTGAGAGCCCCACACTACCCCGTTGTCTCCCCGGGCAGCGGAGTATGCGGTAGGACAATTTTGCCCACATAAATAAAAAAAAGACTGTGCCATAGTTAATTTTGCGTAGATAATTAATGTGCATTAAAATGATGTATTTATATACTGAAATTCATGCGTACCAAATCGCGGGCACAATCTATATATAATAACATATAAACAATCATCATTATTATAAGTCATATGACACACTTAGAAAGTCAAATTATATTTTTAATTGTATTATATTTCGTTAATTTATTCAATACTTTCAATTATAGCAGGCAATGTTCTCAAAAAACTAAGGCCTATGGTAGAAATCATTAAAAAAACAACCAAATGCAATAAGAATTATTAAAATATCCATCATCCATCCATCCATCAGCCTTTCGACGTCCACTGCTGGACATAGGCCTCCCCAAATGGGGGGTATAGTGCCGTAATCGCCACGATTGGCAGGCGGGTTAGCGATCACAGTGGATGTTGTTAATACTCGAGGGAGTGCTGCTGCCCACTCCCCTCGGTATGCCCTCAGTCGGCTCTTACGACTCCCATGGGTGGAGAGGGGTGGAACAATTCTAAAGCCGGCCCCACACGGCCAAAATAATAATGACTGTAAAATAGTAGTTGTGGGACAAATGAGCACAAATGTACGAAGACATGGCGCACTTTTCAATACCTCACTGCAATAACCGCAATCCCTCGCAGAGCTTTACGTGCATTTCAAAGTAAACTGACATTACACCGTTTAGTTTCCTAACAGTGACGTGTTTAAAAATATGATGTAAAACCAAATTAGCTAGCCCATCCAAAAAAAAAGTAAATCTCACAAATAAAAAAACCTGTATATACTATAAATAAATTGTAACAGGCCGATGTTTGTACTTACGACACATATAAGAAACTTTAATATAAGGGGTTTTTATACATAAAAATACAATCACGTCTGTTTGAAAATTTTTCTTTAAAAGAATATGCTCAATACAACAGCCACATAACATTTTTAAACTTTCGCGATTTGTACACATTATACACAAATATTAATATATCGGGTCTTAATCGCGTATATAATGTTGAGGTTGAATACCTTAATTTCCCGACGTTTCGACCGTATTGCATCGGCCGTGGTCACGTCAACTCCGGCCCGTATCGGTTTGCAATAAAGACTTTTAAACTTTCGCGATTTGTACACATTATACACAAATATTAATATATGTTGTTGAACCCGTGACCACGGCCTATGCAATACGGTCGAAACGTCGGGAAATTAAGGTATTCAACCTCAACATTATATACGCGATTAAGACCCGATATATTAATATTTGTGTATAAAGCCATATAACAGCTATAACCATAATTACTATAATTTCTGTTTATCAGTCCATCTATATATCTGTTACTGCATTACGCTAAAACTACTGAACGGATTTAGATAACGTTTTTTTATAAATCTTGATTTTATCTCGGTACTATACCCGGAACTGGATATATAACCACAAATACTAGGGCAAATAGCTAGTATATAATAAAAAAATGCGGCAGTTACACCTGCACCTAATATCACAGTGCGGGGTCAATGACTGATGATCACTGTTACATCACCGATAGTTGTAACCTTTCACTGAGCGTACGCAGCCATGTTGCATGTCGTCGCGCCTCAACGGCAAATACTTGGTAGTTTTGTAATGCGTATCTTATATGGGTAAGTGTATTTGTTCATAGATGTTTATAAGTACTTGGACTCATCTACGCATTAGATAAGTATAAAATTAGTTATTTTTGTATTACTACACTAGATACTGCGCGTGAAATCGTCCTCAGGGACTTCAGAATATAAATACGTCTATCTGCTACGTTATTCCATGGGAAGCATCCTTTTTTGGAGAATAAAAGAAGTCTTTGTCCTTTTCTAGGTTCTAAACTATATCAATACTAAATTTCATGACAATTGGTTGTGTAGTTACGCAGTGAAAACACAACAAAAATACAAACAAATGTTCTTTCATATTTATAGTAGTACTTTTTAGGTTTATATCAGTTTTTAAATATAATCAAAGACCAAACAAACAAAAAAAAAGAAAAATCCCATTAGAACTTTTTGCGTGATGTGCGAACAAACAAAATCTTTCCGTGTGATGGCGGACTAAGAATACAAGTGTCACCACCCCATTCTTTCCCACGGGTGTCGTATGAGGTGACTAAGGGAAGTAAGTAATTATCACCCATTGCATGTTTGGTGGTAAGGCTGGGTACCAAGAGGGAGTACTCACTTGGTATCGGGCCCGAGAGGGTTGGTACCACCATCTCCCGTGTGACCGCCCATGAAGCACATCGTTGCGTTTTGGCTGTAGCAGGAGATAGCCGTTTATTCTTTCATTTCATATCGGTGAAATGAAATGGTGAGCAGCGGCTTGACAATACTCTCGGTGAGCGACAGTTACCATTTATCATCAGATGGGCCATGGCTCGTCTATAAAAACCCCATCCACCACCATCTCCCGTGTGACCGCCCATGAAGCACATCGTTGCGTTTTGGCTGTAGCAGGAGATAGCCGTTTATTCTTTCATTTCATATCGGTGAAATGAAATGGTGAGCAGCGGCTTGACAATACTCTCGGTGAGCGACAGTTACCATTTATCATCAGATGGGCCATGGCTCGTCTATAAAAAGACTAAAGAAATTGTTTTCGGTCAGAGAGACACCCATATAGCCTAATACAGTATTTTTTTGTCAAATATCTTCAATGTATCTGTACAGAGCTCTGGCTCTGCTACAGCTTCAGTGGAGATATATAGTAAGGATAATACTAGAATCTAAACTTTTCTCTTTTATTCTAGGAAATGTCCAACACCACCGCTTCGATACCAGTTTCTAGTAAATATTAAAAATTTTGCCCGAGAACGAGATACGTTTAGTAGTCTCTCTCCATTCATGTTGAAAGTGAATTCGCTTAGTCGAGAATTTATATACTTTCACCCTTTGCCTACATTCACACAAAACTAGTCAATTGTTGCCGCAAGCAGCGAACTTGAACTCTCCAAATCATTATGCACGTGTTGAAACACCGTGTATTAGTCTTCTTGTACCCTTGCAACTGCCTCGGCGGTGTAGTGGTAGTGTATGCGACTGCTAATCATGAGGTCTCGGTCGAGCAATGTTATTGAGCTTTTTCCTAAAAAGAAAAATTCTCAGTAGCAGCCCGGAGTTTGGAAATTAGCCCGATAGACGTCAATAGTCTCGCCCCCTATTACGTGGAACTTAAACATAGCTGGCGAGTCGTGGGTGTGTAATACACCTCTGTCTATCCCTTCGGGGAATACAGGCGTGATGCTATGTTTTTGTACTCTTACATCTTACTTACTTACTTATCATCACGCCATATCCCTTGCGGGGTAGGCCGAGAGAACAGAGTGTTAAAAGGCTCTATTCTTGCATACATCTCTCGCTTCCTCAACATTCATAATTCTCTTCATACACGCACGCTGGTTTCAGAGGAAGGTGGAGTCAGGAACTCCACCTTCCTTCAATATATGACGGATTTAGTCTAGGTAGGTGAGTCTCGGTCTCCCCCTGTACCTACATCCTTCCACTTTCGCATTTTATATCTTCTTAACCAGTCGCTCGTCCGGCAATTTACACAAATACTTTCTTTCATACCTACTCGCTACTCTCAGGTACATGTTGCTAAAACATAAATATTTATACAACATTAATATTTGCTATAGGGTTAACTTGCAAAGAGAAGACTGTATGCTAATACTCTTGTTTCACACATTTCCATTGACAATAGAAAATCCAAATAGCACTTTTTTTTGCATACTTTTTACGAATTAATAGCTTCTGCGACATCGTCTGCCACTTCAAAACTAACTGTGTTTATAGGTCACTAAACGAAAAAATCTAAAATTATAGTCACGAGCAATATATGAATCTGCATTTCTTGGAAAATTTTTGTCCGTGTGGTGACGGACTAAGAATACAAGTGTCACCACCTTATTCTTTCCCGCGGGTGTCGTATGAGTAAGCGATTATCATCCATTGTATGACTGGTGGTAGGGCTGAGTACCAAGTGGGAGTACTCATTTGGTACCAGGCCCGAGCGGGTTGGTATCACCATCTCCAGTGTGACCGGCCATGAAGCACATCGTTGCATTTTGGCTGTAGCAGGAGATAGCCGTTTATTCTTTCATTTCATATCGGTGAAATGAAATGGTGAGCAGCGGCTTCACACTACTCTCGGTGTTGTTGAGTCTATGAGCGACGGTTACCATTTACCATCAGATGGGCCTTGGCTCGTATGCCACTAAATGCAACAAAAAAAATCGTTCTAAATGCTTGGCTAATTCAGCCATCGTGATATGCGCTCAGAACTAGTAATTTCGATAACACATTCCTTATTAATGTCTTAGGTGCCGCGTGTGTATATGGGTGTGTGTGTAATGAAAAAATATCCTATGCTAACTTTGAATTTTTCAAGATAGTACCTATCCTATGTCTTGTTCTATTTACCAAATGTGATAAACTAACAAACAGTGACTACAGCTATGGTAGAAGATAAGCCTTACTTGACTATATTCCTTAAAGGGTGATTGCTTAGTAATAACTCATGCTTTAATTAAATTCACAATATAATAATGTGACCCTTACAAGTTGTTCCAGTATATGTTTATGTTACATAATACATAAAACTAACGGTACACACTAACTGAATGTCCACAACGAATGAATTAAGACCATACGAATACTTCTGCGACAAGATCAATTTTAGAATTATTAGTAATACCTATTATAATTGTGAAAGTGAGTTTGTTGTTTATGATTGATCATCTACAGTATGTACACTATGGTCCAGAGCTCCAGAAGATATATATATATATATATATATATATATATATATATATAGCTATTTTAGCCTATGTAGGTACGATGATAATTATATTACCTTGATACATAGTTCACGCAGATAAACTCGCGAATAGAAGCTAGTTCTTTCATAAATATGTAATACATAGATAATGTTTGAGCCTCTTCGCTCGCGGCACTTTCACTCGCTCTCACGGCCAAAAGGTCAATAATGCGATATGTTCGTATCTGAACTGGTGGAATTTGGGGCCAGACTTACTCTTTGATGGTTTCGTACAAATTTTAGTTTTAGATTTAATTAGAATTGGTTATTAAATAGAAAAAAAAATATTACTGTGGGTTTAATTGGAACCCACGACCAAAGTAATAGCAGTAATAATAAGTTTCTATTAACACCCACGCTGCATGGATGTACTTACTTACCTATTAACATACAAATATTCTAATCGGATAAGCCTAATTATTTATAACACTTATCAGGTATTTATTCTCGTGTTAATATTCTTTTATTAATCTTATTGTATTTGCATGATAATTAATTCTACTTAAATAAAAATATAAATAGTTTCTCTATTTCTGCATCTTTAACGTTACATATTATCTGTGTACTTGTTGAGAAAGTTAGGTATATTTTATAGCTATCCCTAGATTGAATACATTAAAAAAAAACCTTAATTTTCTTTTATATAATCTTCAGAATAATTGTTAAAATTGTTGTTGAACGGTAAACTTACATGTCGAATTAGCAAGCAAGATTTACAAATTCACATACTGCGATGGCAGATTTGATATGTTGTGGTCATAATTTCTTTACTAGCGCTAAAGTGATTGCGTGATCGTACAGACAACTGTTCGATAAACATATTATACACAGTAAGCTTGATGCATTGATGTTTGTTATACGTAAAATGTTTTGTTTGTGCACGTAGAGCGACGTACCTACTGCCGTATTAGCCATATCAATTATACGGAGCCAGTTGGCTGCACTAGTCGTACATTACCCTTAAAAATATATGCCCCATAATGTGCTCTTCGAACCGCAACTGGAGAGTCGGAACCCCAATACTGATCGTATTATATTTAATTAAGCCCAAACAAAACTACACGCAACAACTTAATCATATTTTGTTAGTGCCTTTAAAAGCCTAGTATGAGCGGTAAACCACCGCTTATGATAGCAATACCAGGGGCACATCCAAGGTACCGTTAAATACCGTGGTCTTTCTATTTAGCACTCGCAAATTATATAAGTATGAAACCAGCCAATTAGAGACTGTTATCACCTCATTGCTTGATCAGCTGCCGATAACTTCGTCGAAAAATCTATCGCTAACATCCTTAAATAGTGAAGGATATATATTCAACAAGGAAGGAAAGAAAATCTCTACTGCAGAAGCTAAACTATAACTCACAAAACCGGCCACAATAACGCAAAACAAACAAGTTTATAAATACTTTCTATACACAGATGCGTTATATAAATTAGAAACGTGTGCTACGAAATAAAATTATTGATTTTTATAATTCCAAATTAATTATATTTGCCAATATTGTGCAATATTCGCAAAATATAATAAAGTGAAACTTCACGGGGCGCTAGAACGTCACAGTGAATTTGCGCTAAAAGTAATATCTATTATCATGAAACTTAATAAAATACCTTGTAACATTTGAGCGGTAAATAGTTGTATATGGATTTAGGAATATCAGGAATACAAACAATCCGCTGCCCACCGCAAAGTTCTACTACTCCGCTGGACAGGAATGGAGATAAGATAGACTATCTTCAGCTTCTAACGAAACACACTAGCGATAAGCAAACTTTATATTATATTCAGACTAGCAAGATTAAGACCACATCAACAATACCAAGACCTCCTATATCCTTCATATCCTCTCCTTAGTATCCTTCCACTCCATCTACGATCCCTTTCCTTGGCGATGGTGACGCGTGAGTGATGCCTCTGGTGTCTATAGGCTAGTACCGCTTAACATCAGGTCAGGCGGATGCTTGTTTGCCGCCCACGTAGTATAAAAAAAAACATGTTTTAACTATAAATATTGTAACCTCCGTTGGAAATATAAGAATCAGGTTCAATGTAGGTGATTTTTCTGGAACAAATTATTAGAGAATGCCGAAAACCAGGCTATATTGTGCCCGTCGTGCGTCTTAACTATCTAAATAAGCGAAGTGGGGTTTCAAAGTTATAAAAAAAAATATACATATTATTAAGTTCGAAATAAGCGGAACTGCCATATTTATTGGAAGGCTTGGATAGTCAATGTCGCCAGTTTATTACTATACCCAATTTTTAAGCCAAATAGTAAGAATATTGATATGAAATACCTAAATAAAAGAAAACCCACATGAGCTCGACCATTAATACTTAGTATCAATCGAAGATTATTTTATGAAATCATAGTTATGAAGTTCTGTTTTTAAATTAAAAATATAATAACATTTATTACATATCTATTTCTAAAAATATTTTAGGATATATGTATATTGTTATTTTACTAGCAACCCTTATTGATTTCAATTTGATTGACAATTTGACATTTGCACTGCCGATAACGTGTTATGTATGTTTATGTGTTGATTGCTTCATTTGTGGAAAAGCAGTGCTTTTTTTATTATTGTTTATGTAGGTATTTGAAGAATCTTGGGTCCGACAATAAGTGAGAAATTTCACTTCTCACCAAACACTACCACTGCATGCTCGTCGTGAATAAGAAAATGTTTTTATGTGTAACCCAGTAACATAGCATCAATGCCGCTGTAATCCGCCATTATAATTGACATAAGTCATCAACCTGTTTATTTTATCAGCTCATTGTGAATGTGTTTACTGAACTAGCTTCCGTAACGAATATCTTGGTATGTCGTTAAGCTTATTCCTTCCTGATCGAAATACTTGTTAGGAGGTCAATGTTCAAACAACACGTAATAGACTTGGTTTCATGAATACTATGCATAAAAACCTTTATGTTAGGTAAGTATATCATTTGTTTTTTTTGTGTTCAAATTTATATAGTTTCGAAAGGAGGTAAAATCCCAAAATTACGCCTTAATTTGTTAAGACGGGAAAAAATCAGTAGTTCGTCGGGCCAAATTTATGCCCAGGTACATTTACAAATTAACCCCACGCATGGATCTATTGCAGTTTACGAGGCATAGATCAAGACATATTGCAGCAACGAAGAATTTATTTAAAATAATACTAGACTAACGAAACATTTAAATTTAGTGTGTTATTTTAATTAGTGTAGTGTTTTAAAAACATCACCTCCAGCATTATCTCCGTTTTACCTGATCCACCCGTATTTACACGGAACGACTGAACAACCTCCACGACAAGGGCTGCCAACTTCTTTTGAAAAAAATAACGCATCTCAATTTTTAAGTAGGAAAAAATTAAGTATTTGGAGAAAAAAAAGTATTAAATAAATATTATTAATTTTGAATAAAAACTATGTTTACGGACTCTATCGCGTTTACTTGATTTTCTACTATCCCGACGTTTCCAATACTTTACAGCATTCATGATCACTACTTAGATAGTAGATGTCCAAGGCTGATATGTTATTTCAACGGTGGGTAGATGAAACCGTTGAAACAACATATCAGCCTGAATGCTGTAAGGTATTCGAAACGTCGGGATAGTAGAAAATCAAGTAAACGCGATGGAATCCGTAAACGTAGTTTTATTTCAAAATGGGTAACATTCGTATAAATATCAGAAAGTATTAAATATTATTCATTTATTCTCTCGAAAACGTACTTTTACGTGCTTCTACGAGTACAACAGCATACGCTAACAGTTTTTTAATGTCCTTGAATTTTAGGAAGCTATCTTTGCAATAATAATTAATTTTGTTTAATAAGTATAAAATTGAAATTGTTTGATTTAAATTAAAACGAATTCTTCAAATGCAAACAAAGTAAATAAACAAGAACCATTTTGACTACATTTCGCCGATAAACGAACATCAGGGACAGATGTCATCTCGGACAGGTGACTTATCTATCACATTGACAATAATTCATATATTTAATAATATATTTAAATCGTGTATCAGCTTAGAGTATCGATAATAATTCAGTAATAATTCATATAAATATTTCATATACATCATAGTAAAGATTGGAAATAGAGTATTTTTACATACTTTATTTTTATGCTAAAGTATAAAGTATATTTACCGAAAATTAAGTAGGATATGTTATTATAAACTGTAGTTAGCAACCCTATCCACGACCCAACTACCCCTTAGTAGCGAAGTAGTCAGTTGTCCACTAGATATTTTGGTGGTCACCTATCTGATTACCAACCGACAGAAAGTTGCTTGACCTTGGAGACAATTCCAATTGCAAGTGTATAATACTACGACCTCTACCTGAATAAATGTTACATCGCTGGTAAAATATTATACTTAGTTCTTTGTTAGAGATTTTTACATTCATTTGCTTAACGAATGAATTAATATCCGGTTGTAGAATTTAACTGATCTACTACGCACACATTGAGAAGTAATAACGAGATAATAATTAAGATTATTAGGACTTCGATTGAAACTGAAACTGAAGACTCGATTACTGGCTTGTTGCACACCAATAAACACAGGATCTGACGTGGACTAGCTGAGGCTGTGGGTGGATGGACCGGGGAACATCCCCGCAAGGCCTCCCGCGAAGGAGCGACTATTGATAGCCGCCGGCGGGCCACTGAAGTAATCCAACATAGTACCAGTGACCCGCCCACACAGGCCGAGAGACGGCACATGGCGGGTTTCTTTAGTGGGTGAAGTCCCTACACTACCCTGTTCGTTGCCCCGAACGACGGGGTGTGGGGTTAGGTACATTTTTTCTCACCTAAACAAAAATAAAAAAAGGATCTGACGTGGAGTAGCATACTGTAGATTTCACCAAACAGAACAGATGTCCCTGATGCGAAGGGGTATAAATTGTGTTTAATAAGCTGTGAATTTGGAATTTAAATCGTTTTTTTTGCATAATAAACTGAGACAGATATTGAGCAAACATTTTGTATAATTAACACATTAATTAAGTAGGTGGTCTACACTCAAGAGCCTCCACGACTATGATTAGTTGCGTTAGATAAGGCCAAACTCGTCGCGTTCGCACGATTACGTAAACTTCATGGTAGCATCTGCTTTCCCATGGTTCATACATTGAGAGCTCGTGTGGGAATGCTTTTACGATAGTGCGCTTTGTACGTAATTCTTAAATTAATTGAAGAATTTACTACGCTATATTTATAATTGGATGTTTACCTCTGATGAAGAAGTATACTGTCACTGCTTGAAGTACTTAATCTTTAAAGAACAAATTATTTGTGAAAGTGGAAAAAGAGTGCTTCACTGCGAGAAGGGATCGAAGCTGCGTCCCATCCAATCCGGGATGTGCTCTGGATCGTTAAGCTATCACAGTCACCTAATAGTGACATCCAATCTCCACTTCACATTTGTATTACATGTCTTTAAGGTGCATGCAACCTATCGGATGCATTTACATCTATACTATACTAATAAATTTTTTGTTCGGTTATACTGCGAAAACTACTGAACCGATCGGATCAGCAGCACTCCCTCGAGTATTAACAACATTCACTGCGATCGCCAACCCGCCAGCCAAGCGTGGCGATTGCGGAATTATCCCCCATCACGGGACCGCTCGTTGTGGCGTTCTCTTGGGGAGGCCTATGTCCAGCAGTGGACTTTGAAAGGCTGATGGATGGATGGATGAAAATACTTCCAACAGATGGCGCAGGCATCACCCAAGACGTTAAGTATGAATGTGTTATCGAAATTAGCAGTCAGGAGTAATTGTCACGATGGCTGAATTGGCAAAAGCATCTGGACGGTATCCAGGAGATGCAGGTTCAAATCCTGCTCGTGACTGTTATTTTCGATTTCACATTTTCCACTTTGTGTTTAATATATATGGCTAAGCATGTCCAATGCTAAAAATATATATAAAAATATCT
Source organism: Leucoma salicis (assembly GCA_948253155.1). Classification (NCBI taxonomy): domain Eukaryota; kingdom Metazoa; phylum Arthropoda; class Insecta; order Lepidoptera; family Erebidae; genus Leucoma; species Leucoma salicis. The sequence continues at coordinate 28,083,703 of OX411806.1, forward strand.
AAATAGAACAATATTAGAATAAAAATTTAGTAAATCTTCCAAAAATATCACAATGCAGTATATATAACTGTTTACGCTGAGAGAATCTATGTAGGATTCTTTCATAGCTGAAATCCAAGATGAGAAAACTGAGGGAAATTTTATTATCTGTGCACACACATGAAACATTTCAGACAATATAAATTAACACCGAGATAACAGAAATATGAATCAGAGTTTTTTTAATTTTTTCGTTATCTACCTACATCTTTAGACAAACTCAATTTATTGCTTGAGACTTTTATATCCCATTTTTATCCCAATATTGGGCAAATATGTCCTTTCTACGTAGGAGAAACTAACTGTTGAGAAAATCAATCAAATGTAGGTTTACACATTGTTTTACTGTAAAGTCTGTCTCGTATTCGGGTTGGTTAAGCTTTTGGTAATTGTTGTTCTTAACACTAATATTACTTTTATTTTTTATTGTTATTTCTTATAATATGCAAAGATGACGAATTAAAGTAACTGTAATATAAATCGGTAGTAAAATTTGTCTTAGTTAAACATCTGATAAATTTTTTGTCACCGACACACAGAAACGACTCTATCATGCAATGTTAGCATGAAATACATTAGCATTAAAATTTGATTAGGAGGTAATAAATAATATTTTATCAGGAAATGCAATAGTTTTGATAGTTTACACGATAATGATAATATAATTAAGCAATGATAGGTACTTTCACGTCCTTCACAGCTCAACGAACATTTAAATGGCCATATATCTTGACATAATGCTTAATAAATATATGCTTTATTAAGCAAATATATATCTTGCGTCACCCAAAGACGTTAAGTATGAATCTGTTATCGAAATTAGCAGTCAGGAGCAATTGGCACGATGGCTAAATTGGCAAAGCATCTGGACGGTATCCAGGAGATGCAGGTTCAAATCCTGCTCGTGACTGTTATTTTCGATTTCACATTTTTCACTTTGTGTTTAATATATATCTTCATCGACGTATGTCTGAAGATTGTTTTGTTTTTCTAATTTCTATAAAGGACAATGTTATTTTTCGTCTTGTACGAATATAACATCGGGACATTCGTGATAATTATTAGTATTTTTAAAAATATAAGTTGCATATTTTTGTTTAACATGGACTAGCTGCATGCTATAATGAAGAAAAAAAGCATTCGAAGGGACATCATGCCGTGTGGGGCCGGCTAGGCCGTGTGGGGCCGGCTTTAGAATTGTCCCACCCCTCTCTACCCACGGGAGTCATAAGAGCCGACTGAGGGATACCGGGGGAGTGGGCAGCAGCACTCCCTCGAGTATTAACAACATCCACTGTGATCGCCAACCCGCCTGCCAAGCGTGGCGATTACGGCATTATCCCCCATGATGGGACTGCTCGTTGTGGCATTCTCTTGGGGAGGCCTATGTCCAGCAGTGGACGTTGAAAGGCTGATGGATGGATGGATGGATGGTACACCGCCTGCCGTGTTTAGCTAAAGTCAATATAATCGTTCTTTTGATTATTTAAAGCATTGTTAGGTTATTTTTAAAATCTGAATTACATTTTTGAAATTGATTTAGAAATTGTGTGTATAATGTCACTCCTAAGTCGAAGGTCGAAATATCGCAAGTGCGCCTTGCATCTGATTTTTTTGAATGATATGCTAAAAATTATCAACATAGATCACCTGTACTTTCTAAGGTTTTCGAAAGAGTTATGCATAAAAGAATTCTAAATTTTTTAACTAAACACAAAGTATTAGCTACCGAACAATTTGGGTTTAGAAAAAACCGATCTACTCAGCTTGCAAACTACACACTAGTGAAGTCTATAGTTAATAATATAAATAAGAAAGCATCATCAAGTGTTCTTTTTTAGATTTGAGCAAAGCTTTTGACTTTGTTAATCATAAAAAACTCCTTACTAAATTGGACAAATATGGTATAAGAGGCCTAGCCCTTAAGTGGTTTTCATCGTTTTTAAGTGACAGAAAACAAATGACTTGTATAATTATATATAATAGCATTACAAATAGTTTGGAAGAATTCAATTCTGAACAAAGATATAATAAAACTGGTGCAGGACAAGGTACCATTTTAGGACCGCTATTATTCCTAATTTACATTAATGATCTGCCCCAAGCAATACAGAATCATGAAGTTATACTGTTTGCTGATGATATAAGCGTAACAATAGGTTGTAAGAATTTAAATACCCATGAAAATGATATAAATAATACTCTATATGACATTGTAAATTGGCTTGAATTAAATTCCCTTAAAATAAACATGCAAAAAACTAAACTGATACACTTTAGATCTGTTAAAACAAAACATAAAAATCTTAATATATCTTATGACAATCAAAAAGTAGAACAAATACAAAGTACAAAGTTTTTAGGCATAATTATCGATGAACACCTGACTTGGAAGGAACATGTAGATATTCTTTGTAAAAAAATAAATAAGTTTGTTTATGCTCTTAGAAAAATAACTGATGTGACTTCTCAAAGAGTATCTCGAATGGTGTATCATGCATATGTGTGTTCCATAATTCGGTATAGCATCCTAGTATGGGGTTATTCGTCACAAATTTCACGTGTTTTCTTAGCACAAAAAAAGTGTATTCGAGCGATATATTACTTACAATGGTCAGAATCTTGTAAGCAAGTCTTTATAAAGCAAAATCTTTTAACTGTCCCAAGTATTTACATATATGAAGAAGCTAAATTTGTAAAACTTAATTATGAATTATTTGAAGCTAAAGATAATATGAATAGACGTAAAATTACCCACAAACCTTTAACATTACCGGTACCACGCCTGGAAATGTTTAGGATGAGTTGTGTATACATGGCACCCCTTATATATAATTCAATACCTAATAATATTGTTGAGCTGCCTTTTAATCAGTTCTGCCCTACTTTTCATAAATGGTTAGTTCAACAAAGGTTTTATTCGGTTAACGAATTTTTAAAAAAAATCGCTTATAAGTCATACTATATTAGAAATGCATTGTGATATTAATATATTATCTTTAATGTTTAATTGTACTTAATGAATTCTTATCTATTGTAATTTGGTTTATTATTCTATATTTTATGTTGCCTGAATTTAATTAATAATTGTCAATTGTTATATATTATGCTAAACATTTGCATGCCATGATAACATGGCATAATGTGTCTTGTTCTTTTAAAATTATGTCATCTTTGTACCTACCACATTATAAGCAAATAAATAAATAAATAAATAAATAGAAATTTAACATCTTGAAAAAAATTGCTTGGCTAAGACATTTTCTTGAGGCCTTATGAAATCGGCCAACCGAAATTGGGTCTGGTGTGGTCGAATATGGTCTAAATCCTTTTCTTTGTGTGAGAAAGCCTATGTCCAGAACACAGAAAAATGTTAGTAAAAAATAAAGTATTTGCATTTTATATCAATCAGAATCATCGCGTCTCAAGCTTTTTTGTTAAGGCGGGAAAATGTATATAACCGTACACCCCGTCATTCAGTCTGGGGCCCTTCTCCCTATACACCTGCCGTGTGCCAGTACATGACTGGCGCACCACTGGAACTGGTGGACATTACTTCAGTGGCGTATTTTGTTTATAAATATTATCTCATGTTAAATTTTTAATTTATGTCTATTTATAAAAGTGTTAAAATGATCACACGAAGTGATAATTTATTACACTAAAAACGCGCCTACACAGATTCAGATCATGATAGCGGTCGTCCAGATTTAGATTATAAAATTAATATAGTTTCAAACTATCCATTGACAAGAGATTACGTAAATAGTGAGATCAAACTTATTCATTAGCAAAAAAAATTTCTAAAATTAATTCGGAATCGTTATCTCGTTATGTATAGCGATATCTGACTCGTCTATGACCGTGTCGAATATTAATCTATCTGTTTTCTAATAAATTTAGAGAACAACTTCATTCAAAGAACGAAGCTCACAAGTGTAATCACCGATTCATAAACAATAGCATTTTTATTTGACAGCACAGTTAACGCTGCTGTTTAAGATACCGACCTTATACAATGACATGGACAATTCATTGTCCTACATATAAATTATTGTTTCAAGTTCCGATGTTATGTCTCAACACAAATTGTGAAAATGTGCAATCGAAAATAACAGTCACGAGCAGGATTTGAACCTGCATCTTCTGGATACCGTCCATATGCTTTGCCAATTCAACAATCGTGACAATTGCAAGCATCTGGACGTTATCTAGGAGATGCAATTTCAAATCCTGCTCGTGACTGTTATTTTCGATTGCACGTTTTTCACACTTTGTGTTGATTTCTATGGCTAAACATGTCAAATGCTAAAAAAGTATATAAAAATATCTCAGTAATTTGTCTGTTAGTTATTATCTCCCTAACCTTATCCCAAACTTTTGTTGGGGTTGGCTTCAGATCGGTTTTAGTTGACCCACTAGAATTTACACGGAGCGACTACCTCTCTGACCTTCACGACTAAAGGGACAACTGGCGACCTTAGAACAAGACCGGAGTCAGAATTTCTTTATTCAAACTTTGTCAATCTGTAACGACTGTCAGGATGTTTTTTGATAGCCGCGAGCAACAGCTTAACACGCCTTCCGAAGCACGGATCGGATCTTTATATTTATTTCTTACTAGCCTTTGCCCGCGGCTTCGCCGCAGCCAAAACCTAGCTTTTCGGTTATATCTCAGGTTCCCGGTATAGTAGCGGCTTAAAATATATACCAGTTGTTAAGCCTAATCGAGAGCTATCAAATAAAAAATGCATCAAAATACATTCAGTAGTTTTTACGTGATGCGCGAACAAACAAATAGACAAAAAAATCTAAAAAAAATCGTTTTGTGTTTAGACACGCCTATATAGCCTATTACAGTCATTTTTTCTCAAAAATCTTAAATGTACAGACATAGCTTTGTTACAGTTTTATAATAGTATAGATTTTGTTGGTAAAATCAATACAGGGAGTACATCCACCAACAGAAGGATTACATCCAGTGTGGGGTGTAGCTTAAAAAAACATGAAATAAATTTGGCCGACGTTTGGTGACCCTTTGATACACATTGTATTTAAAGGAGAGGGAGTTCGAGTCCCAGGTCCAGCAAACTTTATTTATAAACGCACGTAATTTTGAACTGTACCTAATACAACCTGTACAGATACTTGTTTTATTGCTGCGAATTATTTAAATTTAATTAGGAAGAGATATACAAACTAACGATCGCATATCGTATGAGGAATCAATATTCTAGAATATCGTGAACCCATTCGGATGCAGAGATATACCTACAGAGTGCAAAAATTCTAGAATTTGTTTCTCTTCTTCTCTTTCACTTGTTCTTCTTTTTTCATTTCTTTGGCTCGCAGTAAAGCTCTCTTTTTCCACTGTCACAAATAATTTGTTCTTTAAACTACTCTTACTAAGGAATAGTATTAAAGGCGATACTAATGAAACACATCAATATCTAGATATTTATATATATATATTTTTAGCATTTGACATGCTTAGCAACATTTAATATCCGGGAGATGCCGGTTCGAATCCTGCTCGTGACTGTTATTTTCGATTTCACATTTTTCACTTTGTGTTTAATGCACATCAATATCGTTAGGACCTTAGAGTATACATAGTTTATCTATACTCTAAAGTTAGGACCAATTATAAAGAAGATAAAAGAAAAATATTAGATCAAAAATTTTGTAGAAATCTTCAATACACTTCATCTCCAAATTACTTTGTATGTAACAAAGTCTCACGCTATTTTACCGGAAGGGTAGGCAGAGACAACGAATTTCCACTTGCAATCTTTGCTTACCTCTTTCGCCTCTCTCTCTTTAATTACACTCTGCATGCACGCACGTGGGTTTAGGGTACTTCTGAACTGACCTTTCTCGAGAACGTTTCCAATTTGATCAGAGAATGTTCGAGGAGGTTTTCCCCAACTATACCATTTATTCTTGCTATAAATTTATCTTTACTCATCCTTCTTTCCTTCATCACCTCTACGTGCCCAAACCATCTAAAGATTCCTTTGTGAATGTTTGTGAGTATACTCCGTTAATTCATTATTAAAATTAAGGTATTTGTAAAAAAAACTCTTTCTAAGTTACCTGATGGTGATAAATAAACTGTTGCTAGGTCACCGCAATACTTTACTATTGTTGCGAGCACCAAGTGTAATTTGTGTAAAACACGTAATAAAATGTATACGTAAACGTTAGATTTCCTCAAAACTTTGGTTGTAAAATGAGCAAATAACTACTTATTAACCTTAACTATAATAAGCGCTATAATACTATGCGCCGTGAGAAGTATTCACACAGGTCATCAAGTAAATACTCACTCGAGACATCTGTGCAGGAAATGTAGAAACAAAGGGTCGTCGGCGCGAACTGCTGCAGCCAGCGTGCGAGAGGCGGGCCGGCGCTTGCGTCCTTTCGAGTTCGTCACGCTGCGGGGAGAGCCTTTTGAGTCTGAAAATAAACATAATTATATAACAATATTTCATATACTAATATATTCACTACTAATGGCGTAAGGTGAACTAAAAATTAGGAATACAAAAGCAGAAGAACGATTTCAATTGACTTGTTTAATCTCAGTCAGGAAGCGTGTAGAAAATCGTCGCTTCGAAGTGAACAATTCTAGAAATAAGGAAACGATATACAATAAAACCAAATACGTAAGCTTCGTTCGCATGGTTTTCTCCGGTAAAACATGGTTAAGTAAATCTTAAAACACTTAACTAAAAAAATATGCGTATATCATATTTATAACATATTATAATGTCGCAATCATAATTCAGGTCATTATAAAATAATATTTTGACTATTAACCCAGAAGCTTACATTCGAAACTTTAAAAACATCATCAATTTTATTGTATTGAGGAAGATATATTTTCTAATTGACGTCGGAAGGTCGTTATTTATGGATATTTAATGACCAAAGACAGGAAAATATTATAGTGATTGTTTCGATTTAAAAAATAGATGATAATTTAGTCTTTTTTAATCTGTTTACTGCGCAAGACGTTAGAAATGACCCTACATGCCCCACATGCATGCTTAAAGAACATTTGATTAAACTTTGGCAAAATAAAGATACATCCTTAGTACAGACGGCTTAGACGAATCTGGGTGTACTTTGATTCAGTCAGTTGTATGTTTGTAAAAATGATTTTTTAAATTAGATGCTTACCAAAGAACAATCTCTTCCTGGTAGCATGCAGCAGGAGATCAGGGGGTGGTGGTCCCAGCAATTCCATAATGCAGGCGAGTTGTTCTGCTTCGTTTTCCCCCGGGAACAATGGGTAACCAGTGTGGAGTTCCGCAAGGATACAACCTGTGACCAGATTATACAAACTAGAAATTTATAACATTATCGTGTAATCTGGCAGTTTATATAAAAGAAAGCCTTACCGGATATCCGGATACGCCTAAAAGGTTGTTATAATAATATATTTTCGACCAGAACTAATTTACAGTTCAGTCTTTATTTGAATAAATAAATAATAATGACATTTAATAATATTCACAAAATAATATTAAAAGCGTCATTCGTATTCTATTATTCAATCGATATTTACGATTATTTAAAATAATTAACATTTGATTAATGATAAAGTGGACTGGGACTAATAACTTTAGCATATTTTTAATCATAAGACAAAAGAATTGGCCCATATAATTCATATTCCACCCATACCTTCTCTAAAAATTTGTCAAACTTTGTCTTCAGTACCTATGCTTGTTTATAATAAATATTTGATATGCTTAGCCAATTGAAAGTCGTGCAGCGGGCTATGGAGCGGGCTATGCTCGGCGTCTCTTTGAAGGATAAAATTCGTAATGAGGTTATCCGATAAAGAACCAAAGTTACCGACATAGCTCGCAAGCTCAGTAAGCTGAAGTGGCAATGGGCTGGTCACATCTGCAGAAGGACCGACGGACGATGGAGCAAGCGTGTCCTAGAGTGGAGACCGCGACTTGGTAAGCGTAAGGTAGGACGGCCCTCAGCTAGGTGGACCGACGACCTCAAAAAGGTCGCTGGGACAGACTGGATGCGGGAGGCGGAGGACCGTGTGCAATGGCGCGTGTTAGGAGAGGCCTATATCCAGCAGTGGACTGCAATAGGCTGATTGATTGATTGATTGATGCTTAGCCATATAACATGTTTTATTTCACATTCGAACTTTGTGTTAATTTATATAGTCATCATTGATATGATTCATTGTAATAATGAAGCTTAGGTAAACTTCATAGCTACGACGACTAGGTAGTCGGAAAAATTTATGCAAATACATCTTACTATTATAGAATGGATTTTAGGAGGAGAGCCCACCACTCACCCACTGATTGTCAATCCCGGTTATCTTTGGACAGAATAACCTAAGATTGCCAATCCGCACTCTCACAGATAGAGGATAATGTGATAATAGCAAAGTAGCATGCACGATAATGACAAAAAACTCCCCAATGCGACACAACCATGCGATACGGTAGAACTCTCAGAACCACAATATTGCAATATTCCGCAAAAATCCGAACATAAATTCGACACGTGTTTCACCTCTAAACGAGGCATTCTCAAGAACGCTCGGCAACAAATGAGCCGAAAATACATCTGACTAAAGTCGCAGGCGTCATGCAGTACATTAAGAAGGAATGAGTTATCGAAATTATCAATTTCATTTGTGGCGTTTGTCCCAGGCAGGCTATTACTGCACAGGTATTGGAGTTGTTTTCCGCCGTTTTTACCCGCCTGCCAAGCGTGGCGATTACGGCATTATCCCCCATGACGGGACCGCTCGTTGTGGCGTTCTCTTGGGGAGGCCTACGTCCAGCAGTGGACTTTGAAAGGCTGATGGATGGATTGGAGTTGTTTTAAAGTTCTAGTTACTATTTTTGTTATGTTCTGCCTTACGCATTAGCCAGTTAATAAATGCCAAAATGTCTGTCATCGCCGTATGCGTGGTAACGTAACGAGTAACTTCTATCATAACGTTGCGTAAAAACAACATTCTTTAACTTCAATATCTGCGAACATCGAGCTGGTGTCACCTTTCTCCATTACTTTCTATGTTTGCCTTACATGTACGAGTTTTTGTTGAAGTAATGCTTTTACACATTAATCCGTAAAGAATTATATTAAAGATGGTTGCGATAAAATATTTTGTTTTGTTATTATGAACTTAGAGAATATTTTTTTACACGGTATTAACCGCTAACAGCTGTAAAATTGCTTATACCGTTTCGGTTGCTATTGTTTACTCAATAAACTGGGTAATACTTCTGGAGAAATATAAATAAACTGGTTATTTATTCTCTTTTACTGTGTTTGAGCTTAGCAATACTAAGCTGGATTAGAATATTTTCGACGCCATGCGCCGCTCTGTATCACAATTTTTACTGATTTATCATTCCATCCATCCATCCGTCAGCCTTTCAATGTCCACTGCTGGACATAAGCCTCCCCAAGAGAACGCCACAACGAGCGGTCCCGTCATGGGGGATAATGCCGTAATCGCCACGCTTGGCAGGCGGGTTGGCGATCGCAGTGGATGTTGTTAATACCCGAGAGAGTGCTGCTACCCACTCCCCTGGTCCCTCAGTCGGCTTTTACGACTGCTGTGGGTAGAGAGGGGTGGGACAATTCTAAAGCCGGCCCCACACGGCCCATTTAGATTTATCATTATTATCTTGTATTTTCCTTTATATTGTGGCGTGTGTGTTAGTCCGCGATGAACTCCGAAAGTACTCATCCAATCTTAAAGGTTTTATATGTGTGATTTGCTCCAGCTTAATAGATAGGATAATTTCATCCCGGTTAATTCCTTTTATAATGCAAAATTAAAAATGTTAAGAGGGATTCCGGAGCGAAAATCAGTGAAACGGTTATTAATTAAGTACTTCAATATTTTATTATATAATAATGTGTGCCACAGTAGCACATGACCGGGTCTGCATACTGTAAAGGTCAAATACTTTTACGGAATCTATTGCGTCTCTGTCATAAATGGACTATTACAGGTGGACATAGAAATGTGGCTGTAGAAAAACAATTAAACGGTAATAAATAACATCATAATTTAATTAAGTCCTTTGTGACCGGTCATGAAGCACGTTAGTGTGTTTTGGCTGTAGCAGAAGATAGCCGTTTATTCTTTCATTTCATATTTGAGAAATGAAATGGTGCGCAGCGGTTTGACAATATTCTTGGTATAGTTGAGTCCATGAGCGACGGTTACCACTTACCATCAGGTGGGCCGTGGCTCGTCTGCTATCATTAGCAATAAAAAGAAACTATCTGTTGTTAAAAATCCTCCTTAAAACAAGAAAGCAAGTAGAGACAGATCGATGATACCAATATAATATGTTTATCCATTCTCAATGAATCTCCATCATGTAGTGATGTAATACGAGTATATCTTTTGCTGATATCAATTACGATGTTTTTGTCTCAAATAGAAGTAATGGTAGCATAACAGTTTTCAAAAGTACTTATTAAAATTATGTAATCCTCTTGTTCACGTTTAATAGTCCTCAATGCCTAGTTTGAAGGTTTGATGCTATGTATCGAAATTATGATATTTATGCGACACAGTTTGTTCTAGTTCACTAAATGAGTTACACACAGATACGAAAGCCTTGAATGCATTAGAGATTTATGACATTAGACCCAGCTCGAGTACCGACCCCTCCAGTCGTGACCCTCATAGCCTCCCACCCTGGATCTGTCCTTTTGCTCGGAGCTATCTATTTTTTCCTCTGCACAATAAATGGCTACTGTACCCAACTTATCTCTTTTCCATTCAACACAAGTTATTCAAATTCCAATTTGATAGAGTAACTCTGTACTCTGTATTCTGGTTTAGAAATTTCACTGCGTTTTATGATTTGCTCTGTGTATTGTGTGGTCTTTAAATTTAGTTTATTACCAGACTACGGCAAATCAAAATGGCTATCCTCTGGAAAGCTGAGAATATTTTCTTGTTTCATACTTTTTAGCGTGTGATTTTTCAGTAGACGAGCTTAAGTTTTTGTAGTTACTGTTTCTTTTTAGCTTGCGTTTGACCTTGCGCATGTTGTTATTATCAAAGAGTATATACTAACGAGTTAATTTATGTCACTGGATCTGTCACTAAAATAATTTTGGGATCCCTGGCTATAATCTAATTTTCAAAAGCTGCCATAAAGCATTCGTTCTTTATGGAATAAAAACCTCATTCTTAAAAAGGGCCATGAATGATTAAAAAAAATATAACAACTAAAACTTTTCTAAATTATTATTGTTCCATTGTGTTTTGCACAGGCAGTTATATCATCGTTATTAGATTTCATTCTAACTATTGTTGTCTAAAAGGCCTATAATAAATCATTTTAATTTTTTTCTGTTATTGATGAAGGGCCAAAGACATGTTTTTATTTCAGCGAGAAATTGATGTCAATTTTACGGTGATGAGCATGATTCACTCAAGTCTATGGTTAGTTAGGAATCTGGTTGCATCGTGACACGATTGACGGTGTTATTAGACTTACGTAATAGAAACCACTATTAATGTAACGTAATTTACTCTGAATGTCGGTTTACTTATTTTAATTTTATTCTCGGTTCAATTATTGACGTGCATTAGATTTATGTTTTAAGTTATTTAGAAATAGATGTTAAGTTTTTAATTTTTATTTTGTTTGCTATTTTTCATTGTTGACATTTATAGTATAATTTAATGTTATACCTTAGTGACTTAAACCTAATATTATTATTATTTGAAGTTATTTATTACTTGAAGTTAGTAAAGTGAATATAGGTATCTTGATTGTTTTAAGAGCTTATAAAAGCTATGAAACAATATAAACCTTTTTTGTATTTCGATTTTAATGACGGGCCTCGTGGCGTAGTCGGTAGTGTAACCGACTTCCGTGCACGAGGTCGTGGGTTCGAATCCCACTCAGGACAATTATTTCTATTATATGTAATTACAAAAAAAAGTAATATATGTACTACATATATGCGCAATCCATAGCACAAGCATTAAGCTTAGTTTGGGACCAGAGGACGTTGTGTGAAAATGTCCGTGAATATTTTTATTATCGATTTTAATAATTTAAAACTAGAGTTTCTTAATTTATAAATTTTGATATACAATGATGAAAAACTCACCCATACTCCACATATCAATGGGAGTCCCGTACTGCAGGCCGAGGATGACCTCGGGGCTGCGGTAGAAACGCGACTGTATGTACGTGTAGATACGTGCGTGTGTGTAACATGAGCTGCCGAAATCTATCACCTTGATGGAGGAGCTGCCTCGGGCTTTTAGCAAAATATTTTCCTGAAACAAGATTGCATGTATATATTGTATTTTAGAGCCGCTGATTTGTATTAAAAACGTACATCGCTTTTAAAAGTATACAGCTCTATGTAGACATAAATGAAGTCCGTATTTATTTACGCACAAAAGACTCAGTTATAATTCCAGACTATAACTTCAAATTAACTTTGAGTTGTACCGTGACTAAGAAACTATATTTTAATTACCAGTCTATAGTTTAAAGTTACACTAATTTATATTGGACTAGCATTTGTCCTTGTTTTTGGTTATATATCTAGTTCCCAATATAGTAGCACGATAAAATGTATACTAGTTTTACTCGTTACAGTAGTTTATGCATAATGCGTGAATATACAGACAAAAATTCTAAAAAAAACCGTTTTGGTTTCAAATACCTTATGTAGAATTGATTAGGTAGTTTTGCAAAGAGATCATTAGTGGGCCGTTTATATTCTAAATTACACGAAGACGAAATCACGGACAGGACCTACTATTTTATAAGACAGTTACTGAGCTATGACTGCTAAGTTTAAACGTTTACTTACAGGTTTTAAATCACAGTGTATGATGTTTTCAGCTTCTAACAACCTGAGGCACTTCAACAATGAGCTCGCGAAGCGTCTGATCAGACTCAAGCTGAATCCTTGGTAGTTGTTCTTCTTTATTAACTCGTATAAGTTGATGCTGAAAATTATCATTAGTCTATATTAATACTGGTTGATCTGACAGTCGTTGTCCTGCCCAACGCTGGCTTGCCTACTATCAGAGGTAGCATTTTTTGTCCGTGTGGTGACGAACTAAGAATACAAGTATCACCATCCCAATCTTTTCCGCGGGTGTCGTATGAGACGACTAAGGGAAGTAAGCAATTATCATCAATTGCATGACTGGTGGTAGGGCTGGGTACCAAGTGGGAGTACGCACTTGGTATCGGACCCCAGCGGATTGGTACCACCATCTCCCGTGTAACCGGCCATGAAGCACATCGTTGCGTTTTGGCTGTAGCAGGAGATAGCCGTTTATATTTAATTTCATATCTGTGAAATGAATTGGTGAGCAGCGGCTTGACAATACTCTCGGTATAGTCGAGTCCATGGGCGAAGGTTACCATTTACTATCAGATGGAACGTGGCTCGTCTGCCACTACATGCAATAAAAAAAAAATTCTATTTGGATTTTCGTTTTTTTTTTCATAATTCTAAAAATCTCGAAAGTTAAGAGATTTGTCCCCGGGAATCGAACTTTGTACCGATGTCTTTGCAGTCCTTGGTTTTATCACTATTTAAGCTACTACAACTTGTAAAAATAAAAACAAAATTAACATCCTGGAATACCATCGCAGCGCAACCTACCAAATTGTCCAATTGTGAATCTAAGCCATCGTGGTAATGTTTGGAGCTATCAGTCGGATTCCGAAAATAATTCTTGAAGATTTAATATATAATAGCACGCTACGTACTTTTGGGGGCTGAGTACCAAACAACATATTTCTTTTATATTAAAAGATGGTTGGTGGGCACAGTTATTTTGGTGTGAGCCCATTTGGAAGTTACATTCAGTCAAGAAAGTATTGGGAATGGATGATTTGTTTATGGTTCCAAATTCAATTTTTTGTTTTTTTTTGTTGTTGTTAGATTGGCACAACTGTTATCCATTTTGGCGCGGAGTTTGAGTTGCATCTGTTATTTATATTAAATACAGTGATGTTTTTAGTTATATCATATCTAGTGTGTATTGCGAATTTTATAGTGGGCAAAAACATCAAACAAAGAGTTTGTCTTAAATTTTGCATCGCCAATGAAATTTCGTGTTCGAAGTCACTGAAAATGTTACAGAAGGCTTACGGTGAATCGACTTTATCAAAAATACGCGCTCATGAGTGGTACATAGCGTTTAAAAGCGGTCGAGATGTGATGGAAGATTTGCCTCGCTCTGGTAGGCCATCAACGTCTGCGACTGAAGTTAACATTACAAAAGTGAAGGAAATAGTGACTGAAAATCCTCATTCAACTTTGAGAGAGATAGCCGCCGAACTTTCTGTGTCTCACGAGTCGATCCCTACCATTTTAAATAATCACTTGGGTATGAAACATGTTTCCGCTCGGCTAGTCCCAAAAGACCTGAATTTTCTCCAAAAACTCAATCGCATGAGAGTCGCTGAGGACATGCTAGAACGAGTCAATTCCGACCCAACATTCATGAAACGCATTGTTACTGGTGACGAGATGTGGGTCTACGAGTTTGACATGCAAACTAGTCAACAAGCTTCGGAGTGGCGACTTCCAACTGAACCGAAACCGAAAAAACACACCAAAGTCCATCAAAAGTCAAATCATGTTGACTGTTTTCTTTGACTATCACGGTGTTGTGCACTCGGAATTCTTGCCAGAAGGTCAAACGGTAAATAAACAATATTATTTGAGCGTTATGCGGCGTTTAAGAGAGCAAATTCGACGAAAAAGGCTAGATTTGTGGAAATAAAATTCTTGGATTTTGCACCACGATAATGCGCCTTCGCACGAGGCTATCATTTTGAATGAATTTTTGTCCAAACACTCAACAAATACCATCGAGCGACCACCATATTCACCAGATATGGCTCCAGCCGACTTCTTTCTTTTTCCTAAACTCAAATTACCACTTCGTGGCATGCGTTTTCAATCGGTAGAAGACATAAAGGGGAATTCGCGGCGAGAACTAAACTCAATTCCGGAAACAGCGTTTAAAAAATGTTTTGATGATTGGATTATACGTTGGCGTAAGTCTATCGTTTCTGAAGGAGCATACTTCAAAGGTGATAAAATAAATTTGGATGAATAACAAAATTTTTGTGTATTATTGATCTTTTCCCGGTACTTTCTTGACATAGTAGTAGTAGGTATATAAAAATCCAATGTCCAAGAAACTGTTATATTATAATTCTACAAGACAGTCATCTGAATGATATTTATAATTTGAGTACCAAGTACAAATGCAATTACTTATAAGTTAATATTTATATTTGCTAGACACAAAGTTCGCAACTGGACTGTTTCAATAACTAATGAATCGCGGAAACGGCGAGAGAAACTTCACATAAATATCCTTATATGTGCACTTACCTAGATAGATCTATGTGTGTCCCTACAGACATAATATCTAGACTTTATTTATTGTTTAAGCACACATTGACATTTTGGACATTTTATCGAATTCAATCTCGATGTGTTTCCTATCACTGAATGAATGTAATATAGTTCCGGTGGCCCGCCAATAAAGGAAGAGACGGCACACGGCGGGTTTATTTAGTGGGCAAGGGCCCCACACTACTCTGTTCGTTGCCCTGAACAACGGTGTACGATTAGGTACATTTTCCCCGCCTAAACAAAAAAAAAAGGTATGCCGGTTTCCTTGAAATGTTTTCTTGTACTGAGCAATGATAATTTGTAAACACACATAATTTGGAAAAATCTCGAAAATTCAGAGCTGTGTGCTATGTGCCTTGGAGTGGAGATCGAACTCGACTGTGTTTGCGTTAATTTACCACTGGCCTATTACTGCATTATTAATTCTATTAATGATTACTTCACCCATTTGTCTCGGTAGACTAAAAAATAAGCCTGTATCTCGGGATTGGATGTAAGATTAAAGTTAAAATTTTGCTCACAGATTTATTAACTATTGCACGCCTCATAAGCGAAGCGTTGAGGTGGATACTGCTCTCGTTTTACGTAGAAAAACTGATTTTTCAAACTTAAAATGTCTCTATTTATCATATATTGCACTTGTAAAAGAATATATACACACACATATTAAGAAAAACACTATTTTTAACACTCATGATATTTTTTGTGCCATTTTTGTTATTTAAACTAGTTAAAAAACTGTTTAAATAAGTTATGTCTTGGACGTCCGTTTGTTATAGGTAATGTATGTTAACACGATAACGACCAAAATACTTTACTAATCGAGTCTTTTTTTTCGTTTACGAATTATTATGATTACGAATAGAGCCCTATCACTTTTCACGGTCTGATTCGATGTGGTTTAATTGTTATTAAATAAACAAAAAATAGTGAATATTTACGCTCGACGCGACACTAAAATCAGTGCTATCCTTATTTCGTGAGAACTATTTCTATAGACCAATGTTTTTACATAAAGTACTTTTGTACTTCTTAAAATTAGCGCTAGATGGCGTATAAGACATGAGAAGGTACTTTATGAAATTAGCGCTATCTATGTGATTTATTGAAAACTACTTAGACCAATACATTATTAGTTACTTATCAAATAATCAATTTTATTGTGAAAAATGAAGATTATGAGGCGAGCACTTTTGGATTTTCCAAAGTATTTTCTAACTTACCTCATCAGCTCAAAACTGATGCATAAATGATTCCTGAAGTAGAAATAATCCAGCATATGTATCACGTTATGTATTTGATCCTTGTCTTTCAAACGGAGATGGTCCAGTACTCTGACTTCGACCAGGGCCTGGTGATGGAATCGTTTCTTATTACGAATGATTTTTATTGCCACCTGATTCCCAGAGCGGTGGTCATGGGCTCTAATGACCTGGCCGAAGGATCCCTTTCCGATCACCTCAAGGATTTCGTACCTGTAGGCTATGTGGTCGTGGATTACCTGGAAATAAAAAATATAGGAATTGCTTACATATGCAGACGTAAATCTAGGTTGAATTTATTTTGAATAAATGTTCCAATCAGATATTTCGCTGGAAGCCAAGAAATTATAATATAATATCGCGAGCTCAACAATCAATCACTTAACGGATACAAAATATACCCAAACTCAGAATCTATTAAATGAATGAAAATAATAATATTACTATTCTGGGTTTTATGAGTGACATTTTATCTTGGAATTAAACAAATTCTTACAAATCTATCATGTTATACAAATATTATTCTGGACCAAAAAGTACAGAAATTGCTTAAATTTATCTCTTAGTAAATAAACACTTTTTATTGCAATATTGAATATCATTATGGGGTTTTTAATGGTTGAAAAATGGCAGATGGTAATCTCAGATTATATTAAATAAACAAGCGACAATCCATTAACTTGTTCGTTAAACACACATCACACCATAAATGTTAAAAGAGGTACAAAGTTAAGGGATCTAAATTAAAAATTACAAATTCTCTCAGAGACTAGTTAACGAGTTCCCCGAAATATTTTATGCTGCGAAATGAAACTGTAATTTTATTTACCCTTAGCTTTTGGGTAATTAATTGTAGCATAATAACGTACTTTCAATTTCGTTTTCGGCTTCCATTTAGCATTCCATTGGAGTAATATTTTTACGTTTCACGTTTTACAGTGCCTATAAAATCGGGAAAAGTAACTTTTGGGTTTATTTCGAAGTCCACTCGTCAGTAATCGATTGCCACAGAACTCTAATTTAGATTGCTAATGAAAATGAATTACCAATGTAAAATTTTTAGAAGGCCTGTTTGTATAGTATATACATTTCTATGTGTTCATTCACATCCGATATTATTTAAGTTGTTTTCTTAGTGTAAATATCAACTTAACATTGCCTAATAATATATCTGGTGACGGGCTATAAATACAAGTGACACCACCTCATTCTTTTCCGCATGTAGTACGTGCTGACTGAGAAAAGTAAGCGTTATCATTGATTGCATTTCTGGTGATAGGGTTGTACCAAGTGAGACTCGCTTGTTATCGGGCTGAGCGGGTCGGTATCACTGTTTGCCGTATCACCGATTTTAAAGCACTTCGGTGTATTTTGGTAGTAGCGGAAGATAGTGGCCCATTCATTCAATTACATTCCGCGAAATGAAATGGTGAGCAGCAGCTTGGCAATATATCATTATTATTGAGACCGGTGGCATTTACCATCAAGTAGGCCGCGGTTCGCCTACCTGGACAAGCAATAAAAAATCATCAGATACTTACTTTATTATAACTACCATTATCGTCATCAAAACCACAGTTGTTGGGAAGGTTTGACCTGGCCTGCACTTTGTTGGCATCGAGTCCCAGAAACCACACCTCAGGATATTTTCTGATCTCGTTCCTCTCCCATTCTGAGAGTCTATCCACGTAGAGCTTCAATGCTTCTGCAATCAAAATTAATTTACTCAATAATTCGAATTCACGATATAAGTGCTGCATTTTAGCATGCAGCACAAAGTTATCATTACAGTAACAATTTATTAAGCTAAATAGACCAATGCCGCTGCAAAAGAAATTCAACTCAAAACAAACTCCTATAACATTCGTTGGCATAAACTTCTATTTCAATCGTATTCATCTGTCTAATGAGTAGCTCAGTTGTCCTCTCAGATATATTTATTTTGCATGGAAAAACAAGATACATGTACCTAAAAGCGACGCATCCTACGCAAATCACAGGCGCAATGAGAATACATAGAGAGAGTATGTTTGTTCACACGTTACATTGACAATATGTACTTCAACATCTGGCAACTGAAATTCAAGAATCGTCTGTGAAAACGGGCGATCTCAATACTCAAGCAAATGAGGCACAATAAATTCATAGTCCCCTCGAGTTACGTAAAACTTGACACCCTAATTTAAATCAAGTGTGAATCGATATCAAGGTAGTGTGGCTGTGAAGCCGGATACGCGACAATGACCCACTTGCTCATCCATCAGGGGGAAGCTGTGACGTAGTTAAGAGTAATGATAGGTATTCGCGATACATGTCGTGATTTGACGTAAATGATACGAGTTGTTTATTTGTTATTATATTTTGCGAAGACTTGAATTGTGATAAAAATGTATACACACAAAATGTATGCCGTCTTTTTTAGGGGTTTCATTAAAAACCATTGAATTTATCTATTTAAAAAAATTTGTTTAGTATTTTTTGTATATATACAAAACTTGACTAAAACTGAAGTATCAAAACGAGTGAAAATCGTATCATAATCCATTTCATGTTTAGAAGAAGTAAGTAATTCGTCCCTATAGGTGGGTGAAATAAAAAAAACTATATGGTTGTCTGTTAAGTCGCTTTGCGGACGATAATTTTACGTGATAAAGTCATATACATATTTATGTTATTTGAGAGTTTCACAAAATGTAATACTGATAGAAATCGAATGGTACATATAAAAAGGTACCATCGCGCGTGCTGCTATACAATAATTGAGTTCGGGTGAAAAATGTGATGTCGGTCGGTCGGTCGGAAGTGTCCGCGGCCGCCTCGCTAACGCAGATACTCTTCAGCCCGTGGCTCTCTTGTGGGCGCGAACATCAATGCATCGATCGCCATACATTTTTTGGGAACGTGAGGCTTTTTCGGGCGTGCTGCCGGCGTTCATCAATTTATAAGACGTTATCACGTCAAAAAAATTAGATACTCATATTTATCCTTTTTTGTATAAACCATTTTTTTAAGTTTTACAATAGGTACTTCAATAATATAGTCGTAGCTATTTAAAACAAGTTCAAAAGCTCTTTTAAATATCACTCTCACTACTTTGTAGAAGCACTTAACGCTAACTCGATTCACTTCGATTTCAAAAGTAGGGAAACTCGTTTATGTGTGATTCTATTGGGAACGACAACTGAAATACGATCATAGACAGTCAGACGTGGAGTGCTCTTAAGCCTTTAAAAAAATAAAGGATTGTTAATAAAACGCGAGATTTTATAGAATGAGATGGGTTTATTAATTTAGTCAATCTTTTTACATAGTCTATGAGCAGCATGGTTACGGGAATGAATACAATAAAATTCTTCAAGAGTACTAATTATTATTTGTGAATGAGGAAAATGAGAACTTTAGTACGAGCGGGAATCGAACCCGCGTCTCTTCCTATCCGGGGAAGTGCTCTAATCCACTGAGCTATCGTACTACCTTGCCGGTCATACCCAATTTCCTCATCACATTTGTCTTAACGACATGCATGTAAATGCGTTCCGATAGATGGACCGTACCGACCATCATCCCAATCTCCTCATCACATTTGTCTTTACGATCACCGATTCCCGCTCGTACTAAAAATCTCTTTTTCCTTTTTTACAAATAATTTGTACTTTAAATAGTGAGTTTTTGTAACCATTTCAAATAATGTTCTTTTTTATATATTTGAAATATTCTTGTACCACTTGAAAGGTACATGTATTATTATAGGTAGTTATAGGCTACATAATAATGAAATTGTTAAAAATCATATTCGTCAACTAAGTCCGGAAAAGTCATGCCTCTTGAGAGCTTTCGCGGCGTGCGCTGTGTCTAAAGTTAAAGTTACGTAGAAAAATCAGAAATTCCGCCACAATAATGGCTATTTATAGTATAACTCACAACAACTACCTTTATGTTGTTATTTTTTATACAATTTAAGCACAAATATATAGTCGGCTATTATATGAATATGTGAGATTATAACTACGACCGAGTATTGGACCCGCAATTTAGAAAAAAATTACCTAAAGTACGCATCTCTGTTAAGAGCTGTATGTAATGGAAAAATTGAAATATGGCATGAACATGTTATTTATAGTTTGGGGAGCTCGATGAAGTAAAGATAAGGAAACCCTGTAGTAACTAGAGAATTAAAATAGAAAACAAACGAAAAAAGAATGTTATTTAAAGATTATCTTTTAAAAATACCTATGGGTTTTGTTTATACTAAGTGGGTAGCAAATAAACATACAGTGCACCTGATAGTAAGTGATTACAGTAGCTTATAGACGCTATCAATAACAGATGCATCACTCGCCCGTAGCCATCTCCATGGAAAGAGATAGGTGATGGATAGGAAGGGTAATAATAAGAGTATAACTGGGATCCTAATCATCCTCTTCTTATTTAAGGTCCGTGTGGTGACGGACTAAGAATACAAGTGTCACCACCCCGTTCTTTCCCGCAGGTGTCTTACGAGGCGACTAAAGGAAGTAAACAATTATCACTCATTGTATTACTGGTGATAGGGCTGGGTGTCAAGTGGAAGTACTCACTTTGTCATCGAGCCCGAGCGGGTTGGTACCACCATCTCTCGTGTGACCAGCCATGAATCACATCGTTGCGTTTTGGCTGTAGCAGGAGATAGCCATTTATTCTTTTATTTCATATCGGTGAAATGAAATGGTGAGCAGCGGCTTGACTATACTCCCGGTGTAGTTGATAACATGAGCAACGTTACTATTTACCATTAGAGGGGCCGTGGCTGGTCTGCCACCATAAGCAATAAAAAGGAATCTTTCCTCTCCACCTATTATTCCTTAAGCTATATTTGGCGACACGCGTGGTGTTAGCTGGCTAGCGTCAGGTATGCCGTATACTCGTTTGCCACACTTGTAGTATAAAAACAGTTAGTTCCTGGGTATATTTGGAGGCAGTTTTCCTTTCTTTTAAATTGTTTATTTTAACTTTTTAGTGTTTTTTTATAAAATAGGTGCGTAGAATAGGGTAGCTCGTAGATATAGCAATAAAGAAAAGGAGGGGAAAAGGAAGAAGAAGAAGGGGAAGACCCGTGGAAAGAAATCCCCACCCGCGGGTAGTCCCGTCATGGGCAGCGGCTCCACCGCAGACATGGATACCTCCGACGACGGCAACAGTTCTGCCAAAATGCCGGGGTTCAAGCAGAGCGCGGCCATGTCGAGCAGTCAGCTGCATCAAAGGAGAAGCCAGCCGCTTCGGTGGAGCAGCCAGCGAGGCCTCTGAAACGCCCGAACTCTAAAAGGAGGAGCGCATCTTCGGAGTCAGAGGGCAGCTCTACGGAGATGGCCCCTCCGGGAAGGCCGAGAAGGTCGGCGAAGAGGGGCCGAGGCACCATCAGGCGCACCATGACGACACGAGCCTCATCCCTGGCGGATGAGACTATACTAAAGGATTTGGCAGTGGGGCTTTCGGTGGAGGAGAGGGTAATCCTCCTCTCATCGAAGCTTCGTGAGGAGCCTCCGGGCACGGACAGTCTGCCCACGGTAAACCAGATTGCCCAGAAGGTGGCTAATGGGTCGCGGCGGCCTCAAATATGTTACTAAGGTAGCATACGGGGCAGTGGAGTCTCTCCGGCGTTACTCGGTGCCGGGGGAGACTGAAAAGCTGGAGGCGCCCTGCCGCTGCAGGTTCCTCGAGACGGAGGCGGCAGCAAGGAGCTCGCCGGCCGACGAGCCAAGCCAAGTCTCGCCAAGGCCGGGCCGGAAACCTCTGCCTCAACGGCGGGCGCGGGGCCTCCGGCCCCTGATCTCCTAACAGAGGAGCAGATGCGCCAAGTCATTGATCGCATTAGTGCGATCTATGACTCGCGCATTGACTCCTTGAGCGCTAGGGTGACGCCCGGGCCAAGACTCCGTCCAGCTCTGGCCGTGGATAAGAAGGTCGCGCCACCTTCGGCGCGTGGGCACATATTCTGGCCAACCCTTGCGGGCCCCAGCAAACGTACCCTGGGATTCCCAAATCCCACCACCCGCCACGTCCGACCCTGCACCCTGTGATGGGGGCTGGCAGACTGTGGGTAAAAAGAAGAAGGAATCTGTGGCTGGGGCTGTTGCCCAAGCCGCGAAGCCTGTAGAGCCGGGGGGCAAGCCTGGCTCCAAAAAGGAGGAAGGAAAGGAGAGGAGGATATGGTTACGGCCTAACGTTCAACCGTAAAGCTGTCCTCCTCCAGGCGAATCTCAACCACTCCGCCAGGGCGCAGGATTTTTTCCTGCAAACCATGGTGGAGCGTTTGATTGGTGTAGCCGTAGCTGGAGAGCCTTATTGCGTTCCTGACCGCCCTAATTGGGCGGGCAGCCACGATGGCTCAGTGGCAATCGTCAGCTCCACTGCCCTGAGGATACGACGCTGCACACGCTAGTGAACTGTTCGGCATGGACAGAGCAGCGCCGTGAACTCGTCGCGGCAGTTGGCGTGGTTGACCTCTCGCTCTCGGCTATGGTGCAGACCATGCTTCGGAGCGAGAGAGGGTGGAACGCCGCCGTCTCCTTTTGCGAGGAGGTGATGTACGCAAAGGAAATGGCAGAGCGCGAACGAGAGAGGACCAGCAGTCGCCCTTCCCGCAGAAGACGCACTGGGCGCCAAAGGGCGCTTAACGATCTCCGGCCCCCATAGGCGCTGGCCTGAGGGTGACGGGCCTAGGGCAGCCTGTCACCCTAGCAGAAGCAGGCCCGAGACGGCGGCGCACGTGTTCCGCGAGCGCCTCTCGATGAAGGAGGGCCTGGCCCTCCAAAACAGACGGGGCCACCAGAAATGGAGGCCCATATCTACTAGGGGTGGAGGAACTCATGCGTAGAGCGTATACCTCACTCCTGGCTAAAGATCGTCTGAAGGAACACCGCGTAGTTTTAGCAGGTAGACCAGTTCCACTGGGAGTCCGGCATAACCCCTCCGTAAGCCCGGCGGATGGGTTGGGTACCCATCCGCCGGGAATATAATTAAGGATTTCCACGCGTAAAAAAAAAGGTCGTAGATACATGATGGGGAGGCCTCCCTAAAGGAAAAAAATCAGACTAAACGAAAAAATATCATCGATGTATACATTTTTTTAGACTTTTGTTGGTTTTTTAAAAACCACTGCACCGATTTCGGTATAATTTAAATGGAACCATTTTGATCTATATTTTAGCACTTGACATGCTCAGCTACTCTTAAAGTACAAATTATAATTTGTGAATAAGGGCAAATGCAGTAAGGAGATTGGGTATTTCTAACAAATAGTACGGTAGCTCAGTGGATTAGAGCACTTCCCCGGATAGGAAGGGACCCAGGTTCGTTTCCCGCTCGTACTAAAATACTCTTTTTCCTTATTCACAAATTATAATTTGTACTTTAAATGGAACCATTTCGGAATAAACCCCTATCAAACAAAAAAGAATTTTACAAATCAATATATGACGGAGTTATGCCCGAACATACATAACAAAAATATAAACATCCGAATTGAGAACCTGCAGGAGGTTCTTTTGAAAAAAAAATACAAATCTAGTGAATTAGATGTATGACGCATTTATAACGATGAACACTGTAGTGCAAGGCAATATATCTCGTTAGTACGTAACACTACTTTAGCGTTAATTAAACCAGATACTGTCTAGATTTAATATACTGCCACTAGAGTCCGTTAACACTCATAGCCAGCCATGCTAATGAGGGTGAGTTTCTTTATTACTAGTTTAAGTAATGAGTTCTTCATTTCAGTAGACTTTACGTGGAAAAAGTAAGGAATATAAAGCTTTATCCTCACTAATATTATAACGCATTTATAATATTAGTGAGGATAAAGCTTCGAAATATTGTTCGTTACGAAAATCGAATAATTGTTCGTTACGCTCTCACCCCGTAACTACTAAACCGATCATCATGCAATTGTAGTCTGGAGCCCAGAAAAGGACTACTTTTTTATCCCGGAAAAATGGCTTCATGAGGAAACCTGCAAGGTAAAAAATTTTCTTGACGGCTTAAGAAGGCTGCCAACCTGCACTAGTGCAGTGTTATGATGGACTATGGCCTAACGCTTAACGCGATGAAATGTGATAAGGGTTTCTAAGGAAACGTAATCTTCGCAATTGAACACAGCATTAACCTTTTTCTTTTTTTTTGTTAAGGTGGGAAATCATGTACCTATCCACTCACCCTGTCGTTCGGCGCAACGAATAGGGTAGTGGGGCCCTCACCCACTGAATAATCCCTCCCTGTGCCGTCTCTCCGCTGGAATTGACAGACCAGTGGAACTGACGGGCCTCGTGGCGTAGTCGGTAGTGTAACCGACTTCCGTGCACGAGGGTTTTATTCCCAATCAGGACAATTATTTGTATGATGAACACAGATATTTGTACTGCGTCTGGGTGTTTTCTATCTATTATATGTATGTATTTACGAAAAAAAGTAATATATATGTATTATATCCGTAATCTGGTACCCATAGCACAAGAAGCTTAGTTTGGGAACAGAGGACGTTGTGTGAAAATGTCCGTGAATATACTGTGTATTTACTTCAGTGTTAACACACAATTTACCTACAAATTTTGTTTTGTCGCAGAGTAAGGAAAGGGGTATTTTGAACGGTCCCCTATTTTATTTATTAATATTTTTTCTCTTACAATAAATTACGCCGATTTTGTCTGACATTTACGCAACAATAATAATTCTCTAACATAAAAACTAAGGCGGTGCCTTTGAAAGCATACTTAGCAAAACGTATTTTACCATCAGAAACATTTCAGTGAGGCGGTGAAACGAATACCTACAGCTCAAATAGTAAAGGTTGCTCTTAAGAGTACCTAAAAGTAAATTAAACTAAAGCTTCGTTCGTACAACAAAAAAGTTCAAAAGGTTCTGAGAATATTGTTCTTCTATTTAAATTACTAACTGGACGCTCAAATTCACCAGCCTTTTTATTTAAAAGAAATCTGATTACCATCACAAATAATTTGTTAACGTGATATTTGGTTAATATTTTAGAAAAACGATGTCTATAAGTGGAGCTTTAATTTTGTAACATCAAATGCCACTTATTTAATTATGTTTGCTCCGTGGTGTTACTTACTTACTAATCATCACGCCATCTCTCTTGTGGGGTAGGCAGAGAGAACAGAGTGCCAAAAGGCTCTATTCTTGCATTAATTTCTCGCTTCCTCAACATTCATAATACTCTTATTTTCGCTCATTCGGCATTCTTGCCACATGTCCGAACCATCGGAGCAGTCCCTTTCGCATCTTTACACCAATACTCTCTTTCATACCTACTCGATCTCATACGTCGTCGTTACGAATGCGGTCAGTCAACATAACTCCACAGATTTTCCGCGGATATCGCATTTTGACCTTTATAAGTAAGTACTAAATATATTCACTACTTCACATAGCATTTATCGTAACCTCATACATAAATGCGTGCGCTAATTAATCTCTAATCGCAAAGATACAAGTCCTAATTATACCACAATTATATTTCACGTCACATTTAATACAAAATTCCATAAAACAAAGGTTTTATTCTTAAACCTGACAAGATCATTAGTCATCAGTCTTCTGAAGACACGTCAGCTTTTTTCTTGGTCCAATTAAGTATGGCCGACGGTTGACCTACATACGCAAGCTCTACTTCTGTTTTAAGAGCATCTAAATTTCAGGAAAAATAACACGTCTTATCACGTTTTCTTTACGTTCCGTCCTTCGATTGTCTACTAGGGCGGAATATTTTTACTCTTTCGAGTTTTAGCCAAAAGGTTTTCTGCACGATGCTTTCAGCAATAAGCATTAACATTCTTTATTTATAACATCATAAGCAATATAATATACAAATGATTTAGCATTAATTTGTACATTATATTGTGCATGAAGTTTTAAGCAAAAAAATTTATATATTAATAAGTGATTTATTTTTTTAATAAGTGAATTTACATAAATAAAACATAAAAATAACGATTGAAAAAACTCCGCTTAGAATTGGATGACGATGCAAGGGAATAAAAAAGATGACATTTTGTTTCGTATTGTGATAAATCAAGTAGGGTTTTTTAAGCATTTGACATGCTTAGCCATATAAATTAACACAAAGTGTGAAAATGTGGAATTGAAAATAACAGTCACACGCGGGATTTGAACCTGCATCTCCTGGCTGTGCCGTGTGGGGCCGGCTTTAGAATTGTCCCATCCCTCTCCACCCATGGGAGTCGTAAGAGCCGACTGAGGGAATACCTGGGGAGTGGACAGCAGCACTCCCTCGAGTATTAACAACATCCACTGCGATCGCCAACCCGCCTGCCAAGCGTAGCGATTACGGCACTATCCATCTACTATCCATATGAGTGAAACACATGTTGTGGCCTTCTCTTGGGGAGGCCTATGTCCAGCAGTGGACTTTGAAAGGCTGACGGATGGATGGATCTCCTGGCATACCGTCCCTGAAGCTTTGCCAATCCTGATCGTTACTGTTATTTTTAATTTCACATTTTCACACTTTTGTTAAGTAGGTATATATTTTTTAATTCTGATGAAGAAAAAGCTACTGTGGCCTGGTTTGGTACTAAGTAGAAGTTCGCACTTTTTGCCTGACCCGTATGGGAAGGTAGAGAGCGATAAGGGGCTTTACAACGAGTTGATGTGTTTCAGTAATACACATAACTATTACACCCTCAAGCGCAATAGTTCGTATTCGCCATCAGTGTGCTCCTGGTTGATATATCTATCCATGGGAAGCGGCTACCTTTTACTATAAGATAGGTGCAGGTTTGCTGCCTAATGCCATAAAAGTGTAGTAAAAATAGATATAGGTACGTACTACGTATATATTGTGCACAATTATTAGTCTATATTCTACTCGTTCTCTCACAGGCTAAATTCTTTATGTTTGTCTCTTTCTTGTGTCGCTTTTTCGTTTCATTATGTTTGAAATCACAACGTATACGCTATCTCATTCTCTCGCGGGCTAAATCTTATAGACGTGTATGTTTGTTTCTTGAAAAGGTCGTAACCTAGTTGTGTACTTGCCGTTCAAACAATCGGCAAGGTTTAGCACCTTTCGCTCAGCTGACATCAGATGGGTGACCAAAAAAGTGACACCTACTTATAGTAATCTGACCTCCTCCTACCTAGCCCTACCACCAGTAATGCAATGGGTGATAATTGCGTACGACACCCGTGGGAAAGAATGAGGAAGGAATGTATTCTTGGTCCGTCACCACACGGAAAACCAGTCTTGTTCTGAGGTTGCCAGTTGTCCCTTTAGTTGGTTGGTGGAGGTCACAGAGAGGCAGTTCATACGTGTAACTACTAGTGGGTCAGCTAAAACGGCTAAACCGAACAGCGGAAGTGGTCCCTAACAAGGTTTGTAATAACGCTAAGGATATGTTTGTCTCTTTTTAGTGCCACTTTCGAGTTTTATCGAATTTTAAATCACAACGTTGTTAAAGAAGTTTTCACTTCAAAAAAGAGAAATGCTAAATACTTAGATAAAACCGTTTTCCATTAACAGCTTAAAGCATCGTAAAAACTTTGTTCCATAAAATCTACAACCCAAGCATAAATGTTAACAAATTCACTTGAATGTAACAAAATAGCATCTTATATATTTCAGAGAGGTAATAGCGAAGGAAAGAAGATAAATATTTAATTATGTAAGCTAGCTAGGTCGGGTCTCGTCGTAAAATTATACAGAGGCTTCCATCAATCGACGTCAGCCGGGAAGAATGTGCGCGGTTAACTGATTGTCAATCGTGATGGATGTTACACTATTGCGTCTGCAATGCGTGACGTTACTCTTCCAAAAATATTTTCAGTATAAATAAATAGGAGTTATCAATCATCACCATAAAATAAATGACGTTCGTTAAATTTGTAAATAGTAAAATAGAAAACTACTATGAAGTACGAGCCCCGATACAAAATAGTTCGTCTAGTATGGAAAGTAGTGCAAAGCGTAAAATATAGAATATTGGTAAAATTATTCCATCCATCCATCCATCAGCCTTTTAAAGTCCACTGCTGGACATAGGCCTCCCCATGAATGGGGGATAGTGCCGTAATCGCCACGCTTGGCAGGCGGGTTGGCGATCGCAGTGGATGTTGTTAATACTCGAAGGAGTGCTGCTGCCCACTCCCCCGGTATTCCCTCAGTCGGCTCTTATGACTCCCATGGGTAGAGAGGAGTGGGACAATTGTAAAGCCGTCCCCACACGGCCTAAAATAATTAAGAACGTTTAATAAAAAGTAAACCACAATTCGAGGAACATTTTAAAGTTTATTTTAACATAACTGAAATTCTTTTATGACATAAAAAATTTAAAAATATTCTAAAATACATAACGCAAAAGCATTCGTCTACCCTTGTTACTCACGCAAAATAGTTCGTCTACCACTTAGTTGTGTCGCCTTTGCTTTCAATGACAGCTTTAATGCGAAGAGGCATGGTTGTAACCAACGCTGCACACTCCTCAGGCGTAATTGACTCCCAGACAGCCAAGAGTAGCCTTTAAGTCGTTCTTCGATCTTTCGACGATGGATTTTTACGGAGAACTTTTTTCATTTTCCACCGTAGGGTTTCGATTGGCGACAAGTCCGGTCTGTTAGATGGCCATTCAATTGTAGGGATGCTTTTCGCCAGTAGCCACGTCTTTGTTGTCCTTGCAGTATGGCAGGAAGCACCATCCTGTTGAAAAATGAAGGAATCTTAATGCTTAAGTGACGGAATAGAGGGCAGTAAATTCTCTTCCAAAAGGTTTTGATACCTTGCAGCATTGATAGAACCATCCACAAACTGCATACCACCAACACCTTGTGCAGACATGCAGCCCCATATCATAAGAGACGCCGGAAACTTCACTTTGCGTTTGAGACAATCCATATGAAATGCCTCATTTTTGTTCCGAATCACTATTTTCCTTTCATCGCCGACTGTCACTTCAAATTTGGACTCGTCACTACAAATGATACAACGCCACTGATCGGAAGTCCAATTTAAATGATCACGAGCAAACTTCAACCTCTTTTTCTTTTGTACAGCAGTCAACAGTGGTTTCTCCTTAGCGGTGTAAAATCCGTAACCCATTCTTTTTAGGACTCTTTTGCAAGTATCAACTGAGACGTCTTTGTGAATCATGTCCTTCCATTGCACCGTGAGTTCTCCAGCTCGAGCACGACGATTATTTTTGATAATTTTGTTCAGGATTCTGTTTTCTACTGCACTTGTGATGCGTGGTCGACCGTTCGAAGAAAGCTTCTTCAAACAAGAAGTCGTTCTATTCTTTTTATAGTACTAAATGATAGATTGGACTGTAGACCTGGGAAGTATCAAGTCTTTAGATATTTGGTAACTTGATTTGCCAGCATCGACCCCACAAATTTTTCGCTTTCGAAGCTCTTCACACACGGGTTTGCCACGACCCATTATTATTTGAAAACTAATGAAAAAAACTGATTTTTTTTAGAATTTTTAGAAGTTAGAAAAACTCTCACAGAGAAAATTTCACACTAGACGAACTATTTTGCATCGGGGCTCTATTCGAGGTCACAATTTTTTGGAAGTCTTTTCCAACTGATATGTTAATAAACTTATGAAATTAAAACTATTTTTAACGTATATTTATGTAGTACCTAGGTATCTTATGTTAAATGAAATAATCTTTACTACTACAAATGCGTAACACAGCTTTGTATAAAAGATATTTGAGAAAATATATATATATTAGGCTATTTATACATAGCCTAACAATAAAAATGTTTTGGCGTATTTTACGGTCCATTACGCAATAACTACCATATTTCTTATGTTAAACATTTTAAGGCTTCGCCATTACAAACATGCATTAACAAACAATATCTAATTATTATATCCTCGTCGCTAAACTTCAGTCAACTATCTCAATAGTGACTGTACAACTAGGCAGGACACAGCTATAGTGGATAAACACCGGTATCTCTCACTGATAATCCGATAGAACGGGAATCCGATACGTTCGAAAAGAAAATAGTTGCAGGCATGTTGGTTTTACATGCCCTTCGAAGTATAGGGTATAACACTATCGATTGGGACAGCATGTAAAGCGGTACTCTCAATTACAAATAGTACTAAGTAAACCCACGTTAAGACCACTAGTGTACAGAATAAGACAGTATCTCGTCTCACTGATAATTCTTGCTGAGAGACCTACAATAAACGTGTTTGTGAATTTCCTCCTACATCATGGTTACTCTGTATAAGTATTTTGTTAGGAATATTGTTTTTCAGCGCCGGAAACTTGACGCGGCAATAGGGGGGGGGCTCTTTCTTAACAAGAAAAAGGGAAAAAAGGTCTTTGAAAATAATTAAGTTGTCAAATAAATCGACTTCAAATAATATCCATTATACATCTACGCTTTCTTACATCATTTTGTTGTTAAGGAGTTCCATTGTCTTTTAAATTTTTTGATTTTCCATAAAAAATCTTATTTATGCCATCGTACGTATTTAATTTCAATTTTTAAATGGTACATATAGAGTCATTTCTATATATATTTGGCAGACAAACATTTTTTTTTAGAAAGTCTTTAAAAAGTACCACTAAAGTTGAGAAACAACGTTGAATTGGCTCGGGGTCAATTACCAGTTCATTAAGAAAAGCTTTAGACCGACTTGTGTTTCGGCTTTGTGTGTCGGTAAAAACATATATTATGTTTATGCTTATGCAAACATATCGAAACCCTTTTGCCATTTAAATTCTTTTAAAATATTAATATTTTATTAGAGGACTTTCTAGGCCTACATCATAAATATAATAGTGGCTTATAGTTTTTATGGGAGAAATTCAATTCCATGTTTTGCGGTGGCCGAAAGGGACAAGTAAAATAATATCAAAAGTTTTTGCTAAACATATTTGCCCTGGAGCCAGTGTTTCAACTTGAGAACCACTAATATAGGCTTCGAAAAGTTTGCAGGGTAAACTTCCCCCAAGGGCAATATTGGCATAGATACACCAGACCTTGACGCAAATATGTATATTAAATAAAGTTTTAGAATAAATTGTATCCTTCTAACCAAGGGTCTTGTGGGAGAACAGGTTTATTTCCAGCAATAAATAAAATTAGATAGTGGTAACCTAGTGGTTAGGAAGTACTAACACTGATGTATCGAGTTAGTCCCGCAGTATTTTTTTGTAAACAAATATCAAACTTTACTACAGTACAAATGTATGTACTTACACCTTTATAATCACAAACTAGCCTTTGCGCCGCGGCTTCGCCGCAGCCAAAAGCTAGTTTTTCGGTTATATCTCAGGTTACAGATATAGTAGCGGGATAAAATGTATACCAGTTTTTAATTCCAATCAAGGTCTTTCAAATAAAAAAAGTTTCATCAAAATCCGTCTAGTAGTTTTTTTAAATATATTCTAAAAAAATCGAGTTTAAATCATTTTCTAGTTTTTCGGTTATATCTCAGGTTCCCGATATAATAGCGGGATAAAATGTATACCAGTTTTTAAGTCTAATCAAGGCCTTTCAAATAAAAAAAGTTGCATCAAAATCCGTCCAGTAGTTTCTGCGTGATGCGCGAAAAACAAACAGACAAACAAACAGACAAAAATTAAAAAAAAAATTGTTTTGGGTTTAGACACGCCTATATAGCCTATTACAACCATTTTTTCTCAAATATCTTGAATGTACAGACACAGCTCTGTTACAGTTTTATAATAGTATAGATTATATACCTACTAATCTTTGAGATCGGTGAAATGCATAGCTGTTAAAAATTTAAATTGATTTAAAAATTTAAATTGTTAAATATTTAAATTGATTTGAACTAATTTTTTTACTTCAAGGTTGACAGAAAAGCATATGATCTGCCAGATAATAAGCTATCTTATAGACGCTAGCAACACATAAGATATTGCTTTATAACATGGAAAATTATGACTAACGGATGATGAAAAGGTAAATAGGAGGAATTAGGAGGAGTATTGGGCTTCTCTCACTCAACAAAAGGCAACAGTAGAAATGGTACTATACGGCGATCTTTCGTGAGAAGGTGGTACCTAAATTGGGGTTAACAAGACTCTACTACTAAATATTTAAACCATCGATAGGCGCTTAATTAAAATGAATATGTAATTCTATATAACCATTACTGCGGGAATTGGACAAAGCATCTGGGATGGCTTTCCAGGAGATGCAGTTTCAAATAATGCCCGCGACTATTATTTTCGATTTCACATTTTCGCACTTTATATTCATTAATAATGTTGCACTCAGAGGTGTATCTGGAGAGGATCTCGATCCCAGAAAATAGAACGATCTCGATATTTGGAGACCTTGGTATTAAGAAAAGGCTATCATATCCCATTTATGCTGTCAAATGTATCCTTTCAAAATCTTCCAGGCACGCAGATTAGTATGTGCAGCTATTGTAAGTATTGCGTAATACGTCGGTCACTATACAATTTTCTGTCAGTAGCTTAACTCAATTGTTTATACAATGTAAGGTTTCTTGCCACAAGGCTAAATTATCGCTAGCAATAATATGTCTTCATTGATATGAATAGATAACCTTTGTTCTAATGACACTTATATGATTCTTTTTCAGAGCAAAGATCTTATGAAAAATTACAAATATAATGTATATGGTTGCTTATCGTACTAAAGGCATTATAACACCGGGAAATAAAAAATATTTAGTTTATGTGCCTTGATCTCCGAAATGGTAATCAGAGAAATAACAAACCTATATTTTACATAAGTAACTTCGTCCGAACATAATTTTTAATTGAAATTTTTCCATTGCATTAATTATATATTGAAAGCACAGACGTTTCGGCTGAGTTGCACCAGCCGTGGTCACGAGTAGACTGGTGAGAGCAGGTGTTCGTCGGTTATATTGTGTGAGAGTATCTTCAACTACCCTCACTTTCTGACCGCCGTTGAGGTTAGTCAAAATAATAATAGTATTTTGATAAGTTTAATGGGCGTATAGACCCGTTAAATGTGTTATAATGAACATCTGTTGCGTTCTAGTCTAGTTCATCGATTAATCTTCTTAAATAGGTTGTTATACACACTTTTGGGGATACATAACTTCCAATCTAAAAGCAACACGTTTTGTCGCAAAATTATAGTTCGTAGTTATTTCTGATTACCTCTCATAGGTAGGTACGTAGTGAATGTAAAGTATTGGCAACGTACGAGTACTAAAATCGTACAAATCCACTTTCAACACTCACGTAAATCTATAATAGATTTAGTAGTAAAATTTCAGGATTTTTTCTAAGGTATTCTTTTTAATACTACGTGGGTGGCAAATATGCCATCTGATGGAGAGCAATTACCGTAGCCTATAGACACTAACAACACCAGAGTCATCACTCACGTATCGCCATTACCAAGAAAATATAGGATACTAAGGAGAGAATTGGAAGGATAATAAAGAGAGGATGGAACAACGGTAGGATTACCTACCATTGCTTCACGCTGATCTTTTGTGAGGGTGGTAATTGCCCAACCACCGAAGGAATGTAACATACTTCCAGTGGCCCGCCAATAAAGGCGTAGAGACGGCACACGGCGGGTTTCTTTAGTGGGTGAAGGCCCACACTACCCTGCTCGTTGCCCCGAACGACGGGGTGTGCGGTAGGGAAAATTTCTTCCCGCCACAATAAAAAAAAGAAAAGAAACGGTGGTACTTCCCTATCGAGCCGGCCCATTCATGCTGGTATAAACAAGTCTCTACTAATAGAATAAACAAGCTTAACACTATACTTTGTACGTTCAAAATAGGCCTCTTTCGTTAGATTAACATACTTTCCTGCAGGTGTCGTACGAAGCGACCAAGGGAAGTAAATCATCATCAATCATCACCCTTTGCAATACTTGGTGGTAGAGCTCGGTACCAAGTGGGGCAACTCACTTGTTATTACGCCCGTGCGGGTCGGTAGGTACCACCGTCTCCCGTGTGACCGGCCATGAAGTACCTCAGTGTGTTTTGGTAGAAAGCCGTTCATTCTTTCATTTCATATCCTCGAAAAGAAATAGTAAGCAGCTTGACAGTGCTCTTAATAAAGTTGAGTCCATGAGCGACGTTTACTATCACTTACCATCCGGTGGATCGTCACTCTTCTGCCGCCATGAGCAATAAATAGGTATCAATCTTGAAGACAATAAAATACTACTTCATACACAAAAACTCGAAAAGTATTTTTCCTAACAAGAAATGCTTTTTATATACACAAAAGGAT
The DNA here is from genome assembly GCA_948253155.1 of Leucoma salicis. Lineage (NCBI taxonomy): Eukaryota > Metazoa > Arthropoda > Insecta > Lepidoptera > Erebidae > Leucoma > Leucoma salicis. Next base: position 28,118,708 of record OX411806.1, read on the forward strand.
ATTTTTTGTAAGATCCTTCTTAAATAAATGAAAGCTCTGTAGGAATATTCTCGATCTTTACAATTCGTAAGGGGTATTTAAATTTCCAGCTTCAGCTAAGTTCTTTTTTATGACAGCAACCCTTATCGTAAAGAGTCCATTGTTATATTTTGCAAATTTTACAAAATGATTATATGGAACAATTTAATGATTAATATTCTAAGCTTAGGTATAAATAATTTGGATATCTTTAGGATATGTGTTATAAAGAAATTAAGGACAAAGTCCTCGCATAGTCAAGTAGAAAAGTATTATATTGGGTTATGACATTCAAATTCTTTCTATCATACAACAAATAAATAATTGTGAAATGTAGCAAATCTCCTTAAAAAACGTATACCAACACTAGCCTCGATTTACATTTTCAAAATGGCGGTTTTTGATATATTACAAACACATCATAGAGATGGTAAACCATAGATATAGTATATACTGACGTAATATACTATATCTATGTGGTAAGCATATGTAAGTATATTGCTAATTAAAAACATTTGAGCTTTCTATTTCTATGGGCTGTTTCTGCTTTTGGATAAAAAATCTTCCATCATATAAGAAAACATCCATCAAACAGTCGGTAAATTGCACCCGTGCGATGCTAAGGACTAGGCTAGTTATGAAATAAAACTATTTTTAGTATTTGAAACAATATAAATAGGTTAAATCTTTAGCTGAATAATAGAAATTAGTAAATTCTCTTTAATATCATAATATTACAAAAACTTTACAGCGCCCAGGCAAGGATCACAATTTTGTATCATATCCAATACTTAGTATTTTTATTTCAAAATACATACTATATAGCTATTAAAATTTGGCCGTGTGGGGCCGGCTATAGAATTGTTCCACCCCTTTCTACCCACGGGAGTCGTAAAAGCCGACTGAGGGAATACCGAGGGAGTGGGCAGCAGCACTCTCTCGAGTATTAACAAGAATTCTCTTTAATATCATAATATTTCAAATACTTTACAGCACCCAGGCAAGGAGCACAATTTTGTATCATATCCAATTTTTAGTATTTTTATTTCAAAATACATACTATATAGCTATTAAAATTTAATAAATGCATTCGTTTGTATCATTAAAATGTATGTAAAATGGGATCCACAAGAGAGTTTCTGACCTCGGACCGACCTTGAATAGGTCAAGGCTAGCGAATATTGCATCTTACATCACAAGGTCACAATGTATGCATATTTTGCGCATCTAAATATTTACACAACACGTCTGGATCTTAAGATCATTGAGACTTGGGGGTAGGTATGAACTGAATACGTCTTTGGAGCACATACTTTATTTGGTTATCCATTCATGGATCAAATATTTCTGGTCTATAAACCCTTTTTTGGTTAAGGCGAGAAAAATATACTTAACCGCACACCCCGTCATTCGGGGCAACAAACTGGGTAGTGTCAAACATATCTTTATATATTAATTTTAAATATACCTATGTTCTTAATGAAAGCAATTTGTATAATGGTATACTTACAATCTATGAAGTTTAATTTTCTACAATATATCACAATAATGGATTAATTGAATTGCAGAAGTGTCTCTTATTATAAATTTTGATTCATCTATGTGGCCTTACCTGCAGGTGTATGAGGTCTCGGTCGTGGCGTCGCCGATGGCTGCGGGGCGTTGTGGTTGTCATCTCTGGGGGGGCTGGCCACGGCCCCTTCTGAGTTATTGTTCACCGGAGGACCAGGCCCATCGCCGGCACCCGCTTCAATTTGCAGCTACAAAGAAATAAAGTCATAAGAAATTCATAAATACTCGAAATTCGCTCAATGGGCCGCGAAACCTCACTATGCTTGACCGCTTGCAGTATTTAACCGCGAGGTTTTGAGTTGAACACAAGCTCAATGGTTTTTCAGCGACGGAACATTATCAGTTAGAGCGGTTTTATAAAACTACTAGCCTTTACCCGCGGCTCCGCCGCTAGTTTTAACGTAATATCTCAGGTTCTCGATATAGTGGCGGGATAAAATGTATACCAGTTGTTAAGTCTAATCAAGAACTATCAAACAAAAAAAGTTGCATCGAAATCCGTTCAGTATTTTTTTTTGTGTGATGCGTGAACTAACAAACAGACGAACAGATAAATAGACAAAAAATCTAAAAAAAATTGTTTATATAGCCTAATTCAGTATTTTTTTCTCAAATATCTAAAATGTACAGACATATCTCTGTTATAGCTTTATAATAGTATAGATATCATCAGCTAAAATTAAACGTGTTAGGAGTTTAGTGTGTTAGGAGTTTTATTTTATTTTATTCTGGCTGCACTCTGTCCTAGTGAAGCGAAAATGTTTCTGTGAATTTTATCGAAAGATTTAGTAGATAGTAATTCTCAATCACGACAACCTTGTAATCTCTAAGGTTATACCAATAATATTCTAATAATCTTTACTGAACATCCAAGATAATTCAAATTCAAAAATATTTTTATTTTATAGGCCTAATATAGCACTTAAAATCGTCAAAAATGCACTAATAAATAATACGAGCGCCTGAGGTGAGTGCATCCGCAACAACAAGGTGGGTAAAAAAAATGCACTTTAACCTAGATTTATCAATTTTAGGTGTTAAACACAAAGTGAAAAATGTGAAATCGAAAATAACAGTCACGAGCAGGATTATTTTCGATTCCACATTTTTCATTTTGTGTTTAATGTATAGTACTAAGCATGTCAAATGCTAAAAATATATATAAAAATATCTAAATAATTTTAGGTGTTTTTTTTTTTACTACAAGAGTGGCATACAATTATACGACCCACCTGATGGTATGTGATTAGCCTATAGACGCTATCAATACCAGATGCATCACTCGCACATCGTCCATTGCAAGGGATAGTAGGTGGATGGGTTGAAATAAAGAGTGGATGAAAGGACGGGGAGGCTGCGCGCAGAGTGAGCTTGCTAATACAGTTGTAATATATTCAGTTGCTGCCATAATGAAGTGGCAACCTAATACGCCTAGATGTTTATTAATTTAGGAACCCGCCCAGACAAGGGTAAGTATATACAATATCCTCATTAAAGTTTACGGGTCAGCGAGCACAAACCGAAATAAATGAGGCCGCCTTGTCTATATATCCTAATATATTATATTATTGTTCAGTGCTGTTTGCATGCTTAAATGTAATCAATACTAATGATTTACGCAGAATTCTTGTTCAGGAACGAAAGTAAAACATAATTTCCTCTGTTGTTTGTGCTCTAAAAATGTGAATGTGAATATATATTCCTCAGATAAATATATTAACTGAATGAATTTCACAAACTTTATCTTAAATAAAATTTCTCTGAATAAAAAACTGTCACCGTCGTCGATCGCCGATCCGTTGTTAAATAAGGAATCTGCGGTAGGTACACTCAAATTCAAATTCAAAAATATCTTTATATCATAGGCTTTATATCTAGCACTTAAAATCGTCAAACTTAATAACTAAGACGAGCGCTTGAGGTAAGTGCATCCGCAATGTCACGATTGCAATCGCCACAAGCGGCTGGAACCAGGCAAGAAACGCATGAGCCACTTTTTTAAATCGCCACTTAACATTAATCATCTATTTTTTGGTTCCCTAAATTATTTACTAGCCTTTGCTTGCGGCTCCGCCGCAACCAAAAGCTACCTAGTTTTAGCTTGTATCTCAGGTTCCCAATATAGTAGCGGGATAAAATGTATACCAGTTTTTAAGTCTAATCGAGATCTATCAAATAAAATAAAAGTTGCATCAAAATCCGTTCAGTAGTTTGTGCGTGATGCGTGAACAAACAAACAGACAAAAAATCTAAAAAAAATTGTTTTGTGTTCAGACATCTATATAGCCTAATACAGACATTTTTGCTCAAATATCTTAAATATACATACACAGCTCCGTTACAACTTTATAATAGATTAATATTTGTAATGATAGAAGTTGGCCAAAGTATTGATATACATTCGAGAAACCTTCCATCACACGTACCTACCTAGGTATAACAATAATACTACGCTCGTATTATGTAGCGATTACAATATAACAATGGAGACGCTTCGACTTGGAACCAAATGGTGACGTTGAAAATATAATATTAACTCAAGGTATTCAATTTAGTTTGTGAAAGAGCACGGTTGACGCATTAGTATTAATGTCAGCAAAGCGCCATTTTGATTTAACCCCGTTTCTATTTTTAAATAAATTTTTGTTAAGGCGGGAAAAGTGTACCTAATCGCACACCCCGTTGAACAAGATAGTGTGGGGCCATCACCCACTAAATATATTCACCGTTTGCCTTCACTCCGCCTGTAGTAATTCACCCAGAATTACTGGAACTGTATACCATATAAATTAACACAAAGTGTGAAAATGTGAAATCGGAAATAACAGTCACGAGCAGGATTTGAACCTGCTTCTCCTGGAAAACCGTCGCAGCTGCTTTGCCAATTCAGCAATTGTGACAATTGCTCGGTACTGCGAATTTCGATAACACATTCATTCTTAACATCTTGGGTGACGCACATGCATTACTGAGTGGTCTATATCCATGGGTCTGTCCAACACAGCTTAACATAAGAATGTATAAAGAAAAATAGCGTTCGAGTAAATAAAATATTATCTACAGGAAGTTACAATGTTAAAAACATTTTTACCACTTAAATGATTTCATAGAAAAACATGTAAATATTTAATTAAGTAGTCACTATTACAAATGGTTATATATCTTAATAATTAATTTATTTGATAGTAATCAAAACAACCATAAATATCTTGGAGAATGTAGTTATGAGACACCTGAAACTTACTAATGTGAATAAGGGTGCTGGTTTCGACATGGTACATCCATTGTTAATTTCTAAACTGGCGAAAGACCTCACAAAATTTTCCTTTAACAAAATTGTATAAACAATCTTTAAACGTAAAAAAGCAACCCTGCTTTCCAAGCATATGGAAGCATGTTCTAATCACTCCAATATTTAAAGGTGGGAACGAACATGACATAAAACAATATAGACCTATCTCGAAATTATGTGTAATTGGTAAAATTTTAGAAAAAATCGTTATTGGTGAACTAAATCTTCTCGTCTATAGTCACATATCTCCACACCAACATGGGTTTTTTCAAGGATCTCATTTAGGTCCCTTTCTATTTATCTTATATATCAATGAAATTGAGTCTATCTTTGACAATTCTTGTCATCTACTTTATGCTGATGATATAAAAATCTTTAAAATAGTAGCATCGAAATCAGACTGCCTCGAACTACAAAATGATCTAATAAAATTTGAAAGATATTGTATTAGAAACCAACTTTACCTGAATCCGGACAAGTGCTGCGTTATAACCTTCTCTCGAAAACGTAATACTATTATTCATAATTATAATATTTTTTATAAATCTGTAAATCAAGTCAGTGTCGTCAAGGATCTGGGTTTTTTTTTTACCATAAGCTTCACTTCAATCATCATATAGATAACATTATATCACGTGCATATAAACAACTCGGTCTCATTTTACGTTTATCTAAACCTTTTAAAAGCCCACTTACTTACAAGATTTTGTACTATACTTATGTCCGCTGCATTCTAGACTTTGGAAGTGTCCTCTGGAATCCACAATACTCAATCCACATAGTGCGTTTAGAAAAAATACAAAAGAAATTTTCCCTTAAATATCGTACTGGAAATGAATTCAAAAGTCACCGCATACCTAATAATGACGCAAACCCTATAAATATTTTTATATATATATTTAGCATTTGACATGCTTAGCACTATACATTAATTAGGTAAAAATCTTAATTGTAAAATTAAGTTTACGTGGTCGGTATAATGTATGAAAATACTTCCAACAGATGGCGCAGGCGTCGCCCAAAGACGTTAAGTATGAATGTGTTATCGAAATTAGCAGTCAGGAGCAATTGTCACGATGGCTGAATTGGCAAAGCATCTGGACGGTATCCAGGAGATGCAGGTTCAAATCCTACTCGTGACTGTTATTTTCGATTTCACATTTGTCACTTTGTGTTTAATTCATATCATCAATTTAAATCCAAAATTATAAAATTACTTTTAATTAATAGTTCTAAGTAAGTCCTTGTTAGATATTACTGTTTGAGTTACCTGTAATCCTTATTTGTTATAGTTTAATATTTAGCGCATATATTGGATCCATTTAGTGATCTTACAGTAATCTAAATTAATGTTAGTAAAAATGGAACTTTAGGTCTATTTGAACTAATATTGATGTATGTATTTTTTTGTAAATGACTGTTTGTTTCCTAAATAAAGAAAAATAAAAATAAAATAAAATTATACTGTCATTTACTTTTAGTTTTCTCTAATTTAATCATCTCCCACATGACAAAGAGAAAAAAAAATACTTAATTAATAATCCATTACCTTTAAAATTTAAGTAGGTTATTGTACCTAATTGTATTGCTTTATTACTAGATTATATATTTACGCACCATTGTTATGTACCATTACCTCTGTATTTACTACATTTTTGTGAATAAATTGAAATTAATATTATTATTATTAAAAGTAAATAACAGTGAAAAAAGAATACGACTTTTACTTCCGGCATTTTTTTCAAATATAACTTTTTAAATTTAACAATTCAGTTCTTGCAATAAATAAAATTAGGTCGATTACACAATATGCAAATATAGATCGCGTGCGAGCTGCACTGTATAATTTGTTACATGCAGAGACTTCAGCAACGCCATAGCTTCTGAATCTTGACACTGCTCGAGGTCAAACCGACTACACTACTGGAGCAGTGATTTCACACCGAGCCTCCACATATCATGATTTCAATTCCCATAAAATAAAAATATTTATTTCTATTCTAAGTTTGGCTGCCTTTATTATACGAGTTGTGAAGTTCTCCGCGATGATTCGCATAATTAATACGAAAATCGAATCGTTATTTTCAAGTTCACATTTTAGCACTTTGTGTTTATCCATATGGCTAAGCATGTCAAATGCTTAAAAATATATAAAAAATATCAAGATATTTGCATGATTGCCCAGTGCAAGGTGCTTTTCAATAAATATTTAAATTAATGGAGCTGAAATTATTTACGTTAATATATGTATCTATGAATAAATAATACGTGTGTTACAATAGTAGGTATAAGAAATGTCGAAATAAAGAATTAATTATTTTTATAGTCTCTCGCTTTCATCCTCAAACGAGTAAGCATAATAAAATTGTAGCACAGGGTTTTGTGATAATATTATCAGTCTATATTTAGATATTTTTATATACATTTTTAGCATTTTACATGCTTAGCACTATACATTAAACACAAAGTGAAAAATGTGAAAATCGAAAATAACAGTCACGAGCAGGATTTGAACCTGCATCTCCTGGATACCATCCAGATGCTTTGCCAATTCAGTATGTAAAATGCTAAAAATGTATATAAAATATCTAAATATTTATAGGGTTTGCGTCATTATTAGGTAAAATCTTAATTGTAAAATTAAGTTCACCTGGTCGGTATAATGTATGAAAATACTTCCGACAGATGGCGCAGGCTTCACCCAAAGACGTTAAGTATGAATGTGTTATCAAAATTAGCAGTCAGGAGCAACTGTCACGATGGCTGAATTGGCAAAGCATCTGGACGGTATCCAGGAGATGCAGGTTCAAATCCTGCTCGTGACTGTTATTTTCGATTTTCACATTTTTCACTTTGTGTTTAATTATCAGTCTATTTATCAATTAGGGATGGGCTGAAGTTCGTTTTACATTCGGTTTAACTGAATTTCGGTGGCTTGAACCGAACTTCGGCATTCGGCCGAAGTTCGTTTTTAAATGCCGAACATTTGGTATAAGAAAAAGGTAAGGTTTATACTAAAATTTAGAGAAATCAAATTTGTCATAGCTGCAAAATAAGTCACATATACCACTACTGGAAAGTCATTTAAGCATGGTCAGTTGTTTGTTAAACTATAATTATTATATTTAGATATTTTTAGCATTTGACATGCTTAGCACTATACATTAAACACAATATGAAATCGAAAATAACATCCTGCTCGTGACTGTTGTTTTCGATTTCACATTTTTCACTTTGTGTTTAATGTATAATTATTATAGATAAATTAAAATGTATACATGAATTAGGTTTTTTCGCAATCCAGGAGTCTATGAATCAATACACCCAATAATTTGAAATAAGGTGTCACCCTTACATTGACTGTTTTTTTATTGCTTTACGGCGTTGTCTTTCATAAAAAATACATACAGAATATGACTTGTTACTCCCGAGAAAGCACACACTGAAGTTCGGCCGAACTTCGGCCGAATTTTGTATATTTACCGAATGTTCGGCCGAAGTTCGTATTCGGTTAAAATCACATTCGGCTCATCTCTATGTAACGTAAAAATATCCTGACTAGGAACAGCACGCTAAAGATGTTTCACTGGGTTTTTTTTAGTTTTATGATTAAGTGGACCGCAAAATTGTCATTGCGTGTAAAAACCCTATAAAGCTTTGGATTTAACTTCCTTGTAATATGATTAATACTGTCACTTCTTCATATATTATTCACTAATACTTTATTAATCTTCGCCTAACATAAAATCATTATAACACGTACCTACCTTTTTTAAAACATTTAAAAGAAATCGCACCATCATATAGAATGAATTTAAATTGCAAAATTTAACTTACTTTACAGGATTAATGCATGTAAATGCATCCGATAGGTGACGTGGGTCGTAAAGATAAATGTGACGTGGAGATTGGGTGTGGCCGTTGGTCGGTGCGACAGCTTAGCGGCTTAGAGTGGTCCTCCGGATGGAAGGGACGAAGGTTCTGATCCCGCTCGCACTAAAGTTCTCTTTTTCCACATTCACAAGTGGTTTGTACATTATAACACGTATTTTAACTAATAAGAGAGACCTTATATTACTTACAAATCTGAGCGATTTTATCATTGAATAGATGCATCAGTATTTCTATTCTCAGCCACTTATTATCCTATGATAGGCATGGATCTTCTTTTTTTTTATTTTTTTTTCAAATTCTAATATATTTATTATTCATTTAGGTTGGTTATTAAAATATAAAAAATATAATAATAAAAAAATGTGTACACTGTCCTTTGTGTTAGTTACAAAGGACAGGCAACTTCCCATGTACATTTTGAAAATAATAATAAAAGATTAAAATAACATAAAATAAAAGAAAAGAATAAAAGAATTAGGGATCCAGTTCGTAGTCCACCACGTGGCTCAGCTGGGTTGGCAGACTTCACAAGACATCGAGAAAATATCTTAAGACATGCAGGTATTTTCACTTTGTTTCAAAGAGCAGTGATAATTTGTAAGCAAATACACTAAATTTCGAGTGGTGTGTGCCGTGCGAGGTCTGGACCTTAGCTTAGGGATCAGCCTAGGCCACTGTCGCAGTCAACAGTATGCATGAAAGTAAAATCTTAACGAGCAATAAAGCAAGTATATCATAAAACATACGTTCTCTATTAGTAGAGCCTTGCTTGCAGCTTGAATAGGCTGACTCAACATAGCATCACGCCTGTATTTCCCGAAGGGGTAGGCAGAGGTGTATTACACACCCACGATTCGCCAGTTATGTTTTAGGCTGACTCGAAAGGGGAAGTACCACCCTCGCCCACAAGATGCGCGTGAAACAACAGTAGGTACCCTAGTATTGTGTTACTTATGGTGAGTGAAAGTGCGGAAGGCCCAAACCGTCTCCTTATCCTCTCTTTATCATCCTTTATTTCCACTGTCCCCTGTCCCTTTCCTTGGCGACACGCGAGTGATGCCTCTAGTGGGTATTGCTAGCGGTAGGTTTTCCTATCGTTGTTTGTATGGTGAGTCAGAGGCCCAAATCCTCTCGCTATCCTTTACTTATTATCCTCCCTATCCACCTTCTATCCCTTTCCTTGAAGAGGGTATCGCCTCGCGCGTCGGTACGAATGATGCCTCTGGTGTTGCTAGCATAACCGCTACAGTAACCGCTTACCATCAGGCTGTATGTTTGTTAGTCACCAACGTAATATAAAAATAAATATGAACATTTTGACCTATATTTTAGCACTTGACATGCTCAGCTACTCTTAAAGTACAAATTATAATTTGTGAATAAGGAAAAAGAGTATTTTAGTACAGGCGGGAATCGAACCAATCGAATCCTTCCAATTCTTCCCTTCCAATCGAAGATCAAAATGTTTAAAAAAATCACGTTGTATGAACTTTAATTGCAAAATTAAACTTACTATAATGGATTAATGCATGTAAATGCGTTCCGATAGAGGGCGTTGGTCGTTAAGACAAATTTGATAGGGAGATTGGGTATGTCTAAAAGATAGTACTGTAGCTCAGTAGATTAGAGCACTTCTCCGGATAGGAAGGGAGGCAGGTTCGATTCCCGCCTGTACTAAAATACTCTTTTTCCTTATTCACAAATTATAATTTGCACTTTAATAAATATGAATGTAAGAAAGTCTGTGCTATGAAATGTGAGGGTGAGTACCGGAAATATGAGCCTGTTTGACAACCACTTAGATGGCTTTATTGTAAACGTTAGTTCCTGTAGCCAAAGTGATGATTCTGTGTCTCAAATGTCGGTTATTGAAGTCATATCAGTTACTGACTGATTGGAAGTCGTTCATGATGTGTACATGTTTCTTTTGCTTGATTAAAAAGCTTTGCAACTTATTACTGCGATATACATTTATTAATCCATAAACAATAATATTTGTTTTAGAAACCCCTATTACGGTAGATATTATATACTCTTTATTTCACGGAAGAAAGAAGAAGAAGAAATGATTCAATTTTTTAATAGCCTATAATAGCTAGCTTTGTTTTGTTTTTGTGCAGTTGCCCCCAAAAATAGCCACGGGAAAAAAAATGTGTTTGTTTATCTGAGATCTTTTTTTTTATTGCCTGTAGTGGTAGACGAGCCACGGTAAATGTTAACCGTCGTTCATGGACTCAACTATACCGAGAGTGCTGTCAAGCCGCTGCTCACCATTTCATTTCACCGATATGAAATGAAAGAATAAAAAGTTATCTCCTGCTACAGCCAAAACGCAACGATGTGCTTCATGGTCGGTCACACGGGAGATGGTGGTACCAACCCGCTCGGGCCCTTGGGAGGGCTGTACAAGTGAGTACTCCCACTTGGTACTCAGCCCTACCACCAGTCATGCAATGGATGATAATTGCTTACTTCCCTTAGTCGCCTCACACGACACCCGTGGGAAAGAATGGGGGGATGACACATGTTTCTTAGTCCGTCACAACATCTCTACTGGTACTTATATAAATTGATGTGACACTCTGTACCGAAACGTTAAGAACCAATCATTCTGATGACTATAAGGTACAGTACCTTATAGTCATCAGAATGATTGACTGACTGACTCACTAGTTCATCACGGGAGAAAAAAATGTTAGAGGAACCAATATTGACTCTGTAATCTCCAAACTGTAGTTAGGTAAATTTATTCTCGCCAAAACAAAAAAAAAGAAGGCTTAAAAGGCTGCTTCCTTTGTTTTCATCTCTACTTCTTAATAAACTCGCGTTAACACTACAATATATAAGTACGTAAATTAGGTTGTAACAGCTCTATATTTGCTACCATCATAACGACGGTATTTATGAAGATAGACGGAGATTGCCGAAGCGCTTACCCTAAAACGTAGGTACGTAGTATTGTACCCACAATTTAAAAAAAACATTAATTATAAATATCATTTAGTATTTCAAACATGAAGCAAAAGTGTGTTCTTGAAGAGGAAACCGAAGTTATATTTATAATTTAAGGCTTTTAGCAGAATGAAAAGGATCCCCTAGACGCAGATGCTTTCAAGGGTATTTCATTGTTTGCAAAGGACGGGCGTGTCGGCCTCAATACAAAATTGAAAATGTCGCTATTCTTTACAAACTTCTGTGCTAATAAGCGTTTACCTTTTATACAAACGTTTTGTAAAAATCATAGAATCAAAATTCGGATTCATGCATAGAATATCATAATAAACTACACTTAAGTAACTTAACTTACAAAATGCCATAAGAGTTCAGTGTGCAGTCGACAAGACGTTGACCGCGGTTAATAACCGCTACGTGTAAAATCGAAAACGGACAGCCATGGACCTTCAAATATTGCGTATTTTTTTATTACTTTGAACACTCTTTTTATATAATTACCCACCAAATAAGGCTAAATAGAAACTAGTATGCATTACGAGGTTCTGTTTGGAGCTCAAAACATTTTTCAAAAGTAAAGACCATTTAAAGTTTCTTGTCGAACTCTGATTTAGACGACACGGCATATACATTATTAAATTACACCTGTTATTTCCAAGTGGAAATAATCTCTGTATCACGCTTTACTTTTAACATAATAAGATAACCTAGTAACCCAATTTATTAGTGGGGAAGATTGATACTGTAATTCGAATGTAATCTTCTTCGATTCAGAACGACCAATACGAACCTCAACATTGGCGTTATAGCTTACGTGCAAGGTATACCGCGCCAGCATTCATAGCTCTATCAAAAGCTAATTGACTCTGGAATGCGGAATAAAACGCGATCCGCACATTTTGTGATCCCTATAAACCCTCGTTTATGACCATAGGCCCAACATTTCTCGTGTTTTATCTCTACTCAATACATATTTAAGTATATGTAGCAGCGGTTTGGTCAGGTATCAGTGAATCCAACATAACTACGCAGAAGTCTCGAATAAGACCTCCCATGCTGTCTGAATTTTTAAAAGATTTCCGTATATAGTTGAAAATATAATTTATTCTGTATATTGGAGAGCTGTTAACCCCATCTATTATAAACATCATGGAACTTTTTATAAGGGATAAGTATTTTTTTTATTGAATACCACCAGCAGGCGAGCTATTCCTGCTGTTAAGTGGCAACTAACGCCCATGGACCACAAAACTAAGTAGACAAGGCGCTGCTCATCATTTCATGTCACGTACGGGAATTTAATAAATTGAGGGCTATTTCTCGCTATAAACAGAACACACCAACCCACACGGAAGACTGTGGTCCCGACCAGCTCGGGCTAGATAAAAAATGAGTATTCCAAACCCTACCAGTAATGCAATGGGTGATAAATTTACTTTCATGCAAACTTTTATCGAAATAACTTAACTTATTATCACGCCACCTCCTTTGTGGGATAGGCAGAGAGAACTTATAGATTTTTATCGAAATAATTTAAAAAAATATTTTTGTTGTGATAATATAACACACATAATATACAACCCATTGCTGTTCCACTATTGGACACCACGGGTCTCCTCTCAGAGTGAGAGGGACTCAGGTTGTCCACCACGCTGGCCCAGTTCGGGTTGGCAGACTCCACCTGGCTCAGTTTATTTATTGTTATCATCAGTGTATTTTTTTATCACGATTGGACGCCCTAGAATCTGGCTGCACTACGCCCAGGTCCAGGTCTCAGTTCAGAACCGCCAATGAGTAGACACAAGTTCACACATAAAATAAAATAAAAAATGTTTACGTTTTAGTACCTATATGATTGTATATTTTACTATCAATTACTTTTATCTTTATACGCGGAATATAACATAAAACACGTAACCCCGCATTGTATTATCGTGATACTTCCATAAAACCTTCGCCGAAGATCAATCACTCTAATGAATAGCACTTGTTGCTGCGGTTAACTTGTTTCAATCCGACCAAAGTATTCAGTACTTCATCAAACTCAGCAAATACTAGCGCTATTTCGGTATTACATATAGTATAAGTAACTAGCAATAAATAGAGATTAAATAAATATACTATGTTATGTTTAAATCACGAACGACATTAATGTAATGTTATAATTATAACTATAGTGGTTATATTTCTGTTTTGAATATAAAACTAGTATAACGGAATTAATTAGGCGGAGTGGTTTAGATACCAGCCTCCAAGTGCCGTAGGTTCAATTCCCACACAGGACAACTCTTTGTGTGATCCACAAATTGTTGTTCTGAAATTGTATGAAAAAAAAAAAGGCTCGCCTGGCTCGCATGGCCTGTTTCTTTAGTGGATAAGGAGCCCCACATCACGCTATTTGTTATTCCGAGCGAATACTCCGCAGGTATGCGGATAAGTACCGTTTTTTCCACTCTGGAGTGGCAAAAAAACTTCACTCGATGATAACTGCTGGAGAAGAAGGGTTCTAGAGTGATGACCTTTTATCGCGAAGCTTAAAATTGCGTCCCATCAGGTGGACTGGTTTTGCCAAAGCCGTAAGAAGCCGTTGAATGCGGGTGGCCCAGAACCGCTGGTTGTAGCGCTCTCTTAGAGAGGCCTATGGCCAAAAGTGGACGAGCCCTAATGGTAGAGCCTTGCTTATCCCAGCATGAATGGGCCGGCTCAATCAGAGAAGTACCCTCTCACAGAAGATAAGCGTGAATTCGTGCCCGGAGGTCCTACACCCGCAGCCGACATCGCCAAATCCGCGACGAAGAGCGGGAGGGCCGGCTGTATGCGGCGTACAACAGTGCGCGCGCCGCGTTTAAGCTGGCCATCGGTCGCGCCAAAGACGCGAAAAGGCAGGAGATGCTGGAGGGTCTCGAGCGTGATCCCTGGGGACGCCCGTACCGCGCGGCGCTCAACAAGCTCCGCGCCCAGGCCCCCCTCCCCCTTACGGAGACCCTCCGGCCGGGCTTCCCCTCTGAGGTGGTTGAGGGGCTATTCCCTTCACGGGCGGTGCACACGCCTCCGGTCATGGCTCCGCCAGATGACGACCCGGAGGCTGACGACGGGGAGGTACCGCCCGTGACGACGACGGAAATGGGGGCGGCGGCAGCGCGTATGCGGAGAAGCGCTGCCCCCGGGCCGGACGGAGTTCCCGCCCGAGTGCTGGCCCTGGTCCTCGACCACCTAGAACCCCGCCTCAGGGGACTGTTCGACGCTTGCCTGGTGTCCGGACGGTTCCCTGACTGCTGGAAGGAGGGGAAGCTCGTGCTGCTGCCGAAGCCGGGACGGTCTCCGAACACAGTCGCGGCCTTCAGGCCCATCGTGTAGCTGGACAAGGCGGGCAAACTTCTCGAGCGGATAGTTGCTGCCCGCATCGTCCGGCACCTAGGTGCGGTCGGCCCTGAACTGTCCGATGCCCAGTTCGGATTTCGGTTGGGTCGGTCTACGGTCGACGCCATCCTGCGCTTGAAGGCCGCGGCTGCGGAGGCCGTCACCTCGAGGAAAGTGCTGTTGGCGGTGTCGCTCGACATCGCCTTCAATAGTCTGCCATTCGGCTGCATCAAGGAGGCACTCCGGTACCATGGAGTGCCCCTCTACCTAAGGCGGCTGGTGGCAGGCTACCTCGACGGCCGCAGCGTCCTCTTCGTGGAGCGGGAAGGGGGCGGCTAAGTCGTGCGGCATCCCGCAGGGTTCGGTTCTAGGGCCACTCCTGTGGGACATCGGCTACGACTGGGTCCTCCGTGGCTGACTCCCTCCCGGGCTGGGCGTAATTTGCTACTCAGACAATACGCTCGTCACAGCCCAGGGCGGGACCCTCGAGGAGGCGGCAACGCTGGCCACCTCAGGAACCGCGGAGGTGGTCAGGCGGATCGAGGCGCTGGGACTTAGGGTGGCCCTTGAAAAGTCGGAGGCCCTACTCTTTCATGCGGGCGCCGACGTGGCCCACCCGCCAGCGCCTCGATAACGGTCAACGGTGTGGGCTTTCCAATCCAGGCCCACATCAAATATCTGGGCCTGGTATTGGATGGACGGTGGCACTTTGACGAGCACTTCCGTCGTCTTGCGACAAAGCTCGTCGGCACGACGTCCGCCCTCGGGTGACTGACGCCGAATTTGGGCGGACCGAGTCTCGCGTGTCTACGACTCTATGCGGGGGTAGTACGGTCAATGGCACTGTACGGTGCGTCCGTGTGGGCGGAGTCCCTGGCCGCTCGCAATAGGGCCCTTCTGTGGCGTCCACAGAGGGTCGTAGCGGTCAGGGCAATACGCGGGTACCGCATGGTCTCATGCGATGCAGCCTGCGCGTTGGCCGGAAACCCCCGTGGGATCTGGAGGCGGAGGTGCTCGCCGACGTTTATCGGTGGGCGTCGACGGCGCGGGCGGGGGGCAGAGCCGCCCTTCGCCAAGCGCAATCTCAGCGTGGCGGGAAGATGCCCGCCGCGCCACTGTCCTAAAGTAGAGGTCTCGGCTGGAGACGCCCCGGGCTGGTCTCTGGACCGTGGGGGCGCTTCAGCCGATCTTGGGAGAATGGGCAGGGCGGCAGCACGGGGTCCTCACCTTCCGGTTGGTGCAGGTTTTGTCGGGGCACGGTTGCTTTGGCAAATACCTGCACACGATCGCTAGGAGGGAGACGACCCCAGGCTGTCACCACTGCGACTGCGGCGAGGACTCGGCGCAGCACACGCTCGAGTCGTGCCCGGCCTGGGATGTGCAGCGCCGGGAACTCGCTGCAGTCATAGGCGTGGACCTGTCGCTGCTGGCCGTTGCGCGAGCGATGGTTGGCAGTGATAGGGCCTGGACCGCGGTCGCCGCCTTCTGCGAGGCTGTCATCTCGCGGAAGGAGGCGGTGGAGAGGGCCCGGGAGGAATCCTCCTTTGCGGACCCGATTCACCGCTGGCGCGCGGGGCGGCTTGCGCGCGCTTACCTGCGCCTGATGCCGCCCTAGCCGAGGCTGCGGACGGTGGGGTCGGGGAGTACCCTGCCGTCCGCGGAAGTCTATCGCGAAGGTGTGACGCCCAAGTGCGCGGGGCGTCGCACAAGAGAGGGTGCCCGAAGGGGCAGCCGCCTGCGGATCGCGGTGAAACGACGCGGTTCCCGTGATCCGCCGTAGCAAGGGCGGGTGAGGGCGCACGGTGGGTTTTTAGTGGGTGAGAGGCCCACACTACCCCGTTGTCTCCCCGGGCAGCGGGGTGTGCGGTAGGACATTTTTGCCCACCTAAAATAAAAATAAAAAATGGTCTTCTCATGCTATGGACTCATATTGCTTAGGTATGTATATATGCAGAATATCAGTACGGATTTTTTAATAAAACTTTAATAATCAATCTCGAAACAAACGAGTACCTAAAAGAACATCAAATTCTTAAGAATCACATTACAAGTTGGTATTTGGAGCGTCTTTGAAAACCGATTACGTCAAAAGATTTTTAATCAAAAGGCTTAGATAATGACGTGTTAAGCCAAAAAAGTTCAGCGTCTTTCTTTTGATCTTACTTTTTATTTAGTTAAGGTTGCGTGCTTGAACCTTAATGCTATTCAAAGGATTTATTTAAAAAGTAATATTTAGAGATATTTATAATGTTAATATTGAATAACTAATGTAAATTCGACTACGGCAACATTTTTCATTTACATTTCTCTAGTACATAGCGCATTTCATCAAAATCATAGGTATTAATTGTGTATTGGACTATACCTTTAAATTTGACGTGTGGGCTGGCATCTAGAATAGCTCCATCCCGTCTCTTCCTATGGGAGTCGTAAAAGCCGACTAAGGGATTACCGGGGAACCGGGCAGCAGCGTTCCCCTGTGTACTAAAAATGTCTACTGCGATCGCCAACCCGCCTGCCAAGCGTTGCGATTATCGTAATACCCCCCACATGAGTGCATACACACACACATCGGCCCCCAGTCACGGCAGCTCCGCTATTCCGTGGCCTTTTTTTTGTTTAGGCGGGAAAAATGTTCCTAACCGCACACCCCGTCGTTCGGAGCAACGAACAAGGTAGTGTGGGGCCCACACCCACTAAAGAAACCCACTGTGTGCCGTCTCTCCGCCTATGTTGACGGACTACTGGTACTGTGTTGGATTACTTTAGTGGCCCGCCGGCGGCTTACCCTTTCGGGTAGCGTCACACCTTCGCGGGAGGCTTTGCGGGTGGCGGACTTTCCTCGGTCCATCCACCCGCATCGCTATTCCGTTTCCTAACGGTAGTGGGTACGGTATCGGTGGAGCAGGGGGTGCTAAGAATCTCCAGTCGCGATCCAGCTATCATAAACGACTTCTGGCCCTGGTAACGCACAACATCAGGACACTGAAGACTGACGAGACAACGCAAAACTAGGCATAAGGAGAGACGATGAGCTGAAGGTGGGGCAATATGGATTTGGGCAGAGGAACCACAGGGACCAGATGCTGTCTGATTTTCTGTAGAAGGAAGGCCTCTTTATGATGAATTCCTTTTTCAGAAACCAGCCCCAGCGAAAATAGACCTGGATTAGCCCTGATGGTTCAGTGAAAAATGAGATTGAGTTCATCTTAACGGACAAAGGACACATACTCAATGATGTCTCAGTGATCAGCAGGATTAAAACTGGGAGTGATTACCGCTTAGTTAGAGGCATATTGAATCTAAATATGAAAGTCAAGAGGTCAGGCTTGATGAAGTCTACGCTCCGACCAACACCTGCTCAATACCAGAACCCCGAAAACTTTCAGCTGGAACTATAAAATTGCTTTCAATGCCTAGACAAGTGCGAATCAGCGAGCGATATGAACAACAGGTTCGTGGAAACTGTCCACGCGGTCAGGTCGATCTTCTTTAAGACCAGTCGCGTCAATAGGACTCAAAAGCTTTCGGACCAAATTCTTAAGCTCATGACGAGACGGAGAGAAATGACGGTGCATTCATCGGCTGGATGGTCTAATCAACAGCGACTAAACAGGCAGATCTTCAAGTTTATGCGACAAGACATTCGCCGATTTAATACCTTGCGTATTAAAGAGGCGATAGAGCGGAACTAAGGTTTCAAAGTATTTGCAAGAGAGCCGTCTACTGGGAAAAGCCAGCTGACCAAGCTGAAGGCCAATGATGGCAATGTTGTTTCTTTCAAAGATGAGATATTAAGAGAGGTCCACAAGTTCTATGGACAGATCCCAGAACCCTGTACAGATCCCAGAACCCTGTTGTCAGCTTGTTCTATGAGCCCAGATCCAAGCTAACTCGGCACTATACCGAAGATATCTCGGACGTCAGCTTGTACGAGATCAGAATGACTCTCAAACAACTAAAGCACCGGGTGACGATAGAATTACTATTTAGACAGCAAGAAATCTTAACAACGATTTGGCTAGGTTTCATGGCAACCATTTCAAATACATACATATTGTCCTTTTTCCCGTAAGGGTAGGCAGAGACCATTTATCTCCACTTGCTACGATCCTGACACATATCTTTCGCTTCATCTACTTTCATCAGCGCTTTCATACATGCTCGGTGGTTACGAGTACGCTTAACCTGGCCTTCCTTAAGAACGTCACCGATCTACTCTAAATACGTTCGCCTTTTTTTTTTGTTAACGCTGTGGAAATGCATTTACGCATCCCCCCGCCAGTGACAGACGGAGGGGTATGTAGGGCTCGAAGGGCACCAAGATCTTAGTTGCGCCCGGAATTCCTTCTAAAACCACAGCGACCCCTTCCACACCTATTAGCGGGACGCCGGAGGGTCGTCTTTCGACATTCTACCCCGACGCCCCATCTTCTTTCATCCATCTTCTCTACGTGTCCGAACTACCTAAGCATTCCTTTCTCTATTTTTCACACCACAGCATTCTCATATCACAATATTTGGCACTTTGTCCATTAGAGTCACTCCGGCTATGCTTCTCAGACTTCTCATCTCCACAGCATTTATCATGCTCTCATGCTTGTTCTGCCATACCCAACATTCACTACCATACATAAGTGTAGGGACCAGCACCCCCTATGTACAGCTAGCCGTGCCTTTTTTGACACTTTCTGGCTGTTCATAAAGCCATGCAGTGCCCCATTCAGTTTATTTCCAGCTATCGATCTCCGCTCAATATCACAGTCATACTTTCCATCTCTCGTAAACTTTGAACCCAGGTATACAAATTCTTTCACTTGTTCCACTCTTTCTCTTGCAATCAGAATCTCGCAAATTGTCATACTATCTTCTCTTACAAAAAGCATTACTTTCGCCTTGCTCACATTCTATGACATCCCTTTTACTTTCAAAGCTTCATGCATTATGTTAACTATCACCTGCAACTCCCCCTCTGATGGTGTTACTATGACCTGATCATCAGCGTATAGGAGGCATTTGATAATTAAATCATTCATTCTCAATCCATACGAGCTCTCTTCAAATAACCAATGTTTAAACTTCTTAATGTCCTTTGCGTTTTCAAGCGCGTGAAATGCTATTTAGAGAGATCCATCATAGACATGAATGTATCATTGCAAGTGATACTTGTTTATTATAATCTCTATATTACCTTCTCAAACTTTGCCGTCTCATGTCATTTTTTTGTTGTTGTTAGATTGGCACAACTGTTATCCATTTTGGCGCGGAGTTTGAGTTGCATCTGTTATTTATATTAAATACAGTGCTGTTTTTAGTTATATCATATCTAGTGTGTATTGCGAATTTCATAATGGACAAAAACATCGAACAAAGAGTTTGTCTTAAATTTTGCATTGCCAATGGAATTTCGTGTTCGGAGTCACTGAAAATGTTACAGAAGGCTTACGGTGAATCGACTTTATCAAAAACACGTGCTTATGAGTAGTACAAAGCGTTTCAAAGCGGTCGAGATGTGATGGAAGATTTGCCTCGCTCTGGTAGGCCATCAACGTCTGCAACTGAAGTTAACATTGCAAAAGTGACGGAAATAGTGACTGAAAATCCTCATTCAACTATGAGAGAGATAGCCGCCGAACTTTCTGTGTCTCACGAGTCGATCCGTACCATTTTAAATATTCACTTGGGTATGAACATGTTTCCGCTCGGCTAGTCCCAAAAGACCTGAATTTTCTCCAAAAACTCAATCGAATGAGAGTCGCTGAGGACATGCTAGAACGAGTCAATTCCGACCCAACATTCATAAAACGCATTGTTACTGGTGACGAGACGTGGGTTTACGAGTTTGACATGCAAACTAGTCAACAAGCTTCGTAGTGGCGACTTCCAACTAAACCGAAACCGAAAAAATCACGCCAAAGTCGATCAAAAGTCAAAGTGATGTTGACTGTTTTCTTTGACTATCGCGGTGTTGTGCACTCGGAATTCTTGCCAGAAGGTCAAACGGTAAATAAAGAATATTATTTGAGCATTATGCGGCGATTAAGAGAGCAAATTCGTTGAAAAAGGCCAGATTTGTGGAAAGAAAATTCTTGGATTTTGCATCACGATAATGCGCCGTCGCACAAGGCCATCATTGTGAATGAATGTTTGTCCAAACACTCAACAAATACTATCGAGCAACCACCATATTCACCAGATGGCTCCAGCCGCCTTCTTTCTTTTCCCTAAACTCAAATTACCACTTCGTGGCACCCGTTTTCAATCGGCAGAAGACATAAAAGAGAATTCGCGGCGAGAACTAAACTCAATTCCGGAAACAGCGTTAAAAAAATGTTTTGATGATTGGATTATTCGTTGGCGTAAGTCTATCGTTTGTGAAAGAGCATACTTTGAAGGTGATAAAATAAATTTGGATGAATAACAAAAAAATTGTGTATTATTGATCTTTTCCCGGTACTTTCTTGACAGAGTAGTATATCTGGTTACCGATATAGTAGCGGGGTAAAATATATACCAGTTTTAAGTCTAATCTTATCTTATCTTATCTTATCTATCTTATCTTAATCTAGAGCTACCAAATAAAAAAAGTTGCATCAAAATCCGTTCAATAGTTTTTGCGTGATGTGCGAACGAAAAACAGATAAACAGACAAACGTTCTAAAAAAAATGTTTTGTGTTTAAACACGCCTATATAGGCTATTACAGTTACTTTTTCTCAAATATCTTAAATGTACAGACACCGCTCTGTCACAATTTATAATAGTATAGATACAAAAATTTGTAATTTTTACACACTTTTGTATGGTCTGCCAACCATGTCTAAATGACCAACCAGATTTGGATGAAATAAACAACTTACATTAACATTTTACTTTTTATCCAGATAAAAATTATAATTATTTTTACCATAAACATAAATTACGGCATACATACACATAGCCCATTATTCATAAATAACGCTAAGAAATCCCACAGGCACCATTAATTTTTCGGGATAAAGAGTCCTAAAAATCCTAGCCTGTTTCCTTTTCTAGACTCAAAACTATGTGATATAATCAAAATTTAATGATGCTCCACCCCGTCTCTTCCTATGGGAGTCGTAAAAGCTGACTAAGGGATTACCGGGGGACCGGGCAGCAGCGTTCTTCAGTGTACTAAAAACATCCACTGCGATCGCCAACCCTCCTGCCAAGCGTGGCGATTAAAACCCCCATTTTGGGGAGGCCTATGTCCAGCAGTGGACGATGAAAAGGCTGATGGATGGATGGATGGTCCTGATTTACAGCGTGAATCCATCCATCCATCAGCCTTTCAACGTCCACTGCTGGACATAGGCCTCCCCAAGAGAACGCCACAACGAGCGGCCCTGTGCCGACCGCATCCAACGGCTCCCAGCAGCTTTGACCAGATCGTCGGTCCATCTGGTGGGGGGCCTTCCTACGCTGCGCCGTCCGATACGCGGTCGCCACTCAAGAACCTTTGTTCCAACGGTTTTCGGTTCGTCGAGCGATGTGGCCTACCCATTGCCACTTCAGCATGGCAACCCGGCGGGCTATGTCGGTCACTCTCGTTCTCCTACGGTTCTCCGTATTACGGATACGATCACGTAGGGAAATACCAAGCATAGCCCGCTCCATGGCCCGCTGAGCGACTTTGAGCCTTGATACGGGGCCAACATTCAGAGATCACGTCTCTGTTCCATATATCATCACTGGTAACACACACTGGTCGTAGACCTTCGTTTTCAGACACTGCGGAATATTGGACGAGAAGATCTTCCTTAGCTTCCCGAACGCTACCCAGCCGAGTTGGATTCGTCGATTGACCTCTTTCTCAAAGTTGTGCCTACCTAACCTGTTTGTCCCAGGTAGACATAGTGGTCGACAACTTCCAGAAGCGCACTCCCGACTAGGACCGGTGCTGAAATGACATGGACATTAGACATGACTTTCGTCTTGTCCATGTTCATTTTGAGACCCACTAGTCGAGAAACCCTGCTGAGATCATTGAGCATGGTGCCAAGGTCCTCCAGCGATTCTGCCATGACTACGATGTCGTTGGCATATCGAAGGTGAGTGATGTATTCGCCATTGATGTTGATGCCAAATCCGGTCCAGTCCAAGAGCTTGAAGACATCTTCCAATGCAGCGGTGAAGAGTTTCGGGGACATAACGTCTCCCTGTCTAACACCTCTCTGCAGTTGGATCGGTTTCGTACTCCTGTCCTGAACACGGACTGACATGGTGGCGTTTCTATACAAGCACTTCAGCACTTCGATGTACCGATAGTCAATTTGGCACCGCTGAAGGGACTGCAGCACCGCCCAAGTTTCGATCGAATCGAAGGCTTTCTCATAGTCCTCAAACGCCAGACACAGAAGCCGATTGTATTCCTCGGTTTTCTGTATAATCTGGCGTAGCGTGTGGATGTGGTCTATGGTAGTATAGCCTTTACGGAAACCGGCTTGTTCGGGAGGCTTGTTACAGCGAACAAATAAACAAGCAAAGAAACTGACTTTCGCATTTATAATATTCATGAGGATCCGTATTTTCTTCCGAGCGCATATATATGCGCTATAATGTTCTTCGATTACGCAGAATGAAAGAGATTCTGGCTATAGAGTAGACCATCGATACTAGACCTAAATATAGGGGGATATAGATCTGCATCAATCATATGAGTTACTTAATTAACTATTGAAAGATATGTCAGTTTCAATCTTTACCAGGTATAAAAATCGCATGCTACACACTA
This sequence comes from Leucoma salicis, assembly GCA_948253155.1. NCBI lineage: Eukaryota > Metazoa > Arthropoda > Insecta > Lepidoptera > Erebidae > Leucoma > Leucoma salicis. The sequence continues at coordinate 28,142,550 of OX411806.1, forward strand.
TTTAAACGTTAAATATTATAAAACAACGCAACAGACAAAAAATAAGTAGATACTTAGAGAGACTAATGGTAACGCCTTGCTTGTATGAATAGGCGAGCTCGATCAGGAAAGTACTGTTGTGTTTTGTATAGTCAGTGAGAGCTCCGGAGCCCCAAACCCTCTCTTTATACTTTCCTTATTATCCTTTATCTCTAGCTTCTATCTAATATATATCACATCAGGTAAGCCGTATGCTTATTTGCCATCCGCGTACTATACAATAAACGCATATACAGTTACCTTTTTCTTAAAGTAAATCACGCAAAGGAAAGGCCCGTCCCGTAAGGAAACACCAGTATTAGTCCCAAAAGTAATAAGTAAACGAAATAAGTGACTGTATTAAAAAGGGATATCGGATAACAAAGGAAAATCGAGCTTACAAAATATCCCAAAGAAATACCCTTAAATAAAATTGTTATTTAGAACACGACCGTTGCGTTACAATCTCAGCAGATCGTTAAATACTCAATTGATTTTATAAAGTATATTTCAGATATATCGGAGAATGGTGATTACCAATTTTGTTTTGTTGGCTTTGCGTATCCCAGCATTAATAGGCCAGCTCGATCGGGGAAGTAGATACCACCCTCGCACAGATCAGTGTGAAACAACGGTAGGTTGGTACTAACAACGGTAGGTTGGTACTAGACTGATCGAAACGGCCCATTCATGCTGGGACAAGCATAAGGCCCTACCACTGAAACAAAAAATCCAGTAATATATTTGTCCAAGAAGGCTAAACGGAAGGACTAGTAATTAATGCAGGTGGTGGGCAGCAAAGGCCGAACTATGAATGTTTCGCCATTGGTTTTTTTAATAGTAATTTAGCCACTACCCGCGACTTCCTGCGAGTCTGCTTAGTTAGTTAAAAGCGGGAAAAAATGTTCCTAACCGCACACCCCATCGTTCGGGGCAACGAACAGGGTAGTGTTGGGCCCTCACCCACTAAATAAACCCACCGTGTGCCATCTCTCCGCCTTTATTGGCGGGCCACTGCAACTATATTACATTACTTCAGTGGTCCGCCGGCGGCTTACCTTTTTCAGGTACCCTACTGAGCGACGCATCCACACACGGAGCGTCACACCTTCGCGGGAGGCCTTGTGGGTGGCGGACGTTCCCCGGTCGGCCCACCCGCAGCCTCAGCTAGGGCGGCATTAGGCGCAAATACTCACGCCTGCGCCACCCCAGTCGCTGGCTGCGGTTCGGGTCTGCGGAAGGATCAGCCTCCCTGGCCCTCTCCGCCGCTTCCTTCCGCGAGATGACTTCCTCGCAGAAGGCAGTGACCGCGGCCCAATTCCTGTCGCTGCCAAGCATCGCTCTGACGACGCTCGGCAGCGAGAGGTCCCCCCCCCCAATTGCCGCGACGAGTTCACGGCGCTGCTCGGCCAATGCCGGGCACGACTCGAGCGTGTGCCGCGACATATCCTCGTCGCAGCCGCAATGGTGACAGCCCGGAATCGCTTCCCTCCTCGTGACTATGTGCAGATATCTGCCTAAGCAACCGTGCCCCGACAGCACCTGCCCCAGTTGGAAGGTAAGGACTCCGTGCCATCGCCCCGCCCACTCCTCCAGCACCGGCTGGAGCGCCCCTATGGTCCAAAGACCGGCCCGGGGCTCCTCCAGCCGCGCCCTCCATCTGGCCATGGCAGCAAGTTACTCCTTACAACATCAGCTGTCTGCTAGGCAGATAGACAGACAGACAAAAACTTAAAAAAAAAATGTATTTTTCATTACTCATACTTGAAAGTAATACTTTTCAACCCTAGGAAGAATTACTTTCAACTGACAGCTGAGTAATTATAAAAAAAACAGTTCTATTTTCTGTACAGCCAGTCAATTACAGCGCGATGTAAAATTTAAATAACATAAAGTTAATTATTTATTAAAGAATTTGTTTTTTATATGACTTTATTTTAATATAGTTGCAACTATATCTTTAAAATAACGAAGATTTATATTTTTTCAATGATTAAAATGAAAAATAATGGCTAAATAGCTGACAGGCCACAGAAAAAAATACAAAATCGGCGGGAAAACGGCGATTCCAAGTTCAATTTTTTAAAGTCTCCCATTTTTTATTTAGCTAATTCATGATTTTTATTTTTAGTTTCCTCGTATTCGTAATGAAAAGCACAGTGTTTACCTCGAGATAAAGACTACTAAGAAAGTTGCTTTCATCCCTAGGGTAACAATGTACTATTGTTATATAACGTCCGGTGACGGACTAAGAATACAAGTGTCACCACTCCATTCGTTCCCACGGGTGTCGTATGAAGCGACTAAGGGAAGTAAGCAATTATCATCCATTGCATGACTGGTGGTAGGGCTGGGTACCAAGTGGGAGTACTCACTTGTTATCGGGCCCGAGCGGGTTGGTACCACCATCTCCCGTGTGACCGGCCATGAAGCACATCGTTGCGTTTTGGCTGTAGCAGGAGATAGCCGTTTATTCTTTCATTTCATATTCGTGAAATGAAATGATGAGCAGCGGCTTGACACTACTCTTGGTATAATTGAGTCCATGAGCGACGGTTACCATTTACCATCAGATGGGCCGTAGCTCGCCTGCCACCAAAATGCAATAAAAAAAAAATATATATATACTTTCATATGCATTTAGTAAAAAGTTGTTATTAAGAGCCATTACGCACTGTCGACTAGTCGCCGGCAACTTGGTCGCTGGCGACTAGATGTTTACGCACTTGGTTGTTGGTCGACCGGGTGACTCGACGGCTCGCCGCGTAGTGGCAACGCACGAGCGACTGCCAGTCGCCGGAAACCAATAGGAGTACAGCCTCAAAATACATACAGCAATATACGCCGATGGCTCGGCTTGGTCTCCTGGCCCTAGTTGCCTATGTTTCGGTCGCCGAGAGACCGAGTCGCCTGGGACAGGCACAGGGCGCAGAACCTGGAGGGGCGCAAAAATTACCAGACCAGGACCACCAACAATACCTACCTATTATTTATAGCGTGATCGTATCACACTGTTGTGTGCGAATACTCATAATAAAGTACCTATACAAAAACGTAATTTTTAGATGTTCGATTTATTTTTATAAATATTAAAATTCTCAGTAGCAGCCCGGAGTTTGGAAATGTGCCCGGTAGATGTTAATAGGCTAGCCCCCTATTACGTGGGACTTAAACATAGCTGGCGAATCGTGGGTATGTAATACACCTCTGCCTACCCCTTCGGGGAATACAAGCGTGATGCTATTTTTTTTTTAATGTTAGATTTTATTGTCAGAATTAGGTAAGATTAGAGCATTTTTAAGAGCGCAGTTATAGAAGCACGCTCCGGGCGCATAAAAGGCTAGTTACAGCACTGTCTTTAACTCAACGTTTTCAACTGCCGTTGCACTGCCGTGCAGCTGCCGTGAAACATGGGTTAAGTAAACAGACAGACGTGAACAGCTATTGTATATTATTTTTAAATTAAACATTATTATTTACACGATAAAAGCGTAGGGCAGCTAGTTTACTTACAAATATAACAAAGGATGGAGATACCCAACAGAAAAGTTTAACAACAAAATGGTGCGTGGGTCATGTAATATCCATCCAGAAGATATATTTAGGAAAAAACAAAACTAGTAATATCGCAAACTTCTGTTTATAACTTAGCCAAGAGATTGAATATATAAAAACTTTCAATACACACATGTGCGTTATGAAACTATATTTTTTTCGGCAGAGTAAACATGATTACAGTGAGATGGTTACACACCGATGCTAGATGCATTGATGGGCGGGGTGAGGTTCTTGTGTTAAAACTGGACATCGTGAAGGTATTCGACAAGGTCTGACATACGGCCCTTTTATCAAAGTTACCATCCTACAGAATTCCCGAGAGACTCTGTATATGAATCAGCTTTCTGCATAGTTCGAAGTTTAAATAGGTACATAAAGTGAAATTTAAATACAATACGCGAGCGACTTCACAAACATACAAATTGAATGGTACCAACAACCATTTGTGTATAACACAAAGAATTGTCCTAGGAATCGAACCCATAACACTCGGCACGGAAGGTCTAATTTAAACCACTCTGCTATCTGTGAAGTCAAATTATATAGATGGCACAGTCTTACGTGGCTATTGTTCTGTAGCGGAAGCAATATGACTCTTATCACTCACACATTTTTCTCTCTCTAGTCTAGCCACGTCAAGTTATAGGCAGAAGCTAATATTAAAATATCACCATCTTGTATAAATCGTAATCGTCCTTTTCTTTTCAAATTACTTTATCTATTAGATTCCATCTTTATAAAAACGCCGTCATATAATTTGATATCCCGCTATCATTGTAAGCTAATGATAGAAACGAGATAAGTCTCGCGCGGGTAAATTTAATAATAGCCTTTCGTAATCCTTGCGGAATCATTTGATCAGATTATGAAATTTTATAAGAACATTTATTCATTGTTTTTATAATTTAAAGACGGGTTTTTAAGGAATCTGTTGAGCATTGAATAGGTTTATAACCGACTTTAAAAAAAGGAGGAAGTTATCAATTCGGATGTTTATATTATTGTTTTAACGTAGGTTGCATAAGGTGAGCATATCTCAGTCATATATATGTAGACGGATTTTCAAAATTATTTTTTTGTTTGAAAGGTCTTTATTTCGAAATGGTATGGTTTCCATTTTATCGTCTACATTTTTATTTAGTCTGAGACCTATTCTAACAACTTTCGGTGTGACCCACGTAGGTCTATTAATCACATAAAACTATTTATTGTAGAAGAGTGTCACCTCTTTTAACACGTTTTTCCGCATTTCAAACGGCTTTGTCGTAGCTCGCCTACGCAACCACGTAGCGTCGTAGAGAACACGTGCTTCAAATATTGAAAAAAGGGGTGTTTTTAAATGATATGATGGTATCCTTTTAGGAACATGAAAATAAATATTGTTTATGCTGGGAATGTTATACACAACATATACTTGTAGATACTGTTCGGTAAAAGAAAACACAGTGAGGAACTAATCTTACATGCCTGAGATAAAACTACTGAATGGCTTGCGAAATCAACACGCACTGGGCCGTGTAATAGGCTACGGTCTAAATTTATATTACTCTGGGGAAATACTCGTGCTGGACATGGTAACCTGCACTCTGTATTGTTAGGGATAATCAACATTTACTACGAGCCATTTTGAAATTGTTTATTGCCTTCAAATAACGTTAAGCAATATTAAATGTAAGTAATTCCCATTACAATTGGTTGACAGAAATAAAAGAACGATTAAAAAAACAAAAAAAATCAACCATCCTAGAATATGAAACACAAAATCCTATCGATATCGTCTAATATCGCGAGATGTCACAATAATGTCTCAACCAACCACAGTGATTTCTCAAACAATCAATGAAATGATTCGATATCTATAAAATAGAATCGGATGAATCACGTGTCATGCTTCCCAATAAACAACCTCCTAATCTACACTATTATAAAGCTGTAACATTTTTGAGATATGTATTTGTTAAAATAAATATTAGGCTATTCTCTGACTCTCTAATAAAAACGTTGTGTTCAGAGACGTCTAGTCTCTGAACACAACGTTTTTATTAGATTTTTTTGTATTTTTGTACGTTTGTCTGTTAGTTTGTTCGGGCATTACGCAAAAACTACTGAACATGTTTTGATGAAACTTTATTTTCTGATAGATCTTGATTTAATTTAAAAACTGGTATACATTCTATCCCGCTACATTATCGAGAAAGTGAGATATAACCTAAAAACAAAGTCAAAGGCTAAATATAACTTATTATAAGCATCATCACCACTTGTAATATATACAGAATAAACAATTTAATTATTTCTTAAAAATGTTTACTTAAAATTTTATATTTACGTACAGAAGGAATTCTAAACATAACAAACTGAACAGCCCTTCTTTTTTTTGTTAAGGCGGGAAAAAAATTTCTTAACCACACACCCTGCCGTTCGGGGTAACGAACAGAGTAGTGTGGGGCCCTCACCCACTAAGAATACCCGCCATGTGCCGTCTCCGTAATGTAAAAATGCTGCTGTTCCCTCCTAACTTAAATTGTATAGAACACGTGCGTGCATATTTAACTTACATAACAATAAAATGTTATAACTATTGACCGAGGAAATACCGCCCTCTCACAGAATATATGAAATAGGCCACTTCACATATTCCTACTATGTATCGTTAGGTGAATGAGAACGCTGGAGACCTTCACCGCATCCTCATCTCCTCCTGCTATTCCTTATCGCAAGGAGCGATTGATGCCCGTGCTTTTTCAAATTGACATATTTATAGTAACCGCTTATTAGGTGGGCTGTATGCTTGTTTGCCACCTATGTAACAAAAAAACAAACACACACATAGCATTACGCCTGTATTCCCCGAAGGGGTAGGCAGAGGTGTATTACACACCCACGACTCGCCAGCTATGTTTAAGTCCCACGTAATAGGGGGCGAGCCTATTGACGTCTACCGGGCACATTTCCAAACTCCGGGCTGTTACTGAGAATTTTTTTCTTTTTAGGAAATAACTCTATAACATTGCCCGACCCGGGGATCGAACCCGATACCTCATGATTAGCAGTCGCATACACTACCACTACACCACCGAGCCACCTAGGTAGTATAAAAAAACTTCGAAATACGACATAAATTCTTCAATCGCTATCAAAAAGCCACATCATAAAATATAGCTATGTAATAGGGTAAACTGTAGTGCTGGCACCCCCTTAGTCATTGGCACTTTGGATTTTAAATGCAAATATTAAGAACTGGTATAGCAAAAAACATATGTTCTACTTTTTTTCATAATCTGCAATAGTAACATTGCTTGCAGAAAAAAGTAGGTTTTATAATATTATAACTGGCAGCACTAAAAGGAAATAAATATATACCGGCGCCATGCAGAGCTTTTAAAACATCACGTTCTAATAAGGGTCATCAATTAACGACTGTAACATAGATTATTTATTATTATGCTTAGTTTTTAGGTAAATAATGGCAACGAGTGCTTTTTTGACCAATTTTCTGTTATATTATCTTACTTTATTAGATACCAATAACTGTTTTCTATGTGTTAATAACAGTAACTGTACTTATGGTGCCAATGACTGTAATTTCAAATATTTTTTTTGGTATTTTTTGTTTTACTATTAAAAATCTCTAATTGGATTGGTTAATGCATTTTCATTTGAAAATATCCATACCAGAGAACCCTTTATCAATGTTTGCTGACTTTTTAAACACCTATCAATTTAAAAAATAAATATATTCATCTTAAATATGCTTAGAGTGCCAATCATTATACAGTTTACCCTACATCTCCATTGATATTTCAAACGATAATATGCCAAAGTTCATCCTTTATATATTGGCCTCTACGAGGGAAAGTGCAGAATACGTCGAACTTTCAGAATCTGGAGCAGTTTTACAGAAGATGCAGGTACATACTGCTCATCGTTATTATTTTCGATTTTACATTTTCGCACTTAATTTTCTATCATTTTAAATTCTAAGCAAATCTAGTATTTGACTTCACGATAAGTGTTGATAGACCAGTCTGAGAGGGAAAACTCTCGCATTTTCTACAGTGATATTTATTGTATTTTTTTAAACTGCAGACACTCAAACCTCCCCATTTAATTTATTATAATAACCTTTAAAAAGTACTTTTAAAGCCATTTTATTTAATGGCATAAAACGAATATTTTTACACATACCTACATACATAAAATAATATTGCAGCTTTAAAAACTCCTTGAGGATTAAGGGATTAAATTCCTATATAATAATTAACGTCAGTATTGTCACAGACTGATAGCAGCCTGTTAATAATGTTTGTTTACACAGTAATCGGTTAATCTTTGATAATACTGCCGGGATCCAATGTTGACTGGATTACGGTTAATTCGCGTATTGATCGTTTATAGGTTATGCATGTTATGACATAAAAATATATCATAACTATACTATAATGTTTTATTCATTGTTGGGCGTTTTAATAACGTAAGAAACTTCATTACAACTTACCATTTTACTACTTTTAAGCATATAACACTAGAATACCTCCATTTAAAGTTCACAACGCATTGATTTTACTTCATGGCAATATCATTTTGAACATAATTTCACAAATCGTAGGTTTAATTAAAGGCTTCTGACGACACTCACTGGCAGATAGCTAATTCAAAATTTTGAATTCTTAGGGATTGAAAATATGTTATAAAAAACCGCCCCTTCTGATATAATGATAGAAAATTCAAGCATAATTTTTAACATTAAAGCCTTAGGGATGGAAAAATAATGCATAAAAAACGCATTTCGGTGGTCCGCCCGAGTATAATATACATACACCAAACATATAGGTACTTACATTCGGTCTCTGCGGTGCTGGTAAACTATCCACGCCCATTTTGAACACTGTTTCACTAAAAACTCATATTATTGTACTTTTTTAATGTTTAAAGTAGTTTATGATATATATTAATGCTAATTTCCGTAGACGATCGGCCGTGTGTACGCGTCCATGGTTGTAGGAGAGAGGACTGAGGAATCTAGTGATGGACACATGTCGATAAAAATCATAACATTATAGTTAATAAATTAAATATCAAAATTATCTTTCAAAAAGATTTATAAATAATGCATTTTTTTCCTTTTAAACGTCAGTATACCAACCGCTGTGAAAGAAATTCTATCTGGAGATCTGACTGCAGGATACGCCCACGTGTTTTTAATTTTTTATTGCCAACGGTGGCACACGAGCAAACGGCCCACTTGATGGTAAGTGGTAACCGTCGCTCATGGACTTTGACAACACCAGGGGTACAGCCCAGCCGCCGCCTTAAGTAAACACTTTTCTCAAACCTCGTTTAAAGAAGGACATGTCGTAACGCAAATTAAAATGCCATGCTAATAGATGATTATTAAATAGTGGAATACGTTTCTGTTGGATTGCCAGTCTAAATATGGCTGCAGGTTCTTTTACTAATACTTTTATGTTTCATTTTTTGTAAAGAATTCCTTGACTTGATTTTCAGATGAAATATAATTTAATTCAAAGAGAAATACATTAGTAAAGATCTTAAAAAGCTGGAAGTGCCAATTTTCTCAATTGGCCGCAATCCCGCAGAAATCGGGTGTAAATAGGGATTACACGGTATAATTTATACGTTCATAACGTGTTTTATTATATATAAAATTAAAGGATTTTTTTTCTCTACATTAAAATACTTGATAGTGTACCTTAAAGTGGCCACAAATATGGCTAATAACTACCAAAATGAATAATGAGTTACTTTTAATCTACAAAAAAGGTATGAAAGGACTTTTATAACAGCAAAAAATCGAATAAAATAAAATACGACATAACTACATCTAAGTGCGCTACACTATTGCGCACTGTCATTCAAAGGATCTCAAAAATCGATTTTTTTATTAATGAAGCACTTCCTAAATTTCTATCGATAAGCATCGGCACATCCCTTCATTCCTTGATGCTGCGCGCGCCTCGTGACCACGAATCCCACCCCAAACCTCATCTCACTCTATCATTCAACATTATACCCTTTCGCGACGAGATAGGACTCTAATTCACTTACTTAACATATCAACTAGCTACCGTTCACCGTATAAATTATCACTGCCAACGATGTGGTTTTAGTGCCATTATTATACTTTTATCCCTAGAGGGGTAAGCAAAGGTTCAACACATCCATAGGTATTACGCCAATATAATCTAGTCCTTATGTATTTCGCTTGTTTAGCTAGTATGCTACAGAAAATGTCCTTAAGAAAAAACCCAATAGCAATTGTACGTTCTGTCAGTGTGGTGACGGCCTAGGAATACTAGTGTCACCATACCATACTTTTCCGCGGGCGCATCGTGCGAGGTGACTAAGGGAAGTAAGCAATTATCACCCATTGCGTTAGTGGTGGTTGGGCTGGGTGGTGCGAGTACTTGCGCCTGAAGCCGCCCTAGCTGAGGCTGCGGGTGCAAGGCCTTCTGCGAAGGTGCGACGCTCCGTATATGGATGTGTCGCTCAGTAGAGGGTACCCGAAAGGGTAAGCCGCCGGCGGACCACCGAAGTAATATAACATGGTTCTAGTGGAGACGGCACACGGCGGGTTTATTTAGTGGGGGGAGGCCGCCACTCTATCCTGTTCGTTGCTCCTGTGGTGATTGTGCGAATTGCATATTATAATGTCGCAATCACATATGTATATAAGCAGGCTAGTATGCAAGGAGGGCAGTCGGCCACAGAACGCAATGTAGTTAATATACGAATATAACCAGTGCTCACCGACTTTGATTATCATCCCCACAAGGAGCACCCACACTCACCACACCCCGAATAACGGGGTATACGGTTAGGTAATTTTTTTCCCGCTTTAACAAAAAAGAGGGCCGGATACCAAATGAGAGTACTCACTTGCTATCACGTCAGAGCGGGTTGGTACCACCATTATTTGTAACCCAATCTTATGTATTATCAAAATAAAATAAACCTACATCGGGATGAAAGATACAGACAATGATAATCACAAAACAAGGTCACTAACAAACTAAATATGTCACGATCTTGGACATAAATAATATCTATAAAAGTAACATAAACGGCCCCTTTTTAGCGTATAGATTAACCCTAGTACGGTAATGTCTTTAATAAATGCGCCATAGACACTAAACTTCTCTTCATCCCCTGTGTGTTATTAGCATCTTTAGAGTTATTATAAATTATTACTAATTAACGGCGTATTATAGGGGCACACGCTTACCACTCTAATACTAAAGAAAAAATATGCTAAATGCCCTTAATAAACGGTAAAGGTCCATGAATTCTTCCTACTTATTTGTGAGATCTCTAACAGACGCAGTGAACTTTGATAACATGAGCGCCCTTAATTATAATGAACTCATGCCTGCATAAAACAAGATATCCTTAAAGTTCACCCTTTATTGGTACTGGTGAAACAATTTACGTAATATATATGCTATCTTTTCTTAATCGATTGTGGTGATTCGCTATAACCGTTGTTTTATAAAATGCTGTTATATCCAAAGGATAAGAGTCATCCGTGTGGTGACGGACTAAGAATACAATTGTCACCACCCCATTCTTTCCCACGGGTGTCGTATGAGGCGATTAAGGGAAGTAAGCAATTATCATCCATTGCATGACTGGTTGCCGACTGAGGGAATACCGGGGGAGTGGGCAGCAGCACTCCCTCGAGTATTAACAACATCCACTGCGATCGCCAACCCGCTTGCCAAGCGTGGCGATTACGGCACTATCCCCCATATGAGCCCACAGAACCGCTCGTTGTGCAGTTCTCTTGGGGAGGCCTATGTCCAGCAGTGGACGTCGAAAGGCTGATAGATGGATGGATGGATGCATGACTGGGGGTAGGGCTGGGTACCAAGTGGGAGTACTCACTTGGTATCGGGCCCAAGTGGCTTGGTACCACCATCTCCCGTGTGACAGGCCATGAAGCACATTGTTGCGTTTTGGCTGTAGCAGGAGATAGCCGTTTATACTTTCATTTCATATCTGTCAAATGAAATGGTGAGCAGCAGCTTGACAATACTCTCGGTATAGTTGAGTCCATGGGCGACGGTTACCATTTACCATCAGATGGGTCGTGGCTCGTCTGCCACTACATGCAATAAATAAACCGTTGTTTTATGAAATGCTGTTATATCCAAAGGATAAGAGTATGACATAAATAAAGAGAAAAATAAATTGTCTTACACCATAATCGTTTTACCAAAAATACCAAAATAATACCTTTATAAAAAATATGAGAACGCCTCTCACCCCAAGAGTTGGGTAACGAAGCGGTTTTGTTGGTTTTCGACATTTTTATGTACCGTAAATCTCTGTAATGATTTCAATTCTCGAATAAATTGCTATATGGAGAATGCCAACTGCGGCCTCTTTCAGTATTATATACACAATTTAGTGGCCTGCCATGTCTAAAGGTCCCTGTTAATGGAACTATTTAGCAAGTTGTGATTTTTTCATTTTCTTAATGGTTAGAATAGTTCAGTCAGATAAATACAATTTTTATTCTATTAAACCCACTTCCCGGCATTCGAGGTGTTAAAATTTTGATAATAGTTAAAACAGTGATACCAGTTTAGTCCCAATGTTAGGCACAGATATTGTCTTAGTGAGAGAGACTTAGATCATAGTCTATTAGCCGCCTAGACCAGCGTATGACAGCGTGTGTATCGTGGACCAGTCCACCAAGTTAGTGATGATAAAATCAATTTACAATTTATTTAAAGTATACATTATACACAAATATTAATGTATCGGGTCTTAATCGCGTATATAATGTTGAGGTTGAATACCTTAATTTCCCGACGTTTCGACCGTATTGCATCGGCCGTGGTCACGGGTTGACTGGTGTAGTTCAGCGTTGCCTCCGTGAAGCGCGAGTGTCTGTAACTACCATCGCCTCGTTTATATTTTGATCTCCGAAACTGTCGGTACTTCGACACACCACACTAACGACATCCTCACACTGGCACGTAATGTTTGTTCGGCGATATGTACACTTACTGATGACAGGATTCCATGATGTTGACAAACGGTATCCATCTTCTCGGTTGAAATTAGCATGTTTTTTGATTTCAACCGCTTCCAGCTTCATCCTGGAGTAATAGTGACGGTCGGTGGAGACGGCCGATGCAATACGGTCGAAACGTCGGGAAATTAAGGTATTCAACCTCAACATTATATACGCGATTAAGACCCGATACGTAAATATTTGTGTATAATGTGTACAAATCGCGAAAGTTTAAAAGTATACACACAAATCAACATCCTCAAAATTTATTTATAATCAATTAGTACTCAATATCCATCCCAGGAGATTGCCAGAACGTGTTCAGAACGGATATCGACATAATTACGAACCGCGGAAGCAGATTACTGACCTCGATTTGATGTTGACTCATGAATTTTCAATTCAAAATAAATAAATAAATAAATAGGTTTTGGTTAGGATTTAGTCATTATCCGTCCTTAGCGGATGTCTTGGTTTAGAAAAGAATATCTATGCCAAATTTCAAGCCAATCGTATATATAATTGGGGAGACGTGGTCTCTGAATGTTGGCCTCATATCAAGGCTCAAAGTCGCTCAGCGGGCCATGGAGCGGGCTATGCTTGGTATTTCCCTACGTGATCGAATTCGTAATACGGAGATCCGTAGGAGAACGAGAGTGACCGACATAGCCCGCCGGGTTGCCATGCTGAAGTGGCAATGGGCAGGCCACATCGCTCGACGAACCGATAACCGTTGGGGACGAAAGGTTCTCGAGTGGCGACCACGTATCGGACGGCGTAGCGTAGGACGGCCCCCCACCAGATGGACCGATGATCTGGTCAAAGCTGCGGGGAGCCGTTGGATGCGGTCGGCACAGGACCGCTCGTTGTGGCGTTCTCTTGGGGAGGCCTATGTCCAGCAGTGGACGTTAAAAGGCTGATGGATGGATGGATGGATGGACTTAGTGATGAACTAGTGAGTGACATGATGTGATAGCCTAGCCGTAAAACCAATGACTGCAAAGGCAGTGGCAATGAGTTCGATCCCCAAGCTCCAGGTCTAGACTTCGCACGGAACACAACCATTTTTTTTTTGTCAAGGCGGGAAAAAATGTTCCTAACCCCACACCCGCACGTCGATCAGGGCAACGAACAGGGCAGTGTGAGGCCTTCACCCACTAAAGAAACCCGCCGTGTGCCGTCTCTCCGCCTTAATTGGCGGGCCACCGGAACCATATTACATTCCTTCAGTGGTCCGCCGGCGTCGGAACACAACCCTAACATTTTCGAAATTATTTTTATATTTGTCTGCAAATTATTATTGCTCGGTGAAGGAAAACATCGTGACGAATGTTTGGGAGATTTTCTCAACCGCTTGTGAAGTCTACAAACCCGCACTGGGCCAGCGTGGTGGACTAAGGCCTAAATCCTTCTCACTGTGAGAGAGACAGTAAAAATGGTTAAAATAAACACACGGGCGTCAATTATTAACTGTATCACCGGCCCCGTTGTCATCCGCGGAGATGCCTGCGCTTGCTCGTAATATAACCTCTGATACTCTTCGAACTTCACTTCATGTACAAACTATTGATGCACAACTACATCATTGCAATTCAGCGCCCGATCTTCATGTACTCAGGTCTAACATTACTGAGAGAAAGAAAAGGAAATATGCTGGAGAGGAAAACAATATCACAATTTCCATCAAAGAAATGTTTAAAACTTTTTCTCGAGATCAGGAGCAGCGTTTTAAAGAGCTTCAATCTACAATTAGCCAGCTCACAGAACAACATAAAGAGCTTAAAAAAAGTGTGTCTATGATGTCAAACAAATATGACGATTTCCTACAAAAAATAAGTGCTTTGGAATCTGAACGTAAAGCGGACAAAAAAACAATCAGTGACCTCGGAAATAAGCTTGAAGCACTCGAACGGAAATCACGTATATGCGCGGTTGAGATACGTAACATACCCAAATCTGATCAAGAATCAAAAGAATCCCTATGTGACATTATCGCCAATCTGGGGAAAGTCTTGGAGGTTGACATTGATCACCTTGGCATAAGGGAAATCCACAGGATAAATTCTAAGGATAATACCAACCCGATTATTGTAATTTCACCACAAGATTGCTTAAAGACAGATTTATAAAGGTGTAAAAAAAATTTATAATAGCAAATTCAAACCCTGAAATCTTAATACCATTAATCTAAATCCCAATTATCAACAGAAGCCTATTTTATTATCTCATAGATTATTCTATATCGCAAGAACTTTCCAAAAGAGCCATAGATACACCTTTTGTTAGACTACTAATGGGATCATCTACCTCAAGAAGAATCAGGAATCACCACACATACATATCGACTTGGAACAAGATATTAATAAACTTAGAACAGACTTGTGACTATCGATACTAAAGTCACTCTTTTACTTATTTTCTGTTTAGAATCAGCATGTGAAATTTTAAATTAATTTTTCACATAAAACACATAATACACACAAAATTTATAACCATCCATCCTTAAAAACACAATCAAAATACAAGCTATCACTGTACACACTCACATGCATACTACCCACTCAATCATAATTATTATAACACCAAATACACCTATGAAAAATGTACCTATATCACTGACCCACTTCTCTACACAATACAAATCACACCTTCATACAAAAATTATAATAAATAAATACACGATATCACTCATCATTACTTTGGCCCCAATTTTGATACACACGTACAATAACTTACGGACATATAATATGTATATCTATATATATATATATATATATAAATGAATCCCTATTTCCCTAGGCCATCGCATCACGCGTGAACGGATGGAACAATTTCGCTAATTCTTTTTTTGTTGTGTTTATTATTGTCAGGAGAAGGTTCTTATGAAAGAAAAAATAAAGAAAATTGCGCATGTACCAAATTGGAAAATTTCAGAAAACTGAACGAATATTTTAAATTCGCGCGATTGACAGTTCGTAATTGAATGTCCATAGCTAAGACAGGACAACGTCTGTCGGGTCAGCTAGTTTACAATATAATTATAAATGCTTTCCAGTTAACCATACGTCTTAAAGTAATTACAAAACTTAAAATTCGATCATAATACACTAACTACTATTAACAATGAATTGGATAATTTGACTTTGGCAGAATGTAGCACCTGTAATATAGATGATTGTTCAAAATCAATGTATACCACAAACTCTGCGTTAAATATTCTTATTCAGAATATACGAAGCGTAAATTGCAACATTACAGGGCTAAAAATTCTCATCGCGAGGTCTAAAATTGATTGGGACGTAATTATTCTTACCGAGTGCTGGATAGCTAATAGTCAGATTATACCAATACTAAGTGGTTATCAATCGTCAAGCACCACAAATAACAAGATACAAAACGAAGGTGTCATTATCATAAACTTTCCCATAAATTTAATATTACGGAACCCACCTTAGAGGAGGCTAATTGTTTAATTATTGAAATTAACCCCCAGACAGTTATACTTGGCATATATCGTCCCCCAAGTGTTAAAAATGTCTCCAAATTCTTAGAATCACTCGATAGGACCCTGCTAAATCTAAAACAATATAAAAACGTATTTCTTACTGGGGACTTAAATATAGATATAGCTCAACCCAGCTCAGACAATAGAATGGAAAATTACCTGAATCTGCTATCCTCACATGGCATGCTCCCAGCACACTACATACCTACACATTCCTTGACATGTCTTGACCACGTCATCACTAAAACTAAACTCTCTACAAGATGTCTTATCGCACATACAATACTAACTGACCATTACAGTGTAATATTAAGTCTCTTGCACACACCATCCTCATACGCACATACAAAAACAACGAAACGTATTGACTATGAATCATTAGATTTCAGGATTAACAACTTAGACCTAAATTGTATCTACACGCTGAATAATCCTTCTGACGCTATTTGCTACTTTCTTAATACGCTCAATACTGCTATTATGAGTTGTACACGATCTATCAATATCTCAAGGCGTAAGCGAATGCTTAAGCCGTGGATTACTCCAGCCCTAATGCGTTGCATGCGAAATCGAGACAACTTACACCTCAAATCAAAAAAGCACCCAGATTACACAAACGCGAAAATTGTATACACACGTTACCGTAATTTTTGTAATGACATATTAAAAAAGGTTAAACGGGAATATGACAGAACTGAACTAGCGAAATCCGTTGGTAACTCGAAAAAGCTCTGGAATACAATAAAATGTATTACTTCCACAGTCAATAACTATCGCCCAATTTCAATATTGCCTACACTATCCAAAATAATTGAAAAAGTAATTAACAAACAACTCATGAACTATTTAGAATCTAACAATATATTATCATAAAACCAATTCGGATTTCGGAGTGGTAAATCTAACAATGCCATAAATCAATTCACGGATACAATAGTAAGCAAGCTCGAAGAAAAGAAAAAAGTAGTTACAATATTTCTTGATTTAGCGAAGGCATTCGACACGGTCTCTGCGCCACTCTTGTTGAATAAGCTAGAACATCTTGGAATTCGCGGTACTCAGCTCAAATTTTTCAACAGCTCAGCTCAGCAACCTCAATAATAGATTCCAACAGGTAGCAGTTGATGAATGGATAACTGATAGTTGCTCGGTAAATATTAGTGTCCCTCAGGGTAGTGTTTTAGGACCTAGCCTCTTTTTAATTTTCATTCACAGACCTCTGCAAAACATTCATAAATAACGGTCATATAATTACCTATGCAGACGACACGGCGCTTCTGTTCCACAGAGATACGTGGGAAGAAGTCTTCAATTATGTACAAATTGGTTTTAACAAAGTAACCACTTGGCTCCTTAATAATGAACTCACACTTAATACAGATAAGACCAAATATATCACATTCTCTCCATCAAACATCCATCACACGCAAATCACTTCTTACTACATAAAAGCCCACTCATGCAATAATATCCACCCTACCTGCTTATGTCCGAAACTACAAAATACTGGGTGTTATTATTGATAAAAAATTTAATTTTAATATCCATATTGAACTGCTATCCAAAAGATTACGTATGCTCATCTACATATTTAAGAATCTACGACATGTGGCTGATGCGAAGGTCATAAAAATGGTATATCTTGCTTTGTGCCAATCCGTTTTAACATATTGCATCACTGTGTGGGGTGGAGCGTCTAAAACATTAATGATCAAAGTCGAACGCGCAAAACGAGCAATCCTTAAAACAGCTCATTCCCTCCCCTTCTACTACCCCACATCGGAGTTATACGATAAATGCCAGGTTCTTACAGTCCGCCAACTTTTTATCATGCACACTGTGTTACGTAAACATTCACTTGAGACATATAACCCCACCTTAAAAGAGCATAAGCGCAATAAATCTAAAACGTAACGTAACTAAGTTATATAAACTTGGGCTGTCACATCGTCAATACGGCTTCCTTGGACCTTATTTATATAACAAGTTAAATTCTAAATTAAATATATACCCAATGACTAAATTAAAATGCAAGCTTTTTCTCACTTCTTTTCTAATAAAACTTAACTACGATGACACTGAAAACCTTTTAGTCGTCCCAAAGTAAGTATAGCACCTACATACAAATACACACAAACACACGTAGGTATACACACTCCCCACACGCACCCCTACACACACTCAAATCACATACATGCACACACCACCATACACACACACGCACTCACACCAACACACATACACAAATACATACAATTTTATTTTAATTTTCTTTTTCTCTGTTTATAAAACTTAAAATGTTGTTATCAAACGTATCCACATTAAGCTAACACGCTGTTCTATGGGAGGGCCTGGTAATCTGTGTGACAGGGTTTCCTAGTGCAGGTACCAGTCTCCCACAGAGGCTGGAACTATTAATTTATTATGTAAAATTAGTTGTTAAGAAACCTTTGTGGAAGAGAATAAATACATATTATTATTATTAACCATAAAATTGGCCAATAGTTATATCACCAGACAATATACGACACAATAAAAAAAAACCTGTGCATAATAAACTTCATTATACTGATCAAATAATGTAAACACACCGCTTTTTTCACGAATATTCAAACTAGCAATGGTAATAGAATTGTGAAACGCAATATTTTGTCTCTGCCGCCTAAATAAGCCACAAACAGAGGTCAATGGAACAGGCAGAAAGCATTTATGTAAGTACCACAAAGGCACGCAAAATATATATTTCTTAACATCTGTAACCTTTTTCGTAGCAGTTGTAGCGGCTACTTGCGTAGCACATGATACGATCACAACCAATCACTGTCCTGCTTTTGAGTACGGTTCTCCTCTCAATGTGAGAGGCCTCCATCATGCTGGCCTATTTAAGCGGATTGACAGATTAGAACAAATCGTCGAGAAAAATCTATCAGGTTTAATTTTTTTTTATACTATGTGGGTGCCAACAAACAAGCATATAGCTCGCCTGATAGGTGTCACGTGTGAACATCTATTTGATGCCGGCCGAGAGAAACTTGCTTAAAGTTGCCCATGCATAAAAAAAAAGATATTTTACCACAAATTGCCGAAATATAATGTTGTGATTGAACGCGAAACCTAATAGAAACGTACGTCATCACTAAAGCTGATTGCCTATTGATGATAACGACTAATACCGAATTACGTAATCTTATTGATATGACACCGTCAACAGATACCATTGCCATTTTTTATTTTAGTGACGTTTTTATATTCATAATACACCTAAAACTATCTAATAAGTCTGACCACGAATATTACGCATATAAAAAAACAAGGCTGTTTCATAAAATCACGCCTATTGTCTGTGGTTGTTGAATATTAGTATTAAATTTTCTTCTATAATATTATAAAGTTGTAACAGAGCTGTTTCTGTATATTTAAGATATTTGAGAAATAAATATTGCAATACCTAGGCTATATATGTGTCTAATCACAAAACGATTTTTTTAGAAGAAATACAGAATGGATTTTGATGCAACTTTTTTATTTGAAAGCTCTTGATTAGTCAATAGGCTCGCCCCCTATTACGTGGGACTTAAACATAGCTGGCGAGTCGTGGGTGTGTAATACACCTCTTCCTACCCCTTCGGGGAATACAGGCGTGATGCTGTATTGTGTTATGTTCTTGATTAGTCTTAAAAACTGGTATACATTTTATCCCGCATCATGGAATTTGATAAAGTAAAAAGGAAGATCTCTATTAAAATGTATGGAAATTTAATATCTTTAACGATGTCTATAACGCTAAGTCACGTGACTTAACGCTAGAGATTTCAAATTTCCACACATTTTTATAGTTTTCTATAGCGTTAGCGATCATGGAATGTAACTTGGCTAGGCCCACAGGCTAGAGAAATAATATATAATATGAACAAAAAATACTTCCAACAGATGGCGCAGGCGTCACCGTTAAGTATGAATGTGTTATCGCTGAATTGGCAAAGCGTCTAGACGTTATCCAGGAGATGCAGGTTCAAATCCTGTTCGTGACTGTTATTTTCGATTTCACACTTTATGTTGATTTATATGGCTAAGCATGTCAAATGCTAAAAATATCTAAATACATAAGATGCTCAAATCAAATTAATACCAAAATTCTTCCCGACTATAGCAGTTTTTGAACGATAATTCAGCTCATGGCCATGACTTCACCACTCACTAACACTCGTCTTTGGTTTAAGACCTACATTAAAAAGAACCAGTTTAAAATCTTCAGAATTATAGCAACAAGTTGATGTAGTAATAGAGCCTTGCTTCATCCAGCATGAATAGACCGGCTTGACTAGGGAACTACCACCCTCTCACAGAAGATTAGCGTGACACATGAGAGCGCCGACAGCCTAAGCCCTCCTTCCTATGCACTTCTTATCCCTTTTCTTGGAGTTGGGGACGCGCGAGTGATGTCTCTGGTGTTGCTAGCGTCTACCAGGCTACGGTAGCAGCTTACCATCAGGTGGACCGTATATTTGTTTGCCGCCCGAGTAGTATAAAAAACAAAACGGTTTTTGACTGGGAATGTCGACAGTATTAGTGTTGATTCTTGTTGACAGTATTAGCCAATTCAGCCATCGTGACAATTGTTCGGGGCTGCGAATTTTGATAACACGGAATGTGTATGTGTTGGGTGGCACTAAATAAAAAATAGGTAAGTATGTAAACACATTAATAGTACATTGTTACCCTAGGGATGAAAGCAACTACCTCGAACTATTGAAGCCCTCGCTACGCTCGGGCGCCAAACCCCGTCTCGGGACTAAATAAGTATTTATCCCGAGCTAAACACTGTGCTTTTCATTACAAATACGAGGAAACTAAAAATAAAAATCATGAATTAGCTAAAGAAAAAATGGGAGACTAAAAAATTTAATTTGGAATCGCCGTTTTCCTGCCGATTTTTTTTTTTCTGTGGCC
This sequence comes from Leucoma salicis, assembly GCA_948253155.1. Classification (NCBI taxonomy): domain Eukaryota; kingdom Metazoa; phylum Arthropoda; class Insecta; order Lepidoptera; family Erebidae; genus Leucoma; species Leucoma salicis. Next base: position 28,163,624 of record OX411806.1, read on the forward strand.
TGTCAGCTATTCAGCCATTATTTTTCATTTTAATCATTGAAAAATTTAAATCTTCGTTATTTTAAAGATATAGTTGCAACTATATTAAAATAAAGTCATATAAAAAACAAATTCTTTAATAAATACTTAACTTTATGTTATTTCAATTTTACATCGCGCTGTAATTGACTGGCTCTACAGAAAATAAAACTGTAAAAAACAGTTTTTTATAATTACTCAGCTGTCAGTTGAAAGTAATTCTCCCGAGGGCTGAAAAGTATTACTTTCAACCCGCTCGTCAGGCAACTTCAGGCCTACTTTCAGAGTATGAGTAATGATAAATATATTATTATTGTTTAAAGTATGTATTTATTTGTTTTTCGTATAGATGAGGTAATAATGCGACAAGCAGTTTTCATTATAGTCTTTTCAAAAGAAGCAATGCTGTGCCGAGGAACCACTGAGTGATTTCAATAATATTACTTAAAGATATATTTCGTATAAAAATAATAGCACTTACATCATATAAAATCATATCGAGCGTCGATGTGTCGGTCACCTGTTGCACTATTTTTAGATCTTTTATTTTGTACACTTAAATAAATAAAAATACTAATCACTTATATTATGTCATAAGTCAATTTCCACTACTAGACGACGTTTCTTGGTTAGTTTTATTTTTTAATTTTAATAAAACCTATTTCATGTGCTTACTTTATACAGTCTATGTACAAAATAATGCCTGCAAGAATCTTAGATAAAGCTATCCTTTATCTAAGGCATGAATTTAATAATAACATGCAGTATGTGCACGTAGATAATGACTGATTTATTCGAAATTCAAAATACAAAGCAACATGGTAACACTGGGTTAAAATATTCAAATTTTAAAAAAAGAACAGTTAATAGATTGATTATAATCTTCTCGATTTGTAGAGGGGTTTTCAGATAAGGGAAAATATAGTTCTTTAAAAACGGAGGCGAGCGCACTGACTGGAAACGCGATATATACTACTAGGGGCTGTAGTGGTTAGTGCTGCGTTGTTGGGCGGGGCCACCTGAGAAAATGCGGCTTTTAATTCAGTTAGGCTGTAGAGTTCAATAATTACGCGGCTGACATAAATTATTTCCGTCTCAATAATACTAGTTTTATATTGTGGTCTTAGTTAGGTTACTTAGTAGTGTTGTTATAATTATGTTTAATGAAACTAAAATATTTTCTACACAATTCCAAGTTTTTAAGATCTGTCAAAAAATTCAACTCGAATATTATAGTTTGGTAAGGATGCTAAATAAATTAATAGCAGTTAGTAACTGATGTTAAAAGAGGAGGTTGTAGCCTATTTCTACACTTGCCAAGGTTAAGCAACTTTCGCTTTTCGGCATCAAATGGTGAGCCAAACAATTGAACCTCTGACCTCTTCCGTGCTACAGAAGGCACGTGAAGCAGTAGACGTTAAAGTATTTCAGGTTGCCAGTTGTCTTACTAGTTGGGTCATAGAGGTCAGATAGGCAGTAGCTTAGTGTAAATACTATTGGAATACATCTACTTTTATTTTTTTCAGAAATCTATGGGTTCGATTTCAACACAAAAAAAAAAAATTGTCCTATTCTTTGTGTGAACCACAAATGGTTGTCTAGATCAGGAATTCCCTAACTGGGTTCTACGGAACCTAGTGGTTCCGTAGAATCATCACGGCGTCGTTAGGGGTCATCAGGGTTCCGCCAAAATTATTTTACGTATCGTTGTGAAACACGCCTTTCAGCCTACGTTTATTGAGAAAACATATACAACATTCGATCAACATTTGATGCTACCCCAAATATACGCATACATTGTCAGACATAATACCGAACTATAACAACAATTATTCATAAAACAGTAAAACAATTTCATTCTTCACATTAAAACTTTACGTTAAGAATAAAGTGTTTCAATTATATCTTGAAAAAAATGTTCTTATATAAATTTCAGTGTTGATTTGTAATCATTTGATATGGGGTTCCATAAAATAAAAGGTACTTGGTTGGTGTTCCGTTATCTTTAAAGTTTAGGAACTCCTGGACTACATGTACATATCAAAATTATATTCATATCAATTTATACTGCTTATTTCTTTTCAGTAAGAATTTACAATTATTTCGAACAGGGAGAAAGAACTTGAAATTAGAATTGCTTTTTCTCCAGCGAAGATTGAAGTTGAATTAAGTGCCCCTTACCACCCAATGTGAGTCCCTGGCTTGCTCTATAATGGGTACGTGTACATAATATAATAAGCCAGAGAGAGAATCAGAATGTCCAGCAGCCGATGGAAATATGCTGATTGATTGATTGAAATTTTAAGTTACTTTATGAAATAATCACATAAAAATATTAGAATTATAAATATGTAGTTAAACCTCATGTGGTGATCAGTGGTGTATTACCAATTACGTAATTTCTATAGGTCAGTACTCGGATTTACAAACTACGTTTATTTGAATTCCATTCACAGACTGGCAGTCAAAAAATTTAATATAAATAGGTAAGTATTAATATTTTGCAGAATTATGACATAGAAAAAAAAATACAAAAAAAACAGCATCACGCCTGTATTCCCCGAAGGGGTAGGCAGAGGTGTATTACACACCCACGATTCACCAGCTATGTATAGGTCCCACGTAATAGGGGGCGAGCCTATTGACGTCTACCGGGCACATTTCCAAACTCCGGGCTGCTATTGTGAATTTTTCTTTTTAGGAAAAAGCTCAATAACATTGTCCGACCCGGGGATCGAACCCGAGACCTCATGATTAGCAGTCGCATACACTACCCCTACACTACCGAGGCAGTTAAAAAGTTAGTCAAGAATTATGACTTTATACTGAAATGGCTATAGGCAGACCACATCGCTTGACGAACCGACAACAGCTGAGGCAGAAAGGTTCCCAAGACCTCATATCAGAATAGTATCCTCATATCGTAGGACGCTTCCCACTAAGTGGACTTATAGCCTGGCCAAAGCCACAGGCAGCCGTTGGATGCAGTCGGCACAAGACACACTTTTTGAAGCTCTCTCTTGGGATGGCCTATGTTCAGCAGTGGATTATTATTGTTGAAGGATGAAGTCAAAAACGAAATAATATTTTTTCTTTTAGAAGTATTGGTTCAGCGGTTTGGAGTAAAAAGTTAATGAGGTAATTAGATAATCAATTGTTATTCACTTCATCCATCCATCCATCCATTAGCCTTTCAACGTCCACTGTTGGACATCTCCCCAAGAGAACGCCACAACGAGCGGTCCTGCCCCAACCGCATCCAACGCCCCCGCGGCTTTGACCAGATCATCGGTCCCATTTTTTGTTGCGTGCTCATTGTGGGGGATAGTGCCGTAATCGCCACACTTGGCAGGCGGGTTGGCGATCACAGTGGATGTTGTTAATACTCGAGGGAGTGCTGCTGCCCACTCCTCCGGTATTATCTCAGTCGGCTCTTACGTCTCCCGTGGGTAGAGAGGGGTGGGACAATTCTAAAGCCGGCCCCACACAGCATTCACTTCATAATAATATCTAATTGATATTGATATTATTTTGTGGTTATGCATTATTTTTTATTGCTTACGATGGCAGACGAGCCACGGCCCACCTGGTGGTAAGTGGTAACTGTCGCTCATGGACTCAACTATACCGAAAGTATAGTCAAGTCGCTGCCCATCATTTTATTTCTCAGATGTGAAATGAAAGAATAAACGCCTATCTTTTGCTACAGCCAAAACACACAGACGTGACCGATCACACAGGAGACGGTGGTACCGACCCGTTCGGGCCCGATAGCAAGTGAGTACACTCATTTAGTACCCAGCCCTACCACCAGTAATGCAATGGGTGATAATTACTTACTTTCCTTAATCGCCTTATACGATACCCGTAGGACAGGATGGGGTGGTGACGCTTGTATTCTTAGTCCGTCACCAGACGGACAATTTTTTTTTTATTGCATGTAGTGGCAGACGGGCCACGGCCCATCTGATGGTAAATGGTAACCGTCGCCCATGGAGTTGACTATACCGAGGGTATTGTCAAGCCGCTGCTCACCAACTCATTTCACAGATATGAAATTTAATATAAACGACTATCTCTGCTACAGCTAAAACGCAACGATGTGCTTCATGGCCGGTCACACGGGAGATGGTAGTACCAACCCGCTCGGGCCCGATACCAAGTGAGTACTCCCACTTGGTACCCAGCCCTACCACCAGTCATGCAATGGATGACAATCGCTTACTTCCCTTAGTCACCTAATACGACACCCGCAGGACAGGATGGGGTGGTGACACTTGTATTCTGAGTCCGTCACCACACAGACTATATATTGCAATAGAGTTCTTTCAACTACACTCTGTTGGGCACCATGTAGCTATGCATTCTATGAATTGTTTATATTGTTGTTTTACAGACTACACCCTGTACTAAGGAATAATCGTTATACCCAGACTCTGAACAGCCTTTTGTGGATAACATAAAGGGTTGTTTTGGTGTGAGAATCGAACCCACAACACTCGGGCGGGATGCCGGTATCCAAACCACTCCGCCATCTGTGCACAGTCTTTGCTAAATCTAACCTCATTACCATTTACGAGCCTCGTGGCGTATTCGGTAGTGTAACCGACTTCCGTGCACGAGGTCGTGGGTTCAATTCCCAGAGGAAATATTTGTGTGATGAACACAGATATTTGTACTGCGTCTGGGTGTTTTCTATCTATTATATGTATATGTTTACAAAAATAAAAGTAATACATGTATTACGAGTATATCCGTAATCTGGTACCCATAGCACAAGCGTTAAGCTAGTTTGGGACCAGAGGACGTTGTGTGAAAATGCCCGTGAATATTTATTTATTTTATTTTATTTGTTACAAATGCTTTGCCAATTCAGCCATCGTGACAATTGCTCCTGACTGCTAATTTCGATAACACATTCATACTTAACGTCTTTGGGTGACGCCCACGCCATCAGTCAGCAGTATTTTCATACATTATCATCCATCCATCCATCCATCAGCCTTTCAACGTCCACTGCTGGACATAGGCCTCCCCAAGAGAACGCCACAACGAGCGGTCCTGTGCTGACCGCATCCAACGGCTCCCCGCGTCTTTAACCAGAACGTCGATCCACCTGGTGGGGGGCCGTCCTACGCTGCGCCGTCCGATAGGTGGTCGCCACTCGAGAACCTTTCTTCCCCAACGGTTGTCGGTTCGTCGAGCGATGTGGCCTGCCCATTGCCACTTAAGCATGACAACCGGCAACTCGGCGGGCTATGAGGGTCACTCTCGTTCTCCTACGGATCTCCGTATTATGGATTCGATCACGTAGGGAAATACCAAGCATAGCCCGCTCCATGGCCCGCTGAGCGACTTTGAGCCTTGAAACGAGGCCAACATTCAGAGACCACGTCTCTGTTCCGTATGTCATCACTGGTAACACACACTGGTCGTAGACCTTCGTTTTCAGACACTGCAGAATATTGGACGAGAATACCTTCCTTAGCTTCCCGAATGCTGCCCAGCCGAGTTTGATTCGTCGATTGACCTCTTTCTCGAAGTTGTGCCTACCTAACTGGACTGTTACTCCCAGGTAGACATAGTGGTCGACCACTTCGAGAAGCGCACTCCCGACTAGGACCGGTGCTGAAATGACATGGACATTAGACATGACTGTCGTCTTGTCCATGTTCATTTTGAGACCCACTAGTCGGGAAACCCTGCTGAGATCATTGAGCATGGTGCCAAGACGATTCCGCCATGACTACGATGTCGTCGGCATATCGAAGGTGAGTGATGTATTTGCCATTGATGTTGAAGCCGAATGCGGTCCAGTTCAAGAGCTTGAAGAAATCTTCCAATGCAGCAGTGAAGAGTTTCGGGGACCTAACGTCTCCCTGTCTAACACCTCTCTGCAGTTGGATCGGTTTCGTACTCCTGTCCTGAACACGGACTGACATGGTGGCGTTTCTATACAAGCACTTCAGTACTTCGATATACCGATAGTCAATTTGGCACCGCTGAAGGGACTGCAACACCGCCCAAGTTTCGATCGAATCGAAGGCTTTCTCATAGTCCACAAACGCCAGACACACAGGCCGATTATATTCCTCAGTTTTCTGTATAATCTGGCGTAGCGTATGGATGTGGTCTATGGTACTATAGCCTTTTCAGAAACCGGCTTGTTCGGGAGGCTTGAAGTCGTCAAGCCTGCGCGTGAGTCGATTTGAAATGACCCTCGAAAACAACTTATAGACGTGGCTCAAAAGCGAGATGGGTCTATAGTTCTTCAAGAGGGTTCTGTCACCTTTTTTGAATAACAGCACCACCACGCTTCTGGTCCACCACGACTCTGGAAAGTCGCCCCTGAGAACGACGGAATTGAACACCCTCTGAAGAGCTTTTAAGATCGGCTTTCCGCCTGCTCTCAGAAGCCTCCGTGCCTGTGGTGATTCCGTTGTCTCCCTGTGCCTTTCCGTTCTTTAGTTGTTTGAGAACCATTCTGATCTCGTACAGGCTGACGTCCGGGATGTCTTCGGTAAAGTGCCGAGTTAGCTTGGATCTGGAATCTTGGACCAAGCCGACAACAGGACTCTGGGATCTGTACAACTGTCCATAGAACTGGTGGACCTCTCTCAAGATCTCATCTCGGGATGAAATGACAGTGCCGTCGTTGGTCCTCAGCTTAGTCAACTGGCTTTGGCCGACAGACAGATCTCTTGCGAATACTTTCGAGCCTTGGTTCCGCTCTATCGAATCTTTAATATGGACAGCATTAAATTGGCGAATATCATGTCGCACGGAATTCATCATGTAAAGGCCTTCCTTCTCCAGAAAATCAGCCAGCATCTGGCTCCTGTGATTCTTCTGCCCGAAACCATAGTGCCCCACTTTCAGCTCGGTCAGGCTCAGTTTTAGACGAGTGTATGACCTTCGAGATATCCTTATATAGGGCCTCCACCTCGTCGTCGGAGTGTGTCGAGGTCGGTGCGTAAACCTGTATGACCTTCAACGAATACCTTTTGGTTTTTCTGAGTATAAGGTACGCTACCCTACTCGACACACTCTCAATACTCTCCACGTTGCCTACGAGAGACCTGCGAACGACAAACCCGACAACTCCTTGGGACTGGTGGTCACCCTCCCGGTGGAAGAGCAAGTTCCCGGACTGGAGGATTGTCGTGCCCTCATCTTCTCTTCGGACTTCTGACAACCCTATAATGTCCCAACGGATCTTGCTCAATTCCTCTTCCAGCTCGGTGATTCTCTCGTCGGTCCAAAGTGTCCGAATGTTGTGCGTTACCAGGGCCTGAGGTCGTTGTTTGTGGTAGCCTTTCCGCGACCGGAGATTCTTAGCACCCCCTGCTCCACCGTTACCGGGCCCGTTACGGTTAGGCCACGGAATAGCGGAGCTGCCGTGACTGGGGGCCATTTTATGTTGTGTGCTTGTCATGGGGGATAATGCCGTAATCGCCACGCTTGGCAGGCAGGTTGGCGATCGCAATGGATGTTGTTAATACTCGAGGGAGTGCTGCTGCCGACTCACTCGGTATTCCCTCAGTCGGCAAACCCTATAAATATTTAGATATTTTTATATATATTTTTAGCATTTGACACGCTAAGCACTTAGCACTATACATTAAACACAAAGTGAAAACATATTTTTCATTATTAGGTGAAAATCTTAATTGTAAAATTAAGTTTACCTGATCAGCATAATGTATCAAAATACTGCTGACAGATGGCGCGGGCGTCACCCAAAGACTTTAAGTATGAATGTGTTATCGAAATTAGCAGTCAGAAGCAATTGCCACGATGGCTGAATTGCAAAGCATCTGGACGGTATCCAGGAGATGCTGGTTCAAATCCTCCTCGTGGCTGTTATTTAAGATTTCACATTTTTTACTTTGTGTTGAACCCATAGAGATGGTATTTATTTTTCATTTTTTAAGTGTGTTTATGAGCCGAGCTAGTATATTGGTATATAATCTTTGAGTCGAGCGTGCGAGGTCCCGTGCACGGGAAGCCCTCGCCACGCGACCGCTCTAATCCAATTAAATTTCAAACGTGAATAGAACAAAAGGATTACTCGTTGAAAGTGCGCAGTTTGTCTGACGCAGATTTAATGCTAGACTCGGGATTAATCAGCAGGGTATTTTTTTTCGACCTTCTATTAAATTCTTGGCGTTGTTAGACTTATATGTAGACACAACTTCTCAATATTTTTACTATTCCATTATTGAACACGGGCCTCCTCTTGTAATGAGAGGGATTTCAGCCGTAGCACCACGCTAGTCTAATATGGGGGCAGACTTCAAAATCTTTCAGGCATGCAAGGTTTCCTCACGATGTTTCCCTTTACTGACCAGTGATAATTTGTTAACAAATATTATCATAATTTCGAAAAATTTCATATAGTCAGAGGTTTGTGCCGTTGCGAGCTCTGTACCTGGGACTGGGAATTGAACTCAATACTTTAGTCTTTACACTACAATAATAATAATTCTTCGATCAGCCCTTCGACGTTCACTGCTGGGCATAGGCCTCCCAAGAAAGCGATACAACGAACGGTCTTGTGCTAACTGTATTTTACGGCTCTCTGCGGCTTTAACCAGATCGTTGGTCCTGGTCGTGCTCATTGCCACTTCAGCTTTCCAATCCGGTGGGCTATATCGGTCACTCCTGTTCTCCTACGGATGTCCGTATTATAAATTCGATCACGTAGAGAAATACTGAGCATAGCCCGTTCCGTGGCACGCTGGCACGCTTAGCAACTTTGTTCTGCTTCAATCCAAGCGCTATCGACAGTAATAGGTACTCGTATATTCATAATTTTAGAGATGTGCGAGTATTGTTAGAGATATTGCCGTAATCGCCACGCTTGGCAGGCGGGTTGACGATCGCAGTGGATGTTGTTAATACAAGAGGGAGTGCTGCTGCTCACTCCCCCGGTATTCCCTCAGTCGGCTCTTACGACTCCCATGGGTGGAGAGGGGTGAGACAATTCTAAAGCCGGCCCCACACGGCAATTTAGCAGATATGCATACGTTAATATCTATTTAAGCCTTCGACTAAAATACTTACCTATTTTATTTTAATATTAAACGTTCCTTAAGAGCACTTTTTTTACAATTTCTATAATTATTTCTAAATCTAAGAAACATTTATCTGACAATAGTGGCAACGTTGATTGTCACTGTCAAATAAAAGTCAAAGTTTGCTGTCAAACTAGTCAAAGCCAATGTGTAAACAAGAAATTCGTGAATGTTTTCTAACGGAATCCTGTCTGAAATAAACGATAAATATCATTTAAGACTGAGTAAGAAACCCGTTAAGTTTATTTAGATGACTCTGGGACGTAAATATCAGCAATCTTCCGGGTAAATGGATCCTCTGCCCTTGTTCCTACGTCCCTGCTAACGATGCATGAAGGGTTTTCTAAATTCAGTAAAATTGATTTTTCACTATTTATAGGAATGCTGGGGATGCTCGTAAGGTGTATTCTAACCAGTCGAAGGTCGGCACTCTCTCTGGTTGCTCGTCCTCTGTAAGTTGTGCTATTAATTTTGTATTCATCACTAATTTATCCATGATTCATCCTTACCGTTTCCAAATAAGTCCTGTGTGCTTCGCATTGGTTACTAATTGCTTGATAGGTCAGTTACTAACTCATTCTATGTTACTTAAATTAATTTATTTATTACTAGTTTAATAATCTGAATTTGTAATGTACTCTAGCAGTAATATTATATAGATATGTAAATCTTTATACCTTGTACTATATTGTGGTATAGGTACGATCTCATTGAGAACTTAACATCAGAGTACAATCTTATTATTCAATGATTCCGTATATATTAAGTTACTCTTTGATTCAATGCATGTGTATAAAAATTTCTGTAAATGTGTACACAGAACTACTAAACCACTGGACTGGTTTTAATTATTTTTTTGTGTGTGTTTGAGTGCTTCCCTGGTGGCTTTAGATTGAACTTGATGTTGGATGGCACTGCAATAGCGTGCCAGTATTTTTATTATGACTAAAATTATTTGCATCGTGAAAAAATAGTCAAAAAATATCACTAAACTCCTACCACTGCACTTATCGAAAAATAAATATCGAAAAGAATATTCTTGGGTCTGATTGCTAGTCACATATAAATTATTATGATGTAATATCTGTTCAAGGTACTATGCCTAATGAAAAATTTTACAAAACAGTTCATATGACATTAATTAAAAAAACACATATTTGTAATATGAAATATATAGGTATATATTTATAAATGAATCTTTATTTATCTTGGTCATCGCATCATGCATGAATGGATAGAACAATTTCGCTAATTCTTTTATTGTTGCGTTTATTATTGTCAGGAGAAGGTTCTTATGAAGAAAAAATAATAAAAATGTGCAGAAAATTCAAAAATTTCAAAAAAACAACAATCTTATCGTGTTTGACAGCTCGCAAGTAATTGAATATTCCTAGATAAGACAGGACAACATCTGTCTGGTCAGCTAGTATGAAATAAGTACAACACTCATAAACTTATTTATTACCATGCTAATTAATTCATAATAACAATAATAATTTAGTAAAGTTGGGAGATTTTCATGATGGATTCTTAAGTTTGCTAACCCGCATTGTGCCTGCATACTACACTATGACCTACACACACTATATGACCTACACACACTATATGACCTACATCCAACTCTTGAGAAGAGACTTGTGAAAGGAGGCAGATACACACACTAATCTCTTTTTATAGTGTACTGGCCGTGCATAGGCCTTTCACCCGCCTTCTAATATAAAAATAAATAAAAATTACTGGCAGTAAATTCTTGCACTTTTAAAAAAAGTATGTTAAGTAAGTACATATTGTAGTCCAGTTTTAACTTTCTGATTTTAGTGCTTATTTGATTATTGTTTATTTTTTCTTGGTCTTTTGTAGCATAATTGCAACTAGCCTTCCTCAAAATTGCAATCCAAACAGAATTTTGTCAAATCTACCAGTTCTTTACCAGTCGGGCAGATTTAAAAGATTAACAAGGTCTTCAACTTTATTTTGTTGGTATATATTTATCCAATGAGGAGAAGACTATCTAACATCATGCTACTGCCCTGCATCTAAAGGTGGAGCAGCATTACTAAGTTTAGGTGAATAGAAAAGTACCAAACTGCATACTAAATATATTCTATAAATAACTGAAGATTTTAAGTTAAGTTTGTATGGCAATATTACAGTCTGTGGTTACTATAGATGTTAGCAACATCAGATGCACTAGTGCATTGTCAGCACTGAGTAAGGCATTGGAGGTGGAGAGCAAATGAGGCAATTGACATTAAGGATAATATGGAGGGGATGGGGAGCTAATTTGGGCCCGAAGATTTCCCCCTACACTGTTACAAAATAACACTGAATTTAAAAAATGGTTTGTCATAAATTATCCATCCATCCATCAGCCTTTCGATGTCCACTGCTGGACATAGGCCTCCCCAAGAGAATGCCACAAGGAGCAGTCCTGTGCCGACCGCATCCTTTTTTTTTTGTGTGCTCATTATATGATGATAATGCCGTAGTCGCCACGCTTGGCAGGCGGGTTGGCGATCGCAGTGGATGTTGTTAATACTCGAAGGAGTGCTGCAGCCCACTCACGGTATTCCCTCAGTCGGCTCTTACGACTCCCGTGGGTAGAGAGGGGTGGGACAATTCTAAAGCCGGCCCCACACGGCTCACTTATACGGCACAATTATGCTATTGTGTGATTATATTCAGTACAGTGATTTATAAAGAAAATCTTACATAATACTAGTTTCTGCCCCTGAATTTGTTCGCATGGAATTCAGAATATAAATACACCACTGTACGGCACATTAATTATACTTATCGTCATGCCATCTCCCTTGCGGGGTAGAAAGAGAGAACAGAGTGCCAAAGACTATCCTTGCATACATCGCTCGCTTCCTCAACATTCATAATTCTCTTCATACACGATCGCCGGTTTCGGAGACTCCTGACTCCACCTTCCTTCAATACATGAGCGATTTGGTCTAGGTAGGTGAGTCTCGATCTCCCCCTGTACCTACATCTTTCCACTTTCGCATTGTATATATCTACTTAACTAGTCGTACGTCCGGCATTCTTTCCACGTGTCCCAACCATTGGAGCATTCCGTTTCGCATCTTTGCACCAGTACTCTCTTCCATACCTACTCGCTCTCTAACCTCGTCGTTACGAAAGCGGTCAGTCAGCTTCACTAGATTCAACGCAGAGATCGCATTTCGACCGCATTAATTTTACTCTCATGCTCCTTTTTGCATACCCAACTCTCGCTTCCATATTTATAATAACGTTGGGACACATTAATTATCTCTATATATAAATAGCTTGGTATCTTACAGGAACCTTCGATTTTGCCGAGATAAAAGGTATTATGTCCTTTTCTGGACGGCAGACTATATTTATGAAAAATTTTGTGATGATTGGTTCAGTAGCTACAGCGTTAAAGCGTAATAAACGAACAAACATTCTCACACTTCGTAAGTTTAATATTACACTAATAAGTATTGGTATCGGTTCGGCGGGCCGTTCTCCGCAAGTCCACGTCCGAGCGCGTGTTTTGCGTTTTGCGAGTGAGGGATTTACACCCACCCGGGTGTGAATACCTCACTCGATCCACCCCAGCTCCCGGAAGAACGCCAACAGCCCCTTGGTGTTGCTAGTAATCTCTCGGAGAGAACTTGATCTACCGAAGTATTTTATTCCTATATGTGGCGACATCCGAGCAGTGCTCCAACACATGGACCGCCTTCTCCTCCTTTTGCAGGCATGCTCTGCCAAGTAGGCTGTCTGTGATTCCTAAGACAAATAAATGTTTGTTAAAGGATCCGTGACAGTGATAGCTGCCGTGACTATCCGCAGTTGCTGCTTAGTTAGCCGAAGTTACTGTTTGCTGGTTCAGCTATCCGACAGCGGTAATACACCGTGACTTGACTAAACGAGTTTATGATGGTCCCTAGTTCTTTTTCTTACCAGAGTCCGAAACTTGGCAAAGGGCAAGACTATGATGGGTTTCGGTCCACCAGCAGTCATATCAGAACCTCTTCTAGCTAGCTCATTTGCTGCATCATTGCCTCTAAAGCCACTTATCACTTGATCCATTGTAGGGTTATGTTATTGAAGTTGCCAGCCTAATTTAACTTTTGTAATGTGACTGTTCAGCGCCTGTAGCACTGCCGTACTCTCTGGAGAGTATTCAGATGTTCTTACCCTTTATTTCCATGGACATAATTGCTGATGCTGCTAGGTTGATACCCAAACATTCTGGTTAGAATACCATGTTATGCATACCTAATGGCGCAGATTTGGAATCGTCGTTAGGCAATTAGCTTAGCGGTCTAAGGCACTGGATTAGATGGGATGCAGGTTCGAATCCTGCTTGCAGTAAAGGTCCCTTTTTACACTTTCACAAATAATTTGTTCTTTAAAGTAAATAAATAAATATTCACGGACATTTCACACAACGTCCTCTGGTCCAAAAATAAGCTAAATGCAAGCGTTACACACAAGTGCTATGTGTTCCAGATTACAAATATAATGCACATATAACTTTTTTTTGTAAATACATATAATAGATAGAAAACACCCAGACGCAGCACAAATATCTGTGTTCATCACACAAATAATTGTCCTGGATGGTAATCGAACCCACGACCCCGTGCACGGAAGTCCGTTACACTACCGACTACGCCACGAGGCACGAAGTAGCTGAGCATGTCAAGTGCTAATATACAGATCAAAATATATACGAAAATGTATATATATGGGTGCATACACTTAGGTATAGAAGACCTATGGTATGCTATTACAACTCAGCAACAATACGGTGCAGTATGTCCTTTTTGTCTCGTTATAATTCAAGCTAATTAGCTTCAATTTCAATTATAGTTTTAGTTAACTAACTAAATATCTATATCATAGTATAGCTCGCCTGACTTAATCTTGATTATCTATTCTAATTATTTTCTGATCCTGCTTAGCGCTGACGCTACCAAAATAATCAGGTCTCACTGTAATCAATCCTCTAGATATCACTGTGCGACATGATTGAGCCACCGGACTACGAGGAGGTATGCGAGCGATTGATGGGCGAGCGGGACCCGCTCGCATACCCCGCCGTCGACATGGAGCTTTGTAACATGCCTCGCCGCATCAGGACTATCACTCACGTGCTGCCTGATGAAGACCTGTGAGTTTTATGTTCGGTTCTACATTAGTAGTGTACTTATGTTACTACGGATCATGAGATCTCGGATTCGGCCTTGAAGAAAGTCATTGGGTTTTGTTTCTATCAAGAAATTATTTACAGCAGTTTGAAGTTATGAAGTTGACGGTGACCTCGTACCTCAGAAAGCACGTAAAGCCGTTGGTTGGGCCTGTACTCTCTCTCTGGTAGTGTCGGAATGCATCGAACTACGAGGAATAGATAGGACACTTCTGTTGTGTGTACTATAATAACTCCTACGTACATGGCTAATGTCTTTGTTTAAAACTTTTTCGTGATATTAAGCCTAAACTCTGCCCTTACAGTTCTTACAATTCAAAAAAGTGGCCCATGAGTTTCTTGCCGGGTTCTTCTCATGAAAGGCCTTACTGCGGTATCCGCCCGCTTGTGACGATTGTAATTGCCACTTTGTTGTTGCGGATGCTCTCGCCTAATAATTCGCCTCGCCTCGCAATATTAGTGTATTCTTGACCATCTTAAGTTCTATGTAATAGGCCTATAAAATAAAGATATTTTTGAATTTGAATCATTCATGTCTATAACTCAGGGACAACTATTCAAATGCAAATGCAAAAATGCCTTCCAAATAATCTATGAAATTTGTCCTCAGCGCCAAAGCTCCGATGTTCGTCAGAGACTGCATCCGTTGCTATACGACGGACTACACAGTGGTCGAATATAAATATAGGGCGTACTCCGGATCCACCTGCAGCAGGGAGAAAATCGCTGAGAGACTGGAGCGGCTGCACGCTGGACCCAAGCATACCTATGAGGTGGATGAATGTATTACCGCGTCTACTGAGGAGCTGGCCTCCCAACAAGTGAGTATTGAAGTACCTACTACTAGTAATTACACACGTACATACCTATTTGAGGGTGAGAGGAACCTGTAAAGTTCCTCATCCCCCATTGAAAAGGGAGGATCCTCCGACCAGACGGGTGTTGAGTCTGGTGGGCTACTGCCCGACGGTTGTTGTCGCGTTCTTCTATATATACTCAATCGCTCGGATAAATTTTAATATCGCGATGTAGGATACGTCAGTTTTTAGTTGCTTGTATGTGGTGAGATAGATGTCGCTACACCTACTAGTAATCTAGTTGTCTACAAAAGATATTCTCAATTCACCAGAGTATACATATAACATATACTCAAATTATGATTGTTAATTAAATAAATATTCACGTCTTCTGGTCCCAGACTAAGCTTAACGCTTGTGCTATATGCACCAGATTACGGATATAATAAATATATTACTTGGTTTTTTTTAAACATATAATAGATAGAAAACACCCAGACGCAGTACAAATATCTGTGTTCATCACACAAATAATTGTCCTGAGTGGGAATCAAACCACAACCTCGTGTATGAAAGTTGGTTACACTACCGACTATGTTACGAGATCGTTGTTTAGTGATATAATAGGCATGTTTTTCAAAATCTATGATATTTAAAAGTATCTAATAAGTGAAAAATATATCAAATTTCTGTAAAAATAATGGTTTTTTATACAATAAAAGGAAATTTTAATTTTAAGTTTTAAACTCACGTCAATGCGCACGCCGATGTCGTTCCATTTGTCATGACGTCACGCCTCAGTACAGCAACAGTAAACATTAGAGTCAAAGAGAAGACATTACAATAACGTTTACTAAGGCGTGACGTCATTCGCTCTGATTGGTTTTTAAGCTATCATAGCGGATTGTTGTATTTTGTAGGTTTATTTTATCAAATATATTATTAATCTCGCCATTAAAATAAGAATAAATACATTTTTCGAAATCCTTGAATCCTCTTTCATTAGATCACTTAAATTTTTTGGCGATACTTGATTACTGTCATAAATCCTATTCTTTACTAACAATGGAATTAATTTTTTTCATAAAATTTGGCCAATTTAAACACTTAGTAGAAATTTACCCATACACGCAATATTTCGTTTATTTAGTTAATACTATTTTACTGTCTCCAGTTCGAATCTCAGCCATCAAGCGGGCGTCAGTCGGTAGCGTCAATATCCTCTTCATCATCATGCAATGAAACACTAACCCCACGCGGTTCGTGGGCCAGCCTCGACTTGAGAAGTTCCTCGTCCGACCCACTGCTACCAGACGTGTTTGAGAGAAAACCACTGGAGCAGATTGATGCACTTAATGAGGCGAGAAGGTAAACGTTATGTTTTTAATTGAAATGATTTATTAAACTAAGGAAAAGTTTAATAAATCACTTCTTCAAAAGAAGGGAAGAAAGGTTCTCGAGTGGCGACCGCGTATCGGATGACGCAGCGTAGGACGGCCCCCCACCAGATGGACCGACGATCTGGTCAAAGCCGCGGGTTGGATGCGGTCGGTGCAGGACCGCTAGTTGTGGTGTTCTCTTGGGGAGGCCTATGTCCAGCAGTGGCTGGCAGCTGATGGATGGATGGATTAAACTAAGAATATTAATGAATAATCAATAAATGTAATATACTAGTATATTATACTACATGTGTGTGTGTGTGTGGAGAGTGTTATAGTGTACCTAAAGCTGTTCCTACCTAGTTCAGCAGTTTGATTCATTTTGAAATATTGAAAAGCTTATTCCGGGTAGAATAGAGAATTCATATTTCTACCATTCTCTGCTTGATCATATAGTTACTAGCTAATTTATACTCCGCAAAATTTTCTGATAACATGATATAACTAGACTAGAATGCATTTTTTTTTGTTAAGTTTGTTTAGTATTTCCCGAGATATAGTCAGTTCAAAAAGTATCACCGACCCCATCCTGTCTAGCGGTTATCGTACGAGGCGACTAAAGAAAGTAAGCAATTATTAGCCATTTCATTATTGTGGGGATAGGGCAGGGTACCAAGTGGGAGTACTCACTTGTTACTGAGCCAGTCTTCCATCTCTGAAGCACTTCAATACGTTTTGGAGTGGGAGATAATAAAAAACAACATAAACCGATAACAACTGAGTACTCCCACTTGACAATGGGTGATAATTGCTTACTTCCCTTAGTCACTTCGTACGACACCCGTGGGAAAGAATCGGGTGATGACCCTTGTATTCTTAATCCGTCACCACACGGAAAAATTCCTTGCAATAATGTTGTCATTATATTGAGAAATACTTATTTGCAGACTAGAGAACCGTCAAACAGATCTCCTGGGGCTGTACACTCCATACTTGGATGAGGAGGAGGCGGTGGAACGGCGGCTAGCCCCTGAAATGCCTTGTGAGATCATGGGACATAGAATACTTGTCATCTGCCATCAGTTAAAGTAAGTTATTGTGAAAAAAGCATGCTATATATTATTGCAAAATGTTGCCACTACACACACTTTTTAAAAAATGTTGCCACTACACACAGAAATTAAAAATATGTAGATATAATTGATAAAACAAAATAATAACTGTGATTTTTATATTGCATTAGATTTTTTTAAATGTTGAAAGTGGCAGAGAGACATCTGCAAGCACAGGGTGGGAATCTGCGCTATTCCCATTTCTAGTGAGAAAGCTTTTAAATATTTCATGTTTTTAAGGTTCACAATACACAAACAAAAAAAGCCAATTTTGAAATTTACTCAGTAGTAATGTCCCATTTGTCATTCCGATATTATTAGCTTTACTAGCTTGTTACTGTATAGGGCAATCGTTTATATTAGAAGATTGTAAGAAAAGGGGGAGGGTCATGTGAATGTGGGCAAAACCAAAATAATAGTCTTCGAAAGAGGAGGTGCCAGTACAGATTTTAGAGTATCAATAGGCAATGGTGTGCTAGAAGTGAATGAATATGTATATCTTGGACATGGATTCATTTGGGATGGAAGGTACACCACTGATTTAGAGAGAAGAGTAAATGCGGGAAATAGAGTAAATTGAGCATTGGGACGAAATACTTCTCGGCAACCACCAGCCAGTCCAAAGGCACGTGTAGCAATACACAACGCAGTGCTTGTCCCAACATTATTATATGGAAGCGAGGGTTAGGAAAGGAACCACTGAAGGAATGTAATATAGTTCCGGTGGCCCGCCAGTAAAGGCGTAGAGACGGCACACGGCGGGTTTCTTTAGTAGTGAGGGCCCCACACTACCCTGTTCGTTGCCCCGAACGACTGGGTGTGCGGTTAGGAACATTTTTTCCCGCCTTAACAAAAAAGAAAAAGGTATGCATAAAGGAGCATGAGAGTAAAATCAATGCGGTCGGTTGGATGTACTCTGTGTCCATTAAACATACTATGTATGCTAAGTATATGGAGCTCCTTGTGATGCACAAATGGTTATGTCTTCTTTTTAATCATTTTTCAGATTAGAACTGGATGTAGAACCTCTTTTCGCATCCATGGCAGTCTATGATGCCAAAGAAAAGAAGAAAGTATCGGAGAACTTCTACTTTAACTTAAACTCCGAGTGTACGAAACAGATGCTGTCCAGTCATATACCACACGCTGATCTGTCTACATTGAGTCGAAGTGCTGTTTTCGACATATTAAACCCTTCCGCCGACTTGTTTTTAGTGGTCAGGGTAGAGAAAGTATTGCAGGGTGACGTCAATGAGTGCATTGAACCATATATCAAGGATGATAAGGTATGTATTTTCTCTATTTAAAATAGATGAAACTAATAAAAGTTCGGTATAAATTGCACAGATTGCGCTGTTAGTTAGTACCTACAAAGATAGCGCCACTCTAGTTATATTTATTTAAAACAGATGGCATTGTTCGACAACTTGGAAGTAATGTAAGGTAGATGATTACATTAAGAACATAATCTTCTAAAAGTTGATAAAAACTGTTCATTTTTATATATTGTATTTAATACTATGTCGTTTATAGTTAAGTATCACCACTGTCAGGTGTTGGATAAACGAACATATATCCCCAGAACCGTGAGAAGGTCCGCGCAGGGGCTGCGGCGGCATGTGCCAGGCTCGGCAAGTACCGCATGCCTCTCGCCTGGAGCGCCGTGTCCCTGCTCAACGTGCTGCAGGGCTCCAACAGCCTGGAGCGGGACCAGGACAAGGACAGCCTCTCCGGCGTGCCCAACACCAACAGCCTAGGTGAGTTGGACCAAGCACCTGAGTTAATCACGTAATGTGTACTGGAAACCACGGATTTGTTATAGCCAAACTGTTGGCTGTGAAGGAACTACTGTACTGTTTTGGACTGTTGTACACTTTAGATGGTTTAAATTTACCGTTATGGTTATAGGTGGGTTCCCAAAAGGTATTAAGTTCAAATCCTATTAAAGAATTTTATACTTAAAGCTGACAAACCAACAAGAGAGAGTGCTGAAAGCCTTATCTCTCTAATCCTAGTTTTCCACCTCCACAGCGCCCCTTTTCTCTGGGGCTGGTAAAGTATACACGCACTCAACATACACAACAACAGACGAAACATCACACGATGATCCTGGTGTTGCTAGCATCTATAGGGTTTGGTTACTATCAGTTAGTAAAAAAATGCGTGTACTTACGAGTATGTGCGTGCGTGAAAAGTTATACTTCTTTGGCATCATTAATAAATAAAATAATTGTTAAATTCGTAACTACAAAACTTGTCACAGTTATGTTTTTAAATACCTTGTTCGATAAAGTAATTATGTCTAATGTCACTAGATGGCGTTAGTAAAATTTTTAAATTTCTTATTAGTCAATGTTAAGAGTTTAGGTGTCTGATCATACCCCCTTCATGGTAGCGTTAAACGTTTAACGCAACCTTGTTGGAAGACGCAATAGAAGTATAACTTCAATAACCAACTGACCTGTCTAATACTAAGCAATCGCCTTGCCCATTAGAGACTAGCAACACCAGAGACATCTATTAACTCTATAGAAAAGCGTACGAGGAAAGGATTAGAGAGGAAAATAAAGTATGGGCCTTGACCTAAAATATTTAGTGCTTGGCTTGTGTTCTCCCGAAAATCGTTTCCTTTTTCAAGTTGTATTCTGGTTTGTAAAATTTGACCTTTATTTATTTCAAAATTGTATTTAATTTTCACGCTACCCTGGCAATACACAGAAGCGTCGGGTAATTGTTTCTAGTTTTTTTTTTTCTTATTCTGTTTATCATTATTATAAATTTTCATGGCTTTCAATGTTATGCTGGCGTATTCTCATTGTATCTTATATTTAGCTGAATCAAGAGATTAAAGCCCATAAAAAAATCTTGAATGTATAACATTTGTACACTTATACATACATATTTAGATATGCGTTTTAAAAAATATGGTTTTTATTGTTGGTCATTTTTCATTCTATAGCTCCGCTGTAACACTTTTCTATATAGGCTTATATTAATGGTTTACATTTTTGTTTTCACTTTTACTAATTTATGGATGGGATATAATTATATTTGCAAATTACAAAAATTGCATTCAAAGTTCTATCCTCTAAATACACTAATGAGAACTGCTTACATAATGCATACTGCTTTATTTATCACACATCATTATTATGCTACTAGATATTATCACATTCACACACCACCTGTAGCATTACGTAATACAGCCAGTCTAGAATGTTCCACTCGGTGCGCAGACCGCAAGGCGTCGTCCAGCAGCCTGGAGCAGCTGCGGCGACGCGCGGGCGAGGTGGGCGGCTCGCTCACGCGCAAGGGCTCGGTGGAGCTCGCGCACCACCTGTATAGCATTACGTAATACAGCCAGTCTAGAATGTTCCACTCGGTGCGCAGACCGCAAGGCGTCGTCCAGCAGCCTGGAGCAGCTGCGGCGACGCGCGGGCGAGGTGGGCGGCTCGCTCACGCGCAAGGGCTCGGTGGAGCTCGCGCACCACCTGTATAGCATTACGTAATACAGCCAGTCTAGAATGTTCCACTCGGTGCGCAGACCGCAAGGCGTCGTCCAGCAGCCTGGAGCAGCTGCGGCGACGCGCGGGCGAGGTGGGCGGCTCGCTCACGCGCAAGGGCTCGGTGGAGCTCGCGCACCACCTGTATAGCATTACGTAATACAGCCAGTCTAGAATGTTCCACTCGGTGCGCAGACCGCAAGGCGTCGTCCAGCAGCCTGGAGCAGCTGCGGCGACGCGCGGGCGAGGTGGGCGGCTCGCTCACGCGCAAGGGCTCGGTGGAGCTCGCGCACCACCTGTATAGCATTACGTAATACAGCCAGTCTAGAATGTTCCACTCGGTGCGCAGACCGCAAGGCGTCGTCCAGCAGCCTGGAGCAGCTGCGGCGACGCGCGGGCGAGGTGGGCGGCTCGCTCACGCGCAAGGGCTCGGTGGAGCTCGCGCACCACCTGTATAGCATTACGTAATACAGCCAGTCTAGAATGTTCCACTCGGTGCGCAGACCGCAAGGCGTCGTCCAGCAGCCTGGAGCAGCTGCGGCGACGCGCGGGCGAGGTGGGTGGCTCGCTCACGCGCAAGGGCTCGGTGGAGCTCGCGCACCACCTGTATAGCATTACGTAATACAGCCAGTCTAGAATGTTCCACTCGGTGCGCAGACCGCAAGGCGTCGTCCAGCAGCCTGGAGCAGCTGCGGCGGCGCGCGGGCGAGGTGGGCGGCTCGCTCACGCGCAAGGGCTCGGTGGAGCTCGCGCACCACCTGTATAGCATTACGTAATACAGCCAGTCTAGAATGTTCCACTCGGTGCGCAGACCGCAAGGCGTCGTCCAGCAGCCTGGAGCAGCTGCGGCGACGCGCGGGCGAGGTGGGCGGCTCGCTCACGCGCAAGGGCTCGGTGGAGCTCGCGCACCACCTGTATAGCATTACGTAATACAGCCAGTCTAGAATGTTCCACTCGGTGCGCAGACCGCAAGGCGTCGTCCAGCAGCCTGGAGCAGCTGCGGCGACGCGCGGGCGAGGTGGGTGGCTCGCTCACGCGCAAGGGCTCGGTGGAGCTCGCGCACCACCTGTATAGCATTACGTAGTACAGCCAGTCTAGAATGTTCCACTCGGTGCGCAGACCGCAAGGCGTCGTCCAGCAGCCTGGAGCAGCTGCGGCGACGCGCGGGCGAGGTGGGCGGCTCGCTCACGCGCAAGGGCTCGGTGGAGCTCGCGCACCACCTGTATAGCATTACGTAATACAGCCAGTCTAGAATGTTCCACTCGGTGCGCAGACCGCAAGGCGTCGTCCAGCAGCCTGGAGCAGCTGCGGCGACGCGCGGGCGAGGTGGGCGGCTCGCTCACGCGCAAGGGCTCGGTGGAGCTCGCGCACCACCTGTATAGCATTACGTAATACAGCCAGTCTAGAATGTTCCACTCGGTGCGCAGACCGCAAGGCGTCGTCCAGCAGCCTGGAGCAGCTGCGGCGACGCGCGGGCGAGGTGGGCGGCTCGCTCACGCGCAAGGGCTCGGTGGAGCTCGCGCACCACCTGTATAGCATTACGTAATACAGCCAGTCTAGAATGTTCCACTCGGTGCGCAGACCGCAAGGCGTCGTCCAGCAGCCTGGAGCAGCTGCGGCGACGCGCGGGCGAGGTGGGCGGCTCGCTCACGCGCAAGGGCTCGGTGGAGCTCGCGCACCACCTGTATAGCATTACGTAATACAGCCAGTCTAGAATGTTCCACTCGGTGCGCAGACCGCAAGGCGTCGTCCAGCAGCCTGGAGCAGCTGCGGCGACGCGCGGGCGAGGTGGGCGGCTCGCTCACGCGCAAGGGCTCGGTGGAGCTCGCGCACCACCTGTATAGCATTACGTAATACAGCCAGTCTAGAATGTTCCACTCGGTGCGCAGACCGCAAGGCGTCGTCCAGCAGCCTGGAGCAGCTGCGGCGACGCGCGGGCGAGGTGGGCGGCTCGCTCACGCGCAAGGGCTCGGTGGAGCTCGCGCACCACCTGTATAGCATTACGTAATACAGCCAGTCTAGAATGTTCCACTCGGTGCGCAGACCGCAAGGCGTCGTCCAGCAGCCTGGAGCAGCTGCGGCGACGCGCGGGCGAGGTGGGCGGCTCGCTCACGCGCAAGGGCTCGGTGGAGCTCGCGCACCACCTGTATAGCATTACGTAATACAGCCAGTCTAGAATGTTCCACTCGGTGCGCAGACCGCAAGGCGTCGTCCAGCAGCCTGGAGCAGCTGCGGCGGCGCGCGGGCGAGGTGGGCGGCTCGCTCACGCGCAAGGGCTCGGTGGAGCTCGCGCACCACCTGTATAGCATTACGTAATACAGCCAGTCTAGAATGTTCCACTCGGTGCGCAGACCGCAAGGCGTCGTCCAGCAGCCTGGAGCAGCTGCGGCGGCGCGCGGGCGAGGTGGGCGGCTCGCTCACGCGCAAGGGCTCGGTGGAGCTCGCGCACCACCTGTATAGCATTACGTAATACAGCCAGTCTAGAATGTTCCACTCGGTGCGCAGACCGCAAGGCGTCGTCCAGCAGCCTGGAGCAGCTGCGGCGGCGCGCGGGCGAGGTGGGCGGCTCGCTCACGCGCAAGGGCTCGGTGGAGCTCGCGCACCACCTGTATAGCATTACGTAATACAGCCAGTCTAGAATGTTCCACTCGGTGCGCAGACCGCAAGGCGTCGTCCAGCAGCCTGGAGCAGCTGCGGCGGCGCGCGGGCGAGGTGGGCGGCTCGCTCACGCGCAAGGGCTCGGTGGAGCTCGCGCACCACCTGTATAGCATTACGTAATACAGCCAGTCTAGAATGTTCCACTCGGTGCGCAGACCGCAAGGCGTCGTCCAGCAGCCTGGAGCAGCTGCGGCGGCGCGCGGGCGAGGTGGGCGGCTCGCTCACGCGCAAGGGCTCGGTGGAGCTCGCGCACCACCTGTATAGCATTACGTAATACAGCCAGTCTAGAATGTTCCACTCGGTGCGCAGACCGCAAGGCGTCGTCCAGCAGCCTGGAGCAGCTGCGGCGGCGCGCGGGCGAGGTGGGCGGCTCGCTCACGCGCAAGGGCTCGGTGGAGCTCGCGCACCACCTGTATAGCATTACGTAATACAGCCAGTCTAGAATGTTCCACTCGGTGCGCAGACCGCAAGGCGTCGTCCAGCAGCCTGGAGCAGCTGCGGCGACGCGCGGGCGAGGTGGGCGGCTCGCTCACGCGCAAGGGCTCGGTGGAGCTCGCGCACCACCTGTATAGCATTACGTAATACAGCCAGTCTAGAATGTTCCACTCGGTGCGCAGACCGCAAGGCGTCGTCCAGCAGCCTGGAGCAGCTGCGGCGGCGCGCGGGCGAGGTGGGCGGCTCGCTCACGCGCAAGGGCTCGGTGGAGCTCGCGCACCACCTGTATAGCATTACGTAATACAGCCAGTCTAGAATGTTCCACTCGGTGCGCAGACCGCAAGGCGTCGTCCAGCAGCCTGGAGCAGCTGCGGCGGCGCGCGGGCGAGGTGGGCGGCTCGCTCACGCGCAAGGGCTCGGTGGAGCTCGCGCACCACCTGTATAGCATTACGTAATACAGCCAGTCTAGAATGTTCCACTCGGTGCGCAGACCGCAAGGCGTCGTCCAGCAGCCTGGAGCAGCTGCGGCGACGCGCGGGCGAGGTGGGCGGCTCGCTCACGCGCAAGGGCTCGGTGGAGCTCGCGCACCACCTGTATAGCATTACGTAATACAGCCAGTCTAGAATGTTCCACTCGGTGCGCAGACCGCAAGGCGTCGTCCAGCAGCCTGGAGCAGCTGCGGCGGCGCGCGGGCGAGGTGGGCGGCTCGCTCACGCGCAAGGGCTCGGTGGAGCTCGCGCACCACCTGTATAGCATTACGTAATACAGCCAGTCTAGAATGTTCCACTCGGTGCGCAGACCGCAAGGCGTCGTCCAGCAGCCTGGAGCAGCTGCGGCGGCGCGCGGGCGAGGTGGGCGGCTCGCTCACGCGCAAGGGCTCGGTGGAGCTCGCGCACCACCTGTATAGCATTACGTAATACAGCCAGTCTAGAATGTTCCACTCGGTGCGCAGACCGCAAGGCGTCGTCCAGCAGCCTGGAGCAGCTGCGGCGGCGCGCGGGCGAGGTGGGCGGCTCGCTCACGCGCAAGGGCTCGGTGGAGCTCGCGCACCACCTGTATAGCATTACGTAATACAGCCAGTCTAGAATGTTCCACTCGGTGCGCAGACCGCAAGGCGTCGTCCAGCAGCCTGGAGCAGCTGCGGCGACGCGCGGGCGAGGTGGGCGGCTCGCTCACGCGCAAGGGCTCGGTGGAGCTCGCGCACCACCTGTATAGCATTACGTAATACAGCCAGTCTAGAATGTTCCACTCGGTGCGCAGACCGCAAGGCGTCGTCCAGCAGCCTGGAGCAGCTGCGGCGGCGCGCGGGCGAGGTGGGCGGCTCGCTCACGCGCAAGGGCTCAGTAGAGCGGCGCGCGGCGGCGCACGCACACGATGACCTCGCGCAACAGCTCGACACGTTCAAGCCCATCGTCATCACGGTCACCAGCTTCTTCAAACAGGTAAAAGTTTATGCATACGTAGGGAAGTGCCCACTTTCATAATCAATAATCAAAAAGTAATTACAACATTTGAAAATAATGGAACTCTGACTGTAGAATACAGTTTGTTTTATCTGACTGTCACTTGTTTTTACATTGTGGCGTCATTTTAAGTTGCGGTTTTACATTACCATGGATTTAACTAGTGAAACTTATCGTAGTATGGTTTTCTACAATTTTAAGTGTAATTTGTTATAGCGGGTTTGGAGAATTCAAACGGTTGTATTAATCTCAGTAAGGAATTTCGTGATGGTCGCCCGTCCGGCATAGCCATCAATCAAACAATCAATCTTATGCATGTTTTGTTTGGGTGTGAAAAAACATTAGAGAACAGAAGCTTCTGAAATTAAGTATACCGCGGTACTTCATTAAAACCAGTGACGATTAACTTCGTGATCGTGTTTTGATTTATGAGACTACTGAGGGAGAGTGTAAAATGCGTCTTAGTTCTGGTGCAGCCCAGGGCTCGGTCCTCGGTCCTCGGACCTGTGCTCTGGATTGTGCTTTATGATCGGCTTTTACACGTAGACCTACCGATTAAGGTGTTGCTGGAGGATTTTACGGATTGATGATGCGGTGATTATCATTGCGGGAACTCTCGAGGAAGCACTGGTATAGGCAAAGCTCGTCTCGCCCAAATTCAACGCTTGGCTTGAAGAACACGGTCTGGTGCTGTCCAAAGTGAAGACAGAGAAGAAGAGAGTAGTGGTAATCACAGCCCAAAAGTGGTTTTAATACGTTTTTGTGTTTGCGTTGTGTGCCAATACATTGAGAGTCGGGCCGTGAAATATCTGGTGATAATCTTAGATTCAAAGTTAACCTTCTTTGATATTGTCAATACGTTGCAGAAGGTGGAAAACCCGGTTGCGAGCATATCTTGACTGATGCCAAATGTCAGAGGGCCGAGGAGTAGTTGTCGACGAGCTCTCAAGAGTATATCCATTACGATCAAACTTTACAGAATAGAATTCTGATCAGATGCACTCAAAGTAAAGCAATATCAGACGCGTCTGGCAACGGTACAACGTTGCGGTGTACTCCGAGTTGCTTGTGCTTACCGAACTATTTCAGATTATACCTTGCTGGTCATCGCAGGTGTGATCCTAATCTTTTAGGATTTCAGAGGAAGCTCAAATGGAACATACGTGCGGTTGCCGAAGCATGGGCGTTGGCGCTCATCGGAGAAGGCAAGTAGAACCTATAGGTTAATTGGAAGGGTCAAAGACTGGACACAAGGAAAACATGGGAATGTGGATTCACATCTCACACAGTTTCTGGACGGCCATGGACAATTTAATGCCTGTTGGCATTTTTGGATCCGAAACGATTCTTTTTGCGCGTACTGTCTGGAAGAAGTGGATACCGTGGTGCACATTTTCTCTGGTTGCCGTCACTGGCGAGATCTGCTACGAGACTGGTCCGGGGAACGTGGTTTTCTGGATGATATCCGGGGAGAGAGAAAGGGCAGGCGCCAATGGGTTTGTGCGTGAGTTGCTGTGGACGAAGAAGGTGGAGGAGAACAGTAGTGTTACGCTGTGTACTCTGCATGTGTAGGTTCGTTGAAGTTGAAGGTTGCAATTATGAGAGACAAATAACAACACGTCCGATCGCTTTGATGTCCATATTTATTAATACAACTTACATACAACATATCCATCCATCTGCCTTCCGACGTCCACTGCTGGACATAGGCCTCCCCAAATTGGGGATATACTGCCGTAATCGCCACGCTTGGCAGGCGGGTTGGCGATCGCAGTAGATGTTGTTAATACTCGAGGGAGTGCTGCTGCCCACTTCCCGCGGTATTCCCTCAGTCGGCTCTTACGACTCCCATGGGTGGAGAGGGGTGGGACAATTCTAAAGCCGGCCCCACACGGCCCTTGTTACATACAACATATATTATAACTTAATATTATGCTGACCTATACGTTCAGGTTAGGCCGGCTACATACACACTATCTCCTAAGAGGAGGGGTTGGAGGAGTACGTGGTCCTGTGAAACCAAGTACTATTATTGCTATTAAGATTTGTTTTCTTTTTGTAATCATTTATGGTATATTGTAATAAATAATACCGTATAGGTGCATTCATTTTTATACCACATATTTCTCATATTTTTGTAAAACTTTATAAGTGATAAAGGCCACTGATGTACCTCTATAAGCTAGAGACTCGCGTTAGTGAGAAACCTCCCTAAGCGAACAGAGATTGCGGTCCCTTGAACTCTCGCTTATCGTGGTTCGACTGTATGTTAAAATGCTCAAACCTTTCGCCTGTGTTAGACTAAGAACTCACGGAGTGATATTCACCCGCGCCCGTGGCAGTGGCGGCTTAGCCGTTTTATTTCTAAACTTACGACTTAGAACCCCTAATTGGCTGAAGTTTTCGAAATAAGGGCATTAATTTTACTGGTTGTTACTAGGTGGCATTACTTAAGGCACTGAAATGCTATCGTCGACCAAGCGAAACAAAATAAAACTAAAGTGACTGATTTTGTCCTGCATAAGTTTCACACATTGACACTAGATGGCACTACTTATTTGTGTAATACCCTCAACTTTTACTTCGAAGTGAACCCTACTTGTTTAACGTTGACAAAGCTGTATGCCCAATTAGTTTCACTCCTTGACACTAGGTGGTGTGAACGCATGTTAAAAGCAACCCCCAACCCCTATATCTGCGATATAATTGCAATGTTATTGCAATTATTGCTATATCATGACATTTTTTTAATAAAAAATTTATAGAAATATTTTATAAAATGCATAAAAAAATCTTATAAGATTATTTCATTATTAAACCCAAGTCCAAATCAGAACTGGGCTTTTTTTTTCGGCAAGGGAACGAGTATTTGAATGTTAATTTCGACCGGGAGCGTGGCGTCTCCTGTAATCCGGCTACACGGAGGTCGGGAACTGTGCATGGTTTATGAGGTTAGGAAATTTGTATGTTTCTGTTGTCGAGTGAGCGACTGGCGACAGATCCTATTCCCGTTACCGGAGTTCCTCAGATTCGGTTCTGAGGTTGACTTAGAGTGAGGGGGAGTGGTGATGCCGAAAGTAGGCTGATACTTAGCAGCAGCCTGGCCGAGTAAACCAGACCCTTTCCTTTTGTCATAATTTTTTGTACCGCGGTAACCGTTATCAAATAATTGATTATATTATCGAAGTTGTTATACTTAAGTTATTAATCAAGCAGGGAAACATTTTCTATATTATGTTTATCTATATAAAGATAATAATGAAAAAATATATAATCTTATACGTATATTATTTCTCTAGCTTGTTTTTCTGTCGGTCTGCGAGATCTTCCTTATTACTCTTTTAAATTCCATGATTTACTCCTCATTCTATCGCGCCGGCTAATGACGAAAAATAGACCCACGGTCTAAAAATGTATCACTTCTCTTAAACTTGAGATTTAAAATTATCTAAAAAGAGGTCCTTTGATGGATGCGTTGATTTTAAGATAGATTTCGAATCGGATTCGATAAATATGATTCAGAAATGTACCTATATATTCGACGTCGACTACTATAATTTTATCTATATACCTACTATTAAAAAAAAAAGCTGTAACAGACCTGTGTCTGAACATTTAAGATATTTGATAAAAAAAAATACTGTATTAGGGCTATATAGAAGTGTCTTAACACAAAACATTTTTTTTAGATTTTTTGTCTGTTTGTTCGCGTATCACGCAGAAACTACTGAACGGATTTTGATGCAACTTTTTTATTTTATAGATCTCGATTAGACTTAAAAACTGGTATGCATTTTATCCCTCTACTATATCGGGAAACTGAGATACAACCTAAAAACTAGCTTTTTGTTGCGGCGGAGCCGCAAGCAAAGGCTAGTATTGTATTCAAAATGTATAATTGATACGCCATTTTGAATATATTTTCGCGGTTGCGGGGTTTTCTACATGACGTATCCCTCTAAGAAAAAAAAATAAAAATTCATGTACTTATGTACGCGCGTGAGAAGTTATACTTCTTTGGCATCATTAATAAATAAAGTAATTATTAAATTCGTAACTGCAAAACTTGTCACAGTTATGTTTTTAAATACCTTGTTCGATAAAGTAATTATGTCTAATAACACTAGATGGCGTTAATAAAATTTAGACATTTCTTATAAGTCGATGTTAAGAGTTTAGGTGTCTAATCATACCCCCTCCATGGTAGCGTTAAACGTTTAACGCAACCTTGTTGGAAGTCTTATTAGAAGTATAACTTCAAAAAAAGCTTCTTGTCTATTGACAAACTCCTCTACGGCAGCCATTACCGCATCATCATCGTTAAATTTAGATCCACGAATATGCTCTATTAAGTCTATTAATTTTTGGGGTAAGTAAAAATCACTAGGGGCTAAGTCCGGAAAACATGGTGGGTGGGCAAGGAGATTGAAGCTAGCACTGCAGAACTTCTGATCGATGAGCAGGAGCTTTATCGTCAAGCAACAACACGGCCAACAACAGATTACCACGACGTTTTTCTTCAATCGCTTCATGGACTATAAAATTAAATTTGCATACTAGGGTTGCAGGTTGCATACGTCGTCCTTTTGACAAGTAATCAATAAAAAGTATTCCTTCACTATCCCTGAGCACTGTAGCTATAACTTTACTAGCGCTAAAAACCGCTCCAAAATTCTCTATGGGCGGAATCGATAATCGTTTCTAAGACATACTTTGCTTTTTAGTTTTGGGATTGAAATGGTGGTTCAGCCATTATGACAACACGACGGCAAAATTTATCCGAATCACGCTGGAAAATTTCGAGATTTTTCGCTTATAAATTTCCAAACGTCACTTTTTGTTTTCGCCGGTTAACATGAGTAGCATCCAATGAGAAGTTTCGGAGATTGCCCCCGACATCCAAACATACAAACATTACCTTACAAAAACTTTAGTGTAGATGACGTACTTAGTGCGGAATGTAGTCTAAAAAATTTAAAAATCTGATATGTGAAAACGTTTGTACCTAATTGTCAGGAGATTCCCAGCTTAATAATGGCAATGATACACATTTATAATTTCTAAACAGGAAACAGACAAACTCCGTGATGAAGACCTGTATAAATTCCTTGCCGAAATCAAGAGGCCCAGTTCAGCGCCTAAAAAACTAAAATGCATTCCTGGTACTTTAAAGATAGAGGTGTCTCCGTGCCCTGACGAATTGAAAAATGGGTTGACGCCTGAACTGGCCAAGTTAAACCCTTATGGAGGTGAGGTTAAACAGTTAATTCAATCCAAATGTACATTTTTTTAGATTTTTTTTGAGATCTCACAAAGAGCAGGAGGCAGGACGCCTGTATCTAGACCGGAGTGGTTTCACCTGTGCTGTCAAAAACATTTAAGAAATATAATTAAAACGATAAAGCAATAATAATGAGACAATAGTATGGATATCAGATGTCACCACACGGACGGATGGTAAAATAAAGACAATACGCCTGTGATTGAGCCTTGCTTGAGCCAGCATGAACGGGCCGACTCTATCAGGGAAGTACCACCCTCTCACAGAAGATCATTGTAAAACAACGGTAGGTACTTCTACTGTTGTATTTCGTACGGTGAGTGCGAGCGCTAGAGGTCAAAACTTAATCAGTATTTTTTTTTATTGTCATTTCTCTCCACCCCTTTCGATAGAGTTGACGACAATGGCATGATGCCTCTCGTGTTGCTAGTGCCTAGAGGCTACGGTAAGCGCTTACCATATGTGGTGCCTGAGTTGATAACGATGATTGTACCACAGATGAAAACGTGCGCCCCTGCAAAGAGATCCTGCCGTTCCCGAGCCAGCCCCCGGCAGTGCCTCACTACCAGTACCGCAACCTGCTGTACCTGAGTGTTAAGGAAATCAACCTCAACGCTTACACTTCGCGTACTGGTTCCGCGAGGAATATTACTGTAAGTTTTTTTGTATACTAGAGGGACATTTGCTATTGGTAGAACCTTTATTATCGCAGCATGAATGAGCCGGCTCGATCGGGGAGGCACCACTCTCTCATAAAAGATCCAACGTGGAACAAAAGTAAGTACTCCTACCGTTGTGTTTCGTATGGTGAGTGAGAGCGCCAGAAGCCCAAGGGTGTCGTCGAAAAATAATAATATATAAAAACTAGCTGACCCGGCGAACTTCGTACCGCCATATTTTTTTCCGTAAATATTTCGCATTGAAAATTATGAAAGTACTAATATCGCTATTAAAAAATAGGGGTTGGCAATAGAAAGGTGAAAATTTAGGCTGTATGTATTTTTTAATGTTGAATCATAAAAAAATTAAAATAAATAACTTTGTCCAAAAAATAAAAATTTTGGGATGGGCTACCCTTATCACTTAGGGGTATGAAAAATAGTTTACATCCTATTCTCCTTATACCTACTGAATATACACACAAAATTTCATAAGAATCTGTCAAGCCATTTCGGAGGAGAATGGCGACAAACACTGTGACACGAGAATTTTATATACTAGATAACATTGACTTGACAATATCTGTCCAGGTGCGTATCCAGTTGATGTCTGGTGAAAGTGAGGAGTCCGCCTTACCAGCCATATTTGGACGCAGCTCTTGTTCAGAGTTCACTAATGAAGCTTACACCACTGTGTTGTACCACAATAAGTAAGTATATTGTTATAATTACGTTTAGCGTCAATCATCCGATGGCGGCGACTTGGCTCGCCACTCGTCACGTCTCGTTCGCACGGGGATGAAAAGTGTGCATAGGAAGGTCGTTTTTATGGCAAGTGGCAATATGTTACATTGGCCTGCACCGCCTATCCAAAAAAAATATCTGAATTTAGCTTGACGTAATTTATAGACGTCCCCTTAGTCTATACAAATAAAACAGCAAAGCCGGTGTGTCTTTACATTGAAGGTGCTTATCAAAAATGGAGAGGGAATTATAAGAGAAAGGTAAAATAGTACTTAAAGCAACGGTTTTACATTTTGTTTGCGCTTATCTCTGAAAATACTGAAGGGATTTTAATGTAGTTTTCACGGTTAGATACAGCTGGGCTTGGAGCAGAATACATTATAAAATTTTTTTTAATGCTACGTGGATGGCAAACAAGCATACGGCCCACCTGATGGTAAGCGGTTACCGTAGCCTATAGACGCTAGCAAAACCAGAAGCATCACTCGCGCGTGGCCATCTCCAAGGAAATGGATAGGAGGTGGATAGGAAGAATAATATGAAGAAGATAGGTAGAATACTAAGGAGAGTATAGGAAAGACGAGGATAGGGAGGGGTTAGGGCCTCCTTCGATCTCACTTGGCATACGAAACACAACTTATACCTACCGTTGTTACCCCCTGATGTTCTAAGAGAGGGTTACTTTTCTGATCGAGCCGGCCCATTCATGCTGAAATTAGCAAGGCTCTACTATAATTTAATCGAATGCCAGGAAAAAAGTTATCCTTAGACGTGGACCGCACCGTTTATAAATAACCATGTTTATTCAGGAACCCGTCACTGTACGACGAGATCAAGATAAAGTTGCCCGCCGACCTGGGAGACCAGCACCATCTGCTGTTCACGTTCTTGCACGTGTCCTGCCAGAGGAAGCCCGTGGCGCCCGACCAGGAGAAGAACGTCGAGACGCCTGTCGGCTACTCGGTAAATATTGCTTAGACTAAAATTGAAAACACAATGGATTGTACAGGAAAGAGAAAAAAATGAACCTAACCGCACTTCCCGTCGTTCGGGGCAAATAAACAGGGGGCTTAGAATGTAACACACTAAATCGAATCGACATTGCATCGTGTCATTGTGATTGTTTGAGGGATCACCGTGATTGGGTGAGCGATTATTGCGATATGACGCATCGATGTCTCTGCCAATCAGAATAAGACAATACTATGTTGATATGATTTTTTTTATCACAGTCTAAGGGGCCGGGGGGTAGTTTGGGTCCCACTCACTAAATGAGCTGCCGTGTGCCGGAAATAAAAGTACAGTTTAAATATTCCGTGTTTAAATGGCTTGGATGGATTTTGCTTGTCATCTTTTTTTTTTATATGAAGCAAGGATGGCAGGGAAATATACGCCCTGGTCGATGGTAACCAGTCACCGAGCGGTAATCTATAAAAGCTTCTAAAACCATCACCCAAGGTATCGTTCGCTTGTTGCTGACCCCAGAAAAGGGAAGAGGGTGAATTATAGGAGGATTTAGGCTCCCTGCTCAATTTTATAGAAATTGATCACTGCTGGCACTGTCTACGATAGCATAGCGGGATAGTATATAGAACCGTGTTCCGTAGGCAGCGGGTTTGAGTCCTGTGCGAAATTATGTGTTTATATCATCACTGCTTCAATACTATCATGTACAACACAGGCCAGAGTTTAACAGTATCCAAGTTTTTAGATATTTTTATATATATTTTTAGCATTTGACATGCTTAGCACTATACATTAAACACAAAGTGAAAAATGTGAAATCGAAAATAACAGTCAGGAGCAGGATTTGAACCTGCATCTTCTGGATACCGTCCAGATGCTTTGCCAATCCAGCAATCGTGACAGCTGCTCTCGACCATGATGTGTTATCGAAATTAGCAGTCAGGAGCAATTGTCAGGATGGCTGAATTGGTAAAGCATCTGGACGGTATCCAGAAGATGCAGGTTCAAATCCTGCTCCTGACTGTTATTTTCGATTTCACATTTTTCACTTTGTGTTTAAGTATCCAAGTTCATTAAATTGTAATTCTTAGATTGAGATAATATTAACCAATAATTTCTTTCCCAGTGGCTCCCTCTATGTCGTAATGGGACCCTGACGTGTGGTGATTTCAACCTACCCGTAATGCAAGAGGAACCCCCGCAGAACTACTCGTACATATTCCCGGAGGTGCTACTGCCGGGCACCAAGTGGATAGACAACCATAAGCCCATCTTCAGCATCTCGCTTGACCCCCACACCACTGTGCATCCTTTGGTAAGCATAATTGACTGCATATATAGTGGACTGGTCTAGACCGATCTGCCGAGTTTGTTGGTTCGATTCCCACATAGGACAACTCTTTGGGTCATCGTGATTGACAGGAGTGACTGATTTGAACTCCAGGGGGGGTTAGACGGAATCTCATACCTCACATGTCGATCGTATCGTGATCACCGTGATTGGTTGAGAGATCACCGTGATTGGCCAACGGATTATTATGACATCACGCGTTGGTTTCTCTACCGATCACAAGCGAGTCGATACGATGTCGATTGTGAGATATGAGATTCCGTCTAACCCCCCCTGAACCAACTACGGGAAAACGGGTGACAATTTTTTTTAATATTCACGGACATTTTTTCACACAACGTCCTCTGCTCTGGTCCCAAACTAAGCTTAACGCTTGTGCTATGAGTACCAGATTACGGATATAATACATAATATACTACTTTTTTTTGTAAATACATGCATATAATAGACAGAAAACACCCAGACGCAGTACAAATATCTGTGTTCATCACACAAATAATTGTCCTGAGTGGGAATCAAACCAACGACCTCGTGCACGGAAGTCGGTTACACTACCGACTACGCCACGAGGCCCGTCAAGACCGAAGTAAAGTTTTATTCCAGGACTCTGACACCTTTATCCACTGAAAGGATATTATTTTACTGCCGGGACCCATTGCTTAGCGTGCGTTCTGAAACACGAAGGTCAGGTGTTCACAAATAGGTCACTTTTTAGCCACCAATCTGATACCGGCTGAGTCTAAGTTTCTTGAACGTGCCGATCGTTTAAGTGGTGAGTTCACCACTAGGGTGTGACCTACTACCATTATAATAATCTCTGTGAGGATGGTCATCTAGAACTGGTGGTTCAAACGTTCTGCCACTGAGCTTTCGTAGTAGTTGTTTGGAGCTAGTAGTTGTAGCGTGCCGTGTGGGGCCGGCTTTAGAATTGTCCCACCCCTCTCCACCCATGGGAGTCGTAAGAGCCAACTGAGGGAATACCAGGGGAGTGGGCAGCAGCACTCCTTCGAGTATTAACAACATCCACTGCGATCGCCAACCCGCCTACCAAGCGTGGCGATTACGGCACTATCCCCCATATGAGCGAAACACATGTTGTGGCGTTCTCTTGGGGAGGCCTATATCCAGCAGTGGACTTTGAAAGGCTGATGGATGGATGGTTTGGAGCTACAAATTTCTATATCACATTTTTTATTACCGCGTCGAAGTATTTGTACACATTGTTCCCACAATGTAAGCTTTATATTATTATAATTATAGTGACACCCAAGACACAACTCCGAGCAACTGCTATGATAGCTGACGTGGCGGAGATTCTGGACCCGTGTTCCAGAAGATTACTGAAGATGCGGAAAATTAATTTCCATTTTAGACTGTATTTTACTGTCATTGTTACAGGACGGTTACATAGAACGTTTTGCAAAGGCATGCGAAGCGGTACAGGAAGGTAATATACCACCACGAATTGGACTCGCCAATATGGAGTCTGAACTACGGACCAGGTACGTTGATAAGAAGCTAGCGCACTCCTGATTCAAAAGCACTTCGGACAGTAGGTGGCTAACTGCATCTGCACTTTCAGTATATCGCAGTTGCCGACGGCCAACGTAGAGGTGCTGGCCCGCTACCTGGTGGTGGTGGTGGACAAGCTGTTGCGACTACTGGTGGCCCCTCCCACCCTGGCGGGGGGGACGCTCAACATCGCGCAGGACGTATTCACCTGTCTCGCCACTGTCTTCACTGACATCTCCGTATGTGACACATTTTATTTCATACGACGTGGATTCTCTTTAGTAATAGAGTAAAAACCAAGCTTACGGCTTGTCTATGGTCATCGCGCGTTGTCAAACTCAGAAATGGATGTGAGGTGGAAAGAAAGGGCAAAGATAAAATCTATATAGATAACTCATTAGTGTTTTCAAGTCGTTTAAAGGCTTAATATCTGTTGTTCTACAACAGCCATCGTGAAGTTTTTTTTTCAGTTATTTTGATCAGATACATACCATTCGCATGAACAATAAAAAGTTGTATTGTCTATGGTAACAGAAGAACCACGGCCCACTTGATGTGTTAAGTGGTAACCGCTGCTCATGTACTCAACTATACCAGGAGTATGGTCAAGCTGCTGCTTACCATTTCATTTTTTTTTTTCTAAGTGGTTGGCAAACTAGCAAACAACTCACTAATGCCCGTTTCCTATAATAATAAAGCGGGTCGTTTTATTTACGATCGGTAGAATATTCTACCAGGCGTAAGTATAATCTGTCCCTATAAAATACGAGTCGTAAGTGAATTTAGTGAATTAACTGACAGTTTGCAACTAATGGATGGGAGGGTTTTCAGTTACGATCCGTAACAACAATCTATGGAAACGAAGATTTATGGCGTTTTGATAAAAATATCTATACTAAAATAGAAGCAAAAATTATTTCGAAAACACTCAGGAGTATACGAGCCCCGATGCAAAATAATTCGTCTAGTATGGAAAGTAGTGCAAAGCGTAAAATATAGAAAGTAAATATTAGTAAAATAATTAAGAACGTTTAATAAAAAGTAAACCACAATTTGAGGAACATTTTAAAGTTTATTTTAACATAACTGAAAATCTTTCATGACTTTACATAACATAAAAAATTTAAAAAAATATTCTATAAAACATAACGCAAAAGTATTCGTCTACTCTTGTCACTCACGCAAAATAGTTCGTCTACCACTTAGTTGTGTCGCCTTTGCTCTCAATGACAGCTTTAATGCGAAGAGGCATGGTTGCAACCAACGCTGCACACTCCTCAGGCGTAATTGACTCCCAGACAGCCAAGAGTTTAGCCTTTAAGTCGCTCTTCGATCTTGATGGATTTTTACGGAGAACTTTTTTCATTTTCCACCATAGGGTTTCGATCGGCGACAAGTCCAGGCTGTTAGATGGCAATTCGATTGTAAGGATGCTTTTCGCCAGTAGCCACGTCTTTGTTGTCCTTGCAGTATGGCAGGAAGCACCATCCTGTTGAAAAATGAAGGAATCTTGATGCTTAAGTGACGGAATAGAGGGCAGTAAATTCTCTTCCGAAAGGTTTTGATACCTTGCAGCATTGATAGAACCATCCACAAACTGCATACCACCAACACCTTGTGCAGACATGCAGCCCCATATCATAAGAGACGCCGGAAACTTCACTTTACGTTTGAGGCAATCAGTATGAAACGCCTCATTTTTGTTCCGAATCACTTTTTTGCTTTCATCGCCAACTGTCACTTCAAATTTGGACTCGTCTCTCCAAATGATACTACGCCACTGATCGGAAGTCCAATTTAAATGATGACGAGCAAACTTAACCTCGTTTTCTTTTGTACAGCAGTCAACAGTGGTTTCTCCTTAGCGGTGTAAAATCCGTAACCCATTCTTTTTAGGACTCTTTTGCAAGTATCAACTGAGACGTCTTTGTGAATCATGTCCTTCCATTGCACCGTGAGTTCTCCAGCTCGAGCACGATGATTATTTTTGATAATTTTCTTCAGGATTCTGTTTTCTACTGCACTTGTGATGCGTGGTCGACCAGTTTTCTTCAAACAAGAAGTCGTTCTATTCTTTTTATAGTGCTGAATGATAGATTGGACTGTAGACCTGGGAAGTATCAAGTCTTTAGATTGTTGATAACTTGATTTGCCAGCATCAACCCCACCAACTATTCGCTTTCGAAGCTCTTCACACACGGGTTTGCCACGACCCATTGTTATTTGAAAACTAATGAAAAAAACTGAAATTTTCAGAATTTATACCAATTTATACTGTCTCATTTGACAAATGATATTTGAATGAATTACTTTTACAAATTTAAATTATGCAACATAATTGTACAAAATAGGAATAATCTTATTTAACTCACCGATAGACGAACTCTTTTGCATCGATTAACAATTAGACGAACTATTTTGCTTATAACTTCTTCGAATTTAAAACAGGATATGTATAAATTTAAAAAGCTAAAATAGTTTATTGGTTCATAATTAAAAATGGCATAAGTAACGCGACATGTGATAGTAGAACAGCTTAATATTTTATATAGATATACAAAAATAATGAAGTTAGAAAAAATCTCACAGAGAAAATTTCACACTAGACGAACTATTTTGCATCGGGGCTCGTATATATGCCGCCGGTGCACATCTTAATATCGCGATTCAGAAACATGGGACAACGCCGGTGCACATCTTAATATTGCGATTCAGAAACTTACATATTCAACAATTACGGAATCCTAAAAACCGATAAATACCTAATAATTTTATCAAATTAGTGTATTGTCATCGGTCCTCGATAAATCTACAAAGTTTGAACGAAATCTGGCCCTTTAAAGTGGGTCATAATCGCGCCCAAAGGAGTCGGCTACAAATATACAAACATACAGGTGAAGATAGCAAAAAGCGTGTAAAAAGCAACCGATAGTTATGTTGTCAAATATACCAACCGTAGGTGACATGTTTACCGGCCGATTTCGCGCGTCACCATCTCTAAGGAAAGGGATATGAGGTGGATAGGAAGGATAATAAGGAGAGGATAGGGAAAGGGGTATTAGCCTCCGGTGCTCTCACTCACCATACGAAACAACGGTAGGAGTACCTACAATTGTTTTTCGCTGATCTTTTGTGCGAGGAGTTAAAGTTTAACATTAGATCCAAATATTTTATTTTCAATGATTTACAATTTGTTGCCACAGTACTGATAGTATAATACATTATAATTCTCATTTCCACAGAACATGAACGAAGGTTCGACGTGTGATTCGCACGGGCGCAGCGGACTGATCACTACGTACATCCAGTACCAGTGCACTATACCACGGCCCTCCCTCACCGACCGGGACATCGGCCTCCCCCTGCCCCCCACCGGTACGTGCCAAAGCCGTTAGACAAAACTGACCACTAGAAAATACTGTTATGATGACTGAATTATGTACTGCCTCGGTAGTCAGGCAGTAGTGTATGCGCCTTCTGATCATGAATAGCATTCGAATCCCGGGTCGTCTTAAAAAATATCAAAATTTCAGTTAGAGATAGGAGTTAGGAAG
Source organism: Leucoma salicis (assembly GCA_948253155.1). Lineage (NCBI taxonomy): Eukaryota > Metazoa > Arthropoda > Insecta > Lepidoptera > Erebidae > Leucoma > Leucoma salicis. The sequence goes on from OX411806.1 coordinate 28,203,327, forward strand.
TCGTTGGCGTAAGTAATGCAACACAGTTCCAGTGGCCCACCAATGTAGGTGTAGAGACAGCACACGGCGGGTTTATTTAGTGGGTGAGGGCCCCATTACCCTGTTCGTTGCCCCAAACGACGGGGTGTGCTGTTAAGTACATTTTTTCCCGCATTAACAAAAATAAAGTGCCTGGGATAGCACGTAAAGTCGGTGCTGCTCCTGATCTCTTTCGGTCGTTGAAATGCCGTTTAATGGAACTGTGAGGGTGAGGGATTGTGTGAATTCAGTCGTGCACCATAATATCTCCTTAGTAGTTCGTTAGCAAACGGTGACGTTTTGCGCCGTGACTTAATCGCATGTCCTTTTTTCCTGTGAACAGTCCTTGTGACTGCCTATGTTAATTTTTCTTATGATAATTATAAATATTGACTTTGGCTCCAGTGATGACTGACGGCTCATGCAAGATCCTGCACGAAGAGCTGGCTCTACAATGGGTGGTGGCTAGTGGGGCTACTAGGGATCTCGCTATGCAGAATTCTTGGTCAGTACGTTTTTAAGTCTTAGCTTTAACACATTCTGTAATTTTTGCGGAAATCACATAATCTAATAATTCACGATGAACTCCAAAATTATCTAACCAATTTTCAGGTTTTTTTAATATTTGTTTTGCTGGCGTGCCTAAGATAGGATCGTTTTTATCGCGTGTTTTTTATTAATTAATTGCAAAATATTCACAAAAATAAAATGAGTTCGCTGGGTCAGCTAGTGTGATATAAAACTATTTTTACAGAACCTATCGTGATTACTTGATTAAGACGTTGTTTAGTCTACACGTGACCATGAATGCTGTAAAGGATTTCAAACGTTTGAATAGAAGAAGAAAATCAAATCAGTCATCGATAGATTTTTCTTCAATCTACCTGGGTGGCAAACAAGCATATGGCCCACCTGAAAGTAAGGGGTCACGATAGCCTATAGATGCTAGCTACACGTGTGTTTCTTTTATTTGATATATTTTTATGAGGACAACTTTTTTCCTGTAGAAATGAAGTATTTATTCTGTACAAATTATTTGTGAATAAGGAAAAAGAGATTTTTTGTACGAGCGGGAATCGAACCCGCGTCTTTTCCAATCCGGGGAAGCGCTCAGTGGCTTAGTTTTTTTTTTGCTTTTTTTGCTTTATTTGTTTGGACCCCTCAACATACAGATAGAATCTCCCAGGTTTGCAATAGGGGTCAGCATCGCGTAGGCGAAAGCGGCGCGCTACGCGCGCAATCGCAAAAAATTTTGGCGCTAAAAAAATATTTCCTACTCCTTCACTTTCAATGCTATCTACTCTTGAATTTTTGCCCGATACAGCCTGTTCATTCTATAATCTGTGTATGATTTTTGCCTACGCCTATATATACTGTATCAACGAGAAATAATTCGTAAACGTCAACCAGTTGCGACAATGGACTCGAACCGTGCGGTAATAAAGTCGAGTTTTCCACGGGAAAGTGAAATATGTATAATGAAAATTTTTGGAAAATTTTCTTTTTAATACGTCGGTGTTATTATAATAATTAGTGGATAGTGTTTTATTGCATAAAATAGTTATTATACTTGACAATAAGCATGGATTTTTCAACAATGGGTAAGTAGTATTTTTTTATGATTTTTTTCATAAAAAGTGTCCACCCGTTACGGTGCGTGGCCTTGGTACTGTATCGCTTGGCACGCGTAAGACTCCCGGGAGTCTAACGCGATTCAATCGGTGACAAAATACATCAGTGATATATTATATTAAGTACAGTTAAAATATATTAATAAGTATGTCACCAACACCGTATACCACAACTTAATTTTAAAATAGTAGGATGCATACAAGACGTTGTATTACTAATGTAAGAGCTTTATTATTTTATTTTAAAAAAACAAAACACCCTGCACAAAGGAATAAACCTTGTATCGTGGGGGACTTACGAACATACAATTTCACGGAAACAATGTACCCCAGACTCAAAACAACCATTTGTGGATCACACAAAGAGTTCTCCCGCATGGGAATCGAACCCACAACACACGGACGGGATGTCGGTATCTAAACCACTCCGCCATCTGCGCAGTCTATTCTAGAGCTATATTAAAATATTAGTAATCTTAGATTTAAAAAAGTTTTACTTGTAGTGTAATTTTTTAACAAAAAATATAGTGTAATCTGTACGTGTGCAGGTCCCTGTTCGAGCTGATGACCAAGTCGATGGTAGAGTACCTGTACTGGAGCGGGGCGCACGAGGCCAGGCGCAAGGCGCGCTTCCCCGACCAGTTCACGGACGATATCACCACGCTCGTCAATAATGTCACCTCTGAAATTATATCCAGGTACTTTACTTATTATTTGTAAGCATTCAGGCAGACAATTTATTGAAACATTACTACGACAGATATTTTGATACTACGTGGGTGCATACAAGCATACGGCTCACCTAGAGGTAAGCGGTTACCGTTGTCTATAGACGCTAGCAATACCAAAGGCATAGCGCGCATGCCAACTACAAGGTAAGGGATAGCAAGTGTCACCACCCCATTCTATCCCACGGGTGTCGTATGAGGCGACTAAGGGAAGTAAGCAATTATCATCCATTCCATGACTGGTGTTAGGGCTGGGTACCGATTGTGAGCACTCACTTGGTATCGGGCCCGAGAGGGTTGGTACCACCATTTCCCGTGTGACCGGCCATGAAGCACATCGTTGCGTTTTGGCTGTAGCAGGAGATAGCCGTTTATTCTTTCATTTCATATCGGTGAAATGAAATGGTGAGCAGTGGCTTGACAATACTTTCGGTATAGTTGAGTTCATGAGCGACGGATACCATTTACCATCAGATGTGCCGTGGCTCGTCTGCCACTGCATGCAATAAAAAAAAAACAAAAGGTTAAGTAGAGGGTCTGTGTCTGCGGCGCTCTCAATTATAAGTAAAATTAGTTTAATTTTATTCATATTTTGACAGGTACGGTAAAGACAGTCGCCTGACCCAGAGCCTAAACAATAGTTTAGCGTTCTTCTTGTTCGATTTGTTCAGCATCATGGACCGCGGATACGTGTTCATTCTAATACGGAACTACTACAAGCAGATGTGTGCTAAGATCGCATCTCTGCCTGATGCTGTGCCTCTTGTGCAATACAAGGTTAGTTTTTATATGGTGCTGAAAGTATTTTATATATTTTTTTTTTTATTTTCACTTCATTAAATGTGTTGATAAGATTTTCCTTTAGAAGTTATACTTCTTTTGGCGCGTTAGGGAAAAATGATGAGAGTAAATGTTTACGATGCGCGCGCACACGGTCACGAAAAACCGACACCCTGAAGTTAGACACCCTGAAGTTAGCTATAGTCAACATTTTAGTTTTATTTGTGATATTTAAATAAACTTTATTTAACTAGATAATGAGTTATAATAAAACTTTGAATGTATTAAATACCTTTTTTCTATTGTTAGTGTAGTTTTTTCTATAAACGTAGAATAAGGTGACAGATAAAATTTTTGAAAAGACTTTTGCTTGTTACGCCAAAGAAGTATAACTTCTAACGCGTGTACATAAGTACACACACACTTTTTTCTTCTACAACGTGAGTGGTATACAAGCATACGGCCCACCTGATGGTAAGCGGTTACTGTAGCCTATAGGCGCTAGCAATAACAGAGGCTTCACTTGCACGTCGCTATCTCTTAGGAAAGGGATGGGAGGTGGAGAGGAATTATAATAAGAAGAGGATGGGATGGATATTAAGAAGAAAATAGGGAGGATAATAAGTAGAGGATCATAAGATTACGAGATCATAAGATTTTTATGCGAACGGTCCCTCAAGTAGACCGAGATTAAAGTTGTAGGGACTGTATGTAGAATTTTTTATATATATTTTTACCATTTGACATGCTTAGCCATATACATCAAACACAAAGTGGACAGTGTGAAATTGCGTCATTATTAGGTAAAAATCTTATCTGTAAAATAAAGTTTACGTGGTCGGTATAATGTATGTAAATATTTGCGACAGATGGTGCAGGCGTCACCCAGGACGTTAAGTATGAATGTGTTTTCGAAATTAGCAGTCGAGAGCAGCTGTCACGATTGCTGGATTGGCAAAGCATCTGGACGGTATCCAGGAGATGCAGGTTCAAATCCTGCTCGTGACTTTTATTTTCGATTTCACATTTTCCACTTTGTGTTTGCTGTAGGGCTGCTTCTTTTGGGAGGCTTATATCTAACGTCGGACTTCGGACAATAGCCAATGGATGGATAATTTTCCAGTTGGCGTTCCTCCGCATAGTATGTTCCCACGAGCACTACGTGTCGCTGAACCTGCCGGCGTGGGCCCCCGCGAGCGGCGGCGTGTCGCCGGCCGCGTCCGTGCAGTCGCTGGGCTCGCACTCCAGCCACGCGCTCGCCCACGAGTTCCGCTCCCGGCACTACCTCGCGGGGCTGCTGCTCACTGAACTCTCCAATGCCCTAGAAATGCAGTACGCGACTTTCATTTGTATATATGTGTAAACTGGTACATGCACTTACGTATACCCAAACTACCAATGGATTAAATTGTGCTCTAGTTTATAGTATGTACTTAAAGGGAATGCCCATTTGTGGATTTCATTTTTACGTGTGCAGTCAACTTTCTTACGGCTAAATTGTTGTTATTTTATCATAAAACAAAAACGCGAAAAATATCCAATTTACTATTACAAAATTAAGAAAAATATATTTTTGATAACTGTTTAGAACGCTTGCTGATTAAGTATGAATATTTGGATGAAAAGGCACGTTGTCAGATTTCAAAACTGTATCATCATTGTCAAAAACACTTAGACGTCAAGTACGTCATTCGTCTACGCCCTTCAAAAGCTTATTCGCTTTGTTGCCATAGATATTCTTTGATCCGTGTGCTGACGAAATAAGAATACAAGTGTCACCACCCCATTCTTTCCCACGGGTGTCGTATGAGGGAAAGTAAGCAATTATCATCCATTGCATGACTGGTGGTAGGGCTCATTTGGTACCGGGCACGAGCGGGTTGGTACCACCATCTCCCGTGTGACACACACACACATACAGACATCATCGCGGAAACTTTCGGGGAAGCTTCCTAGGACCTCAAAACGTCAACACCCGATGAAAACTCGATTTTCGAAAAACGGGGTAAAACCAATAACTTCCCATCTATTGAAAATTTTAAATTTTTTCAGCATGAAGTTAAAAAACTCGATACCTACTACAAAATATGAGATTTCGTTATACTTATAATCACAAGTAAAACTAAGTGTTATGTTACTTGATTGTCATTGTGAACGTACTTCGTTTCGATGACAAACAAGTAACATACACTTAGTTTAGATGTAGGTTGTGATGTCGAATGAAGTGAGTATGTAATCATTTTTGTTTTAGACGTGTTAAGAGTGAGTGAATGTGAGGTGAGCCAGTTGTGAATGATGTTATATCCGCATTGTGCTATTGTTTTGAGTTTCGTCCAAGATTCTTCTGAAAAAGTTATTGCTGTGCCATCCGCAAAAGAAATAAGTTTGCGTGAAGGTAGTTGGGCGCTACAGAGGTCATTTAAGAAGTCAAGGAAGAAATTAGGTCCTAATACACTGTCTTGCGGCACACCTTGATTTATAGATAATTCATCACTTATATTACCATCGATTTTGACTCTGTGTACGACCTGATACATACGATTTGAATAACTGGAGCTGGGAATTTCTGAATAAGGAGAATGCCCTTTTTCTTAATCTATGGGTCTAACTGTACAGTCATGAAATTGGTGGCTTTTGTTAGGGCTACATACACCAGGTATAATCTCATTTGCTTTCAATTGACTATTGCGTTTCTGAGATTTTTATATTTAAATTAATGGATGTCACTTAGGTTAGAAAAGGGGTCAGGTTATAAGCAACAGTAAATTTAAATGGAAGATAATCCTTATTTAGCGAGATGTAGCAATGCCACAATTGAATGCAGACCATATTGTTAATTAATATCGAAGTCCTTAGAAATAAGTTGTAGTCAGTCAGAGTAGCTATTTACTAGAGTCCGTGTTTGAACCGAGTTCGTTCGTGAGAGCAAGGTTTGTTAGATTCCAGAAATAAGTCAGAGTCCTTGATAAAATTACAGAAAACACTAATATTCTTCAGAACCCATTGACCGGTGCAATTGTGTTATGTATATGCGGATGAATGAGCTTTCCAGTTTTAAGTCAATGCTATATTTGACGTTTGACAGTTTTTTTAACACATTTTGAATTTGAGACCATGCCTTTTCAACCATACTTATTAGCAAGAGTTATCATAAAATCTATCTTTCTCAATTTTGCTATTGAAAATTCGATATTTTTTCATGTTTTTGGTTTACGATGAAATAAAAAGCCACTACAAATTTTACTGTAACGCTTAGGCCAAAAAGTGGGCATGCCCCTTTTAAATTTTTAGTCCTTCGTTCGGTCTCGGTTTCGGAGCGAGATTGCAGAAACAATAGCAACGAGGTGACGGGTAATGAACTTCCAGGAGCCCCGTGCTGCAGTGCGCGGCGGTGAACAGCGTGGTCTCGCTACTGTCGGCGCACGACGCGGACCCGCGCCTGGCCGCGCCCGACGTGAAGGCGCGTGTGGCCGCGCTGTACCTGCCGCTGCTGCCGCTCGTCATGGACGCGCTGCCGCAGCTGCACCGCGGCTTCGGCAGCACCAAGGGTACGTGCCTCGTGCGCCTCTGTGGCGCTCTAAGCGGAACTAGTGTACCTGTACTGCACCTGCCGCTGCTGCCGCTCGTCATGGACGCGCTGCCGCAGCTGCACCGCGGCTTCGGCAGCACCAAGGGTACGTGCCTCGTGCGCCTCTGTGGCGCTCTAAGCGGAACTAGTGTACCTGTACTGCACCTGCCGCTGCTGCCGCTCGTCATGGACGCGCTGCCGCAGCTGCACCGCGGCTTCGGCAGCACCAAGGGTACGTGCCTCGTGCGCCTCTGTGGCGCTCTAAGCGGAACTAGTGTACCTGTACTGCACCTGCCGCTGCTGCCGCTCGTCATGGACGCGCTGCCGCAGCTGCACCGCGGCTTCGGCAGCACCAAGGGTACGTGCCTCGTGCGCCTCTGTGGCGCTCTAAGCGGAACTAGTGTACCTGTACTGCACCTGCCGCTGCTGCCGCTCGTCATGGACGCGCTGCCGCAGCTGCACCGCGGCTTCGGCAGCACCAAGGGTACGTGCCTCGTGCGCCTCTGTGGCGCTCTAAGCGGAACTAGTGTACCTGTACTGCACCTGCCGCTGCTGCCGCTCGTCATGGACGCGCTGCCGCAGCTGCACCGCGGCTTCGGCAGCACCAAGGGTACGTGCCTCGTGCGCCTCTGTGGCGCTCTAAGCGGAACTAGTGTACCTGTACTGCACCTGCCGCTGCTGCCGCTCGTCATGGACGCGCTGCCGCAGCTGCACCGCGGCTTCGGCAGCACCAAGGGTACGTGCCTCGTGCGCCTCTGTGGCGCTCTAAGCGGAACTAGTGTACCTGTACTGCACCTGCCGCTGCTGCCGCTCGTCATGGACGCGCTGCCGCAGCTGCACCGCGGCTTCGGCAGCACCAAGGGTACGTGCCTCGTGCGCCTCTGTGGCGCTCTAAGCGGAACTAGTGTACCTGTACTGCACCTGCCGCTGCTGCCGCTCGTCATGGACGCGCTGCCGCAGCTGCACCGCGGCTTCGGCAGCACCAAGGGTACGTGCCTCGTGCGCCTCTGTGGCGCTCTAAGCGGAACTAGTGTACCTGTACTGCACCTGCCGCTGCTGCCGCTCGTCATGGACGCGCTGCCGCAGCTGCACCGCGGCTTCGGCAGCACCAAGGGTACGTGCCTCGTGCGCCTCTGTGGCGCTCTAAGCGGAACTAGTGTACCTGTACTGCACCTGCCGCTGCTGCCGCTCGTCATGGACGCGCTGCCGCAGCTGCACCGCGGCTTCGGCAGCACCAAGGGTACGTGCCTCGTGCGCCTCTGTGGCGCTCTAAGCGGAACTAGTGTACCTGTACTGCACCTGCCGCTGCTGCCGCTCGTCATGGACGCGCTGCCGCAGCTGCACCGCGGCTTCGGCAGCACCAAGGGTACGTGCCTCGTGCGCCTCTGTGGCGCTCTAAGCGGAACTAGTGTACCTGTACTGCACCTGCCGCTGCTGCCGCTCGTCATGGACGCGCTGCCGCAGCTGCACCGCGGCTTCGGCAGCACCAAGGGTACGTGCCTCGTGCGCCTCTGTGGCGCTCTAAGCGGAACTAGTGTACCTGTACTGCACCTGCCGCTGCTGCCGCTCGTCATGGACGCGCTGCCGCAGCTGCACCGCGGCTTCGGCAGCACCAAGGGTACGTGCCTCGTGCGCCTCTGTGGCGCTCTAAGCGGAACTAGTGTACCTGTACTGCACCTGCCGCTGCTGCCGCTCGTCATGGACGCGCTGCCGCAGCTGCACCGCGGCTTCGGCAGCACCAAGGGTACGTGCCTCGTGCGCCTCTGTGGCGCTCTAAGCGGAACTAGTGTACCTGTACTGCACCTGCCGCTGCTGCCGCTCGTCATGGACGCGCTGCCGCAGCTGCACCGCGGCTTCGGCAGCACCAAGGGTACGTGCCTCGTGCGCCTCTGTGGCGCTCTAAGCGGAACTAGTGTACCTGTACTGCACCTGCCGCTGCTGCCGCTCGTCATGGACGCGCTGCCGCAGCTGCACCGCGGCTTCGGCAGCACCAAGGGTACGTGCCTCGTGCGCCTCTGTGGCGCTCTAAGCGGAACTAGTGTACCTGTACTGCACCTGCCGCTGCTGCCGCTCGTCATGGACGCGCTGCCGCAGCTGCACCGCGGCTTCGGCAGCACCAAGGGTACGTGCCTCGTGCGCCTCTGTGGCGCTCTAAGCGGAACTAGTGTACCTGTACTGCACCTGCCGCTGCTGCCGCTCGTCATGGACGCGCTGCCGCAGCTGCACCGCGGCTTCGGCAGCACCAAGGGTACGTGCCTCGTGCGCCTCTGTGGCGCTCTAAGCGGAACTAGTGTACCTGTACTGCACCTGCCGCTGCTGCCGCTCGTCATGGACGCGCTGCCGCAGCTGCACCGCGGCTTCGGCAGCACCAAGGGTACGTGCCTCGTGCGCCTCTGTGGCGCTCTAAGCGGAACTAGTGTACCTGTACTGCACCTGCCGCTGCTGCCGCTCGTCATGGACGCGCTGCCGCAGCTGCACCGCGGCTTCGGCAGCACCAAGGGTACGTGCCTCGTGCGCCTCTGTGGCGCTCTAAGCGGAACTAGTGTACCTGTACTGCACCTGCCGCTGCTGCCGCTCGTCATGGACGCGCTGCCGCAGCTGCACCGCGGCTTCGGCAGCACCAAGGGTACGTGCCTCGTGCGCCTCTGTGGCGCTCTAAGCGGAACTAGTGTACCTGTACTGCACCTGCCGCTGCTGCCGCTCGTCATGGACGCGCTGCCGCAGCTGCACCGCGGCTTCGGCAGCACCAAGGGTACGTGCCTCGTGCGCCTCTGTGGCGCTCTAAGCGGAACTAGTGTACCTGTACTGCACCTGCCGCTGCTGCCGCTCGTCATGGACGCGCTGCCGCAGCTGCACCGCGGCTTCGGCAGCACCAAGGGTACGTGCCTCGTGCGCCTCTGTGGCGCTCTAAGCGGAACTAGTGTACCTGTACTGCACCTGCCGCTGCTGCCGCTCGTCATGGACGCGCTGCCGCAGCTGCACCGCGGCTTCGGCAGCACCAAGGGTACGTGCCTCGTGCGCCTCTGTGGCGCTCTAAGCGGAACTAGTGTACCTGTACTGCACCTGCCGCTGCTGCCGCTCGTCATGGACGCGCTGCCGCAGCTGCACCGCGGCTTCGGCAGCACCAAGGGTACGTGCCTCGTGCGCCTCTGTGGCGCTCTAAGCGGAACTAGTGTACCTGTACTGCACCTGCCGCTGCTGCCGCTCGTCATGGACGCGCTGCCGCAGCTGCACCGCGGCTTCGGCAGCACCAAGGGTACGTGCCTCGTGCGCCTCTGTGGCGCTCTAAGCGGAACTAGTGTACCTGTACTGCACCTGCCGCTGCTGCCGCTCGTCATGGACGCGCTGCCGCAGCTGCACCGCGGCTTCGGCAGCACCAAGGGTACGTGCCTCGTGCGCCTCTGTGGCGCTCTAAGCGGAACTAGTGTACCTGTACTGCACCTGCCGCTGCTGCCGCTCGTCATGGACGCGCTGCCGCAGCTGCACCGCGGCTTCGGCAGCACCAAGGGTACGTGCCTCGTGCGCCTCTGTGGCGCTCTAAGCGGAACTAGTGTACCTGTACTGCACCTGCCGCTGCTGCCGCTCGTCATGGACGCGCTGCCGCAGCTGCACCGCGGCTTCGGCAGCACCAAGGGTACGTGCCTCGTGCGCCTCTGTGGCGCTCTAAGCGGAACTAGTGTACCTGTACTGCACCTGCCGCTGCTGCCGCTCGTCATGGACGCGCTGCCGCAGCTGCACCGCGGCTTCGGCAGCACCAAGGGTACGTGCCTCGTGCGCCTCTGTGGCGCTCTAAGCGGAACTAGTGTACCTGTACTGCACCTGCCGCTGCTGCCGCTCGTCATGGACGCGCTGCCGCAGCTGCACCGCGGCTTCGGCAGCACCAAGGGTACGTGCCTCGTGCGCCTCTGTGGCGCTCTAAGCGGAACTAGTGTACCTGTACTGCACCTGCCGCTGCTGCCGCTCGTCATGGACGCGCTGCCGCAGCTGCACCGCGGCTTCGGCAGCACCAAGGGTACGTGCCTCGTGCGCCTCTGTGGCGCTCTAAGCGGAACTAGTGTACCTGTACTGCACCTGCCGCTGCTGCCGCTCGTCATGGACGCGCTGCCGCAGCTGCACCGCGGCTTCGGCAGCACCAAGGGTACGTGCCTCGTGCGCCTCTGTGGCGCTCTAAGCGGAACTAGTGTACCTGTACTGCACCTGCCGCTGCTGCCGCTCGTCATGGACGCGCTGCCGCAGCTGCACCGCGGCTTCGGCAGCACCAAGGGTACGTGCCTCGTGCGCCTCTGTGGCGCTCTAAGCGGAACTAGTGTACCTGTACTGCACCTGCCGCTGCTGCCGCTCGTCATGGACGCGCTGCCGCAGCTGCACCGCGGCTTCGGCAGCACCAAGGGTACGTGCCTCGTGCGCCTCTGTGGCGCTCTAAGCGGAACTAGTGTACCTGTACTGCACCTGCCGCTGCTGCCGCTCGTCATGGACGCGCTGCCGCAGCTGCACCGCGGCTTCGGCAGCACCAAGGGTACGTGCCTCGTGCGCCTCTGTGGCGCTCTAAGCGGAACTAGTGTACCTGTACTGCACCTGCCGCTGCTGCCGCTCGTCATGGACGCGCTGCCGCAGCTGCACCGCGGCTTCGGCAGCACCAAGGGTACGTGCCTCGTGCGCCTCTGTGGCGCTCTAAGCGGAACTAGTGTACCTGTACTGCACCTGCCGCTGCTGCCGCTCGTCATGGACGCGCTGCCGCAGCTGCACCGCGGCTTCGGCAGCACCAAGGGTACGTGCCTCGTGCGCCTCTGTGGCGCTCTAAGCGGAACTAGTGTACCTGTACTGCACCTGCCGCTGCTGCCGCTCGTCATGGACGCGCTGCCGCAGCTGCACCGCGGCTTCGGCAGCACCAAGGGTACGTGCCTCGTGCGCCTCTGTGGCGCTCTAAGCGGAACTAGTGTACCTGTACTGCACCTGCCGCTGCTGCCGCTCGTCATGGACGCGCTGCCGCAGCTGCACCGCGGCTTCGGCAGCACCAAGGGTACGTGCCTCGTGCGCCTCTGTGGCGCTCTAAGCGGAACTAGTGTACCTGTACTGCACCTGCCGCTGCTGCCGCTCGTCATGGACGCGCTGCCGCAGCTGCACCGCGGCTTCGGCAGCACCAAGGGTACGTGCCTCGTGCGCCTCTGTGGCGCTCTAAGCGGAACTAGTGTACCTGTACTGCACCTGCCGCTGCTGCCGCTCGTCATGGACGCGCTGCCGCAGCTGCACCGCGGCTTCGGCAGCACCAAGGGTACGTGCCTCGTGCGCCTCTGTGGCGCTCTAAGCGGAACTAGTGTACCTGTACTGCACCTGCCGCTGCTGCCGCTCGTCATGGACGCGCTGCCGCAGCTGCACCGCGGCTTCGGCAGCACCAAGGGTACGTGCCTCGTGCGCCTCTGTGGCGCTCTAAGCGGAACTAGTGTACCTGTACTGCACCTGCCGCTGCTGCCGCTCGTCATGGACGCGCTGCCGCAGCTGCACCGCGGCTTCGGCAGCACCAAGGGTACGTGCCTCGTGCGCCTCTGTGGCGCTCTAAGCGGAACTAGTGTACCTGTACTGCACCTGCCGCTGCTGCCGCTCGTCATGGACGCGCTGCCGCAGCTGCACCGCGGCTTCGGCAGCACCAAGGGTACGTGCCTCGTGCGCCTCTGTGGCGCTCTAAGCGGAACTAGTGTACCTGTACTGCACCTGCCGCTGCTGCCGCTCGTCATGGACGCGCTGCCGCAGCTGCACCGCGGCTTCGGCAGCACCAAGGGTACGTGCCTCGTGCGCCTCTGTGGCGCTCTAAGCGGAACTAGTGTACCTGTACTGCACCTGCCGCTGCTGCCGCTCGTCATGGACGCGCTGCCGCAGCTGCACCGCGGCTTCGGCAGCACCAAGGGTACGTGCCTCGTGCGCCTCTGTGGCGCTCTAAGCGGAACTAGTGTACCTGTACTGCACCTGCCGCTGCTGCCGCTCGTCATGGACGCGCTGCCGCAGCTGCACCGCGGCTTCGGCAGCACCAAGGGTACGTGCCTCGTGCGCCTCTGTGGCGCTCTAAGCGGAACTAGTGTACCTGTACTGCACCTGCCGCTGCTGCCGCTCGTCATGGACGCGCTGCCGCAGCTGCACCGCGGCTTCGGCAGCACCAAGGGTACGTGCCTCGTGCGCCTCTGTGGCGCTCTAAGCGGAACTAGTGTACCTGTACTGCACCTGCCGCTGCTGCCGCTCGTCATGGACGCGCTGCCGCAGCTGCACCGCGGCTTCGGCAGCACCAAGGGTACGTGCCTCGTGCGCCTCTGTGGCGCTCTAAGCGGAACTAGTGTACCTGTACTGCACCTGCCGCTGCTGCCGCTCGTCATGGACGCGCTGCCGCAGCTGCACCGCGGCTTCGGCAGCACCAAGGGTACGTGCCTCGTGCGCCTCTGTGGCGCTCTAAGCGGAACTAGTGTACCTGTACTGCACCTGCCGCTGCTGCCGCTCGTCATGGACGCGCTGCCGCAGCTGCACCGCGGCTTCGGCAGCACCAAGGGTACGTGCCTCGTGCGCCTCTGTGGCGCTCTAAGCGGAACTAGTGTACCTGTACTGCACCTGCCGCTGCTGCCGCTCGTCATGGACGCGCTGCCGCAGCTGCACCGCGGCTTCGGCAGCACCAAGGGTACGTGCCTCGTGCGCCTCTGTGGCGCTCTAAGCGGAACTAGTGTACCTGTACTGCACCTGCCGCTGCTGCCGCTCGTCATGGACGCGCTGCCGCAGCTGCACCGCGGCTTCGGCAGCACCAAGGGTACGTGCCTCGTGCGCCTCTGTGGCGCTCTAAGCGGAACTAGTGTACCTGTACTGCACCTGCCGCTGCTGCCGCTCGTCATGGACGCGCTGCCGCAGCTGCACCGCGGCTTCGGCAGCACCAAGGGTACGTGCCTCGTGCGCCTCTGTGGCGCTCTAAGCGGAACTAGTGTACCTGTACTGCACCTGCCGCTGCTGCCGCTCGTCATGGACGCGCTGCCGCAGCTGCACCGCGGCTTCGGCAGCACCAAGGGTACGTGCCTCGTGCGCCTCTGTGGCGCTCTAAGCGGAACTAGTGTACCTGTACTGCACCTGCCGCTGCTGCCGCTCGTCATGGACGCGCTGCCGCAGCTGCACCGCGGCTTCGGCAGCACCAAGGGTACGTGCCTCGTGCGCCTCTGTGGCGCTCTAAGCGGAACTAGTGTACCTGTACTGCACCTGCCGCTGCTGCCGCTCGTCATGGACGCGCTGCCGCAGCTGCACCGCGGCTTCGGCAGCACCAAGGGTACGTGCCTCGTGCGCCTCTGTGGCGCTCTAAGCGGAACTAGTGTACCTGTACTGCACCTGCCGCTGCTGCCGCTCGTCATGGACGCGCTGCCGCAGCTGCACCGCGGCTTCGGCAGCACCAAGGGTACGTGCCTCGTGCGCCTCTGTGGCGCTCTAAGCGGAACTAGTGTACCTGTACTGCACCTGCCGCTGCTGCCGCTCGTCATGGACGCGCTGCCGCAGCTGCACCGCGGCTTCGGCAGCACCAAGGGTACGTGCCTCGTGCGCCTCTGTGGCGCTCTAAGCGGAACTAGTGTACCTGTACTGCACCTGCCGCTGCTGCCGCTCGTCATGGACGCGCTGCCGCAGCTGCACCGCGGCTTCGGCAGCACCAAGGGTACGTGCCTCGTGCGCCTCTGTGGCGCTCTAAGCGGAACTAGTGTACCTGTACTGCACCTGCCGCTGCTGCCGCTCGTCATGGACGCGCTGCCGCAGCTGCACCGCGGCTTCGGCAGCACCAAGGGTACGTGCCTCGTGCGCCTCTGTGGCGCTCTAAGCGGAACTAGTGTACCTGTACTGCACCTGCCGCTGCTGCCGCTCGTCATGGACGCGCTGCCGCAGCTGCACCGCGGCTTCGGCAGCACCAAGGGTACGTGCCTCGTGCGCCTCTGTGGCGCTCTAAGCGGAACTAGTGTACCTGTACTGCACCTGCCGCTGCTGCCGCTCGTCATGGACGCGCTGCCGCAGCTGCACCGCGGCTTCGGCAGCACCAAGGGTACGTGCCTCGTGCGCCTCTGTGGCGCTCTAAGCGGAACTAGTGTACCTGTACTGCACCTGCCGCTGCTGCCGCTCGTCATGGACGCGCTGCCGCAGCTGCACCGCGGCTTCGGCAGCACCAAGGGTACGTGCCTCGTGCGCCTCTGTGGCGCTCTAAGCGGAACTAGTGTACCTGTACTGCACCTGCCGCTGCTGCCGCTCGTCATGGACGCGCTGCCGCAGCTGCACCGCGGCTTCGGCAGCACCAAGGGTACGTGCCTCGTGCGCCTCTGTGGCGCTCTAAGCGGAACTAATACTACGAGTACATAAAAACCGTCGTCATCATTAAATAACATGAATGACAGTCATAATTTGTTAACCACCTTTTCGTTTTATGTTTAAAGAGAAAGATTTTATTCCAAACCGGTTTTTGAAGTTATACATGTTATGAGCTAGAACAAACTATTATAGTAATATTTTTGTTTACAGACATACTTCAACTAGACGGTGATATGGGTCCATTTAGTAATTTGTATACACCATCCTCACCCGAGGGTGAATTCAAACAGGTAAATATTTTTTTTTTAATTTATACCAACAATATTCAATATTCAACCAAACTGGTTTCATTTTATTGGTTTTAATAGCTTATAGTTGTTCAGGTTGATCATTTATATCAACGATATTAAACATTTCAACCAATCTAACACAACATCCAGATCCTGTCCATTATCTATACTATTATAAAGCTGTAACAGAGCTGTGTCTGTACATTCAAGATATTTGAGAAAAAAATACTGTAATAGGCTATATAGGCGTGTCTAAACACAAAACAATTTTTTTAGAATATTTGTCTGTCTGTTAATCTGTTTGTTTGTTCGCGCAAAAAACTACTGAACGGATTTTGATGCAACTTTTTATTTGAAAACTCTTGATTAGACTTAACAACTGGTATACATTTTATCCCGCTACTATATCGGGAACCTGAGATATAACCCAAAAGTAGCTTTTGGCTGCGGCGGAGCCGCGGGCAAAGGCTAGTCATCTTATAAATTTAACAATTTTGAAATGGTGATTATCTAGATAAATTAATGGCTACATTAATAAAGTACAGTTTAAAAAACACGATAAGTTTTCTGTCATTTTGCCGCCCAATAGCTCTGGTACCACTTTTAACTTTTATCCAAAATCTTGCTTAAATGCATAATGTAGACAACAGAATTCCTGCTTTTGCACTCTACACGGATCTCAACAAAGCATTTGACAGTGTTACTCATAAAATATTATAAGAAAAATTGTAACGCTATAAACCACCATACACGTAACCGCAATCGCGGTAGCCTGTATGGTTTTGTAAAATCTGACCTGAAAAATAGATAAAACTATACATCAAGAGTGTAGAATTGTAAGCATTGGAGAACGTAAAAAGTTTTTTTTTTCTTACTTTCTTTCTTTACCCCAAGGCGGTGCATTGAGCCCATTGTTATATAACATTACATAAATGGCTAATCAAAAGTCATAAAACACCCTACTTTCTGGTTCGCTGCTACCAGGAATTCCTAGTAACACGTTTTGCCACTCAGGAACCGGATCCTAGATCTTGCGCTTACAAGTTGACCATTTATGCCTCTAATCTAAATAATTGTATTATTGAATAAGTAATTGACTTCGCTTATGTCAGGTCTCCCATTTTTCACGTTTTGTTGTTTGTTTATGTAACAGAACGGTCGTCCGCCGTTGAACAGCGAGACTAGCCGCAACCTGCTGATGTGCCTGGCCTGGGTACTGAAGTGGGCCGAGCGCGGGGCGCTGGCGGCCTGTGTGGCGGACCTGCCCCCCGCCAGGGTGCACTCGCTGCTGGCGCTCATCGACCTGTGCTTCAAATGTCACGAGTATAAGGTACTGTCTCTATCTGTCTTCTTTTGTTAAACAATTGTTTACTCATCTAAACAAATTTTAATACGATCTAAACGGCTTTAAAATACAATGTGCTGTTCAGAAATACTTCCAAAAATGTGTATTCTTACGAGCCAAATAATCCATTATTCTTACGCCGACGCTCCGGGCGTACGTCCCGAGCCTAATTCCTTGGCACCGATCCATCAGATCCAATCGTTTTAGTGTTACGCTCACCGTCAGGGAGTACAGAGGTAAACAATATTTAACCCTATATATCTGTAATGAAAATTATTTATTGAACACCGGTTGATGGTAGTTGATTGTACATGTCGGTACATGCAATCGGCATGACACGAGACCAATCGCCCTGGAGGTGCGTCACATACGACTGGCTCGGCGCCGAAGTACGTGCGGGCCAAGCTGTACGCGTACTTCATAGAAATACTTATAAATGAACTTTATTTAATTTTAATGGGTAACCGGTAATCTGTCGTGTCCAGGGACGTAAGGAGATAATGAAGTGTGCCCAGCAAAATGTGCGGAAAACTACAGATATTAAAGCGAAGCTCGAAGATGTGATACTGGGGCAGGGATCTGCCAGGTCTGACTTCATCATGAGGCGCAAAGGTAAGTTTATTAAGGTTAATACTAAAACTTCTCAATCCTTTTTCGTGTATGTCGAAATACTGAAATTTCGATCTAATGCACAATGATATGCATAATGATATACATAGAGTTTTCAAAATTATGAGCATATTTATTCAAATGAATCACTACGTGACACTTACAGTGAATGCCTTTCAAACAACTAAAGAACGATAACGCACCCGGATACAACGGAATCACTATGAAGTGATGGCGTTTTTAAGCCGCAAATTTTTCAGATCTTTCAATTAAAATCTGTGTACCTTCGAAAAATAATGTTTTATATTTGTCTGAAAAGTACGCTAAAACTGCATCCTTCAGTTCTTCGTCATTTGCAAATTTCTTAACACGAAGCTCATTTTTCAAGTTTGGAAATAGGTAATAATCCTTGGGAGCCAAGTCTGTACTGTAAGATGGGAGAGAGAAAAATTTAAGTCCATGGACTCCTCTGCTGGGTGGCCGCAGTAACACGTCTTAATACAAAGGTCGAAGTTTTTGAGGTGGCGGGAGCATTCTCGATACTTATCTTGTGATGACTTTTCTGACTCGTTTCTTCTTCAGTCGGGCATCTTCAAATAATATTTTTTAGACTTTTTGAATGATTCCCGGAATGGTTTCCTCAATTGGCAATCCTCGCGGTAGGTCATCTTCTAGTGAGTCTCTGCCCTGCTGAAATTGGATATGCCATTTATTAGGGAACTTTATAACAGCAATACTCGATTTTGGTCCAAATTTCACGTTTTATTCCCGATGGACTTGCTTGATCGACGATATATTAATGTGACCTAATTAAGGAAGAACTTGGTATTAACTACCCCCACTAATTACCTGACTACCCAATTCGCGAACGTAAAAACGGAACCTCGTAATTAGGCACAACTTTGAATAGACAAATTTAGCTCGGCTGGGCAGTTTCCAACTAAGGAAGTTTTTCTCATCCAAAATTCCGCAGTCTCTGAAAACGAACGTCTACAACTAGTATGTATTACCAGTGTACTCATATGAAACAAAGACATGTTCTTTGAATGTTGGCCTTAAATCAAGGCTCAAAGTCGCTCAGCGGCGATGGAGATGGCGTAATTCTAGTTGTAAAAATATTCGTATGTGACATAAGTCTTACACGCCGCTTCCAACGTTCTTCGACGTTAAGATGAAGATTGATGGAGAGTCGGTCTTGCAGGTGCGGGAGGGGCCGGCGGGGCGAGTGCGGGGTGGCGGCGCGAGCGGTGGCGCAAGGATTGGGTGCGGGGCGCGGGGCGGGGCGAGGCCGTGCCCGCCGCGCCGCAGCCGCAGCTGGCCGCGGCGCTCGCCGCCGACCTGGCGCTCACGCTGCTGCACGCCACCGAGACTCTCGCGCAGGTAACGTGCAGCGGGGGGCGGGGGGGCGAGGCCGTGCCCGCCGCGCCGCAGCCGCAGCTGGCCGCGGCGCTCGCCGCCGACCTGGCGCTCACGCTGCTGCACGCCACCGAGACTCTCGCGCAGGTAACGTGCAGCGGGGGGCGGGGGGGCGAGGCCGTGCCCGCCGCGCCGCAGCCGCAGCTGGCCGCGGCGCTCGCCGCCGACCTGGCGCTCACGCTGCTGCACGCCACCGAGACTCTCGCGCAGGTAACGTGCAGCGGGGGGCGGGGGGGCGAGGCCGTGCCCGCCGCGCCGCAGCCGCAGCTGGCCGCGGCGCTCGCCGCCGACCTGGCGCTCACGCTGCTGCACGCCACCGAGACTCTCGCGCAGGTAACGTGCAGCGGGGGGCGGGGGGGCGAGGCCGTGCCCGCCGCGCCGCAGCCGCAGCTGGCCGCGGCGCTCGCCGCCGACCTGGCGCTCACGCTGCTGCACGCCACCGAGACTCTCGCGCAGGTAACGTGCAGCGGGGGGCGGGGGGCGGGGGGGCGAGGCCGTGCCCGCCGCGCCGCAGCCGCAGCTGGCCGCGGCGCTCGCCGCCGACCTGGCGCTCACGCTGCTGCACGCCACCGAGACTCTCGCGCAGGTAACGTGCAGCGGGGGGCGGGGGGGCGAGGCCGTGCCCGCCGCGCCGCAGCCGCAGCTGGCCGCGGCGCTCGCCGCCGACCTGGCGCTCACGCTGCTGCACGCCACCGAGACACTCGCGCAGGTAACGTGCAGCGGGGGGGGCAGCTGTCAAACAAACTAAGACTGGTGCGGGATTGTATCTCCTTGAGCGATTTGTATTTCTGTTAGTTTGGACACTTTTGAGCGCGGACATGTGGTTTATTTGTTAGTAGGTCAATGCTAAAAAACTAAAAACATAATTTGACAATTGTCTGGCAAATCTCAAATTCGAGCAATATGTTTGTGAATTGGTAGTACAATATAGACGCAAACCTATGTTCTCGCCAAAAAAACTCAGCAGTTCTCGTATCGATGATGTGGTTGACCTCATGTGTTTTGAATTTACAAGACTAATTGAACGCGCACTAGAAGTTGCAATCGTAACCCTACAATATTTATTAGTTATTTAAGTACGACACATAATTTTCAGACGTGCAGCAACTTTGAATACGGGCAGAGCGTTTGCAGCGCCGCATTACAAGTTGTGTTGCGAGCGTTACAGCGTAACCAGAGCGTTACGGTGTTACAGCACATGTTCGCCACTGTCCGAGCGCTCATTGTCAAGGTAAACGATATTACAAATCGATACTGTCATATTAAATGTCTGTCCGTAATACTTGCGACGTGTTACATTACTGGGCGTGTACAAGCGAGTCCCCCGCAGCTGGGCTGGTCGTGCTGCGGCGAGGAGTCTGCGATCTGCCGCGTGCTGCTGCGGCACTGCGCGGCGCCGGCGGGCGCCACCCGCGCGCACGCGGCGGCCGCGCTGTACGCGCTCATGCGCCAGCACTACCAGCTCGGGAACGTGAGCACAACACCCTCAACCTTGTACTCTTGAATGCTTTGTGCTAGGTGACACTTTCAAACACGAGATCTGTAGCCACCTTCTCTTTAGTGGGACCTCAATACATTGAGCTAGTGTCTATAGATCTACAGCTTTCAGATAGCTAATGCCTTAATCCATCTCTTGGTATTTAAGCCGATGGCTGCACCAAGTATTTTTCTATTTATAAAAACTTTTATTTATTTATTATAATATCGGGTAGTACCCGGAGATGTTACTGAAAAGGTACCTAAGGAATGCCTTTTGCACTTTTTCTAGTATAAGTGCATATGTACTCTCGTGTGGACTCCATACGCACATACTGCTTTCTAATTTGCAGCGAACCAAAGCTCCGAAAAGTAGCCTTAACACGTGATGATTACGGAAGTCTTTAGAGTTTCTGAGGACAAAACCCAGACGTTTAAACGACTCTTTTGCAATTATGTGGCTGTGGAAGGTTAATTGATTGTCAAATGTCACACCCAAGTCCTTGATGCTAGTAGGACGACTCACGTTATTATCATTTATTTTGTAATTAAATTCTATGGACTGACGCTTGCGCGTAAAAGTCATGACATTACATTTACTTAAGTTAAGGTCCATCTTGTTCTCTTGGCACCATTGAGTTATTGCGTCAATATCAATCTGTATACCCAAAGAGTCCGCATCAGACTTTACCTCAGCGTAGAGTTTGAGATCGTCTGCGTACAGTAACCACGGCGTATGCTGGAAAACAGTAGGAAGGTCTTTGACCATTATTAGAAATAATAACGGTCCTAGTATCGAGCCCTGACTTACACCAGAACATGTATGATAGGGCTTAGACTCGTATATACCAAGTCTGACAAACTGCTGGCGATTGCGGAGATAATATACAATAGATGTCCCCCTTTAGGGAAAAATCTTTAACTTAAGACCTCTTATTTAATGTAAAACTTATTTCGCTGCACCTGATGTCGGTGAGATTAAAAACTCATAGAAAGTGCCCATATTAAGTAGGATTAAATGAAGAGTCCTCATTAGTATCTCTTGATCTGTCTAATACCAGCACATTTCTCCAAAACATGTCGCATATCCTCAACAGTGCCACATAAAGGAGAATGCCCATCACCCATACAAAAAAAATGCCTGAAATGTACAACAATGAAATATGCTCCAAAACGTAGTACAAGTCTTAGGAAACCCATTATAATATCAATTATTATCAAAAAACTAGGTAGTTACCAGTTCCAAACATTTCTTTAAACATAGGTTATGTTATGGTAAGGATTAATATGCAATAATAAAACGGCAATACGTAAACATTTTTGTTGTTTCATCATTAAAAAACTAATATCATCATCATCAACAAACTGAGCAGGAGGATAAATATTAATTTTGTAACGCGCCGGTGCTAAAAAGTATAATATGCAATAATTATCTTTTTTTATTTTTTCTACTCCTTGATTTATTCTACTCTTTGATACAATATGTCAAACTGTCATTAAGGCAAAGGACATGTGTTTCATACAGCCACGATACGTTTTCTATTTTGAAAATACTTTGATTTTAATTTATATTGACACGCATATATTATTTTAATTATATTTACGGTACATATAGGTTTAATTATAGCAAAATAATGATAACTGTGGACTAATTCTATCCTACTCCAAAACCCAACCCGCCAAGCCGCCTGCCAAGCGTGGCGATTACGGCACTATACCCCATTTTTGGGGAGACCTATGTCCAGCAGTGGACGTTAAAAGGCTGATGGATGGATGGATGGATGGAATTAAACGGATATCAAGTTTAATATTTTAATGGTCGTTATATTTTTGCCCTAGTCAAACAAACTTGAGAATTATTTCATTATACATATTTTATTCTAAATAGAATTAAGGACTATTAATAGTTACTGTCCATTTCAGGCATTTTTGGGCATCCCTTTGGAGAGTTTTTAGCCGCATCATTTGTACAAACTTGTTTAATGGCATATTACTAGACTAACTAAGAAATAAAAAAAAAATACATATATCCGCCTTCATTACCACTGATCTACTAGCAAAAAATGGTAACCGCCTTTAATATAAAAGAATAATCATCTCGTGGCAGAACTTCAGCCGCGTGAAGATGCAGGTGACGATGTCGCTATCGTCGCTGGTGGGCACGTCCACGACCTTCAGCGAGGAGTCGCTGCGGCGCGCGCTGAAGACCATCCTCGTGTACGCCGAGCGGGACGCCGACCTGCAGGACTCCAGCTTCCCCGAACAGGTACGTTCTACACGTACACTTGTAAATTGTAACAATGTAACATAGCTGAGATAAGCTGTTGAAAAAACGAGTTAGTTGATTCAACGCCCAAGGCCAACTTCATCGTTTCTATAGTAAAATTTACGCGCAAAATTAGGACAGTGAAGAAATATTAATTAGGTTGTTGTTTAATTATCTTATAGTGATTCATTTCTGCTAAACATTTGTTTAATACTATTTTATCGTACAGCAGTCATCACCTGAGGCCACGCCCACGAAGAATTCGGTATGTCATAGACAACCCCTTTGTGCCGAAACTTTCCTGTGTTGTTTCGTATCTCATGTTGTTTAGACGTTTCATATTCGTACTCAATATCAAAAAATATGGTTTAAAGTTTTAATATTTGTAAAAATCATCAACTCGTAATATTCACTAGAAGCTCCTTAAGATAATAAATTATTGCAAAGAAAACTCAACACTATTAAATTTAAGAATGTTGAAGCATAGTGAAAGGAAAGAAGTAAGTTATCTTCATACAAACGAACCGAGCGCGGTTTGCATGTGTGCGTGCTAGTAACTACGAGTTGCCGCACATACACAATATCAAAATTTAAAACTGCTAAAGGTGCGCCCGTCAAGGCTGCGCCGTCGTTTCGTACGCGTGCCCGTGAGCGCAGACTTCGTTGATCGCTACTACCGCTCGGTATTTATTTATTCAAGCTCAAAGATGGCTACATCGGAAAAGAAAATACTGTATTGTATTTGGATGACATAAAAACGGGATCTTCTCAAATCACAACACTAAAAACATTATATCATTGAAAAAAAAAGCGTTTCGTCATTGTTCCCTGTCGGCTACATATGCATAAAAAAATGTAATTAAGAAACTTTGTATTATGGATCCCTGATGTTCCGCCTAGGTTTCAATATAAATTATTTTAATTTTGTATATCAAATCTAGATCTGTATTTATGACCATTGAAACTAAAGGTGACTAGCCCTGCGTGCATAGGTAATTATGGCGCGCACGGGGGCTGAGTTAGCGTAACCATTTTTATTAGGTCAATGCCACAGAATGAAAAATGCTTTATAGCAGCGGTTCTCTAACGATTTTTGCGACGTAACCCTTTAGGAAAACAGATCAGACACATAGACAAAAACTATCGTGTGCACTTAATACCAAAAAAAACTGTGACTGCTGTACATCGTGATCGTGACGAGAAAGTCATCAAAAACTTTGCCCCTAATATCATTACTGTTCGATCCACCAGCTATCATCATCAGCTACATACTTGTGTGTCCCTTCCATATGCTTTTAAAGTGGGGTTGCAAGGATGTCTTCCATGTGTGATATACTTGTACTGAGATGTTCTGTTTTCTTTTACATTTGTGAAGTCCCGCACGGTAATATTTACTTATTACTGTCACTTATTAACCAACTGCAAAATAAAGGAGGTCGTCTATTCCTCGTATCGTTTATGTATGCTTAGATTATCATTTAACTTATTTATCTCTTAGTAATTAATAATTTAGTAAGGATATTAAGATGTAATCATGATAATTTACACAGCATTTTTTTGGACGCGTTGAGGTGTGCAAAAAACACACGTAAATAATAACACACCAACGTTATAAAACACGAAAAAAACATATTTTACTTTCCACAATTTTTTTTGCGTGGCCTTGGCGTCACGGTGACACCCGGTGTTTTCACTTAGAACAAAGTATAAAATTATAAGGCAACCAAGTTAGGAAGATAAATGGTTTAGAAATTTCTTGTTGAACTCATTGATTTTTAAATAAGTCTTATAATGTTGTCCAAAGTTGCAATTTTCTATTGATAGATGTCGCTGTTTTAAAGTAAAAGAGATATTGACAAATGCAGCCCTAGATGTCGCAAGTGGCAATTTTAGATGTATTCAGTTGCTGTTGTATATATAGAACCACAATATTGTTTTTTTTTTGTAAGGAAACTAGCGATGTCTTTTTGTTTTCTTAAATTGTTTTTGTTTACAGTTTAATAAATTATTCAATTTTACATGTTTATATATATTATATGCACTTATGCAGGTATATATGTAAACTCATGGATTGTTGTTCGTACTAATTGCCAGATGGCGCCTTGCAAATTAAGTAGACCAATATAGAAGTACTTCTTAAAATTAGCGCTAGATGGCGTATAAGACATGAAACTCACATTAGTACTGTTTGAAATTAGCGCTATCTATGTGATTTATTGAAAACTACTTAGTATAACCAATACATTATTAGTTACTTATCAAATAATCAATTTTATTGTGAAAAATGAAGATTATGAGGCGTGCAGTTTTGGATTTTCCAATTTTTTTTTGTTTAGGCGTGAAAAAATGTACCTAATCGCACACCCCGTCGTTCGGGGCAACGAACAGGGTAGTGTGGGGCCTTCACTAATTATCACAGCCTAGCCTAGGTTCTTTACCCTGGCTAGATTTGGAGATGATTTTTATATTATAGATATTTGTAAAAATTAAGCTTACCATATCAGAACGTAATAAAAAAATATATAAATACATGTTCGATAAATGGCGTGGATCTTAATAAGATATCAGATATGACAATTAGAATCTTAACGAAAGATCTGTGACAGCTTAATGGCTCAAGTATTTCTCATAAATAGGGGAAGAAAATGCTGGTTAATCTCCTATTGCTTTTTAACAAAAAAATTGTTTGATTCTATATGTCATACAGACAAGAATATCCAAACATCTTCACATACTTTCGCAATTAGTAGGATAAATTCTACGTTATTACTGTGGTGTAATTGAACCACGACTCGTGAATTCGAATCTTGCTTCGTACAAAACGTGTTATTAACTTTTCCTGTCAGCGAATTCTCAGAAGTCTAGAACTATGCCTAGTAAGCGACAGCAGATTATCCCCTTGATATATTTGATTGGACTTACGTACATAGTGTTAATGTGCCTGTATTACATCTCTCCTCATCTCTGGAGACAAAATACGTGAGACTAAAAAAATATTGTATATATAATATAAAATCCCGCCTAGTAAGGTTATCCCAGTTAATGTTTTAGAAAGCTGGGTAATAATATTTTAAATACAGGTAAAGGACCTGGTATTCAACCTGCATATGATACTGTCGGACACAGTGAAGATGAAGGAATTCCAAGAGGACCCGGAGATGTTGCTGGATCTGATGCATAGAATCGCGCGCGGGTACCAACACAGCCCCGACCTGAGGCTCACCTGGCTCAATAACATGGCACAGAAGCACATGGAGGTATGACCTTGTTCTTAGGAGTAGTTTATCTCTAATATAATAATCAATCGATCAGCAGCCGAGCTACCTTTTTTACATAATCGGTTCATCGAACGTAATAGATTAGCATTTTTCTTTGACTGTAATAAAAGGTAGTAATCTTTTAAAAGAACAAATTATTTGTGAATAAGGAAAAAGAGATTTTTTTGTAAGAGTGGGAACCGAACCCGCATCTTTTCCAATCCGGGGAAGTGAAGCCACTGAGCTGTCGTAAAGACCTATTTGGTCATCCCAATTTCCCCATCACATTTGTCTTTACGACCAACGCCATCTATCGGAATGCGTTTACTGGTGGTAGGGCTGGGTACCAATTGGGAGTACTCATTTGGTATCGGGCCCGAGCGGGTTGGTATCATCATCTCCCGTGTGACCGGCCATGAAGCACATCGTTGCGTGTTGGCTGTAGCGCAGGAGATAGCCGTTTATATTTCATTTCATATCTGTGAAATGAAATGGTGAGCAGCAGCTTGACAATACTCTTGGTATAGTCGAGTCCATGGGCGACGGTTACCGTTTACCATCAGATGGACCGTGGCACGTCTGCCACTACATGCATAAAAATAAAACGTGCTTTGAATCCAATATAGTAAGTTTAATTTTGCAATTAAAATTCATACTATTTGAAGGCGCGATTTTTTAAACATTTTTGATCTATATTTTTTAGCATTAACATGCCCCGCTACTTTTTAAAATACAAATTATTTGTGAATAAGGAATAAGAGATTATAGATACATCAAAATTAAAAAATCGCGCCATCAAATAGTATGAATTTTAATTGCAAAATTAAACTTACTATATTGGATTAATGCATGTAAATGCATTCCGATAGATGGCGTAGGTCGTAAAGACAAATGTGATGTGGAAATTGGGATGACCAAATAGGTCTACACGATAGCTCAGTGGCTTAGATCACTTCCCCGGATTGAAAAAGACGCGGGTTTGTTTCCCGCTCGTACAAAAAATATCTTTTACCTTATTCACAAATTAGTTGTACTTTATAAATATATATGTAAATATATGTTCACAGACATTTTCACACAACGTCCTCTGGTCCCAAACTAAGCTTAACGCTTGTGCTATGGGTACCAAATTACGGATATAATACATAATTATACTACTTTTTTTTTTGTAAATACATACATATAATAGATAGAAAACACCCAGACGCAGTACAAGTATCTGTGTTCATCACACAAATAATTGTCCTGAGTGGAAATCGAACCCACGACCTCGTGCACGGAAGTCGGTTACACTACCGAACACGCCACGAGGCCCGTCGTCGTTTAAAAAGTAGTGGAGCATGTCAAATGCTAAAAAATATAGATCAAAAAGTTACAACAGTGATATTTCACAGTCAGTCATATAATATACCTGCTAGGGTCTGATAACAAGTGAGTATTACCACTTAGTACCCTGCCATACTATTAGTAATTAAGGGGGTGACAATTAGGTGTACACAGAATATATATTATGTATATACGCGGTGTGTACGCAGCGTTCCAACCACACGGAGGCGGGAATGTGCCTGGTGCACGGTGCGGCACTGGTGGCCGAGCAGACTTGCGCCCGGGGCAGGGGCGCCGCACTGTTGGAGCACGTCAGCCACAACGTGCTGGACGAGAGCTGCGCCGACACACTGCACCACCACCTGACACACCTGGAGCTGCAGGTGCGCCTCACACACTAGTACACAGGGCGCGTCAGTCACAACGTGCTGGACGAGTGCTGCGCCGACACACTGCACCACCACCTGACTCACCTGGAGCTGCAGGTGCGCCTCACACATCAGTCACAACGTGCTGGACGAGTGCTGCGCCGACACACTGCACTACCACCTGACTCACCTGGAGCTGCAGGTGCGCCTCACACACTAGTACACAGGGCGCGTTAGCCACAACGTGCTGGACGAGAGCTGCGCCGACACACTGCACCACCACCTGACTCACCTGGAGCTGCAGGTGCGCCTCACACACTAGTACACAGGGCGCGTCAGCCACAACGTGCTGGACGAGAGCTGCGCCGACACACTGCACCACCACCTGACTCACCTGGAGCTGCAGGTGCGCCTCACACACTAGTACACAGGGCGCGTCAGCCACAACGTGCTGGACGAGAGCTGCGCCGACACACTGCACCACCACCTGACTCACCTGGAGCTGCAGGTGCGCCTCACAAATTAGTACACAGGGCGCGTAAGCCACAACATGCTGGACGAGTGCTGCGCCGACACACTGCACCACCACCTGACTCACCTGGAGCTGCAGGTGCGCCTCACACACTAGTACACAGGGCGCGTCAGCCACAACGTGCTGGACGAGAGCTGCGCCGACACACTGCACCACCACCTGACTCACCTGGAGCTGCAGGTGCGCCTCACACACTAGTACACAGGGCGCGTCAGCCACAACGTGCTGGACGAGAGCTGCGCCGACACACTGCACCACCACCTGACTCACCTGGAGCTGCAGGTGCGCCTCACACACTAGTACACAGGGCGCGTCAGCCACAACGTGCTGGACGAGAGCTGCGCCGACACACTGCACCACCACCTGACTCACCTGGAGCTGCAGGTGCGCCTCACAAATTAGTACACAGGGCGCGTAAGCCACAACATGCTGGACGAGTGCTGCGCCGACACACTGCACCACCACCTGACTCACCTGGAGCTGCAGGTGCGCCTCACACACTAGTACACAGGGCGCGTCAGCCACAACGTGCTAGACGAGAGCTGCGCTGACATGAATTTCTTAAATTTTGAAACCCACTTTATGCAAGGCAGCCATCGCAACACGCACGGCTCTTGTGGACAGGCGTCTGTGTGTTGAGAGCCTGTCGGCTCCGCTGTGAAGAAGTTCGACACCTTTGGTCAGTTTTCGCAGTCTTTCATGGTCTTTGACTTATTACAAAAAAATAACTATATGGTTGTCTGTAAAGTCGGTTTACGAACGATAATTTTACGTGATCACGTCATTTATGTTTTCTGAGAGTTTCACAAACAATAAATAGGTTGCCATACATTTTTCGGAACGTGAGACTTTTTTGTGCGTGCAGCTGGCGTTCATCGATTTATAAGACGTTATCATGTCAAAAAATTGTGATAGTGGAAAAAGAGAAATTTTCTAAAACTAGGAAGTCTATCCCTATCCGAGCGATTGCTTTAGACCGCTAATCTGTCGTAGAAACTAGCTAACGATCCCAATCACTACCTCACATTATAGTCTTATATGACTTTAACTGGTAATATTCACAGTTTGTGTGTGCTTTTGCATAGAGTCCTGTTTGGACTAGTGGAACCATGAAACCAAATTTCGCCCCCATTAATAATTCAAGTCAATACTCTATCCCTGCCTGGACTCAGAGGCACAGAGTAAATACTAGTCCTACGGACAGAAACATCACTTCCATTAAAACTTGTCCAAAATCTCTCTTTGTTAGCCTACAAAATCTTAATAATAATACCAATTGTTCGTAGCGAGAAGAAATGTACCTTATGAACATAGAAATACAGTTGAGATTGTTTTGCCCGCCGCGTGATCCTCGGGCAACCGCGTCATTCAACGAATGCGCTAGGGTTGCACCTATGATGATTTTACTTACTTACTTATCATCAGGCTATCTCCCTTGCGGGGTAGGCAGAGAGAACAGAGTGACAAATTATTGAAAATATTTGATATTCTTGCATACATCTCTCGCTTCCTCAATGTTCATAATTCTCTTCATACACTCTCCGGTTTCCGCTCGCCGGACTACTGACTCCACCGACAGCAACAAAGCTGTCGTTTATAAAACTTAAAAATTTATTTTTCTAGTAGATACTATTTGATTATTTTTTTTATATCATTTTAAATGTTATTTTCAAGTCGGATTATATTTTTATAAATTGATTTTTTTGTTTATCATATACGTTTAGAGTTTTAGCTCTGAATTTTCGGTTATTAAATTTTATTGTCGAAATACCCTAAATCGCGTAAATATTTTTATTTTAATCAAAACTACAGGCGCGAGCGCTTAGACGCGCGTGTGACAGTCATCTGTCGGTTGTACCGTGGGCGGTACGCGAAGCGGTAGGCATTTAACTCGGGGCCTTGAGCGAGTGATGTACGCCTGTCAGAGGTCCAAAAACTCGCGAGAACACTCCACAAGCTGTTGTTTTTGAGGCGGCGTGATGTGACGTCATTCCCATGGCTTAGTCATTGCTAAGGTGATCGTGAAGAATTTTAGAAATAGTTGTATCTCCAACTATTTCTGCGAGCTGTTTTTTCTTCAGTCTGGCATCTTCCAATAATAATTTTGTCAATTTTTGGAATGATTTCCGGAGTAGTCACCATAATCTAAAGTCTAGTGGGTCACCATAGTCTAGTGGGTCACCTTCAAGTAAGTCCCTGCCTTGCTTATAGGTTCGGCATAAAGTCATCGTTTGCAGTTTGAAACTTAGTGGGAGGTCACACACATCTCATCTCATATTCGGGAGTTCGTCAAGGCTCTCAATTAGAGCCCTTATTTAATTTATTTATTAACGACGTGGGGAACTGTTATCAGAGTAGGTACTTTAAAGTACAAATTATTTGTGAATAAGGAAAAAGAGAACTTTAGTGCGAGCGAAAATCGAACCTGCGTCCCTTCCTATCCAGGGAAGTGCTCTAAGCCGCTGAGCTATCGCACTGACCTTAGACCATACCTAATCTCCTCAACACATTTGTCTTTACGACCAACTCCGCCTATCGGAAGCATTTACATGCATTAATCCAAAATAGCACATTAATTTGGCAATTAAAATTCATACTATTTGATGGCGCGATTTTTTAAACATTTTTATCTGTATTTTAGCACTTGGAATGCTCACCTATTTTAAAGTACAAATTATTTGTAAATGAGGAAAAAGGTTATTATTACATTAATCCAATATAGCAAGTATAATTTTGCAATTAAAATTTATGCTATATGATTGCGCGATTTCTTTTTTTTTTCTTTTTTTTCACAACTAAAGTAGCTGAGCATGTCAAGTGCTAAAATACAGATAAAAACGTTATCCAGAGTTCTAAATTGATATGATTGCTGACCACTTAATATTTTTTGACCGCTAATTGCACCTGATGAGAGTTCTTTACTTCAAAATGATTTTGAAAGATTGGTGACGTGGGTGTCGTTAGAATGGCATAAGCTTGAATGGCGATACATGTTATCTGAACATTATTAATTCATAGATCATATTAGATAGTATGCAAGCTATTTAGTGAAGTAGATCTGATTCATGATCTTGGTAATACTATCGACAGTAAACTGTCTTTTAATGTTAACATTGTATAGAAAGTTTTAAAATTTTGGAACTGCCTCGGTGGTGTAGCGGTAGTGTATGCGACTGCTAATCATGAGGTCTCAGGTTCGATCCCCGGGTCGGGCAATGTTATTGGGCTTTTTCCTAAAAAGAAAAATTCTCAGTAGCAGCCCGGAGTTTGGAAATGTGCCCGGTAGACGTCAATAGGCTCGCCCCCTATTACGTGGGACTTAAACATAGCTGGCGAGTCGTGGGTGTGTAATACACCTCTGCCTACCCATTCGGGGAATACAGGCGTGATGCTATGTTATGTGTGTTAAAATTTTGGACTTTGTTTCGTTCATATCCAAGGAGTTTCAAAAACCGAACACTAAACTTATATTCTTTAATACTACTGTACGCATCTCCCTCGAGCATTGCAGCGTTTGGAGCTTATACTAAGATATTTTTAACAAGCGCTTAGAAAGCGTCCAGAAACGCTTCCTGTATCACATGTCATATACTAGCCGATAGGCACTTCAAATAGTCAACCTACTTTAAGAGTGCTGAAGCTAAACATGCTTACTATATTTTTATTTGTCAGGCGTTATTA
Source organism: Leucoma salicis (assembly GCA_948253155.1). Lineage (NCBI taxonomy): Eukaryota > Metazoa > Arthropoda > Insecta > Lepidoptera > Erebidae > Leucoma > Leucoma salicis. Next base: position 28,234,922 of record OX411806.1, read on the forward strand.
GAGCACGCGGCGAGTGAGTTGATGACTGCGGGAATGTACGAGACTGTGAACGAAGTATACAAAGTGCTCATACCTATCGCCGAAGAGCACAGGGATTATAAGAAACTCGCGAATATACACAGGTATTATACACATTTCGGCGTCACTTTAAAGATTCCACTGTGAAAATAATGAAGCATATGAAATGATCATAAATAGTAAAAGTATAAAAATCCCCCAGTGCTGTGAGCTTTACTCCATCATCAGACCATGGTCACTATTTTTGTCGGCAGCAAGCTGAACGAGGCGTTCACACGCATTGAGCAGCTGCACGGCAAGCGAGTGTTCGGCACGTACTTCCGCGTGTCGTTCTACGGCGCGCGCTTCGGCGACCTGCACTCCGAGGAGTTCGTGTACAAGGAGCACGCTCTCACCAAGCTGCCCGAGATATTCAGTCGGCTCGAGGTAATGTCCATATATAATATAAAGTCGCTTTCCGCGTCTGTGTCTGTTTGCACGCTTTCTGCTTCTAAACCACACTAACGGCTCACAAGGAGCAATTAAGCATTAAATTTAAACTACGCTTTGAACACGTAAATAAATTATTATTATTATAGAATGGATATTTTAGGAGGAGAGCCCACCACTCACCCACGGATTATCAATCCTGGTTATTTTTGAACACACACAAAATAACCTTAGGTTGCCAATATTTAGATATTTTTCACTTTGTGTTTAATCTAAGATTGCCAATCCGCACTCTCACAGATAGAGGAGAATGTGATAATAGCAGAGTAGCATGAACGATAATGACAAAAAATCTCACCAACGCGACACAACCATGCGATTCCGCAGGACTCTCAGAACCACAACGTTGCAATATTCCGCAAGAACCCGAACACAAATTCGACATGTGTTTCGCCTCTTAACGAGGCATCCTCAGGACCGCTAGGCAACAAATGAACAATAGTGATGGGCTCTCCTCCAAAAATATTCATTCTATAATAATAACAATGGACTTCCGCCAAGTGCCGCCTCATTCAATCAATTAACCTAAATAAATATATGCTACGTCCCCAATACCATTTGTATATAATAAGGTTGAGTAGCGCTCGGCTGTCCAAAATCAAAACCTAGCAAGTGTAATTGAGCAAATTTTACAGGAGATGCAAAATAAACATTTTCCTTGACCATTAAGAACACTGCAGTGGTTGCGTTTTAATATTATTAAATACAACTTGCTTTACATTATGAGTTAGTTTAATTCAGTTTACGTCAAATTGTACAAGTTTTATGTGCTTTACTAAAGTTTGATTTAGAAATCCAACATAACTATCATATAAAATCCAAAATAAAAACCTAGCATAGTAACTTACTAGATATTTGAACTGGTTTACCTAAATAATTTTTGTACAATGGTCATACAATAAAAACCTAGCAACATCAGTAGCAATGTTTTTGTATTAGGTTTTTGAGTTGTGCTTATCGTCGATTGTCATGTTAATACCTAGTGGGTAGCATAATGATAATAAAAAAAACATATTAAGAGTTTAGTAAAGTAGTTTAATAAAATAATCAATATCACACGAGCGAAATAATTGCATTTACCCAAAATTATGAAATCATATATCTCAGTAATTATAATAATAAAATAGTCAAAATTAAGTTTCTTCTGACATATCGTCTTCAGTTTGGAGATCAATCGATTCATCATTAACTGGCATTTGGTTCCAGAATAGTCTTCTTGTTTCTGGCATTCCATCAGCCTTTCGACGTCCACTGCTGGACATATGCCTCCCCAGGAAAACGCCGCAACGAGCGATCTTCTGCTGTTTCGCTCATATGGGGGATAGTGCCGTAATCACCACGCTTGGCAGGCGGGTTGGCGATCGCAGTGGATGTTGTTAATACTCGAGGGAGTGCTGCTGCCCACTCCCCCGGTATTCCCTCAGTCGGCTCTTACGACTCCCATGGGTGGAGAAGGAGTGGTACAATTTTAAAGCCGGCCCCACAAGGCCTAGGCATTAGAGGTACCAATTTGGCAATAATAATATCCTTTTTCAAGTTGGAATGCCTCGGAACGTTGATATTACTACAGGTAACTCTGTTACTTTAAACCTTTTGGGCAGAAATCCAACTCTGCATATAGTTCATTAAAACTGAAAACAAAAGCTACCATTAGTCACCCGATTAAGTATGTATTTACATTGTTCAACAAGTACTTTTTGTAAAAAATACCTTGTTTTGTAAAACACATTCCTGGAACCAGAAACGAATTTAACTTGAACAACTTTACTGAGCAAGAATGAGTTCATTAGGTCTTCGTTATCATTTTTTCTTGCAGCTCTTTTTTTCTTTGGCCAATTTCTGTAATTATTTAATTCTTTAATATGTATTTCGTGCCTTGAATCTAGCAACACCTCCTTAAAGTCTTCGAAGTCAAAGATGTCGCCACGTCTTTTCATTTTTCTTTCAATATTTCCGTGACCCGAATCTGCAGTCATATGTGTGTGTCTTTTTGTTAAGTAACTCAAAGTCACAGTCTCTACTGGAAGGTCTGTATTGACAATTGTAGTCAAAGCAGTAAATAAAGAAGACTATTTGCAATATAAATTGGTCCTCGGTATTCAGCGATAAAGATTTTTTTGGAATATTAGGTAGAGGGTCTTGTAGAATGAGTTCTTGTGCGTTTTGCTCTATAGAAGGGATATCAATGTAATTCAACGCATGGTCATCATTTAATAAATCGTCGCAAATATTTATGTTCAAATTGTACTTTCATCAAAATCAGAATTAGGAAAATACGTTGGATCGGCAACGGAATCATCATCTAAACTGAACAAGTTAAAACGCCTTCATTCATTTGGTGCGGCAGCGACGGGACGGCGGCGACGCTCGGTGCGCGGGCTGCACTGACCCCCTACCCTGCGCACCTACTTCACACTTCACTTGCTATTATTTACTATAAATAGTCATTAGAAATTTCGGCCCATACCTCAGTCGTTTTGTAAACCAAATACCCAGTATAACACAATTCCAGTTCAAATACTTAGCATAATGTCCCATCCAAAATTCGTATACCTAGTAAGTCTCATTTCCAATGCCAAAAATCTAGTATGTACCGCACTTAATAGGGTTTTAGACTTGGAAATGTTACTTGCTAGGTTTTTGACTTTGATATTTCATATTAAGATGTGCATTTACTAGGTTTGGTGTTTTTATAACTCTAGTCCTAATGCAAATAAAAATACGGCTGTTTTTGCATTATACGCAGCAAAAAAAATAACTTTCAATTGTTTAAAAAGTAATATTTCGAAAAAATGTCCCTTACTAGGTTTTGATTTTGGACAGCCGCGCTGGTTTAGAGGATAAAATGTTGAAGCGAAACCTGTTAAGAGTACAGAAGCAAAAAAATAAGACCCGTCTAACTAATAAATTAAAATTAATATTTATACTATACTACCTTTTTTTTTGCGTTTTTTTTTTTGTAGGCGAGAAAATGTTCCTATCCGCACACCCTGTCGTTCGGGGCAACCAACAGAGTAGTGTATAATATCCTACCTAGGCTAAAGTGAGGTATTTCCATGCTATTTACGATTGAGATGAATTTGTCTGCATAACTAATCTTATAAGTTTTTACGTTGTAGAATTTCTACGGCGCCCGCTTCGGCCCCGAGAACGTGGTGATCATCAAAGACTCCAACATCGTGGACGTGGCTACACTGGACCCGGACAAGGCGTACATACAGATCACATACGTGGAACCGTACTTCGAGCCGCACGAGCTACGGAAGAGGGTCACGCATTATGAGAGGAATTATAATATTAGTAAGTAACGTTAATATTAGTGTCTTACCATAATTTTCAGCAGAGATGAGCTATATTACTAAATTTCTTCCAATGAGGACATTTAATTTTATAGCTTAGCTTATCTCAATTTTGATGCAAAGGGAAAATTATCATTATCATCAAGAAAATTATGTTCTATAGATGTATGCTGTAGCTCGTTGCTGACATACTGTATTAGGTGAATAAAACGCGTTGAATGACGTGTTTTGAGGTATAGTGTATTTTTCTTAACTTGTCCTAAGACGTAAACAAACCGTACTGGGTACGAAAATCATGAGTTTTGGCATCCGAAACTTTACCTAAGTTATGAGTGTCTTGATTATTACACTTGATATTACACACACATACACCAAAAATTGCTTCATATTAACTATTCAAACCACAATTATTTTCATAAAATGTTTAAAATATCAGAATCCATTTCAACAGATAAATAATGATCATCTCTATTTGACATTTCTAAATCCTAGATTGTCTTTGGATCGTTGGGATGCGAGAAGCGAGTGAATGATTCTGACCAGTGAGTGAACTGTAACTATCATTTACAGAGCATTATAAAAGTATTATTATAAAATTAACCTGACTAATAAATCAGATTTTATTTTTATTGTATTGTTATAGTAATTTAGTATTGAAATTATTTGGATAACAAATCCCAAACATAGACTAAAACTATTATTTGACAAATGATTTTTTTAGCCGGCCAACTGGCGGATTTTTCCCGTCACGTCTCACGCTCGGACCAATAATACACTGGACGACTTAGCCACTATCTAAATAAATCACTAATTGATTAATACATTGATATCGATCACTTATTATTCTGATTAATATTGTGAACGCAAAATTAGTTGAGAGTTTAGAGATAATAAACTCACAAAATTTTAACGTAACCATGTAAAAAAGGTTTTATTTTATATGTTCAACACTAATTCTGCAACCTCACGTAGTTATTAGTAAATGTATTATAGCGATTTCACATCGGATATTGTGATAAATAAAATGTATGTTTTTTTTTTATTTACTTTCGGGGCTTTTATGGAACATGGATATGCCAGTCCCATTGTACTCTTCTTAACTAATAACAATCATAATCTAATCGAAGCAGCAGGGAGGAGCTGCTCAGAAGCAACCATCATCTCTTACACCCTTCTTGCAGCAACTGAAGCAGGTTCTGCCAGAATCGATTGGATAATACCCACATTGCTTAAAAAACTCTCTCAGCAACGCTTCCCTATTACTCCGGTTCCTATCACACTCCACTAACAAATGATGCATGTCATTTGTTAGTGGTGGAGCCACATAACATATCTCACATTTGTGTGAGGTGCATTTTTTTAACAGAAACGCATACTTTGCCGATGGATAGTGACCGGAACGGAGTCTGAAAACAATTTTTAAATATTGCCTGTTAATTATGACATCACCGGACCAGGGGCTACGAAAGATTGAGCACTGTATGATTTTATAACAAATACCCTTTTCTCTTGCTCTTAAATCAAAATATTCCTGCCATATATATCCCAGAATTTCCTTTTTTATCTAGGGATTACTTCGCTGTAATGAGGAAATATTTCATAGTATGTCCCACTCGAAGATGCTGATTTAGCAAGTTGGTCTGCCTTTGCGTTACCCCCAACTCCGATATGTCCTGGGATCCATTGCAGTCTCAAATTCACCCTCGATTGAAAGTCGTGATTTTTCAATGCTTCAAAGGCTCAAATTAATAAAAGAAAATAAAAATAACTTATTGTTTTATTTCTTTCTATATAGGGCAGATGATTTTCAGAAATTATTTCTTTGATCATGAAAATCATTCAGTCACAAACTTTATTTGTTCACTCGTTCGTTCGATAATGTCCCAACGCTATCAATTGTCTTTGGTTACTAGGACGCCATTTCTGTTTACGTAATAAGACAAGTTAAGAAAAATACACTATATTTTAAATGAAATTTGACAGCTACTTTAAAGCATTTTATTGTAACAACTTGTTTGTTGTCTGTATACGACTGTACTAATGTACGATGTGTGATGTTGTCAGAACGCTTTATGTACGCGACGCCGTTCACGGTGGGCGGTCGAGCTCACGGGGACATCGCCGACCAGTGCAAGCGGAAGACTATCCTCACTACCGCGCACCACTTCCCCTACGTCAAGACTAGGATACAGGTATCGACTTATATAGCTATTATGTTTTTGAAGTTATACTTCTTTTGGCGCGTTAGGGAAAAATGATGAGAGTAAATGTTTACGATGCGCACGCACACCGTCACGAAAAACCGACACCCTCAAGTTAGACACCCTGAAGTTAGCTATAGTCAACATTTTAGGTTTTTTTGTGATATTTAAATAAACTTTATTTATTTAGATATTTTTATATATATTTTGAGCATTTGACATGCTTAGCACTATACTTTATTTAACTAGATAATAGGCCTATGTCCAGCAGTGGACGTTAAAAGGCTGATGGATGGATGGATGGATGGAACTAGATAATACGTTATAATAAAACTTTCTATGTATTAAATACCTTTTTTATAACTTCTAACGCGTGTACATAAGTACACACACCTTTTTTTGATATGTTTTTTAACACTTGACATGCTCAGCTACTTTAAAGGAACAAATAATTTGTGAAAGTGGAAAAAAAGAGCTTTACTGCGACCTGGACTGCCTGCGTCCCATGATATCCGGGGAAGTACTCTGGACCGCTAACCTGCGTAATAGTGACCCCCAATCTCCACTTCACGTTTGTTTTAGATGGCGTGGGTCGTGATTTGTTTATAATACGCGACATTTTTAGTTTCCAGTATATTTACTGGCAAAAATTACTGCTGAAACACTCAATGAATCATACTTTCGTATTTATAGCATAGACGAATCACAAATAAAATGAGATTTATTGCTTGAAATATGGTTACACAGGTTGTTAATAGTACATCTATTGGTTTCATATATTTCGTCGTAATATTACGACATGCAATATTATAAAATTAAAATAAATGTTTAGTCACATTATTATTACAGCATAAGTTGTACACATTATTAAAAAAAACATCCTTTAAATAATACGAGCCCTGATGCAAAATAGTTCGTCTAGTATGGAAAGTAGAGCAAAGCGTAAAATATAGAAAGTAAATATTGGTAAAATAATTAAGAACGTTTAATAAAAAGTAAACCACAATTTGAGGAGCACTAAAAGTTTGTTTTAACATAACTGAAATTCTTTCATGACTTTACATAACATAAAAAAATTTAAAAAATATTCTAAAAACATAACGCAAAAGTATTCGTCTACCCTTGTCACTCACGCAAAATAGTTCGTCTACCACTTAGTTGTATCGCCTTTGCTCTCAATGACAGCTTTAATGCGAAGAGGCATGGTTGCAACCAACGCTGCACACTCCTCAGGCGTAATTGACTCCCGTCTGGGAGTCAAGAGCCAATAGTTTAGCCTTTAAGTCGCTCTTCGATCTTGATGGATTTTTACGGAGAACTTTTTTCATTTTCCACCATAGGGTTTCGATCGGCGACAAGTCCAGGCTGTCAGATGGCCATTCGATTGTAGGGATGCTTTTCGCCAGTAGCCACGTCTTTGTTGTCCTTGCAGTATGGCAGGAAGCACCATCCTTTGAAAAATGAAGGAATCTTGATGCTTAAGTGACGGAATAGAGGGCAGTAAATTATCTTCCAAAAGATTTTGATACCTTGCAGCATTGATAGAACCATCCACAAACTGCATACCACCAACACCTTGTGCAGACATGCAGACCCATATCATAAGAGACGCCGGAAACTTCACTTTGCGTTTGAGACAATCAGTATGAAATGCCTCATTTTTGTTCCGAATCACTTTTTTCCTTTCATCGCCGACTGTCACTTCAAATTTGAACTCGTCACTCCAAATGACACTACGCCACTGATCGGAAGTCCAATTTAAATGATCACGAGCAAACTTCAACCTCTTTTTCTTTTGTACAGCAGTCAACAGTGGTTTCTCCTTAGCGGTGTAAAATCCGTAACCCATTCTTTTTAGGACTCTTTTGCAAGTATCAACTGAGACGTCTTTGTGAATCATGTCCTTCCATTGCACCGTGAGTTCTCCAGCTCGAGCACGACGATTATTTTTGATAATTTTGTTCAGGATTCTGTTTTCTACTGCACTTGTGATGCGTGGTCGACCAGAAACAAGAAGTCGTTCTATTATTTTTATAGTGCTGAATGATAGATTGGACTGTACTGACCTTTTTTTTTTTTTTTTTTTTTTGTTAAGGCGGGAAAAAATGTTCCTAACCGCACACCCCGTCGTTCGGGGCAACGAACAGGGTAGTGTGGGGCCCTCACCCACTAAAGAAACCCGCCGTGTGCCATCTCTCCGCCTTTATTGGCGGGCCACCGGAACTATATTACATTCCTTCAGTGGTCCGCCGGCGGGGACTTCAAGTCTTTAGATATTTGGTAACTCGATTTGCCAGCATCGACCCCACAAATTCGCTTTCGAAGCTCTTCACACACGGGTTTGCCACGACCCATTGTTATTTGAAAACTAATGAAAAAAATTGAAATTTTCAGAATTTATACTGTCTCACTTGACAAATGACACAGAATTACTGTTACAAATTTAAATTATGCAACATAATTGTACAAAGAAGGAATAATCTTATTTAACTCACCGATAGACGAACTCTTTTGCATCGATTAACAATTAGATGAACTATTTTGCTTATAACTTCTTCGAATTTAAAACAGGATATGTATAAATTTAAAAAGCTAAAATAGTTTATTCGTTCATAATTAAAAATGGCATAAGTAACGCGACATGTGATGCTTTTTCGTAAAAAGAAAAATTCTTAGTAGCAACCCAAAGTTTGGAATTGTGCCCGGTAGATAGCAATAGGCTCGCCCCCTATTACATGAGACTTAAACATAGCTGGCGAACCGTGGGTGTGTAATACACCTCTGCCTACCCCTTCGGGGAATACAGGCGAGATGCTATGCTCTTAAAAAGTATTTAATTTAAGCAATATCTGCAGAGAGGTCGTCGTCTTGCCGTAATTAAACCAACACTGTGCGTTGCGTGCTTTGACATTTGGGTGTATACGTGACAGTAGTTAGCTAAACACTACAAATAATTACTTACATACATTTAAAAATTCCAGGTTGTTCAGAGAACGCAAATAATACTCTCACCGATTGAAGTGGCTATCGAAGATATACAAAAAAAGGTATGCAATCGGCTTTCGTTGTGACAACTATAGAACCCAGGACCTTTCTTTTTCTCAACCCAGAACTGTTCTACGGCCCGGATCTCTTCTCAGCATGAGAGGGCGTGTTGAGTTGGCAGAGAGAATCTCCTCACGAAAAATATACGTGTGGTGACGGACTAAGAAAACAAGTGTCACCACCCCATCCTTTCCCGCGGGTGTCGTACAAGGCGACTAAAGGAAGTAAGCAATTATCACCCATTGCGTTACTAATGGTAGGGCTCGGTACCAAGTGAGAGAACTCTCACTTGCTATCGAGCCCGAACGGGTCGGTACCACCGTCTCCTGTGTGACCGGTCATGAAGCATATCAGTGTGGCTTTAAACTTGACTGGACTGGTCATGAAACACAGTGTGTTTTGACTGTAGCAGCAGAGAGCCGTTTATTCTTTCATTTCATATCTGAAAAATGAAATGGTGCGCAGCAGCTGGACAATACTCTCGTATAGTTAAGTCCATGAGCGACGATTACCACTTATCATCAGGTGGGTCGTGCCTCATCTGCCATCATAGCAATAAAAAAATCATAAATAAAAAAATGGCGAAAAACTAGAGATTTGCGCTGTTACTCACGGCGTAATCTTGACCTCAGATTGGACTGAACACGACTATACGATATCACTGTCAGACTGTGCAGTCCTTGGCACTCATAAAAATTGGGTTGGACCACTTCAAAAATGACTGTAAACAGATAAACGAATTGGCGGCGGCCACGAGCCAAGAACCGGCGGACCCGAAGATGTTGCAGATGGTCGTGCAGGGCTGCATCGGCACCACCGTCAACCAGGGACCCTTAGAGCTCGCACAGGTCATTGTAGCCTGTTATTATATTATTTAGATAAAGATTGTAGAGCCTAAAAAAAAATGAATGTGATCTCTGCGGAGAATCTGTGGAGTGAGGCTGACTGACCGCATTCGTAACGACGAAGTAAGAGAGCGAGTAGGTATGAAAGAGAGTATTGGTGTAAAGATGCGAAAGGGAATGCTCCGATGGTTCGGACATGTGGAAAGAATGCCGGACGAGCGACTGGTTAAGAAGATATACAATGCGAAAGTGGAGGGATGTAGGTACAGGTGTAGACCGGGACTCACCTACCTAAATCGGTTATGTCTTGAAGGAAGGTGGAGTCAGGAGTCTCCGAAACCGGCGAGCGTGTATGAAGAGAGTTATGAATGTTGAGGAAGCGAGATGTATGCAAGAATAGAGCCTCTTGGCACTCTGTTCTCTTTGCCTACCCCGCAAGGGAAATGGCGTGATGATAAGTTAGTTTTATTGTAGAGCCTTGCTTCTCCTAGCATTATTGCGCCTGCTCAACTGGGGTGCATGCATACAGGTTTCCTGACAATGTTTTCCTTCACCGAGCTGTAATAAAACACACATAATTTCGAAAAATCGAAGGTGTGTGCCTTACGAGGTCTGAACCTTGGCCTCGGGATCGAACTCCATACCACTGTCTTTGCAGTCCTTGGTTTTACCTACCTTGGTCTTTAGGCTACGGGTAGTCGCTTTCTATCTATAGACTGAAAGGTTGCTCTCTTTCACTCCTCTACTATTATAAATATAATAATAGGTTTGTTTGTTCGCTATATTTTATTCTCTAATAATTTATTCTCTTGCGATACTCACTGGAAGAAAGAATTTGTTAGTAGGTAACACTGGTTTATTCGTTCTAAATGTCCAAATACTTACATCACGATGTTTTGTTGTAGTATGAGATAGTATTCACAATCATAAATCATCTTGATAGATCTCTGATCAGGGGGGTTAGGCAGAATCTCATACCTCACATGTGATCGTCGTATCGTGATCACTGATTGGTTGAGAGATCACCGTGATTGGCCAACGGATTATTGCGACATCACACGTCGGTATGAGATTCTGCCTAACCCCCCTGGAGTTCTTAGTTGTGTTTCTAAAAAGATGCTTATATTAATATAATTAAACATTGTCCCTTTCGCAGGTGTTCTTAGCACCTGTCGCGGAAGGCTCACAGCCTCCGACGAGGCTCACAAACAAACTAAGACTAGCCTTCAAAGACTTCTCCAAAAAGTAAGTACTAATTTAATCCAAGAAAAAAAAAAGCGATTTAGAATGAAGTATTGTAAATACCGATATAAATAAACTTCTTGGCAAGAGCGCGCAATTGATTAAGACAATTGCCGGGCGCATCATCAAGGTCCCGTTCGTTCCCAAATACAATCAAAATAACAATTCTACAGTTAAACAAATAGTTCTTGTTAGTTGTTTATTATATATATAGAAAGCAGCTGCTAACAAATGGGGGATATGGAAGGAGAAACTTGTTCTTTGTAGTAAGCACGGAGTACAGAAAAATAGCGGAGATGCCGCAAGAAAACTAGGTCATGTCGCCTTCAACTAGGTCAACGACGTCACAGTGGGCGGGGCCTAAAACCGTAGTATCAAATGAACCGTCACTGCTATCGGTTCGCTCTTTTCTCACGTTTATATAGGTATTAAATTCTTTTAACAATGAAGTGCGTTGTTGATGGATGTAAAAATTGCTCAGGAGCAAAATTAAAACAAGATGGCATATCATTTCATGTGTAAGTTGTTTAAACTTATATATATTTATATTTTAAAAACACATTTTCTTTGTTTCATTACAAAGAGACATCTGTCGTCGAAAAGTGCATTATACCTACAACACCACAATATCGTCACTCTAATATCACATTTATTATATATATTTCTATTTTCGTCACAAATAAGTAAATTTAGCTTTTATAAAGCAAAATCCTTTATAAAATATAAATTATTTCAAAGATTTATTACTTAGTTACATGATATGTGAGAAAAAAATATTAAAGAATTACATGTCATCTGTCGTCGAGTATTCGGAAATAATTGATAACATAAAGTTTGCGTCATACCAGCGAACCCATTATTAAATAAAAGTATTAACGTCATGTTATTTATTAAATTGCTTTTTTTTCATCGTGTTAGGGATTTATTTGTTATTATTTTAAATTCCCTGTTTATACAGAAATTATAACCGCATGTATACGTTAGGAATGCGTGGCGGAAATTGTGCTAATAGGGTTGATTCATTTATCCCAAGCACCAAGTTACCCGTCAGCGGTCGTACCCGTCCCTGATTTAACAGTACCTGCAGGGCGGCTGCACGTCAGAAGCAGTTCGCCTATTTGGCCTGGAATAAGGCCAGGAGGTGTCAGGACCTGAACGCAAAAGAAGATAAGCGAAAGTATAACGCTGCTTATAGATCTAATAGGAAAGTTTTCGCCTATATTACAGGTGCTTACGAATCCACCTGCTCCTGATATACATTGGCATACGGCATTTTGTTTCGCAATCTCAGTTACTCTCGCAGCGGTTTATACCTGATTAAGATCTTTCACTCCAACGCTTCATTGGCCTTTTGAGCGTAGCGAAAAAATCCTACGATATTGTATCACTGCGTCTATGCCCAATACTGATTATCTATATACGAGGAGGGATCAAAAAGTAGTGAGAATGAGATAGAATATAATGACTGTTGAATACTTAATAATTTATTTTTCTACATAGTCTCCGAGTCTCTCTGCACACCAAGTCCAACGCTTTTCTAAGGCTTCAATCCCTTTCAAAAAAATAGTTTTGCCTTGGTCCTGCAAAAAGCTCTCCACGGCATCCATCACCTCGTTATCGTCTTCGTACCTGTTTCCCCTTATGTATTCTTTCAATTTGGGGAACAGATAAAAATCGCTAGGCGCCAGATCTGGTAAATAAGGGGGGTGGTTAACCAATTCGAAGCCAGCTTGCTCAATGGCAGCCATCGCAACTGCTGACCTGTGCGCGAGTGCGTTGTCGTGATGAAACAGCACGCCACTTCGAAGTTTCCCTCTGCTTTTCTCTTTGATGGCATTCCTCAACTTGGGAACTAAAGCTGCATAATATTAGCCTGTAATAGTGGTTCCACGCTCCAGGTAATCAATCAACAATATCCCTTCTGAGTCCCAAAATATTGAGGCCATAACCTTGCCAGCCGATGCCAGGGCACGAAACTTCTTCGGGGTCGGTCATGATGGCCGTTTCCATTGCGAAGATTGCTGTTTTGTCTCGGTATCAAAATGATGAACCCATGTTTCGTCCATTGTTACGAAACGACAAAAAGTTTTCAGAATCTTCTTGAAACTTGTCCAACAGTATCTTCAAAATGTCAAGTCGATTTTGTTTCAGACTGTCGGTTAACATTCTCGGCACCCATCTTGCGGAGACTTTTCTCATATTCAAAGATTGTTTCAATATGGATTGAATACTTCAATATGAAATACCCGTTTCTTGAATTAAGTATCGGATGGTAACTCTTCGATCGCTCAATACAATTTTCTTGACTTTCGCAACATTTTCTTGGGTGACTGACGTCGATGGACGGCCGCAACGATGTTCGTCTTCCGTGCTCGTTCTTCCTACTCGAAATTGAGAAGCCCACCTTGCAACAGTGGAATACGGCGGAGCACTCTCCTAACGTTGCCTCCAAATCGCAATTAATCTCTTGCGTCGTTAACTTTTTTAAACAGAGGTATTTAATAACGGCTCGCACTTAGCTTTTCTCCATTTTCGAGAGCACGGTCCGACACGAAGCAAACAAATGACTACATTCAGAAAAAAACAAAAGAGAATCGAATATTTTTTTCTTTTTTTAATTACAAATATGTATCTGAGCTATGCCTGCCAGTATTTATTTTTTTTCTTACCAAGGAGTATGTCGTTCTCACTACTTTTTGATCCCTCCTCGTACATTATAAACAATGCGAGATAGAGGAGAGTATAATAGAGTGAACGGAGCATTGGGACAACTTCTCGGCAGTCATCACCTCAGCCAGGAGGCACGTGTCGCAATACACAACGCAGTGCTTGTCCCAACGTCATGTATGGAAGCGAGAGTTGGGTATGCAAAAAGAAGCATGAGAATAAAATCAATGCGGTCGAAATACGATCTCTGCGGAGAATCTGTGAAGCTGGAGTGAAGCTGACTGACCGCATTCGTAACGACGATGTAAGAAAGCGAGTAGGTATGAAAGAGAGTATTAGTGTAAAGATGCGAAAGGGAATGCTCCGATGGTTCGGACATGTGGAAAGAATGCCGGACGAGCGACTGTTAAGAAGATATACAATACGAAAGTTGAAGGATGTAGGTACAGGGGGAGACTGAGACTCACCTACCTAGAGCAAATCGGTCATCTATTGAAAAAAGATGGAGTCAGAAGTCTCCGAAACCGTCGAGTGTGTATGAAGAGAATTATGAATGTTGAGGAAGCGAGAGATGTATACAAGAATAGAGCCTTTTGGCACTATTCTATCTGCCTACTCCGCAAGGAAGATGGCGTGGTGATGAGTAAGTTAGTATAAACAAGCCTTACTAACGCATATGGAATGTTCTGGAACAAACTGTTGTGCTTGTAACGCCGTAGTGGTGAATAGACAAACTAAATTAATGAAAAATTTTCTCTATTACGCTGTAAAATACATTTCACCGCTAGATGGATTTTGATCTAGGGGTTGTACTTCGTCCGCCGAACACCCGCATTTAGCGACGCTTCGTTCTAAAGAGATTTTGCCTTGAAAAACCTCCGCTATTTTTCTGTACTCGGTGGTAGTAAGCAATTATCACCTATTACTAGTAAGCAATTATCACCCATTGCATCATTGGTGGTAGGGCTGGGTACCAAGTGGGAGTACGCACTTGGTATCGGGCCCGAGCGAGTTGGTACCACCATCTCGCGTGTGACCGGCCATGAAGCACGTAGGTGTGTTTTGGTTGTAGCAGGAGATAGCCGTTAATTCTTTTATTTCATAACTGAAATGAAATGGTGAGCAGCCGCTTGACAATACTACTGGTATAGTTGAGTCCATGAGCGACGGTTACTATTTACCATGAGATGGGTCGTGGCTCGTCTGCCACTACACGCAAAAAAAAAGACATGAATATTTGAAATACAGTTACTGAGTATAAATGAATAACGACGTAGTTCAGTATTTTTGAATATTCATAGGGCTAAATTTTGTATGGGAGTATTGGTTTTGTGATATAATTAGATCTACACTTCATAAATGAATAAGGACGAGGTTCAGTTTTTGTTTTATTTTATGTTAACCTGTTTTTACACCTCGCTATTGTACATACGCAAACTTTCCCCCACTATGTTACAATCTTACCAAAATGTTTGCTGACTTACTATGATAAATTTAGTATTTCCTGTATTTTTTATTTATTTTTAAATTTGGAAAGTGTCATTGTGTCCGACAGATGCCACGACGCTCTGCGCAAGAACAAGAACCTGATCGGAGCCGACCAGCGCGAGTACCAGCGCGAGCTCGAGCGGAACTTCGCGCGCTTCACAGAGCGCCTCGCGCCGCTCGTGCGCGCTACGTCCGGCCACGTCGCGCAGCTCAGGTACGACGGGCTATAGGTGCGAGTACGCAAACTATTCATCCCCCACAACACATATATTTAACAAAAATAAAGTCATCAGCCAATATTCTTTCATAGGATCCATGCTTACTCCGTACCAATATGTTACTCATCGAACACAAACCCAATAGAGAGGAAATGTAATGTTTGAAACCAATTCCGTCAAGTCACTGCGGCGGTCGCTGCGCACGTTTGGTTGACGCAAGATATATAAGAAGATACGCGTCACTTAAAGCCATTTCATTTGTCCGGTATAACTTAAGCCATGATAAAATTTATGTAAATTGACAAATTGTTAATTTACTGTTACTTACCGATAAAATGTGATTCCATCTATTTTGTAGTTCGATTTGTTGCTATTTTTTCCACGCCACCAAATAGAACAGCGCGCCATTATGAAAGTGTTTATAAAATCTTTCGGAATATATGAAGATGTACACACGGGTCAGTTATTGGTGAAGCACTGTCCAAGTGTCAGCGAGACTTGATATATTAGTCTTCACTTCACTTTCGGCGTTGGATGGCGTGTTACCGCTCTATTGGGTTAGTGCTCGATGCTACTACTGCTACTGGTGGTAGTAGTAAGCCATGAAAAACACATCAACCAGTTGTTGATTGCCATTTAGCATTTATAATACCTAGTTTGTATTAACTTGTTCATAAAATAAAACAAAATTATAAAGTACAAATTATTTGTGATGAGGAAAAAAAGATTTTTAGTACAAGCGGGAATCGAACCCGCGTCCCTTCCAATCCGGGGAGTGTTCTAAGCCACTGAGCTACCGTACCGACCTTACGGTCATCCCAATCTCCTCATCACATTTGTCTTTAACACCATCTTTTTCTTCATTCACAAATAATTGATACTTTAAATGTAGCTGAGCATGTCAAATGCTAAAAAATATAGATCAAAATGTTTAAAAAATTATAAAGACCAAAAATGCCAATGGATTAAATGAAATGACGACACAATAATATAAGTACACACGCGCACATCATGTATAGCTTATCATTTTCACAATCTCGTGGTGTTACTATTATATACGGAGTAATTTTTTAATCAGTGCGCAAATTTTGAGAGAATAAACTTAAGCAAATTTTAATAAACACGTATTTTTTATTTTGATATGTCTTAGTACTAAAAAATAAAATTGAAAGGTTTTACTTAAACGCAAAGTGAAAAATGTATAGTGCTAAGCATGTCAAATGCTAAAAATATATATAAAAATATCGAATGGTTTTACTTTTGAAACAGATTTTATTGTCACACTACGCGTGCGCTTCCGTAAATACCTACATCGGCGCTTGGTCAATGCGCCGACGCGTAGGTATCTATGCGAGTTACTGACCGAATTAGTTAGAATTATTTTATCAGCTGTTCGAAATAAACTTTTTAAGTTTAGGTCGTGACCTGAAGTTATTTGTAAGAGTAGTTCCAATTTTTCCTTTATACTTTCATGGGCTTAGGTCCATCAAAATGCAGAAAATAAAGCTTCTAGCTGCTCGTAAGATTGGTGTCCATATTTTACTGATTTCAAGTAGGATGAAAAAATAAAAAATTCGGATTAAACAATGGGGAGGCACAGGCAAAGATAATCTCAGATGGCGCTATTATCGCTGGCACTTGTCATTATTGATTTGTTTTGAGGTTATAGATTTTACCAGTTTACAAAACTATAAAAATGTATTCCGGAATGACTGTAGCTAATTTAAAAGCGGAATTAAGAAAAAAAATGCTTGGAAAAAAAGCAGATCTTGTTGCAAGGCAAGTTATAAACAATTAAATTTTCTATTTAATTTCATCGCCGTTTGCTTGTTATCATTATGTTAAAATTATGTTTACCTGGTCGGTATAATGTATGAAAATACTTCCGACAGATGGCGCAGGCGTCACCCAAAGACGTTAAGTATGAATGTGTTATCGAAATTAGCAGTCAGGAGCAATTGTCACGATGGCTGAATTGGCAAAGCATCTGGACCGTATCCAGGAGATGCAGGTTCAAATCCTGCTCGTGACTGTTATTTTAGATTTCACATTTTTCACTTTGTGTTTAATGTATAGTGCTAAGCATGTAAAATTCTAAAAATATATATAAAAATATCTAAATAATGGAAATGTGTTCTATTACTGATATAGAACCACCAAAAAATGTTTGCGCACTGGTTAAAAAATTACCCTGTATTACATACATTTCTGCACAACACAGTCCAAATATCATTAAGATAGTCCTCGCCTCTCCAGACCTGTTCTCGAGTTATAAAAGCAATCAATCAGTGAATCTTAAATCAAATTATATTCATCACTACCAGTCAGAGCTTATTAGGTGAATATAATACAGTAGTACAGATGATGTCTTAATCTTATATGATCAGTCAACTGGCGACGTTGAAAAGCATTTTTGTGTTAAATATATTCCCTTTGGCTTATTAAAAATTTGTTCTGTTACAGCAACGGCTTAAGCAAACACGATTACAAGTACCAGACATAAAATCAACAGAAAACAAGTCATTTATGTTACCACCGACTATACGTACCTGTAAATAGATTTTGACAGTATTTGATAACATATTTAAGAATATTATTGAATATTATCCTAAGCTTCAACTTGATATACTATTAGCTACGCTTTAGTCATAATGTATCATACTAATTTAATCCGTGTGATGACGGACTAAGAATACGAGTGTCACCACCCCATCCTATCTCGCGGATGTCATACAAAGCGACTAAGGGAAGTAAGCAAATTATCACCCATTGTATTACTGGTGGTAGGGCTGGGTACCAAGTGAGAGTAGCCTCAAGTCTCACCGCCGCCACAGAATAGATACTAGTCCTACGGACAGAAACGTCACTTCCATTAAAACTTGTCCAAAATCTCTCTATAATAGCCTACAAAATCTTAATAATAATACTAATTGTTCGTAACGAGAAGAAATGTACCTTATGTACACAAAAATACAGTTGAGATTGTTTTTCCCGCCGCATGATCCTCGGGCAACCGCGTCATTCAACAAATGCGCTAGGGTTGCACCTATGATGATTTTACTTACTTACTTATTTCACGCTATCTCCCTTGCGGGGTAGGCAGAGAGAACAGAGTGACAAAAGGCTCTGTTCTTGCATACATCTCTCGCTTCCTCAACATTCATAATCCTCTTCATACACTCCGCTCGCCGGTTTCGTAGACTCCTGACTCCACCGACAGCAGCAAAGCTGTCGTTTATAACACTTAAAAATTTATTTTTCTAGTAGATTCTATTTGATTACTTTTTATATCATTTTAAATGTTATTTTCAAGTTGGATTATTTTTTTACATTGTTTTTTTTTGTTGATCATATGCATGCATTTAGTTTTAGCTCTGAATTTTCGGTTATGAAATTTTATTTTCGAAATACCCTAAATCGCGTAAATCATTTTATTTTAATCAATACAACAAGCGCGAGCACATAGGCGCGCGTGCGACAGTCTTCAGTCGGTTGTACCGTGGTCGGTACGCGAAACGGTAGGCATATAACTCGGGGCCTTGAGCGAGTGATGTACGCCTGCCGCCGCTGTCTCCTGTGCGACCGATGATGAAGCACGTCAGTGTGTTTTGGCTGTAGCAGAAGATAGCCGTTTATTCTTTCATTTCATATTTGCGAAATGAAATAGTGCGCAGCGGCTTAACAATACTCTCGGTATAGTAGAGTACATGAGCGACGGTTACCACTTAACATCAGGTGGGCAGCGGCTAGTCTGCCATCAATATTAATAAAACAAATAGTTTTTATAAAGACATCTAACTGATATTTATATGCGTGTCATCTTATCAAAATAATCCATTAAAGATTATGAATGGACTTTCTCAGCCGAAACTTCTATGTTAGTCAGAAATCAGAGTATTTTTAAAAACGAATATGATTACATATTTGCCTTTGATGTGTTATAATTAATTTTTCAATACTCATACTCGGAAAGTAGGTTTGAAGTTGCCTGAGCAGCGGGTTGAAAGTAATACTTTTCAGCCCTAGGGAGAATTTTTTCAACTGACAGCTGTCAAATTATTAAAAATTAAAACTAGTTCCTATTTTCACATTTCTATTGAACCTTATTCTAACTTACTACAGCCACTCAATCACAGCGCAACGTTTAATTGAAATAATAAAGTTAAGTATTAAATAAAGATTTTTTTTTTAACAACTACTTATTATAATTTACTTACTTTCAAATATTTCTTTAAAATAATATAGATTTGGGTAAAATATTTTACCATTTTTTCAATGTTGAAAATGAAAAATAATGGCTGTTATGCTGGCCGGCCACAAATAAAAAAATGGTGAGAAAGCGATCCAATCTTCATTTATTTTTTCGAGTTGTAGATATTTGTTTTATATACTTCCGTATAGCAGATTTGTATTATTTTGTATTAACACAATGAGTTTATCTGATTCAGGATATGGTTTCCTTGTATTCGTAAGGAAAAGCACAGTGTTTACTTCGGGTTAAAGACGGGAAGAAAGAGTTACTTTCACCCCTAGGGTAACAATGTACTATTAAATGCGATGTACTATTAATTATTTCTATGTATAATTTTTGATATTTCCATTTAGCCATCAAGAAAACTGTTTTTCAATACTTTGTCATATTAAAATGTTTATCAATATACGAGTATGTATTGGAAAGATTAATAAAAGTGACATTTACTTATAAATGTATTTATTTCTTTCTCCATCTGAATTACCTAAAAATAAATTTACAGTATGAGAATAATTATGGAGTGTCTTCATGAGGGCTTATAGTCAACAAACATTTAAGTTGATTGAAGAACAAAAACAACAAGTAATTCTAGTTGATGCGGAACAGGATTCTATTTTTGTAGGAATTACTCTAGAGGAAATAAGCTGCTGAAGACCAAAACATCATCAAAGAAAAATATGAAATAAGCCCTTTTGAAGACACTCCTCGATTGCATTAAATATAAAAATCAAAGACACGCTGACTTTAAAAATAATTATTTTATTACTAACCCAAATACTCAACATATACAACACATTTAATGCACTGAAATAGATAAAAGCCTTGTTAAGTCTACCAATATCAGGCAAGAGTAACAACATTCATGGATGAAACATCGCGACGTGACCATTCAGCTAGAATAGGACTGTAGATGTTTCATATGTGCCAGACGTCCCGCGGTAGCTCATTTCGTTTTGAGAATTAGAACATAATTAGAGACCTGGGCAAAACATGAGCTAAATTTGTTGTTTATATACTTAGATTTTTGGTTGTTGCAATGTTATCACATGCAAGAATAAATGCATTTAGAGGCTGTGTGTATCAGTTTGTAACTGTACACACCAATGCTTTGTTACAACTACTGTTGACAAAATTGTCTTTATCCTCCATTATGATATTGAAGACTACGTCCAGAACAGTGAATGTAAAAATAGATAAATGTAAGATTGCATCACCAGGCCAGAATCTGTCCTACATAACATATTGGTTTGACTCTTCACAGGATTTATCATGGAATTGTGTTAAGTTACCCTTATTACTTAACATAACTAACACCTAAATTTTAAGTCCAATACAAACTTTTAATATTAATTTAATGCAGTAATTCAACAAAAAAATTAAATTACTAACGGCGAATATAACTATACTCATTAGTTTCACTTTAAATAGGACCTGTGCACATGACGCCATGGCCTTACGCGTACATGCATCGGCATCAATTACAAGATTAAATAACTTATTTCCTTTATCAACATATTGGGCGTTATGTGATGGGACCCAAGGTGTTGATATCAGATAACCACCTAGGCCATAAAATTGGGCATGGGATGTATTCTTTATACTATATAATAGTATTCTATGAAAACAGTCAAATTAAGCCATCCTAGAAATAAGATATTGCGTTTCTGCACAGCAAGCCTGTGCAACTCCGGCACAACTTGGCCTATATAGATAACTTTAAGAAAATAAAGTCTCAATCAGATATTATGTTTTTAAAGTATAAACCAAAAATTAAAGAAGTTAGACAAAAAGCAAAATAACTATTTTGACAAAAGCTAAGAGTGAAATGAACCCCACCAGGTAGGTAACAATTTCACTTCATCAGTAAATTCTACCTACAGTATTTAAATAAAACTATGCTTAGTGACGACTTTTACTTAATTTAAATAAGATGATAATAAAATTGGGTCAGTAATAACTACACAATTTAATTCTTGTTTAATGATCAACCATAAATTTGACCAAAGGAGATTATTGTGAGAATTAAGAATCATACCTGAACCATCATGATGAATAGTGCTAAATATATTTTAAAGTAGCTATAGAAATTACAATTTAAATTTTTTTTAATCAATAACCTAGGACCCTGATTCTGCTGTTGCAATAGTGTGCCATGATGGTCAGTTGTGCCATAATGGTCTAGCTTAAATAGTCTGCCAAAGCTCTGCTTAACAACAGCCAACTTTTTTGTCAATTTAATACTTTTCTTGTGGCTTCTGCTGACAGAGGTTATAATTTTATTTTGACTGGTGAAAGCCAGTCGGAACATCTAGAATATGAAGTTATTTCTACGGCTACACATAACGTATGTATACATGTTAAGTCCCATTTTAATACAGTTGATAATGCCTGTGTAGACTTTTAATTATAAATATCTGTTGAGCATGAGTCTCTTCTCATAGTGAAGGGGGTGTACAGAAGATCAGAGTCCACAAACCAGGGAAAAAAGTCAAAGGTCTTGCATGATGTATATCTGGGACTGGGAACTACTCTATACTAGATCTTTGCAAACCTAGGTCTTACTAAACTGGTTAAAAAGTTTTAGTTTTATCACATGTATGGTGCTGCATGCGAAGTTTGCAATTTTTTTTTATATTAACATAAGTTTGTCTGCCTAATAAATTACCAACCCAGTTTATGTAAAGAAATGTCAAAAACAACAATCTGAATATAATAAATGTGTTTGTGTGAGCACATTTTACTTAGAATTATGTTGACAGTTGCAACTACTGTCAGTTTCTTGAAAACTAATACTTATTATAAAATGGTATTACACTTATAACGTTTTAATAAATTGATGATCAGTATACAAATTCTTGATGAGTCAGCTGGGGCTAGCATCCCAGTCCAGCCCAGCACAGCGCCTGACGGGGAAGCCTTACATGCCAGGGGTCTGCAGGCCACGCAACGGGGGGCGGTGCACGAGGCGGCGCAGGCCTGCGAAGAACGTGTAGTACCCCCCCGCCGCTGGCCCCCCCCATACCGCGCGTCACTCCTCCGCCGGCGTGTGCCACGTCAGACGCTCCTCGTAGAAAGCGATTACCTGCAGCAAAAATATCCGATCAGCAACAGTTATTTCTTCTTATAGACAATTTAATTATCAAATAATTGTCAGTCTGGCTCTAGGCCTGAGGCTTTTTTGCCATTTTGTGAATTTGGAATAATCATTTGACATGTTTGTGTACAATAGGAACTTTGCGCGAGTGGATGATGATATGTCGCCCTGGTTTAATATAAATATCAGCTAAACTGCTGCATTCTATCAGCTATACTGTCTATCATATATCTAGATAAATTATTATAAATGTTGAATGAAATGAATATGGGAGTTCAGATGAGATGATGATCAAAACTAAGTGATTAACTCATTGCTATATACAGATGATTCAGTACTATTAGCACAGTCAGCAACTGACCTACAAACCCTAGTCAACGTAACGATAGAAAATTCTAAGAAAAGGGGCCTACGTGTGAATGTGAAGAGGTTTCTCAAGACTATTATTTTTAAGCCATTATTTTGGTTTTGTTCACATTCTAAATTTAAAATTAATTTAAAATTTAGAGTGAAGTTTTACAAGTTACCTGCTGTGGGCACTTGATGTTAGCCACCTTGGCGGGAACCAGTTCTGCCTCATCAGTGTCCATCCATTTGACTAAAAACATCAGTTCTCCTGTGGCGTCTGATGCACCTGAAATTATTGAATGAGTATGTCTTCAGTCATTAAAACAATAATTTCAGAGTAGAAAGAGTGGGGAAGTAGGCTATCTCCGGCCCATTCCGCGATATAATTACCTACCATACTTGCCTGTCTCAGGGTTGTTACTTTTAGCTAAATTTTAATACAGTGCCTAGAAAATGGCAAGGGCCGGGAAGTTGTATTTTTTACTTGTAATTGTTTAGGTAAACCGACCTCACTAACCCTGAACCCAGATGACACAACACAGATTATTTTAACTTACGATTATTACTTAGTCACTATACCTACAATACTGAGAAATCTACATGACATTTAGACAGCCAAACACACAGCAATAAGTTCACCTGCGATTATCACACATTTTTAATTTATTTAGCGGTGCCAAAAACCGTGTGGCGCGAACCTTGTGCGGCGTTAGCCCCGACTGGCGCACTGAGAAACGGGTCGAGATTTCGTTAGCATACGTACGATACTATGGCGCACACATACAAGCCGCACGCGGTGCGTTTGTATGAAGATAACCTACTTCCCACTCTTTCTGATATGATTTGACATAAATATAGTGCACTAATAAAACACACGTGCACTTTTATTAATAACTATATACACATTTTGTTAATCATGTTATAGCAGTAGAGCCTTGCCAGCATGAATGGGAAGACTGCAGAGAGAGACCCTTTGAAGAAAAACGTGAAGCAACAATGGGTACTTCTATTGTGTCTCTCACTATTACTCTTACTGTCCATGTGCTCATCTCTTCTCTACTCCTCTCTATTTCCCTGGGGTTGTCATTGGGGAGTGCTGCTTCTGGAGTAGCTAGCTTCTATATTGATAGGCTACTGCTTACCATCAGGCATCAGGTGTGCCTGTTTGAAACCCTAGCAGTCTATACATATAATAAAAATGAAGGGTCTGTTTGTAATGTCTAAATAACACCTTTTACTAAATGTATACAAGTGTATAATTATATGCTACCTATAACAAAACACAAATTTTTAAGTTTTTGTCTGTCTGTGAGTTTGTTCCGTCCAATCTCTGAAATGGCTGTACCAATTTAAACTGAAAAAATAATTAGGGTTCCACATAAAAAAATAAAACGCATGAAATTGTGTATGAATACAGATTCAAATAAATATATATATTGAAGATATAATACATCCACGGCTAATCATGGATCCTGAACAGCTGCACTGCTTAGGACGGGACTCACAGAACAGGGATCACTACTTTTATTAATTAGAATCTGAACTAAAAAACGAAAATAAATAAATTCGACACGGACGAAGTTGAGAGTATAAAATAAGTCCATCAGTCGGCCTTTCAACGTCCACTGTTGGACATAGCATTCATATGGGGAGGCCCCAAGAGAACGCCACAACAAGCGGTCCCATCATGGGGGATAATGCCGTAATCGCCACGCTTGGCAGGAAGGTTGGCAATCGCAGTGGATGTTGTTAATACTCGAGGGAGTGCTGCCTGCTGCCCACCCCCGGTAGTCCCTCAGTCGGCTCTTACGGCTCCCGTGGGTAGAGAGTGGTGGGACAACCTAAACCAATTCTAAAGCCGGCCCCACATGGCCAAAATAAATTACTAAGTAATTGAAATTGCAATTCGAGCCATTCCATATTTCCAGAAAAAAAAGTATAGAACAATCATACCAATAATTTTCTCTGCTTTAAGCCCTTTGTCAAAACCAGATTTGGTCTTTTCCTCTTTGCGTTCACGCTTGTCCTTGCTTGAATCATCAGCCGAGGAGACACTGCCCCTGCGCCCCTTGCGGCTGGACGTGGTATCCACGCTCGATTCTCGCACGCGTTTCTTGCCGCGATCTTCAGGTTTCTTAGAACTCTTTTGCTATAAAAACAAAATTTTCAAACATCACACAACTTACAAAAACTAAATTGCAAAGCTGTTAGAAAATGCAAACTTAAAACATGACCACATGATCCCTGATTCAAATTCTATCATCATCATGTATAATGCCTATAATTGTGTTGACTGACTGGGGAATGTTGCAAGTGCTACAGTTTTCCCAAGACTACTGGTATTGGTATTGGTTCGGCGGGCTGCTCTCCGCAACTCCACGTCTGAGTGTGTGTTTTGCGTGAAGACAGCTGGTTATTTCCTTCACATCAATATAGTTTAACTGCTAAAGAATACTTTTGCTCGTGGTAACGCCTGGCTTGTCCCAGCATGAATGAGCTGACTCAGCATGGATTCGTCAGCTTGTAACAACGGTAAGTATCTCATAAGGTAAGTGAGAGTGTTGGAAGCCCAAACCCCCTCCTTATGCTCTCCTTATTATCCTTCCTTTTCATCTGCTATCCCTTTCCTTGGAGTTGGCATCAGGTGTTACTAGTGTCTATAGGCTTCAGTGACCGATTACCTGATTGTGCGCATATTATAAAAAAAAAGGGCTATCCAATGATACTACTAATAATGTATCTAAAAATATATTTTAAATAAAACCATTCACTTAAGTAGTTATGGCATGAAATGGTAACATACACCTTCACATTTAAAATAAAAGTTAAGGACTTGTCAGATAGTGATGAAGAATAAAGTACATTATATGCAATAGTCTCAATTAAAGAGCTTCTTGACATACCTCTTTCTCCTTTCTGGCATCTTCAAATGTTTTGATGAGCTCTTCACAATCAAGATTCTCTACTGGTTCCCATGTACTCTCTTCCTCTTTATAGCCCTTCCATTTCAGCAAATATTGTGTCTATAAATATATTATTGATTTTAAGCTAGTTTAAAAATAATAAATTTATATTACCTATCTGTAAATATATAACATATATATAACACTAACTGAACATGGCAGACATTGCCCTACCCATACATTGGCTTGCCAGCTAGCAGTAGCCACAAAGTTTAACCTCAAACCTGTACTGAAAATTCGAATATAAAATAAAATTTTGTTCCACTAAATTCAGATATATGAAGCTATGTTATTGAATAAATAATTAAGTTTAATCAATATGTGTACACATATTTTATCTTATATAATTTTAATGTATATATTGTTACGAGTAAACGCCGGCAACCAATCGATAGTTCTCGATGTACGATGTTCCTTCAGTTCCTTGGCCAAATCACAAATCACACGTGAATTTTGGTAAAAAAAAAAAGTAAGAGAGTTACAAGATGGTACTTCAAAATTAATTTATATGGTGTGGGAGCCTAATATTAAATTGGAGGCTGCTTCATAAGCCTTGACTTACCTTCCCCTTTACAGTGCGTTTGTCAAGAACCTTCTCAACGACGTATTCCTCTTCAGTCGAACCATCACTGGTATCACCTTTTTTATCTTTCTTGCCCATTTTAAGTTTAGCTAAATCTTTGTATATTCTAATCGCTAACCTAAGAATATCACCCCAAAATCTTCAAGCCTCCACAAAATGCCAAAATGGCGCGCTGTCGGCGTTGCATTCAACTTCAATCGTTAGTGAGGCATCACGATATTTATCGATACCGAAAAGTCAAAACATCACTATATGAATAACAATCGATATTTAAGTCTTGGAAATATTAGAATATAAAAATATTCTTAACAAGGCATTGTTTTAATCAAAGAGTATGTAATACGTATGGTTTTAATTATGTGTGTTTTACTAGTCATTTTTATAAATTAGTCTTGTGTAGTTCGCGAACGATGACCGACTAGGAAACGTATATTTGCACTGTACTAGAAGAAACGTTTCCGAAAGCTAACTGTTAATGGGTCTATTAGCTCTATCGTTTCATCATTCCTAACGAAACGAACGCGAGCAACAGAGCCGGTGACAGAGTAATATGAGTAAATAAGTACACTATCACATATACACTTTGAAA
The DNA here is from genome assembly GCA_948253155.1 of Leucoma salicis. Classification (NCBI taxonomy): domain Eukaryota; kingdom Metazoa; phylum Arthropoda; class Insecta; order Lepidoptera; family Erebidae; genus Leucoma; species Leucoma salicis. Next base: position 28,262,263 of record OX411806.1, read on the forward strand.
CTTTATGCATGAAACCAGACATTATTTAGGTCATCACTAATGACTATGTGAAGTCAGAAATTAATTTGCATTATATTTTAATATAAATTTAGATGTGCTAAATATTCGCAAAAATTATGCGTCTCGCAACCCTAATCAACTGTTTTTCTGAACTTTCTTTGACCTAATAAAAATCAATAACGTAGATGTGACATAATATCAGATCACAGTAAAATGCCTACAATTCATTGCAGCTGTGAGGAAACTATGATCTCATTTTACCATGAAGACGAAGTTATTTTGTATGTGCATTTTCTTTAGCTGACATTGAAAATCATTCCAAATTTGTATTTACTTTGTATTTACTTCTTTTTTTTTTAATTATTTTTACTTTTTTTATTTGTATTTACTTTCGAACCTTATGTACCTACAATTATTGCGGTTAGTTCATATTGCCTCCATGGCGTATTGGCTAGCGTATGCGACTGCTGACCACAAGGTCTCAGGGTTGATCCCGGGCCAGGCAAAAAGTGCTATTTGGGATTTTTGTAAGAAGTTTCTTAGTAGCTACCCGGAGTTTGGAAATGTGCCCAGTAGACGGCAATAGGCTCGCCTCCTATAACGTGGAACTTAAACATAGTTGGCCAACCGCAGGTGAAAAAAATACACCTCTGCCTAACCCTTCGGGGATACAGGCGTGAAACTATGTTATGTTATGAATTTAGGTTAAAAAGATCGGCCTGACTGCCTAATACTCTTTAGAATCACAACATTTACTAGTTGCGTGATTGGATATTATTTTGACACGCCTATCGGTTTGGCTACCTAATCGGCTAATCGAGCATCTTGATTAAAAGCCGACAGTGACACCGATTTCGTGTGAAAAAAGCCGCGTTTTACCTAAAACATTGCACAAAGGATGCCGACACCTAAAGCATAATGTACACTGCACCATTTTTAATCCAACATCTTTTTGTTATTTTGGAAATTAATTCAGTTCACATTTTTGATAAGTACTCTAATATAGGATTATTTGAAATTTTCGTTTGCTGATATTGAAAATCATTCTAAATTTGTATTTATTTTCGTTAAGTACCTAATTACCCAATAAAGATAATTCTAATAGGCTCCTATTAAGTTTCTGTTCTTCACGGATAAATTTAGTTAGAAATGGATATCTTTGACCGTCCTCGTGTCAGTAATAGCTAGGCTATGCAGCTTTATTTTTACCCGACTACGCGAAGCAAAAAGGAGGGTTATTGTACTTTCGAATCTTATTTACCTACAATCATTACGGTTAGTAATTATTGCCTTCGTGGCGTATTGGCTAGCGTATGCGACTGCTGACCACGATGTCTCAGGTTCGATTCCCGGGCCGGGCAAAAATAGTTATCGGGTTTTTTGGAAATGTTCCCGGCTATTGCCTATTGGCTGGCCCCCTATTACGTGGGACGTAAACATAGTTGGCGAACCGTATGTGGCAAAAAATACACCTCTGCCTACCAGGAATACAGGGGTGAAACTATCTTATGTTATGTAGTTCCTTATTTTGTTTATTTATCATACTGTTACTCAATAACGAGAAGTGTTATTGTAATTGTATGTGAAATACTTACATAAACACAAGCCATGTGCATGCCTTTCCGTATTATTCGCTCTTGTGTGGTTCGGTCTAGTGTGCATACACCTTAACTAAAGAATCAAAGAATATTTACCTACTTACTAAAATAAATTTAGTAGTCTTCCTGCTGTCGTACTTGTTAGTTCGTCGCGTTGGACTATTTGGATTGCAGTGACTTCGTGTGATAATCATGGCAGATTATGGAAACAATGAATATTACGACATGATATAGTGTGTCAGTGCGGTGAGGAATAACAATTTGGTTGCCATCCGCGAATTGTACCACCGTCGGTACCGGAATAGGAGGCTTCCCTCATACGCCTGTTTCCGCTGGAAGAATTGCCAGTAAATCTGTACCGGGACATGGTGTGTAAGTTCATTTCCTTTATATCCATTTTCGTTATTTTACTCCATCCATCCATCAGCCTTTCAACGTCCACTGCTGGACATAGGCCTCCCCAAGAGAACGCCACAACGAGCGGTCCCGTCATGTCAATGCCGTAATCGCCACGCTTGGTAGGCAGGTTGGCGATCGCAGTTGATGTTGTTAATACTCGAGGGAGTGCTGCTGGCCACTCCCGCGGTATTTCCTCAGTCGGCTCTTACGACTCCCGTGGGTAGAGAGGGGTGGGACAATTCTAAAGCCGGCCCCACACGGCCAAGCCGGCCCCACACGGCCATTATTTTACTCATTGTCGTAATTTTATATAAGCACACATTTAAAAAGTTATGATCATTTTATTTCTACTCATTATTTCTACAAAATTATTTCAATGTTTTCACATCTGACAGACGTCCTGAGATGGCAAATTGAATTAATTACTAACGCTTGCGTACAACTCTATTCTTAATTTGTTCTTTATAGATTTTAATATGACCGGAAAAATTATCTTCGCACCCTCTTCCTCCGGAAAAATTATAGCCTTTATTTTTGGGATCGTTCTTCGCACATAACATACAGTTAATGATGGCTTCCTATCATAATACGGTTATACTTAAAAGCTAACGATATTATTTAAATTATATTAAGCTATCGATATCAATATCGCGCATCCCTGTATTAACATTTTTTTTTTAATTGATGTAAGGCTTTGGCAGACCGATCAACCCAACAGAACAACATTTGTTCTACCACAGGTAAACGTACCAGTCATGGCAGTCATATTCGAAAAATAAGTGGTCATGCCCCAGTAAAGTGGTGGTGACTTTACTAGAACCTTCTATCTTCTATGGAGTTTTTGAAGCAGCATGCTGCTGATGGGCTGCTATTACACTGACATGACATAAGCTGATCAACTCGGCAATCACGAGGTCGTTACCTCCCTGCAGCCGCGTTGAGTTGTTCCGCTTTGAAAACAATCAGATGAAGAAAGAAAGAGAAAGTCTTCATTTAATCCACAATCTATTTTTTAGGGAATGCACAAAGGTGCCTGGCTTATGAGTCTTTTAAAAAGAAACATGAATTTCATACGATATTATATACATTTATGCTGATCAATTTAAAATATCAATGTTGCTTACGTTTATATTACTTACCTTTTATTTTAGGAATAGCTGACAACGCTGTTGGTAATGTTCTGCAGAACGGCTAACATAAATTATTTTAACTACCTATATTTCTATCTTTGTCCACTGATAGATAACTGATGATATACATGAAGTTATATTATTATAATGCGATTATGTGGCACCATTCTACTTTCAACTACATTAGATATCATTATATTACAGACATAGTGTCAAAGTATCGTTATGTTATAAAATTAAAATTGTAATCCGCGTAATATCGTATATCAAAACAGAGTGAGATAACGATATTTTATCGTTACTAACTTCATACTCATTTCATTCAACTTTTTATATGCAGGACAAGGCTAGAGCCGAGTTCTGATGCTCAGACTAGAGTAGGGGCGTGCACGCAAATTGTAGCCGTTTTCATTTCAGTCAGTCAACCACCAGTCAGCAAATTAGCTTGTTGTGCGGATTGTGTTGTGGAGTTGCGAGTGAATCGCGTAATATTTTTGTGTTATAGTGTTACTTACATAATTATACTATTACGTGGTTTGTGAACTATCTGAACTACATATATACTACCGTAATTGAACTAAAAGTGGAAGGATTTTATAGTTTTAGAGACTATTAAAAGTGGTTTGAAATTAACTTTTGACGTCACACGTGACAGCCAATCAGTTGGCGCCAATGAAAAATAAATAACTAATATCTCTAGAATCGCGTGTTTTTGTTGTTTTAGATAATGTTTTTACCATAACGGATGGATCGCACAAAGTGAACCTATAAAACGGGAAAATGCTTTTAAAATGCACTGCGGATGGGAGGCCAATCAAAGTGAATGGAGCACCGGTCAGCCACGGCACTGGTGCGAGAGGTAAGCTCCGCCAACATTGTTGTTTATTATTAACCGACTAAAAAAGGAAAGTTAGTTATCATTTTGTACTGTATCATTATAGGTAGGCAGGTACGCAATTTTCTCCCTTATTTCTGGGCCGATTTGCGTAACAATTTTTTTGTATCCCAAAGGAATACACTGATGATCTATAGAATTAATTTTAAATATTTTTTATATGTGCAATTATTTAATCTACTTACATAGACACCTAATTTACTTTTAGATGACAGGTACCAAAAGGTAAAAAGGTATCCAATTTATATAAATTGGATAATCATCGTTATGATCACTAAAGTCATAGTCAGCTGATAATTATTTGCGCACTACTTAACTTGTCCATTTCATGGTGTTATTTTATGGCTACAAATAGGAACACGTTGATAGCATGCCCATGCATGCCATTTGCCTATGCCTACACTACGCACACGACCATTTATAGCCAAGATTTTATGTCATGCCTATTTAGTAGGTGCCGTACTCAAAGAATAGAGTTTATGTATTGTACCATTGTTATGTATTTTGATACAAAATAATGAGTATTTAATAAATAATAATCTTACGTTAGTTTAACATAACATTTATGAGAGTTGGCAATATTCATTTATGTTCCCTTGAAAGTTTACGTACTAAAAAATGGCATTGAAGTAGGTATGCACAAAAAGTAGCAATGGTCCAATGACCTCGCGGCCTTCAGATTCAAGTACCTATCTTGATAAATGTTATTATTTTTCATTGTGTTGGTAGGTAAGTCTGTAAGTATTGTATCAATGTTTGCTTTATTTTTACATTTTAGATAAATATAGGCTAAGATATAGGTACCTAACTATCAATGCAATGAGTTCTGAGATCATAAATGTTTGCTTAACGTGTCAGGTTAAATTGATTCTAGAACAAAATTTATTTACTGTATGAAGTTAATGATTGGTACGATTAATAACAAAACCTTAAAGATTTAACGGCCTCCGTGGTGCAGCGGTAGTGTAAGCGACTGCTGATCATGAGGTCTCGGGTTCGATCCCGGGTCGGGCAGCGCTATTAAGTTTTCGTAAAAAAAAAAAGGAAAATTTGTCAGTACCTAGCAGCCCGGAGTTTGGAAATGTGCCCGGTAGACGTCAATAGCCTCGCCCCTTACTACGTGCGACTTAAACACATAGCTGGCGAATCGTGGGTGTGTAATACACCTCTGCCTACCCCTCGGGGAATACAGACGTGATGCTATAAAGATTTTGAGAATTTGTTTCCTTTTGGCCGCGAAGGCGATGGAGCGAAATGTAGGTGTAGAAAAAACTAATAGGTGGGGGAGGAAGAAGAATGAATAAGTAGAGAGTAGGTACCTATGTATATTGTATAATAGAGAGTACGTGAAGAGATAGATCGGTAGAACTTGGAGGGGGATTGGTCACTCGGAACACGTCGTTTTATTTAAATTATAGGTACCTACCTTTTTTTTGTTTAAGCGGGAAAGAAATGTTCCTAACCGCACACCCCGTCGTTAGGGGCAACGAGCAAGGTAGTGTGGGGCCTTCACCCACTAAAGAAACCCGCCGTGTGCCGTCTCTCCGCCTTTTTTGGCGGGCCACTAGAACTATGTTGCATTCCTTCGGTGGTTATAGGTACCTACCTAGGTAGGTACTTAGTGGACCAACGTGTAAAATAACTTTCATGTCTTAACTGTTTGGGTAACTTTCTTGCTAATAGCGGCGAGTTGTTCATTTATAGATGAAAGTTCTTAGGGACTCGGTAATCTACTATCACTATTCTCCCTATGTACGAAGCTCGGTAGTTCAACTAGTAGATAATAAATAATGGCAGTTTGCTTGTTAGCCTCACCACTTCCCACTTAAAACGTGGGGTTGGTTAGTAGCACTATGGAAGGCTTGTAAAATCTGCCAACCCGCACTGGGCCAGCGGGGTGGACTACAGCCTCACCCCTCTCATTCTGAGAAGAGACCCGTGCCCGATAATAAGACGTCAATTGTTTTTTTTAATTTGTTTTTTTTTTAATTAAAAACATATTTATAGAGCCGCATCACCCTTTGGTATGATTCTTAATTGCAATAATTAAGCTTAGGTAGGTAGCTACCTACCACCGAAGGAATGTAACATAGTTCCAATGGCCCGCCAATAAAGGCGGAGAGACGGCACACGGCGGGTTTCTTTAGTAGGCGAGGGCCCCACACTACCCTGTTCGTTGCCCCGAACGACGGGGTGTGCGGTTAGGTACAATGTTTCCCGCCTAAACAAAAAAAAAGGTAGGTAGGTACCTACCTGGTCGGAGCAATGTATGTACGTAAACACATCCGACAGATGAAGCGGGCGTGACCCAAAACGGTAAGAATGTGATGTGGAAATTGATAGCCTCGAGTAAAAGTCCATTGCAGTTATTGCAATCTTGTACAGCTAACACCCTTTGAAAACGGGTACCTATCAGATATTTCGCCATTAAAAAAGATTCCTATTTTTATTTTCCTAGGTAAATAATTACAGTCTAGGACCGGTTTACATGCAAATATCATACAATTACTGGCTTCTATATGTGGCTTTCTTCGTTAATGTTAACTGACTTACTATAAACGAAGTTAACTAATTTATGCGTGTAGAAGCTCATTCGGCGAACTTCGTACCGCATATATATACATATATTTTTTTTCGTGAATATTTTGCAATCAAATTTTGATTAAAGTATGTACTAATATCGCTATTTAAAAATAGGCAGTAGAAGGTTGAACATTTAGGGTTGTATGTACTTTTTAATGCCGAATCATCAAAAATTGTCGAAAAAATAAAATTTGGGGTGACCCTTATCACTTAGGGGTATGAAAAATAGTTTATAACCTATTCTTAGATTTACTGAATGTAAACACAAAAATTCATAAGAATCGGTCAAGCCGTTTCGCAGAAGAATGGCGACAAACACTGTGACACGAGAATTTTATATACTTAATCATTTGTTGCCGAGCGTTCTTGAGAATGCCTCGTTTAGAGGTGAAACACGAAGCGGCGGAGAGGGCTAGGGAGGAGGATTCTTCCGCTGACCCAAACCGCCGCCAGCGACCGGGGCGGCGCAGGCGCAGATACTTGCGCCTCATGCCGCCCTAGCTGAGGCTGCGGGTGGATGGACCGGGGAACGTCCGCCACCCGCAAGGCCTCCCGCGAAGGTGCGACGCTCCATGTGCGGATGCGTCGCTCAGTAGAGGGTACCCGAAAGGGTAAGCCGCCGGCGGACCACCGAAGGAATGTAACATAGTTCCAGTGGCCCGCCAACAAAGGCGGAGAGACGGCACACGGCGGGTTTCTTTAGTGGGTGAGGGCCCCACACTACCCTGTTCGTTGCCCGAACGACGGGGTGTGCGGTTAGGAACATTTTTTCTGGTCTCCGGCACTCTCACTCACCATACGAAACACAACGGTAGGTACCAGTACTGTTGTTTCACGCTGATCTATTGTGAGAGGGTGGCACTTCCTGGATCGAACCGGTCCATTCATGCAGGGACAAGCAAGGCTCTACCTACACACTAGCAATGTAAAAATTAAAACTTCTTACCCTAATTTTTATTGTCAACTGTGGCTGACTAGCAAACAGCCCACCTGATGGTAAGTGGTAACCGTCGCCCTAATCTAGGAAGAGAGCGAATATTTACTTCTAAAAAAGTCTCTTTTTTCAGTCGCTATTTCAGTGCGCTATTTTATAGTAAGTATTTAAGTATATACTTTACCTAGTTTATCAGCAACTAGATACCTAATGGCACTGTAGTATTTTATCAGTCTGAATTTAAAGATAAGGATTACATTGGACTGTGTTGGATGTGGTCCTTTTTCGTTATCACACATATATATACATTTTTATCTAGCATATAAATTGATAAATTCACTATAAACTATATTTACTATAAAAGTTATTCAATTAAAACGAACACTTGCCTTGTAATTATTCTAAGATCCTATAAGATTTTGATCTCTATTTTAGCACTTGACATGCTCAGCTACTCGTAAAGTCAGTCAAAAGTCGTAAAGACAAATGTGATGTAGAGATTGGGTATGGCCGGAGGTCAGTGTGATAGCTTAGCGGGTTAGAGCACTTCCCCGGATTGAAAGGGACGCAGGTTCGATTCCCGCTCGCATTAAAAGTTCTCTGTTTCCACATTCACAAATAACCTCTAAAAGAGATTGTTCTGTAAGGGTTAGTAGTTTACCGCTTTTAATTGACGTATTTATAGGTAACTAGTAGTTCCAGCAGCTGTCCTGACTAAACGTAACCAACGTTTACGCTTCCTTGCTATTAATAGTTTCAGAATCAGAGTGAAAATTTGTATAACCACAAATATAATGTTCATATGAGTAAAGACTGGTAAAGAGTAATGAAAAACCGTTAAAAAGGTATATAAAAATGCTGGCTCACGATTACAGTGTGATTTAAGTTGAATCTACGTGATCTAGGAAGAGGAACCCAAACACCAAAAATTTCATCAAAATCTGTGCAGCACTTTAGGATGAGTACTTACTGTATAGAAGAATTATATAGAAGTGATTGTATAAATATAGTAATGTTTTAATCAATTGTAGGTCCCAGTGGCTAGTAAGATTAGATACCGCGCCGGCTACTAAACGGCTTATGGCTCATCAGTAAAGTTCGCCCTTGTGTCACTATAATACCGCGGTTTTAAAAACCATCAAACTTGTCTCGTGGCTATTGTTTTAATTTTTACTCGGCTCGGTATTTAAACTACTTTACTACTACTTTTTGACTCGCTGGTCGAGATCGCCCGCCTAGTCACAAGTAAGACCGTGTCGGCACAAAATAATACCAATTTATTTTGTGGTGTCGGTCCGTGCGTCGATCACAGGTGTGTACGCTAAAAATTATAGTACCTATTACAAGGCGTACATCACTCGCTCAAGGCCCAGAGTTATATGCCTACCGCTTCGCGTACCGACCACAGTACAACCGACTGAAGACTGTCGCACGCGCGCCTATGCGCTCGCGCTTGTTGTATTGAATAAAATTATTTACGCGATTTAGGGTATTTCGATTTTCGATTTCGGCTCCGCCTTTTTGCTTTCTTGTCGCGACTTGTGGTACATCTGCACCCGCATGAATGTCCGCATCGATTATTGACGATGCGGATGCAGATGCAGATGTTTAAATCGATGCGGAAGCTCCGCAATTGCGGATGCGGATGCGAATATTCGCAACATCCCTAATTTCGACAATAAAATTTCATAACCGAAAATTCAGAGCTAAAACTCTCTAAACACATATGATCAACAAAAAAAAACAATGCATAAAAAATAATCCGACTTGAAAATAACATTTAAAATGATATAAAAAGTAATCAAATAGAATCTACTAGAAAAATAAATGTTTAAGTTTTATAAACGACAGCTTTGCTGCTGTCGGTGGGGTCAGGAGTCTCCGAAACCGGCGAGCGGAAACCGGAGAGTGAATGAAGAGAATTATGAATGTAGAGGAAGCGAGAGATGTATGCAAGAACAGAGCCTTTTGTCACTGTTCTCTCTGCCTACCCCGCAAGGGAGATAGCGTGATGTAGTAAAATCATCATAGGTGCAACCCTAGAGCATTTATTGAATGACGCGGTTGCCCGAGGATCATGCGGCGGGAAAAACAATCTCAACTGTATTTCTGTGTACATAACGTACATTTCTTCTCGTTACGAACAATTAGTATTATTATTAAGATTTTGTAGGCTATATATATATTATTATTAGGATTTTTTTTTTATTATAGAGAGTTTTTGGACAAGTTTTAATGGAAGTGACGTTTCTGTCCGTAGGACTAGTATCTATTCTGTGCTATTACTACTATTTTTAGCGTAGTATAGTTAAGGAAGGGAATATACTACTCTGTCAAGAAAGTACCGGGAAAAGATCATTAATGCACTAAATATTTGTTATTCATCCAAATTTATTTTATCACCTTCAAAGTATGCTCCTTCAGAAACGATAGACTTACGCCAACGAATAATCCAATCATCAAAACATTTTTAAACGCTGTTTCCGGAATTGAGTTCAGCTCTCGCCGCGAATTCTCCTTTATGTCTTCTACCGATTGAAAACAGGTGCCACGAAGTGGTAATTTGAGTTTAGGAAAAAGAAAGAAGTCGGCTGGAGCCATATCTGGTGAATATGGTGGTTGCTTGATGGTATTTGTTGAGTGTTTGGACAAAAATTCATTCACAATGATGGCCTTGTGCGAAGGCGCATTATCGTGGTGCAAAATTCAAGAATTTTCTTTCCACAAATGTGGCCTTTTTCGTGGAATTTGCTCTCTTAAACGCCGCATAACGCTCAAATAATATTCTTTATTTACCGTTCGACCTTCTGGCAAGAATTCCGAGTGCACAACACCGCGATAGTCAAAGAAAACAGTCAACATGACTTTAACATCGACTTTGGCGTGGTTTTTTCGGTTTCGGTTCACTTGGAAGTCGCCACTCCGAAGCTTGTTGACTTGTTTGCATGTCAAACTCGTAAACCCACGTCTCGTCACCAGTAACAATGCGTTTCATGAATGTTGGGTCGGAATTGACTCGTTCTAGCATGTCCTCAGCGATGAAATTCAGGTCTTTTGGGACTAGCCAAGCGGAAACATGTTTTATACCCAAGTGATTATTTAAAATGGTACGGATCGACTCGTGAGACACAGAAAGTTCGGCAGCTATCTCTTAAAGTTGAATGAAGATTTTCAGTCACTATTTCCTTCACTTTTGCAATGTTAACTTCAGTTGTAGACGTTGATGGCCTACCAGAGCGAGGCAAATCTTCCATCACATCTCGACCGCTTTTAAACGCTTTGTACCACTCATAAGCACGTGTTTTTGATAAAGTCAATTCACCGTAAGCCTTCTGTAACATTTTCAGTGACTCCGAACACGAGATTCCATTGGCGATGCAAAATTTAAGACAAACTCTTTGTTCGATGTTTTTGTCCATTATGAAATTCGCAATACACACTAGATATGATGTAACTAAAAACAGCACTGTATTTAATATAAATAACAGATGCAACTCAAACTCCGCGCCAAAATGGATAACAGTTGTGCCCATGGCCCAATAATACAGGCCTGCTCAAATCGCGAAGTGACATACAAAATTTTGCCGTGCATACGTCATCAACAAGGCAGCATTGGCTCTCAAATTTTTTTCCCCACAATTTACCCACAAACCCCTTAAAGGTAAGAAGTCTGAAATAAAAAAGTGTTACTGTCTATAAAAGCTAAAATATATTAAACTGGACTTTACCCACAACTCCGTCCGGGTGGTTTCAGAATATAAATATGTCGCACTACTGCACTTTAATTAGCTTTATGCAAAAATAGCTAACCCGAACAATACATTCATTTTTCCGGGATGAAATGTAGCCTGTGTCCTTTTCTGAGCTCTAGTAATCTGGGTTTCAGTGGTTACGCTGTGAAAGCGTAACAAAAAAACCGGTCCAGTGCGAGTCGGACTCGCGCACGAAGGGTTCCGTACCATTGTCTAGGTAAACAATATTACACTATTTAATTGTAACTCTCTGTAACCATGGTGTTTGGCTGTTACCAAATTTTGCAAGTAAAATTTGACTCATTTCGTGGTTTTCAACTTAGACTTAGATGCGCAACGAGTAAAGAAACACGTTTGTGTATGGAAGCCCCCCTTAAATATTTGTTTTATTTTAATTTCATTATTTATTTTTAAAGTGAATATATACTTAACTAAATATTCTGTGAATATTTCAAGCGTGTAACTGTTGCCGTTATCAATATCGAGCAAAAAACGAGTAAAAAAATCACGTTTGTTGTATGGGAGCCCCCCCTTAAATTTTAATTTCCTCGCTTCCTCGAAGCTTCCACCCCGGGCCACGACCAGCGTGTCATCCGCATAGCAGATGACCGCCAACCCGGGGGGGAGCCGACAGCGTAGCACCCAGTCTTAACCGATGTCCCACAGGAGCGGCCCTAGAACCGAACCCTGTGGGACACCGCACGACATGGGTCTCCTCACAACGTCCCCTATGCGGCTCTCATAGAGAACGCTGCGGCCCTCAAGATAGTCTGCCACTAGCCGCCTCAGGTATGCAGGCACCCCGTGATACCGGAGTGCCTCCCCGATGCAGCTGAATGGCAGACTGTTGAATGCGTTGGCGATGTCAAGTGACACCGCCAACAGCACTCCACCGCTAGCGACGACAGCCGCGGCCGCGGCCCTCAGGCGCATAATCGCGCCGACCGTCGAACGACCAGCTCGAAAACCAAACTGGGCGTCCGACAAGTCGGGTCCGACGTCGCGCAGGTGCTGGACGATGTGGGCAGCGAGGATTCTCTCCAACAGCTTACCCGTCTCGTCCAGCAGCACGATGGGCCTGAAGGCCCCGACCGAATCCGGCGTTCGCCCCGGCTTCGGCAGGAGTACCAGCCTCCCCTCCTTCCAGCAGTCAAGAAACCGTCCGGACGCCAGGCACGCGTCGAACAGTCCCCTGAGACGGGGCTCCAGGTGGTCCAGAGCCAGGGCCAGGAAACTCGAGAATTCGAGCCCCTGTGCGGGCTAGACGGGTCCGGGTGGCGACGACTCCGACGTCGGAGACGTCGATTTCCGCCCGGGCCTTCCTCAAGATGACCTGATACGTCAAGCCCGCTTCCGCCTCCGGCAGCATGGTGATTACCACCGCTGCCGTTTTCGGCGCTTGAAGCTTGCGCGGCTTCTTAGGATCGGGCTTGCTCCCTGGCGCAGCGGGATTCGCAGCTTGAGCAGCAGCCCCAGTCGCGGTTTCCTTTTCCCTCTTGCCCCGGATTTTCTTCCTCCCCCCGCTCACCACATGCCAGCCCTCATCAGAAGGTGCAGGGCCGGTTGGCGCGGGAGGTGGGATACGTGGATCCCGGGGATTGGTTGCTGGGGCCTGCGAGGGCTAGCCAGCACATGGAAGAGGAGGGAACTCCTTTCTGGGCTGGCCCTTGGGGCGCTGCCCTGCCTTCTTCGCCGCCTTCTCTTTGGAGGCTTTGCCCTGCCCCTTGGGCGACGCGGCCTCGGACGCGGAGTAAGTGGCCACGCGGCCACCCTGACAGGGCAGCGGCGTTAGGCCTGAAGACGGCGCGGCCTTCTTCTTATCCGCGGCCAGCGGCGGCCGGAGTCGTGGCTCCGGTGCCACCCTGGCGCTTAGGGAGTCGATGCGTGGGTCATAGATCGCGCTAACACGATCAATGACCTGGCGCATCTGCTCCTCACTGAGGAGTTCAGGGGCCAGAAACCCCGCGCCCGCCGCTGAGGCTGAGGCTTTCGGCACGGCCTTGGCGAGCCCTGGTTTGGCTAGTGGGCCGCTGCGCTCCTTACGGAGTTCGGCCACCTCATCCTCGAGGCGCTTGCAGCGCGCCTCCAGCCTCCTATTCTCCTCAGACGCCGAGTGGCGCCGGAGGGACTCCAACGCTTCGAAGGCCACCTTGGTGACCTTCTTGAGGGCCCCGGAGAAGGGGCCCTGAAGTTCCCGCGACCCATCTGCCACCGTAAAAACGATGGCCAGGGCATCGCAGACCTTCTGGGCAATCTGGTCTGCTGACAGATTGTCCTTCTCCAGAGGCTCCTCTTCGAGCCTCGATGTGAGGAAGGTTAGCCGCTCATCCACCGAGAGCCCTGCTCCCAGACTCTCAATCATCGCCTCTCGCCTTGCACAAGGCGCGTGGCACTGTGCGTCTGTTGGCGCCTCGGCCTCTCTTAAAAAATTTTTTATAGGGGTTTTCTTCCCCGCGGCCTGAAGACCCCCGGTCCTGTCCGTTCAGGATTACGGGTCGGGCCGAATGGTGGTCTGCATCAGACCGTGCCCACCGCTCGCTAAGCAAGCGATGAGCCCGTCGCCCCTCAGGCTGAAAGCCCCATCTCCGTCTCCCACTATGGCCCCGCTGGCACTCTACGGCAGACGTTTTGCCCACTGCAAGCAGGGAGAAGCCCGTACCCGGAGGCGGGGGAAAAGCCCCGCCTCCGGGGACGGGGGGGGGCACTGTGACCCCGGTGTCCCCACCGCAGGTTCGGGGGGCAACTATGGCCCCGCTGACCCTCCACGGCGGACGTACGGCCTATCCATTGTGGCCTCTGCTAATCAGAGGGACACGCGGAGACCCGTCCATTGCCGGGATTCAGCCGCCGGCACTAGAGTGCCGACGTTGCCCGGGGTGCACCAACGCGGAGGTATCCCGACCCGCACCCCATATGTTATCCGGCCGGCATTGTGATTATTGCCATATTTTCATGTTACTTACTACAAAAAAATAGTACTGGTTTTTTATGCTTATACCTTATTTTGAAAATCACTATTATATTTGGTGCAATACGGTCCTAATACATGCAATGATTTTCAATGATATTATGAGCTTATTTCTTCTAGTTAATTATCTATAAAACCTTAACTTTTTATTTATTTGGTCCCGAACAATCCACATAAAAATTGTTGACGAAATAATTAGATACTTCATATTAATAAATAACAACATTTTTTATACTCCTAAATGTGTATTTTTGGCAAGAAATAATAAGATAAGACCTTTACGTTTGGACGATTGTATATATGTATGTATTTAGTTACCGTGTTTATGTAAAGACAATCATATTAATTAGTCAACAGAAACAAAATTATCGTATATCTTTTGTTGTGTATTCGGTTACACATCCTGCAGCTAATTGGGTCTTACGAGGATAAATAGATTAAGGGAAAATAACTGAATAATTCTCTAGCTGGTAGAGCTTTGCTTATCAGCATAAATAGGCTAGCTCGTTCGGGAAAGTTTCATTCTCTCACTGAGGATCAGCGGAAAACAACGGTAGTCCTACTGTTGTGTTCCGTATGGCGAGTGAGGGCGCTGCCCAACCCCGTCCTTATTCTTTCCTATACTACTACCCTTCCTCTCCTATCCTTTACCTTAGAGATGGGACGCGCCAGTGATGCCTCTGGTGTTGCTAGCGTCTATATAGGCTACGGTAACCGCTTACCATCAGGTGGGCTGTAACAATCAGACAAACAAAATCTTTATAATTTGGTATTTTGTTATAGGTAATCTTAAATACTTCCATATACATTTAGTAAAAAGTTGTTATTTAGACATTACAAATGTACACTTCAATTTTATTTATTTGTATAGATAATATGGCCAATAACCCTGGAAGTTTAATGCACTTATATTTTATCGTAGAGCTAATAAACTATTTATAAAAATTAACCTACATAATTGCCATTCACAACTTCACGTGTCAAGCCAAACAAGATTCGCAATACTTGTTTGTGTGTGTGTGATTTACGTATTTATTACCTCAAATACGCCTTCCAGATTTCTAGTTTCATTGATCTGAACTTCTGAAGGACCATTCGATGAACAAACAAACAGTATAATTATAATTGATGGGCGTAATAACTTTAAATATATTTATTTGACGAGTTCATTACGATCAATAATATTGCTATAATTACGACATCAAAGGAGGTATCTCCAGAAACGATATGGCTTCTGTTCCGGTTGAATATTCTAGACACAAACACTTTATTTAGTTTAGTTGCCACTTGTCGTCGGGTTAACCTCTTGCCAAGGTATTGATAATATTTGCCTGCTTCTAAAATACGTATTTAGATTGTTCCTTATTATGAATTAACGCTGGCCCTAATTCAAAACAGGTATATAATTGGCTGTGTGGGGCCGGCTTTAGAATTGTCCCACCCCTCTCTACCCACGGGAGTCGTAAGAGCCGACTGAGGGAATAACGGGGGAGTGGGCAGCAGCACTCCCTCGAGTATTAACAACATCCACTGCGATCGCCAACCCGCCTGCCAAGCGTGGCGATTACGGCATTATCCCCCATGACGGGACCGCTCGTTGTGGCGTTCTCTTGGGGAGGCCTACGTCCAGCAGTGGGCGTTTAAAGGCTGATGAATGAAATGAATGAATACAATTATAAAGTCCTCCCAAATTTATTTTACGTGAGGCAAATTTCACGACTTTTTCGTGTCCATTTAGGCTTGTCGCTTCCGCTTTCAGAAACCCGACAAACAAAATTGTTAAAAAATGGTTTTTGTTGTAAGTACTGTCCGTTTGGTGGCGGACTAAGAATACAAGTGTCACCTCCCCATCCATTCCCGCGGGTGTCGTACAAGGCAATGGGTAAGCAATTATCACCCATTGCATTACTGGTGGTAGGGCTTGATACCAAGTGAGAGTACTCACTTGTTTTCGGGCCCGAACGGGTCGGTACCACCATCTCCTGTGTTACCGGTCATGAAACACAGTGTGTTTTGACTATAGCATCAGATAGCCTTTCATTTCATATCTGAGAAATGAATGGGCCGAATTTTGAATATTTACCGAATGTTCAGCTGAAGTTCGTATTCGGTTAAAATCACATTCTGCCCACCACTAATTTTTATATAATTTTTAGAAACTGCGGAAACGTAGCAACTAGGTATATATACATATATATGCGAGTTTCGGTGATCGTGAGTTTTGGAATGAGAAAATAAATTCCAAATTGCCCCAACTAGCAATATTGACAAATTTGTACTAGTTACGACAATTTTCTGGTTTCCATAACCGGCAACAGGCATGGCCACAATGGCCACGGGTCATCAGTTACTTCAATGAGTCCTTTGGTAAATGACTTCTTCTATGACCCTGGATTTAACTCATTTTTTTTGATTAAACAAAGCCAAAGTTTTTGTGTCGTAGACACATTTGTCATGTGTTTTGGTAGACCCCTTCGCATCACATTTTTGCAAGTTTATCATTTTTAAGTTAGTTTTTGACGTATCTGACTAGATTTTTTATGGGTGAATGTATGAAAATAATTCCATTAAGTAATGTAATGTTATTATTAAAGTCACGAACTGCTTTAATACCTACCTATTATCTTGGACCTCAGTTTACATTTCATGTACTTCTAATTCTCTTTTTGACTTACAAACATATTATAGACAACTTTAGGTATCAGTGCTCAAAATTCTAATATTCGCTGACAACATTAGAAACGTGATGTGAATGGTGTAATTTTGGCCATACCAAGTGTTGAAGAGCTCTTTTTTTTCTATTTTGAGACGAATCATAACAACAAATCATTCGAAAAAATAAATTTGATTTCGATAAGCGTGTTTAAATATTTAATCTACACAAATCACGTAATCGTTCGTCAACCTTATTTTTACACAACACTCAACCCTACTGGGGATCGCGGCTGTGATCCGAACGTTATCAAACACTCGGCTTGTTAATCTTAACATGACTCTGCTCCCATTTCATTAAAATCAATTTTAATTGTGGGTATTATTATCCAACTTTCACACTAATGTTGTAATAATATTCTGGTTCGCTTGAAGTGTTATATAAACTGGTTTTGGCAGACGTGGTTACACAATAATCTTCGCCGTGTTAGATAGGTTGTTATACCTAACACGTTGCTAGCGGTGCGACCCCAAGTTATCAAGGAGCGGCTATCGCCCAGCGCTATCTGGGGTCAGACGCTGCGCCCGCGCTGTTTACTGCTCCGATATGCGCACGCGACTGTCATATGATGAGCATTATATTATAATAGTAAGCGTTAAACGAGCCTCTTTTGCATGGATTATTATTTGTTTAAAACTGTGAAATTCTCATTAAATAATGTTTTGTTTGGAAAAAGTAAGTTGCAGAAGAGGCTAGTTCCTTCTAGTTACATTGTATTATTTATTTATCAAGTTTTTATAGTAGCTATAGAGGTATACTATACTAGTAAAAATATGTTAATTAGAATTTTAGTTTAAATATTATTTCTGTTTTATATTACGTAGGTGTTTGATGTTTAAATACAAATGCAAGAATAGAGCTTCTTGGCACTCTGTTCTCTCTGCCTACCTCCATTTCTTTCATTCCATTTCCCTTAATGGCGTGATGATAAGTTAGTTAAGTTAAACACAAATGCTTTGGCCCAAGTGATGATAATGAAATCTTATCCTGGATGTTTAAATGATCAACTTGATTGATGTTTACAAGAAATAAGGTAGTTTCTTGTACAAACTATAAAATACGGACAGCTTTAACTATACAGATTATCTATTTTAGTACATGCTTCTGGTTCTGCATCCTTGGTTGTTCCTGATAATCATTATTATTTTTTATTTAGTTAGTCGTCTCACGTTATACTAAAACTACTACTTAGTTCATAGAAATAAAACAAAATATTGTTTCTACGCTACTTTCTGTCGACATTAGAGATGGACCGAATGTGATTTTAACCAAATACGAACTTCGGCCGAACATTCGGTAAATATACTAAATTCGGCCGAACTTCGGTGTGTGCTTTCTCGGGAGTAACAAGTCGTGTTCTGTGTGTATTGTTTATGAAAGACAACGTCGTAAAACAATAAAAAAACAGTCAGTGTAAAGGCGTCACAGTATTTCAAAAAATTCGGTTAAACCGAATGTAAAACGAATTTCGGCCCATCCCTAGTCGACATCGTTTTCAAAAAGACGCAATATATTCACCATCCCAATATCAATACCGTTTCGCTAGTTCTTATCTCTAAAAGATTAATATTTGAAGTAAAAATTCAGTATCCGATCATAATACATAAACCATACTGTTATTGACTACAAGTTAACCCGGTTGGCGAGCTCGTTGTTCTGTCACCGTTAATCGAAGTGCGCTCAATAAATTGACAGCTAATATCTGAGACCTTAATTACAATTCCCCATTTATGAGTCGCTCGGGGTATTCGCATGTGAAGTGACATCGACAATTGAGCAAAACATGTACTACACATAACACTATCAGCGGTATCTAATTAAAAATAAAGGGAAGCCATTGATAAGATAAGCAATTTAGGTTCAACATGAATGGAAAGTCGTTGACCGAAGAAATAGGCCGAAATATTATTAAAATGAGTGCTGCAACAATAATTAATATTCTCATATTAATTATTATATCGAGCAGTATTGTATTTAACTGCAGATCATGACGTGTCAGGTTGGAATGCCACGTCGAGTCAAAAAATATTAGGATTTTCCTTCAAGAAATTCTAATTAGCTCTGAGTTAAAGAAGCAGATGTGTTCCACCCCTTTATTTTTGTTAAGGCGGGAAGAAAGAGGTCGATCGACGAATCCAGCTCGGCTGGGCAGCGTTCGGGAAGCTGAGGAAGATCTTCTTGCCCAATATTCCACAGTGTCTGAAGACGAAGGTCTACGACCAGTGTGTGTTACCAGTGATGACTTATGGCACAGAAGCGTGGTCTCTGAATGTTGGCCTTATATCAAGGCTTAAAGTCGCTCAGCGTGCTATGGAGCGGGCTATGCTTGGGATCTCTCTAGGTGATAAGATCCGTAATACGGAAATCCATAGGAGAACGGGAGTGACCGACATAGCCCGCCGGGTCAGCATGCTGAAGTGGCAATGGGCAGGCCACATCGCTCGACTAACCGACAACATTTGGGGAAAAAAGGTTCTCGAGTGGCCGCGTAACGGACGGCGCAGTGTAGGACGGCCTCCCACCAGGTGGACCGATGACCTGGTCAAAGTCGCAGGCAGTCGTTGGATGCAGGCGGCACAGGACCGTTCGCTGTGGCGTTCTCTTGGGGAGGCCTATGTCCAGCAGTGGACGATGAAGGGCTGATGGATGGATGGATGGATGGGAAAGATTTACCTAACCGCACACCCTGTTGTTCGGAGCAACAAACAGCGTAGTGTGGGGCCCTCAGTCACTAAATAAACCCGCTGTGTGCCGTTTCTCTGCCTGTATTGGCGGGCCACTGGAACTATGTTACATTATTTGATCTATATTTTTTTAGCATTTGACATGCTCCGCCACTTTTTAATTTTGTTGGTCGTAAAGATAAATGTGATAAACAGATTGGGATGATCGAAAGATTTGTACGATAGCTCAGTGGCTTAGAGCACTTCCCCGGATTGGAAAAGACGCGGGTTCGATTCCCGCTCGTACAAAAATCTCTTTTTTCCTTATTCACAAATAATTTGTATGTTACATTACTTCAGTGGTGACTGTGTTTCACCCCTGTGTTTTCCAAAGCTTGTAAATCATTGGTCCTGTGCCTGACCAGAAAGTGCACATACTTATGCGTATAAATTCGTGCACTATAATATCTCTTGCTTAATTGATTTGTCTCCTTTGACACTAGCTGCCGTGACTGATATCGGTCTGGAGAGATCATCGTAAATCCTGCCTGCCGTATGTGAAACGTGTACTTATCAATATTTTTGGTTGATATCTTATCACTAATCATGTTTCGCCTGCATTTATTTATCATAATACATAATGTAGTAGCTCCTGGCTTCGAACACTGGCTCGAAGCGATATTTGTCATTTATTGGGTGTTTCCTTCAAAATATCCTGTGTCAGCTGAATATATCATCGTCAGTGTCAGTAAACACAAAGTGGAAAATGTGAAACCGAAAATAACAGTCACGAGCAGGATTTGAACCTGCATCATTACAGGGCTGCGTCATTATTAGGTAAAACACTTACTTACTTTCTTACTTATCATCACGCCATTTCCCTTGCGGGGTAGGCAGAGAGAACAGAGTGCCAAGAGGCTCTATTCTTGCATACATCTCTTGCTTCCTCAACATTCATAACTCTCTTCATACACGCTCGCTGGTTTCGGAGACTCCTAACTCCACCTTCCTTCAATACATGACCGATTTGGTCTAGGTAGGTGAGTCTCGGTCTCCGCCTGTACCTACATCCTTCCACTTTCGCATTGTATATCTTCTTAACCAGTCGCTCGTCCGGCATTCTTTCCACATGTCCGAACCATCGGAGCATTCCCTTTCGCATCTTTACACCAATGCTCTCTTTCATACCTACTCGCTCTCTTAAGTCGTCGTTACGAATGCGGTCAGTCAGCCTCACTCCACAGATTCTCCGCAGAGATCGCATTAAAAATCTTAATTGTAAAATTAAGTTTACCTGGTCGGTATAATGTATCAATTACTTCCGACAGATGGAGCAGGTGTCACCCAGGAAGTTAAGTATGAATGTGTTATCGAGATTAGCAGTCGAGAGCAGTTGTCACGATGGCTGAATTGGCAAAGCATCTGGACGGTATCCAGGAGATGCAGGTTCAAATCTTGCTCGTGACTGTTATTTTCGATTTCACATATTCCACTTTGTGTTTAATGTATGTGGCTGAGCATGTCAAATGCTAAAAATATATAAGTATAAAAATTTCTAAATATCACCACTGTTTAGTGAGTCTTGCTTCTGTGCGTGGGTGAGTGGGCATAAAGAAACTGATATGAAAAATTAATCACTTATTTGCTAGACGTCAAATCTTCTACGGAAAGCTTTTATGGTAACTGTCTGTCGACAGCCTCTTTTCACCAGAAGGTCACCGTTCCAAATAATCAAATCTAATAATTAATTGATAAGATACCAGGTTTAGATGATCAGAATACTAAACAAATTTTTACTGATGACATTAGCTCTAAAAACCTTGTCTTTTTGTACCTAACCTACTGTCACGCATCTTATGTTGGGGCCCGATCCCCAAATACATTTAAGTCTTGGCACACTAGAGATAATATTTACCTCGAATTGATGTAAAATTTAAATAAATATAGTTCCCTCGGAACTCAATTCTGGCGCCCATTGATTATACATTTAGCATAACTGCTACATTTTCTGGCTGAATTAAACTGGCGGTTACAACTGAAGGTCATGTAATGTGGGTGACTGGGAATGTGTGTGCCAACAGCCGACAATCAGATAAATTTTATAAAGTATAATTAATAATTATATTTTTCACCATTACTTGCTGAGATTTTATTGAATTGTTTAGTCTCTAGTTGAAAAAACTGTTATATTATACCTACACACTAGCCTTTTCCGCCGCAGCCAATAGCTAGTTTTTACGTTGTATCTCAGATTCCCGATATAGTAGCGGGATAAAATGTATACCACTTTTAAATCTAATCAAGAGTACCAAATAAAAAAAGTTGCATCCGTTGAGTAGTTTTCGAAAGAACAAACAGATAAACACTTTCGGATATTTACGCGAATGTTACACATTTTGAAATAAAACTACGTTTACGGAATCTATCGCGTTTACTTGATTTTCGACTATCCCGACGTTTCGAATACTTTACAATATTCATGATCAAGGGTGGACTTAGATGGTAGACGTCCAAGACTGATATGTTGTTACAACGGTTTCCTCTACCCACAAATATAAGATTTAAAAAAAATTAAACAAAATTATTAGTTTTATTTCTAAACTGATAAACAGACAAAAAAAATCTAAAAAAAAAATGTTTTGTGTTCAGGCACGCCTATATAGCCTAATACAGTTTTTTTTTCTCAAATATGTTAAATGTACAGACACAGCTCTGTTACGGCTTTATTTATACTATATATAAAAAAAACATTCACTACATAATAAAATATTCGCACACTAAACCTAACTTTAATCTAATGAGTGAGCACATCTGTTGTGTTTTATTTTCGGCAATGGATAAATCTAATTATACAGCTGAATCCACACTTTCAACCTGTTTCACTAAAATTCCTCCGACAGATTCACAAGACTGGCTCATAGATGCTCGCGCCCAAGCTTAAGGAATGTTTCGAGAAAGCAACTACATACTTGGCCATGGCAAAGGTACTGTAAATATAAATACATCCGATAGTGTAAGCAAGATTAGTTACGTTTTATACATTCCAAAATTCTAGTTTTATCTATGTAGGTTATCTTATATACCTATTTAAAATATTCCAACACATATACTACGCTTCAATCGCTCTAGCGCTGATCTACAATTAGTTCTATTGTGGATTCACTAGGACTCGCTATTTACAGATTAATTCGAAAGAATCCAGAGACATTTAGTTGTTTATTTGTTAGCAAAGAAACGTTTATTGGCTTAGCACCAATTCAGTTACACATATATTAAAAGCCGTAGTTAAAGACATCATCAGTAGTGAGTAGTTAATCTGCATCTTCAAAGGAATATTTAATGACTTCAAATTAGAATGTTGAAGATTGTATGTGTTAGTATAGACGGGCTATTGACTAGAGACACTTTTTTCTTGAATTTTGTACTAGACCCGACGTCCATTTTTATTAGGTCAATGGGCACTATGGGACCTTATTTAAATGGAACTAATTGCATAATAGTAATATGATATTCCTATCATATTGTTCCTTAAATATAAAATGAATGGTTTCGTAACTCAGATTTTAGCGTTATTAACGCATACCAAATTCGTTGGTCTCCATTAACACCTGTGTGTATGACTATAAAAGAACTAAATATGTATGTAGTATTCAGAGGTGCTAGTACTTCCGTGAATATCCGATTTGAACAAGATATAGCCCCCTAATAATGGATCCCATACTGTCTTATGGTAATGCAGAGGTCTTGAGTTTGATTCCTACGACGCATGCCTGCATTGGGAAGTTATATGAGTAATAATATGATATTAAATTGAATATTTATCCCGGCTATCTTGAATATCCATTGAACATCTGTGACTATCGTTCTGGAGTTCACAAGCAAATATTGACGTCTAGATCTTAGAATGATGTTATATCTGTTACAAAATACAGCGAATAGGCATACGTACATATACAATAGGAGCGCGGGACATCAAAATTTATATTCTGTTGAATCTGAAGCAGACACCAATACAATGAGAACGAAAAATAAGGACTAACAGCATGATGACTATTTCCATAATTTGACGAATTATTCATTATCTATAGCAGTTTTTTTTTTTAGACAACACCCTGCACTAATAACCCTTATGTTGTGGGGGATTTTACAAACATACAATTTCACGGACACAAAGTACACCCAGACTCAGAACAACCATTAGTAGATCACACAAAGTGTTGTCCTATGTGGGATTCGTACCCACAATACTCGGGCGGGAGGCGGGTATCTACCACTCCGGTTTTTGGCACTCTGTTCTCTTTGCCTACCCGGCAAGGGAGGTGGCGTGACATTAAGTAAGTAAGTACAATTATTTATTATAATATTGTTTTCTACTTTTTAGTTCAACTAGCTGTTAAAGCGTGTCTTTTTACTTCTTCGACTATATTTTTCTTATCATCGCCCGCTAGATGAAATTAAAAAGGTGACGGGAAATAGTCTGTATGTGACTCATGGAGAGCCGGAAGGGGTGTGACTGTGATCAATCACAATGACTCGAAGCGAAAGTTCGTCTAACGTTTCGTTTTTCATTCTTAGGGGGCTGCTTATAAACCACCGAAGGAATGTAACATAGTTCCAGTGGCCCACCAATAAAGGCGGAGAGACGGCACACGGCGGGTTTCTTTAGTGGGTGAGGGCCCCTCACTACCCTGTTCGTTGCCCCGTACGACGGGGTGTGCGGTTAGGTACATTTTCTGCTTATAAACCTTGGTCAACTCTTGTGCTCTTATTTATTTATTTTTGTAACACTAAGCTTCGCAATAGGAAACCTCTGTATTACGGGGGACATTTTAAAAGGAATTGAGTGGTAATAAGGCGTATCACAATACTAAATATATTCCAAAAATAACATCATTTGATCAAGTAGTATATCAAAAATAACTATACAAAGAATATCGTCAAAGGTAAGACGTGGCCTGTGTTTGTTGGTAGGGAAAAATTATAATTGTTAATGTAAAGATAAAGGTAATTTCACAACAAGTACAGAGTACATTCGGGATCTTATAGATACAATAAAAATAGAGCGTTTATAAATTCTATGTATTAGTTTTGTAAACGATTTTGTTGTACGTATATTTATAATAGCTGGTTGAAGAAAAACATACTGAGGAAACCTGCATGCCTGAGACCTTCTCGGTGGTTAGTGCACTCTGCCAAGCAGTAAGGGGACAGCGTGGTGAGAGTAGACCCGCGCGTGATAAGTAGTAGTAGACTACTTATCATCACGCTGTCTCTCTAGCGGGGTAGGCAAAGAGAACAGAGTGCCAAAAGGCTCTATTCTTTCATACATCTCTCGCTTCCTCAACATTCATAGTTCTCACACGCGCTCGTCGGTTTCGGAGACTCCTGACTCCACCTTCCTTCAATATATGACCGATTTGTTCTAGGTAGGTGAGTCTCGGTCTCCCCTGTACCTACATCCTACAACTTTAGCATTGTATATCTTCTTAATTCTTAACCAGTCGCTCGTTTTCCACATGTCCGATGCATAAAGATAATATTAAACCATCAAATTCATGATGCCATAAGTATCACCATACTTTAGCTATAACAGAACTATGTAGCTATAACTATAATTTAAATTTCACTTTAAAGAAACACTTGGCCTAAAACAAGACGATCCGGTAGTTGCATATTCAGTGGCCTCTTAATCATTCGATCTGGTGTAACCAAGGGGCATTCTATGGTCCGTCATCATTATGCAACGATAACGGTCTTCGTACCTACTGCATGTAAAAGTTACTATATTTGGTATTAAAATGAGGAGAATGTCTATTTGTAGTATAATGTTGTTTTTATTTTAGTGGTATATGTATGGTGGAACATTCTACGATGCACCGTTGATCATCAAATTATCACAGCATTAGAATTATATTTAGTGAGTGGCGTTAAGTTATTTAAGTTGGATTATTTCTAGAATTGTTCTTGTGTGTGTATTAATAATTTGATCGTGGTAAAAAAATACAAAGTGGCAAGAAAGTTCGGTCTCCAGTCCTGCCCCCTTAGAATGAAAAACGAAACGTTAGACGAACTTTCGTTTCACTTCAATATGGCTATTTGGATTGGTCGCCTGAATCACGCTTCGAAATGAGGAATCACGTGTCGGACTGTTGATCAATTACAATGACTCGAAACGAAAGTTCGTCTAACCTTTCGTTTTTCATTCTAAGGGGGCTGAACTATAAAGGTTTTTAGACACACACACATACGTCTGACTTATGAGATTTTTCGAAATTATATGTGAATTTGTTTTCAAATTATGACTTTAGCGTAGGAAAATATACGTATCGTGAGGAAACCTGCATGCTTAAAAGATTGTCTCCACACGCACATATCACGGAGAAACTAAAAAATTGCCTTTTGAGAAAAAAGTAACGTTTTTATCGAGTAACCTAACACCTAAAAAGGGTTACAAAAGTAATCTACTGGCAACGATGGCCGGTACTATGTAAAAACAAGTGACAGTCAAATGAAATAAACAGTATTCTACAGCCAAAGAGTTCCATTTTCAAATGTTGTAATCATTATCATTATTTATATAATAATAAAACTAAGTTGATAAAATGTGCGTTCCGATAAAACTTAAAAAGGAGTCCCGGCACGATAAAGGGACTTATATAGTGTGATAGCCCTTTATCGCCCCTCGTACAAGAAATTTACCGTTTTAACCTAAAGGGCGTGTTTTTAAAGATATAAGGGCTTTGCCAACCCTTCAACTTGGAAATTAAGTGTAGTGGCGCCATCTGTTGGAGAGTATTTGACCTTCATTCAGAACAACGATTATTTGGGTTGCATTTCGAAAGGCGCTGCGAGCAATTGCAGCATGTGTAGTAATGGCGCGAAATTTAAAATTCCAATTTCAATAAAGTTTTAAATTACATTTGTTACTATAATAAAGTTATTAAATTTTGTGTGCTTATACAGCAGTAGCTAACTTATATTTTGGAGTTAAAGCGACATAATCTTAGTTATTCCAAGTACTGAAAACATTTTAAAATTTCAGTTTTTAAATTTCGCGCCTTTACTACGTATGCTACAGCTGCAGAACCTATTTTTACGGCGGACGATAATGTCGAGAACATTCTAGAAGGTGTGAGAAAGAAAATATTTTCAAACTTTCTCGAATATCCTAGAGCCTAGCTCTCTGAAAATATAAGAGCCCGGTGTCGCCCGCCAGAGTTAGTTCGATTTGAATAGCGAAACAAGCGATTTCGAAACGAAAAGAAAAGAAGTTATCTGTGAGCCTTTATTTTGAAGTATCACGTGTGAGTATTTTTAATAGTGTGTTTAATTAATTCTCGATTTTGAAGCGAAGAAGAAAAAAGTTGTTTGTGAGCCTTTATTGTGAAATATCAAATGTGAGTATTTTGAATAGTGTGTTTAATTAATTATAATGGTTTTTTTTTTCTTTTGTTTTAATTGTAATTTCCTTAACCTTCAAGCAGTCGCGCGACGTTGAATCGATACCTTCTATATACTTCTGGCCGTAAGCAAAATATCGTGCGACCGCTTGAAGGGTAATTTTTTTTTTCTTTGTCTCAACGTACCCCATTTTTACGTAACAATATATTTGTCTATAAAATGTTTATTTAATTTATATTTTACAGAATACAATGCCTAGGCGTAAAAGAGGAGGAGATCTTGCCAGTTCTGCAACGAAACGGCGGAAACAAAAATAATATCGAAGAAATGAAACGGAAGAAGAGCACGAAGCACGTTTACAAAATCAACGAACCAGAATGAGCACCCTGAGAAGCAGAAAAAGCGAAGAAAGAAAAGAAAATAAAAGTATTGAAGAATCGAGAATTTTAAAAGATAATCTAACAAAGGAAGCATTCCACTACGAACTGACGAAAAAATATTACAATCATAAATATGTTGTAATAGGAAAAATGAATAACATTTGCCAATTTTGCCACGCCAAAAAATTCAGTGAAGAAACACCAGGTCTCTGTTGCATTAATGGAAAAATTCGATTACCACCTTACCTTATTTCGACATTACATGACCGGGGAAACACTAGAATCAAAACACTTTCTTCAAAATATAAGATCATACAACTCCTGCTTTCAAATTACTTCTTTCGGTGTTACTTCGACTAACACTAATAGAAATGAATTTGGATATGTATTTCCAATTCAAGGGCAAATTTATCACAAAATAGGATCGTTACTACCAATACTTAGCGAAGACTATAAATTTCTGCAAGTATATTTCATCGGAAATGAAGAACAAGAAATTGATCAACGATGCACAAATTTTAATGGATTGAGATGCGAAATAATCCAAGATGTACAGAGGATCTTACACAAATACAATCAACTTATTTATATATTCAAAACAACATTAGACCGCATGATTTCTGATGACTATAAAATTGTAGTTCGAGCCGATAAAAGACCACGTGGAGAACACGAACGTAGATTTAATGCGTAGAATAATAATAGATAAATGAAGCCATAGTAATTGTGGACAGTGAAAATACAAGCCGTGACATAATTGTACAACGAAGAAGAAAAGGCCTACAACGCATTCCAGAGACACACCGTTCATATGATGCTCTTCAATATCCATTAATATTTCTGCACAGAGAGGACGGATATCATTTCAATATAAAACAAATTCATCCTGAAACAGGCATAGAAACAAACAAAAAAGTCACTTCCAATGAGTTCTATGCTTACCGCTTTAATGATCAGAGACAGTGAAATATACAATCACATACTCAACACTCGCCGTTTATTCCAACAATTTCTGGTAGATATGTACGCAAAAATAGAAGCAGAACGGATGCTTTACATAAGACTGAATCAGAAGAAACTACGCACAGAAGAATACATCCACCTTCGAGACGCGATCATAAATGACGGCAATATTGACGATATTAGAACAATGGTAATCTTACCCTCATCATACATAGGAAGTCCAAGACATATGCACGAATATACTCAAGATGCCATGACCTACGTAAGAAAATATGGACGACCTGATCTCTTCATAACATTTACATGCAACTCATCATGGCTAGACATCAAAGAACAACTAAAATACGGACAAACCTCCATGGATCGACACGACATAATAGCCTGAGTTTTTCTACAAAAACAAATAAGATTTATTGAAGTCATCACAAAATACCACATCTTTGGAACCGTTAGATGCTGGATGTATACAATCGAGTGGCAACAACGAGCATTACCTCACTCACAAAATTTATCCCACGAATATCGACAAAATCATCCAAGCTGAATTTCCCAATCCACAAAAAGATCCGGAACTATACAACATAGTAGTGAAAAACATGATTCACGGACCATGTGGACCATTAAACTTCAATTGCGCCATGCATGAGTGATGGAAAATGTACAAAAAAATATCAAAAACCATACTTGGACGATACAAAAACTGAAGATGACGGCTATCCCAAATATAGAAGACGATCGCCGAAAAATGGTGGCTTCACAGCAAAAATACAAATACACGGCAGAGACAAACTGGAAATAGGTAAATGGTATAACCCACTACTTTCCAAAATGTTCCAAGCACACATAAACGTTGAATACTGTAATTCAGTAAAATCTATTAAATATATATGTAAGTACGTAAACAAAGGTGTATGTAAGTGATATGGCAGTATTTCAAATAGTCCAAAATAGCGAACAAAATAACAGAAATTATGAGATCCTCATGTACCAAATGGGAAAATACATTAACAGTAACGAAGCACTGTGGAGGATTTTTAGTTTTCCCATACACGAACGTGAACCAGCTGTGCAAGATAGATCTTGCACAGCTGGTTCTGGTTCTTGCAGTACATTTGGAGAATGGACAAAGAGTTTACTTCACAAAAGACTCAGCTAGAAAAATTGCAAGCGAACCACCTCAGAACACAACATTAACAGCTTTTTTCCAACTGTACCAAATCATCCATTCATCCATTCGCAAAGACATTACTGTATGTCGACGTCCCTATTTATTATACGTGGGACAAAACAAGGTACATCCAAACAATGCCGAATGTTTCTATCTCCGGATGTTACACGAAATACGGGCCAACCAACCAAGTACCAACAAGTTTCACAGATCTCAGGACCATTGACGGCTACCTATGCCAGACGTACAGAGAAGCATGTCTACGCTTAGGATTATTGGAAAACGATAACCACTGGGAATTAACACTACAAGAAGCCACACTCACAGCTTCAGCTGAACAAATTCGAGAGTTATTCGCCATAATTCTAACAACTTGTAACCCATCAAACCCAAAACAGCTATGGGACTCTTTCAAATGGAGTATGAGTGATGATATATTGTACCAAATCCGACAAACTAATCCAGAACTGGCTATAGAATTCAATGACGGCATCTTCAATGAAACACTCATTCGCTTAGAAGATAAATGTTTAGCAATAAATAACCAGGCCTTAGTAGAACTTGGAATGCCAGCACCACAAAGAAATGCTTTCAGTATCCTAAACTAGGAAATTACAAAGGAAAAAAGCTACAACGTCAATGAACTACTTGAATACATTGCTCACAACAAACCACTCCTCAATGACAATCAAAAAAAAGTGTACAACGTTATAATGAACCGGATAAATAACAACACTGGTGGAATTATATACTTGGACGCACCAGGAGGCACCGGTAAAACGTTCCTAATAAATCTAATACTGGCGGAAATGCGTGCTAAAAACACATCGCACTGGCACTAGCATCATCCTGCATTGCAGCCACACTTATGGAAGGAGGACGAATTGCCCATTCTGCCTTACAACTACCGTTAAATATAGACGAACAACAATTCCCGGTATGTAAAATCTCAGGAAAATCTGGATGGGGTCAACTTCTAAAACAAGCTAAAATTATCTTCTGGGATGAATGCACCATGGCCCATAAAAAAACACTAGAAGCCATGGACAGAACATTACAAGAATTGCGAAAAAAAACTCTGAAATAATGGCAGGAGCTATACTCATACTCTCAGGAGATTTTTGACAAACACTTCCAGTTATTCCCAAGTCAACACCAGCAGAAGAGATCAATGCATGCTTAAAAAAGACACATCTGTGGCCACAAGTACAAATACTGCAATTAACAAAAAACATGAGAGTTGAATTATCAAAAGATGAAACAACAGCACATTTTGTTAAAATAGTTTTACAAATAGGCGAAGGTACATATCCTACTGACCAAACGACCGGCCTCATTGAACTCAATATTGATTTCTGTAACATAGCCACTACTGATTTCTGTAACTTAGCCACTACTGAAAAAGAACTAATCGACAAAATTTATCCAAATATTATTCAGAACTATACCAACGTAGAGTGGTTATTTCAAAGAGCAATTTTGGCCACTAAAAATAATATTGTTAACGATATCAATTTTAATATTCTAAAGAAAATGACCTGGTGAAGAGAAAATATATAAATCGATCAACACGATGGTATCCATTGAAGATAGTGTCAAATTCCCTACTGAATTTCTAAACTCTTTACAAGTACCAGAAATGCCATTCGTCTGAAAATTGGATATCCAATCATACTACTCAGAAATCTCAACTCCCCAAAACTATGTAATGGAACGAGGATGATCGTAAAACAGCTATCGAATAATATCATTGAAGCTGAACTTATTTCTGGAAAGAACAAAGGACACACAGTATTTATACCTAGAAAACCACTGATCTCTTCTGAATTGCCATTTCAATTTAAAAGACTGCAGTTTCCAATTAAATTAGCCTTTAGTTTTACAATTGTTAATTGCAAGCGCAAAGGCAAACTTTAAAATATTGTGGCATCAACCTCAAAGAATCCTGCTTCTCTCACGGTCAGCTATATGTAGCTTTCTCAAGAGTAGGAAATTCGAAAATTCGAAAAATTTATATATATATATACCCCGGACAATAAAATGAAAAATGTTGTTTACAAACAAGTAGTGTAATTAATGAGAAAAAGTTTACAATAATTTCTTTTTAGTGAAAAAATGTGAAATCGAAAATAACAGTCACGAGCAGGATTATTTTCGATTTCACATTTTTCACTTTGTGTTTAATGTATAGTGTTAAGCATGTAAAATGCTAAAAATATATATAAAAATATCTAAATATATTTTTTTTACTTTTTACGTCATAGTTTATTTTTTTATTTCAACTACCACGTAATCTCATATCAACTCCCGAGCGAAGCCGGGTATCATAGCTAGTTTCTTTATAAAATTTAATATTGTTTATATGTAGCTGGCCAGTTCAGGAAACATAGTGCCTAGTTTGCCTTATGTTCAATGAAGAAAATTTGAAGCCTAATAAGAAAAGGTGCGCATTTTTATATAATTTCAAACGCTCTTATTGACTATTAGTTTGAAAATTAATAATTTAATACTAATCACCATCAGAATCTTCGTTGTTGTCATAAAATGATATATCAGTTAGTTAATAATTTATTTTCAGCCGGAATGCGGACGGGCTCTGAAGTGTTAGTCTTGTGATAGAACTGCTATGTATTTTATTACTCAACTATTGATTCGCCATCCTTCTTTAATTTGTATGTTTAACGTACGTGTGAAAGAGATGACTAATATTTTCACAAGCTCTTGTAATACCTGCGCATGCGGCACGCTCTAATTAAACTTGACCTTGTAGTGAATCAAGCTCTCGCACTCTTTGAGTAATTTGCAGATTGTTATATTCAGTACGTTGAAACATAAAACTTGTTACAGTAAACCTACACCAATGTAATTTAGAGAACCATAGACCACCACAACAAGAATAGGAGTTTTTTATCATAATTTTCGTTGTACTAAAACATTCAATGTATCATATTATGGAGTGTCTTTCAAAAAGGGCTTATTTGTGATTCGTCATGTATGTTTAAATAGATTGAACGGCAAAAACAATAAATATAATAGGTCTCTTTGAAGCTGTTATAAATGCAATATAATTTTAATGAAAAATCATTAAGAATGACTTTACGTGGACGTTACGACAAAAATGCAAAAGAGGGGGTTTGGGCCTCTGGCGTTCTCACTCACCATACGAAACACAACGGTAGGAGTAACTATCGTTGTTTCACGCTGATCTTTTGAGAGGGGGGTTCTTTCCCGATCGAGCCGGCCTATTCATGCTGGGATAAGCGAGGCTCTACCACTAGGCACCTAGCAGACTACCACGTTTGGAGTATAATAATAATATGGAGTATCTTTTCAATAGAGCTTATTTCGACATGATGTTTAGATGGATTTAATGGACCAAAACATCAAGTCTCTAAGCCGGGTCCGCAGCAAAATGAAACGAACAAAACATTGTTTTGCTACCATGTTAGTAAAGCATGTATAGCAAACAGGCCGTCCACTGTGATTTTTTAAGTATGGAATATTTTTGTTAGCTACCTACAGCAACGTTCTTTCAACATAAGTAAGTATATCAAAAATTGAAGATTTGATTCAAAAATAATTATTTTTTAATAACACACGGTATTTTCTTTATTCCATTCCATTATCGCTAAAGAACAACACAGTATTTAAAAAGATTTCACGAGACGTGCCTATGGCGAGTGCAAACATGAAATAAATAATATTACCGCCTCTTGCCCCCCGCAGGCGAACGCGGAAAAAGTTCTCCATTTGAGTCGGCAAACTTGTTAACGAGTTTTTGGAAACAAAACAGGCCACGCCCCTAATACCGTGACCTTGGTTATATTATCATGTTATTGTGTTTACAAACACGATAACATGGCGCTGCGGGCCCGGCTTAAGGATGAACAGAATTGTTTTTATACAAAAAATCTAGGGGAAATAAGGAATTACCATAATATAATATGGTAAGGTAAAGTTATTGAGAATGAGGAAATGAATTGCAACTATAGAAATATCAATTCTGTCACAAAATGAGAAATAAACCCTTTTGTAAGGACACTCTTCAGTTGTATGAGGTACATCGAGAGCGCGCAGCCGCAGACAGCGACAAGCGATAGAAGCAGCATGTCAGTTTTCGTCACAGTTATCGCGTGTCACGATCGCTTACCTTACACAAGTATTTTTTTTATTCTAAAATAAATCTCGATATACGTTATTCAAGACCTTCATTTCGAATTCACACATGCATTACAATATCCTAAATGATATGATCAGTTAGAATCGCGTTTGCTATAAATATGATCATGTTTCTTTCTTTTTTATCCAAACCTGGAATGAATAATTTATTGTATTGATAAACCATCGTTTGTTTACATATATTATCTTGAAAGATAATTCGTGTCGTCATTTTTCTATAATAATGAATGGTCGGGTATTGCATTACAAATCCAGCGTCCGTACAATACTCATTTGGGAGTACTGTTGCTTGTATTAGAACATCGCGTGATACCCTAAGGGTAATATTTTTTTATTTATGATTATGTGCCGTGTGGGGCCGGCTTTATATTTGTCCCACCCCTCTCCACCCATGGGAGTCGTAAGAGCCGACTGATGGATACCGGGGGAGTGGGCAGCATCACTCGAGTATTAACAACATCCACTGCGATCGCCAACCCGCCTGCCAAGTGTGGCGATTACGGCACTATCTCCCATTCTTGGGGAGGCCTATGTCCAGCAGTGGACGTTAAAAGGCTGATGGATGAATGGATGGATGTATAATTGGGATGTTACATGATTTTTTCTTTGTCTATGCCTACTAATTATGTTAGTTTAATTATTGATACGACCACTTTTTTATTTTCCTATATACTAAGAATCAATGGTTGTCTGTAAAGTCGGTTTACGGACGATAATTTTACGTGATAACTTCTGAGAGTTTCATAAACAATGCGTCGGTCGCCATCTTACGAGCCGCAGATGAACCACATAGTCAGATTACTTTAAATACCGCGACCTATGTTTTAGCAACCCTGGGCGGAACGTGATACTTTTTCGTGCGTGCGGTCGGCGTTCATCGATTTATAAGACGTTATCACGTCAAAATTTAGGCAAAAAGTTAGCAAAGATTTAACACGCAATACGATCCATCCAAGCAATAATCAATAATATAATATTTAATAAATAAATGAAAAAAAAATCTTTTATTATGAGAAAGGAGAGAAGAGATACCTCTCTTTTACTGGTAGTTCGTGGGGCCGAGCTGGATGAGAAACAACAAATTAAAAAGTTTTACCGACATTCTTTCAGTACTTTTTATGTGATCTACCTACGAACCGATACAGCCAAACATACAATTTTAAAAGTTCAGAGATGCCTAAATAAACTATATTTTTTTTCTTAAATTTCTTGAATGTACAGACATCTCTGATAATACAGCTTTATTACAGTAAAGATAATAAAATTTCTAGCAAAGCAATATTTAACCGGGTCATTAAATAAGACGATAAAAATGTGTACTATGTTTGTTATTAATTATTGACACGAATCCGGGCATCTTTCCATTCTTAAATAAATAGTACTGATGTTATTATCTTTAAACTCTAACCTTTTAGCTTCCTGTGAAATTTTGTTTACATCGTAAATAGTATATTTACATGATTAAGTACATAAAATAGGATTATATTTTGATGTTGCCAATTCTGTAGTATTTCCCCTGCCGTCTGGGTAAATAATGGAGCGATAGATCAGAGATCAGCGTATGATTTATAAAACATAAACATTTACAGTTCGGTCATAGTTCGCTTGCCTACTTCTTTGCTTTGCTCCAAATTGCGGCAGCATGATGTTAGTAATTTATAACGTCATCGGCGTGTGTGGAGAACTGTCACTCGAATTGCTATTGCACCTTTTTTTTTTTTTTTAATCCCTGCCTAATCATAATATTATAAATTTAAAACTGAGTTTGTTAGTTTGTTACGTCCTGATGACGCCGTAGCTACTAAAACGTTAACCGATCACGCAGGCGTATAAAGAACGATTTTATGCCGGAAAATTGGACGGTTCTCGTGTAAGCAATTTTGCATGGAGATGATGATGAGATGTAAAGAATAGTAGTCAATTTATTGAAGTCAACTTCGCTCGTGGCATTTTACTCATTATTTAATTAAATTATTTAGTAAAACTACACAACGAGTAAATAGCGATTTTCTCTAAACGACAAAATTTATCGTGATCCGCCAATTTATACATACAATAAGGGTCTGTTTGTAATTTCGAAATAGCTTTTTACTAAATGCATATGACAGTAATATGGCTGTAGTTCCGGCTCAGCTCAGTAAGGGGTCACTTAGGCTTTTATTTTCTAAAAATAAATAGGTTTCTTACTGAAAAATTCTAGAAAACGGTTCGGAAACTCATCGAGCTCAAAAATCTGGAAAATTGGAGGAATCTGGAGCTCTCCGAGCTCAAAGAGATAACTGTTCTATGCTTTTGAGATCTATGAGCTCAAAAGTCTGATAGAGATTTAATAAAACACTATTCGTTGAATTTTCAAATCGCAATAACTTTTGAATGAATGAACCGATTTTCTCGTAGTTTACGGAATTCAACGCAGATTTTTGAGCTCTTTGAAGAATTTTAAAGCTCAAACTGGTCAGACCGAAAATTTCATAGAAATTCTGAAAAAAATTTTTTTTTTTAATTTTTTTCGACAACGATATCTCACGAACGAATCAACCGATTTCAACCGGACTGACGGCGATCGACGTGGTTTTTTGATGTTAAGAGCTGATTAGTTTTTGGTATTTATCGGTAAAACCATTTAAAAGTTATTAAAAAAAAAAACATTTAAAAAAAATTTTGAGATTTCTCAAGATCTACCTATTCGAATCGGTCCCAATTGTATTCAAAATCTAAGTTTGGTCAAGTCCTTTCGAATGACGCCAACCCTGATGAAATCGGTCAAGCCGTTCAAAAGTTATAAGAGGTTCAACGCACACACACATACATTACAGACATCGTCATCGCAGAAACAATCGGGGAAGCTTCCTAGGACCTCAAAATGGCAACATCCGTTGAAAACTCGATTTTCGAAAAACGGGGTAGAACCAATAACTTCCCAACTTTAAAAAAATACTAAATTCCACGCAGCTGGTGTAGCGAGTAGCAGCTAGTAATAACTACCTATATAAAAATAACAACATACATTTGAGTTATTAGTGCTACACCTACGCTGACGATATACAAAAATCCTTTCACTAGACCACAGAATATCTATTATGATTATGATGACTAGACTAAACAGCGGAGTTAGACGGAATCTCATATCTCACAATCGACATCGTATCGTGATCATTTTGATTGGTTGAGAGATCACCGTGATTGGCCAACGGATTATTGCGATATCACGCGTTGGTTTCTCTACCAATCACAAGCGAGACGATACAAGGTCAAGGTGATATGAGATTCCGTCTAGCCCCCCTGGATCGTGAAATGTAATGAAGAGCTTGACGCACATCCGTAGCTTAGTAAAGCAGCACATCTCTAGTAAAAAGGCGCCCTCAGTAGGTACACAATAATTATGTCACCTCCCCACTCCCTCCAAGCACACATCGTAGTTGTATACAGCCGTCAAAGGGTTTTTGACCTCGTTATTGTTAATCTATACAGCAGGTACCTTCGTCAATGGTTGGTTGGTCTCAACCACCGAGTAGTCATCTCGCCGTGTTACTTACGTTTACTGGCATGGTAGGGACATAAATACACACACAATATTTTGAGCTGTATTTTAGCAATTAACATGCTCAGCTTCTTTAAGGATAAATATTTTATATATTTGTGAAAGTGGAAAAACAGAGCTTTACAAAAAGCAATTGAAAAGTGGAGGTTAGGCGTCACCATCAGTGACTGCGATGGCTTACATTACGGTGGCGCCAATTCAGTTCAAAAAAAAACATAGAACTGAAACCGTATTCTGCTTAATCTGTAAGAGAATGAGATGAACTGAATACGCTATGGAGGTGATAAACAGGTAGAGAGCGACATTTGCACATAATCTCATATTTATTTCAAAATTTTATAGTTTCTGTGATAAGACGTCGATTTACGGCAATATTTTAACAGTTTTTTAAAGTTATTTTCACATTTTTGTACAGAAGCCCTTCTGGTTTCTCACACCATCGTGTAGGAATTGTCACACCCTGCATGCCGATACCTCATTAAGGGGGACTGACGTATCCATCCTCTGTTTTTCTACGCTCCTTACACTTTTTAGTTTCCTAAAATCTAATTTACTCCGTCCCAAAAGAAGTTTCACTTCAAAAATATTGCGTTTTGATTTTTTGAAGCCACTAATTTTAAATAAAATATTTTCAAATCTATCTTATTGTAGAAAAGTCATAATACCGAACTGCATCTACTCGTAGGTACGTGTGTGACAACACAGTACCAGTGGTCCGTCAACACAGGCGGATAGATGGCACACGGCGGGTTTCTTTAGTTGGTGAAGGCCCCACAATACCCTGTTCGTTGCCCCGAACGACGGGGTGTGCGGTTATGTACATTTTTCTAGCCCAAACAACAACAAAAAATTAAAGGTACGTCACCTATAGACATGAAACCTCAGAGCTATCTAACGTACATACTTGTCACGCTACTTAACTTGTTTATTTCAATGTAACGGTTATATTAGTTTTATCTCAAGAGCTCTGGCTTCACTGAAGATCAGCTTGATGTTTTATAAGGAATGCGGTTAATGCTAGTATGAATATTAACGAAAGTTCTATCATACATTCTTGTTTGAGTTTTCAATTAGATCGCAAAATAAATTGTTGAGAACTATGTTCTGGGTCCTTATCTAATGATGTTTAATTTATTATGGACCTCAAATAAGGTAAGTACGTCAAAAGAAAATAAGAGTTTTTATCTCTAAAGTGTAGCTTTGATATTTGAGTATATCGCGCAAGCAATTTAAAATAATTGGCCATTATAAATAAATTTCAAAGGAAGCTTAAATGCCTCAGAAAAATATAGGGACTTAAGCTTATATTTATTAGGTATACCTACAATATACATGCTTGTAGCGGCAGCGGTGAGGGGTTGATGAACCCAAGATGATGGATGAAAGGTGATGATGAGTTTCGAAGATATTGTTGGTTGAGAAATAAAAGATGCGTTAAGTTCACAATCAAAATTGCATGTAATGTCGGTTAAGTAAAATGTACATAGCTCAAGGAGAGGGGGTGCGGGTACAATTATTTAAACTTAACCAATCGCGACCGATAGAAAAAGATATGGCGTTACGTTTAGTTTAATTTCTTGTCGCGAGATGTCGAAAGCGTATTGAATATATGTTGATGGAGTGAGAAGTATGAACATGCCCCCGGCCTTGGAAGCAGTGGCTTTCAATGGTCTTCCGCCGGTGTATCAGTGTCGACTACATCTTGGAGAAGAGGACAAATCTTGGCGAATGCGCGCCTCACTACGCCCGATGACGTCTGTATATCGGCCACCCGGGATATGCCATCCTTTCCTGGGATCGTGTGAAGGACACGACCCAAATGCCACTTCAACGGTGGGAGGTTATTGTCCTTAATAATCACTAAGGAGTTTGGCTTGAGCTCGTCCTTATTCGTCGTCCACTTTGTCCGTACCTGCAGCTCTGAGATGTATTCCTTCGCCCATCGGTTCCAAAAATGTTGGCGAAGTTGTTCCACCCTCTGGTACCGCTGGAGACGACTCGCTGGAACATCACGCAGGTCATCGCAGGCTGGGGCAGTTAGTGATCGGCCAATTAAGAAATGACCTGGAGTGAGCGGGGAAAAGTCCTGTGGATCGGAAGAAAGAGGGGACAGAGGTCGGGAATTTAATACGGCTTCTATTTGAGCCAGTACTGTGCTGTACTCTTCAAACGTAAGGTGCGCGTTCCCTATCACACGACGGATATGGTATTTACTCGACTTTACTCCCGCCTCCCACAGACCACCAAAATGCGGGGAATAAGGGGGAATAAAATGAAATTTAATATTTTCACTAGTTGCGAATTCTAAAATATCTAAACTACAAGTATTTAAAAATTTTGAAAATTCCTTCATAAGTCCCACAAAGTTGCGACCGTTATCCGAATAAATCTCTGCAGGTTTACCGCGGCGTGAAATGAATCTTTTTAAAGTTAATAAATATGCTTCACTGGAGAGGTCACTGACTAGTTCCAAGTGTATCGCGCGTGTCACGAAGCAAACAAATAAACAGATGTAGCTTTTAATAAGTCTAGCTCCCCTACCCTTGCGGTTCAGAATGAGCACTGGCCCAGCATAGTCCACCCCACACCTAATAAATGGAAGACTAGGTGTAACTCTTTCTCTAGGTAAGTTACCCATCATAGGAGTAAGCGTCTTACCTCTAAAGCGTGTACAGGTAACACAACTGTGTACTACCTGGCGAGCTAAGTTCCTGCCTCCCACAGGCCACCATGATTCGCGTAAATGAAAAAGTAATGCCTGTGGAGCAGCATGGAGAAGCTGAGTGTGCTCATGGCGAAATAATAAAGTAGCAAAATAATGTTTACTTGAAATTAAAATAGGATGTTTTTTACCGTAAATGAATTCATTGGAATTAACTAAACGGCCACCCACGCGCATTAATTTGTAGTCATCTAGGAATAAATTTAATTTAGATAAACAACCTTTATTTTTAATAGTCCCGTTATCAGACAACGCCTTATATTCAGTCGGATAAGATTCGATTTGGCATAATCGGGTTAATGTTTTATTAGCGTAGTCTAACTCATCCACACTAAGGCCGCCTGTACGCTTATTTGTTTTGTATCGACTATTATGAATGAAACGCAACATAAAGGCAGCTGCACGCCTTATACGCTTAAATTGGGAAAACCGATGGAATGGGAACAAAGACAATTCACTATAATCTTTAGCTATGACCGCTGTGACGCATGACTTAATCTCAGGTAACTCGCGATGTTTGAATGAGTCTGAACTTCTGTGATCGTCTATTGAAAAATTAGGGTTTCGAAGGAATTCAGGACCCTCCCACCACAAGGTAGAAGATGAAAGTTCTTCTAAACGAACACCCCGTGATGCTAGGTCAGCGGGATTATTTTCACCACTGACGTGACGCCACAGAACCTCAGGTGTCAGATCATGTATTTCCGCAACTCTATTTTGGACAAACGTTTTAAGTTGGTTCGGCCTCATGTGTAGCCAGCCTAAGACTATCGTGGAATCGGTCCAAAATACGACGTTATTAAACTTACAGCGTAATGAGTTACGTACCTTGTCATACAGACGAGCTCCTAATAACCCCCCACAAAGTTCAAGACGTGGGATACTTACGGGTTTCAACGGCGCGACCTTTGTTTTTGAAAATAGTAATCTAACCGATACCGTTAGATCAGTGTTAACTGTGCGAACATAAATGCACGCGCCGTACGCCGACTGAGATGCATCGCTAAAAACATGCAGTTCGATATACATAGGCTGCGTACCTATAACATGGCGTGGAATACGCACTGTGTTCAGCGCTTGCAATGATATAACAAACTGGTTCCACGCGCGCGCCGTGCTATCATGTACATTGTCATCCCAACCTAGTTTTAATAACCATAATTGTTGTAAAAGTACTTTGACTACAATTATGACGGGACTTAACAAGCCGAGAGGGTCAAAAATTTGCGAAATGCTTGATAAAATAGACCTCTTAGTAATTGGTTTGTTTTTATCAATATTAATATGTGAATTAAAATAAAAGTTGTCGTTTGCATTGTGCCAGCTTATACCTAAGGTTTTAGAACTAACATTTTGATCTAAACTTAATGGTTTAAATTGACTAAAACAATGACTGTCATCATCGCGTTTAAAATTAAATATCCATTTTCTGAGTGGAAAACAGCCTGATTGTAACGTTTTCTGGGTTTCATCACATAAATCTAATAATTTAATTTTATCATCTAAACCCGTAATGTAGTCGTCAACGTAAAAGTCCTCGTTTATGGCCCGAGAAACATCAGGATTAGGAGATTCAGACGCTAATTGTTTTAGGCACCTAACACTAAGAAAAGGCGCGGAAGCCGTTCCGTACGTCACAGTATTTAATTTATAAATACCTAACGGCTTTGACGGATGATTACGCCACAGAATCATTTGCAAGCTACGCTGACCCTCATCTACTAAGCATTGCCGGTACATCTTCTCCACGTCTGCGCATGCTACGTACTTGTGCTGCCTAAAGCGGAGAAGAATGGCAACGAGATCACCCTGTATAGGAGGGCCAACTAGTTGCAAATCATTAAGTGACTTACCGGAGCTCGATGGTGCGCTTGCATCAAATACCACGCGCAACTTGGTGGTGGTGCTGAGCTCGCGGAACACGCCATGATGCGGCATAAAATAGCACGGGGATTGAAAAGAATCTACCTGTGTCATATGGCCTAGATTAATGTACTCTTGCATAAAATTAACATAAAGACGATTATATTCTGGCGAACGTTGCAATCGTTTTTCTAATGCAAAAACTCGACGTTCTGCCTGGGTATAAGAATCTCCCAAAGTGTCAGGTGACTGACGAAGTGGAATGTGCACGCAGAATCGTCCCTCACTATTGCGTGTAGTGGTGCGAATAAAATGATCCTCGCATGCACGTTCTTCCTCAGTCTGCGCGTCTCTGACCTTAGGCAGCTCCTCAATCTCCCAGAACAGTCGAAGTTGCGTATCTAATGAATTAATAATATTACAATGAATCGGCGTATTTTTGCATGAATAATTAACAATAGGTCCGGAAATAATCCAGCCTAGTTTTGTGTTTTGTAGATATGGACCCCTAGACAAACGAATCTTTCCGTCTTCTAACAGATCCCAGAACCTATCTGCACCAATTAAAATGTCGATGGTTTTATATTCTAAAAATTCCGGATCGGCCAGCCGTATGTTGTCTGGAATATAGACTTGCGCGCTTAGTTTACATACAGCAGGCATCGAAGCCGTGATCTTAGATAGAACATAACAATAAATGCGCGTAGAAAATGAATTATTGGTGTAGGATTTGATATCGATGTTACAAGCTTGCAAACAATGTACTACCGAATCACCTACGCCTCGAACTTCGTTTGTGGACTGTAATAATGGTACTTTTAATAATTGACATAGTGATTTAGAGATGAAACAGCGCTGGCTTCCATTATCAAGGAGCGCACGCGCTTTATGATATGTACCGTTTACATCGGCTACCTCAATTATAGCTGTTGACAATAACACGGATTGCACACCTATAGATCTAGTAGACTGTGTTTGCATGTGTGCCTTGTTTACCTGGATAGGAAGGGCGGATCCCGAGGAGGTTGGTACGGCCGCGGGGAGAGGTGCAAGCGCATCACTCGCATTCGCACTCAACACCTCAGTGTTTGTTGTAGAATGGCATGCGACTGAACTATTTGCGTTATCATTATGTAGTAATGAGTTATGTTTTTGACTACAACGTCTACACGGCCCATACCTACAGTTACTTACCGAGTGTCCCGATTGTAAACAATTCTCACATAAGTTGTGCTCGCGTACAAGTTTAAGCTTTAAATCTAAATCACTATCGATAAACTTTTTGCACGTATACAGTGGGTGATTTGCATTGCATTTTACACATGATAACTTACCGCGTTGTTGTTTATCGTTCGTTTTACTCGGCCCGCTGGATACATTGCAGTGTGATATGTTGCGAGATTTTGTGTGTTGTTTTTGATTATTAGTGTTTTGTGCGTCTTTACAATATGAACGCTGCAATGCCTCCAGCATGTCCGCTCGGTTACGAAGAAAATTAATTAAATCTTCCACAGTTAATCGCGTGGGATTGTTATCAATCGGGTTAGGGAACAATGTGCATTTATGAGTCTCCCATTCCCTTTCAGTAACTTTGTCTAGCTTCGACACTATAATAAAAATAATCAGAGTATCCCAGGTATCCGTAGGC
Organism: Leucoma salicis; assembly: GCA_948253155.1. NCBI lineage: Eukaryota > Metazoa > Arthropoda > Insecta > Lepidoptera > Erebidae > Leucoma > Leucoma salicis. Next base: position 28,305,763 of record OX411806.1, read on the forward strand.
TCACCTAGGATCTTAAGTGCACGTACATTTTTTAGAAATGTGTCAATTAATGTTCTGATCAAAGAAGGTGACTCTTTAGTTAATGCGGGTACAGTAAACAAAGCTTTTACGTGATTGTGGACTAAAAGTCTGCAATTATTATATCGGTTGAGCAACAACTCCCATGCAACCTGATAGTTATTAGACGAAAATTCTATGGAATGTATGACTAGTTCGGCATTACCTTTTAGGGACGATTTGAGATAGTGGAACTTTTGAATGTTAGAAATGTCTTTAGAATTATGAACGAGTGAGGTAAATGAGTCTCTGAACTCCAGCCATTGCTCATACGATCCATCAAACGTAGGCATAGATATGGTAGGTAGTTTAATATTAGTATGACTATGACATGACTTGGAGCAATCGGTAACCTCATCAGCATTGAGCATAAATTCGGCACGAGATATTAAACTATAATAATTATCTTCAAATAGTTCTCGCTGATTTAACTGTTCACCTAACTCACTATCGGAAACCCTTTCCTCTATTTTCGTTTGAATGTCGTTAAATTCAGAAAATAAACTAGAACATCCTTGAATTCTTAACTTTAAATCAATGCGTTTTTGATTGGGAAAATGTTGATCATCCTTTATAGACTCTAAATAATTATTAAATTTGGTAAGCCTGCCCTTAATTATACCACGTTTCCTAACCAAATCACGAACTACCTCACTACTTTCTACACCTAGCAAAATGGGAGATTTATCCCGTGATTTAGCGGATTCAATAGGCATTTTGGTGGTCAGTGAAAAGAGGAGTACTCACGGTTTTATGATCCAATCAGACCACACTGATGCTAGCAACGTCACCAGATTTGTAAGACTGGAAATTGCGATATTCCGAGAATACGATGCAGCAATTCACTGAAATTGAAAGCACAGGCACAATATAGCACCAAGAGAACAGGAGGTGATGGAAAAGAGAAAGATTGGCCCCACCGATTTGCGTGTAATTTTCGATGAAACGCCAACGAACTTCAATTCCAGTGCGCTTGGCCTCCGTTGGTTCGTTTGGCAGCTTATTTCTTCGAAACTCGTCCGAATATATGCGATATTTGCGTTTTCTTCTCAAACCGCCGCGTGCAAAGATCCACGATCCACAGGTCGCTCGTCGACTTTGTTCAATTATCCGGCTCGAAGGACCAAAATGTAGCGGCAGCGGTGAGGGGTTGATGAACCCAAGATGATGGATGAAAGGTGATGATGAGTTTCGAAGATATTGTTGGTTGAGAAATAAAAGATGCGTTAAGTTCACAATCAAAATTGCATGTAATGTCGGTTAAGTAAAATGTACATAGCTCAAGGAGAGGGGGTGCGGGTACAATTATTTAAACTTAACCAATCGCGACCGATAGAAAAAGATATGGCGTTACGTTTAGTTTAATTTCTTGTCGCGAGATGTCGAAAGCGTATTGAATATATGTTGATGGAGTGAGAAGTATGAACAATGCTTGAACGTATTTTAACAGGGGTAGGAATTTTTCCAATCAATTATAATTTAATGTGACAAATGATCATATCATATATTTTTTTAAACCCAGCTTTAGTTTTTTTTTCAACCCACTTTTGGGCACAGGTCCTTGAGGCATATCTACGCAGGAGCATGTTAGGTTCTCGAAACACTGGCGTAACTTAACATATTACAATTACTTAACTATTTATAACACTTAGAAAGGAAAATATATTAAGAGGAGAGAAGAGTATAGGAAGGATAATAACGAAAGGAAAGGTTTGGGCTTCCGGCACTCCTACTCACCATACGACACACAACGGTAGGGGTACTACCATTGCCGCCGGCGGACCACTGAAGGAATGTAATACGGTTCCGGTGACCCGTCAATATAGGCGGAGAGCCGGCACACGGCGAGTTCATTTAGTGGGTGAGGGCCCACACTACCCTGTTCGTTGCCCCGAACGACGGGGTGTGCCGTTAGGGGTACTACCATTGTTTCACGATGATCTCCTGTGTGACGGTGGTACTTCCCCAATCGAGCCGACTTATTCATATTATGTAAGGTTCTACCATTTTTTTTTTGTCTGACTTGTGGCGATCCTGATAATTCCGCCAATGACAATGTGCTCTTGATAATTTTGCTTAAATTTATGTGGTGGTTAGAACTCAGTAGGTATTTTCTAATATATATAATATATAGGAAAGCTTTGTGAAGGGAAATAAAATAATAAATTTAGATAATACTTTCTAACATTTACGCGAATTTTACACATTTTGAAATAAAACTACGTTTACGGAATCTATCGCGTTTACTTGATTTTTATGCTATCCCGACGTTTCGAATACTTTACAGCATTCATGATCACGGGTGGACTTAGATGGTAGATGTCCAAAGCTAATAAATATGTTGTTTCAACGGTTTCATCTACCCACAATAATATGATTTTACAAATTTTTGGTTTATTTATTTCAACCCACATAATATTCGTTTAGAAAAACAATTAAAAATATCTACTCTAAGTTTTATGCTTACAATGTATGAGATTTTAAGCTAGTATAATAAAATAAGTATAAGTTCTCTCTCCTTTAAGGCTTAAAATTTTTTTTTGTTTATATTTAGTGCTTAAAAATTCTACCACAAACTACCAATTAAAATTTTTAAGTATACAAAAACTACCATTAAGAAGACAATATTGATTATTAGTTTCTATTATTAAATATATTGATTTTAATAGGAGCTGAGACTAAAAAGCTACCACCGGATCGGAACGCGGCCTGACTGAAAAAGATCCGGCCAGAAAACTCGGCAGGCAACAACTTGTTATGGATTATTAAATTTATTGGCTACATTCTCAAGAAAGCTTCAATTAAAACCTACTATAAGCCACTCAAAAGAATTAGTCAATTTTTACCACCAGTCAACTGCCATATACCCTTACAGGATGCAGGAGTGTACAAGCTGGATTGTGATTGTGGTCTCTCCTACCTATTTAATAATAGAAACTAATAATCAATATTGTCTTCTTAATGGTAGTTTTTGATTACTTAAAAATTTTTATTGGTAGTTTGTGGTAGAATTTTTAAGCACTAAATATAAACCAAAAAAAATTTTAAAACTTAAGGGAGTATTATACTTATTTTATTATACTAGCTTAAAATCTCATACATTGTAAGCATAAAACTTAGAGTAGATATTTTTAATTGTATTTCTAAACGAATATTATGTGGGTTGAAATAAATAAACCAAAAATTTGTAAAATCATATTACTGTGGGAAACCGTTGAAACAACATATTTATCAGCTTTGGACATCTACCATCTAAGTCCACCCGTGATCATGAATGCTGTAAAGTATTCGAAACGTCGGGATAGCATAAAAATCAAGTAAACGCGATAGAGATTGCGTAAACGTAGTTTTATTTCAAAAAAAAAAATTAGAGAAGTATCTGTTGAGTTACCTAAAGCAAAAAAAAAACATTTATATAATGTTGATTAGATAATTATTATAGTTTAATATTGTTATCTATACTTCTACACTATTATTATAAAGAGGTAACGTTTGTGAGTTTGTGACGTTGTATAAGGGGTAATCTCTGGATCTACTGAACCGATTTTCAAAATTATTTCACCAATAGAAAGCTACGTTATTGTGGAGTGTCATAAGCTATAATAATTTCCAAAATTAATTACGCATCTTTACTTAAACTTGAATAATGTAATCCAAGTTGTAAAAAAAAATTGCTATCATCGCAAGCGCTGCGGTAACTATTGAGGATAGAACAAAGCAATGTACTACAATATTAAATAATGTATCAAAATCTGTAAAAAAGTCTGCGATAGCATATGCCTATCTCCTACGGATAACTCGGCTTTTACTGTTAAAATTGTGAATTAAAAATATTTTTTGTGAAGCTTATTTAGCTCATATGGTATTAATATATATATATATATATATCTTTATAAATATGTTTTTAGAACGGAAATTCAATGTAGAATATCTGTGCCCTTTACTCTATACAGTTTAAACAAATATCTTCAAAGATAAACACAAAATAAAAACGTGCTGTGCGCGCCGCCCCGGCCGTTTACAAGATACATCCTTAATTATATGGGACGAATGTACCATGAGTCATAGAGCTCATATTGAAGCCGTGAACCGTACGCTAAAAGACATCAGAAACTCAGAATATGGGTGGTGTTATTTTTGTTTTTGCGGGTGATTTTTGACAAACGCTGCCAGTAATAACAAAAGGAACACGCGCTGATGTTATCAGGGCATGCTTAAAATCATCATGCTTATGGAGTTCCGTTGAAACTCTCAATTTACGAACAAACATGAGAGCCCACTTGAGCGACAACTACGATAACGACTTTCCGCATCAACTACTGAATCTTGGAGAAGGAAAAATTTGCTGTCATAACACCAACAGTAGGGATGACATTAAACTTGACAGTCGGTTAGGTCACATATTACACAGGTTAGAATATCTGATAGACGCAATATATCCCGGTCTTGGAAGTTTAATGGAAAGAGATTATCATTGGCTTTGTTCTAGGGCAATAGTCTTACCCAGAAACGATTCATCGAATGAAATAAATAAAATAATTTTAGCAAACATTCCCAGTCAAGTCAATCACTATAAGTCCATTAACACGGTGTGTATTATTGAGGATACAGTGCACTATCCTCAAGAATGTTTAAATTCTTTGAGTCCTTCTGGCTTACCTCCCCACGTTACCTTATGCTAAAAGTTGGCGTTCCTATCATGCTTTTAAGGAACTTGAGGCCCCCCCAACATGTGTAATGGCACAAGGCTGCTCATAAAATAGTTGCGGGAGAATATAATCGTGACGACCATTCTCACTGGGCCAGCAGTGGGATAACTTGCTTATTATATTCCGCGGATACCCATGATTCCGACTGATTTACCTATACCGTTTAAAAGGTTACCCGTCAAGATCTCTTTTGCCCTCACTAATAATAAGTCCCAGGGTCAATCATTTTCTCTGGTGGGCGTTGACCTGAGAAAGCACTGTTTTTCCCATGGGCAGTTATATGTTGGCTTATCTCGGGTTGGAACTCCTGAAAGACAATATATTTTAGTACCAAATACCAAAATTACTACTAATATAGTATATCGACAAGTTTTGAACAATTAAAATAAGTAAACATGATGTAAAGTAGTAGTATAGTAGTAGTAGTGTATATTAACATCAAGTAATAAAAATAACAATAAAAAACAGTAACATAAAAAACACAAAACATACAAAAAAAAAATAAGCAATAAAAAAAAACAAAAAACCAAAATTACAAGAAAAAATCTTCATCGTCATATTTTTTATTTATCCCGAACTTTTAACCATAACCGTACTACGCGGGACAAACGGGCCGGGAAAAAAATATTTCTAACGCGGAACGGAGTCCGCGGGCACTGCTAGTTTATAATAAAATTACAAAGTAAATAAGTAAATGGGATATATACACAGGAAAGAAGTGATTTTAAGTCTGAAGAGCGGGGAATAGAAGGAGGAAGAAGATCGTATAAGGAAGATGGACGCTCTACCATTAGGAAGCGCTCAAATACTTGAATAAAATAATCATAAATAAACGTCGTATAAAGAAAAGGTGAGTATCTATGTTTATGATACTGTATATGGCACTATGAGTATCTCTCTGAAATAAAAACCATAACGATTTATTTACTTCTTAGACACGCGTAATAAATGCATAGTTGTAGGGTAGGTAATAGCTAGTCTATGATATACGAGTATCTACTGGGCCCTGATTTGCTATGATTAAAGAAGCACGTTACGTGGCGAGTTGACGATATCTGCGTGGAAGTCGTCTAAAATTGTATTCACTATGCAAAGTATCAAGTTTCATAACGTGGCTAGGTCAGTATTGAAGCTTTTCTAAACTGTCAATCTAACGTGTTTCATGCTAGCACGTTTGTAGTTACGTTTACCATTGTTATTATACTTTCGTGGGTGAAATGACTACAAGTTTCTGTAACTGGCAAAATAAGCTAAAATTTAGAAACCCAGTGATTTTAATGGTTTATAATACCATTAAAATCGCTAATAATAATAATACTTTACCTACTTATTATTTTCTTTTTAGGCATACATTTTCAGAATCACTAAGATTATATTTGGGTATTAAAAGATCATTTGTTATTTATTACGAGAACGAGAGTAAATTCTGTCTTCTTAGTATTACAACTTACAATTTTATTATAGGTACTATACATTGTACATATAATATCAATAACTTTACAATGAACATACTTATTGATAAAATAGTGCTCGTTATGTTATTTGGGAGAAACAGTAACTACGACTCATGTCTTAGATATAAATGGAACACTGTTACAAACTCTTACAAAATGTCCAAGTATATAATATTTAATAAACTATTCCATTTACCTATGACATTATAAAATCTGTATTTAGATCAAGTATTAGACGTGTGTATAATAGTAGGCAAACTCCTCTTGTGTTCTTATAAATAAAATTGATGAAATAAAGTATGCAGAAAAGTAATAATCGTTTATTTATTTGTATAAATAAGTATCTTAATTAGTACCTATGAAGTCTCACAAACAAAAGTTAAGCAAGTCACTGATTGGAAACATCACACAGACAAGAAGGCACTAATACGTTTACAACAACATCTCACAACACGTCTACTAAAATTATATCCATTTTATGAAATTAAGTCCTTGTATTAAGCAATAGCCGCCGCAATTTTGTCGTTGATATCGATGAAGTATCGTATAATATGTGAATTTTGCTCTTGCATTTGTTATTATATATAATGTGATAGTTCAGTTCTTGATTAATAGTCATGATAGCCTTCTAAAAACAAGTTGCCAATGCCCCGTACTTAATTCAAATCTATTATCAAAGGAAGAAGCAATGTGTATTATTATTATAACAATAAATTCTTCTGTGGCGATCTTATTGATTCCGACAATGAACTTTTTTCTGAATTTTTCTTCTGTTGATAAGTTTGTAGTATTGAGCTTATTATTTTACATATTACTTTCTTTTTTCTTGTTAGTTTGTGAAAGTAACTTACTTATATTCAATTAAATAAACAATTTTATTGATGGGTTACTATAAAGTAAAATTCACAACAATGTGCACAGACTACTAAGAGATACTACTTATACACTGTGACATATGACGTGACATTAAAACAATGACAGATAGATTTTAGTTTTAAAACTATCTCCTTGTACGTAGAGATAGTACATAATTATCCAATATTTGATCATATATTTATATCAAAACAAAAACAAATTAATATGAATTGTCTATAATAGTAATTTCGATGCATAAATATTAACTAATTATGAAGCTTAGAAACAAATAAATGTAATTTAAAAAACCGGTTATTTTCCAAATGAAACGATTGTATGGTTTCTAGACGTACTGTGTGAAATCGAAATTTGGCATAGACAACGTATCGTGCGGTGTACAGAATATTTTTTTTGTAATATATGTCGTGGTACGTTGCGTTCTGACGTTTGAGTTACGCGCTCGGTATGACTTCACTGGTTTTCGGCAAGTAATTTTACGTCTCATAGAGAATCAAGGCCCTGGTGTTTAATACTTACCATAAACGGGTATCTTAGTCTGTTTGTTTGTCTTACAATACTATCGAGCACGTAGATAAAGAATTATGATTGATAACGATACGGTGGAGGTGATCATTGGGAGTAGACTGTGTAGATGTGTTCGTTGTTCAAACAACTTAGTTACAACGGCTATACTTTTTTTTTTAAGCCGGGATAATATGTTCCTAACCGCACCCCCCTTCGTTCGGGGCAACGAACAGGGTAGTGTGAGGCCTACACCCACTAAAGAAACCCGCCGTGTGCCATCTCTCCGTCTTTATTGGCTGGTCACTGGAACTATGTTACATTCCTTTGGTGGTTACAACGACTATACCTACCCGTAATAAAATAAAAAAAAATAACGTCCGTAAAATAATTATGACTGTGTGTAGATGAAACTGTTGTAACAATTGTTTAACTATTGGAACAGTAGTCCAACATCAACTCAGTCTACCTAGACAGAAGAGAATCATTCGTCGCGGCAATAGGTGGGGACCCCTCGCTGCCGAGCGTCATCAGAGCTATGCTCTGCTCGGTAGCGACAGGAATTGGGCCACGGTCGCTGCCTTCTGCGAGGGTGTTATCTCGCAGATAGAAGCGGCGGAGAGAGTTAGGGAGGATAGAATGCCGAACGAGCGACTGGTTAAGAAGATATACAATGCGAAAGTGGAAGGATGTAGGTACAGGAAGAAACCGAGACTCACCTACCTAGACCAAAACCGGCGAGCGTGTATGAAGAGAGTTATGAATGTTGAGGAACCGAAAGATGTATGCAAGAATAGAGCCTCTTGGCACTCTGTTGTCTCTGCCTACCCCGCAAGGGAAATGGCGTGATGATAAGTAAGTTAGTTAGTCCGATCAGAACACTTACAACTAGACAAAATACATATTTCACCAATATTGAAGTTTTGTCCGTGTGGTGACGAACGTGCGACTAAGGTAAGTAAGCAATTATCACCCATTGCATTACTGGTGCTACCACCAGTAATGTAATCAGCCCTATATATACCAAGTGAGAGTACTCACTTGTTTGTGAACGGGTCGGTACCACCGTCTTCCGTGTGACCGGTCATGAAGCACGTCAGTGTGTTTTGGGTGTAGCAGAAGATAGCCGTTTATTCTTTCATTTCATATCTCAGAAATGAAATGGTGCGCAGCGGCTTAACAATACTCTAGGTATAGTTGAGTCCATGAGCGACGGTTACCACTTACCATGAGGTGGGCCGTGGCTCGTGTGCCATCATAAGCATAAAAAAAAGTTCCACATCGGAAACAAGTAACGCTAACCAATATGTTTGGTATGAGAACGCTGGAGGACATATTTTTATCATACCCTCTATTCTCTCTCTCTTCAAAACCGCAATAACCATTTAAGTATACCAGACAATGTATAACTGCGCGTCATATGGCCGTGAGTACCTGAAATATTAATAAATAAATATTCACGGACATTTTCACACAACGTCCTCCGGTCCCAAACTAAGCTTAACGCTTGTGCTATGGGTACCAGATTACGGATATAATACATATTACTTTTTTTGTAAATACATACATATAATAGATAGAAACACCCAGACGCAGTACAAATATCTGTGTTCATCACACAAATAATTGTTCTGAGTGGGAATCGAACCCACGACCTCGTGCACGGAAGTCAGTTACAGTACCGACACACGAGGCCCGTCGTCATACATTGCATTTAATTGCACTGAAAACCTTTGTCATTAAGAATTTCGATCTTCTATACACCGTAGAAAAATGTCTTTAGATCTCGTAATCTATCGCGTTTACCTACTTCATTTTCTTCTCTCTATTTTTTTGTTAAGGCGGGAAGAAATGTACTTAACCGCACACCCTGTCGTTCGGAGCAACGAACAGGGTAGTGTGTCACCCACTAAATAAACCCCACGTGTGCTGCCTCTCCGGCTATATTGGCAGACCACTGGACTCCATAGAGTCTCATAGATTCTCCGCAGAGATCGCATTTCGACCGCATTGATTTTACACTCATGCTCCTTTTTGCATACCCAACTCTCGATTCCATATAATAACGTTGGGACAAGCACTGCATTGTGTATTGCGACACGTGCCTTCTGGCTGAGGTGGTGGCTGCCGAGAAGTTTTCCAAATGCTCCGTTCACTCTATTTCCCGCATTCACTCTTCTCTCTACATCAGTGGTGTGCCTTCCACCCCGACTGAATCCACATCCAAGATATACAAATTCATCCACTTGTTCTAGCACACCATTTCCTATTGCTACTCTAACATCTGTTCTGGCTTCTTCTCTTTCAAAAACCATTATTTTGGTTTTGCTCACATTCACACGTAGGCTCCTTTTCTTACAATCTTCTGCCATTACGTCGACTAGAGTTTGCAGGTCAGTCGCAGACTGCGCTAATAGGACCGCATCGTCTGCATATAGCAGAGAGTTAACCACTAAGTCGCCCATCTGAACTCCCACATTCATTTCATTCAACCTTTGTAAACATTTATCCAGATATATGATAAACAGTCTGGCTGATAGAACGCAGCCCTGTTTAACGCCGATATTGACATCAAACCAGGGTGACATTCCATCATCCAGCCGCACACAAGCTCTGCAGTCCATGTAGTTGGACTGCACCGCTTGTAGCAGTCTACCGTTAATACGTTTTCTGATCGGACGCTTGTCTATTATGTATTTTGGGAATGTTATTATTAGAATTTAGAATTAAACGTCAAAAATTCTTATTCTGTAGCACACACGTAATACACAGCACGTTTATTTTTAACCTATACCTTTGCCCGCTGTTACGCCGTAGACAAAACTGCTTTTAAGTTATATATAATATATACCTAATATGTATATTATACATATTAGGTTTCCCATATAGTAGCATACGATGAAACGTATAGGTACCAGTTTTTAAGTGTAATCAAAAGCTATCAAACAAAAAATGTTTCATCAAAATCCGTTTAATAGTTTTTGCGTGATTTGAGAACAAATTAACAGCTATCAATTCTAAAAATAATGTTTTGTGTTCAGAGACGCCGAAATATCCTAATATTATTTAGATATTTTTATATATATTTTTAGCATTTGATATGTTTTGCACTATACACTAAACACAAAGTGAAAAACCGGCCAAGTGCGAGTCGGACTCGCGCACGACTCGCGTACCATTGTCTAGGTAAACAACATTACACTATTGTAACTCTCTGTAACCATGGTGTTTGGCTGTTACCAAATTTTGCAAGTAAAATTTGACTCATTTCGTGGTTTTCAACTTAGACTTAGATGCGCAACGAGTAAAGAAACACGTTTGTGTATGGAAGCCCCTTAAATATTTGTTTTATTTTAATTTAATTATTTATTTTTAAAGTGAATCTGAGAATATTTCAAGCGTGTAACTGTTGCCGTTATCAATATCGAGCAAAAAACGAGTAAAATAAATCACGTTTGTTGTATGGGAGCCCCCCCCTTAAATATTATTTTTTATTTTCATTTAATTATTAATTTTTAAAGTTAATATATAACTAAATATACTGTAAACATTTCAAGCGTCTACCTGTTACCGTTATCAATAGCGAGAAAAAAGGCCAATAAAATTACGTTTGTTGTATGTGAGCCCCCCATAAATATATTTTTATTTAATTTTTAGTATTTGTTGTTATAGCGGCAACAGAAATACATCATTTGTGAACATTTCAACTGTCTGGCTATCGCAATTCTTGAGATACAGCCTGGTGACAGACGGACGGACAGGGCAAAAACGAGCAAAGAAACACATTTGTGTATGGGAGGCCCCCTTAAATATTGTATTTTTTTTTATTTTTGGTATTTGTTGTTATAGTGGCAACAGAAATACATCATTTCTGAAAAGTAAGTATTTAGATAATTTAGATATAGATTTTCGCTTTTTGTTTAATGTATAGTGCTAAGCATGTCAAATGCTAAAAATATATATAAAAATATCTAAATATTTATAGGGTTTGCGTCATTATTAGGTAAAAATCTTAATTGTAAAATTAAGTTTACCTGGTCGGTATAATGTATGAAAATACTTCCGACAGATGGCGCAGGCGTCACCCAAAGACGTAAAGTATGAATGTGTTATCGAAATTAGCAGTCAGGAGCAATTGTCACGATTGCTGAATTGGTAAAGCATCTGGAGGGTATCCAGGAGATGCAGGTTCAAATCCTGCTCGTGACTGTTATTTTCAATTTCACATTTTTCACTTTGTGTTTAATATTCTAATATTATAATTTATAACACGCTTTTATTTGCCTGTATCAATGCATGTATCGGAAACTTTGAACGTGATTTTACCCACTTCAAAAATGTAGGATTATATTGTAACTTTGCACACTTGTCAAGGGCCGATGACAATAGAATAATTTGCGAAGATTTTCCACTTTTTTTATTACAAATTGATGCCTACACACCTACGATAAAAAAGAAAAGGGCTTTTTTAATAGAAGTAACCTTGATGCTCTTTTGAGACACAAAATGAAGAAAATAAACTATAAGTAGTTTAAAAAACTATTATTGACTGCCTCTGTGGTGCAGCGGTAGTGTAAGCGACTGCTGATCATGAGGTCTCGGGTTCGATCCCCGGGTCGGGCAGTGATATTGAGATATTTGGTAAAAAAAAAAACAGTATCAGCCCTGAGTTTGGAAAGGTGCCCGTTAGACGTCAATAGGCTCGCCCCCTATTACGTGGGACTTAAACATAGCTGGCGAATCGTGGGTGTGTAATACACGTCTGCCTACCCCTTCGGCGAATACAGGCGTGATGCTGTTTTTTTTAAACTAAAAAAATACGTTTATTACGAAGTAAAAAATTAAATACATATAATGCCATTATTAATAACAAGAAGTTGTAAAAAAGCGTAGATCTTTTTACTATAATTTTGATTATTTTAATAGTAATAAGTATTTCGTAGTAAGCGTCTTTTTAGTTTATAAAACTATAATCTATTTCTCAAATATCTTAAATGTACAGACACAACTCTTTATCACAGCAGCGTTGATTAAATGTATATGTACCTGCAAAGCACAGCAGATACACATTTATAAATTGTTAGGCTTCCGTCACTTTTGTAATCTAAATATTATTTATTTATTCATTTAAAATTAAACAAAGAGTTTAAATACATTACAAAATGAATAGTTAAAACAGGTCAATTTGTTACTATAAATAAATCTACCTAGTTTCAATGCGCATGGCTATTCTAATAAATTTTAGTTAAATTGTTCTAATTTTATATCTTATCAGCACTTTAAATTGACACACAATAATTGCACATGAAGTGATAAGTAATCGCTGACCATTATTTCTTAATTATATTAATAAAAACTTAGTCACATGCGTCATACGGACACGCAGTTGTAACATGATATGTTGTGAAAACAATCGAATTAGGCGGTTCATGAAACAATGGCAGTAGTCTCTGTAAGTCCAACATCGCCATCAATTAAAAATCGAATTGAATCGGCAAAGTCATCATCGTAATCTCAGCTAGCTGAACGTACCTAAGCTTCGCTCATAGTTTTTTGGTGATCTTGGCAATTCTTATTACCTATATGTTCTGGCCACTCTCATCTCTCGTTTCCGCAACATTCATTCTCTTCATACACGCTTGCCGGTTTCGGACTCCACCTTCCTTCAATACATGATATCTTCTTATCCAGTCTATCGTCCGACATTCTTTCCACATGTCTGAACCATCGGAGCATTCCCTTTCGCATTTTTACACCAATACTCTCTTTTATACCCACTCGCTCTCTTATGTCGTTCGTTACTAATGCGGTCAGTCAGCCTAACTCCACTTACGTTCTGTCCGCAACTTGTCTACACGGACTTGTAAGGTAGTGATAGAATATGGAAATTTATTTTGTATACGCGTAGTGTTTGTAGTAAAGTCAGAAAAGTCGGTGCGATTTTCCAATTGCCAGTATGAAGTTTAAATGCCCACTAAAACCACTACAGTAAGAGGTACTGTGCTGGTTCCTTCGGACGGCCTGGGTCTCCAGCCGTTTATCTTTCTAAATATGGCATTTATTACTACTCCAATCTATACAAGTTATGGTAACTTTAGCGCATTGAACCCTTCGTGATGTACCTATCAAGATCTGAAAGATAAATTAAACTGGCGGTATTCTTGCATGTCAACACTGGCTAGAAAAATGCTATCTGTACACTATATCAATTATAATACTGCCTTTTATACGTATACACACAGTATAGGTATGTAGTGTAACAACATCCAAGCATCCAACATAGCTTCACAAGCGGAGTTTTTATTGTTCGACTAACTCATCAGGTCATTTACCCATCATATTCATATAGGTATATTAAATATACTATATTTATTCTTAGAAAATTCAAATTCACCACTGAAGTAATGTCACACAGTTCCAGTGGTCCTCCACTAAAGGTGGAGAGATGGCACACGGCGGGTTTATTTAGTGGGTGAGGCATACTACCCTTAAACACAAAGTGAAAAATGTGAAATCGAAAATAACAGTCACGAGCAGGATTTGAACCTGCATCTCCTGGATACCGTCCAGGTGCTTTGCCAATTTAGCAATCGTGACCACTGCTCTCGACTGCTAATTTCGATAACACATTCATTCTTAATGTCTTGGGTGACGCCTGCGCCATCTGTCAGAAGTATTTTCATACATTATACCGACATCCAGTAGATGCAGGTTCAAATTGCTCGTGACTGTTATTTTCGATTTCACATTTTTCACTTTGTGTTTAATGTATATGCCTAAGCATGTCAAATGCTAAAAAAGAATATAAGATTTTCTGGATACTACCCTGTTCGTTGGCCCGAACGACGGAGCTAGGTACCTACATTTTTTCCCGCCTTAACAAAAAAAAAGAGGTTTCTTTTAAATGCGTGTTTAATGAGGTTTTTTTTAAATGCGTGTAATTTTAAAATTAATGACTAATAGAAAAAAGGTTTAATATTTTTTTACTTGCCCATACTCTTCTTCCTAATTGGAATTGCTCAGCTAGTAAGATAGGATTATAATGTTAAAAAAACCTATAATTAAAAGCATTTTTTGAAGTGGGTATTGGCTTGCACTTCCAAAGGCTATCGCATTCAACCACCAAAAATAATCAGCTATAATATTAGCAAATTATAAATTTATATTTTATGAAATACTAGCTAACCCGACAGACATTGTCCTGTCTCAGCTATGAACATTTAATTACTAACGAACTGTCAAACATGCCAAGATAAAATATTCGTTACGTTTTCTGAAATTTTCCAATTATATGCGCAATTTTCTTTATTATTTCTTTCATAAGAACCTTCTTCTGACAAATAAACAACAAAAAACAATTAGCAAAATTGTTCCATCCGTACGCACGTGATGCGTGACCAAGGGATATAGAGATTCATTTTTATATATATATATATAAGTGTTACATCCATCCAGCGAGGTAATGCTGCCAGTAATTTGGGCACGTTGCCGACAGTAGAATGTCACTTGAATGAGCTTTAATCCTCTTGGTCTAAGGTTCATTCACGTGATCATTTTAGTTTTTATTTAATTTATTATTATTAAAATAGAAATAACCTTTTTAATTTGACGGGCCTCGTGGCGTAGTCGGTAGTGTAACTGACTTCCGTGCACGAGGTCGTGGGTTTGGGATTCCCACTCAGGACAATTATTTGTGTGATGAACACAGATATTTGTACCGCGTCTGGGTGTTCTCTATATATTATATGTATGTATTTACAAAAAAAAAAAGTAATATATGTATTAGGTATATCCGTAATCTGGTACCCATTACACAAGCGTTAAGCTTAGTTTGGGACCAGAGGACGTTGTGTGAAATGTCCCTGAATATTTATTTATTTTTTATTTAATCGTTTGTAAAATATATAAAATTGTAATAATGTAAATATGTTACACATAATATCAAAAGGTCTGAAATCTCTTATCTAATCAATTTTATCTCCAGCCTTGACTGTCACGCCACGTCTCTGTACGGCCGCCTGGAGCCACGATAATTTTGACTCTGCTTAAAATAAATTGGATGACATGCGAACTTTATGTCACCTGTCTTCTTTGTGAGGTTGAGGAGTCATCATAAAGTTTATTCCTCCATCCTTGTCCCAGTTTATTTTAGGTTATGAAACGTCAACTTTCTTTCTTTTTATCACTCTTTAATACGTAGGTAAAATATCAGAAGTTACGGCAGAGGATTTTGGCTATAACTGACCAGCCTTTCTGGCATTCTTTTCCAGAAAACAGTGTTACATTACGCTCTCAGAAAGAAATAGGTTAAAAAAGAAATCAATCGGTTATACATTTTATTAACACGAGTAAAGACGCGTGAAGAAATTTGTACTAAATAAAACCGGTTATATCTAGCACGATTCGCATGGTTCACGTGTTGCACCCGATGCCGTGTTATTAGTTTCGTTCCGTTCTCACATTTTGTATGCTTGTTTAAATATTGCATTGTGTGCACAGCGACATCCGCAAAGCCTTTGGCACTTTGAGAGTAATGCTAACGACCGACCGACCAAAACGTCCGATAAAAGCCTCCGTTTTATTTATATAGTTATAGTTTGTGTAATAGCCGATGTGCCGCGTTTATTGTCAGTCTGTTTCTGTTTCTCACGGACCAACCAGAGTGATTGGTCCGTGCTCTTTCTATTATACATTCAGGTCGATATCACGAGTCATCCACCGCCACATATATATAATGAAATAGTGTCGTTTGGATGAGGCACTGGCCTCCAAAACATATCTATCGTCCTGTTACTAAACACACCTTAACTGAACTGATTACAGTCTCGACAAATTGATGGCAGTTATTTAAAAACAAAACATATAAAAAGACTGCCTCTGTGGTGCAGCGGTAGTGTAAGCGACTGCTGATCATGAGGTCGTTCGATCCCCGGGTCGGGCAGTGTTATAGCTTTTCGTAAAACGAAAAATTCTCAGTAGCAGCCTGGAGTTTCGAAATGTACCCGGTAGACGACAATAGGCTCGCCCCCTATTACGTGGGACTTAACATAGCTGGCGAATCGTGGGTGTGTTAATTCACCTCTACCTACCCCTTCGGGGAATACAGGCGCGATGCTGTTTTGTTTTTAAATAAAAAAGAAAGTACTGAGTACCAGAACGTACTAATGTGTTATATACGTACTATACTATATTCGTAGCAGTTATTCTATTTTTAAGTTCTCGGCACCACAATTTATCATGTGCTACAGTTCACTTCACTATCACAGACGTTATCTCGATATGTATAACTATAATACAATGAGTTGCAAGGAATTTGTCTTTGTGTACACTCGGAGGCTGATTGTGCCATAAATAACCAAAAAAGGCACAAATAAAACTACGTCATATAGGTAACATAATGTTAAGGCCCATTTAGATACTCGCCGAATACAGACGAACAAATACGGGAACGAGTATGTAATTCATTATTCGGGTGTATTCGGTACTCGCCACGAATACTCGCCCGTTCTCCGCGAGGTGTCGGTTTTGTATTGTGAGTGAGAGTGCCAGAGGCCCAATTACCTATTCCTTCCTATTCGGTCCTTACGTGTCTCATGGTTATTTAGATAGATTTGTTATCCTTCCTCTCATACCTTCCTATGGAGGTCTATAGTCTACGGGAACCGTTTACCATATGCTTATTTGCCACCTAAGTAGTATAAAAATACATCTGTTGACTTGAATACACATTAAATAGTCATAAAGCCGTAGCAGCAAGTGGCACGTCATCCGTGTTCTATGTTCACTGAATATAAACGAATATATAAACGGATCTATTCGGTCCCCGCCGACGGGGGCGAAAGACGTGTCGCGGTCAAATCATAAACGTGGGAAATCCCACTTTGCCAGTAACAGTCCGAGCCGAAGTCCTTACCCCACAGGGTGTGCCCTCGGGTAGCGTTGCCTAAATGTTAGGTTGAGAGCCCTCTGCGCTCACCAATTGTCCAGGTAAGGTAAGTGTGTCAACAAACGTCGCACAAAAAAAAAGAAAATGTCATATTCGGGCATGAATTAATCGGCAAGTTATTCGGCGAATTGTTCGCTGATAATCTAAGCGGCATTATAAATAGGTAAAAAATACGTAAAACCAAACAGTTCAATACTTTCATCTTTCGTCACATCTGATTTTTGGGAAAACGTGGAAAGAAAATTTCGTAAAACATTGACTACGGAAGCCGAATCAGCCCCCTTAGAATGAAAAACGAAATGTTAGACGAACTTTCGTTTCGCTTCATTGTGATTGGTTGCCTAAATCACGCGTCGAAATCTCGAATCACGCGTCGGACTGTTGATCAATCACAATGACTCGAAACGAAAGTTCGTCTAACGTTTCGTTTTTCATTCTAAGGGGCCAGTTCTTTTTCTAAATAACTGTTACCGCAGTTCATGGACTCAGTAGAATCAGAGCCAAGTCGCTACCCACACAATAAAGTTCAACCATTACACTTTATTAAAGTGGGATTGGAACGACTATACATATATGTCATATTAAGAAACACACCGATGGAAATGCAAAGCAAAAGCAACAGACAAACGCACTTTCGCATTTATAATGTCATAATGTCGTCTGGCTCTATCACAAAAGTCGTGCCGGACCAATAGAACACATCGTACGGCAAATTATAACGTAATCGGTTCTTATGCGTGGAGCCTAATTCCTTATCGCTTGTTATGTCACACGTGAAATACCAAGTTAGAGCGTACGGCCTTGATCTGTGGCGCACAATACATTACTTCACCTATTGTATCGTCGGTAAAACTTACTTTTTGTTGATGAAGGTCGTTAACCGGGGGTCTTTAATTACACCTTTATGTCTCGTCGAAAGACGGAACCACGTTATCACACATCATAATAAGAACGAGACAACTCGGATTCGAGTGGATATGTACCACCATTTTCGTTTTCCACCATAAGCTATATAGAAGAAGTGAGAGGTTGATCTTCAAGTGGAAAGCGTGTTAGCTGTGCTTCTGGTATTACCGAGCGGCGCTTACCACTTACCGCTTACAAACTATAAAATAGCTCAACGCTTTCACGCTGTAACTACTGAACCAATAATCACGAAATTTTGCGTATATTTAGTCCGGAGCCCAGAAAAAGACTTGGGCTTCATCGCTGAAAAATGAATGGTTCTCGTGAGATAGCTATTTTTACATAGACGTATGAGTGTGTCGTTAAGTGATGTATTATGCTGATGCTCACGCTGGACGCGCGGTCGGAGTCACAGCCAGAATCTAATTTTAAACAAATCTGCCTATTCTGCAAGAAGGCAACCCTATAGGTATTTGTAAAAAAGAAAATATAAATAGTTTGTACTTATAGTGTTATTAGCTATTGAATTATTAATAAACAAGTGACCTGCCCTCACTTCGCGCGAATGCTATTGATTGTAAATATCTTTAGGGATTTTGAAGAACTAAAATTCTCCTTTACAGTAAGTATTATAAAGTATATTTAAAGGTGTTGCCATCTTCAATTTAAAAGCAAATTAATTAAGAAAAAAGTAATTTCAATGTATTATACATAATTATAAACTTTTATTGGAAAATTATCTAAACAACAGTAAAAAAAACTAGACGTCGCGGGACGTCTAGCAGATGAGAAAACATCGAAATTATTTTGTAGAAATAAAATTATCATAACTTGATAAAGTACTCCTCAAGATGAATCAAACGAGTATAAACTCGATAGGGTTGCGTAGTTTCATTACAGAGTTACTGTGGCCACCTTCCAGCTCCATCGTCAGACGCTGGATACCATCTAGAGACAAAGTACTCGTCAAGAAAAATTATATCATCAGATCAGCTCCATGTCATCATAATATTGCATTGTCACGTGATATACACATGCGTGTAAAATATCAGCTCAATCGCAAACCGGCAAGTGTGTTAGATTTAACTTGCAAGATTTGAACGGCACAAGTACAATAAAAGCGTCGCCACGCTAACAGCCGATTTTACCCTCCCTCCGCATTAGATGTTTCACATCAAAACTGTTTTAAAATCTATGCTTATTCTAAACCACATACCTACGTATAGACGCGAATAGCGACTTTATACCTGTAGTAGGTATAAAGTCGCTATGTATAGATTTAGGTAAAATTTTACAAATCATGGAACAGCGTTGATTATTACACAATGTACTTGTTCTAACCGGATAATGATATAATTGTCTTCTTGTTAAATGGCAATAATATATCAACTAACATTATTTTGGTATTACGTTTTAGTAATTATGTCAATTATGTCAGTATCGTTTATGGAAAAATATAAATAGATTTAGTAGACAGATCTCAGACTAAGAACTTTAGTCTGAGAGACAGATGATAGGTTCTGACCATAGATATAGTATAACGTATACTACTTATACTCGTATCTATGGTTCTGACCTTATTTAAAAAATGTACCTGACCGTACACCCCGTCATTCGGGACAACGAACAGGGTAGTGTGGGGCCCATACCCACTAAAATAAACCCGTCGTATGCGGTCTCTCCGCCTGTACGGCCAATGCAGAACTAGCGTAACGTTTTTAAATTATAACGATTTCGATTTCTCTCTTCTTGACAGATTTTTTACCCAAAACGTTTACTAAAATAAAATGTTACGGATAAATAAAACTCCGAAAGGTTCTGATTCGTGTCACCTACGTCAATAGCATGGTACGATCAATTGTCCCCATGTGCGCTGCAATGTTTATACTATACTGTGGACATAAACATTGCATCTGCGTTATACCTATTGGTTGCATCACGACACGTGGCACGAATGTTTCTCATCAATTATGCTTCATCCTTCCAAGGTCAGCCTCAGATCAGATAAAACAAATTATCGAGATGCTTCATAAGTTCTACATAGTCTACGGCTCTATCGTCGATTTATAGTAAACTAGCTGCTACCCGCGACTACGTCCGCCTGGAATTTTTTAATATTCATTTTTTTTTTGTGCGGTGCATTTTCCAACCTAAGCTACGCCTTATTACATCAGCTATCTGTCGTCCCGTCCAAATCTGTTCAACCATTTCGGAGATTAACCGGAATAAACAGACAGACAAAGCTTTAAAAAAATATTTTTTTCTTATAGGTAACGTATTAAAAAATTACGCACTTACACTCTTATCTTCTCACTCGTTCTCTTCCTATGGGAGTCGTAAAAGCCGACTAAGGGATTACCGGGGGACCGGGCAGCAGCGTTCCCCTGTGTACTAAAAACATCCACTGCGATCGTCAACCCGCCTGCCAAGCGTGGCGATTATGGTAAAACCCCCATTGCCCAGCAGTTGACGATGAAAGGCTGATGGATGGATGGATGGACTCCTATCTTATTCGTTTGTATAGATTACGATACCCTATGAATGCTTATCAATAACTTTTGGATATTTATATTGCTTTATATTCACATTGCCATGGTAATTCTTGTAACATGAATCCTTGTTAAGTTAAAGGCTTTGATTCTCTCTCGTAATATAATTTTGCTGTATTATCGCGCCAGTTCTGTGACTTTTCGAGATTTTTCGATAGTATGTGTGTATTTACAAGTATCATTAACCGGTAAAGGGAACCACGAGAGGAGACCCGAGCCTAATAGTAAGACAGAAAATGTTTTGAAAAAAAAAATGCCAGACGAGCAAGCCAGAAGTTTGAAGTCCCAGGCTTCGTGGATTAGTCCTTCGAGTTTGCTTTTGCGACCTTTTCCAATAAAATAACGACCTCGTACGAAGTCATGGCTTAATGATAGCGTAACTGGTGTATTTACGAGGCCAATTTAATTATTCAGGTTTTTTATGCTTCAAGGTTATGACTTGTCTAAAGGTTAGCGGTTACTGTCTATATATACAGCAGAGTACAATCACTAGCCGGTTGACCACAGGACAGGAGGTAACTGCTCAGTCGAGCCGGTCCATCTATAATGAAATTAGAAAGACTGTCACCTTTTAAAAATATCCAAAATTATAGATCTAAGAACAATTTTTTTATGTTGCTAATGTTAAATAATGTTTTGTTTCAGGTAACGGGGGCTTACTTTTCTTTTGGACTGTTTAGATCGTGAGTACGAGTAGACTACGAGTATAACGTAATGTTGATGTGTAAACAATAGATTTCATCCATGATCGATCGTTATTAAATTGTCTATGATTGTAACCGTTTAAGCGTCATAGGCTCGTTCTGCATCGAAATAAGCTGACGCTAAATATCTATACTTTTAGGATACCTATTTTGTTAATTTTTACATGACCAAATATTGGGCATGGCTACTCAGAATGTGTGCTCTGATCTTTTCAGAGTTATACGCATAACTACAAACATCACTTACTACGTACACTTCGAAGTACAGAGCCTATTCTAGTATAAACTGACGACGGCTTTCTTAACCGAATTACAAATTATACTCAATGTGCGCCTCAAAATCGTATAATCTTTCTAATTCAGAACTACAGTATAATATATCAAGCCATTATTATATATGTAATTTGTTGGCTTCCATTCGTCAATCTGTGTTGGACTATGAACCGTCTAATGAGTTCAACTATTAACTGCCCGTTGTTGTCTGTCGATCTAATTTCTATATTATATTGTGATGAATAAATATATTTTATATACGACTAAATATACTGATAGATATATTTACGAATGGAATCAGTAAGATGAATGGTTTTTTGAATGGTGAAATTGGAACAAAATTAACACCACCATCTAGAAATTAGCATTGTCGCTAAAAAAAACCATTCTGCAGGTGAATAACTACTAGCAACTCAACATTCAGGAGCCGTTACAGGAATTTTTAACGGATTCTATTTCAATATGGTGGCCAATTTACATAATATATGAGTAATTTTTCATGCTACGTGGGTGCCAAACAAGCATACGGGCCCACCTGGTAGTAAGCGGTTAGTAGCCTATAGAAGCTACCAACACCAGAGGCATAATTCGTGAGAGAGATTTGTGAGAGGGTGGTACTTCTTCCCCGATCGAGCTCTACCACTAGAAAACATACTAACAACAAGTAGGTGGTCATTATCTAATGTCGGGGATAGCCAATGAATACGGCGATGCGGTGGTTGAGGGTTCATATCTTGCTGGCAGTTGCCTTTTTGTTAAAAATTTGTTGTAATCACCGGGCATGTCAAAGCCACATTTAAATTTTGTTTGTTTTCTGTTTTAAAGGATATATATTTAGAGCAGCAATCTACGCAATTAATTCTAGAACAATCATACTAATTATCAGATGCCAAGCTATCAATGATTCATAATTTAAACATAATATGTTATAATAGTTCTTTTATCATTATCTCTTTACCAACAATTATGTAAGACGCATAAAGATTACAACATATCTACGCAATTAAAATAATATCGTTTCTACCAGGTTATTGACCTTTACAATTTTCTCCATCCCCTCCCAGAAATATCCGTACTTTCATCCATCTCCAACTTAATATAAAATATGCTTATATAAGAAATTGTGTTCGTTCACACTAACCTACGAAACTAGTCATGCGATTTTAGTTTTATTTCTCTGAAAGTGGTATTTGTGCATACCACTGTCTGCCGTGTGGGGCCGGCTTTAAAATTGTCCCGCCCCTCTCTACCCACGGGAGTCGTAAGAGCCGACTGAGGGAATACCTGAGGAAGTGGGCAGCAGCACTCCCTCGAGTATTAACAACATCCACTGCGATCGCCAACCCGCCTGCGATTACGGCATTATCCCCCATGACGGGACCGCTCGTTGTGGCGTTTCTCTTGGGGAGGCCTATGCCCAGCAGTGGACGTTGAAAGGGTGATGGATGGATGGTATTTGTGCATGTGCAGTTCAAACGCTCGGCAAGGTTAAGCAATGTTGGTTCGGCTGGCATCAGGCTAAGGAGATGATGATTTCTAAAAGTGTATGGTTGGTTCCAACCTTAGATTAATGATATGTCTAGATAGACACTCAGAGGTTGTGACCACGTCATAAATAATAGAGATGAACTTTTCATCCCTATCCCACATCTATGCTGTTAGTGTCAATCGGGACGTCACTTGACACGGTTGTATCCAGGAACGAAAATGGTGTCATTTAAAATGTCAACGTTTGTAATTAAAGTGTGCTGAAACTACAAAAATCGGAAAAACAGAACAAAATATTTATCTCTCCTATCATCGTTTAGTAACATTATTTCATACCATTATTAGCTCAATAAGTCATTTAAATATTCCGAAAATTAATTAATTTTAGTTCGTAATTTTTTGTGTGATACCAGTTTATGAACTTAAATTTCCCGCGTAAACATGCAATGTTGATGATATTCAAAAATAGACAAAACAGTACCTAACATAATTTTTATCGTTTTTACATAATTATTATTGTTTTCACTTATTTATTTTATTTTTATTTATTTAGTATTACTACAAAGAGTTTCTTATAACTATCTTAAATATTAACAGTGTAGCATAAACCAGTATTGGTTTTTCCGTACACTGGAATTGGAAATGGATTCATAAAGTTGCATCATTTTCGGAATTAATTACAATATTACTGTTTGTAATATTATTATAAGTGGATAAAACGTAAGTAGGTTATGTCTCAGGTGCCCGATATACATACATATAGTAACAGGATAAAATATATACCAGTTTTAAGTGTAATTAAGAGTTATTAAACAACAAAGTTGCATATAAAAATTAAAATTAGTTTTTGCGTAATGTGCGAATAAATAAACAGTCAGAAATGAAAAAAAAATATAATGCTGAAAAATGGTTTGAGTGCATAATCTTACCACAGCACTTTTTTACAATTGAACAGGAATTATTGTTATTTTTTTCAGGATAAAAGTTATTCTGACTATGAGAGACTTATAGAAAGAGATAGAGATAATTGACTATATACCTACAAAACTTTTTGTAGTTTAAGAATGTATTGAATCTATTTAATAATTTCTCCCATAATTTAATAGAACTGCTACTGTAACTGGTATCATTACGCACACAAACTAGTACAAATTGTACAAACGCATTCATAGCTGTCACGCACACCAGCATAATAATTCCTGCCCGATTTTTATGACGTTTGGAATAGAGTGACACCTGTGACACTCCCATCTAGACATATTATTAACTAGCCTTTGCCCGCGGCTCCGCCGCAGCCAAAAGCCAATTTTTAGGTTATATCTCAGGTTCCTGATATAGTAGCGGGATAAAATTTATACCAGTTGTTAAGTCTACTCAAGAGCTATCAATCAAAAATAGTTGCATCAAAATCTGTTCAGTAGTTTTGCGTGATGCGCGAACAAACAAGCAGACAAATATTCTAAAAAAAAAAAAAACATTTTGTGTTTAGATACGCCTATAAGCGCCTTGTAAACGATCAAATTTGTTTGACCAAGGTGTTTGTCAAATTTCACGTTTTCAACAAATAATGAGTGTATTTTGTTTAAGAAATACGTCAAGCAAGGCCTCAGACTATCAAATAAATTTGACCAACACGTAAAATTTGACAAATAATTTGTTGGTGGCTTAAGTCTATTACAGTAATTTTTTCCCAAATATCTTAAATGTACAGACAAAGCTCTGTTACAGCTTTATAATAGTATAAGATTTAAGGTTCCAACCTCAAACCCGACAGGAGGCTCCTCAAATGTTTTTAATAATTTTTAAAGAATTTTTAGATTTTATATTCATAATTTGTTATTTTCATAAATTTTTAAAGCATATGACATTTCACATAAATGAATACAAAGTGTGAAAATGTGAAATCGAAATAACAGTCACGAGCCGGAACTGAACCAGCATCTCCTAGAATACCGTCCTAGATGCTTTGCCAATGCAGGCGTCACCCAAGTTATTAGGAAGGAATGTGTTATCCTAATTCGCAGTCCCGAGCAATTGTCACGATGGCGAATTGGCCGCACTTCGTGTTAATTTTATATTCACATTAAGTATAGTTTTGTAAACTCTTAATAGATGCCAATAAACGCCATCTAAATAAACTGTTTGTATCGTATCCTTACTCGAACAACGCTGGATAATAATTCTAATATAATGCTACTAGATGATAAATTATAATATTAACACGCGTACACTATTGTGTCGGTAATCTTTGCTGATAATAGATATTTTATGTCAAGTCGTAGTAAACAAGCCACGCGTACACGAGTACACAGAAATGGCACGAATAATTATGTTATTAGATAACAAATTAAGCAGCGAACATACTTTGGGTCCGTACGATTAGAAAATTCTTTAAGGAATTTTTGTAATATCCTTTTTATCTAACGGCCTCATATTTTAGACATCGCTTATGATTTTACATCGAATATTAATATGGCATAAGAAATAAATATAAATGTAGTGATAATATAACGGTATAATGTATGAAAATACTTCCGACAGATGGCGCAGGCGTTACCCAAAGACGTTAAGTATGAATGTGTTATCGAAATTAGCAGTCGGGAGCAATTGTCACGATGGCTGAATTGGCAAAGCATCTGGACGGTATCCAGGAGATGCAGGTTCAAATCCTGTTCGTGACTGTTATTTTCGATTTCACATTTTTCACTTTGTGTTTAATGTATAAGTACTGCTAAGCATATAAAATGCTAAAAATATCTAAATACAAAACAATCTTTTTTATCTGTTTGTTTGTTCACGCATCAAGCAAAAACTACTGAACGGATTTTAATCAATTTCAAAAACATTTTTATTTGATAGCTCTTGATTAGACTTAAAAAATGGTATACGATTTATCTCGCTGCACCATCAGGAACCAGAGATATTACCTAAAAACCAGCTTTAGACTTTAACGCTAGTTTATAATGTTAGTAAGAATAAATCCTGCTAGTGAAGGGATTATTATATTTAGATATTACAAAGATTTATATAAAACCTTTTAAAACAATTGCAGTAAACAATTCGATTAAGCCGCGTGCCTTCTCGAGTTTTCCGATTTATAATAAATAAATATTCCCGAACATTTCACACAACGTCCTCTGGTCCCAAACTGAGGTTAACGCTTGTGCTGTGGGTATTTGTTCACCTACAATACGTTCTAAAACAACTCGGTTGATATCGATTCCTGAGTGTTGATGTTATTGATACATTGTTGTCTACGTTTTGTCGCTTTGTATATGTGAGAACTGTCCGCGAATCGAACATAATATAAGTAAACAACTTTGAATTCCTTTCTAAAGATGCAAAGCACTAATGACGTAGTCTGGCATGGCAGACTAATATACTTGTAACGTAAAATTCGTCATGAGTGTTTTGTGGACTAATGACGAATTTTGCATGACAGACTAATTATTGATCATTTGTCACCTATTACCTTATCTCAAGCATTTTTGAGTTTTTCAAAATTTTTTGTTTTAGTTGGTTCTACCCTTCTACCATTATTTACATAGAGCCACTCTGCTTTCCATGACCCAACTAAATGAATAATTCGGGCTAGACAGCACGACTCCCAGAATTTTATTTGGCAGCCGAGATTGCTGCTAATTAATCATTATCCTATTATAAATATGACAATTAAAACCAATAGCGATTGTAGTTCTCCAGTTGCGTCAGTTAGTACTCGAGTTAATTACTCGTCTACATAATCGACCATGAAAATCAACATCGCGTGCGTTCCGAGTACATATCTGACTAAATTACGAAGTGTGCAACTTCGTAAGAAACCAACACTAACAACCTACTTTTCAATATAGTCGAATTAAATGTAATCTCGTAAGTCGTTTTTAATTGTGACATCTTTAATTGTAGCTTCCTCTACCCTTCACAGCAACTTAAATCGATTAAATGGTAACCGTCTTTCATGAAGTTAGCAGAGGCGCAGCCAACCAGCTATACGAGGTGCTAGGGCTGTCACTATGATGCGTCACTCAGTTGAGGGTACCCGAAAGGGTAAGCCGCCGGCGGACCACTGAAGGAATGTAATATGGCTCCGGTGGCCCGCCAATAAAGGCGGAGAGTCGGCACACGGCGGGTTTCTTTAGCGGGCGAGGGCCCCACACTACCCTGTTCGTTGCCCCGAACGACGGGGTGTGCGGTTAGGAAATTTTTTCCCGCCTTTAAAACAGAAAGGGCTTAACAGAAAAGGCCCTGTGATCTAGGTGATCCTTTGCTGATACTTTTCCCTCAACCGAAATTCTTCGATATTCTCCCAGTTGTTTAAAACAGAATACCTACTTATCATTTGAAAAATCACATTCCATTTAAAACTCAACAAAAAAAAGTGTTTTATACCGCGAAGTCATTTGCAGACGTGTAAGTTCCAAGTAAAGCCTTATACAGGCTATTGGCAACATAACATATTGCATGTTGTGTTGCAACGTTGCAACGCGAACGTAATGTTTGGGCGTGAAAATGTCTCCATGGCGTGCCAAGGAGACATTTTATCGCCATTCTAGTGCTTTGCTTATCCCGGCATGAATTGGGAAAGTACCACCCATTCACAGAAGATCGGCGTGAAAAAGCGGTACGTATTCCTCCCAGTTTCGTAGTGAGTGAGTGAGAGCTTTGGAGGCCTAAATCCCCTCCCAATCCTCTGCTTTTTAAACATAGCATCACGCCTGTATTCCTCGAAGGGATAGACAGAGGTGTATTACACACCCACGACTCGCCAGCTATGTGTAAGTCCCACGTAATAGGGGGCGAGACTATTGACGTCTACCGGGCACATTTCCAAACCCCGGGCTGCTACTTGCTGCTTTTTATATTATCTTAGTATCCATGTTATCCTCTCTTTATTAACTTTCTCCACCTCCTATCCCTTACCTTGGAGATGGCGACGTGCGAGTGATGCCTCTGGTGCTGCTGGCGTCTATAGGCTACGGTAACCGTTTACTTCATCACATATTAAAATTTATGGAAAACGTTGCATCGTATGTTACCTTACACGTTGTGTTGCAAATAATCTGTACAAGACTTTATGCGGCTTCAATCGGTTTTTCCGATTAAGTTGTTCCCCCGACCGATATTAACTTGCATTATCGTAATTGAGATGAATAGCGAATAGAGGCGTGCCGGCTTCTCGGTACAAATGTCTAATGTCTGATAATGGCATACACTACGTCACAAAGCTGCGGTTTACACGTAATTAACTTCAATTAAATGTATATAATTGTGTTTACTTCGTTGATATAGTGTCTTCAGTTTATATTACAGCTCCGGTGTGGACGCTTGTTGTTGTAGTGATTGAATTAAATGGTGAAAGAGATTTACTTTTGTGAGTTTTAGTGGACTTTTGGACAGTTGTGAATCGTGTTTTGGATTTTTGTGTTTTTCACGTAAGTATATATTTATATGCACGCAATATTATTCTATTTAAATCACGTTTCTGTTGACGATGATTTGTGTTGTGTTATGAATTATATTTTCCAAAAATTTAAACTGCGTTCCTAAAGAAGTGTCATACTTACCAGTCGGATTAGCTAGATCTATATCAATTAAATGATAGAGGTCTGCCGTTGTGATATGCTCATTGGATATCAATTAGAAACAACGATTTTTGCGTGTTAGTAATCTGTGTTCTCTGTAAAGATAATAAGCAATACAGACAAAGTAGCGGATATCAGCTAGTATATAATACACATATAAATACATTCGCGGACATTTCACACAACGTCTCCTCTGGTCCCAAACTAAGCTTAACGCTTGTGCTATGGGTACCAGATTACGGATATAATACATACATTACTTTTTCTTTGTAAATTTATACATACATACCTATAAAAGATAAAAAACACCCAGACGCAGTACAAGTATCTGTGTTCATCACAAAAATAATTGTCCTGAGTGGGAATCGAACCCGAAACGACCTCGTGCACGGTTACACTACCGACTACGCCACGAGGCCCGTCAAAGTAAAATCTTTATTCAAAAATATTAGATAATGCCTGTTTCCTCTTATCAGTGCCATTTTATGTATTACATAACATACTATAACTAGATTATGTCCGCGTGGGCTTCAGATTATAAATACGTCAATCTATACCAGATTAATTTTCTCTTAAAAACTCCTGTACCACATGAGCCATCCATTTTTCCGAGAGTTCCTTTTCTGGGTTTCGCGCTATATTTATGCAAAATTTCACGAAGATCGGTCGAGTAGTTACGGCTTCAAAGCGTAACAAATAAACTCACTTTAGCATTTACTATATTAGTAAGTATATCAGTTTGCATGCTATCAAAATTAGTTATGCGTATATGCTCTGTGTCTGTCTTTCGAGATCACATAATTATAAACATAACATCACGCCTGTATTCCCCGAAGGGGTAGGCAGACGTGTATAACACACCCACGGTTCGCCAGCTGTTAAGTCCCTCGTAATAGGGGGCGAGCCTATTGCCGTCTACCGGGCACATTTCCAAACTCCGGGCAGCTACTGAGAATTTTTCTATTTATGAAAAAGCTCAATAACACTGCCCGACCCTGGGATCGAATCCGAGACCTCATGATCGGTAGTCGGTTACACTACCGCTACACCACCGAGGCAGTTGAATATTATTCTCTATTATAAATTATCTTATACAGAGTCTACAGTAAAAATATTGTATTTGATTTATAAAGTGCGTGTTTGTCCAAACAGAAAGGCAGTGTATGCAACTGAAGTTGACTTTAAACATTATTCTATAATTATGTTATCAGTATATAAACATTCTGATTAATATATCTTCCATGCTAAGACTACTGTGGTCTTATTATACTCGTTCAGAGCATTCAAGAATTTATACACCAACTGCTTATTGGAACGTTTTAGTAACTTTTTTGAAACTATAATAGGTAGTATCGATATATATAATGGTGGTCTAGTTGTAGTCTATATATATATCTGATCACGAGGTCTCCGACCAGCAAAAAGTTATAGAATGTTTCCTTCAAGTAGATGTAGAGCCTTAACATGAACGGGCCGACTCTACCAGAGAAGAACATCCCACTTATAGGAGATCAGAGTGAAACAATGATAGGTAAACCTAAAGTTGTGTTCGTAAAGTCTTTAGGGCTCTCAGTATTATCCTTCTTTTCCACCGCCTATCTCTTTCCTTGGAGTTAGCGACGCCCGAATGGTGCCTCTGTGATTGCTAGCGTCTATGGACTACGGTGCCCACCTAACATTAGGTGGTGGTAAGCTTGTTTGTCACCGTCGTATTATATAAAAAAGTCATATTTAATCAATGTAATGACCCTCTAAAATATCTTATAGCCGTGGCTCAAGAGCGAGATGGTTCCACAATTCCTAAAGCTTCTACCGGTTCTGTCACCCTTCTTATAAAAAAAACAACACCACGTTCCAAGTCCTCGAGTCTATGTAGAACGTCAAGCTGCACCGGTTTATTGTACTCGACGACAGGTTGTAATAGAAATTGCAACTCTAAGTTACATAAATACCGAACAGTTATCTGTTATTAGGTTCAAATGAACTTTGCTCTATATTAACTAATATTAAGTAATTAATATTGTTTTTTATAATCTAAAGAATGATGTCACTTAAATGTTAATACATTACTAATTTTATAAGAACTGGTGCGCGTCACTGGCCACATGTGGTCAATGCAAAACTGCCCTAATTAACGTAAGATTACATGCAAATTTCAAAAAACTCGCAGGGCAAGGAAACATAATAAATCATGTGTAGTCTATAAGACTATTTTCGTATGGCCCCATGACAAGCGAGTGTTCGGGATTTACGCTAAAAATAGTATTTTTGTGACGTAAATAATTATTGATTTCCTAAACCTCATGTCCATCTGTCTACAAAACGAGTAGAAGACTCGTTTTGTAGACAGACTCAAGACAAGACTCGTTTTGTCGTGGGATACGTGCTTTTAATTCAAGTATTGGCAAAAAATGCCAATCTTTTGATGAGTTTTATTATCCGGATCTAAATACATAGAAGTAGTACATTGTGCACACGAAACGCTTTATTGATAAGAAACGCACGGAGCGCGGCGGTATTTTTAAATTTGTTAAACTTCAGAAATATATTAATCGACAAAAACTTTATGTCCATGATAAACAGAGCTTCAAGGTCCGTATAATATGTTATTTGCACTCTGACCAAGTTTCCATCCATCCATCAGCCTTTTAAAGTCCACTGCTGGACATAGGCCTCCCTAAGAATGGGGGATAGTATCGTAATCGCCACGCTTGGCAGGCGGGTTGGCGATCGCAGTGGATGTTGTTAATACTCGAAGGAGTGCTGCTGCCCACTCCCCCGGTATTCCCTCAGTCGGCTCTTATGACTCCCATGGGTGGAGAGGGGTGGGACAATTCTAAAGCCAGCTCTACACGGCCACCAAGGTTAGAAATATATACTTTGAAAATAATTTTTTTGCTTAATTGACTTGTCGGGGCGCATCTAATTCGCTGAGGTTATTTGAAATCCTTTCTAAAATTTTTAGAGCGTTGTTTGTTTGTTACGGTTTCAAGCTGTAACTACTGAACGGAGCATTATGAAATTTATCATACATATAGTAGTCTGGAACCAAGAAAAGAACATAGGTTTTTACCCGGGAAAAATAGGCGGTTCCTATGGGATTGCTATTTTTGTAAATAAATAATTAATTCTAAACACATATATTTTTATTTTTTTGAAACATCAAGTAAGAAAGGGGTTGTGGTCTCGTTTGTGTGGTGTGACATAATTTACAGGAGGTAGTAAAAACAGTGTGCGTGCTGGTCTAAAAAGCAGAGATTATCGTAACGTGATTTGTGAACGGGCTCACACTAGATATCTCCGTGGTCAAAGCTCATTTGTGTGAAAGTCCACTACTTGATCGTTGCTATTTGTTTTGGTCGTGCGTCGTCCCGCTAATAAATATTGTCTCAGCTCATTGACCTTCGTTCTATTCTCACTCAAAACAGTTTACGTACCTCACTCTATTTACTGATGCTGTATTCTGGTATTTACGTAATTAAATGTCGTAGTTCATCTAGATATTGACCTTAGTGATGGTTCGTTATTACCGTTTCTTTATTCAGATGATAATTTTTGTGATTTTCCTTTTAAATTGGAAGATCTTGAAAGCCAATTCGTGTCAGAAGGTACTGCTTTCTTGTTTCTTTGCACAATGACGTAAATTTTTAAACGGAATTGTAGTTTTTCTGCCACGCTTCATTTGGCTAAATACGTAGCTTTAGAAGGGTTATCTGAACAAACTAGCTGCTACACGCGACTCCGTCCTCGTAGATTTAGTGTTTTTATGTGCGGTACCTCTTATTACTCCTTATAGCATTAGCAATCTGCCAGATAAAGTCCAAATTTTTTTTTGGGAGGTTAGCCGGAACAGACAGCGAGAGAGACAAACGTACTTATGTACCTACTTTTTTCATATGTATGTAGTAACATTACCTTTTGTTTATTTGGCAATAACAAATACGACTAGGTACTTTTACGTAATCGACGCGTTTAAATTATTTTCTTCTATCCCGATGTTTTGAGTATTTTAAAGCATTCACGGTAATTTGAACACGATAGACTCTGTGAAATTTGTTTTATATTATATGTGTATTAGTTTCGTATTCGCGTAATACAAATTATTGAAAGTATTAAATAAACAAAAATAAATTATAAGTGACCTCGCTGCATTAATTAGATATTGTAAATCGCCAGTACTAGAGCCACACACAGGAAATGGCGGGTATTATCCGAGTTATGTAGTTGTACACAATCTCTGTTTACGGTTCAACACGCAATACTGAACCACAGAATAGATATAGTCCTACACTGAACTGTCTGTACCGAGTTAAATTGATTTTAACGTTTTGTTTTTATAGATTAGACTATTTTTTCTCTCTGTTGAGCAAAGATGTCCACCATGAACGTGATTCTCGTAGGTCCATACAGGCCACTCAAAACGATATTTCTCTCTAACTACCTACTTACTTTTAACCAGTATACGTCTAATAAAAATCTATTGCCGCACAAACTCTGAAATGAAAATACTGACTAATGATTTTTTGTGTGTATGGCTCCCTGGATGGCTTACATTCACAATATTAAACTCGGTAACTTGGCGTTGCGATCGTGTGGTAGGTATACCAGGAGTTTTATTATCAATTTTTCACGGTTTTTTTTTTATGATTGTGTGCATATAACCACAAGTTTCACCAAACCCCGACCACCCTTATCAAAAAGTCAAATATCGAAACAATATCTAGGGGTGTTATTAGGGTAGCTAACATTTTTAAAACATGTTTTTTGTTAAAAGTACTCGTACTTGCGAGTACTTTCGTATGGATTTAGGTTAAAATCTGTTATTTAGACATTACAAGCAGAAACTTATTTTTATTTATGTACCTATTTGTTTAGATAACTTGTTAACGTGGCTAGTGGTCAATTTACAGAAAAGCGGCTATATTTTACATTATCGCAGTCCAGTTTTAATTTTGTGATGTCCATTTGGCCAAGTTGGATAAAAGAGCGCTGGCTTATAAACAATATATTTATTAGATGTTAAAGTAGGTATCTCTGCTAGGTGATAGTATATATACATAGAGTAGTCAATGAACTAAAAGGCAAATACCTGGCAGTATAAACAGGCTACCTTGTCCTGGATGCCGAGCAAATTGAACATATATGACGCAAGTACACAAATCACATGCAGTCGCCTGCAGCTTATCGTATTACAGTGGAATCGTCTGCACTGCAGTAGTAAAAATAGCATGGGGAAAACTACGGAGGTCTCATTTGAAAATGCTTTTGTTTGTGTGTACTACGGCTTTACAAAGCTTACATTTTGACCACTAATAAAAAGCATAATCTTATACCTATATAATATATGTATTACATTCGTTCTAAGTGTATATAAACTTAAATATACGTTAATAGTTGACCCGGACGGATTCCTTAAATGCCAGTCCCACGCGTTCAATTAACCCATGCGCACTATAACTAAACAAATGCATTTGATTGATGAATCCACACAATTCCATCCATGAGTTTCATCATGGGTGCAGAGGAGACGAAATTTCAAGTTTGTTTGTGTTTTTTTAATACTTCCTTTGCAATGTCATCATGATTAAATATCTATACTTATACGTACACAGGATAAAACTAAGTCACTTTCCGCGTGTCTGTCTGTTTATCTGCTAACTCATTATAAACCACACAAGCATGTATTTGTAATACAAGCATGTCATTAGTACATAGCACCCGTGCGAATCCGGGCCAGGTCACTAGCAAGTCTAGCAACGTATAATAAAACTGAAAAGTTATAAATACATTAAACACAAAGAGAAAAATGTGAAATCGAAAATAACAGTCACGAGCAGGATTTGAACCTGCATCTCCTGGATACCGTCCAGATGCTTTGCCAATTCAGCCATCGTGACAATTGCTCCTGACTGCTAATTTTGATAACACTTTCATACTTAACGTCTTTGGGTGACGCCTGCGCCATCTGCCGGAAAGTCTTCTGTGAAAGGGTGGTACTTCCCCGATCTAGCCGGTCCATTTATGCTGGGATAAACAAGGCTCTACCACTAGTACAAACTCTTCACTCTATGTACATATAGGTACTTGTAGGTATATTTATTTTTCACCAGAGACACGTGTTGTCTAATGTTATCTATACAGTATTGTGACTCGGCCCTGCCCCGTTAGAATGAAAAACGAAACGACAGACAAACTTTCGTTTTGCTTCATTGTGATTGGTCGCTTGAATCGCGCGTCGCAATCTCGACTAATCAGGAATCATGCGTCGGACTGTTGATCAATCACAATAACTCGAAACGAAACTTCGTCTAACGTTTCGTTTTTCATTCTAAGGGGGCTGTCCTTGAAATAAATACCTACAGACGCGTGGTACGTAAACACGCGATAGGGCTGCCCGGCTTTTTTTTTGTTAAGTCGGGAAAAAATGTTCCTAACCGCACACCCTGTCGTTCGGGGCAACGAACAGGGCAGTGTGGGGCCTTCACCCACTAAAGAAACCCGCCGTGTGCCGTCTCTCCGCTTTCTTGGCGGGCCACTGGAATTATGTCACATTCCTTCGGTGGTCCGCCGGCGGCTTACCCTTCCGGGTTCTACTGAGCGACGCATCCGCACGCAGAGCGTCGCACCTTCGCGGGAGGCCTTGCGGGTGGCGGACGTTCCCCGGTCCATCCACCCGCGGCCTCGGCTAGGGCGGCATGAGGCGCAAGTACCTGCGCCTGCGCCGCCCCGGTCGCTGGCGGCGGTTTGGGTCAGCGGAAGAATCCTCCTCCCTAGCCCTCTCCGGCGCTTCCTTCCGCGAGATAACCTCCTCGCAGAAGGCAGCGACCGCGGCCCAATTCCTGTCGCTGCCAAGCATCGCTCTGACGACGCTCGGCAGTGAGAGGTCCCCCCCTATTTCCGCGACGAGTTCACGACGCTGCTCGGCCCAAGCCGGGCACGACTCGAGCGTGTGCCGCGTCGTGTCCTCGTCACAGCCGCAGTGGTGACAGCCCGGAGTCGCTTTCCTCCTTGCAACTATGTGCAGATATCTGCCGAAGCAACCGTGCCCCGACAGCACCTGCACCAGTCGGAAGGTAAGGACTCCGTGCCGTCGCCCCGCCCACTCCTCTAGCACCGGCTGGAGCGCCCCTACGGTCCAAAGACCGGCCCGAGGCGCATCCAACCGCACCCTCCATCTGGCCATGGCAGTTCGGCGTGCGTCGCCCTGCCACCTGGCCACCTCCCTGGGTAGGGGACGTCCGCCCCCCTCTAGCTCTTGCGACGCCCGCCGATACACCTCGGCGAGCACCTCCGCCTCCAAGTCCCAAGGGGGGATCGCCTGCATTATTTTAATTTCATCTACCTACTTGAATTTCTTTCTAGATTTGTGGTTTTATATTTTAATAAAAAAACAAAAAAATCGCTGTATAGCACAATTCCAGATAGTCTTCCTGTAATAAAAAAACATCCTAAAAGATGCCAATTCACCATGGTCCGTACAGAACGTAGGTACTCGATTGCCATATTAAGTTACCTAGTACTTGTACTTATTTTAATAGAATATTTACAAATCGCACGCTTTTTGCTTACAATAAAAATCACCCCGTTCGTGCGTCACTGCAGCGACATTACCGTGCTGCGGCGCATTCGCGAATGTTTGTATACCGAGTGTGTACTGTACCGAACACGAGGCGCGTAGGTATGACTTACGTTCCGGCCGTTTGTATGAAGATAGAATACTGTAGATAACATTACCGTGCCAGAGACCACAGACTACTTTCTGCTAGAAATCAATTAAACATTCTGGCCATTAGGTATTAGGTAGGTACCTATCCTATAAAAATAAAAATTATCACGGATACAATATTAAATACCATAAATTCTTACTACTGTCATATAAATACCTGTTTAATCGTCGCATACGGCGCACGTACGTCATACAAATTAATGATTATCATGAAATAGGTTGAGATGAATCCGGTATTTCAATATAATGTATTAATTTATTGATAAACACGCCTTATGTAACTACTAACTTATGTTTTTTTACTTTGA
This sequence comes from Leucoma salicis, assembly GCA_948253155.1. Lineage (NCBI taxonomy): Eukaryota > Metazoa > Arthropoda > Insecta > Lepidoptera > Erebidae > Leucoma > Leucoma salicis. The sequence continues at coordinate 28,342,842 of OX411806.1, forward strand.
GATTAAAATCTAGACGCAGTATTAATAATTAATTAACTTTTTTTTTATTAAGCAATTTTATGGGTAGATGCGCTTCTGTAATAATATAACTGTGACTTTTAACATCTAGGCGGACACGGGTGCTGGGGGATGGGTCCCTTCTCAGGTTGAGAAGATTTAGGCGTAACCATCCACTACCCCCTTTTTATGGCGGGGTAACATGTACTTACCGCACACCCCGCTGTCCGGGGAGACAACGAGGTAGTGTGGCTCTCACCCACTAAAACCCGCCGTGCGCCCTCACCCGCCCGTACTCGGTGGACAGCTAGTACCGTGTGTATTCTCTTCAGTGGTCTAACCATCCACTACCCCGGTCACGTGCTGGTTAGCAACCAATGCGAAGTGTGTTATTATTAATAATAATAATAATAGCACACACCTCCCGGGGCTCCCGGTAATAGAAATTGAATTAGTACTACAGTTCTTCGCGGTTTGACTCGCCTTTTAATTTAAAAGATAGGTACCTGAATACTTATAAATATTTTAGAGTAGGTATATACTATACTTCTTCATAGACAATATTTATATTGGTTTTCACTGAATGAAACTTATTTCTGCTTAGTGTTCTTTGTGACTGGTGGAACTGCCTCACAGGTTTTTTTAGAAAAACTTGTGTTTTATATGTTTTTGCTAGGTTCTTATAGGTTCGTAGGGTAGTGTTTAATAGCCTATAGCCTTTTTAAAAAGTTTAGATATCACATGCAAAAAGATTTATCCTAATCGGGTTGGTAGTTTCAGAGATTAGCGCGTTCAAACAAACTTCAACTTCATGTCGAAATAGTATAGATTGTTGTTTTTCTGAATGTAAAAGAATTACACAAACTTTTTCAAAATGAGTACCTATAATAAATCTTACAAAAAAGTTTTTGTTCTATTTTGTTAGTTACAACGGCAGGCAGCATTTTAGGGTTTTCTTCTCAATGGCTAAAACTCAATTCATTAAACCAGCCCCTTTAGAATGAAAAACGTAACGTTAGAGTTAGACGAACTTTCGTTTCGAGTCATTGTGATCAACAATCCGACGCACGTTTCCTGATTAATGGTCGAGATTTCGACGCGTGATTCAGGCGACCAATCACAATGAAGCGAAACGAAAGTTCGTCTAACGTTTTGTTTTTTATTCTAAGGGGGCAGCTCACAACAACATCGAGATTGCAAAAACCGTATCCACCGACTAACTTCACCAGTATTCATGTTTACATAATTGACCACAAGAATTCATTAGTAGCACAATGTAAATTCAAATTAAACTTTATGGAATTAGAAATAAGGTCTGCTCTGCAAATACAGTGGTATGGGTTTTCCTCGCTGTCCGAAGGTGAGCAAGGGTTGCCCGTGCGTCATTGCTGCACATTGACCAACCCTTCGGTTCGACGAAATCGTGACAACCTTGTATTAGTTATTTCTATTTAGTGCAATAACACGTGTTTAACAAGTCTTACACTGTACAGTATTCAAACCATTCGCAGTCTGAATAATTAACTGCACAGATAGCGGAGTGGTTTAGATTCCGGCCTCCCGCCTGCAACACGCAGTTTGGTTCGATTCTCACAGGAAAAATCTTTATTGTTTTTTTTTCTTACAAATGGTTGTCCTGGGCCTCGATGTACTTTGTGTCCGTGAAATTGTATGTTTTTAAAGTCCCCCGCGATGCAAGGATATATTTCTTAGTGCAAGAGATTGTTTAAAAAAAATAAGTATGATAGATAGTAGGGATAGCAATTATTTCTTAGAGATCATAAGTGTGCTGTATGGAGGTATGTTTTTATGAGGAGGTACGTAGCCTAGATACTGCTTGAACCATCGGCAAGGTTAAGCAACTTTCACTTGGCCGGCATCAGGTCGGTGACCAAAAACTGATACATATTTGTGGACAGGAGAAGATACTTAAGGAGTTTGGCCCTCCGGAGCTCTCACTCACCATAGGAAACACAACAGTAGAAGAACCGATACTTGTTTCACGCCGATCTTCTGTCAGAGGGTAGTCCCGATCAGGCCGGCCCGTTCATGCTGTGACATGGCCACTAGAAACCTATACTATTTTTGATCTATATTTCTTAGCATTTGACATGCTCCGCCACTTTTTATAGTACAAATTATTTGTGAATAAGGAAAAAGAGATCCTTTGCACTAGCGGGAATCGAACACGCGTCTTTTCCAATCCGGGGAAGTGCTCTAAACCACTGAGCTATAGTACAGATCTTTCGATCATCCGAATCTCCCTATCACACTTGTCTTAACGACCAACGCCGTCTATCGGAAACGCATTTACATGCAATTATCCAATATAGTAAGTTTAATTTTGCAATTAAAATTCATACTATTTGATGGCGTGATTTTTCAAACATTTTTGATCTATGTATATTTCTTAGCATTTGACATGCACCGCCACTTTTTAAAGTACAAATTATTTGTGAATAAGGAAAAAGAGATCCTTTGCACTAGCGGGAATCGAACCCGCGTCTTTTCCAATCCGGGGAAGTGCTCTAAACCACTGAGCTATAGTACAGATCTTTCGATCATCCGAATCTCCCTATCACACTTGTCTTAACGATCAACTTACTATATTGGATAATTGCATGTAAATGCGTTTCCGGTAGAAGGCGTTGGTCGTTAAGACAAGTGTGATAGGGAGATTCGGATGATCGAAAGATCTGTACTACACCTCAGTGGTTTAGAGCACTTCCCCGGATTGGAAAAGACGCGGGTTCGATTCCCGCTAGTGCAAAGGATCTTTTTTTCCTTATTCACAAATAATTTGTACTTTAACCTATACTTTCTATTGGTGAGATCCACTAATATTTGTTCAGAGTCTGTGTGCACTTTGTATTTGTTGTAAAAAAATATGAATCACGTCCTCATTTTGATATTCTACACATACCTCATCGTATAACAAATAATCACCACCTTTTGTTTATGTTAAGGCGGGAAAAAGTACCTAACCGCGCACCCCGTCATTCGGGGCAACGAACAGGGTAGTGTGTGGCCTAAACCCACTAAATAAACCCCTCGTGTGCCGTCTCCCCGCCTGTATTGGCGGACCACTGAAGCCATGTTACATTAAGTACCTACTTCAGTGGTAAATAGAGAAATTATTTCGATAATATCTAAATAAATAAATTCATTAAACCCCGTTACAATAAGTAGTAATCAGTTTGCGAAAGTTAGCAAAAACTTGTCCGATTGGAATTTACATATTAAATTTTATTTTAACGATATTTCGCTTCGACGCATTTCATATCTGATCAAACAAGTTATGAGTACCTCGAGTGGCCTCTATAAATATTATATTAAACCATTTCCATACAATTATGCATTCTTTCGCATTACACTACATATTATGCTAAAGAAAATATTTTTTTATTATTGCATGTGGTGGCAGACAAGCCACAACCCATCTGATGGTAAACGGTAACCGTCGCTCATGGACTCAACTATACCGAGAGTATTGTCAAGCCGCTGCTCACCATTTCATTTCACCGCTATGAAATGAAAGAATAAACGGCAGAATAATCTCCTGCTACAGCCAAAACGCAATGATGTGCTTCATGGCCGGTTACACGGGAGATGGTTGTACCAACCCGCTCGGGCCCGATACCAGTGAGTACTCCCACTTGGTACCCAGCCCTACCACCAGTCAAAAAAATGTACCTAAATGTTTTAAATATTATCTATGGCTCTGCATCTTGAGATTCAACTTCAACGCATTTTGACCATGAATTGACCAACAAGACAAGAACAATTCCATTCTTGTTTAATGAAAGACAATGAAAAATTCAGGGGGGTTAGGCAGAATGTCATATTTCACGTGTCGACCGTATCGAGATCACTGTGATTGGTTGAGAAACCGACGCATGATGTCACAATAATCCGTTGGCCAATCACGGTGATCTCTCAACCAATCACAGTAATCACGATACGATCGACATGAGAGATATGAGATTCTGCCTAACCCCCCTGGTCAAACATCGTATATCGTCTTTTTTTAAATTTAGAATGTAATAGTTTTGTGTGAAAATAGTTTGACTCTGAAATCTGACAGGTTTAATTTTTAATAAAAGTGGTCAGTGCGTGAATACGGCAACTTCATATTGAAAACACTATTATGTATTTTGAGATTTTGAGGTTCAACTTCAAGCCGAGAGCAACGGAGGTCCAAGTCGCCTCCTCATCCTCTCCTTATTATCCTTCCTATCCTTTCTTTGAAGTGGGCGAAATCCTACTTCTCACCGAAGCCACTTGTAAGAAGAGAGTTTGTAACAAGTTAAAAAATCACCGCAGTCATTGCGATGACGTGCGCTAGTAATTTTCATTATACAAGTTAGGTCAATGAGACCTCGTGAGAAGCGCAATAATGTACGAACAGTGACAGTCCTATGTTTGTCTATGTACACGTAACTTGCGTATTTATAAATGTGTTGGATAATTAACGAATGCGAAATGCGACGTACGGTGTGTCTCGGCACACCGCTTTCGGTGTAACATAAGATTACATAATTAGTATTCATATGCAAAACAGAACTAGTATTATTAAATGAGCAAGTATTATTGAAGAAACAGCAGTTTTGTAGAATTCGACATCTGATTTCGAAATTATATGTTTAATAAATCATCGATTTATGTAGTCACTGCCCAGCGAAACGCAACGACATAAGGAAACCAGCAAGTCCGAGACATTTTCTCAAAGATCTGTGAGGTCTGCCAACCCGCCTTATAGAGTGCCCTACACGTTATTCGAGTGGGGACCCGTACCCACAATGGGGTACTAATGGGTTAAAATAATAAATGTAACAAAACCACGATACCATTCTGAGTTCTGACAAAATAACATTACAACTGCGTAGTTCTTCACAAAAACAAGCTAACGTCAAGAGGCAAAAACTTAAAAAAGAATATTTCACATTTATATTCTCAAATAAAAACTATAACAACGCTAAAAAACTACGATACCCTGTATACAAACGAGCAACCACCGGACTGTGAAACTAAAAACAACATTAACGTAGTCCCCGAAAACCGGTTTACATTATCTATTTATACGTGCAAACTCATGGCGATTAGCTATTTTCGTACCACGTTCTAATCTTGGCACTTCATTCGAATGTAAAAAATTTGTTACTTGTCTATGGTATTTCAAAATGAGAGCTAAGTCTTAATGTAAAAGAATAGAAGCTATTTTAATCTGCTTTTCTCATTAAAGTAAGCAAAATAACAGCGGTAATTAGTGTTGTTATATAAAATTTCAAAGAATTGTATTATACACAGTGTGGTTTTGGATTTAAGCTTTGTAGAAATTGTTTTAAAATCGCATTCCCGTAATCAATTATGTTACAGTACTTGATTCAACAGTCAACAAAACAATGAATTCTTTCGGTACATGGAAATCGTTAATGACTTACAAGTATTATATCAAAAAGTATAATATTACTTAGTATTCTTACTAAGACTTTTTTATTTGACATCTGTGGCAGGCGAGCAAGCGGCTATCCTGATGGTAAGTGGTAATATCAGCTACTAGACTTCGACAACAAATATTCTAAAATCTGCAGACTCTGTATAGCTTTTTAGTTCTTCATTAGGACGTGGAGGTTTGTTTGTTACACTTTCACGCCGTAAATACTGAATGAAACGTTATGTAGTTTTGCATAGTATAGCTTGATGCCCAGGAAGCTGTGCTTGAATAGAGATCATTCGTGTAGAAGAGAGAGAGAATCCTGTGAGATAGCTATTTTTAAATAGAGATAACTAAAGTGCCACAACTGATGTATTTATATCCTAAAGGCTACGCAGGCCGAGTCGCGGGCAGAATCTAGGTTTATAAAAAATACTCAATTCTATATAACTATGAACTTATTTATTATGATGGTTATAATTTGTAGATTAATTTCTAAGGCCTCGAAGTGTGCGGCCTCATTTGAAATTATTCATACATGTACTCGTAATAGGTATTTACTATTTACACCTCCCTCTTGTTTAACGTGTAAAGTAACAATATATAGCAATTTGCAACACTCAGTAAAATTGCTCCTTACCTGCTAATGATGTTATTCTTATACCATATTATAATATTAGCTACTTATGGCAAAGAATTTTCGTCTCATTTTGAATAGCAGACAATTTTCTAACTTTGCTTTTTTTACTTGCTTTTTACGTAATATTAACTTATTTGTCAGTTGTGACACTTGTGGTTCTTCCCAAAGAGTGAAAGGCGCTTTATTGTAGTAACAGGATCTACTACAAAAAAGATACGTAATTATATCAAAAGAAGTTTATACTAGTGTTATCTTGCCATTAGCCAATTTTTTTTATTATTTCCTGCAGTCATAAACAAAACAATTAAAAACTGTTTTTCTTGCTTTTTTTACCTCGACGATCATTATAAATGTAGGGAATTTGTGTGACGTGGTGAGAGGCGATCAACTTGTCCAACGTCATAAGGTTCAACGCACTCTCTCGATATGTGGTCGCAATCGATTAAATAAACAAGCGAGTCTGTGAATCAACTTGCAACAACACTATATGTTCTAATTGTTTGCGACGGTGTTTTGTTTTGTTTGCTTTCAAAAATAGAATCCTTGATCACTTCTCAAATACCTACAGTTTTGATCAATTCGATTACTTTTATAATCATTTTGCCAGTTTCAGAGCCTTAATTCACACAAAACAAAAACATACAAAACTTTAGGACGGGTTCCCACTACGCCGGACCGGCAGATCTGCCGAGCCGGTAAAACTGCCGGATGGGCTAGTGGCTGTACAATTTATAATAAGCTATTCACATTATCCTGAGTCCGGCATTTTTACCGAGCGTTTTCTCACACCGAAAGTGCCGGTAGAACCACCGGACCGGAGTAATGTGAACGAGTTTTTGCCGGTATCTGTCGCCCCCGCTCGCAGCACCCGTGCTCTCCTCTCTCTCGTCACTAATATTTCAAATGTTCCAAGTGAAAATCTTTCCCGTAAAATAGGATGTACCCAATGTTTTCTTTTATTTTGCCTTCTGTTAAGATACCACCACAACACAACAATTTCGTCGTCCATTGTGCACACAGGTCCAAATTTAACTGAGGTGAGCACTTGATTGTCTGATTTTCTTGTGGAATCCGGTGTAATGTGAACACTCTGTCCGGTGTCCGGTTTCAGGCAGATCTGCCGGTCCGGCGTAGTGGGAACCCGGCCTTACTGTCATCCATCCATCAGCCTTTTAACGTCCACTGCTGGACATAGGCCTCCCCAAGAATGGGGGATTGTGCCGTAATCGCCACGCTTGGCAGGCGGGTTGGCGATCGCAGTGGATGTTGTTAATACTCGAAGGAGTGCTGCCCACTCCCTCGGTATTCCCTCAGACGGCTCTTACTAGTCCCATAGGTGGAGAGGGGTGGGACAATTCTAAAGCCGGCCCCACAGGGCGGCCTTACTGTACTTCTTATTAAAAAAAAGCCAATACTCCCTTAAATACGTTAACCATATTCCGGTGAGAGTGAAATTTAAAAAATCCTTAAAACCTTTTAATATTTATTAATTATACATACTATAAAATTTCCAATTTTAGAGTTTTTACCTTTGAAAACTGATAATGATAATTTCATACAAAATTTGAACCCTGTTACATGAAAAAGGTGCTTAATAAAAAAAGTATTTTTTTTTTATCTACAAAGGATAACTTGATAAAGACTCCTCATACATAGATGGGCTTGTGCGTTTATCATCTTGTTAGTCAGGACAAGCTATTTCATAGACGTACTTAATTATAGTTATACCAGTATTTGGCATTGTTATTTTGCACTTGTTTTATAGAAAATATTTTCAGGAAGTTACGTAAGGTTTAAGTAGTTCTAACGAAAAGTCAGTTCAGGTTCTTCTGGATCACATTCAGACAAATCAGCAACAAACATAATGTACTCTAATGGGAAATATTGACTCTAGTACCGACCTTGAAATAGGGTATCGAGTTCTTGTTGAACGATTATATACTGATACTGACTGATCTTGAACGGTCGAATGTGCGTGGATCTATACCGCAAAATGTAGTACAATCCAGCAACAAACATTTATAAAAATACTAGAAAATTAAGTCTGGCTTTCAGTACTGTATTAAACAACATCCCCACTAGTCGCCTCAGTGAAACAGTAGAATTTTTACGTTGTACGACGAGTACAGTCATGTTTTCCACAGTTAAGGCTCGATTGATCAACTAATATACTAATTACTAGCTGCATTCGCGACTTCGTCCGAGAGGATTTTTTGTACTATTTTCTTGTTTTGTGTGATAATTAAGGTAATTATTTATCCAATATAAAAGTAGTCAAAGTTACTTTTATATATAATATCAGCTGTGTTTTGTAGATTAGCCCGGAACTAACAAACAGGCAGACAAAAACTTTAAAAGTTGGTATTTCGTTATAGGTAACGTATATACTTTCGTATGCATATAGTAAAAAGCTGTTATTTGGACAATACAAACAGACTTCAATTTTATTTATTTGCATATTTTGTATAGATTATGTAAGTTTTTTTACCAACTTTTTTGGTGTTGGGTATCACAAAAACATCTTGTTGGTAAATGCGTAATAATCGTATGTTATATTAATTAATGTTTTAACACGAAAAATGTTAAATAGAATTTGTAAAACACATGACTGGAAATATGTAGACAACTTGTTATTAAAAACATAGAGTCGTTTGGTGTCGGCCACCTGCTGGCGCCGTGATCACGGTGGACGGGGTCCAAATTAGGGTGCAGGCCCGGATTAAGTGTCTGGGCCTGGTGCTGGACGGGAAGTGGCGCTTTCGCGAGCACTTCCGTCAACTGTCCCCAAGGATAGTCGGTGCGGCGTCCGCCCTTGCACGGCTCATGCCAAATATGGGCGGACCCTACAATGCGTGCCGACGACTTTACGCGGGGGTGATCTGGTCGATGGCGCTGTACGGCGCACCCTTGTGGGCGGCGTCCCTGGACGCACCGAACAGGGCTCTTCTGTGGAGGCCACAGAGAGGCGTCGCGTCCAGGGTCATACGTGGATACCGCACGGTGTCGACGGAGGCGGTCTCCCCTCCATGGGACTTGGAGGCGGAGGTGCTCGCCGAGGTGTAATAGCGGGAGGGGTGGTCGTCCCCCACCCAGCGTGGTGGCCAGAAGACAGGGAGACGCCCGCCGAGCTGCCATGGCCAGCTGGAGGGCACGGCTGGACGCGACCCGGGCCGGTCTTCGGACCGTAGGGGCACTCCAGCCGATGCTGGAAGATTGGACAGGACGACAGCACGGAGTCCTTACCTTCCGACTGGTGCAGATGCTGTCGGGGCACGGTTGCTTTGGCAGATATCTGCATATAGTCGCAAGGAGGGAAGCGACTCCGGGCTGTCACCATTGCACCTGCGACGAGGACACGGCGCAGGACACGCTCAAGTCGTGCCCGGCTTGGGCCGAGCAGCGCCATGAACTCGTCGCGGCAATAGGGGGGGGAGGGACCGCCATCAGCGACTGGGGCGGCGCAGGCGCGAGTATTTGTACCTAATGCCGCCCTAGATGAGGCTGAGGGTGGATGGACCGGGGAACGTCCGCCATCCGCAAGGCTTCCCGCGAAGGTGCGATGCTCCATGTGTCGCTCAGCTGAGGTTACCCGAAAGGGTAAGCCGCCGAAAGGGAAACGGCACACGCCGGGTTTCTTTAGTAGGTGAAGGCCCCCATACTACCCTGTTCGTTGCCCCGAACCACAGGGTGTGCGGTCAGTAACATTTTTCCCACCTTGACAAAAAAAAAAGAGTCGTTTGGTGGTGGATTAAGAATAAAAGTGGCACCACCCTATTATTTCCCGTGGGCATCGTACGAGGTGACTAAGGGACGTAAGCAATTATCACCCATAGCATTATGGTGGCAGGGTTGGGTACCAAGTAGAAGTACTCACTTGTTATCTGGCCTGAGCGGGCCGGTACTTACCACCATCTTCCGTGTGACCCACCGTGAAACACTTCGGTGTGTTTTATTTAGTTGTTGGAGATATCCCTCCATTAATTAATTTCCCATTCGTGAAATGAAAAGGTTAGCAGCGGCTTTGCAGTATTCTTGGTATTACTAAGTCCATGAGTAGCGGTTACCTCTTACCATCAGGTGGGCCGTGGCTCCTCTGCCACCATAGACAATAAAAAATCTTCGCAAATGTCTCATAAAAGTTGCATTACAACCGAACCGGTAAACCGCAAATAAATGTACACAACATACCGGTTATTTCTAGTTACAACCGGTTCGGTAAATATAAGAGGCGTAAGTCAAGAACCGTAGGACGGTGTTCTTACACGGATATAAGTGTTTTTACATTCATATACCATGTAAGTACCTATAAATATAGATTAATTATAATACACCTGTTTACGTAACGATTTCTAGCATGTCTAGTATTTAGTTGTTTGCGTAAATGATGAAAATGATGTTTGCTATCTTTCGAGTTAGAGCTTCTACAATATATTTTGTTTGAATTTTAACGAAAGTGGGGCTACGTCTGGGAATTGGTTTACTTGAAAATCGACTGAATTCTTGGATAGTTATCAAGAAGTTACACTGGAGGGCAATTTTTTGGGCATCCAGCGGGAAGTAATGAAATAATAATGACCTTTAGCAACATAATGATTTTTTAAAGTACAAATTATTTGTGAATAAAGAAAAAGAGATTTTTTGTACTAGCAGGAATCGAACCCGCGCCTTTTCCAATCCGGGGAAGTGCTCTGAACCACTGAGCTATAGTACAGATCTTTCGATCATCCCAATTCACTTATCACATTTTGTCTTGAGATTTGTTTTGAGATTTTTTGTACTAGCGGGAACGGGGGGCTAGTACAAAAAATCTCTTTTTCCTTATGCACAAATAATTTGTACTTTAAAAAAGTGGCGGAGCATGTCAAATGCTAAAATATAGATCAAAAATGTTTAGAAAATCGCGCCGTCAAATAGTATGAATTTTAATTGCAAAATTAAACTTACTATATTGGTTTAATGCATGTAAATGCTTCCGATAGATGGCGTTGGTCGTAAAGACAAAATGTGATAAGTGAATTGGGATGATCGAAAGATCTGTACTATAGCTCAGTGGTTCAGAGCACTTCCCCGGATTGGAAAAGGCGCGGGTTCGATTCCCGCTAGTACAAAAAATCTCTTTTTCCTTATTCACAAATAATTTGTACTTTAAAAAGTGGCGGAGCATGTTAAATGCTAAAATATATATCAAAAACATAATGATTGTTTTGTAAAAGCAAGGAAGTTTAATATAGGCAACCCGGCAACAGCGTGGGAGACTAAATATTTATGGGCACTTGGGAGGAATTACGGATTCTATGTGAAAAGCCTCCAAAATATCTTTTACTGGGGTCTTTATATACAATGTTTATTATATATGAACTCCAAATACTGCTTTTTCTCACCACGCTTATCTATTGTGGGCTGGTTAATTTCGCAAACCATTGATCATCTTATTTCATTTCCGACAATTATATTTGATTTGTTAACATGTATGTAAATCATCCATGAACCCAATCAAACAAAAAAGTTTTCATCAAACTTGCTGGCATCGATCCATTTTATTCTCTTGGGATACATATTCCCAACAATGATAAATTTCTTTTCTTAAGTTTCTGTTTTAGAAAATGCGTTATGCATTCTATTTCAACGAATTATGTTTCTTAATAATAGATAATATATAGCATCATTGCATTCGGCAAACTGCGTTACGTATTTACATCAGTTGACTGGTGAAGGATGTTCAGAATCGTATTATGACAGTTTTTACATACCATTGCAATGCAGTTCCGTATACTAGTATATCATGCGCTTCCTGAGTGCTGATAGTGATAACAATTATGATGATGATTATTTATTTACTGATTATTATTCTTATGTCTTATTCTAAATTGAATAGTAGTACAGCAAGCAATTTTGCTCCAGTTGAGCCGATACGTGGACACATATGATAGGGCCTTGGACTAATTAAAGTCGTTCAACCCACAATCGTGAGAACTAATCTGGGGTTTCTCGGTAGGACACTCCGAAATGGTGTATCCAGTGTAGCTCGTATAGGTTAATTGGTTAGCTCCTTGAGCTGATACTGGTGAACTGTTAAAATGATTGTCTAAGTACATATAAGAATTTTGTGACTAATATAACATTTTTAAAGACAACAGCCTTTATTTTTGTTAAGGCGGGAAAAAATGTTCCTAACCGCATTCCCCGTCGTTCGGGGCAACCAACAGGGTAGTGTGAAGCCCTCACCCATTAAAGAAACCCGCCGTGTGCCGTCTCTCCGCCTATTACATTCCTTCAGTGATCTTAAAGACAACACCCTTCCTTAATCCACAACACTCGCGCGGGCGGCCGGTATCTAAACCACTTCGCCACCTGTGCAGTCAGATATTTACGAAGTTCTTTCCTGTCAAGCTTTGCTTATCATTTCATTTCAGCAGTATTCTTAGCGTTTTTTGTCCATGAGCGATGATTATTATTTACCACCATGTGGATCGTGACTCGTCTGCCACCATAGGCAATACAAAAATAAAAAGAGATGCTTAGTTACAATAAACTCGATGATACTGTATCAAAGAGAATAAAGAAAGTTGGTACTCGATTTTTAGATAGGTCTGGCTGTCTCCCGGGATGTTATTCCTAGATAGAAATGTTTGCTTTCATAAATATAAATAAATAAATATTGACGACATTTCACACAACGTCCTCTAGTCCCAAACCAAGCTTAACCGCTTGTGCTATGGGTACCAGATTACCTACGGATATTTTTTTGTAAATACATACATATAATATATAGAATATAGGCTCCCCTCAACAACAATAAATAATATATTCAAATTTTGTTTGTTAATAAAACATTTTAGGCACTAAAATATGACAGCCATGACCTTAGCATGAGGTATCTCAGATACCCGATTGTTCCGTGGTGTGACGGATTAAGAATACAAGTGTCATCACCCCATTCTTTCCCACGGGTGTCGTATGAGGCGACTAAGGAAAGTAAGCAATTATCATCCATTGGACGACTGGTGGTAGGGCTGGGTATCAAGTGGGAGTACTCACTTGGTATCCGGCCCGAGCGGGTTGGTACCAACATCTCCCGTGTGGCCGGCCATGAAGCACATCGTTGCGTTTTGGCTATAGCAGGAGATAGCCGTTTATATTTCATTTCATCTGTGAAATGAATTGGTGAGCAGCGGCTTGACAATACTCTCGGTATAGTCGAGTCCATGGGCGGCGGTTACCATTTACCATCAGATTGACCGTGGCCACTAAATGCAATAAAAAAAAATACCCATGTGATAACAGGCAAAAATTAAAAAATAAGTTTCGCGTTCAATGATGCCTAAACAGCTCAACCAATACAATCATATATTCAAATATCTTAAATGTATCGACATAGCTCTGTTACAACTTTATAATAGTATAGTAATACTTGTGGTTAACGCAAACCGGTTCCAGTTATATTAATTTAGATTAATGCTGTAATGACACATGTCACTTCAATTAGTTTTTATGAGTCATTGCGGTATAGTACTCATACCATATACGTAGGACAAAGATTTCATGAAGTACTAATTACACTTATACCTACATACATTGAAATGGGAATATGGCGAAAGTATTATTAGGCTTTAGGGAACAACAGCGACAGTATAAGTCTAGACTTTTAATGTAGGACAAGGTAATCTGCCCCGTCATCTCTTAAATAAGTCATAACAAACAGAAGTACATATGTCCTACGTACCTAATTAACCTACTACATAAACATATATGCACTGTTTCTTTGCCCTGAACAATGACAAGTGTGGTTAGGTACATTTTTCTCGCCGTAACAAAAAGAAAATATAGGGTTGACACCAAATAACGCCTATTTATTAATCAAAATAACATAAAGTAGTATTACCTGTGTCGTAGTATCATGTCAAAGGTTGACAAAGACAAGGGACTACAGATACTTCTTGACACTTGGAATGAAGCTAAAATTATTTCGAAATGTGTGCACAAGGCAGGCCGTGCCTTCTTAGATTTTTGGTATCCACCTGCCTAACATATGGGTAGTTGGAGAGGGATGAATATTTATTTTTAATTAATGTGAGTTTATTTATCAGGAAGCGTCAACCAAGATATCCCCCACCAATAGACATGGTTGCCATGATTAATGCAAAATAACTCTATAAATTATAGTAACCTCCTTCGATCCATTACAAAAGTAACCTCAGTTTAATATTATCCATTATAATTGATCGAAGGTAACCTCAGTTTACCTATATTATATATATTACCTATAGCTAGTTTGAAATTTATAACACAAACAAACAAACATAGCAATACGCCTGTATTCCCCGAAGGGGTAGGCAGAGGTGTATTACTCACCCACGGTTCGCCGGCTATGTTTAAGTCCCACCTAATAGAGAGCGAGCTTATTGCCGTCTATCGGGCACATTTCCAAACTCCGGGCTGCTACAGAGAATTTTCTTTTTTACGAAAAATCTCAATAATACTTCCTGACCCGGGGATCGAACCCAAAGATCAGCAGTTGTTCACACTACCGCTGAGGCGCTGCACCACCGAGGCAGTTAAATTTATAAACGTTAGTTAAAATGTTCATATTACACGTCAAATACTTCTTCATCGAAAGGAAATTCTCCTTTCACTTGGTTGGTTCACTCGCCGTGGCCCCACAATCTACGTTCTACTGCTAAGATATAAAGTTGAAAATCTATTAATTTTCTGTAACCTGGTCATTGGCACGTGCACGGCCATGCGCTATTAAGGTAATTAACTAAAATAATAGGGAGCCTCCATGCGCGTTATCTACAAAATCTGAGTTAATGAATGTTTTGGACATTTCCGTACCTATATTAGTGAAACTTAAATGTAAAACGTGCAACTTAAATAAGTATAAAAATACAATACCTTGTACTATTAATATTAAACCCAGGATTGATCACGAAGTCGTTTAAAAAAAACTCGTTTTGTAAGCTCTCCCTGTCTGGTAAAGGAAACCTGCCTAAGCTGTTCTCGGCAAATTATGAGCTTACTAGGATTGTGCTACTATGGTGGTCCAACGGGCATGTGTTTGGATAATTATTTAAAACAGATTTTATTTTACGCGTTTTTCTATACCTGTGTTGTCTATTTACTACACAGATATTTTTAAACAATATCAATTTCGTAAACTTAAATATTGATGTCACATAATCTTAACGATCTTAAATGTTTATATTATAATCTATGGTAAAGATGTTTAAAAACACGTTACGATCATTAATGTAATAAGGTATTAAATATATTAGAATGTCGATAACTCGTTGACTTAATCTCCAATTAAGCATTTCTTATGCTTAACTTTAATTTACATTTCCATAAATATGTGTTTTGAAATTGTAGGTCTTCTAATTGATCAGGTACATATAGCAGCTATATGTGCTCGTTTAGCTGAACGGTAGGTCTATTAAAGACCTGGTGTTGCGTTAGGTTCCATTCGTTTCAGACAAATCAAGTACACATCAATAAAAAAAATCTGGAAAACGGTTGACCCTAAAGTTCATCCCTGCAACTTCCCGCTAATTTGATACTTAAGCGCTCAAAACTGCACTTATTAGACTTTTATATATTACGTTTTTATTTAAGTAAGTAGTTAGTATAATTTAAGTTTAAGTAAGTAGTTAGTATAATTTTCGTGTCATTTTGAGCTCTCCGAGCTCAAAGAGATCACTGTTCTATTTTGTATGCGAGTATCAGTTTTATTATAGGTAGGAACTTGAAAATCGGAATTCTGTCTACTTATACAATAACAAATAAATACGAGTAATGACGTGTTTCAGGGTTTTGGATTTTTACATTTGAAGGAGAGTAAATAGAGCAGTGAAAGTTTGGATGGTAGTGTGGATTTTATTACTAAAAATCTTTAAATATGATATTTAACGCATAAGTCTTTTTTATCGGCCATTTATATCACGCGTGTGAAGCTGCGGGCCCCAGCTAGTATCGAATAAACCAAACAAGATCATAATATTAGCTGTCGTTACCCTTTGTTCGGCTGTATTTGTTATTTAAATTAGTAATCAGCTGTTTGTAAGAGCTTATCACTTTGTTTTTGTTGTTTGATAACAATTTAGATTTAGTACAACGGAAGAAGTTCAATTAATGTCTCTCAGTGTTGTCACGACCCCAAATTATACTCAAGTACGAATTAAATAAAGAAGTGGTTCATACTGTCTCAGATTTTATTACCTGGTCCAAGACTGTCACATGTGACATCTTGTATAAGGGATATCATGTTCAATAAATGTCGATATCCTAAAATACTCATAAAAATATAAAAATACTCAATAACAGCGGGTTATATTCTAGAACTAACATGTTCGATCTAAAAAAAAACCGTGTTGTATAGTGGTACAGCCTTAGTCCAGCATGAATGGGCCGGCTCGATCGGGGAAGTACCACCCTCTCACAGAAGATCAACGTGAAACAACGGTAGGCACTCCCCCCGCGGTGTGTTGTCGGAGGCCCAGTCTTCCATCGTATCCTTTCCTAAGTATCCGTTTTATCCTGTCTTCATCATCTTTCCTATCCTGTATGTAGTAACTTCCTTCTTATCCTCTCCTTACTACCCTTCCTCGCCACTTCCTATGCCTTTCCTTGCCGATGGTGACGCGCGAGTGATGCCTCTGGTGTTTGCTAGCATCTATAGGCTACGGTAACAGCTTACCATCAGGTGAGGCCGTATGCTTGTTTACCACTCACGTAGTAAAACAGTTTGCTTACATTGTCTAACGCGATTCTAAAATTTCTATACATCTGCGCTTGAATGAAATTACAATTAATTTGGGAGTAAAATAACTTATTTTAAAAGCAACAAACGATAACATAAATACGCACCAAATTGCTAGTACTATGACCGTATACATATTTAGGTATCCTGTGTTTTTTCTAGATAATTCTAAAAATAGATAAAATTTACGGTTTTAAACAACTTGTTTATGTACAAGCGTCGCTAGTTTACTGACCGATTCATTGCGGATTCACGGCAGCGTAGCCAAAACATTATCTAATACTTTAGTCTTTTATTTGCGTTAGTCACTGTTTTGGTCGTGTTTCTGCATTAAGCGGAGTGTGTTTATATGCTATTGTTCATTTGGTATGGGACTGTGACATACCAAGATATCGAAGAGTTTGGGGACGGACTAAGAAAAAAATAAGCAGAGTCAAGCCGAGCGTATCCTCTGGCTCATCGACAAAGCCATAAAACGGATTTCCTAATATAAGTCTATAATAAATATTCAGGGACATTTTCACACAACGTCCTCTGGTTACAAACTAAGCTTAATGCTTGTGCTATGGGTACCAGATTACGGACATCATACATAGTATATTACTTTTTTTTGTAAATACATATGTATAATACAAATTATTATTTGTGAATGAGGAATTAGAAAACTTAAGTGCGAGCGGGAATTGAACCTGCGTCCCTTCCAAGGGGAAGTGCTGTAATCCACTGAGCTACCGCACTACCTTTCGGCCATACCCAATCTAAAAACGGTAAAATACCCAATGATATTTTTCTAGCATTTGACATGCTTAGCCATAGAACACAAAGTTGAAAATGTGAAATCGAAAATAATCCTGCTTGTGACTGTTATTTTGATTTCACATTTTCAACTTTGTGTTAGACCGTAAGAATCATTTAAAAAAATGTTTGCCTGACAGTCTATATAACCTCGCGCATCACGCAAAAACTACTTAAAGGATTTTGATGAAACTTATTTGTTTTATAGCTCTTGATTAGACTTAAAAACTGGTATTATACATACAAGTTATATCGCTGCTATACCCGGAAGTGAAGATATAGCCAAAAAACTAGCTTTTGGCTGCGGCTGAGCTTGGAGCAAAGGTTAATCTATATTGTATTAATGCTAATATAATAGAGGTAAACTTTTTTGTTATTTTTTAAGCACTGCCATGCTCGGCTGACTACTGAGAATTGAATGAAATTAAAAAATCGCGGTCACTCACTTGGGATTCACGTAAGTTGGTGCGAAGCCGATTTACTTTTTCATTTTATAAATTTATGAATCAGTAGTAAAATATCCCCCCAAGGGCCCCAATGTACAAATAGATATCTATACGATACTTATTTATGCAAGTCTGGAGTGGTGGCCTTGTCATCCCTTCAAGGCCAGATACCGTTACGATTTATGAGCTAAGGAGTGCCACTTCTTTACACTATTATGAATCCGCTCTTCAGATATTGGAGCATGATATATTATGGGGTTCCTATAGGTAATGTAGAAAGTAACGGGTCAGACGACGAAATGAGAACTAACAAAGTAGGAAATAAAACTATTTCATTTCCATTAATACGATCAAAATGCGTACATTGCAATTTATAAGTGAGTAGTGACAGTAGTGACCCACCCTCGCTTTGAAAGCATACAGGTACATAATTCACTAAGGCCAATATCTTAAAGACTTGGAAGAAGTACAACTCTCCATTTTTATTAAGGTGTTGCCAGTGTATTCCGCAAAATAACTTAATTAAAAGCCGGTCGGGCGGCTATTGGGCTGTTTCATAAAAAGAAAAATTCTAAGTAGCAGCCCGGAATTTGGAAATGTGCCCGGTAGACGGCAATGGGCTCGCCTCCTATTACGTGGGACTAGTTGGCAAACCGTGGGTGTGTAATACAACTCTACTTACCCCTTCGGAGATATAGGTGTGATGCTACATTTTATTTTTAAACCGTTTCAAAATACGTTGTGTGGTTTAGGATAAGAAAGCAGATAACAGACAGATGCGATACCGGGTTTAATTAATTCTATGTATATGTATAGATGAAAAAAGCTTTCCTCCCCAAAGTTGTTAAGGTTGACAAAATTAAATGAGAATAAGATGCAATGGAGGTGTACTAGAAAAGTACCTCTGTGCGTGAGTTGGTACTCTAATAGATACCCAAGACATGGCCCCGTGGATACTCCAAATACTGCAAAACATCATCGCACTCCATCCATATTCCTGAAATTGATAAGAGTGATGGCTCTCGTGTAGTTAATTTGCTTATGTGGTCTATGGTAACTGCTTACGATCCAGCCAACCCGTATTAAAAAATGATTTTAACATAGTTGTCTCGTAGATGCAATAAATTCTGAATTGAGCTCAGCAGTAACGTTGTCAGTGCAAATAGTAAAAAGGCAGTATATCTACATTTTACGACCTTTTTTAATGTGTTGTTTATTGTGTCGCCGCTGTAAAATCTGCAGCAGTAGTGTATCTATAAAAGGTATATGAAACTCACGTGTATTCCATTTTAGGATCTTTGATATCTGGCATCGAATCTTGGTTCGGGCAAAAATTGTTGACAACTCAGTCTGTACAGAAGTTATAAAGTTAAATGTGAATATTACGCATCTGATTATACTGTTTGGAAATTAATACGTGAGCGAGACTATAAAAAATACTGAATAGGTACTTTATTTTTGTTGATATTCCCGTGGCCGGTAAAGATCGTAACGTGACGTGACTTAGTCAAATACGAAAAGGCCTGTTGGATTCATGTGGCACAGGGCCGCTCATTTTGGTGCTCTCTGGGAAAAGCCTATCTGCAAGAGTAGTTTATACTTATAATTTAATTGTTGAAGATAGGCTGATGATGCTGATGGGTAGATGATGTTCCCGTTGTAATGTGAGTAGTCACTAAGAAGAAAAAAATTGTAATTTAGTTCCAGTTGTATCTCGTATATATCGCCGTCCTCGTGGCGTAGTCGGTAGTGTAACCGAAATCCGTGTACGAGGTCGTGGGTTCGATTCCCACTCAGGATAATTAAACGTGTGATGAATACAGATATTTGTACTTACTGTGTCTGGGTGTTTTCTATCTATTATAATTATTATATGTACCTATGCATTTACAAAAAAAGTGATATAATAAGTAATCTGGTGCCCATAGCACAAGCGTTACGCTTAGTTTGGGACCAAAGGACGTTGTGTGAAAATATCCGTGAATATCTGCGATAGTTAGCGCATTGGCTTTTCCTTTAATTGGTTCTTCTGGATCTTCTTCTTCTTCTTTTGCCTTCAATCTTTCCTTCTAATATATTGCCTACATTTGGCCGTGTGGGGCCGGCTTTAGAATTGTCCCACTCCTCTCTACCCACGGGAGTCGTAAGAGCTGACTGAGGGAATACCGCGGTAGTGGACAGCAGCACTCCCTCGAATATTAACAACGTCCACTGCGATCTCCAACCCGCCTGCCAAGCGTGGCGATTACGGCATTATCCCCCATGACGGGACCAATCATTGTGGCGTTCTCTTGGGGAGGCTTATGTCCAGCAGTGGACGTTGAAAGGCTGATGGATGGATAATGGTCATGTCTTATTAAGTGCGCCAATATATTCCATTTTCATTTTTTTTACTGATTTTGTTTATTTACTTTTATCCCCCGCTCTAAGTAATACCTCCTCATTCGTCACTTTATCTGTCCAACTTAATCTTTCTATTCACCTTCTGAGATAATGAGTTTTTTCACTCTTAAAAGATGAACTTTTTATCGTTTTTAAAGAAACCTTTTTTTTTCTGTGATTTCCACTCGAGGACCAGCACGTGAATGTTTTTTCTGCCCCTTTTTTTTTGTCTAATTGAAATTTGATTGGGTCTTTTGGTTAGTGGATTAGGATTCCATTCAGTATTTTTTGTTCGATTTGATTCAATCTGTAACTGTCCCACTGCGTTGGATACGGATCTCCTCTAAGAATGAGAGCCGTAGTCCACTAGTCTGGTGATGATCTAATCGGAGTTGGCAGATTTCAAAAGCTATCATTAAAATATCCTTTCGTCCCGGTATTTCACCGGGCAGTGACTGTTATCCAATTGCATCTTATAATAAGTTTCTATAAACACTTAATGCTTTTTTTGCAGCATCGGAAGCCGCTATATTCGATTCTAAATAACTTGGATCTGAAAATTTGAGTCATGCACAATAATATCTTTTTCATACAAAAATATCTGAATTGCGATTACTTTGTTTAATGTATGATTTTACCTATGTGTTTTGTATGCAAGTAATCATACTTATGATAATAATTTAGTTTTACATAATCCCTTTACAATATTTTTAAACGGACTGATTTAGATATAAATGCAATTGTTTTAAGCCGAAATTAGTACTATGAGTAAAAGTTATAGTTCATTGGATGTTATAAAATACAGAATAAAAAATTTGAGACTAAATTATTTACGATATTTATTGTCTTGTGAAAGAAAACATCGTAAGGAAAGCTTCATATCTGGGAGATTGTCTCCGATACCTTGGTAAGTCACACTACCCGCACAGATCAGTGTGGTGGAGTAACGTGAACCTCTCTCATTCTGAGAGGAGTTCCATGCCCAATTATGGAAAAAATATTGTCGCAGTACTGAGGACGGGTATGGAACAATAATGGAGTCATAAAACAAAACGAAAATATAATTATGAAATCAGAGAATTGCATTGTAAAAAAGTTGAATAAAAAAGGCATATTGTATTATGTTTGTTACTGCAGAATAATTGAGCAATAATTTCACTATATAACAATGATACACTAGCCTTTACCCGCGGTTCCGCCGCAGCCAAAAGCTATTGATATTATCTCAGATTCCCCGTGCCTATTAGCGGGATAAAATGCAAGTACACAGTTTTTAAGCGTAATCAAAAGCTATCAAATAAATAAAGTTTCATCAAAATCCGTTCTAGCTTTTGCGTGATTCGCGAACAAACAAAAGACGAAAATTAAAAAAAAAATGCTTTGTGTTCAAAGACTCAGGCATAATGCAATATTTTTTTCTCAAATATCTTAAATGTACAGACATAGCTTTATTATTATAATATTATTAGATTTCGTTCACCAATCACAAAAATGTAAAGCCTTGAGCATATTGGGTGCTATCGGTCAGTCGCGATAAATTAATTCTATTATAATAGTGCATTGTTATCGCAACGGTAATGTGCTTGTAACGAGCCAATAATCGCTTTATAATAGTTAGGGTTAACGATACACCTGCCCTGCGGCCTCCGAGGAATGATAAAATGTGCACATTGACATAAAGATTTTTGGTAAAAGTTTTTTTTTTATGTATAAGTACCAAGTGTTAACTTGTGTCACGAGGGGCTTTACAGTTTACGGACATTTAATTAACCTTAAATTACCTGCAGTTTGAAATCAATGGGTCTAGCGTTGTCCTAAAGCAGCAGTGGGCTAGAGCAATTGACCAGTCTCGGTTGTTTAACGGCTAGTTTTTCCATCATGGTTTGCAATAATTGTTGACAATACAGATCTGCAGTTATCGTCTGGCCAGATCTTAGGAAGCTGTAGTGGATGAGACCAGCACGATTATCGTACAGGATCCATTTTTTTATCACAAGTAACGATACGATTAAATATGCGGTACCCATTTTTCGAGCTTTTTTACTTTTTCAATTTGTTTCAAGTGAATTAAAATTGTTTTATCACTCACACCGAAGCCTGCCGCTAACTCTAACGTGGTTTGCGATGGATCCTCTTCCACGATCACTTTTCATTCTTTATTACCAACTAAGGTCTACGGCCATCCGCGGGGCTTGTTCTGTAGGTCAAAATTTCCAGAACGAAAATGAACCAAAAACGTACCGTGTTTTCTTTTACGGTAGCTTCCCCATACACATCATTAATACTTCGAGCTGTTTCTGCTGCGCTGGTGCCACGTTGGAACTCGTATTCGTAAATAACCCAATATTTTAAAATGTTTCATATTGTGAACAGAACGATGTCAAAGATAAATCAAATGGCGCGAAAATAAATGAATAGCTAAAATGGAAACACAAATACACGCCTAAATTTGAATTTAGAATTCTTAGCCAAACTATTTGAGATCAAAGTGGCCAGTTTGCCTAACCTCCAATTTCATAATTAGGCAAGGACTTAATATTATGCTCTGTAATTGCATAGGACATATTATTTTATTATGCACGTAAATCAAATTCATTAGGTTAAATATATAAATTATAACGTAATGTTTTTTTTTTTGTGAGCATGTCTAGAAATCCGAGCTATTTGCAGATGCTTAAAGTCACTGTATACTTTATATTTTTAAGCATGAGTTTTTGGTTGGTTAACATAAAAGGATGCACTTTTGCCATTGCATATGATGACAGACGAGTTAACAGATTTAATGGTGAATGGTAACCATTGTCAAAAGACTGCAATACCGGAGACACGAACTGCTGTATTTCCTAAACCGTATATTTAAACATACTTAAAGGCACGTTTTTTTAATATATCTTCGTTAATCTTTGTATATGTGTTTATACCTGCGGTATGCGGTTAATTTAAACGCGGAAGTTTTTATCGAATTAAAAATTGTAAAGGCTAAACAGATTCAATGCTGTTGAAATATGATTGCCGTAATAGATAGCATGATTGGGCATATAAAAATCTATTCATTATCTACATTTGTAACGTGTACCTACGTAATATTACTTATATTATATATTTTAAACATCAAGCAGTATTAATTATACAAACACTTTTCGCGGTAAAAGCTGCCTAAAAACTCCACGCTAATAGGCACAACGCAATAATTATACTGGTTTTACTATTACTTAAACTAGATCAATTAATAACGATAATCGATTAAGCCACATCCGATGTGAACGATTGTCAGCTTTTATTTTGACAGACATTGAGGTATGGAAGGCTAAAAACACAACTTTATGACGTTCTCTTAGGGCATAGTTGGCTAACATAAATATTATCTCCTATTTTGGCGGACACTAATACTACTACTTTGGAGGTCAAACAAAGAAGAAACAAAATATTTACTATAGACAACACTTATCGCATTACGACGGTCGTACACGGTTCAGTAACTTCATCTGCCATAAACAAACCACCGGTTTCTACACATTATCTTTACTAATAATAAGCTGAAGAGATTCGAAACGGATTTATAAAAAATCTTATTGCATCATTTGAGAGTTTAACTTAGACACGGACTGATCAATCATAAAAAAAAACTAGACGTCGTGGGATGTCTACCAGATGTGAAAATATGGAAATTATTTTGTAGAAATAAAAACTTGACTAAGTACTCCTTAAGACGAATTAAACTAATATAAACTTGATGGGTTCGGGTCGTTTCATTACACAGTTTCTGTGGCCTCCTTCCAGCTCCATATCAGAATCTGGATACCATCTAGAGACAAAGTACTCTTCAAGACGAATCATACGAGCCCAAACTCGATGGTGTTATGTCGTTTTATAACGGAGTTCCTATGACCACCTTCTAGCTCCATCATCAGACCCTAGATATCATCTAAAGACAAAGTACTCGTCAAGACGAATCAAACGATTCCAAACTCGATGGGGTTGCGACATTTCACTACAGAGTTACTGTGGCCACCTTCCTGCTCCATCATCAGACCCTGGATATCATCTAGGACTGGAGTACTAGTCAAGACATTTCAAATGAGCCCTAACTCGATGGAGTTGCGCCATTTAATTACAGTTTCGCATGGCCACCTTCCAGCTCCATAATCAGACCCTGGATGCCATCTAAAAGACAAAGTACTCATCAAGACGAATCAAACGTGTCCAAACTCGATGATGTTGCGTCGTTTCATTATAAGAGTTACAGTGGCCAACTTCCAGCTTCATCCTCAGATATTTAATTTATTAATTATTCTATAGAAACAAAGCACTCCTCAAGACGAATCATACAAGCCTAAACTCGATGGGGTTGCGCCGTTTTATTATAGAGTTCCTAGGTCCACCTTCCAGCTCCATCATCAGATCAGCTCCATGTCATCATAATATTGCATTGTCACGCGGTGTAAAATTTCAGCTCAATCGGAAACCGGGAAGTGTTTCAAATTTAATTTCCAATGCACACACTATAGCTGCGTCTCGTAACGGTGTCGCGAGTCCAGAGATTTTATCTCATCAATATGCGTACCGCGCTAAAAGAAGTTTTCACTTCAAAAAAAAACATGCGGGGCAGTCTTTGGGGACTGCGGATGAAGTGAAAACTAAGTAACTTGTGAATTGTATAATATGGTCAATCTCTAGTCTAATAGCTCGACGATACAATTCACAAGTTACTTAGTTTTCACTTCTATCGGAGCGTTCGGTGACGATGACGCGAGTTCCATGATTTTTGTTCACCCAAAAAGTGCTCAACGCGGCTAAAGAAGTTTTCACTTCAAAAAAATCCCAAATCAAAAAGTTTGCCTAATGTCACAAAATTAAATCTGGACCGCGATATGTCAAATACGGAGGACGGTTTTCTAAAAACAATTAAGTATTATTACAGGAAAATGTGACTAAAAAGATGATATGTATTATATATATATATATATGTGTATATCTATGATGACTAGATGAAGTACTCTAAATTATGATACTTTCTGATATTAAACGTGAATGTAACACATTATGAAATAAAACTGTGTTTATCGGATATTATCACGTTTACTTAATTTCTACTATCTCGACGTTCATGGCCTCGGTTGGACGTTCCACACGTGACCTGTATGTAAATTATTCGAAACGTCGGGATAGAAGAAAATTAACTAAACGCGATAAGTCCACCCGTTTTCAGGCTTATTTTAAAGTGAATGACGCGTGAAATCGCGGTACACACATAGTATTCTAATATAATACATGTGTTTTACAGTGGCATATTAATGCCCCGATCACGTGGGCAGTGCGTGTTTATATCAATACTTATTAGTGTTAAACGGAAATCGTATTTGTCTAAATTAGTCTGCCAAGATACCTCGATCGCCTAAATAATATTGAACTATTGTTACTGTTAAACTTGGTCGACGGGGTAGGACGTGGTCCTTAAGTCTAGGGACACACATACATAGACTCTATGTAAGTGCACGTACACGGATGTTTGGGTGAAGTGTCATCTATACAATATCCCCCTGTTCACCAGTTCGGTATGATATAGTAAACTACGAACACAGTTTACGAACAGGTTTTATTAGAAATTGTGAGTTTTATTTACAAGGACAACTCCACTGGACTTAGTGATAACCAACATCGACAATCTAGTCAAAGCCATAGAGAGCCATTGGATGCAGGCGGCACAAGACCTGTCGTTGTGGCACAGGTTTATATCAAGCACCGGATAAGAAAGCGTGGTGAATGGTCGCTGCATATCGTAAACAAAACGTTATTGGGTTTTTCTATCAAGAAATTCAGCGCACACACGTGCACATATCGTGGGTTAAGAACAAGAATAGAGTAAGGTCAAAAATTAAAAAAAAAATTTTTTTGATCATTCGCTTTTTTAATCCCCATATTTTTATGTGCCAAAAAACTGGGACGTTATAGTATGTAGATTGCTTAGTACAAAAATAACATCATACTTACTAATATTATAAATGTGAATGTAAGTTTGTTTGTTACGCTTTCACGCGAACACTACTTAACCGATCATCATGAAACTTTGTACACATATTCTTGAAGGTATTAGAAGTGACATAGGATTTTTAATAAAAAAAAATTGTTTGTCAAAAAATCTCAACCTACGCTAGAAATTGCCTAAAAATTCTCTAGAAATAATTTATATGGCAAAACAACGTTTGCCGGGTCAGCTAGTATCAAATAAAAATGATTTTTGTTGACTGCCAAAATGAAGTGTTGCTACTTACAATAATCTTGACATTATTTAGTCAAAAAAGTTACGAGCACAACGATCGAAAGTCGATTTACAGAGCGAATAGGACACCGAAGATGCCTTGAATGTAATCGCTCAAATAACGTATCTTTTCATACGTTTTTAACGCAGAAATATTGATAATGTAGCCTATGATTTTTAAGGCCATTTTAACGGAAGTTCCGTTGCATTCCACACATTATTAAATGTATGTAACAGCCATAACGATGTCAGTCCACCATTTTTTGAAAAATAAAATTTATTAAAATAATCACGTTTTTTGATTGCCCAAAAAGTTACACTATCCTGTAGCCGACAAATAAAGTTTTATTATTAGTAAAAAATCAGATATCTAACTACTATAGATTTTGTCATAAAAGAGTTATAAGATAACGCCAGGTAAATTTGAGTTGTTTTTCGGCTCTCCAGTGAAGTTGTCATTTTGCCCTTACGCTTCTCTAGTTCTTAACACACGATATCTCCTGCGGGCTAGTGTCCGCTGGCACAGGCCGCGCCGTGACCAAATCAGTCCAGCTATTTCGGATATTAGCCTAACGAATAGACAGATCAAAACTTTAATAAATGGTATTCTGTTACAGGTAACGTAAGTATATACTTTCATATGCATTTAGTAAAAAGCTGTTACTTATTCATTACAAACAGACACTGCAATTTCATTTATTTATATAGATTTCACGAGTGCTGCCCTTGAAGGCTAAAAGCGCCCTCACGAATGAAGAGCCAGATTAATGTACTAAGTAATTAAAAAACATTGCGTCCAAGACCAACCTCGACTTTCAATGTTGTAGCGGGAAATGTCAAGAAGGCTTAGTGTCGCTGCACTTGTGTAGCGCATGAGCCTTGTATGCGTCAAAATGCCCCTGTGAAAGAATATGAATAAAGGGCTGTTCAACAAATACGTACACAAAAAAGGGAGAAGGAGTTTAGCTTTGTGTGAAAAAAAAATGTGTAATGTCGAGATTTGGAGCCTAAAGAAACGTGACGTTCATAGTAATTTTATTGTTTTTTAATTCGAATCACGTAGATAGTAAGAAAAGGTCTCTTTCTAGATTTTATGACGTTATACTTACAGGGAGGGTCGCAATAAATACGACGTAGTGTGATAGCGGTGACGGGGTTCAAGAAAACAAATTTTAGTGTACATACAATATATGACCGGCCCCTAAGCAATGAGTATAAGAAAATCCTAAACGTTTTCCACAATAGTGGTTTTTCAAAAACATTGAGTTTATTTTATAATATACTACTTGATTAATAGCCTCAGCTCACGAACGCATCAATAGTACCTACGTTTTCTGTGCAAAATTTGACGATAAAATTACTTTGTGATACATATTGTTTTTCTTCCGTAATAGAAGTCGAATAACGGCTGCATTTATATAATTCTCGAACCAATTCCCCTCAGCGCTAATCTCGGATTATTATTATCTGTTTTTAAATGTTTTTATACATCTGTTTACCTGATGATTCAACATATATTTTTGAAAAACGGGCATTACGTTATTTGTTTCATTATAAACCTAATTATATTTGCAATTTTTTCATTGAATCCATTAAAATTGTTGTTTTGTGAGGCTTTGCATTTGTAATGGCTAGTTTAAAATGTTATTGAACATTTTTTTTATTATTGTTCAGTCGTAAAATCGTTATAAAGTTATTTAAACTTAAATATAGGCGCTGGCAGTGAGGACTAAGGACTGGAAAGAAAGTGGTATAGAATTCGATCCCCAATCCAAAGTCCGGACCTCGTACGACACAAAATTCTGACTTTTCGAGATATTTCAAAATTATGTATGCTCTGCTCGGTGAAGAGAAACATCGTCGGAAAACTTGCATGGCTGAGAGATTTTCTCCACGGCTTGTGAACGCGTAATTCGTACTGGGCCAACGTGGTTGGCCTAATCCCTCTCACCGTGAGAGAAAACCCGTGCCCAATAAATAGTACGATAGAAAAGTGTTGAAAAAAGAAATAGGTCCTCACAATGTTATTCAAAATAACTTTTTTATCATTGTTTTCATCATAGTACTTTTACACATTAGCGTATATTGATAGACAAACACTAACGCGTAACGGCTCTGTATATATATACATATATGTAAAAAAAAGTATCTATTTGTCATCACTATATTAATTAGTAGATAAGTATATTGTATTAGTTACATAATAGGTACATCAATATACTGGGTGAGACTGATGCCTAAGATAAGCTCAAGGCTTGTGTTCTAAGACACCCGATCTCATAGCCTTGATTTACATTAATTAATTATATATTATCATACTAAAAATTATGTCAGAAGATTTACTTATTCGTACTCACTACACTTAACAGTTTTAATCTAATTAATTAGTTTCCATTTTGCAAACAAATTGAAGTCAGCGGATTATGGTGCGCCGGGAAATCCGTGAGTCGCCGTTAGTTAAAAATTTAACACTCACACAGATTTTGGAGGTACGTGAGTTCAAGTAATCAGTTTAACTGATTGTGAATGTCGAGTTTTAGCGTTAGCGTGTGTTGTGTGTGCTTCGTATTAATAATTATTTTCAAAAAATTTGTTCGGGTAATATTAGTCGAGCATGCCGAGTGCTTAAAAAATAGAAAGACAGCCTAAACAGTTTGGCAGAGCTGCATCAATAAGGGAGTCACGGAACGAGGTTGTTAAGAGAGGAGAATACAATTTATTTTGGTAACTAATACTAGATTCTGCTCGCGATTTCGTCTACGTGGACTTAAGAACATAAATACGTCTCATGATCTCTAAGCGAAAACTTACATCCCACAGAGACTATCCATTTATCGGGGATAAAAAATAGTAGCCTTATAGCCTATGCCCTTTTCTGGGTTCTAAACTATATGTAGGCTAAACTTCATGATGATCGGTTAAGTAGTTATGACGTGAAAGCGTAACAAACATGCGCACTTTCGCACATCTATACTATACTATTATAAAGCTGTAACAGAGCTTTGTCTGTACATTTAAGATATTTGAGAAAAAAAATGCTGTAATAGGCTATATAGGCGTGTATAAACATAAAACGATTTTTTTTTCAATTTTTGTCTGTTTATCTGTTTATTCGTTCGCGCATCACGCAAAAAGTACTGGACGGATTTTGATGCATTTTTTTTTATTTGAGAGCTCTTGATTACACTTAAAAAGTGGTACGTATACATTTTATCCCACTACTGTATAGGAAACCTGAGATATAAGCTAAAAACTTGCTTTTGGCTGCGGCGGAGCCGCTGGCAAAAGCTAGTATAATATTAAAGTAACTAACGCTGATATTACGAAATTATATGTATACAAAAAAAATACATAGCCAAAAGTTATCATCCGCTTTATCTATTCTCTGACGTATAACCAACGACGATATAAAAACATCCGACGCATAGAGAATTATCAAATAATGACCGTCAACTCATAAATAGGTCACATCAGTAAGCCAGGATAGCAACCGCCCGTTTGTATATTTATAATACGTAAGATAACGCTGTATATCCAAACTATAGGGAAAACAAAAAACTTGTCCATTCCTCAAAGTAAAGGTATGTGCATATGATCGGTTATTTCCTGGTCTTATTCTCGTATATGGTTGGCCCGAAGCGTTGAAATGCAACTTGGTTAAACTACATAAATCTAATGCTACGAGTAATTATAGATAAAATTGCCTTGAAATATATTTTATAAGTTCGATTTTTTATTATTTTTACCATGTTTTTATTAACTGGCTTTCTTGTGTCTGTCCGGTGGAATTTTGTAATTAATTTTAAACATACTTCCCGATGAGCTAGATACTTGAAATTTTAACCGTAGCTCAGAAGTGGATGACTATGTATGAAAATGTGAAAAAAGAAGAACAAACCCCTAAAAAGCAAATAATAATAATAAAAAAAAAATGTACCATGTTATCTTCTAGTTTCAGTCAATAAATAACTGTTAATTAATTTATTGACACTTGAAAATTGAGCGAAATTAAAATATTCGGCATACTGATTTTTTTTTATTGCTTATGATTGAATAGGAGCCACAGCCCACCTAACGGTAAGTGGTAACTACTGCTCCTGGTCTTAACTATACGAAGAATACTACCAAACCATTGCTCACCATTTCATTTCGCTGGTAGGAAATGAAATTAGGTATCAGAACCTGAAAATGACTATTATGAGATACTATTAAGTATTGAGATACTGCTTCTATGTTTATCTTTTCGTTTAAAGCTAGATTTCTAAACCAAAAAGTGGCACGTGACCTTGACTCTTGACTGTATTTCGGAGCAAGGTGTTGGTGAATATTCCTAGTCTTTACCTGGACGGTGGCAGGCACGACATATATGTCTGCTGTACCGTCCCTCGGGATCTATCCGATAGTTATTTCTGAGAAATATCGCTAGTGTAACTTAATCTTAACTATAGACCTTGCTCTCTCCGTGACCCAGTTACAACGGTCGCTACCTAATAGTGTTTACATATTTATACGCAGTACACACACCGGCGACAAATCGTTGTTTGCTTCTTATTATCTACGGCTGTGGTGCTGATATATTACATTATACGTTTACATTGTTCTCGAGAAGAAATTCTATGACGTGTTATTATGAAAAAGGTTGAATATTATGAAGCATGTCGTATTTAACTAGTACCTTTATTATTTTACCTTCGGTACTAGTGGTGGTTGGGAATGGTTTAGCTATTGACATCCTGCACCTGGTGTCATGGGTTCCATTCCCACATGGAGTAATTGGTTATGTGATTCATAAACATCACGTATTTTATTAAGTACCACGCGACAGAGATTATTCCATAGTGCAATGTGTTGTAGTTGTCGTTTAAAAAATGTATTTTTTACAACCCTATTAACAAACAACCTCAAATTACCCTTAATACATAGCATCAATCACGCCTTTATTCCCCGAGGGGGTAGGCAGAGGTGTCTTACACACCCACGGTTCGCCGACTACGTTTAAGAACCACGTATTAGGGGCGAGCCTATTACCGTCTGCCGGCCATATTCCCAATACCCAGGCTCCTACTGCGAATTTTTATTTACAAAAAAGCCCAATAATACTGCCCGACCCGGGGATCGAACCCGAGCCATCATCAGATTAGCAGTCGCTCACACTACCGCTGCACCACCAAGGTAGTTATGTTAGTGCACGGCATACACCTCCGAATACTCTAATTTTTTTCGAGAATATGTCATTGTGTGTATTTGTTTATAAGTCATTCACTGTTCGGTGAAGTGCAACATCGTGTGGTAATCTGTATCTGTCCGAGAGATTTACTCGACGACTTGTGAAGACAGACAGACAAAGAGTAGAATAATCTAAAAAAAGCTTAGACGAAGAATAATATAGACTCGCTACTATTTTGACATTAAGGATGAAGAAAAGGATGCACATGCTAGGATTTACCAAGAGTGAGAGAGACACAGGTATAAGTATATTTATCCTTTTCGCGTATGCGTCAGTTGTATTTGGACCCAATGAACTGGGTCCAAACAATAAGGTGGCCAACCGTTCCCATCATCAGTATGTAAGCTTGTTTTTGTATTGACGTAAAAAAAACCTTTATTAATCACGTTATATACGCTAATATTACATGTTCTAATACATTTTAAGCAAAATATAAGCATAACTGCAATTTCTTTTGTCCTGTCATTCTTTTATCCGGCTAAAACAGGTAGTACATTTTTAGTCAACAAAGTTATAATCATAGTTATCTTTTAAAATTATTCCGGTTATCTATTGCTATCTCGACACTGCATACGTTGATAGCTTGTCTATAATATCCTTCGTCTAAGAAAAAAAGACAGATGACATGGGACAGTAATGGATGAAAAACAAATAATAAAACTAATATATCACCAGCCCTTTTATCTGTCACTGAACAATCTCCTTCGTATGACGGTCTATTCGATATCTCTACGCGACATTGGCAAAGTTGTGTCTATAAGTCTAACAACGCCATTAAATCATGAATTGAATTGAATTAGAACTAACATTAACTTAAATTATGATTGCAATTGGTTTCTGCAAACAGGTAGCTAGCTTAGTATAAATATTATCAGACATTAACCAGCGCTGGTTTTAGTTAGCAAACCCACGAAGTGACTCATAGCCACTAGCAAAAAAACAATAATAATAGTAAAATACATGGACATACATAAATAAAAGCAAGTAAATATTTAGATATTTTTATTTACATTTTTAGCATTTGACATGCTTAGCAATATACATTAAACACAAAGTGAAAAATGTGAAATCGAAAATAACAGTCACGAGTAGGATTTGAACCCGCATCTCCTGGATACCGTCCAGATGCTTTGCCAATTCAGCCATCGTGACAATTGCTCTTGATTGTTAATTTCGATAACACTTTCATACTTAACGTCTTTGGGTGACGCCTGCGCCATCTGTCGGCAGTATTTTCATACATTGTACCGACCAGGTAAACTTAATTTTACAATTAAGATTTTACCTAATAATGACGCAAACCCATATAAAATATATAAAAAATAGCCTGTCTTTTTCTGAGGTCCTATAATATGTATGGGCAAAAATTAATGACGATTAGTTACGGCGTGAAAGCGTGACAAACGAACTTACTTTCGCATTACCTACTGACTCGGACTGTTTACTTCAAAACTTTCTTTAATGTTTAATAATTAAGCGACAATACGTCAGCTATTAATATATATTGTTATAATTATACATAGGTATAATCCCCTCTACCCACGGGAGTCGTAAAAGCTGACTGAAGGAATACCGGGGGATTAGGCAGCAGCACTCCTTCGAGTATTAACAACATCCACTGCGATCGCCAACCCGCCTGCCAAGCGTGGCGATTACGGCACTATCCCCTCTTGGGGAGGCCTATGTCCAGCAGTGGACGTTGAAAGGCTGATGGATGGATGGAGGTATACTCATTATATATCCCAGGTTAATGACCATCGCGTAGAGTATAAATGTTATAGGCACAGATTTATCTCAATATAAGTCCAAATCTTATTGACGTTATCGATCCTAAACGTAAATTGCCGATTTAGAATATTTATCTAATATTTCCTAATTCTATAAAAATGGGTGTTGTTATAATAAACACCGATTAACTACAAAACGATTGCACCAATCATAATTAAAATTAGCACATGTGTTTTGTTATGTAGAAGGATTCTATGTTATCGTATGTTATCATATTATAGAACAAAACTTAGAATCACGCCTGTATTCCCCGAAGGGGTAGGCAGAGGTGTATTGCACACCCACCATTCGCCAGCTTTGTTTAAGTCCCACGTAATAGGGGGCGAGCCTATTGCTGTCTATCGCGCACATTTCCAAACTCCGGGCTGCTAATGAGAATTTTTCTTTTTACGATAAAGCTCAATAACACTGCCCGACCAACAATTTTATTGCTGTATTCAAACTCGCTATCAGATTACGCTGCCGTGCGTTATTTTTATACCGTTGTAACGATTGCCATGAAACTTTATATTCCACTGTCGGGCACAAGAAGTTATCACGCTTATCGCCGCCGAAAATGCCATTGGTGACGATGCGGCTGATCATGTCAACGAAGAGGGTATAAATACCATCAACTCTGCTGATTGTGTTCTTTGCAAATCAGTAGTGTCTGACTGTTTGATGGATCCGTTCTCTCGAAGCTACCATCATATGGAATCTCAAGAGATTTTTGAATGGACATTAATGCAATAGTAGACCGCTGCTGCTCTGAATCTAGTAATGCTAGCTTTCCCCAAAGCTTAATGCTCTTCGTTGTTCATCTTGTAAGTATATTAACGATATGCTTTCTGATATCCACAGTTGCATTGCTTTGTGGATGACAGTACGCGCTGGTCATGAGAAGATTCTCTGGAACATGTTAGGAGAGAGACGGGCCTGACTTATTTTGTATAGTTGAGCGTTCTAGAGTTGGTCTCGAAATGGGGTGAAAATAACATAGTTCAGTTTAACCCCACAAACATTTTTACTGCACAGGAGAACCCTGCTATAACACCTCAGTTCCTGAAGTCGAGAGTTCTCTAGGGCAGGTCTCGGAATGAAGTGAAAACATCTTAAATCAATTTAACCCCATTAGCACACAGTTTTGCGCATTAGCAAAGAAGACTCCAAGAGGTTACTCTTCAAATCTCCGAGAGTATTGGAATCTGTGGCGTCGGCATTTTTAACAAGGTCCAGTTCTAATAATCTGGACAACAACGCTGAACTGGCAAAAAGAAATCTTGAACAGAGCCAAGAAATGCCTAACTCCAAGGCACAATATATACATCTATAAGCACAAGTCCAACAACACGTGAAGCACTGCTCTCATCTATGGGTGGGAGCACCTAAGTATAAGCTTCAAATATGTGATATGTGACGCATGCTGTTCGTCGATCAGTTCAAATTCAATCGTCGATGATTCCGGTATCGGACGGTACGGATTGACTTGAGCCGTTGGAGCTGCGGGGAGACTTCAGGTCTCTCTGCGTATTCTCCAGACTCTTCTATTAGAATGCAAGAGGACTTGTTTGACTTGGTGCTCTTAACGCCATTCTAGTAATTCCCGACGAGGCAGTAGGGTTCATCCGTTTCATATGCGCGATATCATCCAAGATGGTTAGTACCTTTCAAATGTTCCTTCCTCCCGCTTCAAGCTCTGAAACCATCTTCCTGGCGCGATATTTCCTGAACATGTCCTTCTTTAAACGCAGCATATTATTATAATTGAAGATACAAGCTAGCTAGTTTAGATAGGACCATATTTTTATGCACCGGGGTCTTTCGTTACCTAGCTAAGCCACTGTATTATTATGAAGTTTAACTTTCGTCTTTATTATGCCAGCATAATTGACTGCGCATAACCAAAACAAAGAAACTCGGCGAAAGCTGTAACAAAAATAAAATATATATCAAGTTCTATAAATATTTTTTAAGTTAAGAAATTTGTTTTTGTAACAGTAGTACAAATCTTAACAATTAAAGTAGGTAAACGGTTTTGCAAACAATATTTAAGATCTGTAAAAAGTATAAAGCTGTTATAATTATTTCGGGAGAACGGACACATACAATAACTAAGATTTGTAAAAATGTTTACTTCTTTCATTAAAATGAATTTCCATGAGTTAGAGAAACGTAATTGTATTAGCAGTGATAGCCTAGTGGTAAAACCAAGGACTGCAAAGACGGTGGTATCGAGTTCGATCCTCAGTCTAAGGTCATAGCACACACCTCTGACTTGAGGGATTTTCTTGACGGCTTGTGGAGTCTGCCAACCCGCACTGGGTTCGCGTGGTGGACTACAGCCTGAATCTTCTACTATGAGAGGCCCATAGTGGGACAATAACGGGTTAAAAAAACTTGCTATTTGTACAATAAAATTTATATCCATCCATCCATCCATCAGCCCTTCATCGTCCACTGCTGGACCTAGGTCTCCCCAAAATGGGGGTTTTACCATAATCGCCACGCTTGTTATACGGGTTGACGATCGCAGTGGATGTTTTTAGTACACAGGGGAACGCTGCTACCCGGTCCCCCGGTAATCCCTTAGTCGGCTTTTACGACTCCCATAGGAAGAGACGGGGTGGAGCTATTCTTGGTGCCGGCCCCACACGGCAAAATTTATATATTAGCCATAAAAAAAAAAAATAGCGTTAGCATGAATGGGTCGACTCGATCGGAGAAGTACCACTCTCTCACCGAAGATCAATGTGAAACAACGGTAGATATTGCCGTTGTGTCTTGTATGGTAAGTGACAGTGACTCTCCCTTATTATCCTTTCTCTTTCTATCCTATCGTTATTATCCTTAATATCCTCTTTTTATTATCCTTCTTCTCCACTCCTCAATATCTTTCCTATCCTATCCTTATTATC
This sequence comes from Leucoma salicis, assembly GCA_948253155.1. Taxonomy (NCBI): domain Eukaryota; kingdom Metazoa; phylum Arthropoda; class Insecta; order Lepidoptera; family Erebidae; genus Leucoma; species Leucoma salicis. The sequence continues at coordinate 28,379,460 of OX411806.1, forward strand.
CTCCCTCTCGGCCCCCGTATCCCGTAGAGATGGCTATGCACTAATGATGCCTCTGGTGTTACTAGCGTTCATAGGCTATGGTATAAAAATATTTCTAGCACGGCAAAGTTTCGGATACCTTACATTGTAAAGTTGTTTTTTATGTGGGATATTTTATACTGCAAAAGCTGTAAACATGGGAGTGTGTGTTCTAAATATCATTGAACTCTATTAACTTCCGTAAAAGTAGTTTTATTTTATATTTATTATGTGCGTTCATCGTGGCTTTGTTATTGTTATTTCGTAATACCCAAAAATAGATAATACCTACTATGGTATAAACCACGGAGTACGGAAAAATAGCGGAGGTGTTTCGAGGCAAAATCTCTTTAGAACGAAGCGTCGCTAAATGCGGGTGTTCGGCGGACGAAGTACAACTATAGCTCCACCCCTAGATCAAAATCCATCTAGCGGTAAAAAGTATTTTACAGCGTAACAGAGCAAATTTTTCTTTAATTTAGTTTCGTTTTGGCATTATTTTCAATATATATGTGGGTATGTGCAAATCTAAGATCGGTGAAGGGTAATTTGGAAAAAGACACTGCCCCGCGCTTTCGGTCGGTGTATGGACGCTCTGTTTACGGCAGAACTATAAAACCTTGTAAAACTTACTTTCATTGCTGTTACGGATAATCTATGTGTTTTTAAGAATTTATATACGTAACAAAACGTGTATGTACATTTGTGAGATAGTGAGGCTGGCCAGCGAAACATTTGTACGTGTCGGTGCCTTTTTACCGCTACGGCGTTACAAGTAAAACAGTTTGATCCAGAACATTCTATATGCGTTAGGATGGCTGGACCACATCTATATTAATATTATAAACAGGAAAGATTTGATTGTTGGTTTGCATTGAATAGGCTTCGAAACTACTGGACCGATTTAAAAAAATCTAGTCTAAATAAACTACAAATTCTATATTATTATATAAAACCGACGCCGCAGGCGCGCACTGTCCGCAGAGAGCGAGGAATTACGCGCCCTCTTACACCGGGGCCAATTGTGTCGGAGGCTGCCGCTTGTAGAGCGAAGCGCGCCGAAGGTGAGCTGCAAGCCGAAGAGGAAGTCAAGCAGCTCTCTCTGAAGATCCGCGAATCCAAGGAAGACGTTAAGTCCCTGTGAGTTACGGATCTGAAAAAGAGAGCCTAGGACCACGCGGCCATGCCTAACAGGGTGGCCACAAAGTCCACAAACATCAAGGGAACCTTCGTCCGCACGGCAAAGGAGGTGGTCGCCGACAACAAGAAGGTGGGGCGCTGGCCAGGTGCTCCACCAATGAGGAGACACAGCGTCTACAGGCGGCTAACGACCACCTCGCGGCAGAAGTGGCAGAAATGCGGGCAAAAAATTGCCGCCTCAATTCTCAGGTGATGGAGCTGGAGGCCAAGCTCACGCGGTTTGAGGTGGCTATGCTGCTGGCGGGGATCGGATCAACTGAACTAGCCCGTATGAAGGCGGCTGCACAGTCCACTGTGACTGCCCCGGTCGTTGAACAGACGTCTGCTGGCCTGCCGGAGGAGACAGCGCGCGTCGCTACGCTCGCCTCCTCCCACCGCCTTGATGACACCAGGGCGTGGCCAGTAGGCTATCCGCCTGGGGCGTTGGAGTAGAATGTCGAAAGATGACCCTCCGGCGTCCCGCTAATAGGCGTGGAAAGGGCCGCTGTGGTTTTAGTGGGCATTCCGGGCGCAACTAAGATCCGAGCGCTCAGCGAGCTCTACGTTCTCACCGGGGGGGGGATGCGTAAATGCATATCCACGGCGAAAACTAAAAGAAAAGGGATGACTACCACCGCCGACATCTTGGGATAAGTTAATCCATCCCTATTACCACAATTTCCGTCATGCAGTCCTAACGTATTCATGCGTTTCTAATTTTTGTATAAACCGGGAATCTGAAATGATAACAAATAACAAGAAAAAAAAAAAAGAAATTTAACAAATAACATGACTTTAATATATTTGATGATGGGTTTGCTGTTACGACGTAACTCTTGTTATCAATTATTTACGAATACTCATCGACAGATGACAAATCATTTTCCAATTATTATTTTTTCAAATTTCTAGTAACTAAGCAATAAATCTTTGAAATAATTAATATTTTAATAAAGAAATTAAACTAAATTTACTTATTTGTGCCGAATTCTTATAATATGCTTTTATAATATTAAAATGACGATATCGGTGGTCAGAACGCAACTTTCCGACGACAGATGTCTCTTTGTAATGAAACAAGAAAATAAGTTTTAAAATGCATATATTTACAAATTTAAACTACTGACACATAAAATGTTATGCCATTTTGTTTTAAGTTTGATCCTGAGCCATTTCTACACCCATCAAGAGCGCATTTCATGGTTAAAAGAATTTAATACTTATTTAAACGTACGATGCGTCCGAACCGAACGCAATGACGGTTCACTCGAAACTGCGGTTTGAGGCCCCGCCCACTGTGACGTCACTGGCCTACTTGAAGGCGACATGACCTAGTCGGCTTGCGGCATCTCCACTATTTTTCCGTACTCCGTGGTATAAACGAAGCATTTCAAATTCAATATGTAGCTTTTCTATATACTATTTTCCATATTTGGTTCAATAATAAAACGGACACTATTTTAATATTGACCTCAATCTATCGAGCATCGCACCACTCTGTTATTCAAAATAGATAAATCAAATCTAAAAAAAATCTTATACACCAGCTGCTGCGTATTAGCTCAAATTTGAATTTATAACGCGCTCACATGGATCGCCACGACATCCATCTTATTATTCGACTTTAGAATACATATTATTACTATTCAGTGATCTATTTCATCCTTATGCTCGTCTTACGTAATGTCTACGATTAGTCGTAAAGTAGTAAATATTGCAGACACGATCGCTGTTATCAGCAATAGCTAATCTTATTTCACTCGAGTAATAAAAGGTGTTAGTTCGTACAATGTGCGTAGACGATTGGCATTCATTGCATATGCCTATGAATAACGTTAACGATATTGAATCAGTAGGTATACCGATTAGATGACTATAATCAAAGGTAGACAAGTTTAAAAGGTAAACAACAAAATTTAATGAATAAAGATGTTATTATGACTACGTGTTCAAAATATTACATAAATACATACCTTTTTTATTGATACAGGGATATTTTGTATCCGATAAGTAATGTCTGATATGAATTTCGACTATGTACCTACAAATTTAACAAAACACACCGAAATTGGTTCACCGACCACTCTTAGCACTTTAACTTTTTGTGTCTCACTCATTCTAATCTCGCATAAATTATTGGGAATAAAATGATTGAAGATCATATTTTTTTTTATATTTTGATGTGAAACTTCTATATAGACGATAGAGATACCCTCCCCCCCATTAGGATTTTTTCCGTCACGAAAAAGCGTTACGGCCCACACCATACTTATACATATATGTATGGAGGTGTAACATCTGCTCTGTTGGTATTCTCAGCGGTGTATAAGTACATATATTATAACATAATTTTGTTAATATTTCTTTTTAAAATATTTTTCTTTGAAATATCCATGTCTCCGTTGAAGTTTCACTTCTACTATGTTCAAGCACACATTTTTGTTTACTTTTTTGTGAAAATTTAAATTTGTGAAGATGTTTGGATTTTTGGATATTCATGTGTTAACCCCGCGTAAACAACTGTACAGATTTGGATAAAATATTGATAGATAGACGCTGAATTAAATACCTACCAAATATTACTTTTTATCGTGAAAAAATATAGTAATTTATGGTTTCTGTTGGATATATTTTTTATATATACTGTGGATTTGACTCTAACCTAATCGAGTAGATGTTTTCCTGTTATAGGGACAAGTAAGCAAACATCCCTAGCTGTTTGATCATATCAATCACAAACTTAAGTAGTATAAACAGTTTTTAATCCCCTACTTCCTCTAAAATATCGATTGCTACTAAACGCTTCTAAGCCAGTGAGGTGTGGTGGACTTTCACCGCCGGACGATGACGACCGATAACCGCCGAGGTCGAGTCTCAGAGTGCCACAGGGTAACGAACTCGGCCCTATATATTATACACATATGTATTCATACAATTGTCTGCCATAATGAACTGTCATTTCTATCGATTTTAGTTGTTCTGTTCTGCTTGTAAAGGGTGATACTTATCAGTAACAACGCTATTGAGTAGTTAAGTCTAGTCATTTTTAGTGAAAAATATTATAAGGACTATTATATGTCTTCAATTATACCGCAAGACAAAAGAGTAAAATTAATAATATTTTATAAATATGTAGTAGAAATGTTGCCTAATTTACACAAGAGCGTGCGTAGGTGTTTTATTCCGGTGCTTGCCCCTTAGAATAGACGATAAAAGCGTAAGAGCTATAAAAATACTATTAGGCTATTTTATATATTCGAAACTACCTTTTTACAACCCTGTCTCACTTACTGGGACTTTTCAGAGCGACAGGGAATCAGGCTGTAGTCCACCTCGCTGGCCCAGTGTGAGTTAGCAGGCTTAACAAGCTGTCAAAAAAGTATATCAGGGATGCAGACACAGATAATTTCGTAAAAGTCCAATACCTCATAGGTGTATCTGCTTGCTTCCACGTCTTTGGTTTTACAACTAAACTATCACTACACTAATATTAATGAGTATCATTAACTTGCTTTGGGTCCTGATGCGCAAATTATAGCTACAGTCGAAATAAAGATATATGTATTGTGTAATTTGTATACATTATAAAAATGTCATTAAATAAATTCGTATCGCGTAAGGATAATTCATTCTTTGTCGGATCCAAGGCGAGTTGTATCTAATTATTCAGGCCTGTCCTACTACGGCGTCTCTTAACAATACTTAAGTATTCATTGTAGCACTTCATATTTATGTCAATTTAAATGATTCGAACCGCCGTCATAGAATGTTAACATTTCAAGCTTTATAAACCGTTGTTATATACGCTAGGACTTGGTATATCGTGAAATGTTATAACACTAAAATTAATTATATTGAACCCAAACCTACCTGCGCAGAAATAGTTGTCCGTGTGGTGACGGACTACAAGTGAAGAATACAATGAGTGAGTAGAATACAAGTGTCACCACCCCATTCTTTCCCACGGGTGTCGTATGAGGCGACTAAGAGAAGTAAGCAATTATCATCCATTGCATGACTAGTGGTAGGGCTGGGTACCAAGTGGGAATACTCACTTGGTATCGGGCCCGAGCGGGTTGGTACCACCATCTCCCGTGTGACCGGCCATGAAGCACATCGTTGCGTTTTGGCTGTAGCAGGAGATAGCGGTTTATTCTTTCATTTCATATCGGTGAAATGAAATGGTGAATAGCGGCTTGACAATACTCTCGGTATAGTTGAGTCCATGAGCGACGTTTACCATTTACCATCAGATGGGCCGTGGCTCGTCTGCGACTACATGCAATAAAAAAAAACTCTTTACGACTAATATAGGTATAATCATTTCATATATCTAAGTTATTTTTCGAAACTATGCAGACTGTAATCTTAGTAGGTTTTCCGCACTATATTATGTCAAGGAGGATTTTATAAAGATACTGTGTATTCAACAACTTGATATTCATGTTTAACCACAAGTAAAACGTTACTTTTATCGTCAACTCTTTGCTATCCCACAACCGGAGATGCTTCTCTTTTTGGGATCCGGCAAGTATAAATGAATTTACACTTACAAGCTTACTCGTAGCTTCGAGAATAATATGAATCTTGAAGGTTAAAACTGTAACATATAAAACTGACATAAACATCTTTAATCAAAACAATAAAACGCTCCAATTACTGAATAGTTCCTCATGCAAAGAGGTCCCTACCAAGGTCAGCACTTCAACCGAAGGTACGACATTATCTTCCTATCATCAAAGAATAACCAGGTAATAAACTAGTGAATAAAGATCATTGATAAACAACCGGCTGAAACTGTAGTGACTGGTCGTATATGACGCAGCTCAATGTACGACAATTTGTTGTAACTCGCTCAAATATTATGAATTATTATCTAATATAATGGTTTCGTGTATAGTTCGGGTATGTTTTAATGGATATTCCATTTCATTTCCTCCATAATGTAGTGGTCCATTTTTGTGGATTGTTATAAGATGCCTCAGTACCGAAAACCTTGTATTTATATATCTCCTTAGGACTCCTTGACGGGGAAATGTCGCCGCGATACACAAATTCTTCTATGCACTCCACAGATTCCCTGATCTTGCGAACGCTTCCATTAAGAAGTAAGACGTAAGTGACAAAGTGTTTGTGCAGTGCTTGAAGATAAACTAAGCTGACGATTAATATCATCCATAACTACCTGTCGTGCTCTCCTTTTACTAAAAATACTGACTGACAAAGATCCAAATGTGCCGTCATAATCTGGCAGATGTGAAACTTGTAATATTTATCTATATTGAAATATTTTTAAATGAAAACTATAAAAATCAACCAAACATTAGATAGCCAGCACTCCCGGTGGTTGGAAACAGCCGATCATTTGCGATGGTAGCAGAATGAATTGGCATATCAATAATGTTTCTACGATTTATTATTTTATCAGAAATGGTAGATATAATTTAGCATTGGCTGAGGATGTCGATGATATAAATTAAAAGGGCTTCAACTAGAAACTTCTACGTTATGATTGTTATAAAGTTTCTAATTAATTTGAACTACGTTCCGCTATTTCCTTTCACCAGCTCCTAACTAGCGAAGTTGTTTACGTAACAACACGACCGTGTTTTAATACATTACCTACGGCTGATCGATTCGATTCAGATGTCCGGGGCTTCGGTAAACTTACCTCTGTTATGAACGTTTAGGTGCACGTTGTAGAATTAATCAAGTTTTGAAATAACACTACTTTTATGGAATCTATCGCGTTTACTTGATTTTCTATCCCGCCGTTTCGAATACGGGTGGAGCCGTTTATTTCATAATAAATGTAATATTTGCGTAATTATTAAATTAATCATTAATCAAAAAGTGGTAAAACCAAGAACTTCTGCAATCCTTAGTTTTAAGGTCGATCCACAGTCTAAAGACACGGTACACGCCTCTGGTTTTTCGAAGATATGTCTATGTATTTGTTTACATATTATCATTGTTCGGTGAAGAAAAACATCGCGAGGAAACCTGTTTGCCTGAGAGATTTTCTCGATTGCTTGTGAAGTTTGCCAACCCGCACTGGGCTAGCGTGGTGGACTACGGCCTAAATCCCTCTCACTATGAGACCCGTGCGCAATAGTGCGACAGTAATAATAATAAGTAGTAATGGCAAGCTTCTTGACTTGCTTGTATTAGTCTGCATCTGTATTACACTTGATAGTAACTAGCGATATTAGAGTTGGTGATGGCTTTTATGTCCCAAGTAAAGGCAGTTACTTTTTATCTCCCTTACCCTCTACAATTGTTAAGTGCTAGATTACTTAATAATCTAAAAAATAGTTCGGACAAGAAGTATTTAGATATGGTACAGATCTAAGATGATCATCTTTAAAGTAACACTGGATAAAGGTGAACTAGAGAAGCAAACTTACAGCGCCGAAGAAATAACGGAATAAGGGCAAGCAAATTATGATTTCTGCGTTAATCGTGGACGGCTAATAAACCGGAAGATACGTTGTACCCAAGATGTGCATTTGCAGTTCGGACGATCGGCAAGAATATGAGTAAAGCCAGTGGGCCAGTTGTCAGAATAATCTAATCTTGTTCTGAAACCCGCAGTTCTCCTCCTAGAGTCCCTCAGGAAAATGATCAGCATCGTTTGCAAAATGTATTATTAAATTGAGAAGAACATTACGCTGACGCGGAGGCGAGAAACTCAAAAATATTAATAAATAGTCATTATTCAAGCCACACATTTTGAACTTACTCCCAACATTCGTATGTATTGCTATGTATGTATTCGTGTGCAATAAAACACACAACGTTAATACGGTGTTTCCATTTTGAGAGTAAACTAATCGAATTTTCAAGAAAGAACGCCAAAGTAATTGGTAGGCAAAACCGTGTATCTATTATGCGATTCGATCTTTTAAGTTTTGTTTGATCGTCCTAATGCAAAAATCACGTGGCCTCGATTCGAATAAGAAATTGTTGGGTGGCTTGCGATTCGATGCCCGTGTGAACAAAGTGAACAAAAAAAAACGCAAGGACGTGTCTATTTTTAAACTTTGATGAGCTCGAGAGAATGTTCCGGTAACTGTATACATAATAATGTCTCAAACGATATTGTGGGCTAATTGAATTCTTATCAAAACATTAGTACGTTTAATTTTGAAACAAATTTGATCAGAGTTCACATGTTAGAATACCATAAATTCCTCGCCACAGGAGATTTTAAACAAGATGCATCGCCGAAAATTTGGACTAACCATAATTAAACGCTAGTTCGATAATAAACGTGTTTTTCTTTATAAAGATTAATACATTACAGTCCTTATAACCACTGTTAGAGAAAAGTTTCATATATATAGGATAGAACATAAAGGATACAAAACGATTTATTAACAAGTACGCGACCGCAACATGGGCTCTTGCATGGTGGCGGCACTTTGGAGGACATTTTTTAGGCCAGTATGAATCCAATAGTATAGGGACACATGTTATGCACCTATAGTCTCCAGAGATGTCAAGCAACTCATGCAAATTATCATTATTAACCTTTTTTGATCTATATTTTTTAGCATTTGACATGCTCCGCCACTTTTTAAAGTACAAATTATTTGTGAATAAGGAAAAACATACTGTCGTAAAAACAAATGTGATAAGAAGATTGGGATGATCGAAAGATCTGTTCTATAGCTCAGTGGCTCAGAGCACTTCCCTGGATTGGAAAAGACGCGGGTTCGGTTCCCGCTAGCACAAAGAGTCTCTTTTTCCTTATTCGGGCCTCGTGGCGGATTCGGTAGTGTAATCGATTCCGCACGAGGTCGTGGGTTCGATTTCCACTCAGGACACAATTATTTGTGTGATGAACCAGAAGACATTTTGTGAAAATGTTCGTGAATATTTATATTTATTTATTTTCATCAATTCTAATTTTATTAAATTCATTCATTATATCGTTATAAAGCAAATAAAGATAGTTATATTTAAATGACATTGTATTCAAAATACATAGCTATTTCTATAACTAATATTTGCAATTTCGGTATAAAATCAGTATGTACACAGTATGGCACTGTTCGCAAGCGTACTTGTTACTACAAGGCCGGATTTTACTGCCCAAATTTATTATTTCCTGTCAACTGAGTAAGAATTTTATAAAACAACTAACTGTGCCCCGCGGTTTCACCTGCCTTTTAATTTTAAAGAAATCGAATTATAGATAGTTTGTTAATGCAGCAGCTTGCGGTATCTAATGAATTAAAGGATTTTTTTGCGGTACGTACCAACCCCTTATTCCTTCTGTTTGCGCCGAAACACCCACTGAAATCAACAGCGGCCTTTTCTACGCCTTTGTGAGCCGCCGGGCGGCAGCCCAGAGACGCCCTAGGCTTGTGACTGTTATGCTCTTGTCTACTGGCCACGCCCCTTTCTAATTAAGACCGTAGGAGGAGATAGGCGTTGCGTCGCCTCCTCCTTCCCGATGGCCGCCTTTGGAGCAAGTTGGCGTGAACTTAAACCTTGCATAGCCGCTCCGCGGCCTCCTCCAACTAAATTAACACCCAGCCATGGATACATGGTCACTGAAACGTTTTTGTGATTATGCTTTATTCCATCCATCGGATAAATCTATGTTGCTAAATTGGCACGCCAGATAAATTACCATATTTCCTACTCCGTATAATAAGCAGGCAATTAGGTAAAAAGGTCCTCAGCAAAATTATTTGATTTTACAATTAAGTAAATTCTCTATATAATTAAAGTTAAATAATTTTTAAGACGAGTCATTTATTTATTTATTCTCCAAACTTACAGCTACTTTTACTGGATCACATCCCAATGCAATAGTGTAAAAGAAAAAACAAAAAACAATTTTAATCTATCAAAATGTATAAATTTTAAAATAACTAGATACCTACTTATTTTCTTTTATAACATAGAATTCCTAGTGGCTGTCTTTGACAAAGTTACGCATATATGTGAAATCCACTTGTTATAACATTACATTAAAAAAATATATATATGAGTAACAGACTTGAGTCTTGACCCCCCATACATCATACTTGTTAGTAACAATGCGAGCAAATACTTCTAGGGCCATACGTGTGTGTGTGTGTGTTACCACCGAAGAAATGTAACATAGTTCCAGTGGTCCGCCAATAAAGGCGGAGAGACGGCACACGGCGGGTTTATTTAGTGGGTGAGGGCCCCACACTACCCTGTTTGTTGCCCCGAACAACGGGGTGTGCGGTTAGGTACATTTTTTCCCGCCTAAACAAAAAAAAAAAGGGCCATACGTGTGACCGGCAGCACTTACGTGATGCAAAACCAGTTCCTTGGCGCTCGAAAGTTTATTTATTTCAATTTATGACAGGCGATTAACACGGTCATAACAGCCATAACCGAATCCGTTCATTATGTTCTAAACAACAAGTAAGTACTATGACCTAGCCGAGCGCTATTACTGCTTGAATAAATTAATTTTATGAACTTCGGCCGTTAACTACAAGGACTATAGTTTCTGATGTCGTATTAATGTTAACAGTGATTTGTTTTATCGGATTTCGTTTATTATAATAGAATGGATATTTTAGGAGGAGAGCCCACCACTCACCCACAGATTGTCAATCCCGGTTATCTTTGGACACACACAAAATAACCTAAGATTACCAATCCGCACTCTCACAGGTAAAGGAGATGTGATAATAGCAGAGTAGCATGAACGATCCAGGATCCTGGACGGTATCCAGGAGATGCAGGTTCAAATCCTGCTTGTGACTATTATTTTCGATTTCACATTTTTCACTTTGTGTTAAATTTTACACGTCATATTGCTGCAGTAGCAAAAATGGAAGTGCAGTATAACTCTGTAATTTGATAATAATTGCAGTGGTATTGAAGGCTCTTTCGTATCTTCAATTATTAGGTAAAGGTATGTCATATCTAATTTGCAATTAAATTATCGGCATGGCATAATAATAATATAGATCTTCTAAAACTAGTACCTATTCTTCATTGTTTTGTTCTCGAGCTGCACTAGATCGAAACCCGTGACTGTTAGTGACTAAGTTGAACTATTAATATCACATAATAACAGTCAATAAAGATGTCAGCGATGATTGCGGTGTAGGTATTCTGTGGACCTTGGCGTTTAAACAACTATTTATTTATTGATATTAAGAATGAGAACTATTACATACCAGTATATTACTGTGTGGGGTATTTCCCTATGATCTGGGGTTGAAATTACTACAGTAAATACCATTGTTAAGCATTGTTGGAAACGGATTACAAAATTTTGGAAAGAACTACTTAGCTAGAAGATTCGTTTCCATATACGTCCTAGTTGGCGTGTTTTGGCGGATTTTTTCCGAATAAATTAAGTTTAAATTGCGTTTTTATTTTACTATATAATCTAGCTCTATCTATCCTTTTTGATGCATTTTGTATTTCATATTTTTTTATTACTTATGATGGCAAATGGCTATTGGTAAGTGGTAATTAACGCTCATGAACTAAGCTACGCCAAAAATACTGCTAAAATTTATTGGCTATTTCACTGTGCGCTGGTTCAATATAGCGTTTGATTTTTTGGCACATAAAAAAATACTTTTTTATAGATGAACTGTTTATTCCACAGGAAATGTACATGAATTGCAATATAGCTTGTAATTATGCACTAATATGATTAATTAGTAATTATAGATTACATAAAACACTATCGATGGCGACAGCTGATATAATAGAAAAAAGGAAGTGCCGTCCAAGTGACAGCGACAATGTCAGATTGACAGATTTCATAGATAATATTTATGTGAGATTCGAACATTAACTACAAACACAATACCGAGGTCCTTCGTGGTCGGTCACACGGAAGACAGTGGTAACGCTACCGAGGTCAGCCCCTATAACAAGTGACTACTCCCACTTGGTACACAACCCTACCGTAATGCAGTGGGTGACAATTACTTACTTCCATAAGCCACCTCGTACGACATCCGGGCAAAAGAATGGGGTGTTGTTTTTTTTTGCACCTATTAATATACCTATATATGTATAGCCGTTAGCTTTATACAAAGAAACAAGTTGCCGCTATGTAAATTATTAGTTATTCTCTGTTAAAAGTCTGGAATTTACTCAGAGATGAATTGTGAAATAATTTTAATTCGAAATAACGCTACTATTTTATGTATTCCGATTCGCGTAGAGTTTATGATCGGACGTGTTATGGCATTTGGTCCATAAAACAGAGATTGCGATCTTTATATATTGTCTTGTGAGTCACCGCCTCAAGTCCTGGCTGTAACTTATCTGCTTCCGTTGTAGTCGATTATGTAATCAAATATATACGCTAAGAATCCAATAATTATGTCCGTGCATATTATACTGCTTGCGAACAAACTTGCGAGCGAAAAACGCTCGCGAGCGTATCCACTGCAGCACTGTAGATCAAATAGTGATTGCAATATCATCATGACACTTAAAACTCGGTTGCTATTTACGAGTACTTCCATTCATGTATGGTATGTGTAACTTTTATCGACTACTTAACGTGTAACGTTCGTTAACGTATCCACTAGTTAAGCAGTTGAAGACACGACGTACGATGACGACGACGACGTACGTTTATCCGACCTTTTATGACACATGTCCGATAAAAAATGAGGGAGTGTTAATCAAACATTTGACGAATCCATAAACAAATAGTACGATACAAGTACTACACTTGTAAAGATTTCATTCAGACGTGTAATACATTTCTTATTTTATACATATATTTTTACTGTATTTTATGACGTTATAACGTAGGACTTCGCTGCAGGATTAAGTAGTTCTTCAGATCACACAGGTGATCCATAGAATTTCTCTAATCCTGGATCCGTAACTTCAAGATACTGCCTTATAGCAATGAATGGTCAATAAAAATGAATAAATTTTTATTTTCTGTTTGTCGACAGGCATGAAAATGACTATGTCCACGGTACCTACGATGAGTGCGCGCGTTCACAGAAAAGTAATGCGAGCGCCGCATAAGCGCGCGCATCCGGGCAAGACCCAGAACCCTGGCAAAATGCTTCACCATCCGGGCAAAGTGGCGCACTTAGGCAAATTCGGCAAACTAACGCACTACGCTCACAGCCACTCCCTGAGACCGCCGGAGCCCTGTGAGAACAGTAACGACAGCGGCTTAGGGCCTGATGCAATGAACAGGTAAGGTTTTATGGTTCGTTAATTGCACTCGCTTTGTGATGTACTTAAAACGTTAATTAACGCTGGGAGCACGCTCGTAATGTTAAATGTTAACCTGTTAACTGTTGCCGTGACGGCAACGTAGCTTCTTATAATAATTGTAATATATGTTTTACTAATGTTCTGCTTGTTATGCCATGTTTATACATTTAATGAAGCGGTAATAATTACTATTGTTTTTTTCCAAAACATATAGTTACCTTATATTAAATAAGGTTACCATTATACTTAAGTTATTCTATTATATAATCTAGATAGAAAGAAATATAGCTTAGCATGTTAAGTGGTAAAATAATTAATAAATATGGTCGCGTCAAGGGCTATTATCATTTTTGAAACTGTAGAATACTTATTTAAAATGTTATAATAATATATATGTTGTCTGCCGTGTGGGGCCGGCTTTAGAATTGTCCCACCCCTCTCTACCCACGGGAGTCGTAAGAGCCGACAGAGGGAATACCGGGGGAGTGGGCAGCAGCACTCCCTCGAGTATTAACTACATCCACTGCGATCGCCAACCCGCCTGCCAAGCGTGGCGATTACGGCATTATCCCCCATGACGGGACCGCTCGTTGTGGCGTTCTCTTGGGGAGGCCTATGTCCAGCAGTGGACTTCGAAAGGCTGATGGATGAATAATAATATAATCTATGGACGGAAAAATCAATATTAATAATTAGAAAATTCTGTAATTTATATTACTTTATTATTTTTGGGGTCACCTCAATGGCTTCATTATTTGGTACTAATTCTAATTAATAAATTACTCTACAAAAATTGATTTACTGATAGCATGATAATGTGATGACGTATGTAATCTATTCCATAAAAGTTTATACTAGAATTATTAACTGCTGCTGGCACATCACACACACGTGGCAATACTTTTAAGCTTCACACTAAAAGCATTTAGGCGGGACCCCATTCTGTTAAATCCTTGTCATAAACTCCAGTAAAATTACTGAAAATTACAGAAATATATAAGTAATAAAGTATTTACATACTTAGTTTACATGGTGAAGACAAAATCCGCTCCAGATACAACAAGAAAATCACAGTTTTAGTTTAATTCACTGGTTATTTATATGTAAGATGCAATCACTAAAGCGCCAATGAACTCTAGTATTAGTAGACGTAAACTTTGCACGCATATCTCCTTTCACTAATAGATCTGGCGATCAGTGTAAGTATTCGTTACAAGCGCAATGGTATTTTTTTTGTCTGGCATTTCTCGAGCCAATGTGTGACTAACATCGTATTTATAAACTGGCATAATTAATGTGATATTGTTAACGTATATTTGATTATAACCATATATGTACATAATGTAATGAAAAATAGTATTTAACATTAGGAACTAAGTAGGTTTTTAATTTGTAAAATGAAAATTTATTGCAAATGCAATTTTTGTTTGTGAAGTAGTATTTACAAAACACTTTTTTACAATCAAAAAACCTATAATATAATGAAAATTTATTGCAAATGTAATTTTTTTTTGTGAAATAGTATTTACGAAACACTTTTTTACAATCAAAAAACCTTTAATAATATGTTTATCAATTATTTGTGTCTAATAAGCAATGTCATAAATACAAAAAAAGAAATTTCGACATATGATTACTATTTTGTAAAACCTAAACGACTGTGAACGCGTCGTCCCATAACCGACGTCATGTGCATAGCTATATCTGAAGCGAATTCTTCAACATTCGACCTTCGTCTGCCGCAGATGCGTGTGCGCACGTTCTGCGCGTGCGGGCACGTCCTTATCGACTCATACACCATTTTATCGCGAAATAGATAAACATCTATTTTATGTAGTAAACTCAACAGAAATAGATGAAATAAGAAGTTTTAGACTCACCAAAGCACCCACGAGTGCTTCACAGACCATTTATATAAAATGTATTGACATGTATTTTATATTTATGCCTTCAAAAATATCGCTCTACATAACTAGCGCATCAAAGTGAAAGACAGACTTTTATTATCTAGCTAGATTTTGAAACTGGCACAAAAGCTTTAAGGTCTAATGCTTTAATTCAATTTTTAAAAGAGCAAAGGTAGTTATACATTATTGCCTATTCTTTGGACTTCACTAAAATTGTCTTTAGAATACACAAGCTAGTGATGTTCACGCAGAAAGGAGAATTCCGATTTTTCTATGAGAGTTGGGCTATTGTTGCGTCTTAACCAAATTAACTGTAGAACATTGTAAATGTACTCAGGGTTTTTAAATAAAAATATCATTGAGATATCTGATGGGAGTTTAGAGAAATCTGACTTTTAATTTTTAGTATATAGGTTATATATTGCGTTGAAATCCATATCTTTTATTCTATTATAGTATAAAATGTAGTATCAATAGTACTTAAGAGTACCTATGTAAGAAATATAGATAGGATATAATGCTACGGCTAACTACTCTGGATCTAGATTACATTCTAAGAGTCCTGGTCTTAGTACCACTAAAAAGTCTATCTCACACGACGTCACGCTCTTTTTTTTTTAATTACTCAACGGAGAATTTGCTGAACTCAACGCTAAAGTAAACACTGAACAATAATAAAAAAAACACTGCTTTTCCACAAATGAAGCAATCAACACATAAACGTACATAACACGTTATCGGCAATACAAATGTCAAATCATGACAAATTGTCAATCAAATTCAAATCAATAAGGGTTGCTAGTAAAATAACAATATATATCCTAAAATATTTTTAGAAATCGATAAAAGATGTTATTATATTTTTAATTTAAAAACCAAACTTTAAAATTATGATTTCATAAAATAATCTTTGACTAATACTAAGTATTATAATAGGAGCTCATGTGGGTTTTCTTTTATTTATTTCATATCAATATTCTTTCTATTTGGCTTTAAAAATGGGTATAGTAATAAACTGGCGACATTTACTATCCAAGCCTTCCAATAAATATTGCAGTTCTGCTTATATCGAATTTATCTTTTTTTTATAACTTTGAAACCCCACTACGCTTATAACTAAAATAAATACAAATAACATCATTATTCAAAAGACTATTTTTTATGTTTAGATAGTTAAGACGCACGACGGGCATAAAATAGCCTGGTTTTCGGCATTCCCTTTTATATAAATTTTTAGGTCTTAAGTACAATGTAGTCAGCAAAAACACTTATAATAATATCGTACGATATTATTATGCTATACGATATTATTATGCTAACAGCTGGGCCGTAACAAATCCAAGAACAAAATAAAAGGGTTTCCAGTTTTCCTCACTAGTAATGAGACCGTGACGATATATACGCAATTACAGAAACTACCACTATTGAATCATAACACAAAGTAGTAAATTGAACATTTGTTTTAAATTATGAATACCTAAGCATTAGAATAAGAGCTGCCATAAACAATGTAATAAAAAGCAAGCAACATTCGATGTCAAAAGAAAATAAATGAATTTCTTGATTAAACGTCATAGAAACAGACGGGCAGAATAATTTAAACAGTGAATTTTGAATGTAATTTCGAATAAACTAATACATGTAAGGTAGCCTTAAATGTTGTTTATATAGAAAAGGACTCCTGTTAGGTATATCTATCTCCTTTATATCCATCCATCCATCAGCCTTTTGACGTCCACTGCTGGACATAGGCCTCCCCAAAAGAACGCCACAACGAGCGGTCCTCTGCGCTCATATGGGGGAATAGTGCCGTAATCGCCACGCTTGGCAGGCGGGTTGGCATCGCAATGGATGTTGTTAATACTCGAGGGAGTGCTGCTGCCCACTCCCTCGGTATTCCCTCAGTCTGCTCTTACGACTCCCTATTTCAATTCTAAAGCCGGCCCCACATGGCGCCTCCTTTATGTATTTTAGGAATATTATTTCCCTTGATAAGGCATTCTCTTCCTTTTAACATTAGATGGAACACAGAATCTATCTTCTCATTTTACGAGTCGACGTATTTGAGTCCTAATACAGAATGTCTTGACTATGTTCTAAAATTTGATTTAATCCATTGCCTGTATACCTATTGAACTATCGGGGAAGTATATTACAAATTACCCTACATTACATCTTTAAAATTTCATTAAAATCAGCTTAATCGTTTAGGCGTAATTGACGTACTAACGTCTAAACATCTTTACAAACTTACAGATTAATAATATTGGCAGTAGGATTGTTCTATAAAACCAGTTTAATACGTAATGCAAAAGTGCCAGTATTTTGAAGTTCTCGCAGAGATTACTCAACTGCAAATTAATTTAATCTGGGCTATTGATCGTCCTTTTTAAAATATTGCCAATAGGCAGTTCTCCTAAGAGGTACTAAATTGTTTTCCAATAATGAAAAGTTTCATCCACCCATCAGCCTTTTAACGCCCACTGCTATGCTATACCCATAAGGCCTTTACTTACGGCTACCGGCATCTAAAATTTTTATTATATAAATATGTATTTATATTATCATATTAGTACATCATGAGAATATTTTTGTATCAGAAATGTAACAAAAACTTTACATCTAATTTACACATTTAATTAGTATGTTGATTCAACAAAATTTATTTTTTAGAACACTCTAAAACGTAAAATTTTGCCTTTAATTAATTATCCACTGACACCGCAAATCAATTGTTTTACTATAGAGAATATAAAATGTCACTGTATCTCCAAAACAAGAGAAACATTTTTATTGTCGGGCAGGGTTATTAATGGGCGGACTTGACTGAAATTTAATTTGATAGAATCTTAGCACTATACATTAAACACAAAGTGAAAAAATGTTATTTTCGATTTCACATTTTTCACTTTGTGTTTAATGTATAGTGCTAAGAATGTCAAATGCTAAAAATATATATAAAAATATCTAAATATTGATAGAATCTGTTACATAAATATAGGTCAAGTTTGTGTATCATAAAATGTTGTAGACACACGGTATGCGCTCGCGCGGCAGATATCGATGATAGATATGCCTCGATAGTAGCAAACTCGAGTGCTATTATCAATAACCGCTACTATTGTGTTCTACAAATAGAAGCCCTTAAAGCTAACATCTCGTTAACGAAATAGAATTTATTCACGTATAAACTTACAAATTGATTCAAGAAATCGTACATCAGCATTGTATACAGGCAAATAGAAAATGATTTGGTTTGCAATATTCTGTATTATACAGCCTATAATTTATCTTTATATCAAATTTTGTTAAAGACATTTGCATTTTATATTAGATACGTTGTTTTGTTCGTTGAAAGTCAGTCGTTAAATAGTTCGTGGTCTATTATTGTCTTTGTCTTTTGTCAAAACATTTTGATTACTAATATTCTAAGACTAATAATGTATTTTGAAATAATATTTATGTACTAAAACTAAATAATAAGACGCTTCACAAAATAATGCTTAAATTGTGCTCTATGATTTTCTGTAATTTGAAAAGACTCAATAACACGTGTGTTCAAGATTCCCTTAGTATTACTTTACTCTTTGGTTCAAGAAACCCATTGGTCTAAGTCTAAGGCAATATTTAACAATTTCTTAATTTATTTTTAATGGATTAGCATAAATTACTTAAAAAATTAAATTAAATTCACTATAATTATGTTATATTATAACAGTGTAACTGGGTAACAAAACATGCATGCACGTAAATACGAGACAAAAGCGCATATGATCCTACTATTGAGTTCTCCAATTTGAAAGTTCTATTCATATGAACATAAGTGCACCGCTTACATACGTATTATATTTTTAGCATATGACACAAGTACGCGATTTTGATTTGTTATATATCTTAATATCTCCTTTACTCGGCTGTAATATTTTCTATAGTCATAGATCATGACTTGATTCTGTTCACAGGTTAGGCACTCTATGTTAGTATCGGGTATTTAGATATAATTATTTACCTGAGATAGATGTTTCCTACTTGTACCGATGTGCACTCTTTTCAGAAGCTTTAGCTTTACACCTTTGAGGTGGTTAATTATAGATCACGCTTCATTGAAATATTGGCTAAAACAGTAACTGACTTCTGACTAGCAATGAAGTTTGGTTTATTTAAAATTAATACGAGCCCGATGGCATCTACAGATTATCGGACACTTTGGAGGAGTGGGAACACCCGGAGTTGAAACGACGACGTGGCGAGAACGAAGCGGCAGTTAAACTAGAATGCGACAATGCCAACGATGCGTACGCGTTTCCTACGAGCGCAGTGGGCATGGCTGAGCCCGCGCCAGATACACCGTCATCGACCCTACAGCCTCCCCTGTACGTTAACTTTCCTTACATAATACTATTCATCCAAGGTAGGCAGAACTGTCGCTAAAACATCAGTCATCTTCCTAACAAATACTACTAGTATTCGTATGTTTAAGTCCTGGAGACTCCAGAGTGTCCATATAGATATGTCATCGTTGAGACGTATATAAATTATATATCATTCTGCAGCACCATGTTTACATAAATCTGCATGATCTCGCATACGTTTCTTGTGTTGCATGTGTAATCTAGTGGTTACTTACAAACGCTAATGTCGTTCAATGTAACATTTATTCCTATGTATAACAATGTATCGTATCATCGTTTGCTTTGTTTCTCATTATGGTTATCACTTAAGTTTGTTTTGCAAAATATTTCATTGTGATAATTTTTTGACAGAATGAGAGCGGATTGCAGTGTATCTAGTCCAAACATAGCAGAAGCCCCTGTAAAGAGGTTTCAAGAGCCGTACAGGTCGTGCGGCAAATTGGGAAGCGGTGGCAAACTAGGGAACAAATATCCCGGAGGTGGCAAAGTAGTGGGTGCAGGAGGGAAATTAGGAGGCAAATTATCGGGGAAATACGGTGGGAAACTGGCGCAAGCAATAGCGCGACGAAGGGCGCTAACCGCCATGGCGCAAGGTGGTAGGCCAGGACTGGCTGCGCCGTTGTCGCAAAGATCGAGGGATGGTACGGTGGAGCTACAGATTCTATGCCAACCCGAAACCCAACATAGAGCGAGGTTGGTGCAATGACATTTGAAATATGGTCGTTTAATAATAATCATGCTTTGCCATTTCTTTATGAAAGAATTGTAGCTATAACTAAGAATAATATCAACCCTACATCTGCTACATGATACATTATTACAGATATCAGACTGAAGGCAGCCGTGGTGCTGTCAAAGACAATTCCGGTAATGGATTCCCAATAGTTAAATTGGTTGGATACGACAAACCAGCCGTTCTACAGGTAAGATATACTTTCACAGATAATTCGATTGAGTAATTTATAGTACACATTATTTGTGAATAAGGAAAAAAGGAAATTTTTTGTTCTAGCGGGAATCGAACCCGCGTCTTTTCCAATCCGGGGAAGTGCTCTAAACCACTGAGCTATAGTACAGATCTTTCGATCATCCGAATCTCCTTGTCACATTTGTCTTAACGACCAACGCCATCTATCGAAAATGCATTTACATGCAATTATCCAATATAGAAAGTTTAATTTTGCAATTAAAATTCATACTATTTGATGGCGCGATTTTTTAAACATTTTTGATCTATATTTTTTAAGACAAGTCGTTAAGACAAATGTGATAAGGAGATTCGGATGATCGAAAGATCTGTACTATAGCTCAGTGGTTTAGAGCACTTCCCCGTATTGGAAAAGATGCGGGTTCGATTCCTGCTAGTACAAAAAATCTCTTTTTCCTTATTCACAAATAATTTGTACTTTAAAAAGTGGTGGAGCATGTCAAATGCTAAGAAATATAGATCAAAAATGAGTAATTTATATTTAGGAGTTAATTAAAACCATTTATAAAAAATATGATCACGTTTTAATATTAGAGGTGAATGTTTCCGTTGGGTCTTAGTTCTATTGGTGTCATTATCGGGTGCTTTATATAATTATGCTCCCTTAACTTCTTATGACACCTCGATGATCGTGAGTTATTAGTTATGGAAGTTTATTTGAAGTTAGGGCAGTATTGTTCGTTCCTCCATCTAATTAGATGGATTAGCAAGACTTTTGCTGTTATATTTTATTTTTAATTGCGTAGAATAGCTGCCGGAATCTCTTGAGAATCATTTTATTGATGATAACATAACGTTACAGGTCTATATAGGAACAGACACTGGCCGAGTGGCACCACATATGTTCTACCAAGCATGTCGAGTCTCCGGCAAGAACTCTACTCCATGCAAAGAACGTAAAGAGGACGGAACCGTCATTATCGAGATTGATCTTGAGCCCGCCAAGAATTGGCAGGTCACTTGCGACTGTGTAGGCATCCTCAAGGTATACTTTTGTCTTTTTATTTTGAAGTATTACGGCTTATGGTGTTTCAAGGATATGAAGCAGTGGTGTGACTAAAATTAATACTAATGTTCATCAATCTGTGGTTGAACTTGAAGTAGCTCATTGCAATGTCTACATTGTTGCTTAATCTTATAAAATAAATAATGCAATCCAAAACAAAAGAAACTTGGTACCACACCCTTTTTTTTTGTTAAGGCGGGAAAAAATATACCTAAACACACACCCGTCGTTCGGGACAACGAACAGGGTAGTGTTGGGGCCCTCACTCACTAAATAAACGCACCGTGGACCACTGGAATTGTGTGATATTACTTCAGTGGTTTGATACTACACCCCAACAGCGCGGTTTTGTTCCAAGTTTCCTTTCGGTTAACCTTCCTTTTCACAGTCTAAAAGCTGTGCTCATGACTTCTATCTATAAAAACAAAATAGAAGGCTAGAAAACATAGATGTTGTGTGAAGTAGGTACTTATAGGTGGTAAGGCGCTTCCTTACCATATATAGATGACATTTAATAGAAGTGTGTGGATGAGCGAGGCATTGAGCAAACCCCATATAATTAAGACTTGGGGCTGTTCTGACCCTGGATCTTGCAGCTTCCTGAAGGGTTGTTCTTTTTGTAGGAACGCAACGTTGATGTTGAGCACAGGTTCGGCGAGGCGTTAAGCGGCAGTGGCGCGCCCGCGCCGGGCCACATCTCGCGGGGCAAGAAGAAGTCCACGCGCTGCCGGATGGTGTTCCGCACCGACATCATCAATGCCGCCGGTCACCCGGAGACCTTGCAAGTGTGCTCCACTCAAATCATATGCAGTGAGTTATTTTTTTTTTAATACTGCACTGTTTGGATGTCTCACAAATTTCTTTTTTATGACGAAGATAATTCAATTACTACCTGTCATTTGTTTAAAACAACAAAACCTTCTTTTTTTATTGTTAAGAGTTAAACATTAATCTATTTGTTTTTTTTGTGTAGCTCAACCTCCTGGCGTCCCGGAAGTATGTCGCAAGTCCCTAGTGTCGAGTCCAGCGACCGGTGGACTAGAACTCTACCTTTTAGGCAAGAATTTCCTTAAGGAGACCAGAGTGGTTTTCTGCCAGCGACAAGATGGTAGAACGCACTGGGAGGAGGAAGTAATTCCTGACAAAGAGTTCTTGCAACAAGTAAGATAATATTTTAATGTCGTTTTATAATTTATTCTTTTCAGGACTCAACTAGGCACGAGTTGCTTCACAGTTTTATTGTGTTTGGATCCGCAGGGATTCGATATATTTTCTAAATGCCTTCACTTTTAGACAGTTTAGATTAGCGATTGTCTCTTCGTGCCCAAAACCCAGCAATCGAGATCAGGACAACAGTGGTTCTTCGAAGGATCGCAATAGTACCTTAGCAATCAACTAATATGAGTTTCTGTTTAGACGCACCTAGTATGCTGCGTGCCTGCCTACGCTCACAAAGACATCTCAGAAACTGTCTCGGTTCAGCTGTTCGTCAGGTCTGGGGGGAAGGCGTCAGAGCCTCACACGTTCTACTACACGCCACCGGCCCTCGACACTGGTCCATTGCATTCCACAAAACACCACACTCATGGTAAGCACTGCTCTATATTTTCCATACTCGTGACATGGTGGCTTTGGTGATACCAGCGTTTAATAATGTCAATGCAACGCAATGTCTACGTAATATTTTAATGATCAAAAAATAACTGGTCTGTTTATGTTCCCAAATATTATAAATAATAAAAAAAAGTGTAACGGAATTCCATTTTTAAACATCGCAGATGACTGACATTATGAAATGCGTTTGCGCACATCATATTATATTAAGAATCACGTCATTCATGTAAATGTCCCAACTGTATGTAGTTTGAGTGTGCACAACATATAATTATTCACATATTAGATTATAATTCATATTATGTAATAGAGATACATGCTTACGTAGTGTGCAATCAAAATTGCTGTTTATATTGTGCGACGCTTTCACCGTTCATATAAAAATAGAATATAGAATTAATTTACAATGCATTGGAATTAGATAAAGGATTTTAGTGTTGAAGGTTGATGTTCAAATTATGTAAACATATAAGAATAATAATAATATGGTCTACACACTTTTTATATTTTTAAATATTTTATTATTTTTCATAATACATATATTTAGAAATGTATTCAGTTGTAAGATATATGTAAATAAAGAGATAATAATATTTATTTACTCTTATATATTTTTTGCTTAACTGTAGTTTTTAACGAAAAATAAAGTATTGAAATGGTGAAGAAAGTAAGTACTCTCTCTATTCGTTTCGTAGCATTATTCCTTATTAGTTTTCTTCTTTATAATCATAATAATAATAATTTTTATTTATTCTCACCACAACGAAAAAATATACAAAAAAAAATTATTATTATTACTTTATCTTTATTTTTAAATATAGTACATTCAAAATAAATTTGTTTAAATTTGGGCGTCTAATGTAAAATGTGGCAACATTCGAACTTAGCAGAAGTTTTGACACCCAGGAGGCTCGGGTTCGATTCCCGGTACGGGAAATTGCTTTGGGAGTTTTGGCGGGAACACGAAGAAGATCATGTCGTCGCTCTGCATTATTTTCCTAAACTTGTGTTATTTCGAGTATTAATGTGTAAAAGTGGTGGCCTTTTGCTTATTAACTATTTGTGTATGTGCATAAGTGTTGGCAAGTGATGTAATGCGACATAACGTGTTTTTTCCTGTTGTCTCCAAAACTCCATAGAAGCTTCAGTAAGATTGCCATCTTCTTACTGGAGTGGGACTTTGACTTGACTGACTTATTTTATATGACTGACTTCGACTATGACTTGTTTTATGAACTAAACTTACGTGTGATGAGAGAATAACGATGTTTATAAGTTACTGTTAGGCTGATGGTTCTTCCAATGCCTTAAACAAACAAAAAAAAAAAAAAAAAAAGAAGTTTTGAAATAATCTATGTGAGAGAGAGATATTATGACATTTACAGTGAGGGTTATCAATGACAAGTTTATTTGTAAAAATGTTTGACACCAGCCACTGATTACAAACCTTTAACATGGCACCCATACATATTGGAATAATAACTGAAGAAACAATACCTTTTTAGAAAACCCCAAGGTTAAAAAAAGCTCAATTTACCCGATACTTCAGTATCTTATTTGTATAGAAAAATAAAAAAATTGGAAAATCCAAAAGTATGTCATGCCTCATAATTTAAATTTTCACAATAAAATTGGTTATTTGTAATAGTGTATATAATATAAGTATGTAGATAATAAGTAACTAATAATGTATTGGTCTTACTAAGTAGTTTTCAATCAATCACGTTTATATAATAACAATTAAACCACATTGAATCAGACCGTGAAAAGTGATAGGGTTCTATTCTTAATTATACTGAAGCGTAAGATAAAATAAAAGGCTCGATTAGTAAAGTATTTCGGTAATTATCATGTTAAAAACATCAGGCATCAAACATATCATGAGTGATCAAAATAGTGTTTTTTCTTGATATGTGTGTATATATTATTTTACAAGTACAATATGATAAATAGAGACATTTTAAGTTAGAAAAATCAGTTGTCTTTGGTGAAGTGACAGTAGTACCCACCTCAACGCTTCGCTTATGAGGCGTGCAAAAGACCTTATCTAATTCCATTCATAGTTCATAATCATAACACACCACACATATTAATTTAAGTAACACAAATATTGCTTTCGCTTCGCATACCATGTTTTTGCTTTATATCTAATATTGCTTCTCATTCTTACTTTAATGTAATTGACTATTTCGTATAATTTTGACTATAAGAAACAACCATAAATAGCACCGCTCAGTTCCACCATTCCTTATCATAAATCGGCCATACACTACACAACAATTAAATACAAAAGTTATAAAATTGTCCAATTCATGTAATACCTATTTTTATGTCTTTTGATTGTGTTAGATGGAGTCGGGGAACAGCGAACTTGTCTATTGCCCCTGGTGTTTTTTAAGACGTAATTTTTCCAAGTATAGTTATTTATCTATAATTTACAGTTTTAATCGTTTTAATCATAGTTTTAATGGTTTTAATGCTACAAAAAAAATATACTGTCACTTTCGACAGCTACAAGACTCTACAAGACGAATAGAGGTGACATTGTGTTTCCATATTACACATGGATGTTTACATTATAGCGATACCTGTTTACCAAAGAGTAAAGTAATACTAATGCTGTTTACTATGATCCATAGAATAATAATGCTATTGTATGCTACGATCTTTCTAAATCGCAGTATTTCTTTTTTAAAAACACGACACACATTTTATAGTATAAATTATTTGTGAATAAGGAAAAAGAGATCTTTAGGAGGAGTGGGAATCGAACCCGCGTCTTTTCCAATTCGGGGAAGTGCTCTAAGCCACTGAGCTATCCTACCGATCTTTCGATCATCCCAATCTCCTCATCACATTTGTCTTGCGACCAACGACATCTATCGGAAAGTATGAATTTTAATTGCAAAATTAAATTTACTATATTGGATTAATGCATGTAAATGCTTAAATGAAAGATCGGTAGGATAGCTCAGTGGCTTAGAGCACTTCCCCGGATTGGAAAAGACGCGGGTTCGATTCTCGCTCCTACTAAAGATCTCTTTTTCCTTATTCACAAATAATTTATACTTTAAAAACTAGCGGAGCATGCCAAATGCTAAAAAAATATAGATCTAAAACATGTCACACAAATGTCAACTTCGACTCGAAACTTCCTGATTTCAAAGAACATTTGTTTAACGATATACGGATCTCCTAATACTGGCGTAATAAATTGATATGTGATTGCTATGCTCTAGTTTTACTAATTTCTTGTAATTAGTAGTAAATATTGGTCTGGTGCATATGACTGTTTCTTATGGTCTATATAATCACGATAACGAGTATTTCATAGCATCACATAAATTTGCCCTTAATATTGAAATTTGTGGGAAAATATGTTTCGCTAACGCATTTATTATATGTTATGAGCATTTCTGATATAACAGAGTATTTATTTACAGTGCAATATGCTAAATAATACTTACATTGATATAGTACATAGGTTATATGCAAATTTTCAGATATTTTTTTAATAATGCATGCACGTATCTACTAAATTATTGTTGGAGGAGTTCTATTTCAAAAGTATTCCGTAACAATTTTGTAGCCGGAAATATATTTTAATTTATTGTTGTATTGATGGTCAAAATTACAAAAGATAAAATTGTATGGAAACTGTTAATATACAATTTCAATTATGTTATAATAACTTTATCTTGTAAATTAACGACGATTTATTTTTAATTCAAGCCATGTGTCAATAATCTAACTTTCAAAATACAAAAATATTCAATCACAGTCATATTAACAGTTTGAGAATAGAACCTTCCTATTTTTTTTTTAAATTAGACCAAATATATTAGGAAATGTTGTTTGCATGTGCTTAACTCATAACAATAAAGGCGAGAGGGATACATTAGCTTCGCTGACATATGTTGCTTGATACTTAACGGCTAGCATGCTAGTTAACTACGGTATGAGAATATAAAAGTGATGTACATATAGAGAAATTTGGAAGAAACGACTGATGCGCAAATGGCGTACTCTTTCTTTTTTCCCTTTCTGTTCAAGCTAGGTCTGTCTAGGTAGCGAGTCCAGCGACGCAGCTGCTGCCCGCTTCCCCGCGCCAGCACGGTACTGACATACACACACTCGCACACGTACACGCACAACACGAGCACACCACTGCGTGTACGAATGTGTGCACGCACACCGACATAGAGAACACATACATAAAAAACACATTAAAAAATAATAATTGGATTAAGCTCAAACAGTCAACAACAACAATTGCTCATTTGGAGAATATAATAACTGTATAGTACTTACTTACTTACTTACTTATCATCACGCTATTTCCCTTGCGGGGTAGGCAGAGAGAACAGAGTGCCAAGAGGTTCTTTTCTTGCATACATCTCTCGCTTCCTCAACATTCATAACTCTCTTCATACACGCTCGCCGGTTTCGGAGACTCCTGACTCCACCTTCCTTCAATACATGACCGATTTGGTCTAGGTAGGTGAGTCTCGGTCTCCCCCTGTACCTACATCCTTCCACTTTCGCATTGTATATCTTCTTAACCAGTCGCTCGTCCGGCATTCTTTCCACATGTCCGAACCATCGGAGCATTCCCTTTCGCGCATCTTTACACCAATACTCTCTTTCATACCTACTCGCTCTCTTATTTCGTCGTTACGAATGCGGTCAGTCAGCCTCACTCCACAGATTCTCCGCAGAGATCGCATTTCGACCGCATTGATTTTACTCTCATGCTCCTTTTTGCATACCCAACTCTCGCTTCCATACAATAACGTTGGGACAAGCACTGCGTTGTGTATTGCGACACGTGCCTTCTGGCTGAGGTGATGACTGCCTAGAAATTGTCCCAATGCTCCTTTCACTCTATTTCCCGCATTCACTCTTCTCTCTACATCAGTGGTGTACCTTCCATCCCGACTGAATCCACATCCAAGATATACAAATTCGTCCACTTGTTCTAGCACACCATTTCCTATTGCTACTCTAACATCTGTTCTGGCTTCTTCTCTTTCAAAAACCATTATTTTGGTTTTGCTCACATTCACACGTAGGCCCCTTTTCTTACAATCTTCTGCCATTACGTCAACTAGGGTTTGTAGGTCAGCCGCGGACTGCGCTAATAAAACCGCATCGTCTGCATATAGCAGAGACCTAACCACTGAGTCGCCCATCTGAACTCCCACATTCATTTCATTCAACCTTTGTAGACATTTATCCAGATATATGATAAACAGTCTGGCTGATAGAACGCAACCCTGTTTAACGCCGATATTGACATCAAACCAGGGTGACATTCCATCATCCAGCCGCACACAAGCTCTGCAGTCCATGTAGTTGGACTGCACCGCTTGTAGCAGTCTACCATTAATACCATATTCCGGCAAAATGTCCCAAAGTTCCTTTCGTACAACCGTGTCAAATGCTTTCTCCAAATCCACAAAACTGCAGAAAACCCTCTGGCCTACAGCCAGATGCTTCTCCACAATGTTGCGCAGAGAAAATACTTGATCCATGCATCCCCTTCCACAAAAACCTCCTCCTCCTCCTTTCCTAAAACCTCCTTGTGCCTCACACAAAAATTCATCAGACACCATCCTCATTCTCCTTTCAATAATCTTACCATACACTTTGGCTGCCAAACTGGTCAAGCTTATGGCTCTGTAGTTTGCACAGTCATAACGTGAACCCTTGTTTTTAAACAAGGGCACGATGACTGCGCTTCTCCAGTCCTTGGGAACAATTCCTGAGCTCCAACATAAATTGAGAAGCATCAGGAAGAATTCCCAGACACATGAGCCTCCAAGCTTGATCATCTCAGCAATACCCGCTGCCTTACCATTTTTCAAACTTCGAATCGCCCATTCAACTTCATCGATACTAACTGTATAATGAAAATACTTAAAAATAAAACATAAATATTTTCTTTAGTGAGCAAAAAAGTACAAAGAAATTCGTAATATTATTTTGCAATTATTTAGATATTTATGTAAATATTTTTATGCATTTGACAAGACGTTCAGTGTTATCAAAATTCACAGACTCGAACAATTGTCGCAAGGATTGAATTGGCAAAAATTCTGGGACGGTTTTCCACAGTTATTTTCAATTTAACATTTCGCACTTTTTGTTATTTATTTTGCAATTCTTACAATTAGAGACTTTTTATCGTATTCTACGATTAAAATAAATTTCTTCAATTTTATTAATTGAGAATTCATTTGTTTGAAAGATTTTAGAATAATAACAAAAACAAAAATTATGTGACTGTTTTAAAATCGATGCACACTCGACACATTCAGACCTTTACAGAGAAAACACTAACTCATACAAAGAAAAAAAAAAAAGGTCTGGTGACAAACTCTATTTACATACACACAGAACTCACTATCCAGTTACACTGCTTTCCGCTAGGACAGACTGTACAATCCCACATAGATAGTTTAGTGCCGAATATGCCCTGCATCAATATTTTTAAGCAGAACTCCGTTTTGACTGGTTCGTAACACTTATTAAAGTTGACCGGAATTATGAATGTACAATTTTGGAAAGAGAGAAAATAAAGTTAATGAATATCTTAAGGGGACTCTTATATAACATTATTTGGCTATATGTTTGAACGCATTTATAAAAATACTTTGGAAAATCCAAATCTGCACGCCTCATAATCTTCATTTTTCACAATAAAATTGATTATTTTATAAGTAACTAATAATGTATTCGTCTTACTAAGTAGTTTTCAATAAATCACATAGATAGCGCTAATCTCAAAAAGTACTAATTTGGGTTATGCCATAGTCTAAGACTTAATTATGGCATTTTAGGAGTTATGTTCTTTTGCACGCCTCATTAGCGAAGCGTTGAGGTGGGTTCTACTGTGTACGTGTGTTTTTCACGGAATAACTGAATTTTCAAACTTAAAATGTCTCTATTTATCATAGATTGCACTTGTAAAATAATATCTACACACACATATAAAGAACAAACACTATATTTAACACTCATGATATTTTTGATGCCATTTTATATATTGTTATTTAAACTAGTTAAAAAACTGTTTGAAAAAATCTGGCTTTGACGTCAGTGAGTTGTAGGTAATGTATGTTAACACGATAACGACCAAAATACTTTACTAATCGACTCTTTTTTTTTTCGTTTACGAACTATTATGATTAGGAATAGATCCCTATTACTTTTCACGGTCTGATTCGATGTGGTTTAATTGTTATTAAATAAACAAAAAAATACTGAATATTTACGCTCGACGCGACACTAAAACCAGCTCCTTTCATGAGAACTACCTTGTTACGTACGCATAGCCACCGCTGGTTTTACTATCGTCAACAGAACAGAAACATTGTTTTTTGATAAAAGAAAGTTCTTACCTTTGCGCCGTCGTTCGTCAACTGATGATATTTGTCAAGTATAATAACTATTTTATCCATAACAATAAATAAAAACACTAAATACACGTAAATAATAACACACAAACGTTATAAAACACGAAAAAAACATATTTTACATTCCACAATTTTTACGACACTGAAATAGCGGCGCGGGCACGGGGGGGACAGTTCCCTTTATTACAGGCAAGTTCCTTACAAAAGCGCCACCTTTATCACCGCTCCAAAATTTATTACATTACAATGATATCAAAGTAATATATATTGACATATACGGCCCTAGATGTCGCTAGTGGCAATTTTAAAAGCCGCTATCATTATTCGCAGTTGCTGTTTATAAGATACAGCTACCGCGCTATACAACATTACCGCGATTATATTTTCCTCCTATGAGAAACTAGCGATGTCGATTGAGTCGATTTTGCCTTTTTGTCGGCGTTTTGGTTAAATTAAATGTGAAATAATTATATTAAAATTATATGAAGTCACTGAAGTCTATGCAATTGCAATGTATAGTATATAGATACATTCGCTACAAGCCCGAATTGCGGAGCGGAAATCCAGATGGCGCTTCAAAGTGAGCTTCAAATACCCAATTTAGTAAGAGGACTCTCTTTTCCTGTAGTATTACTTTTACTTTACTATTTGGGCGCGGGGGCTCTTTTTTGAGTGGCCTTGACGTGCGCGTGGCCCGGAACTAAGAGGTAGACCAATATAGAAGTACTTCTTAAAATTAGGGCTAGATGGCGTATAAGACATGAAACCCACATTAGTACTTTTTGAAATTAGCGCTATCTATGTGATTTATTGAAAACTACTTAGTAAGACCAATACATTATTAGTTACTTATCAAAAATAATAAATTTTATTGTGAAAAATGAAGATTATGAGGCGTGCAGTTTTGGATTTTCCAAAGTATTTTATTTTACCATGAGTTATTAACGTACGTGCATACATTAGGTGTATGAAATATGTATAAAAAACTTTAAAAAGGCAATTACGCTATTATAACAAGCTCGTAAAAGACTGAAACTGTTTTAACTTTTAACAGCTCATAATAATTATATCGATTTGATGGATCCTGCAATATTTAGTTGACGCGACATATATGTTAATGTAAATGTCATATGGTTTAGGTAACAACTTTAAAACATCAGAATCCTTAAATAAAGACACAATCCATTTCAAATTTAAGAGTGATATTCTGAGATATCATATTTTTAATCAAATACTTTATATTATATATTTTCTATAACTTGAATAGGCATTTATAGCAATTAATATATTTATGATATCTATCTACCAAAGACAATACTCTCGTTTAAAATAACAATAATATACTTGCTTCATTTATAAAGATTTGAAGCAATTCAGTAGGAACATGTTTCTTGTGTAAATTTGATAAGTATATCAAAAACAGAACATGTTATTTTTCGATTACAAAGGTTAGTTCCATAGATTCTGTTCTAAGTTCTGTCGCCGCATTTGATAGGTAACCAGTTAAAACGGAGCGTTAGGGCAGCTAGGTCACCGCTATTGTTTGCTATATGAGTTCGTTGTGTGCAGCGGCAGGCGACGAGGCGCGGCCCGTGCTCATGTGGGGCGGCGCCATGATGCCGCCCCCCGCGCTGCCCGTACGCAGGCCCTCCATCATCGTGCCGGACCCGCACTCGCCTGTGGGACTTAAGAGTGAGGTGAGTTATTTTATATTAGTTCTGGCTTACTTCTATAATAACATTCATCTATTAAACCAATATTGATTTTGGATACTTCGTATTTAATGCCTCATTTGCGTCTCTGTATTGACTTTCTCTTATTAAATTTAATCAGCTTAGTTTTGGCTTTAATCTCTGCTTAATTATATCTTAATATTGGCTTAATTACTTAGTTTCGAGGTTAGTCTCTTGCTTAATTGTAATGATCGCGATTTTCCACTTCTAATACATACGACATAAACTTTATGTAAACTCATTTGTTAGTTGGCAGATGAATCGAGTCAACATTCTCTCATCGACAGCGCAGACTCTTGCGGCGCGGACGGGCCGGACAAACCGATGATGTCTGTGTCCGACGACTTAAACGTAGTGGATCTTAGACTCAAATCGGAATTATCCAGGGACACGCAGTCTCAGGTATTTTCTTAAAAATTTTTTTATCCCGACAGAACTAAACGTACAGACATAGTAAACGGCTGGCTGTAAAGTCCATAATGGTAGTACTCTATGATGGGCGATTGTTGCAAAAAAAAAAACAATCGAATGAATCGTAAATTGTGCATGTTCTATTCGAATAACAATCGAGAAAACTTCTGACTGTACGCACGCTGCACAATCCGCTATGCGATGCACGTGAGTGTGCGTACTATGAACTGCGGGTCGGTGTTACGTCGATTGTGTGCAAGTTTTACTTACTTCAATTTGTTTATTATGACTATTTAAGGCAAATTGTGGAAAACCTAACAAATAATTATAACATTTCTAATTAGTTCTTATAAGACTACTTTTAGTCTTACTTAGTTTGAGACTCCTTACTTAGATACCCATCTATTAATTTCACAGTTCGTAATAGTGTAGTTAAGTATCAACTTACACTAAGACGGACGAATGGTTGTTGCTCAATGGATTAATTGAATACTAGACAGAAAATTCAATAATCTATTAACGCCAATCGCATAGTAACCGCAGTACTAACGTAACTTGTGGCGCACGGACTTTTAACTACTGATTTGTAGGACCGTCTTTTATAATTACTTTTTTAGTACGTACAAAGCCTAATAGGTGTGCTGCGATAAAAAGTTGTAGTTACAGTTGATTTTGATCGACTAAACTGAACAATCAACAATTCGATTAGTTCCTAGTAATAGCCACCCATCGCTACTTTACTCTTTCTAATGTCCTTGCATAATTTTCAATATATCTTTTGTACCTCTACAGGTTAATTTTGGATATGACAACATGAAGTTATCACCTGCAACCTTCAGCCAGCAGCTGCAAGCCATACAAAACCAGGTCCAGACTGATAAGATGGTGGAAACTGTCACTGCAGCCATATTTAACACAGATGACAACAACCCCCAAATGTACTCTTCAATGATGCCCATGCAATCCATGGACTCTATGAGGCTCCTCTCATCAAAGTCAGTGGATCCTCTTGAAACTGAGATGAAAGTGTTAAATCCGGAACTGATGATCAGAGATTCCAACATGCAGTCAAATGTGCTGCAGACTAATGAGCAAAGACTGATAGTGTACAACCAGATGCAAGGGGCTAGAGAAGAGAGTTACAATCCTTTCGGAGCTATCGCCAAATTGGAAATGGAGACCAGCCAGATGGAGCAAAGACTAGCGCAGCAGAGCGCTGATATCACCACGTTAGTCGAAGACGCTATGAAAGCAACGGCTTCCATCTCACCAGATTCAACCAAACTCGACGAGTTAGTCAATTCGAGGGTAGAAGATCATTTGTCTGGATCTTCCTCATCACCCTCGACTGCTTCTCATGCGTCTGACGTCATACTAAGTCCAAATGCTGCAATCGTAGGCCGAAACCAAACTGCAGAAATACTACCACAGATGCCGACATCGGCTATGTCACCAGACGTCATCCTGAACCCTCAGGTGTCGCCGAGCATGTTGTACGACAATTCGCAAAGAATAGTCATGCCCACCGGCACAGGCCAGGATGATCTTATGATGATGCAAGACCAGGTACAAATGACGTCAGTAAAAACGCCTCCAGCAGCTGTTAAATCGATGATCCTGAATGCTGCAGCAGAAATATTGTCTTCGGACAGCACTATGAACGCTTTGGTGACTTCAGCTATCAATACCGCCAATATTTTAACAACTGAAAGCACAGGAGTGATGCAATCAAATGAATCACAACCTCCGGCCGAACCTGCCGCGGAAACTCCTCTTGTGGCCATGTCCCAGGCTGTTTCCCAAGCTGTGACCCAGGCCGTTTCCCAGGCGGTATCGCAAGCCGTATCCCAAGCCGTCACACAAGAGATGACGGCTCCAGTCCAGGGTTTAACGGACGTGTCGGACCAAGATCTCCTCTCGTACATAAACCCTAGTACTTTTGACCAAGGTGAGTACATGGATGTCTACTATAACTAGTCAAGTTACGTTGATCCGAACTATTTAGACAAGAAACAGTAAGCGGTTTTAGAGCTAAATAAATTATACTAAGCTATAATATGTATTTCTGTGTATAAAGCCAAAAATTATAAAGTATTCTATATCCATATATTTGTTCAGTTGAGTCAACAGGCTATGTATCTTACTATAATATAGTAAAGTGTCTTAAGTAAGGGTTCTTAAACTTTTACGATAACGGTATACACAACGAATTATTAATTATTGTTGTGGTATAATTTATCAGGCAAAAATATAAAATTTTGCGGAACCCTAGTGATTTTTAACCCTCGAGTCTTGAATAACTTGCTGGATCGCTAGTTTAAAATGAACTTGCCTAGAAAACTTATTAATAGTGACCCCACTGTATTATAATTACAGATTGTAAACGCCCTGACCCTCTGACCTCGTTTACTCTATCATTAGACCCTAGTCACCGTATATCCACACCCTATTCATTGAGAAAGACCATTCCAATGATCCCAAACATGATACCATTACTGTAAATTTTGGTAAAAATGTAAACACTCTCCAAACGGATCAACTTGAGCCGTTTGGAGAGCTTTTTTAAATCAGCTAAACCTCGATACATTAAAAAAAAATACGAAATGAAAATCAGCTCTGCCGTGTGGAAGCTAGTGATGGCACACACGTGTGTACTTGACACGCTAAACTTATAACAATTCGCCGCCGTTTATGTCGAGGGTTAAAAATAGAGCTATTAAAAAAACCTTGCAAGATATATTTTTCATAATATTTATAATATAAGATCTGGTGATAGATCCAATTATTTGTAGTTTTTAATTTATTTATGCTAGTCCTTAAGTAAAGGTTCAGATTAAGTCTTATCTAATAAATGAAACAGTGATATAAGTAATTATGTATTTGAAATAAATAAGTTTGAATGGGAAGGTTGTAATTACTTACCCCTTCAGAAAACAGGCGTTAGTGCTGCTGTGTATTAGAGTTAAGTTGAACACAGTGATAATAGAATAGTAATTGTAGGCAGGGATTCGGATTAACGTAACTGTCCCGACTCATTTGTTAAATATTCTTATATTAACTGCAATTGTGGTTATATTAGCCCATTTACTTGAATTGTCACCTACGCTACAGAACAATAAATATTTTTGTACATAAAACATCAAAATTTTACTATAATTTTATTTTTAGTTTTATATTGGATATTAGTGGAACCCGGCGCTCTGCTCAAATGCCAAAAATCCACTATTTTTGGAAGAACTTCCAACTATTGACGGAGTTATATTATAAAGTAGCCTATTTGTTCTCGTGGTTCATATTTTTGAGGCAACCCCTAACACGCTTCAACAAATAAATGTTAATATTAACCATATTGTTATTGAGTAAACATTTTATTTATTGCAGTGTGATGTGCCCCTCATCGTGCTCGCTCGGGACAAATCGGGACAAACGGGACATTTTGCCTACTGAATGCATTTCTTGTGTCGAGGGCTCAAAGCAGTTTATATGTGAATTTTTAATAGATGTTAACGTAGAATAAATTATATACTTAGTAGACGTTAGAAAATTATAATCTCTAGGCGTTTTAGTGTGAAAGAATATTTTATGTACATGTTTGTCAGAAGTGTTTGGACGTCAATTAATTAATGATGCGACAGTATTACAGGGCAAATTTTTGTTTCATCTTCTTGTATTAAGGCTGGAAGTCATTGCAGGATTTTTTACTATCAAAAAACGACTAAACTGCATATTAACCGTAATGATTTTCAACCGCACAGAATCGAATGTATTTAAAAATAAATCGTGAAATCGTTTAAAAGGATTTAGATATAATTATGTATTTTGAATGTACTGTAAGGTAACAGATTTATGTACCTATATGAAATATTTTAATGTTTAGATATCATTGGTACACGTCAAGATTTTACAAAACTACCCTCATTTAACAAGTTTTAATACAGTAGATGGTATAACTACTCACATATTTGATAAGAAATGATAATTTTATAAGTTCTAATTGTAATTTCTTTGTCAGATTACGCGAATATAATGCACAGTCAAAATTGGCGAGCATACTGCAGCTGTGTGACCTGTACGTGTTGATTGATCGGCTGTATCCATCATTTCATCAATCAAAGATCACCCTCAACTTAGTTGCTACGTACGAAATTGGCAAAACAGCGTTTAGTTAACCTCGTAGGCACCAAGAGTTTAAACAACCGACCCTGCAGAAGCTAAAATGTCATACAGGAGAAACATGACCTAAATAAGATATTTTGTAATTCATAAAATAAATCGATAAAATATTGTGAAATATTTATAATACCTAATAGCAATTTTTTCAGGCCTATGTTTTCCTATCACGACAATTTAGCGTCTGTATGGCAGTAGGCACTGCGTACTACCTACGTTCATATCTAAAACATGACTGGTTACACCCCTAGTGTGTGACCAAAAGACCTTTCAGCTGCCTATTTCGGCCTAGCTACAGCGCTGGTCAAAATCGTCACAGCTCTGAGCCAATGTTATTTTTAATCAAACATTAAAATTCAATTAAACAGCCTTTGAACAAGTTTGCTGTGGAAGCTATTTATATCGTCACTTGCTATAGTGCACACAAGCAAAGTAGAGTTAACTGACCTCGTATAAAATACTTTTTGGAACTCTAAAATTATCATTTCATTTTCAAATATTTTTTAAAATTATGGATTAGTAACTACCTTGTCTTTGAGTATTTGTGATGTGTACTATTTTAAATTGTCTGCGGAGTTTTTTATTGCGCTTAAACTGTATGCTTTAGTGTGCTGTACAAGTACTGCAATCAAAAGCCCGTTGTGCGAAAGAATGGGTCACCTAGACCTTTTAAGTGACTGATTATTATTGTATGCTATAGGTAATCTCAGTTGCTATTTTTAAATGATATACAGAAGGTTATAAGTTCAAGAATATTTTACATTTTATATTCGTAGTATTTCACCCAGTAGTAAATAGTGGCTTCATAATCGCTTATTTATTACGTAAAAATTTAACTTACGTAAAAATTTAACTTACGTAAAACATTTATAAAATTTTATTATTCGTTGGTTGTTAGAATTTTTAATACCACATACATGTTGCAACACTGTTTAATATCATTGTTGGATATTGTAACATTTATATATACTAGTTATCGGAATAAGCGCCATCTATTCGTTATTTACTAGCGAAAGCTTTAATTAAAGATGGCGTGCGTCCTTTTACAAAAATCAGCTATCCGACAACGAAAATAATCATTTTACATATATAAATATCATATTTTTTTATGTTATATATGATTGTGATATAAAACTGAGAATATACATATTAATCAACATACTTAGTAGTTAATGTTATTTATAGGAATTTTTACTGATGTGATGTTAGCAAAGAGTATATTAAAATTATGTTTTAAACATTACATTGAGTTTTTATAATGTCGAATGCTACATATATATTTGTGCCATTTATGTAAATGTAAACGTAGATATATGTTAGTGTATATGTTGAGTATATCGACGGATCTATCAACGATTGGTCAGGCCGATGGGACGAACGACGCGTGCCTTCGGGACAAAAAAATCAACATCAATGTTGCCATATCCCAAAATTATACTATATTTAAAAATATTTTGACTTGTGGCAACACTATAGCTATTTTAAATAGTGAAAACATAATTTACAGTATTTTAAACAGGGACCATGGCACAATTTATACACGTTATACAAAATTGACATATTGGTATACATTTCAAACACATTTTGTATTCATGTATTTATATGAGCTGTTGGAATATCCCGCCATTTTACATCGCGAATTAATATTTTTGGGTCATTGTTATTTACGGTATAACCTAAGCATGAATTTTGGCTTTAATACTGGGATATAACAAACGACCAAATAGTTTTTGACTGAACATACCTATTTATGGACAGAATATATTTGTACTGCTAGTATGTAACGGCTATGAAACAAATTAATCTACGTAAAATGTGTATACTATAATATCTGAAATAAAACCTTGGAATCTCTTCCTATTCTGTCAATAATTTATGAAAAAATATCAACTCTTTCTAAAGGGACTCAAGAGACGTCTTCTTACATTTTGTAGTTAATTTAGTCTTCCAAAACAAGCGTTTTCCAATTAGTTTACATACTGTTATGTCAATTTAAGGAGTTATATATATATTTGTATAAAATTGTTTATGTTTGTATATTTTGAAATTGCAAAATATTTTGCGATAAACGTGCTTGGTTCAATACGTGTTGGAATTGATGTTATATAATTAAGTATACAATAATTCAAAAGCTTTTAGAAGAGAATAAGACGTACGTTAACAGATAGATCTCTAGTCGGTCTAAGAAGCGCAAGTAGCGCCATCTACAAGTATGTTATTTGTTTTGATGTAATTAATAAATGTTATAAAAAATATATATTCTTTTCATTTCCTTCAAAACTTGAAAAGAGTACCATAAAGTACGAAATTATTAGATATTCTTAGGGCAAGTTCAAAGATTACGTCCGCATTGACTTCAGAAATTCTAAAATTCTTACATATCATCACGCCATCTCCCTTGCCTATTCCGACAGAGAGAACAGAGTAACAAGAGGCTCTTTTCTTACATACATCTCTCGCTTCCTCAACATTCATAATTCTCTTCATAGACGCGCGCCGGTTTCGGAGACTCCTGACTCCACCTTCCTTCAATACATGACCGATTTGGTCTAGGTAAGCGAGTCTCGGTCTCTCCCTGTACCTACATCTTTCCACTTTCGCTTTGTATATCTTAACGAATCGCTCGTCCGG
Source organism: Leucoma salicis (assembly GCA_948253155.1). NCBI lineage: Eukaryota > Metazoa > Arthropoda > Insecta > Lepidoptera > Erebidae > Leucoma > Leucoma salicis. Next base: position 28,419,157 of record OX411806.1, read on the forward strand.
CATTCTTTCTACCTGTCTAAAATTGCTATTTCACAGAACGATCAATTTCCCGGGATGAAAGTAACCTATGTCCTTTCCTGTATGCTGGCGTATGTAAAAACTAATTTTCACGAGGTTAGGTTAAGGAGTAGAGTAGCGTACCTTATACTCAGAATAACCAAACGGTATTCGATGAAGGTCATACAGGTTTACGCGCCGACCTCGACACACTCCGACGACGAGGTGGAGGCCCAATATGAGGATATCTCGAAGGCCATCCACTCGTCTAAAACCTACTTCACGGTGGTTATGGGAGACTTTATCGCTAAACTAGGCAAAAGGAGACGATGAGCTGAAAGTGGGGCACTATGGTTTCGGGAAGAGGAATCACAGGGGCCAGACGCTGGCTGATTTTCTGGAGAAGGAAGGCCTCTATATGATGAATTCCTTCTTCAGGATGCAGCCTCAGCGGAAATGGACCGGGATAAGCCCTGATGATTCAATAAAAAACGAGATTGGCTTCATCTTGTCGGACAAACGACACATTCATTGATATCTCTGTAATCAGCAGGATTAAAACTGGGAGTGATCACCGACTAGTCAGGGGCATCATGAATATTAGCACGAAAGTCGACTGGTCACGCTTGATGAAGTCTACGCCCCAACCAACACCTGCCCAATATCACAACCCCGAGAGCTTTCAGCTCGAACTACAAAATTGCTTCCAATGTTTAGATGAGTGCGATCAGCGAGCGATTTGAACAGCAGGTTCGTGCAAACTTTCCAGTCGGTCGGGTCGACTTACTTCAAGGCCCGTCGCGTTAGTAGGACTCGTGAACTCTCGGACCATACTCTTAAGCTCATGGAAAGGAGAAAAGAAATGATAGTTCAGTCTTCAGTCGATTGGTCCTGCCTGAGGCGGTTAAACAGACAGATCTCCTGTGCGACACGATATTCGCCAATTTAATGCTATCCGCATTAAAGAGGCGATAGAGCGGAACCAAGGCTCGAAAGTGTTCGCAAGAGATCTGTCTGTCGGCCAAAGCCAGTTGACTAAGCTGAGGACCAACGACGGCACTGTCATTTCATCCCGAGATGAGATCTTGAGAGGTCCACCAGTTCAATGGAGAGTTGTACAGATCCCAGAGTCCTGTTGTCAGCTTGGTCCAAGATCCCAGATCCAAGCTAACTCGGCACTTTACCGAAGATATCCCGGACGTCAGCCTGTACGAGATCAGAATGGCTCTCAAACAACTAAAGAACGAAAAGGCACCGGGAGACGACGGAATCACCACAGAGCTTCTGAGAGCAGGCGGAAAGCCGGTCTTAAAAGCTCTTCAGAGGCTGCTCAATTCCGTCGTTCTCGGAGGCGACTTTCCAGAGTCGTGGACCAGAAGCGTGGTGGTGCTGTTCTTCAAGAAAGGTGACAGAACCCTCTTGAAGAACTATAGACCCATCTCGCTCTTGAGCCACGTCTATAAGTTGTTTTCGAGGGTAATTACAAATCGAGTCACGCGCAGGCTTGACGGCTTCCAGCCTCCCGAACAAGCCGGATTCCGAAGTGAAGAAGTGCTTGTATAGAAACGCCACCATGTCAGTCCGTGTTCAGGACAGGAGTACGAAACCGATCCAACTGCAGAATGGTGTTAGACAGGAAGACGTTATGTCCCCGAAACTCTTCACCGGTGCATTGGACGATGTCTTCAAGCTCTTGGACTGGACCGGATTCGGCATCAACATCAATGGCGAATACATCACTCACCTTCGATATGCCGACGACATCGTAGTCATGACAGAATAACTGGAGGACTTTGGCACCATGCTCAATGATCTCAGCAGGGTTTCCCGACTAGTGGGTCTCATAATGAACATGGACAAGACGAAAGTCATGTCTAATGTCCATGTCATTTCAGCACCGGTCCTAGTCGGGAGTGCGCTTCTCGAAGTTGTCGACCACTATGTCTACCTGGGAAAAACAGTCCAGTTAGGTAGGCACAACTTCGAGAAAGAGGTCAATCGACGAATCCAACTCGGCTGGGCAGCGTTCGGGAAGCTAAGGAACATTTTCTCGTCCAATATTCCGCAGTGTCTGAAAACGAAGGTCTACGACCAGTGTGTGTTACCAGTGATGACATACGGAACAGAGACGTGGTCTCTGAATGTTGGCCTCGTATCAAGGCTCAAAGTCGCTCAGCGGGCCATGGAGCAGGCTTTGCTTGGTATTTCCCTACGTGATGGAATCCGTAATACGGAGATCTGTACGAGAACGAGAGTGACTGACATAGCCCGCCGTGTTGCCATGCTGAAGTGGCAATGGGCAGGCCACATCGCTCGACGAACCGACAACCGTTGGGGAAGAAAGGTTCTCGAGTGGCGACCACGTATCGGATAGCGCAGCGTAGGACGGGCCCCGACCAGATGGATCGACGATCTGGTCAAAGCCGCGAGGAGCCGTTGGATGCGATCGGCACAGGACCGCTCGTTGTGGCGTTCTCTTGGAGAGGCCTATGTCCAGCAGTGGACGTTGAAAGGCTGATGGATGGATGGATGGATGGTTAAGTAGTTACAACGTGAGTGCATACTAAACAAACTCATTTTCGCAGATTTGCAAAAATATGGTCTGACGTAACTTTATTTGTTACCTTAGATATAGTATAGCTCATTATATTAGGAGTTTCGGCTTTAATGTCTGCATATATAAAAACAAAACATTGCAACATTGCACCTTATTTATTCATTTAATCCTATTTATACATACATCATATGTATATATGTGTAATATTAATAATTGCCTATTATAATATACACTAAACATAACCCCAATTACTTACAAGAAATATTTTATTTATTTGTTTACAATAAATATAGCTTTTGTCGTTAAATGCCCATGTACGAACACAGTGTGAACGTACAAAACAGTACAAATATAATAAGTAAGATGGCAACCCAGGCAGGTACAGTACCTGAAATTAAACATACCAGTTAATTTGTGATTACAAGACAAACAAGTTTATAATCCGCCGATGGTAAGCAGCTACGCTTGCTACACCAGCGGCATCCCTCACGTGTTACGAGAAAGGATAGGTTTTTAAAGACAATACCTTGCACTAAGGAATAATCCTTGCACCGCAAAACATATAATTTTACGAACACAAAGTACATCCAGACTCAGAACAACTATTTGGGGATCACACAAAGAGTTGTCCTGTGTGGGAATCGAACCCACAACACACGGACGGGAGCCCAGTATCCAAACCACTATCTGTGCAGTCAAAAGAACAAAAATGATAGAGAAGGGACGAAAAGGTGGGGAGGAAAGATAGAGAGAATAAGAAGGCTGTGTGGTCCGGCGCTCACTCACTAAACGGAATTGCAACAGTAGGAATATCTAATGTTACTTTACGCCGAAATTATGTTAGAGCTCACGCTGAAATCAATAACTAATTCTACTATAACTTAGTTATATTATTCCATAATAATGACATAAAGACATTAATTTCAATCACGAAAAAATCCAATAAGTTTTTGTTTGCTAGACCACCCCCTACGGACTCGTGATCCGCAGTCGCATACACTTTTTTTTTTATTGCATGTAGTGGCAGACGAGCCACGGTCCATCTGATGGTAAATGGTAACCGTCACCCATGGACTCGATTATACCGAGAGTATTGTCAAGCCGCTGCTCACCAATTCATTTCACAGATGAAATGAAATATAAACGGCTATCTCCTGCTACAGCCAAAATGCAACGATGTGCTTCATGGCCGGTCACACAGGAGATGGTGGTACCAACCCGCTCGGGCCCGATAGCAAGTGAGTACTCCCACTTGGTACCCAGCCCTACCACCAGTCGTGCAATAAATGATAATTGCTTACTTCCCTTAGTCGCCTCATACGACACCCGTGGGAAAGAATGGGGTGGTGACACTTGTATTCTTAATCCGTCACCACACGGGAAAACTACCGCACACTACCGCTGGACCACCGAGTCATCTATACATACTTACTTATCGTCACGCCATCGCCCTTGCGGGGTAGGTAGAGAGTACAGAGTGCCAAAAGGCTCTATTCTTGCATACATCTCTCGCTTCCTCAACATTCATAATTCTCTTCATACACACTCGCCGGCTTCGGAGACTCCTGACTCCACCTTCCTTCAATACATGAGCGATTTGGTCTAGGTAGGTGAGTCTCGGTCTCCCCTTGTACCTACATCTATACATACATATTAATCATCTATAGATGTGGAGCTACGGTCAATACCTATTTTAGACTCAAAAATATTTCTAAGTGGATTGATATTATTGATTTACAGAATTATTCATCACGAAAAAATAGTATAATGTTATTTTTCTTATTATCTGTGAAAGTGTAAAAAGAGAGCTTTACTGCGAGCAGGATTTGAACCTGCGTCCCATCCAATCCGGGGAAGTGCTCTGGACCGCTAAGCTATCGTAACATACCAAGTACTGATCAAGATATTTAAAAAAGTAGAACTTCATCAAAGAAATTAAAAACTCACTTCTATAAGGCAAAGAGTGGACACAGAGGCAGTTATCCACTGATATGGAAAGCAGCGCGGCTTCGCTGCGTGAAGTGATGGGTGGCCCGTACCCGCGTACCGGCAGGAACTCTAATCCCGTCACGAACATCATGTGGGCGTTCTTTACATGCAACACTCGCTGTGAAAAAAATATTTAAAAATTCAGACAAATTTATGTAAGGTTATAAATATATGTCACGACCCCAATCATTTTTAAGGGTGTCGTACTTAAAGGGAAATAAGCAAAAACCCATTGCATAACTGGTGTTTAGGGTTGTGCCACACCACCACTGAAGGACTAATATGGTTCTAGTGGCCCGCCAACAAAGGAGAGACGGCACACGGCGGGTTTATTTAGTGAGCGAGGGCCCCACACTATCCTGTTCATTGCCCCGAACGACGAAGTGTGCGGTTAGGAACATTTTTTCCAGCATTAACAAAAAAAAGGGGTTATGCCACACCGTGAACACTGAAGTAATGTCTTCCATATTTTGATCTGTATTTTAGCACTTAACATGTTAATATACTTTAAAGAAACCAATTATTTGTGAAAGTGGAAAAAGGAATTTTTACACCTGCTTGCAGATTCCAATCTGAGTCCCATCCAATACGGGGAAGTTTTCTAGAGCGCTAAGCTATTGCAGTCGTCCAACGACGTTTCCAAATCTCCTCTTCACATTTTGTTTTTGATCTTCTTACGACCCACGGCATTTATTGAGTGGCGTGGGTCGTACTGTTTAAAGAACAAATTATTTGTGAGAGTGGAAAAATAGAGCTTCATTCAAGCAGGATACTGTAGGAATTACTCTTTATTGTTTCTTGTTTGTAATTAGCATATTCTATTGTCCAATCATTCTTATAGGATGACGAGGCGCCTGACACACGAATACCGTGTGTAAAATATTGTATATTTTTTAATTACATAATTATAGGAATTGGTTAAAAATTATCACGACACACACAAAAAATATTTCGGCAATCCTCGGCCCTTCAGGCATATAAAAAATTTACTGCAGGTTATTAAATACCGGATACGATAGAATTAGATTAATATCCCCATAGCGATGATAATAATATATCCACGAAAAATCTGAGCTATTCCAAATATGGCGTCTAAAGTTAGACTTCAAAAAATGCTAGTTGTGATGTACCTGTAAGCTGAAGGCGACGTAGACGTCGACGGAGCCGCTGAACATGGTGCCCACGCCCACGTAGCGCCCGTCGTCCCGCACCGCCAGCGCAGACAGAGCCTCCGCCCCCGCCGCGCACCGCTCCAGGGCTCCGCCCCGCCCCGCCCACGACTGCAGCACGCCTCGCTGCCGCCCCGAGCGGGACACCGGGTTGGCGATCGTGAACATGCGGTACTCCGACGGACGGTCCTCTATCACACCAAACCTGCAATTGTGTCATTTGTACCATATTAAACTTGTTTGAAGAATACTTTAAAGTTTAAGATATTAATTTAGAATATTAAACTTGATTCCAGAATAGTTTAATCAATCATTGCAAAGCACCTCACCTACACCTCCGAAACAGGTACTTGTTCCCGTTGGAAGGCTGACACGTGATCGTGAGGAGAGGAGCCCGTTTAGCAGTCGTGGCCCACACCAGCGCCTGTCCGTCCTTCGCGATGCTCACTAGCGAAGTGTCGCACGGACTGAAGTCTAAATCATCAATCTGAAAATATCAAGCTATTTTTTAATACAATGCATTCATTGCACTCGATAAGAACTAAAGTACCTATACATAATAATATTCCCACAAAACCGGAAGTACAGTCTTGCTGCACTGACTTGCATTATTAGCACTGGATAGGCGACTACAATTTAGTATTTGTCCCCAATTGTTTGGCACCACTTTGCAGACTAATAAAGCTATCGAATGAACTAGTTAAGTATTACTACAAACTAGGAACTAATTATTTTCCGTCTTATTAAACTTTACAAAACTAATTCATAAGACGTTACAGATGTAATCTATTAATTAAATACAGTTTTTAATACTTAGGCAGTCACATTTTAGTTCCAAAGATTCGTAACAGGTCAAACGCGGCGTCATAAATCATACGGAACATAATCTGTCATTAATATAGAGATTAAGGCATATCACATTTTCAATAGCTTATTCAGAAAAACTTTCGAATCTAGAATGTTACGGATTTACAAATACAAAATATAATGATAAAATTATAGTCAATCACAAACCTCTTTAGTGTGCCCATCAAGTTCGAATAAAAGCTGCATCTTGGGGAAGCTCCACACGCGAACTTTACCGTCGATACCACCCGTCGCCATCAGCTTGCAATTGTGGCTGATCCGTACCACCCTCTGCAGTGGATCATTGCTGGGGAAAACGTAAAATCATGGTGAAACAACAATATTAGATTATCACAAACTACAACTGGACATAAACTATAAAGAAAGATTATATTTTATAAAAAATTAATATGTGAGAACTTTTTTTTTAAAGACACCCTGTATTTCACGGACACAAAGCATACCCAGACTCAGAACAACTATTTGTGGATCACACAAAGGGTTGTCCTGTGTGGGAATCGAACCCACAATCGAGCGGTATCTAAACCACTCCGTCATATGTACATCAGCCAACTTTTTTATTGTAACTATATTGCACTTTGTATTAATACAATACCATTAATTTCAACCATGAAATTGAAGATAGATAGCTGGTATTGTTAGATGGGTGACTAACAGCGGATTCAGCCATTAATCTGCTGGTCTCTCAAGGCGTCACTGTCCCATGAGACTGCACAGGTGACAGAGTGGTTTAGATTTCTTTAGATACCGACCTCGCTCAAGTGTCGTGCGTTCGATTCACACAGGAGTACAACTCTTTGTGTATCAATGGTTGTTGTATTTTTTTTTTATTGCATGTAGTGGCAGACCAGCCACAGCCCATCTGATGGTAACCGTCGCTCATAGACTCAACTATACCGAGAATATTGTCAATCTGCTGGTCATCATTTCGTCAATATGAAATGAAAGAATAAACGGCTACCTCCTGCTACAGCCAAAACGAAACAATGTACTTCATGGCCGGTCACACGGGAGATAGTGGTACCAACCCGCTTGGGCCCGATACCAAGTGAGTATTCCCACTTGGTACCCAGCCCAACCACCAGTCATGCAATGGATGATAATTGCTTACTTCCCCTAGTCGCCTTATACGACACCCGTAGGAAAACCAATACAAAAAAATTCAAAGACAACTCAAAAGTATATTTACTTTTTTGTTTTTTTTTATTGTTTATATATACAATGTTGTGCAGACAAAACACAGGTTTATTGCCCTTGATCATTGAAATAGTGCCCGTACATTCTCTTAGAGATAGTGCACCTTTTAATCAGCAATTTGTTTACACTACACATAATAAACTTGTAGACAAAAAATAATATCTGCCGTATAAACTTAATCACCGTCCAGTTGTGGTCCAGGTATAGCAGAAATCATACTCTTTATACTAGTGCCATGACTTTGTTACTCCTAAATGTGAGGTACGAGGTTGGAACATGAATTATTATGCAAAATGTTATAGCAACATGGGAGTTGAAGATTTAGATTTTTGGATACTATCTATACCATCGGTAGCATTGGGTATTAGGGCCTTATTACATAGGATTTTTTTTCACTTTAGGAGAAAAGCGGGTCATTTTTTTTAATTAGTCATATACTTTTAATGACCTTTTTGGGAATCAAGACTTGAGGCTATAATAAATAACATCTCAACTAAAGAATGTACACTTAAACTTGCAGTTGTATCAACATTATCTAGCTATATGTTGCAAGATAACATGTACCAATCTATTGTAAGAATCTTATAGTAGCAGAATTTTATCAGAGTAGTGTAGCAGATAATGATGATCTGTTATCTTATAATGAAATGAGGTCATTACACTTTTAATATTTTACAAACTAGCATTTTACATGTAATCCAATGTCGTGAAGATAGGAATAGGTAATGGAATAGGAAGATTAGAATTGTCCCACCCCTCTCCACCCATGGGAGTCGTAAGAGCCGAATGAGGGAATACCGGGGGAGTGGGCAGCAGCACTCCCTCGAGTATTAATAACATCCACTGCGATCGCCAACCCGCCTGCAAGCGTGGCGATTACGGCAATATCCCCCAAAAAAATTTGCACCCAACAAAAAACAGCTCCCAGTCACGGCAGCTCCACTATTCCGTGGCCTAACGGTAGCGGGCCCGGTAACGGTGGAGCAGGGGGTGCGAAGAATCTCCGGTCGCGGCAAGGCTAACAAAAACAACGACCTCTGGCCCCGGTAACGCACAACGTTCGAACACTTCGGACCGACGAGTGAATCACCGAGCTGGAAGAGGAATTGAGCAAGATCCACTGGGACATTATAGGGTTGTCAGAGGTCCGAAAAGAGGGTGAGGGCACGACAATCCTCCAGTCCGGGAACTTGCTCTTCCACCGGGAGGGCGACCACCAGTCCCAAGGGGGTGTCGGGTTTATCGTTCGCAGGTTTCTCGTAGGCAACGTGGAGAGGATTGAAAGTGTGTCGAGTAGGGTAGCGTAGCTTATACTCAGAATAACCAAACGGTATTCGTTGAAGGTCATACAGGTTTACGCACCGACCTCGACACACTCCGATGACGAGGTGGAGGCCCTATATGAGGACATCTCGAAGGCCATCCACTTGTCTAAAACCTATTTCACGGTGGTTATGGGAGACTTTAAACGCGAAAAGGGCAAAAAGACAGACGATGAGCTGAAGGTGGGGCACTATGGATTTGGGCAGAGGAACCACAGGGGCCAGATGCTGGCTGATTTTCTGGAGAAGGAAGGCCTCTTCATGATGAATTTCTTCCTCAGGAAGCAGCCCCAGCGAAAATGGACCTGGATTAGCCCTGATGGCTCAGTGATAAAGGAGATTGACTTCATCCTGTCGGACAAACGACACATATTCAATGATGTCTCAGTGGTCAGCAGGATTAAAACTGGGAGTGATCACCGACTAGTCAGGGGCATCTTGAATATTAGAATAAAAGTCAAGAGGTCGCGCTTGATGAAGTCTACGCTCCGACCAACACCTGCCCAATACCAGAACCCCGAGAGCTTTCAGCTCGAACTACAAAATCGCTTCCAATGTCTAGATGAGTGTGAATCAGCGAGCTATATGAACAGCAGGTTCGTGCAAACTGTCCACGCGGTCGGGTCGTCTTACTTCAAGGTCCGTCGCGTCAGTAGGACTCGTAAACTCACGGACCATACTCTCAAACTCATGGAGAGGAGAAAAGAAATGATAGTCCAGTCCTCAGCCAATTGGTCCTGCTTAAGACGGTTAAACAGACAGATCTCCAAGGCAGTGCGACACGATATTCGCCAATTTAATACTACCCGTATTAAAGAGGCAATAGGGCGGAACCAAGGCTCGAAAGTGTTCGCAAGAGATCTGTCTGTTGGCCGAAGTCAGTTGACTAAAGTGAGGACCAACAACGGCACCGTCATTTCTTCTCGAGATGAGATCTTGGGAAAGGTCCAGGAGTTCTAGTATTTCATTACAAAAAATTGTGCAAAGAAAATTATGTTACTGATTTGGAATAGACACAGCATAATGTTAGTCTATAAAGATGAAGACACAGAAAAACGGAAAAAAAATTATATTTAATTAATAATTATAATCCCAGAAGCAAGGTTTGGATTAATAAAATAGAAATTGCTAAGTGATTATACTCTAATATATTATATTATGAAACAAAATCTAATTCTTAATTTCTGCATGTGATGTGTGTGCTCTATGTAACGAAAGAGCAATGAGTTTACATCCTGGGTCTTCTGGGCAGTAATATTAATATTCAGTGGACAGTCATTGTTATGAATACACTAAGTTTATGGAATAATTACCTAAAATCGGTCTGCACACTGTCACTGGGCCTTATTTCAAATGATATTCTTTTCTCCGTTGTGTTACTATTACTATCTTTTTTAGAAATGTTGTCGTTCTCAGAAACAGTGCGACGTCTTCTCCTTATTAAACCATTTTCTGCTTTGAAGCTACCTCGGCGCATCTCTGCCGCATCTACCATACGTATGTTCACTTTATATAGCTGACAGTGGCTTTCTTGACCAGCTGTTAAATATGTTTTATTCTGTGTACTACGAACTGAACAGTTCATTACAACGTTTGGTCCTGTCTCGTGCCTCATTACCTCTTCTGCCACGAATCTGGTTCCATTGTGTGATAACTCAAATATTTCCTACAAAGAAAATCATCCATTCAACTATTTTCTTGTTAAATTTATTCTTGTCGACAGTTAATAGTAACTGTGTAAAACAAATATTATGCAAGGGATATTTACAGATAGTGTACATAAAGAATATATCAGGCAATGAAACAGAAAACGTAATTCTTACCATAAAAGCAACTCATTAATCACTAAAGCTGCAGGTGATCATATTGCAACTATAAAAATATCTTAGTGTTTCATTCTGTGTAACAAATTTGGTCATGATTGTGAAAACTACATTATTATTCAAATACCAAGTAAACCTGCATTGATTAAACGTTCGAGTAAGCAGCTGACACGTATACTACTACCCATTAATCTGAAGTAATAATTCAATTAATTCTAAAATGTACACTTACAAATCCATTGGCTACCCCTGTAGCTGCTGCCCCGCCACCACCAGCCACTATCACATGTCGATTCGTAAGGGTTTGAAGTGTATAAAGAGGAAAATCAACCCTCGCCAACAAGCCATCGCATCTATTCGGAGACATGGTGGCTTAAATCATCAAAATAGCCGGTATAATGAGCACTTTTCAATTAGATAACACAATCCTTATGTCAAATATAGCTACTTAAGTTCATTTTAACTAATTAAATGTCGAAAAACTATAGTAATATGAATAAAACAACTCAAATCAGGAGTAAAACTTTATGAAGAATCCACTACTTCCAACATGACAAAAGTCAGTTTTGACAAGATGACAAGTACCCGTTTACAAATCTAGTTATGACAACTTATGGTTGACTGATGCTATACACTGCACAAACGCATCCCTATCGTTTAAATCAGTGTTAATAATAATAAAAACGAGCTCATCCTTTAGTTTATAATAAAGTTAGATAAAATAAATTTTATAATAAAGTTAGATAGATAAATTATATGAAAGAATAAATTTATTAGAAATTTACGCTAATGACAGGTCCATATCTGCCTTCATAAACATTTTTTTCTATAAAAAATAGACGTCGTGGGACGTCTACCAGATGCGAAACATCGAAATTATTTTGTGGAAATATAATCATCATAACTTGACAAAGTACTCCTCAAGATGAATCAAACGGGTATAAACTCGATAGGGTTGCATTGTTTATTACAGAGTTTTTGTGGCCACCTTCCAGCTCCATGATCAGACCGTGAATACCATCTAGAGACAAAGTACTCGTCAAGACGAATCATACGAGCCCAAACTCAATGAAGTTATGTCGTTTTATAACAGAGTTCCTATGGTCACCTTCTAGCTCCATCATCAGACCCTGGATACCACCTAGACACAAAGTACTCGTCAAGATGAATCATACGAGCCCAAACTCGATGGGGTTGCGCCGTTTCATTATAGAGTTCTTATGTCCACCATCCAGCTCCATCATCAGATCAGCTCCATGTCATCATAATATGTTATTGTCACGCGATATACATATGCGTGTAAAATTTCAGCTCAATCGGAAACCTGGAAGTGTGTCAAATTTAACTTTCATGATTTGAACGGGACAAGTAAAATAAAAGCGTCGCCACGCTAACAGCCGATTTTACCCTCCCTCCGCATTAGATGTTTCACATCAATAAAAGGCAAAGTGGTAAAAAGTATAATATTAAGGGTAGTGGTGGTTAATATATCATATAGCAACATTAAGCACCCTGCTTAATATACATAACATACCTATAGCAAATGATATCGCTCTCTCTTCTTGCTATATGCTTAATCGCACTCTGAACATCGCGCGTCACAACGCATCGCACAAAACGCAAGTAGCAAGCGGCGGCGCCGGCGGCCAGTCGTCGCTTGCTATGCTAGCCATTGTTATCGGACTAAGCATAATAAAAAGCATGCTTTAAAAAAGCACGTAAAATAACATGCTTAAAAAATAAAGCATATCACATTAAGAAAGTTATTGTCATATAGCAACGTTGAACACTACTGATTAAGGGGCCCAACTGATGATAAGCAATATTTTTTTTTTATTGCATGTAGTGGCGGACGAGCCCCGGTCCATCTGATGGTAAATGGTAACCGTCGCCCATGGACTCGACTATACCGAGAGTATTGTCAAGCCGCTGCTCACCAATTCATTTCACAGATATACAATTACAGTAACGTAGCTTATAGACGTTATCAACACCATCACACCCATCAACAATCCCAGGGTAAGGGATAAGAGGTGTAGAGTAGAGGACTGGTAATGAGGAGATGAAGAGTGGGGCGCTTACGGCTCGTCGCTCACGTGCTTACGCTTCTCCGCGCGTCGCCGCGCTTGAATCTCTTTGTCAACAGCAGATGGCCATAATGTTACGGTGGCTGTACACGTTCGTCTATTTGTTTCGCGAACCTCTCGTCCACTCTCGTCTCGTAGAAGCTCGACACGATAGCACACCACCACACGCTCGTTGTATCAATTGAACTTCGGATGCCCGTCGCGATGGATGTGGAAAAAAAATTGCGGCGTTTATTTTTTTTATTAATTATTGTAATTTTTTAATCATTTACCATAAAAAAATATGTATTAAACCATGGTGAAAAAGAACTTTTTGACTATTCAACAGGAATATATATATATTTTAAATATTCCACGGGGATATCAAAATCGTTGCTTATCCGCAACCAAGGGTCATGTAATAGTTGCTTATCCTTGTGCCTGACATTCTTAGGATTTCATAATAGTGATTGCCTTTAGTAGGCTTCTAAAAAGCGTTAGAACACATCGTTGTCGGACCCAGAAAGCACGTCTTTACGGGAACGCAGTTGGCGGGCAACCACGGACAACTAAGCAAACGAGTGTGTACAGGCGCGGTCTCTTTTTATCGCGAGACTCACCGAGACCATTTGACTCGAGCACAAAAAACCGACACTCCTCCGAGACATAGTGAGAGCCCCGAGACGAGACGAGGCTACCATGTACACACACACTCGCCCTCGGCCTATCTCGGGGTGTCTCGACGAATGTGTACAGCCGCAGTAACAGTCACTTTTTCTTCGGGTGATATAGTTTCTCTGAATGTTGCATGTATTCTTCTATAGACTGCAGTATTTTTTAGGAGATATTTTGGCATAAGTACACAAACATAGCATCACGCCTGTATTCCCCGAAGGGGTAGGCAGAGGTGTATTACACACCCACGACTCGCCAGCTATGTTTAAGTCCCACGTAATAGGGGGCGAGCCTATTGACGTCTACCGGGCACATTTCCAAACTCCGGGGTGTTACAGAGAATTTTTCTTTTTAGGAAAAACTCAATAGCATTGCCCGACTCGGGGATCGAACCCGAGACCTCATGATTAGCAGCCGCATACACTACCGCTACACCACCGAGGCAGTTTATAAATAAATATAATATATATCTTCTTATCTATTAAATGGTTTTTAGTTCGAAATTCTACTTCAGTTACCTTGCTTAATTCATATTTACCCAATACGAAGGTAATCGAAGAAGAAGTTCTTCGATTTTGTTTATTTTGTTCTTCCTCTTCATCAAGGGCTATGGCTATGATAGCCAACTGACGTATTGTGAAACGGGACATAACCATGCATGCATGTTTGCGTTCAAAATAATGTAATTGGTGGTGGTGCCACCTAGCCGTCAACCAACGGTCGGCGGGCCATAAGCGCGGCGTCACCTAGGCGTCAACCAGCGATCGGCGAGTCGACGTGCTGGAGCTGTTGATTACGTGCTTACGTTAGGTGGACTCCTGGTTGACAGCGACGCGAAAGGTATCGCCAGTGCCGATCCGTTTCAGAGTTGATACGTGTGCTATGACCTCTTATCTGACAACTTCATCAATCATTTTTTTTGTTATGTCGAGAAAAAACGAACAGGGCAGTGTGGGGTCCTCACCAAAGAACCCACGGCGGGCCGTGTGCCGTCTCTCCGCCTGTACTGGTGGACCACTGGAACTGCTAGACATTACTTCAGTGGTCCGCCGGCGGGTTACCCATTCGGGTACTCTCTTTGAGCGACGCTTCCGGCCACCGGATCGTAGCATCTTCGCGGGAGGCGTTGCAGGTGGCGAACGTTCCCCGGCCCATTCACCCGCGGCTTCATGAATAACACACCTAAACCTTCCTCATAAATCAATAGTCACGATGTGAAATTAACTTCATCATTCCATCCATCAGCCTTTCAACGTCCACTGCTGGACATAGGCCTCCCCAAGAGAACGCCACAACGACCGGTCCCGTCATGGGGGATAATGCCGTAATCGCCACGCTTGGCAGGCGGATTGGCGATCGCAGTGGATGTTGTTAATACTCGAGGGAGTGCTGCTGCCCACTTCCCCGGTATTCCTTCAGTCGGCTCTTACGACTCCCGTGGGTAGAGGGGTTGGACAATTCTAAAGCCGGCCCCACACGACTAAATTAACTTACCTGGTCGATATATGCAAATACTTCCGACAGATGGCGTAGGCGTCACTCGACGTTAAGAATTAATTTATTATCGAAATTCGCAGTCCTGAGCAATTGTCACGATGGCTGAATTGGTAAAGCATCTGGGACGGTATTCCATGAGATGTAGGTTCAAATTCTGCTCGTGACTTATTTTAAAATAGTAAGTTTAAAAATTTTGCAATTAAATTCACACTATTTGGTGTGTTTTTTTTTAATATGTATCTTATCACTTACATGCTCAGCTACTTTAGAGAACAAATTATGTATGAAAGTGGAAAAGAAAATAGTATGAATTAAAATAGCCAAATTGAAATACCTCTCCCCTATTACGTGGGACTTAAACATAGCTGGCGAACATGGGGTATGAATAAACCTCTGCCGGGGTAGGCAGAGTTCAGGGATACAGGCCTGATGTTTTATATATGAATTTAAGTATTTCTTTTTAAAATAACTGAGCATTTCAAGTGCTAAAATATAGATCATAATATCTACATTTTTTCTTTACTCTCCAAACAGAAATTAAAATATTATTTACCTATCTGAAGCGATTCTATAGTTCAGGTTTGTTTTGTTCACGTTCGGGAATTGAACTCGAGACCGAAGAATACTAATCTGTGCCCATTAGGACAGCGAGACGGGAAGAGTATATAATATAAATAACGCTAATGAGTATAGCGGTTTATTACTATTTACAATATAGTTTGCAGCAGAATGTAATAAATATTTGGAGTACACTTCTATTTATACATAAATAAAACAATTAAAACTTGAACGGGGATGACAATGTAACGGTACTCAGACGACATGAAATAGGTGCGTGCGAGATGCATACAACGTTGTCCCTTTTATGCAGGTAGCCGGGGGCGTCACCTTAGGTCGGCCGTAGATCACGCCACCTGTGACGTCATTGATCGTATTATCTTTTGTTTAGTGCTTCGTTTGAACGCATGTTTTTACTAGATCACTTTAGTGGCTACTCGCCACATATCAAATGAATCAAATTTAAAAAACAGTTTTATCAAAAATATATTTAATAAATAATTTAACAAAATTACATCATATACACTGTTAATACACAATTTCTAATAGTTTTACATACACAAACAAAATAAAATCATATGGACACCAATGTACGGGATTGTTGGCTTACACATAAAAATGTATATATACCTAAACTTTATACATCTCTATCACTTATAGCTAAAACATGTTTTCAAGTTCTATATATAAAACTAGCCTTTGCCCGCGGCTCCGCCGCAGCCAAAAGCTAGTTTTTAGGTTATATCTTAGGTTCCTGATATAGTAGCGGGATAAAATGTATACCAGTTGTTAAGTCTAATCAAGTAGTTTTTGCGTGATGCACGAACAAACAAACAGATAAACAGACAAAAAATCGTTTTGTGTTTAGACACGCCTATATAGCCTATTACAGTATTTTTTTCTTAAATATCTTAAATGTACAGACATAGCTCTATTAGTTTTATAATAGTATAGAATAGTGTAAAATATTTTCGTTCATAAACTAAAAAGGCGGTATGAACTGAATATGCAGATATTTAAAAAAGTTGAAATAAAAGCACGAAGTCTTATATCCTAGATATAAATGAAAGAAATAAATATTCGCGGACATTTCACACAACGTCCTCTGGTCCCAAACTAAGCTTAACGCTTGTGCTATGGGTACCAGATTACTGATATAATACATATATTACTTTTTTGTAAATACATACATATAATAGGTGCCGTGTGGGGCCGGCTTGTGAATTGTCCCACCCCTCTCCACCCATGGGAGTCGTAAGAGCCAACTAGCCAACTGAGGGAATACGGGGGAGTGGGCAGCAGCACTCCCTCGAGTATTAATAACATCCACTGCGATCGCCAACCCGCCTGCCAAGCGTGGCGATTAAGGCACTATCCCCCATATGAGCGAAACACATGTTGTGGCGTTCTCTTGGGCAGGCCTGTGTCCAGCAGTGGACTTCGAAGGGCTGATGGGTGGATGGATGGAATAGATAGAAAACACCCAGACGCAGTACAAATATCTGTGTTCATCACGCAAATAATTGTCCTGAGTGGGAATCGAAGCCACGACCTCATGCACGGAAGTCGGTTACACTACCGATTACGCCACGAGGTCCGTCATCCCGTATATAGGTAAATCAAATTATTTTCAAATGATTATGTACAATACAGAATAATATTACAGTACAATTCAAATAAATATTCGCTTACATGACTTTTTACGTGTTCAAAATATTATTTTGCCAAATAGATTTAAATATGAAATATACAAAATTAACGTGTGCTCCGGGCACATGTGATGCTAAAAAAAATATCGCAAAAGCTGGCATCACTAAACTGGCAATCTTCTTGTAGAATGTCGACAATATATCATAAAAACTAATAGTTTAAGGTTTAATCTTATTCTGTTTGACAACTTAATCTAACTTTATAAAACTTACACTAGCAGTAATAATTATTAATCTACACGTAATTATAATTTAATTTATCATCAGCCATCGTCGTTCTTTCACATCTACAAATAATATTTAAAACTAGAATACTCTACAAATCAATCTAAGTCTATGACAGGATAAGTAGAGCACTCGCCGCTTTGGTCCAGCTAGTAGGTAAATATAATGGACCTAATAAGTCCATCGCGGACAGAATCGCTGCTCTGTCCAATACCGAAGTTGAAGAACACCGATTCAGCTGCTACCTGTTGGGCACAAGTGCCCATCGGATACCATCCGACTTTGTTGAACACTATACCTACTTTGTACACCTGTGGAAGTTATTGCACTATTAGAACATGGCTTTTTAAAACATGACTGAATACTTATAGTCGTCACAACGGATCTTTGTGTCTCTGAAGTTAGGCACATAGCAAAAATGTGGGGATTGTGCCGGAATCATATAATTAGTGCGGACCAATTCAAATGTTATTACTCGATTAACAAAACAATCAAATGATATCATAATTTTTTATATATAATTGTTTATGTTTTATTTAAAAAATATACGAGCGATTTGTGTGAATATGATGTAATCTAGATATAGAAGAGTGCACATCTTTTAGTACGATCGATAAATAATATGATTATTGATTACAATTGTTAAATTATAATCGAACATTTTCCGATTAATGTAAACTGTAGGAGGCGTACATGCCTTGAGTCACAAAAATGGCTACTGCGCAGCGTCTTGACACAAACATCCATTGTGACCACTGTAAATATAAATTATTCTTTAATTTCGAATAATATGAGCTTCGCTTATATCTGTCTAGCTATAACGTAATCCATGACCGTGATTTTTACGCACTTCAAAACGTCAGATTAAATCAAAACTTTGCACACTTATCTATGACCAACGGTAATATGAGTACCTCAGACTAAATACATCTAGACAGAGCGAAGAAATTTCTTTGACATGAATGAGCGAGAACGCAAGATACAATTTACTGGTGCAAAAAACAGACAGTCATAAATTTTTTCTTTGTCGCCGTGGCCAATTTTTGGTTTTTGTTCACGACGTCAAAATGCTTTGCCTGTCACGATTCAACTGACATAATCGAACATTTCTATAAAAATTCGAGAAAAAGACTACGTGATAATAGTGCTTGTAAAATAGTGTACTATGCTACAAAAGCTAGAGTGAGCGAAAAAATACCGGTATGACATTTCATTCATATGTAGTCGAAAATGAAATAATGATTGAATGCTATAAAGTGATATAAAATGGGCTTTTTTACTCGAAATTAATAATTGCTACTAAGATACACTCGCAAAACACGTTTTCTAGCTAAATTTCTATTACTGAGAATTGTTTCGGTGTTGCCTTATTGCGAATTTAATTTGCCCAGTTTTCACTTTACTAATAAATTTATGTGTAATTTATGAGATGATAAAAAATTACCGTTTTAGGTTTTCCTCTAATCCAGATGCGAGATCGAAATGGGTGGATGCTACGGGAAAACGAGGCAACCCACGAAATAACCAAAATATATTTCACGATATTTTGTTGATGTTTCATTATACATAATAAGGAGATAGTAACGTTGGGAACAAAATCATTGCCAGTGAATATGTTCATGTAAGTATAGCTTTTAAAGTCTTTGTACGTCAACTTTGTAAGTAAATCTCAATTCTAGATTATGACTACCACTGTAGTCATAATCTAGAATTCAGAGAAACTGATTTGCTCTCTCTCTTGTGACACCTGCCTGGGGTTTAAGGGTTTCAAAATAAAACCCAGGAGTAAAACAAAATTAAATAAGATATATTCACACCCCAAATTGTAGGTGGTAACACAAATTTATAAGGTCGTGGTATTCGTCCTGCCGTGTGGAGGCCGGCTTTAGAATTGTCCCACCCCTCTCCACTCATGGGAGTCATAAGAGCCGACTGAGAGAATAGGGGGAGTGGGCAGCAGCATTCCCTCGAGTATTAATAACATCCACGGCGATCGCCAATCGGCCTGCCAAGCGTGGCGATTACGGCTCTATCCCCCATATGAGCGAAACACATGTTGTGGCGTTGTCTTGAGGAGTCTACGACCAAAACGCAACGATGTGCTTCATGGCCGGTCTCACGGGAGAGAGAGAGTACTACAAGTGGTGAAGTTAGCTATAGGACGAATACCATCCATCCATCCATCAGCCTTTCGACGTCCACTGCTGGACTGGCCTCCCTAAAATGGGGCTTTTACCATAATCGCCACGCTTGGCAGGCGGGTTGGCGATCGCAGAGGATGTTTTTAATACACAGGGGAACGCTGCTGCCCGGTCCCGCGGTAATCCCTTAGTCGGCTTATACGACTCCCATAGGAAGAGACGGGGTGGAGCTATTCTTGGTGCCGGCCCCACACAGCAATAGAGTCTTTTAAATAGAAGTAATTTTGATACTGTTTTGATATAAAAAAAGAAGAAAATAAATTATAGTTTTAAAAAACTAAAAAAATCTCGCTTTAATAGCTAGTTAAACTAAAGATTAGAAATGAATAAGGACCCAGGTGCTTCTCGTTCGGTACCAGCCCGCTCGGGCCCGATAACAAGTGAGTACTCCCACTTGGTACCCAGCTTTACCACCACTAAACCACCCAAGTACCAGACTCCTAGTTTTTTATTATGGTTTTTACTTATAATACCTTGTTCCTTTGTATATAGACGGGCCGGTTGAACATGATGTCCAGCAGATGCCTGTATGGCACGCGGTTGGTATAATGCGTGTAGGTCAGACGGGCGCCGTCTGCGTCCAGCAAATGTGCATAGAGTAGCTCGCAGTAACCTCCTGCACCACCAGCTCCGTTTTCTTCTGAAGGCGCTTGTGTTGGGACCTAGAGAAGGAACATTATGTATTAGGTCGCTACCGACATCAGGCAGCTTCCCAGGGTCCGTGATTTTTTAAACATAGTCAACAAAATGTAAGGAAGCTCTTCTCGTGGTTAGAGATCAGCCTGAAGTCTAGATCTTGCGTGTCTACTAGGGTGAGTACTAGAAGTAATTTAACAAGATCAACACGGAGACTTTCTCAGTCTTGGGCTGCTTTTACTGTCACTAGTCGCCTCATGGTCAAATATAAATAAATAAGTAAATATTCACGGACATTTCACACAACGTCCTCTGGTCCCAAACTAAGCTTGTGCTATGGGTACCAGATTACGGATATAATACATATATTACTTGTTTTTTGTAAATACATCCCATCCATCCATCCATCAGCCTTTTAACGTCCACTGCTGGACATAGGCCTCCCCAAGAATGGGGGATAGTGCCGTAATCGCCACGCTTGGCAGGCGGGTTGGCGATCGCAGTGGATGTTGTTAATACTCGAGGGAGTGCTGCTGCCCACTCCCCCGGTATTCTCTCAGTCGGCTCTTACGACTCCCATGGGTGGAGAGGGGTGGGACAATTCTAAAGCGGGCCCCACACGGCAAAATTGTATATACATACATACAATAGATAGAAAACACCCAGACGCAGTAAAAATATCTGTGTTCATCACACAAATAAAATTGTCCTGAGTGGGAATCGAGCCCACGACTGGTGCACGGAAGTCGGTTACACTACCGACTACGCCACGAGGTCCGTCGAATATCGAAATATATAAGAAATATTATTAAATTAACACTTGTTTGTGACTACCACCATAGACGTAACTAAATTGATCATCAATTACCTCATCACCATTGTTATGTCGGTATTAACCCGGTTTTTATAAAGCGTTTTCTTATAAGAAAAAGGAAATACAATTTCACGGACACAAAATACACCCAGACACAGAACAACTATTTGTCACTCACACTCCGCCATCTGTGCAGTCGATCGTCTTTATATATTTATTTTACCATTGTCTAATAAAATTTGATAATAATAATGATATTAACTCTTTATTGTACAAGAAAATGCATATAAGCAGGAATTGATTAAGCTAAGACCAATTGGCGGTCCTATCGCACAAGGCCAATCTCTTCAGGACAACCATTGGATGGAAACGAAAAATAGTTTCAGAAATAATAATGCTTATGGCGTACAGAATAATATGGTATACTACTAATTAGGATGAGATAAATACTTATACATACATCTATACTATTATAAAACTGTAACAGAGCTGTGTCTGTACATTTAAGATATTTGAGAAAAAATTACTGAAATAGGCTACATAGGCGTGTCTAAACACAAAACGATTTTTTTTAGATTTTTTTCTGTTTGTTTGTTCGCGCATCACGCAAAAATTACTGAACGGATTTTGATGCAATTTTTTTTATTTGAAAGGCCTTAATTAGTCTTAAAAACAGGTATACATTTTATCCCGCTACTATATCGGGAACCTGAGATATAACCGAAAAACTAGAAAATTATTTAAACTAGATGCTTTTTTAATTTTTTTTAGAAGAACTACTAGATGGATTTTGATGCAACTTTTTTATTTGAATGGTCTTGATTTGACTTAGAAACTGGTAGACATTTTATTCCGCTACTATATCGGGATCCTGAGATATAACCGAAAAACTAGCTTTTGGCTGCGGCGAAAGGCTAGTATATAATACAAATCATGATAGATAAATAATGTAACATTACATTAAAAAATAAAATTAATAATTTTAAACCTTAGCAATTGCTAAGGTAATGTTTCTTGACTAAGCTTTAAATACACGAAGACATTAAGAAGCAATGTATTCCATTTAAATTTTTTTTTTGATACCTGTACTCCTAATAGGCAAATATTCTTATCGACCATGAAGGTAACGGAACAGTCAAGCACGCTGGTGTTGAGACAGTCGGTGTGCTGTATGATGGCCCGCTGACAGTATATTTTGTTGAAGTCGGTTCCGTGACGCTCTAGGTGGTCCGGACCACCCGACGGGTTGATAGATGGTTGGATCATTGACGTAGTACGGACACCAACTGCAAATAAAAGAGAAGAGGATTTATTGAGGAGTTGCGGGGCACTCGATAATTCTTTTTTTAGAAATTTTATAAAGTAATGTACTAACCCGACTTTATTGATACATTTTTCTTTTTGATTAGATTTAAAAATTGGTACTTATACAGCTTATCTGGCTACTATATACAAAACCAGAGTTAACTATACTATTATAAAGCTGTAACATAGCTATGTCTGTATGTCTTGTCCGTGTGGTGACGGACTAAGAATACAAGTGTCACCACCCCTTCTTCAGTCTTTCCCACGGGTGTTGTATAAGGCGACTAAGGGAAGTAAGCAATTATCATCCATTGCATGCGGGTTGGTACCACCATCTCAGTCTTGAGACCAGAAACGGCTCGTGACTTTTCCCTAAGAAAATTTAAAATTTTCAAAAGTTGGGGGAAGTTATTGGTGTTACCCTGTGTGTGTGTGTATGTGTGTGTGTCTGTGTATGTGTGTGACTGTGTGTGTATGTGTGACTCTGTGTGTATGTGTGTGTGTGTGTGTGTGTGTGGCCGTATGCCCATGATTAAAAACGGCTTTTAAGCTCAAAGAGCTCATAAACGTAATAAGTGCATCAAATTAGCGGGAAGTTGCAGGGATGGCCTTTAGGGTTAACCGTTTTCGAGATTTTTTTTATGGGTGTTCACAAAAAAAAATGAAGTACAGAAAGAATGTCTATGTATAAATGTTCTATGCTTATCATACATAATGCATTTAGGCGATCTTGCGCCAAAGCATTTTTATTTTTAACTGTAGGTATTATTGCCTTGAGATATTATTAATCTAAAATTGTTCCATTTTAAAAACGAAATAACAGTAAGTAGGTACAACAAATACAAACTGATTTTTAAAACATTTAAAACAAAATTGACTAATTAACGACCAAGTTAACGCGAAAATTAATGGCGTAATTTTAGATTAAATATAAAATAATATTAATCTAAGGGCGTAATGTTTGTTTACATAAAATTGACAACAGGGGGCATGCACGCGACGCACAGGTACGCGAGCTTGCAACGTTGCGCAAGAGCGGCGCTCCAGAATTGCCCAATTTCTCATACAAAATCTTTTGTTTCACGCGCCTGACTGTAGAAGGTTTTCTCTTTCGCACTCAGTGAATTCAGTACTGGTATTGGTACTGAACTATATCCCATAGGAGCGCAATCGCTAGCGCTCCACTATTTAACTTGACTGACACCAAGTACAAAATAATATATTTCTAGTGAATTGTTATGTTAAAAATAGAGTGAAGGGTAATCGTGTAGGTAATAATATGATGTACATACAGATCAAAAAGCATATTTTTATTATATAATTATTGTGGGTGTGCACTGCACCAGCGCTCTTTAGGACGAGCCGCTTCTGGTTGAGTGCATGAGCGACGGTTACCATTTACCATCGGATGGACCATGGCTCGTCTGCCACTACATGCAATAAAAAAAATGTTAATATTTAAGGTATTTGAGAAAAAAAATAAAAGGCTAAATAGGCGTGGACCACTGAAGCAATGTAACACAGTTCCAGTGGCCCGCCAACACAGGCGGAGCGACGGCACTCGTCGGGTTTATTTAGTGGATGAGGGCCCCCACACTACTTTGGTCGTTGCCCCGAACGACAGGGTGTGCGGTTAGGAACATTTTTCCCGGCTAAACAATAAAAAAAAGACTAATTAGGCGTCCCACAACACAAAATATATATTTTTGAATTTTTGTCTGTTCGAGCTACACGCAAAACGTACTGGTTTTGATGAAACAAATTTTTATTTGATCTTGATTTGACTTAAAAGCTGGTATAGATTTTAACTCGCTACTATATCGGGAACCTAAGATATAATCTAAAAAATCAACCTAAATAAATAAAAAGTAGCATAGAATGCCCTTTTCAGAGATTCGGCAACATTATACAAGATTTCATAATAATTTAATTTAGTTATGGAGTCAAAGCTTAAAAAACTGATGAATTCACTTTCAAATTTATCATATTAGTTATCAACTTAGGATTAGTTTATAAAACAATTACCTACTATTAGTACTTTTTATTGTAAAAATAGGTAATGATTAGTTGTGTTTTAAAAAAGTGTTATTTTTGTATTAAGAAAATACAGAACGAAATGTAATTAATTTGCTTAAAAGCAATACATACACGGTGGTTCATGGGTCGACGAAGATAACCTGCAGTTGAACAAAGCTGGCAATTCTGGAACATTCGAAAACATAATTCAAAACTAATTTGTTTATTTATTTATAGTAATAGTATTATGTTAACACACGCCTTTGTGTTAAGGCGGGAAAAAATTTACCTTACCACACATTCGGGACAACGAACAGGGTAGTGTGGGCCCTCACCCACTAAATATGCCCGCCGTGTACACGCCCTGGGTTCCTATTTCTCAAGTATGTCTTTTTTGTGACTTTGATATAGTTCGTCCTTAATATTCAACCCTTTTATTGTCCCAGACACGGGGCTCCTGTTATAGTGAGTGGGATTTAGGTCCTAGTCTTCCGCGCAGACCCAGTGCGGATTGACAGACTTCACAAGTCGCAAATCAGGCAAGAAGATTTCATCACGATGTTAAAAAAAAATCTGGTCCTCGGACTGGGGATTGAACTCATCAGCTACTGTCTTTGCAGTCCATTGTACCTCTAGATTATGACTCCCTTAATATTTGACTAGTTGACCCGTGCGGCATCCGCATCAATTAGAGGACCTCTTAGATAATTTTAAATCTCAAGTTTTTAGACCGTGGGTCTATTTTTCGTCATTAGCCGGCACGATAGAATGAGGAGTAAATCATGGAAATTGATAAAGTAATAAGGAAGATCTCGCAGACCAACAGATGATCAGGCGAGAGAAATAATATATAAGATACGATATTTTGAAGATAAATTTTCCCTCACAATCAGAAATTTTTTTTTTTTTAAATTCTATCACAAGTACGAAGTTTCAAGAAACACGCTTTCAGGATTGTGATAAACAGTGTTGCTAGGTTACCGCATTTAATAGCTAGCTAATCTGATTGGTACTAGAAGCGGCTATAATAATGATTAAATACTGATCCATATGGGGCATAAATATATATATGCTTGCTTACCCTCATGCCGAGTGGGTCTGGGGTATGGTGGCAAGTTCTGTGACGGAGCACCGAACACCTGTTCTAGCATGACGGGGCTTGGCGTGTCTACTGTCAGTGTTGCCACCTGTAAACAGTAATATCATCTTGTTTTTTTTATTTATTGCTATCATCTACAAGTCATGTAATTTAAAAAAGGAAACTTTATATTAAATTCTTCTTAATTAATTACTTTTTTTTTCTTTATAACTCTTATAAGTCCAAGTATTGGAAACAAGCCAATAAATTGACCTGGTAATGCCTGTACCATCCTATGTAGATGGGTTAGCATATTACATTCTGAGTTTACTTTCCCTCATCACTGCTATGAGAAAATCCAGTTACCTACTGAATTTTTATTTATTATTCTGCTCTTACGAAATGTAATAAAGGGCTATTAATTATCACAATAAGTATTTATTTAATTAGACAACCAATAGTTGTTACATAATTTTTCACAACAATTCGTCATAAACAGAAATATAAACATAAATGCATAACGTTATATCGCTAAGAGTACGGAAAAAAATATATAATAAATAGCAACAAATAATTAACATAACACAACTCGATACATAGAAACTAAGATTCTAGTTGAAATATTTATTTCTTGACAATGTTATCATAACTTACTTATCATCACGCCATCTCTATTGCCGAGTAGGCAGAGAGAACAGAGTGCCAAATGACTCTTGCATACATCTCTCACTTCCTCAATATTCATAATTATTTTCTTACACGCTCGCCGGCTTCGGACTCTTGACTCCACCTTCCTTCTATACGTGACCTACTCGGTCTAGGTAGGTTAGTCTCAGTCTCCCCCTGTACCTAGATGCTTCAACTTTCGTATTGTATATCGCCGTAATCAATAGCTCATCCGGCATTCTTTCCACATGCCCAAACTATTGGAATATCCCCTTTCGCATCTTTACACTAGTACTCTCTTTCAGACCTACACGCTCTCGTACGTCATCGTTACAATTGCGGTCAATCAGCTTAACTCCACAGATTTTTCGCAGAGATCGCATTAATTTTACTATTTGCATACCAAACCCTCACTTCCATATAATAATGTTGGGAAAAGCATTGCGTTATGTATTGTGACACGTGCCTTCTGGCTGAGGTGGTATTTTTCCCGCATTTACTCTTCTCTCTATATCAGTAGTATTCCTTTCAACCTGACTGAATCCACATCCCAACATATATACACATTCATCCACTTGTTCTAATACGCCATTACCTATTGTGACTCTTATATCTGTTCTGACTTTGTCTCTTTCAAAGACCATTATTTTGGTTTTGCTCACATTCACACGTAGGCCACTTTTCTTATAATCTTCTGCGTTGACTAGGGTTTGCAGATCAGTCGCCGACTGCACCAATAGGACCGCATCGTGTACATATATCAATGAATTAACCCGTAAAATCAGACGCAGCTCAGGCTCTCATATGAACGAAATGTCGTTCAACCTTTGGACAGATTTCTCCAGATATATGATAAACAGCCTGGGAAATGGAACGCAGCCCTATTGAACGCTGATATATAATTAAGTCAGGGTGACTTGCCATCATTCATCCGCATACAAGCTCTGCGTACCATAATATATGAATGGACTGCACCGCTCGCAGCAATCTACCGTTAATACCATAACTTAATAAAATTGCTTCAAAATCCCTTTCGTACAACTGTGTCAAAAGCTCTCTCCAAATCCACAAAACTGCAGAAAACCTTCTGGCCTGACCCAGAGGTTTCTCCACAATTTTTCACAGAGAGAACACTTGATCCATGCATCCTCTTCCACACCTGAAATCCCTTGTGCCACAATCAGTAATCCTTGACGACAACGAGACGTCTTCACGAGACGTCTTCACTTTCCCTCCAGAAGAGGTTTTAGTGTTGCCCTCGAAGGTTTTCGTCAGCCTTCTTTCATTTCATATCTTAGAAATGAAATGGTGCGCAGCGGCTTGACAATACTCTGGGTATAGTCGAGTCCACGAGCGACGATTACCACTTACCATCAAGTAGGCAGCGGCTCGTCTGCCACCATCAGCAATAAAAAAAAATCCTAGCCTATCTTCTGCAATCATATCTGCTCTGTCACGCTTCTCTTTCACTAAGGCTTTGGTGTAGCACATTTTTTTTAAATCGGCCGTTAGGTACATCCGCCTCACTACAAATAGCATTGTACACTTTAATCCCGGAGACAATCCTGAATTAGCAGGCGCACTCCCAGTCAGGCGAGGGAACACATATCGAATTTCAGTATTCATAATCATTCAACCTATTTGTACATAATATAGGCTAAATAACCTACCTTTTTGTAAGTGGCCCGTGCCTTTGGAGTTGTATTTACACTCTGTTGATGTTTATCTCAGCTTATCCGAAAGTACGTCTGGCAAAAAATTTTATACGAAATGAAGTCCGCCTCAATGGTGCTACCATTTTACATTATTTAAAAAAAAATCACTCACATTAGACGAAGGTCCATCTCCAATTAATTGTTTCCTGGGCACTCTGCAGTTGGAAAATCCAGTAGGCATGGGTACGTCAGAACTGCTGGATAGTATGTTCATAAGTACTGCAAATGCTTCTGACTCTGTCAGTAAGGAGGACCGGGCCGGTCCTTCAGCAAACTGCTGCGGAGTAAGGGTCAGGAAGCGGATCTTCTCAATGGCCCTTCGGATCGTTGGTTTGTGCCTGTTATCTGGAAGTAGTTCTGTGGTCAGGCAGATATTATGCAAACAATTCCGATCATCCGTTACTCAATCAATAATTTCAGAGCAAACTGTGGTAATGGTTAGTATCATCTATTATATATAAATCCAGTGTCACGATGTTTGTTCGGGATGAAATCCGAAACTACTAGACCGATTCTAACTTTTACTTTTTTTTAATTTTTGTTTTGTTCCAACTTAAGAGATAGGGTACTTTATATCTCAATTTATAATTGCAATATTTTTTCATGAAAAAATATATGGCGGTACGAAGTTCGCCGGGTCAGCTAGTATGTAATAACTTTCGAAGTACGCAATTTCGAATCCTGCTCACAGCAAAGATCTCTTTTTCCACTTTCAGAAATAATTAGTACTTACTTTATTATTGTTGAATGCACAAAATAAACGCAATAAACTAACAAAACAGAGAACAGTTCGAAGAGGTCTCACTCCTAGGACGTTGCGAAGCGAATGAACTGCACTTCGAGGTTTTATATTCTTTCAAAAGTGCATAGAAATTCGGGAAGAGAAGAATGGGGTATTGTTTTGGAGAAAAAGGGTAATACTCACCAGGTCTTTTGACATTGTCATCTGAGAGGCCAGGTATTGGTAACTCGGCTAGATCGCCCACCTTCTGTGTGTCAGTTACAGCGACAGGGCTGTTTTCGGCACTGCTTTCTACATTTACAACCTGAAATATATTAAAAGGTAAATGGATGTTAAACTTAATAACCAAGTCATTGATTTAATAACCTAAATGTGGGTTTTGGCGGGAACGGGAGATAATCATGTCGTCACTACATTATTTTCCGAAACATGTGGCAAGTGACATTTTACTAATTAACTATTTGTGTATATACGTTATTTTCGTGTTGCGCCCAAAAATTTATAGAGGCTTCCAGCAAAGTCGCCACTTCTTTATTTATAAATCATTTTTGTTGTGTTATTTAAGCATATAATTTATTTGTTTAAAATAATCTACATCTGTGTCGCCATCACCATACACGCACCAATGGAAGACCAGCGCAGGCTTATGCCTGCATCATACTGAGTTGGTGACGTTTTGTGACGAAATTTTGTGTTTGTACTTTGTTTATACTATATTGTTCTTTTTCTGTTTTGTTTCGTCACAATAAACATTTTTCTTTCTTTCTTTACTGAGGCATGACTGACTTGACTATGACTAATTTTGTATGACCGACTGACTGGTTAGACGAATTATTTTTACTAAACCAATTGATGCAACATGAAACATGCCACTGGCAACAATAGCTTAGGCTGATTGCCCTAATCAAAAAATAACTATTTGAATTACACACAAACATTGTGATCGGAGTAAACGCAAAGTGCGGACACGAAAAGAAACCAACCTCTTTATATTTTGTGAACATTCAGCAGGGAGATAATAACATTAAATACATCTACCATCACTCAGTCATTATAGAAGACTCACGCAAACACATCAGTTGTTCAATGCCAGAGATGCCTCTACTATACTACCCTACTCTAAAAACTTCTATGTTCTTCCTTCCTTCTGTTCTCCTCCTTATTATCCTTCCTGTCCATTCCCTATACCTTTCTGATTCGCAATCATTTAATTATTATCTTTACGACGAAGCATAAGAACTGGCCTAGTGGTCCAAGCAAGTTTCCTGATATGATAGATTTCTTAACTACCAAGAGCTGATCTAGATCTTTCGCCATATCCAAACATGCTTGCTTGCAACACTAACACTTACTATTACTATGTTCCAGTAACATTTTCTATGATACTAAGGTTCTTAAATTTAAGGACCCAAAATTATACAACAAGATAGAAAAAACAGACACAAATGAGCTCATAATAAAGCGACCAAGGAGTTGAAAGTCCTTAGTTCAGAAACGATGTTGCGCTAGAGACCTATTTGGAGGGTCTGTCATCTATAAAAACCAGATCATTCCTTGTGAAGTTGCCCTGGGAGTAGCTCCCAGCAATTTTTTGAGACGTCACTACATCTGCTTATAGTCCACATGACTCATATAATAAAAATACTTTGGAAAATCCAAAACCGCACGCCTCATAATCTTCATTTTTCACAATAAAATTGATTATTAGATAAGTAACAAATAATGTATTGGCCTTACTAAGTAGTTTTCAATAAATCACATAGATAGCGCTCATGTCTAATACGCCATCTAGCGCTAATTTTAAGAAGTACTTCTATATTGGTCTATAGAAATAGTTCTCACGGAATAAGGAGGCGATGGTTTTAGTGTCGAAACGAGCGTAAATCTTCACAATTTTTTTATTTATTTAATAATAATAAAGCCACATCGAATTAGACCGTGAAATCAAACAAGTTTAACAAAAATGCAATCAAAAATATCATGAGTGCTAAAAATAGTGTTTTTCCTTAATATATGTGTATGTATATAATAATTTACAAGTGCAATATATGATAAATAGAGACATTTTAAGTTAAAAAAAATCATGCGTAAAACGAGAATAGTACCCACCTCAACGTTTCGCTTATGAGGCGTGCAATAAAATATTTGAATTGCATGTCAAAGAATAAAGAAAACATCTCAGTAGTTTATAGGTACTGTAGCTTAGATTAATAATATGTCTAGATAGAGTGTCACTCTTCTAAACGTCATAAAAAACAAGTGGGAATTATTACGCTTGTGCAATTTGTGTTAGTGTACGTGCGTAATGATACCAGTTACATCGGCAGTTCTATTAAATTATGGGAGAAATTATATCATAGATTCAATACATTCTTATACTACAAAAAATGTTGTAGCTATATAGTCAATTATCTCTATCTCTTTATATTAGTCCCTCATAATCTAACTTTAATTCTGAAAAAAAATTGATATTCCTGTTCAACTGTTTCGACGTAAAAATTTAACGACTATATAGATTTGGCGACTGTAATATGTTCATCTCGTTAAGGAGTTCCTACAAGGACCTCATGAGATCTTATAATTATATCATATGAAAAACATATTTTATCATAAAATCATAAAAATAAGAATATATAACTATTATAAAGCTGTAACAGATGTGTGTGCATTCAAAATATTAGAAGAAAAAAAATTACAACACAAATTTTTTTTTTTTATTTCTGTTTGTTTATTCGCACAAAAAGTACTGAATGGGTTTATAGTCAAAATCCATTATCTAATGAGATTACAAGCCCACGATATTGACAAATTTAAAAATGTAAATAATCTTCATCATTAAAATAAATAATATTACAAATAGTAATATTATAATTAATTCCGAAAATGACAACTTTATAGCTTTATCAATCCACTAAAAACGATAATAATTATGTTAGGTACCGACTGTTTCTTTGTTGAATATCATCAATATAGTATGTTTACTCGGGAAATTAAAGTTCATACTTCAACGGTAAAAATTACGAACTAAAATGTTTTTGAAATATTTAATTGTCTTATCTAGCCAGTAATGTTATGAAATAATTTTATTTAGCTATTATATTACAGATCTTTAGTACTTTTTTCCGATTTTTGTAGTTTCGGCACGTTAACATTTTAAATGACATATTTTCGTTTCTGGATACAATCGTGTCAAGTGATGTCATGATTGAAACTAACAGCATAGGGATGAAAAGTTCATCCCTATTTTTTTGACGCAATCACAACGCCGAGTGTCTATCTAGCTAGACATATTATTAATCTAAGATTTGTAGCATAATTATGACATTTACAAAAATTCTAGAATGATGGCCTAGATTTTCTGAAGTATTATTTAGTGTGACGTAATCTGGTACCCATAGCACAAGCTTTAAGCTTAGTTTGGGACCAGAGGACGTTGTGTGTAATGTCCGTGCATATGTATATACCTATGTAATATGTAAGGGGGGAGGAGGCCCAAATTTTGTGACGTAATATTTAGTGTGGGGGTACGTAAGGGGGCTCATAAAAGCACGAAGTAGAATTATAGAAAATATATTAGGAAATTCATTTACTTGCATATTGACCTTTATGCATGAAACTTTGTTAAAAAAAACAAATTAATTACTTAAGTAGCCCCTCTAGTCTAATAAGCAATATTACGCAAAAAAAAATTGATTACCTCAATCGTCCTAAAAGCAAAAGTGAAACTAATTAATATTTTCAAACATTGTGCAACCGTTTAACAATTGGTTCACAATATAGGTAATTAACGCTTCATTAGTAAACTCAAGGTCACTTTCAAAGTGATGAAATACTTGTAAAGCAACCTAAAGATTTTTTGTCGATGAGCGTAATCATGCAATTTGTCTGTCTGTAGTATAAAGCTATAACAGAGTCTCTTAATTAAAGATATTTGAAAAAAAAAAGGTCTGTAGTGTAGGTATTTTATATAGGCTATTTAGACGTCACTGACAAAAATATTTTTTTTTATAATCCATCCATCTATCAGCCTTTCAACGTCCACTGCCATACATAGACATAGGCCTCCCCAAGAGAACGCCACAACGAGAGGTCCTGTGCCGACCACATCCAACGGCTCCCCGCGACTTTGACCAGATCGTCGGTCCATCTGGTGGGAGGCCATCCTACCCTGCGCCGGTTCGTCGAGCGATGTGGCCTATGCCCATTGCCACGTCAGCATGGCAACCCGGCGGGCTATGTCGGTCACTCTCGTTCTCCTACGGATCTCCGTATTACGGATTCGATCACGTAGGGAAATACCAAGCATAGCCCGCTGCATTTCTGTCTTCTGTTCTTTAGTTGTTTGAGAGCCATTCTGATCTCGTACAGGCTGACGTCCGGGATATCTTCGGTAAAGTGCCAAGTTAGCTTGGATCTGGGATCTTGGACCAAGCCGACAACAGGACTCTGGGATCTGTACAACTGTCCATAGAACTGGTGGACCTCTTTCAAGATCTCATCTCGGGATAAAATCACAGTGCTGTCGTTGGTCCTCAGCTAAGTCAACTGGCTTTGGCCGACAGACAGATCTCTTGCGAACACTTTCGAGCATTGGTTCCGCTCTATCGCCTCTTTAATGCGGATAGCATTAAATCTGCGAATATCGTGTCGCACAGCCTTGGAGATCTGTCTGTTTAACCGCCTCAGGCAGGACCAATCGGCTGAAAACTGGACTGTCATTTCTTTTCTCCTTTCCATGAGCTTGAGAGTATGGTCCGAGAGTTCACGAGTCCTACTAACGCGACGGGCCTTGAAGTAGGTCGACCCGACCGCGTGGACAGTTTGCACAAACCTGCTGTTTAAATCGCTAGCTGACTTATCTATACATTGGAAGCGATTTTGTAGTTCGAGCTGAAAGCTCTCAGGGTTCTGGTATTGGGCAGGTGTTGGTCGGAGCGTAGACTTCATCAAGCGTGACCTCTCGACTTTCGTACTAATATTCAAGATGCCCCTGACTAGTCGGTGATCACTCCCAGTTTTAATCCTGCTGATCACTGAGACATCATTGAATGTGTCGTTTGTCCGAAGAGATGAAGTCAATCTCGTTTTTTACTGAACCATCAGGGCTTATCCATGTCCATTTACACTGGGGCTGCTTCCTGAAGAGGCTGCTTCCTTTCCAGAAAATCAGCCAGCATCTGGCTGATTTTCTGTGATTCCTCTGCCCGAAACCATAGTGCCCCACTTTCAGCTCATTGTCTGTCCTTTTGCCTAGTTTCGCGTTAAAGTCTCCCATAACCACCGTGAAGTAGGTTTTAGACGAGTGGATGGACTTCGAGATATCCTCATATTGGGCCTCCACCTCGTCGTCGGGGTGTGTCGAGATCGGTGCGTAAACCTGTATGACCTTCAACGAATACCGTTTGGTTATTCTGAGTATAAGGTACGCTAATCTACTCGACACACTCTCAATCCTCTCCACGTTGCCTACGAGAGACCTGCGAACGATAAACCCGACACCTCCTTGGGACTGGTGGTTGCCCTCCCGGTGGAAGAGCAAGTTCGCGGATTGGAGGATTCTCGTGCCCTCACCCTCTCTTCGGACTTCTACACAGCCTACGACAACGACAACCCTATAATGTCCCAGCGGATCTTACTCAATTCCTCTTCCAGCTCGGTGATTCTCTCGTCGGTTAGAAGTGTCCGAACGTTGTGCGTTACCAGGACCAGAGGTCGTTGTTTGCGGTAGCCTTTCCGCGACCGGAGATTCTACACACCCCCTGCTCCGCCGTTACCGGGCCCGCTACCGTTAGGCCACGGAATAGCGGAGCTGCCGTAACTGGGGGCCATTTTATATTGTGTGCTCGTCATGGAGGATAGTGCCGTAATCGCCACGCTTGGCAGGCGGGTTGGCGATCGCAGTGGATGTTGTTAATACTCGAGGGAGTGCTGCTGCCCACTCTCCCGGTATGCCGGCTAGTCGGCTCTTACGACTCCCATGTGTAGAGAGGAGTGGGATAATTCTAAAGCCCCACACGTTATACAAGGAATACCTCCGTTATAGTGCAGTGTGTTGTCTTTAAAATAAAGACTGTTATTGAATTTCCCCTTAGTGCTGCCCTGGGGCACTATGAACAGCCTGCCTAATCCTATCACTGTGTACCCTATAAGAATAATATTATATCAAAATTTTATCCGCATGGACAGTGGTCACCCTGGGCACTAACTTAATGCCAAGGGGGAAAAATCTGGTCAAATTCATCGGTATAGTATAGAACAGAGATTATAAAGGTACATTAAACAATTGGTGAGTAGAACAAAATAAGTTCTGTGGCCCATCAAACAATCTTTAAAGGAAGGATAATGGGAAGAATATGTACAAGCATGCATACCACATAGTGTGTTATTACTTAGGACCGTGGTTACTTACACTGACTTTATCCTTTGAAGTTGAAGGTTCAGGGCTTTTTGATCTCTTTTCGCTAGGTGGCCCATTCTCCGAAGGAGGGCTTAAGCTTCTCTCTTTAGTCCTCTTATCTTGGGCTTTGGCATACCGTATGGCTGCTACAAACAAGTCCAGCTCGCTGTCTATATTTAAGTGGTCTAAAGAGAAGACAGTTATCACCGTATTCAACTCCACATCTTCAAAGCTGCTATCATTTATGACTTCTTTGGTATTTGTACTGATGATCTGTACATTTAAAAGTACACAAGCAAAATTAATCTTATCTTGAAATGGAAGTTTATAGTTACGGTCAATATGTTTAAGGCAAAGGTAATTGGTTGTTTCAAAGAATACATACAAAGAATAACTCTTTCATAGATTTATATGACTTTCCGTTTGTCTCATTTTAGTCACAGATTTATCCCAAACTATATTTCATAACTGTCATACAGTTTACCTTTTTGTCATATTTGCAACAATAGTTGAATCATGTTTTAAAGGTTTAGTAATGTGGTAAAAAGACATCAAATTTAAAAATTTTACTGACTGTAAAATATAATTTTTATATAAAAAGTAAAGAACACTGCCGTGTCCAGCAATATACATTATTTTGTCAATGATTAAGTAAGTTTGTATATAAATACCTGTATACATTTCTCCATAAGCACATTCTCTTCAAACAAGCGTGCAAACTCATAAGCACGACAAGCATTCCTAGGATACAAATCTGACCATAGATATCTAGTGCACTCCTTAACAAGATGTGGTAACATATACTTTTTAGCTCCATAACAAAGCTCACATGCCTTGTCAAAGGAAGTTATATTGATTTCATCTGCATAAATATAGCTGAAAGTAGGTATTTGAATATTATTATGTGTTGTTCATCTTCTATCATAATCTATACATATCAAAAGCAATCTCTATTTCCCTTGTCATCACATCACATGTGAATGGATGGAACAATTTCGCTATTTTTTTTTTTTTTGTTGTGTTTATTATTGTTAGGGAAAGGTTCTTATGAAAGAAAAAATAATAAAATGTGCAGAAAATAAATCAATTTCAAAAAACAACAATCTTATCTTAGTTTGACAGTTCGCAAATAATTGAATATTCATAGCTAAGACAGGACAATGTGTGTTGGGTCAGTTAGTCATAAATATATTCTATAATCTCATGATATACAATAATAGCTGACTAGACTACACTGCAAACACCATGGTATTGTGTTTAAACCCCAGACTGAAGTTGAGACCACATAAGACATATATGGACACATCTGACTTATGAAAATTATTTGTGTGGGGGGTATAAAAGATACATTTGCACACAACGGGGGAAGAGATATGCCTTAGTGTGACAATATGTGATAAAGTTCGGGGTCTAAAGCCTTACGACATCACATGAGGACAAAAATTTATAAAAAAAAAATTGTGTATATTTTGTGGCGTAATATTTACAGGTTGTCGTAAATATTGTGAATAAAGTGACAAATATAATATAAAACTCTTTACATACTCACTCTAATAGTGCTTTAAAAGCCTCAGGCTGTACATCTAGTATAGGTATAGGATCATTCCTCTCTGCCATGCCTCCATAAAACATAGCTTCGAATACAGGTGATGCCATAGCCAAGATCAGCTTGTGTCCAGAAATAACCATTTGATTAGGCTCAGAACCCACCAAAAAGGTGCAATCAGACCATTGACCAGATTGCAATAAGTAAGCTCCTCTTTGCTTCATTTCTACGCATGTTAACTGCCAATCTGTTGGTGATCCCGACATATTGTCCTTTTATTGTAAATAAAGTGTTATATAAATAAGTGACTATTTATAAAACGTAGTATTACTTTACTCTGATAAAACTCCTCAAAACTGAAAGAAAAACAAAACTTGCTTCTATCTGGCTTTGTTGATTGATTTTGATTTATATATTACATTTACGACGTTGGCTATACTATAATATAGATGGCTGAAATGACATTGGCCCACATATACGAGAACATTAAATTTAATTTATACCTATACGATTTTTTTTTGATTAAGTATATTATTTTAGTAAGTCAATACTTAGCTCTTAATTATGTATTTATTTTACTATTTTGCTTGTTTTAATAATAACGAAATGATCATTGGTAAACGTGCACTTTTTATTTACTTATTCGCTGCGATCTTTGTAAACATAAACAGCTGGATTGCTGGATTTTATTGCAGGTAGCATAGCATTGCATGTTATTTTTGAAAATTATAGATAACTTAATTATTTTAAAATAAGAATTTATGTATCTCACTATTATAGAAATAATTATTATTTCAAAAATAAATTGTAATTTATATATTTGAAATTACATTTTAAATAGACCACTGATTTTCTAAACGAAAGCTATCATGTGTCAAAATAATCTAATCGAATTATCGAAGTTGTCAATGTCAAGTCAATAAAATTTATCGAAGTGGGAATAATTTTGTTATTCTTTCGTTGTACTGAGATTAAGATGGATTGAATTGTATTAATGAAACACAATGAATCACGACGACATAAAATCTGTAGTGCAGGAAAAATTCCTTTCGAGCGAACGTGTTACAGCATTCCTATGTGACGCTAAAGTTTTGCATCCCGATTGGGTGAAAAAGGATCGGCTATTAGCTATTGTTGAATTTGGTGACGAAAAGGCTGTATTTTGCTTGTTTACGTCATGTTACCCACCGAAGTCCTTCACGGATTTGTCAATAGAGATAGTGTTGCCGATAGACAAGAGTTTCAAATGTGAAATAGATAACAAACCTTCCGACCCTGAGGCCATACTATACTTGAACCTGCAATCTCGTAACAATAAATATAAGTTCGAAATTCAAATGACTCCTCGCGTCGATAATTTTGTTGATGATTTATTCAGAGGTATAGAGGCTGTGAATAAAGTGCCAACCCAGCCAGAATTTGTTTGGCTTAAAAAGTATCACGGTAAAACTGATACAGATATGCTATCACAAAGTATGATGTTGCCTGGTGGTGTACCGCATACACAGAACTCAGCGCCAGCTATAAGAGAAAGTCTCATCAAACACAAAATGAGTGATAAAGAGCATGAGTACACCTTTTCAAAACAATTTACAGTATATTGTGGGACCTGGAATGTTAATGATAAATCACCTGTAATCCCTCTAAAGGGCTGGCTGAGTGTGGACAAAGAGCCTCCAGATATTTATGCTGTTGGATTTCAAGAACTAGACCTGTCCAAAGAAACGTTTTTATTTGACCAAACTTTCCGAGAAGACGAATGGTACAATGCTGTCATAAATTATGTTGATAAAAGAGCCAAGTATGTTAAAGTGGAGAAAGTGAGACTAGTGGGGATGATGTTGATTGTCCTAATTAAAGAGAAACACTTTTCACATGTACGTAACATTGTCTGTGATACAGTCGGTACTGGCATCATGGGTAAGATGGGCAATAAGGGTGGAGTTTCCATAAGGTTTGACCTCCACAGTACTTCTCTATGCTTTGTGAACTCACATTTGGCTGCACATGTTGAAGAATATGAAAGGAGGAACCAGGATTTCCGGGATATCTGTAACAGGACTAGATTTATTCAGCCAAACCAGCTCCCTAAGGCCATAAAAGACCATGATCATGTTTACTGGCTTGGTGATTTGAACTATAGGATCACAGAACTAGATCCAGCAACTGTAAAAAAGTTAGTCAGTGATAATAATTTTGTGCCAGTATTGCAATGGGATCAATTAAAACAGCAACATAAATGTAATCAGGTCTTTGTTGGTTATACTGAAGGGGAGATCACATTTAAACCTACTTACAAGTATGACCCTGGGACAAACAATTGGGACTCTAGTGAAAAAAACAGAGCCCCCGCCTGGTGTGACAGAATATTCTGGAAAGGTGATAAAATCACACAGTTAGCTTACAGAAGTCATCCATCAATGAATATCAGTGATCATAAACCAGTCTCTGCATTTTTCAACTCTTTTATTAAGATTATCAATGAAGAAAAATATAGGAAAGTATACGAAGAAGTCATTAAACAATTAGATAAGATGGAAAATGAACTGATACCGCAAGTTAAAGTTGATAGAACAGAAATAGATTTTGGTACTGTACGATATTTAGAGTTGCAAGTACGTAGTATTACCATAAAGAATATTGGCAAATTACCTGTTGAATTTGAATTCATAAAGAAATTAGACGAAAGTAGCTTTTGTAAGGAATGGCTTATAGTTGAACCATATAAGAAATGCATCTGTGCTGAGGAAACATGTGAAATTCAACTCAAAGTACTTATAAATAAAACTTCAGCTTGTAAGATGAATGCTGGTATGGACAAACTATATGATATATTGGTACTCCATTTATATGGTGGTAAAGACATCTTCATAACAATAAATGGTACATATGAAAGAAGTTCCTTTGGATGCTCTATAGAAGTTTTAGTTAATCTTAATATGCCAATAAAAGATGTGCCTGTCGGTAAATTGATAGAGTTAGAGAGCAAAAGGGATCAATATATTTCTAATCATTCCACATACTCCATTCCCAAAGAGATTTGGTTCTTAGTAGATCACATATATCTACACGGTTTGAAGGAGCCCAATCTATTTGAGCAGCCAGGCTTCCATTCAGAAATACTTCAAATCAGGGATTGGTTAGACAGTGGATCAGTGGATCCAATACCTGGTAGTATTCACTCTGTTGCAGAAGCATTATTATTACTTCTAGAAAGCACTGCAGATCCCATCATTCCATATAACCTGCAATCAGTTTGCTTAAGAGCATCTGCAAACTATTTGCAATGCAAGCAGATTGTAATGGAATTGCCAGAGTTCAGAAAAAATGTATTTCTGTACTTATGTGAGTTCCTGCAGGAAGCATTACAACACAGCGCAGAAAATGGATTAGACGCAAAAACATTATCAACCTTATTTGGAGCTATTTTCCTTAGGGATAACCCTAATGTGATGCAGGAACCACAATCAAGGATAAATAAACAGGTCATAGACAAAAAGAAGGCCCAGTTTGTATACCATTTCTTAATGAATGACCACAGTGATTTAATATTTTCAAAGTAATTTGTGGCTTTGATATAAAATTGTAGTTTTGCATAAAATTATGTACTCACATTTAGTATTGACTAATTCTAAAACTAATTGAACATTGGTTCAAAGAAAATAGCAGAACCTTTATTACCACAATGTTTTGGTAAAGTTTCCATTTATTTAGTATGTATGTAATGTACATTGTACATGTTTCTTTATGTTATTAGAATACTCAGGTATTAACATTTATGGTATTCTTAGAACATATTTGGACTATAATCACATAAAGTCAGCATTGTATAATTAAATTTATACTGTTTTATGTGTCAAAGAAATCTCATGTTTACGCTTAGTAATTATTTTAACTTTAATAATTTCACATTTTTCATCAAATGGTTAGGCTCTCATAATATTTCATAGAGTAATTTTATTTAGTTTTAATTTGTACACATCTAATTAATTTAATTTTAATGTTAAGTTTGTTGATGAGTTTTAATCTCCCTTGTGAGGGCCCAGGGAGATTACTATAGTTGCATTCCAAGAATGCTATTATAACAGACTTATAAAGGAATATAGGATATTTAAAAAAATTAAATTAACTATATGGTTCCAAACTTATGTGTCATAGAAATGTATTATTAATTATAACTGATTAATCACTTAAACAAATATATTATGTAGGTATAGGTAAGATATAATTTTTGGCAATTTATTGTATTATACCATTGCAAGGTTGTCTAAGGTAGGATGGAATAGGGAAAATATTTAAAAAAAATTATATGGTACCTATGCAGCATCACAATAATTATAATTTGCCATATTTATGTATATATTTTATGTTTATTATACCCACCTACATTTCTCGAAGAGCACTGCTCTCATATCTGTATTCTAAATTATTATTAAGTACAGTTTAACACATTACATTTGGATTACATACCTACAATATTAGACATCATAGTTGCTTAAAAAATACATGACAATTTCACCAGCAGGCAACATTATACATGAAAAGCGAATTAAAAATCGAATTATAATAGCTTGTTATTTAAAAAAGTGTGTGTGTACTTATGTACACGCGTTAGAAGTTATACTTCTTTGGCGAAACAAGATAAAAATCTTTTCAAAAAATTTATCTTTCGCCTTATTTTAAGTTTGTAGAAAAAACGACACTAACAATAGAAAAATGGTATATAATATATTGAAAGTTTTATTATAACGCAATACTAAGTATCTAGAATAAAGTTTATTTAAATATCACAAAAAAACTAAAATGTTGACTATAGCTAACTTCAGGGTGTCGGTTTTTGGTGACGGTGTGCGCGCGCATCGTAAAAATTTACTCTCATCATTTTTCCCTAACGCGCCAAAAGAAGTATAACTTCAAAAATATACTAAGTTTAGTTACTTAACATCGAAAAAGCGGCCAATGTCATTATCATTATACTGTTAATGTTAGTTTTAAATATATAATTATTATCAATTATCACATTGATAAGGATCAATGAGACAAATATCGTATTTTGATAAGAAATACTTCCTTATGTATCAGGTAATAATGACGCCTAATCTCAACATTACAGCAAATTATGACGATTTATATTTAATTTCAGTCACTAAAAAAATATTATTTTACATGAGTAAATTTGTATAGTAGTAAATTGTTAATTTATTAAATTATGTAACAATATAATCTTACGTAAAATGGATTATTATTTTAGTCAGTAGGTATTTGATTTCTATAGATTTTAGCGTAAATATAGCGGATCTATCGACGTAGACGTCATGCCCGAACGTATAAAAAAATTGCAGCGCCCGCGCTATTTACCAGGTTAACACATAAAAGCATTCATCAAAATCGGTGTAGCCGTTTGTGAGTTTGT
Organism: Leucoma salicis; assembly: GCA_948253155.1. Lineage (NCBI taxonomy): Eukaryota > Metazoa > Arthropoda > Insecta > Lepidoptera > Erebidae > Leucoma > Leucoma salicis. The sequence goes on from OX411806.1 coordinate 28,461,337, forward strand.
TATTTTTATATATTTTTTAAGCATGCTTGGTCATATAAACAAACAAAATGCATAAATGTGAAATAGAATATGACAGCTGGAGTCAAATCTCGCTCGTGGTATTATCCTGCTCGTTCTCTATGTTAAATGTTCTTAGATTCGAACAAAGAAATATTTTCGCAATTAGTTATAATATACAAAAATATATCGACAAAGTGTGTCTTTATCCTTACAAATCTACAACAACAACGTAACAACGACGTAAAAGAGCGAGTAGGTATGAAGGAGAGTATTGGTGTAAAGATGCGAAAGGGAATGCTCCGGTTCGGGCATGTGGAAAGAATGCCGGACGAGCGACTGGTTAAGAAGATATACAATGCGAAAGTGGAAGGATGCAGGTACAGGGGGAGACCGAGACTCCCCTACCTAGACCAAATCGGTCATGTATTGAAGGAAGGTGGAGTCAGGAGTCTCCGAAACCGGCGAGCGTGTATGAAGAGAGTTATGAATGTTGAGGAAGTGAGAGATGTATGCAAGAATAGAGCCTCTTGGCACTCTGTCCTCCCTGCCTACCCCGCAAGGGAAATGGCACAGATTACAATATATGTAGCTAGGGAAATAGCGTGGTGATAAGTTAAGTTTCTACGAGGAACAAATTGCGGGCAGTAGGTATCCTATAGTAGTGTACTTACCTATTTTAACGAGTATACTGTTAGGGTTGTGTAGATACCATACTGTGGGCGTGTTATTCTGTGATCACCCTACAACATTATAATTATAATACTCTAAAGGCTGTGCTAGTTATTGTTTGGTTTAGTCGTCCCCATGAGGCCCATGGCCATAGAGAAAAGTAATCATACTAAAACCCATAGCTCATGCCCAAAGAATATAGTATGCGGCTCATGTAATGCTTTCACAACCCAGTGGAACCTAATATTTGCAATAGATGGCGCTTATTTATGATTTAAGAATTTTCCATTTATAGTTAATAGATGGCGTTACCGGGCCTAATATACACATTTTGCTGGGTAATAACAATAATTTTGTAAGCATGTTTTGAATTGAATAGAATGCGTTAAATAAATTGTCAAAATAAGCATATTATTAATTGAATAGAATGCGTTATTGTAGAAAATCGGGTAATAAAATCGAAATAGGCTAATATATATTTTTTTTTGTAATGGCAACATTATAAATACGTCAACGTAGCTTCCTAGATCACTGGTCGATGAATCGAACAAAGCGGTTTATTTGATTCAGCCAATCACACAGTTGCATTTAACGGTTTTGTCAAGCGGTCGACCTAAAGTCAAACTTGAACTTCATCTTCTCTTCATTTCATATCACAAACGAAAACGTCTACCTACCGATAGTATAATATATCCTGTCTTTCTTCTATATTTCAAAATAACTGTTACAACGGCATAAAATAGTCGTAAAGTTTAAGTCGAAGTTTTAGAAAAGTAAAACTTGTTCATCCTTAGTGGACAGCGGACGGGCATAAAATAATCCCTCTTAGTTCTTTGCTTCTTTGTCTGCTGGTTCAACAAACAAAGCCATGGAAGTTGAAGCTGCAAAATGTAAGTAAATATTTAAATTATCACAATAATCTCTGATTTTCGATGGAATTTAATAAATACCTACTAACTAATTGATATTTGGGGTTGTTCTATTTAGACATAAATTAGACACGCAATAACAATGTACTTACGTATGTTTTCCTATTTATTATTTAAAACAGGATTAAGTTTTAATTTGTTTCAAAAGCACAAAACAAGGACACAAGTAAAGGGTAAAAGGCAATATTTCTCTAATTGGATGAATTTTCCTATTGGATAGGTTTTATCTTATTTCAATGCAATAATTATTTTGTTATGTGTTGACATCGGTAATATTTGTGTAAGTATTTTGGACCTACAGATACTTAATTAGATCTACTTACCTATGTAATTTTTTTTTCAAAACGTGATCTCGATCAATTTGTGTTTTACTGAAAAGAAATGAATAGGTACTAAGGAATACTTTTCACATGAGTTAGTAGGTAGGGTATATAAATTTTACGGTGAAGCCCCATAACTATATTATAAAGTCCTGTAAATTTTTTATCCTTTCTATTGTTTCGCAAAATCTCAGCTGATCAAATCCGGTTTTGTCCATTCCGGTTGTTGTTGTTCGAAGATGATAATACCTACCTATTAGGTACTTAATTATTTTTAATTTTATTTGAAAACGTAGTTAAATATCCTAATTTGGTAAAAAGGTTTTTATAATAGGTACCTACCTAGGTGGGTTGCAAACAATCATACGACCCACCTGATGGTAAGCAGTTGCCGTAGCCTATAGTCGCTAGCATCACCAGAGACATCACTCGCGTGTCGCCATCTCGAAGGAAAGGGTTAAGAGGTGGATAAGAAGGGTTATAAAGAGAGGATAGAGAGGGATTTGGGCATCCGGCGCTCTCGCTCACCGGTACGAGTACCTACCTACCTTTGTTTCACGCTGATCCTTTGTGAGAGGGTAATAGGTATATTAATAATAAATAGGTAATGTTTTGATGTGAAAAATCTAATGCCGAGGGAGGGTAAAATCGGCTGTTAGCGTGGCGACGCTTTTATTTTACTTGTCGCGTTCAAATCTTGCAAGTTAAATTTGAAACACTTCCTGGTTTCCAATTGAGCAATCTTACACGCATATGTATATCACGTGACGATGCAATATTATGAATACATGGAGCTGATCTGACGAAGGAGCTGGAAGCTGAACATAGGAACTATAATGAAACGGCGTAACCCTATCGAGTTTGGACTCGTTTGATTAATTTTGACGAGTACTTTGTGTCTAGATGGTATCCAGGGTCTGATGATGAAACTTGAAGGTGGCCACTAACTCTATAATGAAATGACGCAACCCCATCGTGTTTGGACTCGTTCGATTCGTCTTGATGAATACTTTGTCTTTAGATGGTATCCAGAGTCTGATGATGGAGCTGGAAGGTGACCATGAGAACTCTATAATTAAATGGCGCAACTCCCATCTAGTTAGGGCTCGTTTGAATTGTTTTGACTGGTGCTCCAGTCCCAGATGGTATCCAGGGTCTGATAATGAAGCTGGAAGGTGGCCATAGGACTCCGTTAAAAAACGACATAACCCCATCGAGTTTGGGCTCGTATGATTTGTCTTGGTGGGTACTTTGTCTCTAGATGGTATCCAGGGTCTGATCTTGCTGAAGGTGGCCATGGGTACTCAGTAATCAAACGCCGCAACCCATCGATTTATGGCTAGTTTGAGTTATCTTCAATAGTACTATAGTCCTAGATGATATCCAGGGCCTGAGGTGCCATGCTGAAGGTGGCCATAGGTACTCGGTAATCAAACGCCGCAACCCATCGATTTATGGCTAGTTTGAGTTATCTTCAATAGTACCATAGTCCTAGATGATATCCAGGGCCTGGTGATGATGATTTATGTTCATTTCCGTTATTTTACACATGTCATAATAGTATACAAGCACACATTGAAAAAGTTATGATCATTTTATTTCTACTCATCATTTCTACAAAATAATTTTGATATTTTCACATCTGGTAGACGTCCCGCGACGTCTAATTTTTTTTCACGGTTCATTTAACTTTTATTGGTGGACTGTACCTACTATATGTATAATGGAAATATTAAGGAGGAAATATTATTTCCTTACCGACTCACTTAGTGGTGTTTACCTTGGATTTGTGGGTACGGGATGGGCAGGCAGACAAGGGGCCAATTATAAAAATACTCGGTCATTATTCATATTGAAATGACTATTCTCTATTATCTAGGTAGGTACCTATTCTGTCACAGGTAATAGCAATCTCGAATCGGACCTATGACCTAGACTTAGACGAAAAATATTGTTTTGGTGTTTAGACACGCCTTTAATAGCCTAATAGGTACAGTATTTTTTTCTTAAATAGGTAGTAAAGATGTAACCGATATATGCATTAAGATATTAGTGATATAGGATGTATTCATGTATCAGTAATCCGACTCAATCTATGCTAATATGGGTGTATTGCTAATATGCCATATTCACTATATCGTAAACATGAACAGTGACCACTGAACATGGTTGTGTTGCTATATCCATAGACTAGATAGAGTCGCATATCGGTGAGAACATCGTACGTATCATTGAAATAAAAATGGTGGTAGGGTAGTTTAGCCGGTTTTCGTCCACTTAGCTGAATTGCCAGCTAAAGGGCTTAAAAATTATATGTTCTACTTGCCCAGCTCTAACAAACCAATTTTATATTGGTAGCTAATATAGTCTATTTTAGGTTTATATTAAGTAACAAATAATTATAGTCAACATGTTCTTTATATAAAATGTTTTAGTGAAAAGTACCGATTTCGTAAGTTTTCGTCCAAAAATCTTAGTTTTCGACCTCGTATAGGCTAGTTTTCGTCCACGGTGTTTAAAGAGGGATATAATATACTTGCTAAATTAAAAATGACTTGATCAATTTCAAATACTTCTCAATGCATTTTAATATAATAACATAAAAAAGGTATATAAATACAATCTGCAAATTTAAAGATAATAATTAAATTTATCTATTTTTAAAACTTCTTTTTAGAAAACCCGAATTAATGATTTTGTGTTAGTTTAATAATATTTGTTTGTAATAGACGTAAACTAAATACTTACCCAGTATTACTTTTCATCTACTTAAATTAAAGTATATGGACGGAAACATAAAGCAATTTTTAGCAAATTTTTTAGTTTTCGTCCACAATATCATTTATGTTTTAAGCATGCAATATTGCTAAATTATCGAATGAAAACTAAATATCAGACTAAATAACCATCAAAGATCATTCCATAAAGATTTCAATAGAATTTCTTCGCATTTCTTATTTTAAACGACTATTCAAACTTTACTTGTATTTTTGTGTTTTCGTCCACGCGGACGAACACTGAATGTTTTGCGAAATAGGTAATTTTGTTATTGTCCACCTAGATTTTGTAAGTAATTCGTTAAATGAGTACGAATTACATTTTAATGTGTTCTTTATGTATCAACTTGGTCATTAATGTCCTAAACATAAGAAATCCATTCCAAAAATAATAAAAAAAAACTGCGCAGTTAGCTTGCACCACTATTTTTCAAACTTTAATGTGACGGTTTCGTAGCTTATAAGTAATCCGTCAGATAAAAGAAGCTTTTATTCGAGTTTTGACTTGTTAAAAACTATTCTAAGTTGGTAGATGTGCAGATTTGATATTAAGATACGCAACGAGTCCAAATTTGCGCGGTTTACTATTTTTATGATTCTAATCTACGTAAATGTTTCACGAGGCGCGTGCTAGTGGACGAAAACAGGACCTGGACGGGAAACCGGCTAAATTACCCTATCTATTATGGAGTGTAGAAGTAAGGAGGACCGTCTTGTATATGGGATAAGTTGAAAAAAAGTGTCCACCTATATACAGCAACTTATTAATATTGTTATTTGTTTTAATATTGGAACCGCGATTTGTATTTATATTTTTATAAGAGACACCACGTATCGAATAATCCCTATCTCGCACAGGACCTACTGGGTATTCCGGGCAAGTGCCCAGGGTCCACCAAGTTTACTCTCAAGATCAGAATTCAAAAGCATTGTTATATGAAAAATAAGTAAATTCTCCAATATTAGGTAAGATTTATTTATTCGTTAGCTTTTTGCGTGTTTGTGTGTGCTTATAAAAATCCTTACTTTATTTTATCCTAACTAGGTATTATAAAGCAGCTGTAACAGAGCTGTATCTGTACATTTAAGACATTTGAGCAAAAAATAGGCACCTACCTACCTACTGTATTAAGCTTTATAGGCATGTTTGAACACAAAACATTTTTTTAGTTTTTTTGACTGTTTGTTCGTTCGCGCATCACGCAAGAACTACTGAACGGATTTTGAAGCAACTCTTTTTATTTGATAGCTCTTGATACATTTATATCCCGCTACTATATCGGGAACCTGAGATATAACCTAAAAACTAGCTTTTGACTGTGGCGGAGCCGCGGGCACAGGCTAGTTATAACCTAAATTTGAGTTTGTTTGTTACGCTTTCACGTCGTAGGTACCTACCTACTGAGACAATCGTCATAAAATGTTGTCTATATTTGTCTAGAGCCCAAAACTGAACAAATTTTAATTTTTTTTTATCATATTTATTTTAACTATCCCGCAGGAACCATTCGTTTTTCCGGGATATTTTTTATCAAAAACGAATGTTGGGATATTAAATAGCTACTTTTGCAAAGATATAAAAATTATAGTGCCGTCTAGTGATCTATTTAATTTGAAGTCATCGTGGACGGAGTCTAGTACCTATCTGAATAAATGGAGAATTTTGCTTCGGTAGGTACCTACTCCTTTTGATAAAATAGTCGTTTGTACTATTACATACTGATGGCCCCTGATGACTTAACAGGTGCCCCATTATCCCAAAATACAAAATCCAATAAGACAAAAAAAGTCCCTGATGTCGCTGAAGGTTTTGCAGCTTACAGAATTCAGAAACACCATGTGTGGATCATACATCTGTTCTACCACCCTTGCTGCCATCTGTGTTGTTATAGGTAAACCTATTCAATTAAATAAAAACAAATGCATTCCGAATTATCCTTATAATAGGTACCTAAATAAAAGTACCTACATACATAGGTACGTACCTATATTAAAAAAAAAACTATTTGTAAATATAGCTCATATCATTATTACAGCTCATTCACAAAAAACAGCGTGTTAAAAAAATATTGAAATTAATAAAATAATAATGGCAATGGTTGTCAAAATTATGCCTTGACTATGTTGTTGAGTACCGGCCCATGTGGTAATGATTATACGAACATAAATTTCAGTCTAACAAAATACCTATCACTTTCAACAAAAACACTTTATTGTTAACAACAGTCTTGGCAATTTACTCATCACGAAATTTGCAATTTGTCATCACAGCGACCGTTAAACCCGTTCCAATTCTCAACGGTCGAACAGTAGGTAAATGTTTGTGTGGGTGTTTTTTAAATTTCGAACGACCCAACGTCGGTTAGCAAGGACGCTGCAACTAGGGTTATCATTATAATTATTTACTATTTCTTACTTGAAATCTAATAGGTATACGTTTAGAACCATTATAAATGTTGGATTATGGTTATACCTGGCTTGATGCAGCATGAGCGGGGAAATAAGTACCAGCCTCTTACAGATAATCAGTATGAGACAACCGTAGGTACTCCTAAAGTTGTACCTGGGGATTGAGAGCGCCGGAGGCCTAAACAACCCCTCCCCCCCTAATAAAAAATTATTATCAATATGTTAGTAACTAGTTTATTAATCCAACGGTGCGCGTCCCTGTTATTACTATTAGAATTCGAAAACAGAAATTCGTTTTAAATTTAAAAAGGTGACAACCCTAGATGCAGCCGTTAAGATGAGTCACGCTCACATCTCTTCCGCACCCACATAACAAGTTTGTACAACTCTTTTATACCTTATTTTGAAGTTGAATACTTGCCCTTATGAAGAGGACAACAAAACCGGCGCCGTATGTAAATGGTTCGTTGTAGACATGTAAAGAAACTTGTTCAAAGTTCGGATGTTGGACGAAGAAGGATATATTATGCATAATACTCCTTTGTTTACTAGACTTTGGTCTCTTTTAAAAAAACCACTTCCGCGATAACCCTTTTATTATAACTAATTATTAATAAATTCATAAACATCGTTTTATTTTATAATCATTCTTTTCCCGTTTTTGGATGCGCGTCAATCAAGATAATTGTTTGTTCCTAGTGTACCTACCTAATTAAACAAGTTAATTGTACTGCGGCAACCTAACCATGGTACTCGTACGTAAAGGCTTTGTCTGCCACTTTATATTTATAGTCTTTACTACCATCTAAATGAGTGTTCGTATCTCCAAATCTAGTGCATAATAAGGCGCTATTTTTACCTCGCATCTATAGTCGGTGTCAGATGTCGGCGCAAATAGCTCATGATATTGAGTAGATCCACCCTGGGCACTTCACCTGGAGAGACCAGCCGTATTTGCTTGTGCACCGTCCCACTATAATTGTAGTGTCCTCAGGCCATTTTTTTTGCCCAGTCTGGGCACTTTCAGGATCCCCAGATCCGTGAGGCTACTGCAAGATCACCATCCAATAGCCGATACTATCGAAAAGTAATCTTATGATGATGATTAATGATTACTTACTGTAGTAATATCTACTCTACATTGCTATGTGTTTTTGTGTGCCAGTTTTTTTAAATAAACTAGTCGTTTGTATAATAATGGCCCTATGACTATACAGGGAGCCATTCGTCCATTGCGCAGGTCAACATCGGCCCTGGGTATTCTCAATTTATGCATACCACAGTAAATACAAATTCGATTCAAAATCAATAATAGGGATAATTAAAGTAGGTGCTGCAACTAAGAACACAATATGAAAAAAAAGTACGTTTTTTTTTTTAGTAGGGATTGAGTCATCCAAATAAACCATTTATTCCACTTGTACTGGTCCGATGAAGTTAAAATTGGATAATCTCTTATACAAACTCCCCCTACGCAACCGAAATAGAAACCGCAGAAGTCACCGGACCCACAGTTCCCATTGTTTGCACTTAATCTTCCGTAAAAATGTTTCCTCCAAACTGTAGCATAATTAAACGAGAGTAGTTTTGCTAATGTGTTATTTTTTATATATTTCTATGAACAGTCTCTTGTTTTGTCTTGTCTGGACTTGCTCTAAGATAAGGGATCTCTCATCTATTCAATCCCGAGTCTAAAGGGAGAGTAGCCTTGATAGGTTGCGGCTGGGCGGAAATTTATGAATGCATGTTGAAAATGTAAAGTCCATAAGTACTCTAAATAGTTCTAAACTAACAAGATGCATTAAAAATAAAAAGAGGGTGTTAATGATAAGATTTTTGCTGAAAAATCGGGAGATGCATTCATATATCTGGCTATAAAACTATAGTAGGTAAACACCTACCTCCAAGTTGGAAGAAGATTGGCCATCCCCGAGAGTGTTCCTAAATTAAATTTCAAACAGGTAACGTTTAAAATACGACAATTTCGATTTTCTCGAAGTTTAAATTTGCCGCTCGATTTAAACGTTATTAAATTGACACTAAGAGGTCCCTTAATCTCGGAGGGTGGCGTTGATTAAAAGTACGGGAAGTGGGCCGAGGAAAGCTATTACCCCCCACCCACCGCGGTGATAAATTCCAATAATATACAACATGGTAATATTAAAGTCGGTTGCCTAATGGTAATGGTTATTAAACGTAGATCAAAAGTCACAGAGAAGCATGTGACATAAATTTTCATTCTATTTTTTATTATTAACATCCATCTACTAAAACCTCTTTGTTAGATCTGGCTGAGACAGCAGCTGCCCCGCTTGCTTATTTTTTATTTTATTTTTTTAAATAATGGCTACTTGGTTTGAGTATTTTTACCAATGACTATTGGGTATATTTCTTCTTCACAGGTAAGTTTAATTCATTAGTCGAAGTCATAGAAAATTAGTCGAGTCAAAGTCACGCTACAACAAAGCGGTGGGTACTGAACTGAAGCTTCTATGGAGTTTTGGAGGCAAAAACACGTTTTGCCGCATTATATCACTTGCCAACACTTATGCACATACACAAATAGATAATCCGCTTGCTAGAGACGTTTTTTTTTTTTAGATAAGCTCTGGAACTTCTTGCGAACTATACCTAATTGATGATATTGATTTTATTTTAACTTGCTAATAAAAGCTAGGACGGGCTGTTTGGTCTTTTTTGCGTGTTCATAAATGTTGCATTGGAGATGGCAACGCGCGAGGGATGCCTCTGGTGTTGCTAACGTCTGTAGGCTACGATAACCACTTACCATCCAGGTGGGTCGTGTGCTTGTATGCTACGCACGTACGTAGTATAAAAACAAATACAATATCAAGATTTTTTATGTTGCTACCCTATGCTACAGAATTTCCCATGTTTCGAGGGAATTTGGAAAACTTGTGGTAATGGATAGACCGATGTTGGGAATCAATCTGCCGCCGGCGGACCATTAAAGGAATGTTATATGGTTCCGGTGGTGATCGCAGTGGATGTTGTTAATACTCGAGGGAGTGCTGCTGCCCACTCCCTCGGTATTCCCTCAGTCGTGCTCTTACGACTCCCATGGGTGGAGGCGGGTGGAACAATTCTAAAGCCGGCCTCACACGGCGGAGTAAAACTTTTTATATCAAGTCATATACATCAAATTTAAGTGCCTGTTTATTGTTCTAAATACATCTTTTTCCAAAATGTGTATGAAAAGATATAGGTCTATAGATGCGTTACCTATATCAAAATACCAGTTTTTAAAGTTTTTGTCTTTCTGTCCTTTTGTGTCGGTTAATCTCCGGAACGGCTGGACCGATTTGACAGGACTTCCTCTGGCAGATTGATCGAATTATAAGGTACTCCTTACATAAGTAGACTCTCGTATTAAGCTGTAATGAAATCAACGATAAAGTTGTTCTCGTTGTTATTTAATGGAGCAACACTTTTCTGGAGTATGGTTGAAAAAATAACTTTGTATTTGTTATTTTTTTTTTTACGTATGTTTCCGTTTAAAGGCTTCTTGTATGCAGCGCAGCATTCCACGAGAAAGCGAAATACGGCGCGTAAGAAAAAAAAATTGGAGGCGTTAAATTCTATTGAATTTATAAATAATAGAGTAGATTGTCCGTGTGTTGACGGACTAAGAATACAATTGTCACCACCCCATTCTTTCCCGGGTGTCGTATGAGGCGACTAAGGGAAGTAAGCAATTATCATCCATTGCATGACTGGTGGTAGGGCTGGGTACCAAGTGGGAGTACTCACTTGATATCGGGCCCGAACGGGTTGGTACCACCATCTCCCGTGTGACCGGCCATGTAACACATCGTTGCGTTTTGGCTGTAGCAGGAGATAGCCGTTTATTCTTTCATTTCATATCTGTGAAATGAAATGGTGAGCAGCGGCTTGACAATACTCTCGGTATAGTTGAGTCCATGAGCGACGGTTACCATTTACCATCAGATGGGCCGTAGCTCGTACGCCACTACACGCAATAAAAATAAAAAAAGAGGGGCCGAATTTGATTTTAACCGAATACGAATTTCGGCTGAACATTCGGTAAATATACAAAATTCGGCCGAACTTCGGTGTGTGCTTTCTCAAGAGTAACATGTCGTGTTCTGTGTTCTTTTTTTTATGATAGACAACGTTGCAAACCAATATAAAAACAGTCAGTTTAAGGGTGTCAAAGTATTTCAAATAATTTATTTATTCATAGACTCTTGGATTGCGAAAAAAACTAATTTATTTAATTGATCTATAATAATTTTATTATAGTTTAACGTACTACAACTGACCATGATTAAATTACTCTAGAGCATTGGTATATACTTGAAAACCTTACCTTTTTCTTTTACCGAATGTTCGGCATTTAAAACCGAATTTCGGCCGAATGACGAAGTTCGGTTCAAGCCACCGAAATTCGGTTAAACCGAATGTTAAACTAATTTCGGCCCATCCCTAATAAAGTAACTAGCTTTTGACTGCGGCGAAGCTGCGGTCTTTTGGGTTATGTCTCATGTTCCCGATATAGTAGCTAGATAAAATTTATACCAGTTTTTAAGTCTAATCAAGAGCCATCAAATTAAATTTGCATCAAAATCTATTCAGTAGTTTTTGCGTGATGCACGAACAAACAGACAAAAAATATAAAAAAAAATCGTTTTGTGTCTAGACTCGCCTATATAGCCTGTTAGTCATTTTTTCTCAAGTATCTTAAATGTACAGACATAGCTCTGTTACAGTTTTAGAAGAGCTCATTTTGTTGTCCGATTTATGAAATGTATATCTATTTACTAAACTTAGAAACTTTTTAGGGATTTGGGTAGTGGAAAGGCTTTTTTCTATGCAAAACCATTGATCTGCTGATGGGGTTAATTTTTGCTACATATGTAACAAAGGCAGAAATCCGTTTTAGGTGTCTTCCTAAGCTCTTAAATAATATACTAGATTCTGCCCGCGCCTTCCTCCGCGTGGCTTTATTAATTAAATAATATAAATACATCACTCTACGACACATTAATTTTCTCTATGCGAAAATTGCCGTCCCACAGGTTCTCATTCTTTCCGGGATAAAACTTGCCTATTTCTTTTTTTTAGGTTTTGGACTATACGAGTGCGTAATTTCATAATGAGTAGTTTCGGCGTGATAACAACTAAACAAAATACACTTTCTCATTTATAATATTGGTGAGGATTGAGTGATTGCGCGCTATGTAGATTAACTTCACCGAAGAGTATAAGCAATATAATTATAGATTACTTTTTGATGTGAAACATCTAATGCGGAAGGAGGCTGAAATCGGTTGTTAGCGTGGCGACGCTTTTATATTACTTGTCCCGTTCAAATCTTGCAAGTTAAATTTGACACAATTCCCAGTTTCCAATTGAGCTAAAATTTTACATGCATATGTATATCACGTGACAATGCAATATTATGATGACATGGAGCTGATCTGATGATGGAGCTGGAAGGTGGACATAGGAACTCTATAATGAAACGGCGCAACCCCATCGAGTTTGGGCTCTTTTGATTCATCTTGACGAGTACTATGTCTATAAATGGTATCCAGGGTCTAATGATGGAGCTGGAAGGTTTCCATGCGAAACTCTGTATTTAAATGGCGCAACTCCATCGAGTTAGGGGTCGTTTGAGATGTCTTGACTAGTACTCCAGACCTAGATGATATCCAGGGTCTGATGATGGAGCTGGAAGGTGGCCACAGTAACTCTGTAATGAAATGACGCAACCCCATCGAGTTTGGGCTCTTTTGATTCGTCTTGGCGAGTACTATGTCTCTAAATGGTATCCAGGATCTGATGATGGAGCTGGAAAGTCGCCATGCGAAACTCTGTATTTCAATGGCGCAACTCCATCGAGTTAGGGTTCGTTTGAAATGTCTTGACTAGTACTCCAGACCTAGATGATATCCAGAGTCTGATAATGGAGCTGGAAAGTGGCCACAGTAACTCTGTAATGAAATGAGAATGACGCAACCCCATCGAGTTTGGAATCGTTAGATTTGTCTTGACAAGTACTTTGTCTTTAGATGGTATCCAGGGTCTGATGATGGAGTTAGAAGGTGGCCATAGGAACTCCGTTATAAAACGACATAGCTCCATCGAGTTTAGGCTCGTATGATTCCTCTTAACAAGTACTTTGTCTCTAGATGGTATCCAGGGTCTGATAATGGAGCTGGAAGGTGGCCACAGTAACTCTGTAATGAAACGACCCAAACCCATCGAGTTTATATTCGTTTGATTCATCTTAAGGAGTACTTAGTCAAGTTATGATAATTTAATTTCTACAAAATAATTTCGATGTTTTCACATCTGGTAGACGTCCTACGACGTCTAGGTTTTTTTTAATTCGTTATTCAATAATGTTGCCCACCTACGCCAGCTTTCTAGTTCCCGATAACGACCGGGTTGTTATTGTGGCCTCATTGGTGCAATGAAAGCCTGTCTCTAGTACGTTTACCAGAAAAGGCAATACGTGGGCGACTCTAGTGCCGACCCACACCATCAGTACTCCGAAATATTATTAAGATATTCATTGCACGAAATCGCATGAGTAATAGATGCATTCGGGTCATTAAACTTGTGGAGTTCTGTTGCGGTTTGTAAGTATTGCGGGTAACACATGTTCGCTATAATTAAGCTGAACGGGCGATGGCCTTGCTCGCTAAAGAACTAATAATATAAGTCAATGTTTCTCAAAGTTTTGCTAGTTTGTCACAGATTGGGGACAAGGTGTATCACTTTGCGACATAATTTAAAGTGAATTACTCCGAAACAAGGCAAGGCGCCCAAGGAGGTGTAGTAGAAATTGTTGGAGTTAAGTTAGAAAATTAGCACCTTCGCCAATATTACTTATCATATAAAAAAATAACTTGAATTAGAACCCGGTTTTGGATCTACATAAAAAGTGTTACGTATTAGGGCACAAGGTCAAAATAACGTCGTTATTAACGCCATTTAATTTTTACTTTAACCCGGTCCAATAAGTTTCGCTTCGAAAAGCATTATCTTCAAGCATATTTTGTTTTAATTAGTTTCGCAGTCGACTAAGAAATTGAATATATATGGCTTGGCTTTATAATTTTGAGAAATTCTGACAGCTTTTTTTTACACGTTCCCTACTTGGAAGGATAACTTTGGAAACAATGTTGTTTTTGTTTTATATTTGCGATGAGATGAGAACAGAACGTTGATTAAATAACTCATGTTTTTTTTTTGTACCTACATGATTCACTTCTGAATATTAGGTTGCTGTGTACACAGATCTAGAAGTAGCTCACCCACCCCTTACCCATTGGTTGGTTACTTGTGAGATACTACGTGTGAGACTCACTTTTGCTTTGTCTATCAGAGGCATTGTATTGTTTTTAAAACGAAATAGGTTGTCATTTTTATAATAGGTACAGTACAGAGAATACACATTCTTATTCTAGGCACGTAGCTTTGAATTTTCGTTATTGCGACGGTTTACTTCAAAGTTGTTTTTTAATCTTACTCTAACCTCGAAGCCTAGTGGTGAGAACTTCAACTGCCAATACTGACGTATGGAGGTAGACTCTTCAGCTTGCGTTGTTTACAAGTTAATGAATGGTGAATGAAAACAACCAAACCATGACCTGAGAGATTTTCTTGACGGATTTTTAAGTCTGCCAGATGTCCTAGGTTTTTCCTCATTCTGAGTGAGGGGCAAGGGTGAGTCCTTGATTTTGATACTAAGAGGGTGGCAAATTAGCATACAGCCAGTCTGATAGTAAACAGTGGCCTATTGACGCTAGCAACACCTCTACTGTATGAAACAACGGTGGGAGTTGGGACCTATCGTTGCTTCACGCCGTTCTTTTGTGAGAAGGTGACATTCCCCGGTCGAATCGGCCTATTTATACTCAGAGAAACAAGATTACTATTATTATACTACTATTATATTCTATCTTCTCACAACAAAACCATTTAAAAAATGCGATGTCAAGTAAAATATTTGGTCATAACAATGTTGCCATCTTGATGACCTATAACATGCTCGAGACATTTTCATAGCTTTTTTTTTTAACGTCCCGCTAAGAAAATTGAACATTTTCAAAAGTTGGGAAGTTAATGGTTTTAGCCCGTTTTTCGAAAATCGAGATTTCAACGGATGTTGACGTTTTGAGGTCCTAGGAAGCTTCCCCGAATGTTTCCGCGATGTGTGTGTGTGGGTGTGTGCGTGTGTGGGTTTGCGTGCGCGCGTGCGTGTGTGTGTGTGTGGCTGTATGTAAACCTCTCATAACTTTTGAACGGCTTAACCGATTTCATCGGGGTTGTCGTCATTCGAAAGGACTTGACCAAACTTAGATTTTGAATACAATTAGGACCGATTCCAACCGGTAGATCTTGAGAAATCTTAAAAAATCTACAAATTTTTTTTTCAATGTTTTTTTTTTGGAATAACTTTTAATCTGTTTTAACGATCGATTCCAAAAACTAATCAGCTCTTAACATCAAAAAACCACGACGATCGCCGCCAGTCCGGTCATAATCGGTTGATTCGTTCGTGAGATATCGTTGCCGAAAAAATTGAAAAAAATGTTTTTTTCAAAAATTCTATGAAATTTTCAGTCTGACCAGTTCGAGCTTTAAGATTCTTCAAAGAGCTCAAAAAGCTGCGTTGAATGCCGGAAACTACGAGAAAATCGGTTCATTTATTCAAAAGTTATTGCGATTTGAAAATTCAACGAATAGTGTGTATCAGACTTTTGAGCTCTAAGAGCTCAAAAGCATATAACAGCTATCTCTTTGAGCTCGGAGAGCTCAAAATGATACGAAAATTATACTTTCATATATATCATACAAAGTCATATGTTACGTACTTATCCATAAGTGCAATTTTGAGCGCTTAAGTATCAAATTAGCGGGAAGTAGCAGGGATGGCCTTTAGGGTCAACCGTTTTCCAGATATTTTTTGTTAAGGCGGGATAAAATGTTCCTAACCGCAAACCCCGTCGTTCGGGGCAACGAACAGGGTAGTGTGGGGCCCTCACCCACTAAAGATAGCCGCCGTGTGCCGTCTCTCCGCCTTTATTGGCGGACCACCGAAACCATATTACATTCCTTCAGTGGTACATTTTCATAACCTAACTAACAAACATGTATTTTGAACATTAATTTGAGGTTAATAGGCGTTTATAGGTGTCATAAATCCAGGCGGGGGTAGCAGTTTACCAGTGATTTTATTGTCTCCATTAGGGACTCGCTGTCTGCCCTCGTAAGGTCACGTCCTGGGGACGCAATAGCTTGGAGGATTTTAGTTTATACGACCAAGGATGACGAACAAACGTACGGCCCTCTTAACGGCTAACATAAAGACTAAAGATAGATACCTACTATACGAGATGCGTTGTCATTTCCATAGAAAAACTTAAGGATAATAGGGGAAAGGTGGGCGTTGTGCCTCAGACGCTCGCATTCACCGAATGTAACGCAGTAGTATGAGTACAGATATGTTTCCTCCGGCGGACTAGCAAGGCTACCATTCAATATCAATATTCACGACATTTCACACAAAATCCTTTCTCTGGTCTCAAATTAAGCTTAACGCTTGTGTTATGGGTACCAGATTACGCATATAATACATATTATATTACTTTTTTTTTGTAAATACGTACATATAATGGATAGGAAACACCCAGACGCAGTACAAATATCTGTGTTCATCACACAAATAATTATCCTGAGTGGGAATCGAACCCACGATCTCGTGCACGGAAGTCGGTTACACTACCGACTACGCCACGAGGCCCGTCATTAGGTAATTGCAAAATATTTTGAATGTAAAATGCAGCCTATTTTGTATAGGTATTTAACGCATAAATTTGGTAAACAATTTAGCTAAAACTTAAACTGCCTCGGTGGTGTAGCGGTAGTGTATGCGACTGCTAATCATGAGGTCTCGGGTTCTCGATCCCCGGGTCGGGCAATGTTATTGAGCTTTTTCCTAAAAAGAAAAATTGTCTGTGCCCGGAGTTTGCAAATGTGCCCGGTAGACGTCAATAGGCTCGCCCCCTGTTACGTGGGACTTAAACATAGCTGGTGACTCGTGGGTGTGTAATACACCTCTGCCTACCCCTTCGAGGAATACAGGCGTGATGCTATGTTTTTATTTATGTAATATTTTGAATGTAAAATGCAAGTCTATTTTGTATAGGTACCTACTTAACGCAAAAATTTGGTAAACAATTTAGCTAAAACTTATGACAAGCAATATTTGGACGCTGCCCAAATATTTGAATCGGTTCAATGCACATGACCTAAGCGAGCACTGTTAGGTTGAATAATCTATGGTAGTCTATGTGAGATTGCCTACCGACGCAAAACAACGGTACATTGCACGCAGATGAATAGAACTATTTCACTGAGTACAGACAAAAAATAATGTAGAATTATTTTCAAAATGGCATCGCCCAATTGTAGTCTGAGACAATTTAGCTGATGGTTATCTGGAATTGATAGTTTGATTTATTAATGAACATTATAGGCTCGATGCTCACAAAGGAAAATGTGTCAGTTATAGCACCTACAATGACAATCACAATTTTTATCTAGTCAGTCATGTGTGCCATTAATTGTATTAAATTCTCCGCGACAGCGTCTTATTTTCCAGTACCTATTTTATATGTGTATATAAAGCTGTAAGTGGTCTGTGTCAGTACATTTATGAATTGTTGAACGTATTTTGAATGTATTGGCTATTTAAACGTCCAGAAACACAAAACCATTATTTTTTAGAATTTTCGTCTTTCGGGATTTTAGAAAATATTTACGAAAACATAAATATTTCGGTACGAAGTTCGCCGGATCAACTAGTTAGACACAAAAATGCAGGGGACTTTACAAACATACAATTCCACGGACACAAAGTACATAGTTTTATCTCGCTATTTTTTTAGAATTTTCGTCTTTCAGGATTTTAGAAAATATTTACGAATACATAAATATTTCGGTACGAAGTTCGCCGGATCAACTAGTTACGACACAAAAATGCAGGGGACTTTACAAACATACAATTCCACGGACACAAAGTGCATAGTTTTATCTCGCTATTATATTGGGAACCTGATATACAACCTAAAAAAACACCTTATTGGCAGCGGAGCCGCGGGCGATGGCTAGTAAATTTTAATAACAATTACAAAGAAAAATGGAACGTAACCGTAAATGTCTTTATTTATAATAAAAAATATAATTTATGCTATAATGAGAAACTACTTCACATAATACAGTATATTTTTATATCCGCATGCAAAGGTCTGTCTGAATGTTATCGGTCAGAGCTCTGGATCTCCTTTTTTATTGCAATAATAAACTTCTACTTGATACTCTATAAATTGGTCTTTATTCAATAGGTTATTAACCTTTTTATGTGTATTGAAAACATTGTGATAATACCCCTGATTATCATTACCAGAAATACTGGACTTATTTACAATAATGATTTGATAACTAACATACATGTGTGCATTTATATTACGAGTATATATAACTAGCCTTTGCCTGCGCAGCCAAAAGCTAGTTTTTAGGCTATATCTCAGGTTCATGATATAGTAGGGGGATAAAATATTTATCAGTTTTTAAGTCTAATCAAGAGCTACCAAATATAAAAAATTGCATCAAAATCCGTTCAGTAGTTTTTGCGTGATGCGCGAACAAACAGACAACAAAATCTAAAAAAAATCGTTTTGTGTTTAGACACGCCTATATTTTATAGCGTAATAAAATATATATATTTTTTAATATATTACATGTACAGACACTGTTACAGCTTTATACCTAATAGTATAAATTACTAACCTTTGCCTTTGGCTCCGTTGCAGACAAATGCTAATTTATCAGTTTAGGGTATTGTTGCGTAAGAAGTTCGAGTAAGAAGAGTTTTGGCTTTTGTTGCTGTCATAAAAACCCCTCATTAAAATTTTCTAATTACATCTACACAAATAAATCTTAAATCGTCCAAATCGTTTCAGCAGTTCCGGAGCTATGCCTTAACAGACTGACAAAAACTTAAAAAATTGGTACATATTTTGATAAGTTACCTTTATCAAAATACCAATGTTTTAAGTTTTTAGTAAATTGTATTAAGTCATTCATTAAAACTGTTTGTGGGATTTTATGTTTGGTAGCTATAGATGGATATGTAGGAGGACATGGCAACCTTACCCGGACAAGCGGTGAGCGCAGAGGGCTCTCAACCCAAACTAAAATTGGTGCACTAATTTAGACATAAATACCGAATAGTCAGATTAATACATGTATGTTTGCTGTATGTGTAGTCTGGAGTACATCAAAAGCTAAACCCGGCGGATGTTCTTGTATCGTAATAATGTACTTACGAGCTACAATCATAAGTAGCGGTTTCCGAGACAAAAGCATCGTCGGGCTGTTGGAGATAAAACTGAGTTTTATACTTTAAAATTATTATGTCGTAGTAAATCGAAGAGTTGTTAATGGTTCTGAGTAGAGTTCCTCTGTTGAGGAATAAATTGTATTACACCCTTATAGATTTTTTGGGGATATTACTTTAGACACTGCCTCGTTGGTCTAGGTCTAGTGGTATAAGTGTGCAACGATTCCCGTATACGTGTTCCGTAATGGCACAAAATTTCAGTGGTCTGGCGGCGAGGCGGATTTATTTAGTGGACAAGGGCCCTACACTACCCTTTTGCCCCAAACGACGGGTACATCTTTTCCCGCCTTAACGAAAAGAAAGATATTCCTCAGGCTTTCCACTTCAAAAAATAGTTTAATTTAGGAACGTGGTGTCAAGATGTTAAAAATTTTTATTTAAGGATATTTAGGCTTTCGTTTCTTTCTATGAAATTGTACAAACGAGGGCCTCGTTGTCGTACAGCGTTGCTTCAAACATTTATAGACATCATAAATATCCAAGTGCGGCCATGGTAAAACAGTAATGGTTCTTATTTTTACTACCGGAATCCTAAATGGCAGTTTCTTACATTTGGAAGTGCGTGAACGTATTCGGCAAATGGACAAAAATTTTATGGACAAACTATGAAGGTATAACACGTGCATTTTTAAGTCCTTAGCTATCAGGGGGGTTAGACGGAATCTCATATCTCACAGGTCGGTCGTATCGTGATCACTGATTGGTTGAGATCACCGTGATTGCCCAATGGATTATTGTGACATCACGCGTCGGTTTGTCTACCAATCACAAGCGAGCCGATACAATGTCGATTGTGAGATATGAGATTCCGTCTAACCCCCTAGTGTATTTTAATACACAGTATAAACTCATAAATTATACTAAAACTAGACTAGGCAAAAGCTATTTTTTTTTGTTATAATATAAGTTTTAAATTTAACTAGCCTTTGCCCGCAGCTCCGCCGCAGCCAAAAGCTAGTTTTTAGGTTAAATCTCAGGTTCCCGATATAGCAACGGGATAAAATGTATACCAGTTTTTAATTCTAATCGAGAGCTTTCAAATAAAAAAGTTGCATTGAAAACCGTTCAGTAGTTTTTGTGTGATGCGCGAACAAACCAAAAAAATTCTAAAATATTTTTTTTGTGTTTGGACGACTATATAGCCTACTAAGCTAACTAACCCGTGCCCACATCATTGGGCGGTAAACATTTTTAAAAAACCGTCTAATAGAAATACCTATCACTCAATAGATTACGGCACGGTCGCGGTTCCATAAATATTTATCTTCTCTCTCTTGTTCGCTCACGTCCAAATTATATTCAGTAAAAGGGAAAAGTTCTTTGTTTTATTTAAACACTTCAAAAGATAAATTTACTTATTTTGATAAGAATTCATAACTGTTGATAATATGACCAATAAACATGACCTATCGATTTAAATTATTTTTTAATATTAGGACAGCGTTCGTAACTTTTTGGTCGACCGTTTTTTCTCCGACTTACTTTGCAAATCCGACTACTATTTTACGGGTTAGTATATAGCCTATGACACTCACAAATAACGTGGGTTTCTATTGGTAAAAGAAATTCAAAATCGGTTCAGCAGATCCAGAGATTACCCCCTACAACCTCAAAAACTTTACCTCTTTACAATATTAGTATAGCCTTTGCCAGCGGCTTCGCCACAGCCAAAAGCTAGTTTTTCGGTTATATCTCAGGTTACCGATATAGTAGCGGGATAAAATGTATACCAGTTTTTAAGTCAAATCAAGGCCTTTCAAATAAAAAGTTGTATCAAAATCCATCTAGTAGTTCTTTTAAATAAATTCTAAAAACAATTCTAGTTAAAAATAATTTTCTAGTTTTTCGGTTATATCTCAGGTTCCCGATATAGTAGCGGGATAAAATGTCTACCAGTTTTTAAGTCAAATCAAGGCCTTTCAAATAAAAAGTTGTATCAAAATCCATCTAGTAGTTCTTTTAAATAAATTCTAAAAACAATTCTAGTTTAAATAATTTTCTAGTTTTTCGGTTATATATCAGGTTCCCGATATAGTAGCGGGATAAAATGTATCATCCATCCATCCATCAGCCTTTTAACGTCCACTGCTGGACATAGGCCTCCCCTAGAATTGGGGATAGTGCCGTAATCGCCACGCTTGGCAGGAGGGTTGGCGATCGCAGTGGATGTTGTTAATACTCGAAGGAGAGCTGCTGCCCACTCCCCCGGTATTCCCTCAGTCGACTCTTACGACTCCCATTGGTGGAGAGGGGTGGGACAATACTAAAGCCGGCCCCACACGGCACTAAAATAAAATGTATACCAGTTTTTAAGTCTAATCAAGGCCTTTCAAATAATAAAGGTTGCTTCAAAATCCGTTCAGTAGTTTTGTGTGATGCATGAACAAACAAACAGTCCAAACAGATAAACAGACAAAAATTCTAAAAAAAATTGTTTTGTATTTAGACATGCCTATATAGCCTATTAAAGTTATTTTTTCTCAAATATTGTAAATGTACAGACACAGCTCTGTTACAGCTTCAGTACTAACCTTTACCCGCGGCTCCGCCGTAACCAAAAGCTAGTTTTAGCTAATCTCTCAGGTTCCTGATATAGTAGCGGGATAAAATGTATACCAGTTGTTAAGTCTAATCAAGAGCTATCAAACAAAAAAAGTTGCATCAAAATCCGTTCAGTAGATTTTGCGTGATGTGCGAACAAACAAATAGATAAACAGACAAAAAATCTAAAAAAAATTGTTTTGTCTTCAGGCACATCTATATAGCCTAATACAGCTTTTTTTTCAAATATTTTAAATGTACAGACACAGCTCTGTTACAGCTTTATAATAGTATCTATAGATGGGCTATAAAACAAAAACAATATTTCAATATCGTTCCGGTAGGGTTGTGTAATGCGTGCCGGCGGACCACTGAAGGAATGTAATATGGTTCCAGTGGGCCGCCAATAAAGACGGAGAGACGGTACACGGCGGGTATCTTTAGTGGGTGGGTGAGGGCCCCAAACGACGGGGTTTGCGGTTAGGAACATTTTTTCTCGCCTTAACAAAAAAGAAGGGTTTGAGTCCAGAATACCGTATTTTTTTCTCAAATGTAGGCTATCCTTACCAATAAAACTGAAATCGATCATCATGAAATTTACCATACACGTAGTCCAGAACCCAGAAAAGGACATGGGCTATTTATATATATTTTTAGCATTTGACATGCTTAGCACTATACATTAAACACAAAGTGAAAAATGTGAAATCGAAAATAACAGTCAGGAGCAGGATTTGAACCTGCATCTTCTGGATACCGTCCAGATGCTTTACCAATTCAGCCATCCTGACAATTGCTCCTGACTGCTAATTTCGATAACACATTCATACTTAACGTCTTTGGGTGACGCCTGCACCATCTGTCGGAAGTATTTTCATACATTATACCGACCAGGTATACTTAATTTTACAATTAAGATTTTACCTAATAATGACGCAAACCCTATAAATATTTATATATATTTTTAGCATTTGACATGCTTAGCACTATACATTAAACACAAAGTGAAAAATGTGAAATCGAAAATAACAGTCAGGAGCAGGATTTGAACCTGCATCTTCTGGATACCGTCCAGATGCTTTACCAATTCAGCCATCCTGACAATTGCTCCTGACTGCTAATTTCGATAACACATTCATACTTAACGTCTTTGGGTGACGCCTGCACCATCTGTCGGAAGTATTTTCATACATTATACCGACCAGGTAAACTTAATTTTACAATTAAGATTTTACCTAATAATGACGCAAACCCTATAAATATTTATATATATTTTTAGCATTTGACATGCTTAGCACTATACATTAAACACAAAGTGAAAAATGTGAAATCGAAAATAACAGTCAGGAGCAGGATTTGAACCTGCATCTTCTGGATACCGTCCAGATGCTTTACCAATTCAGCCATCCTGACAATTGCTCCTGACTGCTAATTTCGATAACACATTCATACTTAACGTCTTTGGGTGACGCCTGCACCATCTGTCGGAAGTATTTTCATACATTTTACCGACCAGGTAAACTTAATTTTACAATTAAGATTTTACCTAATAATGACGCAAACCCTATAAATATTTATATATATTTTTAGCATTTGACATGCTTAGCACTATACATTAAACACAAAGTGAAAAATGTGAAATCGAAAATAACAGTCAGGAGCAGGATTTGAACCTGCATCTTCTGGATACCGTCCAGATGCTTTACCAATTCAGCCATCCTGACAATTGCTCCTGACTGCTAATTTCGATAACACATTCATACTTAACGTCTTTGGGTGACGCCTGCACCATCTGTCGGAAGTATTTTCATACATTATACCGACCAGGTAAACTTAATTTTACAATTAAGATTTTACCTAATAATGACGCAAACCCTATAAATATTTATATATATTTTTAGCATTTGACATGCTTAGCACTATACATTAAACACAAAGTGAAAAATGTGAAATCGAAAATAACAGTCAGGAGCAGGATTTGAACCTGCATCTTCTGGATACCGTCCAGATGCTTTACCAATTCAGCCATCCTGACAATTGCTCCTGACTGCTAATTTCGATAACACATTCATACTTAACGTCTTTGGGTGACGCCTGCACCATCTGTCGGAAGTATTTTCATACATTATACCGACCAGGTAAACTTAATTTTACAATTAAGATTTTACCTAATAATGACGCAAAACCTATAAATATTTATATATATTTTTAGCATTTGACATGCTTAGCACTATACATTAAACACAAAGTGAAAAATGTGAAATCGAAAATAACAGTCAGGAGCAGGATTTGAACCTGCATCTTCTGGATACCGTCCAGATGCTTTACCAATTCAGCCATCCTGACAATTGCTCCTGACTGCTAATTTCGATAACACATTCATACTTAACGTCTTTGGGTGACGCCTGCACCATCTGTCGGAAGTATTTTCATACATTATACCGACCAGGTAAACTTAATTTTACAATTAAGATTTTACCTAATAATGACGCAAACCCTATAAATATTTATATATATTTTTAGCATTTGACATGCTTAGCACTATACATTAAACACAAAGTGAAAAATGTGAAATCGAAAATAACAGTCAGGAGCAGGATTTGAACCTGCATCTTCTGGATACCGTCCAGATGCTTTACCAATTCAGCCATCCTGACAATTTTCACTTTGTGTTTAATGTATAGTGCTAAGCATGTCAAATGCTAAAAATATATATAAATATTTATAGGGTTTGCGTCATTATTAGGTAAAATCTTAATTGTAAAATTAAGTTTACCTGGTCGGTATAATGTATGAAAATACTTCCGACAGATGGTGCAGGCGTCACCCAAAGACGTTAAGTATGAATGTGTTATCGAAATTAGCAGTCAGGAGCAATTGTCAGGATGGCTGAATTGGTAAAGCATCTGGACGGTATCCAGAAGATGCAGGTTCAAATCCTGCTCCTGACTGTTATTTTCGATTTCACATTTTTCACTTTGTGTTTAATGTATAGCGCTAAGCATGTCAAATGCTAAAAATATATATAAATATTTATAGGGTTTGCGTCATTATTAGGTAAAATCTTAATTGTAAAATTAAGTTTACCTGGTCGGTATAATGTATGAAAATACTTCCGACAGATGGTGCAGGCGTCACCCAAAGACGTTAAGTATGAATGTGTTATCGAAATTAGCAGTCAGGAGCAATTGTCAGGATGGCTGAATTGGTAAAGCATCTGGACGGTATCCAGAAGATGCAGGTTCAAATCCTGCTCCTGACTGTTATTTTCGATTTCACATTTTTCACTTTGTGTTTAATGTATAGTGCTAAGCATGTCAAATGCTAAAAATATATATAAATATTTATAGGGTTTGCGTCATTATTAGGTAAAATCTTAATTGTAAAATTAAGTTTACCTGGTCGGTATAATGTATGAAAATACTTCCGACAGATGGTGCAGGCGTCACCCAAAGACGTTAAGTATGAATGTGTTATCGAAATTAGCAGTCAGGAGCAATTGTCAGGATGGCTGAATTGGTAAAGCATCTGGACGGTATCCAGAAGATGCAGGTTCAAATCCTGCTCCTGACTGTTATTTTCGATTTCACATTTTTCACTTTGTGTTTAATGTATAGTGCTAAGCATGTCAAATGCTAAAAATATATATAAATATTTATAGGGTTTGCGTCATTATTAGGTAAAATCTTAATTGTAAAATTAAGTTTACCTGGTCGGTATAATGTATGAAAATACTTCCGACAGATGGTGCAGGCGTCACCCAAAGACGTTAAGTATGAATGTGTTATCGAAATTAGCAGTCAGGAGCAATTGTCAGGATGGCTGAATTGGTAAAGCATCTGGACGGTATCCAGAAGATGCAGGTTCAAATCCTGCTCCTGACTGTTATTTTCGATTTCACATTTTTCACTTTGTGTTTAATGTATAGTGCTAAGCATGTCAAATGCTAAAAATATATATAAATATTTATAGGGTTTGCGTCATTATTAGGTAAAATCTTAATTGTAAAATTAAGTTTACCTGGTCGGTATAATGTATGAAAATACTTCCGACAGATGGTGCAGGCGTCACCCAAAGACGTTAAGTATGAATGTGTTATCGAAATTAGCAGTCAGGAGCAATTGTCAGGATGGCTGAATTGGTAAAGCATCTGGACGGTATCCAGAAGATGCAGGTTCAAATCCTGCTCCTGACTGTTATTTTCGATTTCACATTTTTCACTTTGTGTTTAAGGACATGGGCTATCTACCAGTGCAAGTCCTGCCCAAATCCAGCCGTTTCGGTTATTAGCCGAAATGGTAGGGAGCTGAGTGCCATTTTGGTATATGATTTGTTCGTCTTTCATATTAATAGGGATGAAAATTTATGCCAATACAAACCGATTTGGTCCTGTAAGTGAAAGTCGTATGTCCCTGTGTTTTCAAGTTACAGCGCTTCAAAAATGTAAAAAAAAAGTGATACTAAATCATTTGTTCGCGTCTGCCTCTTGGACTGATGGTCAAAATCATCCTTAAAACTATAAACATCGAAGAGGCAGATTTGCAGGGCTGTTTTGTCACGGGACGTAGGTGCAAAAATGTAAAAAAAAAAGCTATACTAAATCATTTGTTCGTCGTTCTCGTTGCGTCCATTCGATTCATTAGGACTCCCAGAATAGGAAAAGAAGTTAGCAGACGTCTAGGTAGCTGATTTTTTTATGAACGATTTTTTAAAGTTTTTTTCAGGAATTAAGGTAAAGCGGGTATTACGGTTTATTATTGTTATTACTAAGAGTTCACGTAATAGTATATTATTTTCTGTCTTTTATGAAAGGAAATAAAATTTTAATCAATTAAAAATTTAAAAAGGTTTATTAAAAAAAAACAGCATCACTCCTGTATTCCCGAAGGGGTAGGCAGAGGTGTATAACACACTCACGACTCGCAAGCTATGTTTAAGTCCCACGCAATAGGGGGCGAGCCTCTATTGACGTCTACTAGACTATGTAATGTAATTTTATTATTGCTTGAGTCACTTACCTTCAATATCTTATAAATGTCTTCAAATTATAAGTATTTAGTTGCGATGCGATGACAGACGTCAGGCGGTAGGTGACGGCTGACAGATAGCAGTTAGTAAATTTAAAAGAGGACAGACGTCCTACGAGGGATTCAATTGGCAAGAACGTGAACACAGTCGGTCGTGGTCGCCATACAACTAACCTGCACCTATGTGATTATTTTGAGAGTTACATCCTAAAAAATATTTATATATATGTTCATAATATCGCTTGTTATTTTGTTACCAAAACTAAACTATCCATAAAGATTAGTGTATTGAACAATAACGTCGTGTGATTTCAAGACTACCCTCATGTCTGACCATCATTCTGATGAACATGAAAATGAAGATAAGCCCCTGCCTTCGTTAAATATTTAGATATATATTGTACACCATAGCAAAGTACATAAATAATTCTTTTTTTTTTTTCATAATTTCTTATTGTAATTGTTTCTTGAAGTGAGAATACAAAAAGAAAAAAATCCTAGTGAAACTTGATTTTTATTTCTTGGTTTTAGAGTGAAACAAAAACATTTTTCGTTAATTTATTAGCCTCGATGGCCTGAAATAAAACGGATGATTCAAAGAGAATAAAAAATTATCCATCCATCCATCAGCCGTAATCGCCACGCTTGGCAGGTGGGTTGGCGATCGCAGTGGATGTTAATACTCGAGGGAGTGCCCACTCCTCCGGTATCTCCCCTCAGTCGGCTCTTACGACTCCCTTGGGTAGAGAGGGGTGGGCAACGCCAACTACCTGGGGATTTATACCGTTGTCACTCTCTTCTCTCTAAGAAAGAAAGACAAAACTTTCGAAAAAAAAAATTTGTATAAAAATGCTCTGCCCTTAGAAAATCAGAGGTCTGGACGTCTGCCTCTTCGATGTTTATCGTCTTGAGGATGAATCTAACCATCAGTCCTAAAGGCAAATACGAACAAATGATTTAACAGACTTTTTTTTTACACTTTTAAAGCTCTGTCGATTGAAAACGCAGCGCTATCATGGTGGCAGACTATTTTTCTGTGGTTCTTTATATCGTCATTAATCGAACAATTCGGGTCTGCCAAGCGAACAATTCATATACAATTTTTTAAATCATAAAAAATTGTTTAAAAATTAATTACTTAAAAAGTCAGAGGGCTGGACGTCTGCCGCTTCGATGTGCCTCGTTTTGAAGGTGTTTCTGACCATCAGTTCAAGAGGCAGAGATGAACAAATGATTTAGCATACCGTTTTGTTTTTACATTTTTAAAGTGCTGTCAATTGATAACGCAGGCCTGTTATGGTGGCAGACGCGGTCCTTAATGCTTTTTATGGTACAATAATCGATATTAATCATGTCTGCCACACGAACAGATCATATAGAAATCTTGGCATTCAGCTCCCTAACTAAAACAAACTGAGAGACAAAAGCTTTTTAAAATGCTGTTATACATTACAAACAGACAACAGTTTTTTTATTCTAGATTAACTTTTTCGAAACTTCTAAATAGCGTAATACAGTATTTTTTCTCAAACACATTAAATGTAACATACCGTTACAGCTTTATAATAGTAAAGTATAGACGGCCTAAGGGTTCAAATTACTAAATGTATCGCAGGTAGACGTTACAGGATCAATACTCAGTTATTTATTGGCACCCAGGATTTCGTCGTACGTAGCGTATTACGAACAGCTGCCTCTCGACTCGATATACGTCGTTGTGTAGGCGAAATTTGGAATTAATATCGGCGTGGTACATCGTAGATTAGCCGGGGAGAGGTGTATGAATTGTTTCTTATAATGTATTTGGATGATATATATTACATAGTATATTAATTTTAAATGATTTAGTATTTAAAGTAGGTAGCGGCTTCACAGTATATGCTTAGTACGGTTACGAGTTCATGAGCGACGGTTACCACTTACCATCAAGTGGGCCGTGGCTAGTCGGCAACCATAAGCAATAACGTCCAACCCTTTCACTGTCCCGCTATTGTTCAGGGTAGGTCGTATTCCACCGCGCCGGTCTAGTACGCCTTGGGAGACTTACAAACCGTCGTGAAAATTTATCAGGCGTGTAGGTTTTCTTTACGATGATCTTCTTCACCGAGCAGTGACAATTTGGAAACAGATTCAGACGTAATTTCGAAAAATCTCAATAAGTCCGAGGTGTGTGCTGTGCGAAGTCTCGACCTGGGACTGGGGGTCGAACTCGATACCACTGTCGGGATTGGTTAAGAAGATATACAATCCGAAAGTGGAAGGATATAGGTACAGGGGGAGACTGAGACTAGCCTACCTAGGCCAAATCGGTCATGTATTGAAGGAAGGTTGAGTCAGGAAGACTCCTGAAACCGGCGAGCGTGTGTGAAGAAAATTATGAATGTTGAGGGAGCGAGAGATATATGTAAGATTAGTCTTTTGGCACTCTGTGCTCTTTACGTAAATGTAGATGGCGTGATCATATAAGTAAGTATGTAGTACTATAGGACCATATTAAATGGGACTCCATCGAGAGTAACATTTGAATAATCCTCTGATCAATAACGATCCACATGAGCATAACCGATCAAGTTATTAAGCTGAAATAAAAATAAACAGGCTAAAGAGTACAGATTACACACCATATGGTCGATGGTTACTGACAAAGAGATCAGACAAGCTAACGAGGACAGAAAAACATTCGCACGAAACCGTTATCCCGATTCGTCATACAATGTATGTATGGGCGAACTAGTTCAGTTAACTGGCTCTACTTGACTAAGGATTTGTAAAGCAAGTTTTGTTAATGTTGATGAATTTGGGTCTTGAATTATTAAAATAACAATCTAAGTTACATAAAACAAAGATGAATCAGTAAATCAGGCGGTTCATATGCGAATGGGTCGGCTCGACCGGTCGAAGTATCACCCGCTCACAGAATATCGGCGTGAATCAACAGTAGCCACCTACTGTTGATTCTATTGTTTCCGCCGGTGACTGGAAAGCCTGAGAGGCTACCCCTCAATCCTTGTCTACTTCTCCTTCTATCCCTTTCCCTGGGGTTTGTCAACTCTTGGTTGCTACAGATAAATAGCCTACGGTAACCGCTTACCATCAGGCGCGCCTATTTGCTTTGTTTGCCACCCTCGCCTCGTAGTAATATCGGGTAGATGGCGCTGGTCTTATAATACTAAAATGTGAGGTGGAGATTATAAGTTGCAAGTAGATTTCTACGATAGTTTAGCGGTCTAAAGCAGTCCCCACGTTTAAGGGAAGACGCAAGTTCGACTCCTGTAGAAAATATTATTTTTCCACTTTCACAAAAAATTGTTCTAGTTCTCATTATTTGTTTTTACATGTTAGTCACACACCACTTGGTCTTAATAGAAATATTGTCAGGTTAAGAAAAATGTTTTGACATAAAATGATATCAATTCTTACATAGTACATAGACCAATAAACACCTGCGCCTCCTGCCGCCGCTCCTCATGTACCATCTGTACTTTTAACCCTCGTTCTTATTAATGCGGTCAAGAACTTCTTGGTACATTCATTCTCTCTATGTAAAAACAGCTATCCCAAGGGATTCATTCCTTGTTCCGGGATAAAAAGCCTTATCTGGACTCAAGAGTATATAAAAATGTAACAAACTAACAAACTCACTTTCGCATTTATAATATTATATGAATAAATAAAATTGAAGTGTCTGTTTGTAATGTCTAATCAACAACTTATATACATGGGAAATATTACACACACACAAGTATTACAAAATTAAAGTCTTGCTTGCTTATCTGTCCAGTCTCTCTGTTCTGGTTAATCTCCAACAGCTGGATCAATTTATACGGGACTCACGGGCAGATAGCTGATGTTATATCGAGTAACTTGGCTATTAGGGATCTGCCCAAAAAACTTAAATTCCACACGGACAAAGTTGCAAGTACTTCAATAAAATTCTTATCTAACAAAGAAACCGTATTGAACTAATGGTGCCTTAAAAGTTCGCCGACAACCATCACTGCACGAATAATACCGCTATAGAACAGTCTTAAGGAAATAATATTCGGAAACGGCTCCCTTCCTTCTTAACTGATTGGATTCTTAACATAAAGTGCGAATATTGGATTCTGTTGTACCTGCCTAATATACGGAGTACGTTTCGTTACACAGGAAAATCTTATCAAAAATCGCCCTTTTTCCTCGTGCCAATAAAATCACGCGATAATAATACTACTAAAATTATAAATTTTAATGTATAAGTTTGTATGTAGGATGTTTGAAAACGGCTAAATAGATTTTGATATTTGGCACGCAGATAATTTATAACCTGGCTTAATGCTTAGTACACTTTTTTATTCCCCTCAAATGGTAGGTTCCTGCGGGATAGCTACTATGGTGAGTACCTGTAGCTCGACCATGAGTTTATGCTATAAAGATACGATAGGTAATTAGAGTAGCTAGCGTTTATACGTGTATAGGATAGATTTCGATAGTACTCGTACCATGAGTTAAATTGCCGCTTACGTCACTTACTCGAGTAAGCTCGACAGTAGATTTACGTAGCATGTCGTTATGTTGGTACAGTGTAAACTTACAGCTAGCTTCAGTAGCTCGACCATGAGTTAATGCTATAAAGATACGATAAGTAATTAGAGTCGCTAGCGTTTATACGTGTATAGGATAGATTTCGATAGTACTCGTACCATGAGTTAAATTGCCGCTTACGTCACTTACTCGAGTAAGCTCGACAGTAGATTTACGTAGCATGTCGTTATGTTGGTACAGTGTAAACTTACAGCTAGCTTCAGTAGCTCGACCATGAGTTAATGCTATAAAGATACGATAAGTAATTAGAGTCGCTAGCGTTTATACGTGTATAGGGTAGATTTACGTAGCATGTCGTTATGTTGGTACAGTGTAAACTTACAGCTAGCTTCAGTAGCTCGACCATGAGTTAATGCTATAAAGATACGATAAGTAATTAGAGTCGCTAGCGTTTATACGTGTATAGGGTAGATTTACGTAGCATGTCGTTATGTTGGTACAGTGTAAACTTACAGCTAGCTTCAGTAGCTCGACCATGAGTTAATGCTATAAAGATACGATAAGTAATTAGAGTCGCTAGCGTTTATACGTGTATAGGGTAGATTTACGTAGCATGTCGTTATGTTGGTACAGTGTAAACTTACAGCTAGCTTCAGTAGCTCGACCATGAGTTAATGCTATAAAGATACGATAAGTAATTAGAGTCGCTAGCGTTTATACGTGTATAGGATAGATTTCGATAGTACTCGTACCATGAGTTAAATTGCCGCTTACGTCACTTACTCGAGTAAGCTCGACAGTAGATTTACGTAGCATGTCGTTATGTTGGTACAGTGTAAACTTACAGCTAGCTTCAGTAGCTCGACCATGAGTTAATGCTATAAAGATACGATAAGTAATTAGAGTCGCTAGCGTTTATACGTATATAGGGTAGATTTACGTAGCATGTCGTTATGTTGGTACAGTGTAAACTTACAGCTAGCTTCAGTAGCTCGACCATGAGTTAATGCTATAAAGATACGATAAGTAATTAGAGTCGCTAGCGTTTATACGTATATAGGGTAGATTTACGTAGCATGTCGTTATGTTGGTACAGTGTAAACTTACAGCTAGCTTCAGTAGCTCGACCATGAGTTAATGCTATAAAGATACGATAAGTAATTAGAGTCGCTAGCGTTTATACGTGTATAGGGTAGATTTACGTAGCATGTCGTTATGTTGGTACAGTGTAAACTTACAGCTAGCTTCAGTAGCTCGACCATGAGTTAATGCTATAAAGATACGATAAGTAATTAGAGTCGCTAGCGTTTATACGTGTATAGGATAGATTTCGATAGTACTCGTACCATGAGTTAAATTGCCGCTTACGTCACTTACTCGAGTAAGCTCGACAGTAGATTTACGTAGCATGTCGTTATGTTGGTACAGTGTAAACTTACAGCTAGCTTCAGTAGCTCGACCATGAGTTAATGCTATAAAGATACGATAAGTAATTAGAGTCGCTAGCGTTTATACGTATATAGGGTAGATTTACGTAGCATGTCGTTATGTTGGTACAGTGTAAACTTACAGCTAGCTTCAGTAGCTCGACCATGAGTTAATGCTATAAAGATACGATAAGTAATTAGAGTCGCTAGCGTTTATACGTATATAGGGTAGATTTACGTAGCATGTCGTTATGTTGGTACAGTGTAAACTTACAGCTAGCTTCAGTAGCTCGACCATGAGTTAATGCTATAAAGATACGATAAGTAATTAGAGTCGCTAGCGTTTATACGTGTATAGGGTAGATTTACGTAGCATGTCGTTATGTTGGTACAGTGTAAACTTACAGCTAGCTTCAGTAGCTCGACCATGAGTTAATGCTATAAAGATACGATAAGTAATTAGAGTCGCTAGCGTTTATACGTGTATAGGGTAGATTTACGTAGCATGTCGTTATGTTGGTACAGTGTAAACTTACAGCTAGCTTCAGTAGCTCGACCATGAGTTAATGCTATAAAGATACGATAAGTAATTAGAGTCGCTAGCGTTTATACGTGTATAGGGTAGATTTACGTAGCATGTCGTTATGTTGGTACAGTGTAAACTTACAGCTAGCTTCAGTAGCTCGACCATGAGTTAATGCTATAAAGATACGATAAGTAATTAGAGTCGCTAGCGTTTATACGTGTATAGGATAGATTTCGATAGTACTCGTACCATGAGTTAAATTGCCGCTTACGTCACTTGTTCAAGTAAGCCCGACAGTAGATTTACGTAGCATGTCGTTATGTTGGTACAGTGTAAACTTACAGCTAGCTTCAGGCTTGTTATTGTTCTCCTTTTCTATCTTGGTATAAACGTAAGAGAAAAATGCTAAAGTTCAATGCCGTGCTGTTATCCGACTAAATAGATGGGTCGCTTTTGTTTAAGTGTGTATTCGTAATAGTTCGATTTCGAATTTTGCCTCTTTAATGTAAACAAATGTTAGTGGCTTATGTCAACAAAATATTGCCAAGTCAATCAATCTCACATCTCACTTATATCCCCATTGTATTTATTGTAGATCACGATCGATAATGTGCGGTATTGTTGTTGTGAAACTTTTTTGTATTAATATTATGAGAAGCACTGGGCCTCTCGATTTCAATTACTAGTGGAGTGTATGATGGTGGTCGCCGGCGGGCATGTTACCCCAACCCAACAATATTTTATTGTGACATCATAACTTACCTTTCATTCCAATGAAACCCTTTGTGAAGACTTTATTTCTCTAAACTGAGGTAAAATTGCACAAATAATCTTAAAAAGACTTTTTTGTTAAGCCTGTAAAATTTTGAAAACGTATTCTCACTAATATTTTCTAATGAACATCCAACTAGAATTCTCATATTAGCTTGAGTTTTTCTTTATTCCCGGCGATTATCCTCATGTTCAGGCACCACTAACATATTCCATGCTAAATATGCTCTCTTTCAGGCATTTACACCAAAACTTTAGTAAGTATTATAGATAAACGAAGTCTTTCACCACACAATAATGCAGTGAGTTACGTAACTACAATCGAAACGGTTTTGTTCGATAGCGTAAGACAAATTCATAACTCATGGTACCAAATTTGTATACAAACTATACAAATGCCAAGTCGCTATCGAATTCCTTACGATAGGTATTTTACGCATCGAAATATTAAGTTACTCATACTACCGAATTTAATGCCCTACGTAACCGCCAGAGGCGCTGTAAGGTTTGTCATACAAATATTTTACGTAGTCGCTAGCGAGTTTACGTGAGCAAAACTCATGGTTGAGCTACTGAGGTTCACGTAGGCGATGTCGCGAGACGCACCCAGGGCGGCCCTTACGGAGACCCTCCTGCCGGGCTTCCTCTCTGAGGTGGTTGAGGGACTATTCCCTTCACGGGCGGTGCCCACGCCCCTGGTCATGGCCCCGCCAGATGACGACCGGGAGGCCGATGACGGGGAGGTACCGCCCGTGACGACGACGAAAATGGGGGCGGTGGCAGCGCGTATGCGGAGAAGCGCCGCCCCCGGGCCTGACAGGGTCCCCGCCCGAGTGCTGGCCCTGGTCCTCGACCACCTTGGGCCCCGCCTCAGGGGACTGTTCGTCGCTTGCCTGGTGTCCGGACGGTTCCCTGACTGCTGGAAGGAGGGGAAGCTCGTGCTCCTGCCAAAGCCGGGACGGTCTCCGAATTCGGCCTTCAGGCCCACCATCGTGTTGCTGGACGAGGCGGCAAACTCCTCGGGCGGGTAGTCGCTACCCGCATCGTCCGGCACCTAGGTGCGGTCGGCCCCGACCTGTCCGATGCCCAGTTCGGATTTCGGGCGTGTCGGTCTACGGTCGACGCCATTCTGCGCTTGAGGGCCGCGGCTGCGGAGGCCGTCACCTCGAGGGAAGTGCTGTTGGCGGTGTCGCTTGACATCGCCCGGGGCGGGACCCTCGAGGAGGCGGCAACGCTGGCCACCTCAGGTACCACGGAGATGGTCAGGCGGATCGGGGCGCTGGGGCTTATGGTGGCCCTTGAAAAGTCGGAGGCCCTACTCTTCCATGGGCCCCGTCGTGGCCAACCCGCCAACGCCTCGATAACGGTCAATGGTGTGGGCTTTCCAATCCAGGCCCACATCAAATATCTGGGCCTGGTATTGGATGGACGGTGGCACTTTGACGAGAACTTCCGCCGTCTTGCGCCAAAGCTCGTCGGCACGGCGTCCGCCCTCGGGCGACTGATGCCGAATTTGGGCGGACCGAGTCTCGCGTGTCGACGACTCTACGCGGGGGTAGTACGGTCAATGGCACTGTACGGCGCGCCCGTGTGGGCGGAGTCCCTGACCGCTCGCAATAGGGCCCTTCTGTGGCGTCCACAGAGGGTCGTAGCGGTCAGGGCAATACGCGGGTACCGCACGGTCTCGACGGCTGGACACGCCCCGGGCTGGTCTCTGGACCGTGGGGGCGCTCCAGCCGATCTTGGAAGAATGGGCAGGGCGGCAGCACAGGTCCTCACCTTTCGGTTGGTGCAGGTTTTGTCGGGGCAAATACCTGCACATGATCGCTAGGAGAGACTACCCCAGTCTGTCACCACTGCGACTGTGGCGAGGACTCGGCGCAGCACACGCTCGAGTCGTGCCCGGCCTGGGATGTGCAGCGCCGGGAACTCGCTGCAGTCATAGGCGTGGACCTGTCGCTGCCGGCCTTTGCGCGAGCGATGGTTGGCAGTGACAGGGCCTGGACCACGGTCGCCGCCTTCTGCGAGGCTGTCATCTCGCGGAAGGAGGTGGCGGAGAGGGCCCTGGAAGAATCCGTCTTCGCGGACTCGATTCGCCGCCGGCGTGCGGGGTGGCGTGCGCGCTCTTACCTGCGGCTGATGCAGCCCTAGCCGAGGCTGCGGTCGGTGGGGTCGGGGATTGCTCTGCCGTCCGCGGAAGCCTACCGCGAAGGTGTGACGCCCACGTGCGCGGGGCGTCGCACAAGAGAGGGTGCCCGAGGGGGCTGCCGCCTGCGGATCGCGGTTGAAACGACGCGGTACCCGTGATCCGCCGTAGCAAGGGCGGGTAAGGGCGCACGGTGGGTTTTTAGTGGGTGAGAGCCCCACACTACCCCGTTGTCTCCCCGAGCAGCGAGGTGTGCGGTAGGACATTTTTGCCCACCTAAAATTAAAAAAAATAAAAGGCGATGTCGCGAGAAGCAGCTAGTATACCTATCAAGTTATTCCTGGAACTATGCAATTTTTATATGATACTCAGTTTGTAAATAACGCCAAAACTCACTTTTGCTTTTATAATATTAAAGGACTAGTGTATGCTCGCGGCTCCGCCGCAGGTAAAACTTCCTTTTTAGGTTATGAGAAAGTTCCTGACATGATAGTGAGATAAAACGTATACCAGTTTTAAGCCTAATCAAGAGCTGTCAAACAAAAAAGTTGCATCAAAATCCGTTCAGTAGTTTTTTCAGTAGTTTGCGAACAAATTATCGGACAAAAATCTAAAAAAAGGGTTTCTTTTTTTTGATAGCTCTTAATTGGACTTAAAAGCTGGTATACATTTTATGCCGATATTATATCGGGAACCTGAGATATAGGTACCATAGGGCAAAGGCTAGTTTAACATAAAGTTATTTTTCGCACGGGTGTCGTACGAGGCGACTATAAGGGAAGTAAGCAATGATCAGCCATTGCGGTGGTAGAGCTGGGTACCAAGTGGGAGTACTTGTTATCGAGCCCAAGCGGGTTGGTACCACCATCTCCTGTGTGACCGGCCATAAAGCACATCATTGTGTTTTGATTGTAGCAGGAGATAGCCGTTTATTCTTTCATTTCATATCTAAAAAATTTTATGGTGCGCAGCGACTTGACAATACTCTTGGTATAGTTGAGTCCATGAGCGACGGTTACACTTACCATCAATTGGGCCGTGGCTCGTCTGCTATCACTAGCAATAAAAAAACGTAGTTTTGGAGTTTACCGCGGACAAACACTGTCATCCATCCATCAGCCTTTCAACGTCCACTGCTGGACATAGGCCTCCCCAAGAGAACGCCACAACGAGCGGTCCTGTGCTAACCGCATCCAACGGTTCCCCGCGGATTTGACCAGATCGTCGGTCCACCTGGTGGGGGGCCGTCCTACGCTGTGCCGTCCGGTACGTGGTCGCCACTCGAGAACCTTTCTTCCCCAACGGTTGTCGGTTCGTCGAGCGATGTGGCCTGCCCATTGCCACTTCAGCATGGCAACCCAGCGGGCTATGTCGGTCACTCTCGTTCTCCGACGGATCTCCGTATTACGGAATCGATCACGTATGGAAATACCAAGCATAGCCCGCTCCATGCTCCATGAGCCTTGAAACGAGGCCAACAATCAGAGACCACGTCTCTGTTCCATATGTTATCACTGGCAACAAACACTGTAACAGGGAATTATTATATACATAGAAGTTTATAAATTCTAATTCACAGTCACACAATGACCGTTTAAGCTAGACCTTGGCCATTAACCGCGAATGTACACGTACGGCTTCAGTTCTACAATTACATCCTTGATCAACCGCTGCGGTTTTAGGCTTCATGTTAAGCGTTGTTCCAATTTGTTCGACCTTTTGTTACGTCTGTGCTGATTGATAAACCAATACATATATATTTAACCAATAATTGATTAAAATTTATCGAAACTGCCAAATCTTATTGAAATGCTCTACATTTTGTACTTAGACGGCCAATGTGGTAATAATAAATCACTGTGATCGGCTTATAACAAAACCCCTTTCTTAATTTATCTCGAGATAAGTAGTTCTCAATTTGTTCTAAACATTAGTTCTTTTTTTAACCCTTGATGCAAACGATACACAATACCCCTTGTTGTGTATCTAACGTGTGTATGCGTTTTATCGAGAGTGTTTCTTAGCTATGATTTAACCCTTTCAACAGTGGCAAGACTACCATCCTCGGGTCCTCACCTACTAAAGAAACCCGTCGTATGCTATCTCTCCGTCTGTATTTGCAGACCACTAAAAATTGTTATAAAGCAGACCCTCCCATTATAGTTTTTGTAAGATCTCCCCGTAGGATTTCAATGACTTGTGAAGATACAATTTTGTGCTTTGTTTGCTTTGTTGATGATGATAAATCCTTGTGCAGTCACGTGTAGGTAAAACACAAAGGTATTAAAAATATTCACCTTGAAGGAATGCACACGATATTCTTAACGTTTAGATTTTATTTCGATAAAATACATCATTATTGATTAATATTTATAGTATTTTTATTGTTTTACTTTTGAAATCGAGACCAAAAGGTTCTGTTCTAGGTTTACGAGTAGAAAATATTGACTTGTCTGGCAACATTATTTGCTATTAGATGCACAGATGGGGTAGTCGCTTAAATACTGACTTAATAAGCCAACTCTCTTCATCCCGTGCCAATGGAGATTTTTAGTAACAATCATCCGAATGGCGGCGACGTGGTGCGCCATTCGTATCATCTCGTTCCAACCGCAAAACAGGTAGCGAAGTGGGCAGCATAAGACCGTTTTATGACAAATGACAATTCGTTGTCTCTGTCTACTCTTCTGGCAGGCAAAACAGGCGTGAGGTCTATCCATAGATTTAGTACTCGTATATAGATAGATCGGCTATAGAGTAATTATGACGAGACCAAAACTGACATGTACCAGTGTGCGTGTCATGTGCATGTGTGCACTTCAAATAGTGCTGGGACGCTCACTAAATGCGACTATCGACACATATTGTTTTTTAGTGTCACGAGGTGTAAAGTGAATTCAAATAAATTTTATATTCGAGGGAATAGAAATAAAACTGAAATAAAACATGTTTTATTAATACGTGGGACATTCAGAAACTTTTGAGAAACTAAAAAACTCACTTCTATGGACAAAATATTTTAATTAATTTTTTTCAGCCCAGCCTCTATACAAGTTTCATGCATCTGAAACAATTTTTGAAACAGTTCCAATCCGCCGCAGACACCTCTTCTACGGCCTTCTCGAACACTGCTAACGCGTCTTCCAACGATGAAAACTGTATCCCTTTCAGCTGGTTTTTTATTTTAGGGAATATAAAAACGTCATACGGGGCCAGACCTAGAAGGTAAGGAGGGTGACCCAAGACTCTGACCGGTGTGGTGTCCAGGAAGTCCCTCGTTTTGAGCGTTGAGTGCGCGGGCGCGTTGTCATGGGTGAAGGAGTACCCCGCGGAGCCCGGTGTTCGGTCGCTTGTTGCTGTTGCAGACAAAACTTCAGGCAGGCATTTTGTGGTATACCATTCGGCGTTGATGTTGCTTTGGTCTCGTAATGGAATTGAAACCAGATACCCCATCAAAGTGAAGAAACTAGCGATCAAAATTTTCCCTGCGCTTCTCGATCGCTTCACTGTCGTAGGCGTTGGTTCATTTTGAAACAGCCAAACTGCCGACTGACGCTTTGTTTCTGGATCGTGTTGATAAATCCAGGATTCGTCACCTGTCACAGTGTCGTTAACGCGCTGAGACGAGCCTGCTTCAAATTTTTGAATCATATCACGGCACCACTCCATATGGGCCTGCTTTTTTTTCAGCCGATTTTATAGATTAAACACAAAGTGAAAAATGTGAAATCGAAAATAACAGTCACGAGCAGGATTTGAACCTGCATCTCCTGGATACCGTCCAGATACTTTGCCAATTCAGCCATCGTGAATGTGTGTCTCGTCTCTAGTGGTCTCGTCTATCTATCTCGCTCTAACATACGCGTATATTATGTTCTTACTCTTATGCATCGCCGATCTATCTATATGCTAAATCTATGGGTCTATCTGTACGTAGCCTATGCCGAGCTTGTGGCTGCGATTCCTTTACAACTACAAAATGTGACTATATGCGTATCACAAATCTGTTATCTGTGTTTAAGTCTGGATGTAGGTATTTTGATCCGATTAAATAAGCACTAAAATCGATTTAATTCACTATTATGAAAGGAATCAATTTCTAAATTGCCAGATAAAAAAGGAATGAAAGAAAACAATTAACGCCTCATAAGCGAAGCGTTAAGGTGTGTATTATTCTCGTTTCATGCAGAACAACTGATTTTTCAAACTAAAAATGTCTCTATTTATCATATATTGCACTGGCAAAATAATATATACACACACATTTATCAAGAACACTATTTTTAACACTCATGATATTTTTGATGCCATTTTTGTTATTTAAACTAGTTATAAAAACTGATTAAAAAAGTTTCTCTTGGACGACCGCACACCATTTACCATGTCGATAACTGACGATAACCATGATTAATTATTTACTTTGAGATGATTTAATCCGCGACTTTGTCTGCGTGGAACTTATTTTGCTATTTTTGGTTTATGATATTTTGCACAAATTATCATTGCGTGGTGAAGGATGACAATCTTGATGAAAGATATGCATGAGAGACAGTTTGTAAAGTCTCCAAACAGCATTTGGCTAGCATGGTAGATTCCTACACAGGACAATTGTGTGATTCACAAATTTTTGTTCTAAGTCTGGGTGTACTCTGTGTCCTTTAAATAAAAAATAAGTACTGGGCGAACCCCAAATATTATAATGTTTAATTGATTAAAACTAACCCAGAGCATTAAATACAAACTTAAATATATTTTTTTAATCAAAAATCTTGAATTAGCGCAAGAATTCATCTATCAAAGATTACTGAAAAAAATGAGACAGGAATAAGAAGGCTTGCATAATAAAAAAAATATGAGTGTGTGTAACCTTTACGCGCAATTGAAGTAAAACTTCTTTATTTTGAGGCAGGTTGTTTATAATGGGCAATGTTTTAAATCATTTGAAAAAACATTGTTATTCACTTCATCTGGACTGTTTTACACGCCTCATAAGCGAAGCGTTGAGGTGTGTACTATTCTCGTTTCACGCAGAAAAACTGATTTTTCTAACTTAAAATGTCTCTATTTATCATATATTGCACTTGTAAAATAATATATACACACACATATCAAGAAAAAACACTTTTTTTTAACACTCATTATATTTTTGATGCCATTTTTGTTATTTAAACTACTTAAGTGTTTGAAAAAGTTCTGTCTTGGACGTCCGTTTGTTGTAGGTAATGTATGTTAACACGATAACAGCCGAAATACTTTACTAATCGAGTATTTTTTCTTTTACAATTCAGCCTAACTACGAATAGGGCTCCTATCACTTTTCAGGGTCTAATTCGATGTGGTTTAATTGTTATTAAATAAACAAAAAAAAAAGTGAATATTTACGCTCGATTCGACACTAAAACCAGCGCCTCCTTATTTCTTGAGAACTATTTCTATAGACCAATATAGAAGTACTTCTTAAAATTAGCGCTAGATGGCGTAAAACCACAGTACTTTTTGAAATTAGCGCTATCTGTGTGATTTATTGAGAACTACTTAGTAAGACCAATACATTATTTTTACTTATCAAATAATCAATTTTATTGTGTAAAATGAAGATTATGAGGCGTGCACTTTTGGATTTTCCAAAGTATTTCTTAATATGCTGTTGCTTTCTAATGTGGCATTCAAAAAGTCCTATACTTTTTCATATGTAACTGTACGTCTGACCCTATGACCAGAACACATAACATACTCAAAAATCCTTAGACGCATCGTCTAGCAGTGATCGATCCGTGACGGCATTGTGAGTCAGACCGTTTTTACTACACCAACGGCGGTCTCGCCTCTGCCAATTTTATAGCATCAACTAAAGCTTAGCACGTTTACTGTTGCTGGCGGCTATAGAGGATTATCCGATAATTCTGCCCATACCTTGTATCGGTGTTCAGTTTAAAGTCGATTATTTATATGTTTATGTAAGAGGGGTAACAACGATACCACTGAAGGAATGTAATATGGTTCCAGTGGCCCGCCAATAAAGACTGAGAGACGGCACACGGCGGGTTTCTTTAGTGGGTGAGGGCCCCACACTACTCTGTTCCTTTCCCCCGAACGACGGGGTGTGCGGTTAGGAACATTTTTTCCGCCTTAACAAAAAAAAAAGTTAATAACGCCTAATAGTAGATCGTAAACTTACTAATATTATAAACGCAAAAGTGAATTTGTTGGTTTGTTACGCTTTGGTAAATACTGAACCAATTATATCATGAAATTTTGCGTACATATAGTTAGTTGGCATATTATTATGGGACTCTGATCTGTTCCCGAATATTGAATATAAGCCACAAAATCAAACAATCTTTTCACTTAAAATAAGGTTACACAAAATTGAGGCAAATAATGGTGTATATTTAACTTTAACTCAGCATTTCCATATATTATGTGAGATGCTAATGGATAGCATGTTGTAATAGAGGGATAATCCTTTAATTATAATTATATATGTGGTGTTTATTGTCAACGGCTTTTATAAGCCTTAAATTCCATTGTAGGGCTTCAAATATGATCCACATTATTATGAAAAATCCTTTGCAAATTAGGCTTAGTCTACATATTCTACAGCCTCATCAATATCACTATTATTTTTTCCAATTATCTTTCCGTTAGGTCCACTTTCTTATATATTATAACATTGTGTTCCGCAGTACACAGTATGTTACCAAGTTATTCAACTTGCGTATGTTCCTACACGTACTGATTAAAGATATATGTAGGTACATATTTATATATAAAAACGGGTGGAACTCGCTGGGGGTAAGGGCGAACACATCCAGCGGGATAATATTATGTTTAATGTTGTTATTAGGCTGTGTCTGCGTCAAAATACCGCCTCTTATGTCTAAGCAATGCTTATTGCTTGAAACAAGGCAAAATCGATACGGCTGCCGTCGCTAGCGGACGCGCGCCGCTGTTCCAAATTATATTCTCAGCCAAATCCAGCCGGTGCGTGACTCAACTTGTTGCCGCTCTGAAAAGAGACATAGATATACTATTACAGGTTGCAATATTCTGGCGAGATCGTGGCTTATGGCGGATTATTGTCCATTATCTCAAGTGTCCCCATTTAAATCGTTTGAAGCACCATTGACACCATTATTGCCGTCATCACTTTTCATCTCATGAATGCCTAATGATAAATACTGAATTGATAAATTATGTGAGATAATTTTTAAGATTGACCACTGTCAATGTTTTATGTTTGCCTGTGTTATCTAGGTTGACCGCCGACTACAGTTTATTTTTTTAGAGTGCGACACTTGTCTAAATAAAAGTCCTGTTGATATCGCTATTGAATCACTCGAGCCTGCATCCCTATCGAATCAGTTTGCAGTAGACTCAGCCCTACACATTCATTAGTATATCCATTAATTATTATTATATAGTACTACACACTATTGGTGCGACTTTGTCTGCGTAGACTGCTGAGTTCGGTCAATCTATACAAATAAATAAAACTAGTCTACGTGCGGTACTCCGCATCCATTACAGGATCTCTTCTTAGATGATATTAAATCTCAAATTAGTGCAAGTAAATATTAGTGGTACATTTTTAGGTGTAGGTCTATGCGTCATTACCACCGAAGGAATGTAATATAGTTCCAGTAGCCCGCCTATAAAAGCGGAGAGACGGCACACGGCGGGTTTCTTTAGTGGGTGAAGGCCCCACACTACCCTTTTCGTTGCCCTGAACGACGGGGTGTGCGGTTAAGGAAATTTTTTCCCGCCTTAACAACAAAAAAGGTCTATTCGTCATTAGCCGGCACAATAAGCTTTAAAATGAAGAGTAAATCATGGAATTCGATAAAGGTAGCGGGCTTTTTCTATTAATTAAATCCCATACCAAAACCATTAAAATAAACACAAAGTGCGAAAATGTGACATCGAAAATAACGGTCACGAGCAGGAATTAAACCTGCACCTCCTGGATACCGTCCCAGATGCTTTGCCAATTCACTTATTTGTTTGAGATGTCTTGATTACACTTGAAAACTGGTGTATATTTTAGCCCTCAACTATACCGAGAACCTGAGATATAACCTAAAAACTAACTAATATTGATAAGAATATATAGTTAAGAATATATAGCTAGTTTTTAGGTTGTATCTCAGGTTGCCGATATAGTAGCGGGATAAAATGTATACCAGACAAGTCTAATCGAGATCTATCAAATAGAAAA
Organism: Leucoma salicis; assembly: GCA_948253155.1. NCBI lineage: Eukaryota > Metazoa > Arthropoda > Insecta > Lepidoptera > Erebidae > Leucoma > Leucoma salicis. Next base: position 28,506,081 of record OX411806.1, read on the forward strand.
GTTGCATCAAAATCCGTTCAGTAATTTTTGCGTGATGCGCGAACAAACAAACAGATAAACAGACGGACAAAAAATCGTTTTGTGTTTAGACACGCCTATACATATAGCCTAATACTGTAATTTTTTCTCAAATATCTTAAATGTACAGACACAGCTCTGTTAAAGTTTTATAATAGTATAGATATGTACCACCTTACCATGTTGGGCAGCAGGGCGCCCCTGCTGTCTGAATTTTTATCCTATTTGCGACTCAATCCCCGTGAACCTAGGAATATAAATAAATAAATATTCACGGACATTTCACACGACGTCATCTGATTCCAAACTAAGCTTAACCCTTGTGCTATGGGTACCAGATTACGCATACTATAATACATATTTTTTTTTAAACACATATAATAGGTAGAAAATAGACGCAGTACAAATATATGTGTTCATCACACAAATAATTGTCCTGAATGGGATCGAACCCACGACCTCGTGCACGGAAATCGATTACACTACCGACTACGCCACTACGGCACATTAATTATCTCAAATTTTCCGGGATGAAAAATATTATAGCCTATGTTCTTGTCTTGTCTTCAGACTTAGGTGTGCAAAATTTCATGATTATTGGTTTAGTAGTTATGGCGTGAACAAACAAACTCACTTTAGCATTTATAATACTTATTTAATAAGGAAGTAAGGATTTACCAAACACCTTATTATTTGTAATTATATCTTATTAAATCGTAGAGTATATTCATACCATTATTTGATTACCTGAATAAAAACTGAAAGTTGCATTAGTCACTCTCGCTGTTGAACGCAGACGACAAACTTTTATTGAGGGGACTAATTTATCACTGCGGTGATATGATCTATAGTACGCAGTCGTCGGCAGGGTAGACAGAGTACCGGCATTATCTTGGGTTTCATGTCCTTTTGATGGAGTATTCACAAATTGTCAGATATTTTGTCAGCGTGGCGTTTTGTATATTTACATTTTTATTCATAGTACTTACTTAATTATAATCACGCCATCTCCCTTGCCTTTGGTAGGCAGAGAGAACATAGTGTCAAAAGACTATGGTTGATCAACATTACTGGACTCTTGAGTCCACTTTCCTTTATTCATAGTAAGTCAGCAATATTACAATAACAAAGCTTTTAATTAACACTTCGTCTAGCTAGAATTAAAAGTAAAATTGTTCCGTGTAGTGACGGACTAAGAATACAAGTGTCACCACCCCATTCTTTCCCACGGGTGTCGTATGAGGCGACTAAGGGAAGTAAGCAATTATCATCCATTGCATGACTGGTGGTAGGGCTGGGTACCGAGTGGGATTAACTCACTTGGTAGCGGGCCCCAGTGGGTTGGCACCACCATCTCCCGTGTGACCGGCCATGAAGTACATCGTTGTGTTTTGGCTGTAGCAGGAGATAGCCCATTCTTTCATTTCATATTGGTAAAATGAAATGGTGAGCAGCGCCTTGCCAATACTCTCAGTATAGTTGAGTCCATGAGCGACGGTTACCATTTACCATCAGATGTGCCGTGGCTCATCTGCTGCTGCATAATATGCAATAAAAAAATGCGTTTTGTATAGGGAAACAAATATTGATACCGCTGCGTGTTTTAACGACAGCCAGGCGGACGCCGCGGTCGGTATTTCCATGCGCTGTCTATCTTTGTGCGTACACCATGGCCCAGTGTGGTTTGCTTCTGGTATTCCCAGTTACTATGGAAGGGGGACGCGGTCTAAAGGTTGTTGGCCGAGATCGATACGTCGCATCAGCTGGTGTTACCGGTGCACGAGGCTACGACGCCATCACCACTGCAGTCTATTTCATTTTCCTGTTGAACTGGACCGAGTAAACCGTTTTCCACTTATTTTGGGGGCCACAAATTTTATGTTAACATATATTTCAACATGCGAAAATATTTTTCTATTGAAAAAATGCCATGCCACATCAGGGGTGCTCGGGAGTCTATTAAAGGATAGATTTGGGAACAGGAAATCACTCGGAAGCAGTGTGAGTGATGAAACAAATTCAGTGTGGCGTTTCTGGCTGTTAATTGGCTGCGGGAGGCGGCGCCGAGACGGCGGCGGAACCACCGCATGGTACCCCCTTTACGTGCCCTCCCCACGCACCCTCCTGGCCACCCCACAGCTCGCCGTTTTTATGAGCGAAAAGTCCATCGAGACCGGCATGAGTCTGGTTGGCTCTTAAATTAGTCTGTCCTAATCTAGACTCTTTTAGTTTCTAGGTGCAATACAATAATGATCCCCTCGAATCATAACTGCAGATAGATGCGTAATTTCATATCACAATAGCGCAATACATCATTCAAATTCTGACGTGGCTTATCTCCTAATACTGTCAGATTTCCGTAGCGTGTAAGAATACCCTTCAAAAGGAAATGAAGCTTTTGTAAAGAATCTCATATCCTTGCACGAAGGGAACTTCACACCACATAATAGATGTCGCGGGTGACATTATTTTTCCATTTGGTAGGCTTATTTTCTTGTACGGGTTATCAAGTTAGGGACGGTGGCGCGCAAGGGGTGTCTGCGGGTAGGGTCCGCAGGACGGGGGTTGCGGGATGAGGGGCGCAGCTATCGACCGACAACCCTCCCCCCGATGTTACTTAGTTTCCGGGCGAGAGTCGCGCAGTCCGCCAGTGCCGCGACGCGACTCCGTCTCTGATTGACAGTAAATTTTGGTCATCACCATGTTGATAGGACTTGTTCGGGACTCGGTGATGCAGTGCTTCTGCCACTCATGCCGTGCGCCCGTACTGCCTGCAGGTTGGATACTCCAAGGCTTTGGATACGCCAAAATTATATCAAAATTGACAAGCGACACTGACATTATTCTCGTTTTGGAGCCAGACCTTTATCTGTAAAACTTATTATCATGATCAAATTTGTAAAATCCAAAGGTATTATGATTCGAAGATTCAAGGTAATGTTTTTGAAGTGATCTGCTTCTCTCTATATCGCATAATGCAGATGCATTTTTGTGATCGATGATTTTGTTCTGTTATCGGCTTTTGTTATTGAATCTGTCAATGACGCCGGCCGGCGAAATGCAGGTTACCGGCCGGCGTCCATATTGAATTTGCATTTGACGTAATTCATGCGATGTATCACTAATGCGCTGTTGCATGAGTAGAGGGGGATGATTGATGACAGCGCTGACTAAGTGACTACTTACTGCCTTGTACCGGAGATTTTATTACTGTCTGTATTTGCTGTTGTTAAATGTTTGAGGAAAAAGTTATGTCAGATTGCTGCTGCATTTTCCAATATGACGTGATGTTGCCGCATTTTGTATTTTGTTGGTGCAGTTTGCTGATCGGAATCTTTTTAGTTTTATAGCCGTCCGTGTCGGCCTCACTATCAGCTATTGATTCAACATTACTGCATAATGACCACCATTTTGTACCGGCTACGAATGTTATAGCATGGCATGCGTCCATCACTGTGCGCACAAAATCTAGCTGATAGACTGGTGCCAGCCATATTCAAAACCCCAACATTAACAATAAATAATCTGTGTTTTACCCCAACTTTATGATGAAATATGGTTCTCGTTTCTATTAATTGAAACATACTTGTAAGGGTCTACGAGCGCATTAAAAATTGCTCTTTTCACGTCAATGTAGGTCTGATTGAATTTGGTCACGCGATGTCGACGTAATCATTTAAGTAGCTTTTTGTTGGATGTCTTTGCATTTATAGGATTCAAGTATTGCGTTGGCGTTGTGGCATTTTAATGAAGTCCTATCAATTATTAACTTTAGGTAAATGTCATGTTTGCGATAAGTCTATTAAGCTATTTGAGATTTTAACCTAAATACTCGATTGTTATCCGTTTATTATTTGACTCCGTCTGTCATTCTTACCTCTGGTTTCCGTTTACGCTATTTCCCCGAACTCAATACTTAGGCTTTATTTAATGTATTTCATATTTAACCTTTTTATTTTTTATCACATTTTTATCTAACATATAACTTCTTACTGGGTTCATTTTCATACGCCTAAGCCGCCTTGATACACCGTCTCCTTCCTACTTGGGTTTAGTGCCATAGAACATAAGCGACTTAATCGCCTCGTCCTTGATATTCAGCTCCATAAAACTAAAGAGCTGGTCAACCTTGAAAACATTTGCGTTTAGATTCACAAAATCAAAAGCATTCCCCAAACATTCCTGCGTATTGAATTTCTTAATTAACTTAGTAGGGGTAAACTAATTAGTCATATTACATTCCCTACGCTGTCAAATAACGATAATTCAAATTGTTGGATTAGTAAACACGCCATTGTGGAGTGACAACGGGGGACTCCAGATCGCATAATTGTTTGGGGGCCGATTATAACTGTAGGGTTTAATTGGCTTAACAAGCTTGGCACCCTTTGTGAAGGGTGCGCCGGGCTTACAGATTTGATCATCTTTATTGCCATGTTGTGTTGCTTAATAAAAACATTACTTTTTATATTGCGATTAAGTACAACACTATTGTATGGTTGAATTTTAGGGGAAACAACAAATAAAATGTACTGGTTTTAAAAATACCGGGTTTTTATGTGTTTACGGTTTTACCTGTATCCGAAAATTATCCTGATAACACAAATGGAATAAGTCCCGGTTCTTGCACGTCGAACGTATGACATGTTGAGCAATAAAAGATGTTGTAACGTTAATTTTCGTCAGCGACTATCAGTTATTACTACCGGCTATTAAATAACACTAATAAAAACGCTTTCAGAATACAGACAGATTTTAAGTTCTACTTCATTTCGTTCAGGAGCCTACATTGCGTTGGTACCGGCGGCTGATATTGATCCTCCACATTTAACCGTCTGTCTGCGTACAAATGGAGTACGTGTTCAATACAAAAACTTATTCCCGTTGGTATTAGCATTCCAATATGCATACTTTATGAGACTGTATCATATTAACTCATTTATTTCACAAGCATATTTTCCTGATATAATCGAGATGCTAACTCGATTGTATCAGGTTTTGAGTTATTTACACCCGCATGTTAACTAGTAACAAGATTGAAGAATACTCGAACTTAAATTACTTCTTACTCCGCAGCAATAATATTTCCCAGCGCGAGTCTCGCTACGCTTCTCGTGAATAGATTTAAAAATAACATTTCTGCGGAGAAAGTTATAAAAAGGGGTTGCATACAAAGTCACACTCATTTTCCTAATGAGCGTCACTCGTAAACCGGAGGATGTCGCCTCGCTTTTCCAGAACGTTTTCAATCTCGTTGCATTTTCTATATGTAGTTTTTTCTGCATCACATAACCGGTTTTAACACGTCTATCTACCGATGTATGTACTCACCGCCGGTAGTCAACTTAGTTGCCACCCTCCCTCGTGGGTTTTAAACTTGCCTTTAAATATTTTATCAGGCTTACCATGTTGTTTCGTGCGGCGCCAGGAGGGTCTACCCGACGGCGTTTCACTTGTACTGCCCTGTTTATATTCGATTACCATATTTTTCTGTTTTATTGTTTTATGCACGTTCATCAAATTGCTGTTTTATGCAATGTTTTTACAGCTACAGTTCTTTAATATTGATGAAACAATCTGATTTGAAATATAACGTCTATTCTATGAGAAGTGAGGTTTGATATTCGTCTTCATAGGTTTTTGATTTTTTTATTGTATATTTTGGTCTCAATTTGGGGAGGCCTAAGTATTTCCAAGTAGAAGTAGACCTAAAAGACATCAAATGTATTTGAAGAATAGATTAACCTTCTATAAAATGTGTTTCTACTTACTATATTTGTTAATCGACTCGACTTAATATATTTGTTAACAAATTAATTTTCTTTAACTACAATTTATAAGTCTCGCGTTCTCTTAACTAAGATGGCGCTTTGCAGTTACTTAAACACAATTTACTCACCGCAATTTTCTCAACCGACATTGTATTTATGAAATTAATTTAAACTGGAACGCGAAAATCATACAGAAAAGAGATATCATCTAGTCTCGACGACAGCTGAATTGACATGAATTATGGAGAAAGCAAATTACATAGGGCGCTTGAACAGCGTCACGATTTGCGACAACAAATACTGTTGTGATAAAAAAGCATTCGCAAATGCTTCAATTTTGTTGAGATTGAGATTTTCTCGTAAAGTTAGTTCTAACGACTATTTTATTGCAAATTTACTCGCAACTACAGCGCATTTCTCTAATAAACTTTATATTAATACAGACTTACCGTGTTCAGTATAAACAAGGGCTCAGAATTAGTTTTAAGCGTGGCTTAAGACTTTGTATATCCGCTTTATCTGGAGTGTAAACTGGAACTTAGTGTAGCCGTGAGGGATTATCCGCATTTGCGGTAAATTTCTCAGATCTTTGGTATTCTCCTCACGTAGAGGGCCCTCATCTCGCGACTTTGTGCCGCCGTTATTACTTCGGTACTATTACCGACCCAACAACATGAGTTTGGCCCCAAATATCTAATAAATGACTAATCATTTACACTTGACGCTTTTGTTTATATATATTGTTTCTGTTGTTTACCGTCTCAGTTTGAAGCATCGTGATCCCGATAAAAAATGGGGGTGTAACTACGTACTTTGGTTAAGATCCTTGAGTATCATCAGGGGAAATAGATAAATTTAGCAAGCAAATCCTAAAAGAGCTCTTGAAAACACATTTTGGTTAATTCTTATAATTGCAATTCATTTTATTTAAGGTCATGTCCTACAGATACGTATTATAAACTGTAAATAAAAAAGTAATAATTTAGCAATAACTTTTGTATTATTACTCGAGTTTTAGAATGCTTCACTTATGTGACTGGCTTAAAATATTACTCAAAATGGCTTCTCATGTCATCTGTAAAGAGAACTTTGGGCATGAAAAGTGGCGTCCTAAAATGGTTTTATAAGCAAACATGACGCCTATCATCCACTTATTAGCTCTTTGAAGTTTGCTTAGTTTTATGTCTGCCATTAGTCATATGATATGCGCAATGTACACAATATCCACTGTTATTTTCCATGAAATTCCAACTGGATTTTTGCAGTCACGCGAGTATCGATTGAAGTTTCATTAAAGCTCGGTACCAATGCTCTTCAAATAAACATAAGTCTGTACGACTCCACAAACCGTAATCGTTTTTCGATTGTCCTTCATTATTGTTTGCGGAATGTTGACTCGAAAATGGAGGGTCCGACTTTTAATGGTATTTGTAATGTACATTCCGAGGTGTTGGTTTATCGAATTCTTGGTTTTAGGGGGTACATTTGGATTTTGGATCGTAATGAATCTACTTGTTTGGTTCGGTCGGTTTGTCTCCGAGAGAATGTCAGTGTCGCGGAATTTGAACTCCGCTGACGTTTAATTTTTTCCTAAAAGCTCACCGACGGTCGGCGCCCGTCAAGAAGCCATTGGGCAAACCTAGGACGAAACAACCAAAGAAGGTCAAGTTTATAAGTAAGTTACTGTGATGTTTTCTAGTGAATATTTTATAATTAACCTGTTCTAAATAATTATTTTCCAAATCTCCAGAATGTATCTTTGAAGTCTATAAATCCAGAGACTATTTCGGTAAACATCTCTAGATAGGATCAACAAAGTAACAGGTCATCAAAAGCATGCTATCCAAATTGTCGATGATATCAGTCTCACAGATAGACTGGAATCATTGGAGCAATCGGGGAATTTGGACTATTTATTGACTGTATTACCATCATCCCCGTTCTATTATTTAATACGAATGTTTTGAGAACCAAGAACATATTAAAACATGCAGCATCAAAAAAGTGACATAACTGCAGTGTCGGAACTGCTTTTACCGATGCAACGAGCTTGCCTTGTGCTAACAAACTTCAGAGTAAGTGCAAAATGAAGTGGACTACATGTTTTACGAGAATTTCCTCCTGAAAGAGCTGAATTGCTGCCTAAAGCGAGTTTTTTATCCTTCAAGTTTCAAGATCCCTTTCACAGATAGTAGGTACACACGTCAGGCCCTCTCGAGGCACTCCCCTATTGTGTTGCCGGGTCAAGTGTTTCCAACCCTTAAAGTGAGTTATTGTTGCTTTTGTGTTGCTTTATTCGTTAATTTATATTTTCACGCTTTATAGCGATGTTTTAACGTTTGTTATTTCCGTGGCCCCTATTTTTTTTAGTAGATTTTCTTTTGTCAATTTTCAACTTAGCCCTTCGCGAGTCTGGTCAAAATATGCTATTAGGTTTTTTTGTCAATAGCTGTCCGGAGTGATGAAATTGACGATGTGATAGCTCTATATTTTGGATGAGCACGTAAATCTTCGGTTCTGTTATTGATTTATTTTTGTTTTTGGCGTTTTTTCTCAGACTCGCTCTGAGAGCGAACAAAATAGTACAGCTATAACAGCTCTTGTGGTTATAGTATGTTCCGCGCATATGGCCAGACTCAACCTACCGATGTAACCGAAATTCGTTATTGAAGACATTATTTATTATAATCTTCTTAGGACAGTAAAGAAAATTTAATTTTATCTAGTATATGAAATTCTCGTGTCACAGTGTTTGTCGCCATTCTCTCCTCCGAAGCGGCTTGACCGATTCTTATGAAATTTTGTGTGTATATTCAGTAGGTCCGAGAATATAATTAAACAATTTTTCATAACCCTAAGTGATAAGGGTGGTCCGACCAAAAAAAATTTTTTTTTCTACTCTAGAAATTCCCTAAAAACTCTAAAAATAATTTATATAACAAAATTACGTTTGCCGGGTCAGCTAGTTTTCTATTATATTCATCTGGAATAATGTAAATTTTATTTTACAGTAGAGATTACCTCTGAAAAACACACAAAGTTTACTACTTATTGTATTAGAATAGACAGTATATAAAAGTATTCCTATATGTTACGTTAGTCACCTGTTTTCAGACCTACATAGTATTACAGACTAGTCATCTGCCTACAAACCCACGGTGAATCATTGGGGTGCAAGTGAGAGTTGTTTTTGAGACGTCTCCTAACCCCCACGGCTCCCAATAAATGAAACAGAATTTTCCTCCTCAACCGAGAGTTTATTCGACCTCGAATACTACTATAATTTATTACAACGCTCCCCTGTTGCGTAATAAGAATTTCATACCTAAACGTCGGTGAGGTGTAAATTAATGGCTAAAGTATCCGACGGGAATGTTAATTAAAATTATTGTTAATTTGTGAAATATTAAGGAGATTAGTGGGGACATATTGTGGAAACAACGGGTTGATGAGAGTTTTAGGGTTAATGATACTCCTTAATAGGTTTCGTATTACACGCTTCACTAAACTTGTTAAGCAAATGTAGCTTAGCAGTGCCTTCTCTCCGTAACCCGTCGCTGTTTAACTATTGGACAAGGGTATCTTCTTATTGTGAAAAGGATTTAGAACATAGACCACCGCGCTGGTCAGTGCGCGTTGGCAGGCTTCACAACTCAAAAGCTGTGAAAAATCTCTTATACTGGGCATGCGAAGTTTTGCTTCACCGAGCAGGGTTAATTTGATAACATTTACACACATCATTCGAGAATTTAGAGGTGTGTACCGTGCGAGTTCTAGACCTCAGATCTGTTGATCGAACTCTATTACAAGGTCTGCAAAGATAGTGATAAATTTCTGTGCAGTCCTTGATTTTACTGCTGGACAATTCACAGCAATACCTTATATCCTAAAATAATGCCTTGAATTAGATTTATTGTACTACCGTGAATCCTGTAGTTATCCGTATAGATACTTATGTTCTGATAATTGTAATGATAAAAACGAATGATTTCTGCTCCAAAATCATACATACATTAGCAACTCTTGGTCGAAAAATACCCATAAATGTATCGGCTGTTTGTAGTTCAATTGGGGCGGATAATTTGTCTGTCTAGTGATGTTATTATACATATGACTTTTTGGTTCCGAAGAAACCCAATTTACGCCTTATACGACGTCATGCTGGTTTGTCATTTGGTTTGAGTAAGAACAATCACAGGCCGGAAAATATCGCGTGGAGACAGACTTACATGATTTTGAGATTCTCTCGAGGGCGCTTGTAAAATCTAACGACCGATGTCTGGCCAGAGTAGCCTTGGCCTTACTCTCATTCGGATACTCGTGCCCAACAGTGGGACTGGAGTTAGTGGGTAAAGGAGTTGTAGAATTCCTGCGTTTTACCTCGACTATAGAATTTTATTTGGCGCCTATAGTTAATACTGTGAGTTGGCTGCACAGGCTGTGCTGTCAAGAACATCTCTCAAACATTCCTTACGATGTTTTACTTTGGAAATGATAATATAATAATACTATAAGTACCTAATTATCGTTTCAAGTAAATAACACAATTTTGCTAGATTTTAATTATACCCACCAACTCTATCAGACTAGTAGCGGCAAAATACTTCTTTGTTTTGCTGGGTGAATGGATTAAAATTACACATAAGAAGGGCTCATCAGAATGAGTCACCTTTGTTATTGTTACAGAGATATTTTTGCTACAAAAAGCCAATTAAGATAAGGGGTTGTCCATTAATTACGCGAGTTGTTTTTTATTCGTACCGTCCTTTCTCCTTCGGATATATTAAGGCATGAGGCTTCTTACCTTAGTCCATAATTTTTTATTGACTTACTGACTTTACTAGATATGGTACTGATTACCGGGGAATGCTCACAATTACAGTACAGAATCAGGAGACCTCTAATTTCTTTTTCTCTTTACAGCCACCGAGATCCGTTGCCAAGAGATGTCGAAAGGCGGTTTGGCGTACGAGGTGATTCTGGCCGAGCCGGTGGGCGTCCCTGTGCCCCGTCGGGGCGACTCCCCCGATAAGACGCCTTCGGTAGAAGAAATCCAAGAGAAATTGAAAGCAGCCGAGGAACGAAGACGTGTAAGTAATTTTAATTGCAGAAAAATATAAAAAATATGTTTTGAATGGACCACAGCGTAAAGTTGTGACAGAAAATATGATTTTTATGGTTTGTGAAAATATTGCGGCATCGAAGCGACACGTGAGAAAGAATATTTAAACTCGTCGTTACAATTTATTTCCCTTAAGATTAAAATCTCAGGTAATAATATCATTATAAACAGTCTGTTTATATAATGACGGAAGCTTTGCTAAAACTATCTACTTATAAGTAATGTATATAAAATTGTCGCTGCTAAAAACAAATGTAAATTAATTGTGGAATTCTGCCTCTAAAATCTAAATTGAATCAATACATTCTCCTGTGAAGACTGTCGTAAAGTAATTTCGGGACATTACAGTCCAAATTGAAAGCGATAAAATCCGTACAATACATTTTTATAGCTATTACTAATTCAGAAGTATTTCAACAAAATACCTGTGTAAAGTAGCGGTAGGTGTTGGTATTCTTGCGTTTCGTTTTGAGTAAGAGTTCCGGAGGAAAACCTCCACTTGCTATCACGTGTCCTGCCCCCTTAGAATGAAAAACGAAACGTTAGACGAACTTTCGTTTCGAGTCATTGTAATTGATCAACAGTCCGACGCGTGATTTCTGATTATTCGAGACTTCGACGCTTGATTCAGGCGACCAATCACAAATAATCACAATGAAGTGAAACGAAATTTCGCCAAACGTTTCGTTTTTCATTCTAAGGGGGCTGGGCAGGTAACGCGCGAGATCTATATTCTCATTTTTTGCAGGCTTAATCCTATAGTAGATGTATTAGATTGTCTCTTTTTAGTGTCGTTTATTCGTTTCATCGAGTTTTAAATCACAACGGTGCTCAAGAATTTTCCCTTCAAAAATCCGTTTGTTTCAGAGCTTGGAAGCAAGCAAGATGGCCGCTATTGCTCAGAAAATGGCTAAGATTGAGGAAGCGTCTCGCATCCGCAGCGAACAGACTAACAACTTCATCTCGACCACTAAAGAGGCGCTCGATGCTAAGATGGAAACGCATGAGGAGAAACGTGAGGCGTACATCAACGAACTGCGCGCGCGTCTCAAGGATCACTTGGAGGGCGTCGAGAAGACCAGGTAATTGTGAACGCAGTACTTATCAATCACTAAGTAGGAAATCAAACAAGGTGGCACTTGGTGGATGTCTATTGGTATTTTGTGATGTATGTAGGAGGAGATCCATCATCACTCACCAACGGATGGGTACCCAGTTACGTAGTTCGTGGTCATTTAGATTTGATAGTGAGCGATGAGGGAAGGTTTTTTTTATTGATAATGACGGCAGACGGGTAATGGGTACAGTTGAGTCCATGAGCGACGGTTATCCCGTCGCTCATGGACTCAACTATACCCAGAGTATTGTCAAGCCGCTGCTCACCATTTCATTTCTCAGATATGAAATGAAAGAATTTGCTATAATCTGCTACAGCCAAAATACCCTGACGTGCTTCATGGGCGGCTCACACAGGAGACTGTGGTACCCACCCTTTCGGGCCCAATAGCAAGCTAATACTCTCACTTGGTACCCAGCCATACCACCACTAATGCAATCGGTGATAATTGCTTACTTCTCTTAGTCGCCTTGTACGACACCTGCGGGAAATGATGCGGTAGTGACACTTGTATTTTAGTCTGTCACACTGTCACACATGTAAGACGATAACTTGAAGTCGCAGTATTCCACAAAAACACAATACTCGAACACATGTTTTGCCTTGCATGATCTTCAATCGTGTGAAAAGACTTGCCACAGCCAACAGATGAAATCATGGTCTTCAAGTTGAGATACATAAAATCCTGGGTTGCAACAAAGAAATGTTATGTGTTTTGGGTTTAGAGCGGCTCTTATAACCACGAATCGGAAAATCCAGTGCCAATCCCGTCGAAGGCTTCCATTCAGGGAGACTGATAATGTAAACTGTGTGGAGTTATTGAGTATTGGTATTTGCAGGTTTACCCTGGAGCAACAGACCGCGGAGGTGTACAAGGCAATCGAGGAGAAAATCAACAACGCGGCCGATAAGCGCGATGAGAACATCAAGAAGATGTTGGAGAGACTCCGAGAGCATGTGAGTCTTGAATTTTATTTATCGATATATTTTTTTCGACCCACTATTATTGAGTTACCTCTCAGAGTGAAAGGTATTCAGCCGTAATCCACCACGATGGCCGGTTGGTAAACTTCACGAAACGTTGAGAAAATCTCTAGGGCATTATTGCAGGTTTCCTCGTGATGTTTTTCTTCACCGAGCAGCGATAATTTATCTATACTTATATATTACCGAAAAATCTTGAATAATCATAGGTATGTATGCTGAGACCTTGAACTAGGGATCGAACTCCATACTGTTGTCTCTACAGTCCTGGGTTTTACCTCTAGGCTCTCATTGCATATCTCTAAAATTATTGAACGTGTTTAAAGCGGTTTGCAGATTACGGATTTTTTAATATTTGAAGCATAATATAATAACACAGATATTTGTACTGCGTCTGGGTGTTTTCTATCTATTATATGTATGTATTTACAAAGAGAAAGTAATATATGTAGGTATATCCGTAATCTGGTACCCATAGCACGAGTGTTAAGCTTAGTTTGGGACCAGAGGACATCGTGTGAAATGTCCGTGAATATTTATATTTATTTTAATATAGCCGTTTTTTATACAAATCGAATTTCAAGAAAAAAGTTCTCAATACGCCCTGTTTTTGACTATTATCTCACCTGATGTATTCTTTAATAAGGTTTACTTACTTGCACTTTAAAATAGCCACCCGAAGAATTCCACTCACCGACATCATAAACAATAAACTTAATTACAGGAAGAGCAAGTGAAGAAGGTGCGCGCCGGCAATCAGGAACGCTTCCAGCAACTCGAGAACGCCATTCAGGAGAAGCTACAACAGGCCGCCGACCGTCGCCTGCTCATCGAGGCTGAACAGAAGGAAAAGCTACGCAACCACGTGAGTAACGTTCGGCTTTCCTTTGCCTCTGTACTGTCTTAGATGTCCTGTATTTTTGCGCTAAGTGGTTTGAAACGTTTATCGGCGGAATTAGCACCGGAAAAAGAGCGTGCAGTATTTTTTTGAGTTGGCAACATTTTAAATTTCCACTATCTAATAATAAAAAACTTGGTTCAATCTTCTCGTGTTCATGGTGCTTTAAAACTATATTCGTTTAATTCTTTAATTTTGCTTTCATTAGTTTCACAACATCTCATATGGTTTACTTTTATTATCAAGCTTTATACATCATCATCATGTCGAGCATGAATTGTTTAGCATGTTTTTTGTTATTTTTACTTTTTTTTTCATCCATAAACGCAGAATATTAAGCTAGCCGAGGCGCGTTCGGCTGCGACGGCTAAGGTGGAAGAGATAACCAAAGATATAGAAACTAAACTCACAACCGCCGAGCAGAATAGGGAGAAGGAGATCCAGAAGAAATTAGATTTCGTTAAAAAGGAGGTTGGTTATCTCATTAGTCTAATTATTTTTTTTCTTTTGCGCAAAAACATCATGTTCTTATTTCAAATCTACGCATAGATAATACCTTTATGTAACAGTCATCATCAGACTCACGACCGCGGTTTTCCCGTTTGCTTGTGAGCGTTACATTCGTAAAGCAAGTGGGACTGGTTTAAAGTTTTCTAAACGCTCACTTCGAACTAACTCTTTAGGTGGGTCATTGTGAGCTAAATAATATTATGTCATCGATAACATTTTTGACTTGGCCACAACGACCGCGGTTTTCAAGTGGAACAGCTTAAGGGCCCTTTCGAGCCTTGTGGGGCCCTACTTTGGCCTATAAATATCAGGAAAAAATAGGTTTTTATTATCAATAACGTATAGTCTGAAAACGTTTCATGACTGGTTACAATATACAATAATACAAGTATATTTACCAGTTCGTATCAAGGAATTCTCCACTAGAAACTTTGTAAGTGGTCTTATTTCGAGATGTCCATCATACACATTTCCTATTGTTGCCTCTTATAACTCCCGCGGCAAAGAATGGTGTGGTGACCGTTTATGTAACACTCTGGATTAATGCTCAATATAATATTTAACTTATACATATAATTACTAAATGATGTATTTTATTTATCTAACAGGAGCGACGCGCAGAACTAGTGCGGCAGAACAAGAGCGCGCGCGTAGAGACCTCTGGCCCAGTCACCTCTGGCTAGAAGCAAAGCAACAGCATTTGCTACACCTGCTAACATTGTAACGAACATAATCACTACTATCCATTCTTTACTGAGTGACAAATTTATTTTTTTACGCTGGCAACTTTACATGTTTGAAAACAAGAGAGTAAAAATTTTCAAGAATTTACTTAGCAAAAAAAAAATGTTTGATGATAAATATAGCAGATCAAAAAAGAACTAATGCATTTATTCAACGGCAACACACTCATTATGTATTTACGTAAATAGCTGAATATTCCGGTAGTTCCGTTGCCAGTGCGAATAAATAATTTTAGAGTATATAATATCAACCTTATTACCTATGTTCGATTTTAAAGTGTTGCCGCGTGTTAATGTTATTGTTAAGGTTGTCACATCGTCGGTAACTGCACGTCGTTAGACGGTCGCTTAGCCAGCGTGCATCAGTGCGCTCTTTGCATTTATTTAGTGTTACATCTCTGTTATTGTTCAATTTCGAGGTTTAGTATAAAGTTTTGAGTACCACAGTTACCAGTATGTCCTGGCTGAAAGGCTAAGAGAGAGCGTCATAAATCACTCAGTATTGTTTTTACAAACTTAAGTTCTGATTTCTCTATGGACCTTACTCGTTTTTTGCATATCGCCTATTGATAAATAAGGGTAGTTTATGACAGTAGTTGTAAGCTCTTTTGGCTGGTCAAGTAGCAAAATATGTACCTCGGTGTAAAACATGAAGGCCGATTTGACGGCTACTACTGCTGCGGTATTGTGTGGTGTACATTAAAATATTGTGATGAAAATTAAAATTAAGAAATAAATTGTCTATGCCACATGGTAAAGCTTTCTCACAATATTTGTGGTACAAGCCTGACGCGCATACTTTGTGACACCAATAAAATTGTTATTCGCGATCATGATATGCAAGCATAAATATGTTGAATTCTAATTTTATTATTTTTATGTATATGGCAACATTGATAAATATTTTACAATAATACAGATGGCCTATTTCGAATTATAAGACAAAGAGAAATTATTCCTGAGAAATGTTTAAACTACATAATAATATTCTGATGTGTTAAAAGTTTGTTTGGATAGTTGTACAACAGGGTTCTGTACCTAAAAAGCCGTGGTTTGCCAATTTATTTTAGATATTGTTTTATATTCAATTGTTTTAAAGCGCAGAGGCTAGCAGATTATTTTGTGTACGGAACCCCACAACTAATTACATGAACTAATAAAATAGCAGGTTGCAGTGGGAAGTAAGGATGATAGAACGATCACTAATCCTAATCGTTAGTTATAGACTTATATCATTATTTTTAACGTATATCATAACGCAACAGTATTTTTAGGATGTTATAATCTAAATTTAAGTTTACTCACATATAACGCCGTAACGCTACTAATAAATATGTCCATTGTTTAATATATTTGTCGCGGTTTGTTTGTTTCATCAAGAGGGTCGTTAGGGCTCGGCGATGCCGATTTCTTATGTACAGCTGTACCGTAGCGACGGTCTGCCCGGCTGTGTGTATTTTGTGCACTTTTCACATTGTGCATTGTCGTCAAAAGAAATACGAACGCATTTGCATTTTTGTCATATTTATTGATTATATTCCCGCTCCCTTCAAGTGGTGAATCTTCATGTTAAACAGCGGCGGACCATCGAGAGGGCCATGGTTTGTTTGCTTCCATTAACGATAATAAAATTACAGCTTGAAATATCTTTCGAGAAAAAATGTTTTTATTTTTTTTGTTGATTAGCAGTAATTTTTTTTTCTTCATGAAGCGTTTGTCAGATGCGCTCCTGTCTCACGGCGTATCGTACGCATGACCGGCCAGACCGCGGGACGCCACATCTAGTCTACAAATTCAGTATAAATTTCACATCATTTGATGATCTCAAACGGATACAATAAAATAGAAAAATATAAGTGTTAACATCGGAAGTGCCTCAGTATTGGTAATTGGCTCTTGATATCAATAATGTAACGTATAACTGCCTTGGATAGGGTTTTATATTTTTTTAAATTGTAGATGACGGGGGCGCCGGGCCGAACGGGGTTAGACACGAAGTGCTTCTGTGATGTGTCATATCGGTTTTTCGGGACACGCGGGGTTTGTCGCTCGACTTAGTGAGAGTATTCTGTATTTGATAGTATATTTTTGTCATTCACCCTGTCTGGTTCAACGTCAGAGATAATAATTGTATATATTAAGAGATGTATCGTTGCTTGGCGCATAGAGCGGCGGGGCGAGATGCTTGCCTGCTTCTAATCTATGTTACTATGCTGATATTAGTAAGGGAACTAGGTTTAAGTAACAAGCTTATTTCTCGGTGAAGAAGTGAAAACCTCTGACCAATTTGCCTTGGATATTGTGTAGCCTTTTAGAAAACTCACGATCGAGAAGAATCATGTATATCGATGCAAAATAACTAAGCTTTTCTGATAATATTAGGAGTATTGTTTTTCGTAATTTTTGCGTAATTTTAGTCACTCTCATATCTCCTATTATGGTGTTATTGTCGTTATTTTTATATTTTATGTGATTATATTAATGTGCTTCAGTTTATGATGTATATGAAAATTGCTGTTTGAAGTGCAGGCAACTTTTGTAGTTTCATTGTCGTATTAAATAAAGTCATAAATACTAATAAATTAATAGTGTTTTTGTACCCCATAAATGAAGTATAATTTTCGTAATAAAACTGTATCCTAGGTGTAGTACCAGACATCAAAGACAGTGATATCGGGTACCAACTGTCCCAATAGGCATTCCCAGACCTCGCATGTCACAAACCTCGTGACTCTTCGAAATAAAGTACATTGTTTTTGTTGACAAATTATCACTGCTTGGTAAAGGAACAACATAAATCTGCATGCCTTTTTTAAGGCGGGAGAAACTGCCTAACAGCACACCCTATCGTAATGTAACTGACATTACATCATTGGTCCGCCGGTGGCTTATGGGTAACCAAAAAGTAATACCTATAACCCCCGAGGAGCGGTGTTGGGATGGGCGGGTTCGCGGTAGGCAGTGTGGGCCGCCAAATCGATCCGCGGCGCGACATCAGGCGCAAGTAATCTCGCCTGGCACGTCTCTGCCGCTAGTGGTGATTCGGGTCACCGGAAAGATCTATCTGCCTGACCCTCCGCCATTTCCTGAGAGCGTCAACTCGCAGTAGGCAGGGACCGCGGCCCAATTCTTGTCCCATTTCTGACGATGCCCAGCAGTGAGAGGTGGGGACCTCTATTGCCACGACGAGCTTACGGCGTTGCTTGGCTGAAGCTGGGCACGACTCAAGCTTGTGAAAAAACCTGCATACCTGAGAGATTACCTCAATTCTTGAAGGAGACCCGTCCCCAACAGTGTTACAGAAATGGGTTGAAAAGACAAAATTAATTAAAAAGCGGGATGATCATTTTATTATGGCTTGCAAAAAGATTTTGGTCGATACGGTAGGCAGTATCTTATTGATTCCTAAGCTTATCACTTTTAAAACTTCACTTTTAAAAAAAGTTAGTTTCCGGTTTATTACTATACTCTTTGGAAGTTAGTAAGATGCTATCTTTAGTATATTAGTATATTTGGGATGCTAGAACAAGAGTGGCCTAACAGCAGTTTTGCTATTTTTTAACTATTTGAGTTTTTATAATCTAGAAATTTTAATTTACATAACCAGAATGGATCTAAGTTATTTACGTGATCTTGACATAAATAGCAGCACAAATCTATTTTAGCTTTCCATCAAATCAATTTCAATCTAACAGTAAATGCCACAGTGGCCTATGTGAGTTAGGCATTGGATCGATGCCACCAAATGATGGAATCGAATAATGAAAAAGTGTTTATTCTATGAGTAGTAGAGGTCCGCCACTTTCATTTTCATATTCATAAATAATGTTTGACTGACATACAACGAATATTCGATAGGGGCATCCCTGAAGATCGAAAACGAAGTTTTTATCGAGACAACTAGATAAGAATATTCGTCCGATAGCATAGCATGAAAGCAGTAGCATGAAAAATAGCAACAAATTTTTGCAAAAGTTTACCTTTTTCGTGCTTAAAAGACTACCGGTAGTCGCAAGCAACAGCTAGTCCTCCACAAAAGGAATGTAACATAGTTCAAGTGGCCTGCCAATAAAGGTGGAGAGACAGCACACGGCGGGTTTCTTTAGTGGGTGAGGGCCCCACACTACCCTGATCGTTGCCCCGAACGACGGGGTGTGTGGTTGGGAACATTTTTTCCCGCCTTAACAAAAAAAAAGGCAACAGCTAGTCCACAACAAAATTTACTATCTATAACAATATCCGTTAATCGTATTCACTATTCATGTTTAGTAGATTATTAAACAGAATATAATAAACATTTTGTTAGGGACATGGACCTATCATTCAACGGGAGGGCCCGTTGAATGATAGGTCCATGTCCCTACCTCATGCTATCGCAGATTGCATATGAATTTCTAGTAAAATGTAGTTACTTACTCTATGTTTCTAGTAGTATAAATGAAACTTCTTTGTCTAAGAAATGAAAGAAGCTTATATTTATAACACCATATAGCCATATAAGCTTTTTTTATAAATGCAATCAAGACAAAATCAAGAAACAAAATTATTACTTCGACCATCACTAACATATTATTAGCAAAACAATATAGGAAATTGTACTTATTTTAAACCAACCAAAGAATTAGATTACGTGAGAGATAGGTAGCTGAACATACTATTTGTTATTTAAGATGTAGAAGAAATAATATCATTTAGTGAAGTTACAATAAACTTTGCTAATCTGGGATATTTTATGGATTTTAATGGGTTTTTTTAATTACTATTCTCATAAGAGTAATATGTTATTGAGTGCGAAAGTCTACTGAAAAATTGTCGTGTCTCACCATTGATATATTAAAAAGAGAAGATACACAATCAGGCACGAAAAGAAATATAGAAAATAGTGGACACACTATCAATGAGTGCAGATTACGCTTTCCTGCACTCCTTTCGTTTAGTATTATTTCGACGCGCGAGTAGACAAAATCAAAATGACTAATTGTTCGATGAATAAATGCCAAAATAGTGCATTAAAAGTACAAAAAAAGGATGGCGTTTCTTATTTTCGGTAAGTATTAATAGACAGTATTTCTATTTCATACGTATTTTGTTTCTTTAGAGTCGCATTTTTAATTTTTCAATATATTTTGTTTCAAATTATCGACGACCCTGTATGAACCAGTTAAATAGAGTATGTATTAAAACTAAGGCAGTCTCGAACTATGCTCATACTTCAACGCATCGCATAATACGACGTTCTCGGTTCTAAAAACGAATAGAGTCACCGTGTTGAATGTATTTTTTTTATATATATTAAGTAATTAGTTGACATTGTTTTATTTACAAAGTTTTAATATCAATAACGTTGTCATTTGTATGATGATTTTTATTTTAGTTTTCCAAGTGTGGGTCCCTAGGAAAAAAAATCAGATGATAAAGCTTGCTCTAAATTATGTATAAATATGTATTCTTTTTTTTAATTAAACGGCGAGCGAATTCGAAGGGCTCAACTAGTATTTTATAAGATGATCATTTAAATTGTTGTATTTATGGCTTTTATGCTTCAATAATGAATGTTGAAATGTTGTATTATGTATAAATTATGGTTTCACATACTAATAGATTTAAAAGTTTTTGGTGGTCTATGTTACGCTAGTGAAGATGAATATACTGTATGTAATAAAACCGAGGAGATAATAAGACGAGAACAGCGCATATGTGGTCAAAAAACACAACCAAGGCCTATTTGAGTTCCTTAGTTTTAAAATGTACATTAAATTTAAATATATTTTGATTTACTTACTACTGTATTGTCAATGTTTATTATGACGCCATTGATCTAGACTAGAATAGATCTGGGTACTACTAATAATATTAGAATTACTACATTGGGAATAAACACTAAAATTTATATTTACTAGTTTTATTTTATTTATATATAAATAAATATTCTACCTAAAAGCATATTAATACGATCAGATAAAAATATAAATATGAGTTTGGAACACATTTATAAATTAAACAAAATTAATAAACTAAGCAAATGTTCATGAAAATTATAAAAAAATATTCGTCGCCACTCCGTCCTTGTTGCCCAAAAATTTCGGTCGTAAAATTTTATTGCTTTTTGCAGAATGCTTTGTAAATACAACTTTAAGCCATACGAATAAAGTTAAATTTGGAAAGAATGCATTTATATCATAACTATAACTACTTATGATACAACTGGCGACAGTTTTAGACGTTCTTTTTGTTCGAAACTGTGTATCTATGATTTAATAAATCAATGTGTCTCACAAACTTATTCACTGCTAAGGCTAGTACTGAATAAGTTTGTGAGACACGGCAATTTTTCAACTTTTACCGCAAAACACGGCACCCGACCCGACTTCGCCAACACGACAACCAATTTTATTTTGAATGGCAGCCCTGGTCAGTTTTGACAAGACAAAGACAACTGACATTCCAAAAAAAATGGCGGCGTCAAAAATCACAAAAATGTTGCCTCTGTTCATCTGTTTCTAACAAGCTGTCGTATCGCCTGTTTTTTGAATTGATTTTGTTATACTTTCAATATAATTCAATAAAATAGTTGGCATAGTGGTTAAGTCTTGTTTGTATTGTGTGTTTTGTGTATACATAATGGAGACTGGGAAGGAAGGGAAACGCAGAAAAGACGAAAACAGTGATGAGGATGATAAACGTAAGGAAAAGAAGACTAAAAGGGCCCGAACTAGATCACCTCCTAAAAACCGCGAGAGAGATACCAGACGAAAACGTAGACATTCCAAGTCACGTTCACCTGATGTTCAGGTTAAACAAAATAAAGAAATGAATCCTGCAAAGGAGTCTGATGCTAAAGAACCCCTAGCACGTCGTGCTAAAGAGACAGATATGTTGAATACGAGAACTGGTGGCGCTTACATACCTCCTGCACGCCTTAGGATGATGCAGGCCCAAATTACTGACAAATCTTCAGTTGCTTACCAAAGGCTTGCTTGGGAAGCATTGAAAAAGTCAATACACGGTCACATTAACAAAATCAACGTAGGAAACATTGGTATAATTATCAAGGAACTTTTAAAAGAAAACATAGTTCGTGGTAGAGGTCTGTTATGCAGGTCTGTCATACAGGCCCAGGCAGCCTCACCAACTTTCACTAATGTATATGCTGCACTAGTAGCTGCCGTGAACTCGCGTTTTCCAAATATAGGTGAATTACTTCTTAAGAGGTTAGTCATCCAATTCAAAAGAGGTTTCAAGCGCAATGATAAATCTATATGCATATCCTCTGCTTCTTTTATCGCTCATCTTGTGAATCAAAGAGTAGCACATGAAATATTAGCATTAGAGTTACTGACATTACTTGTTGAGACACCTACTGATGATTCGGTTGAAGTAGCTATTGCATTTCTAAAAGAATGTGGCCAAAAACTCACCGAGGTGTCTTCTAAAGGGGTTAATGCAATTTTTGAGATGTTGAGAAACATTCTTCATGAAGGACAATTGGATAAAAGAGTGCAATATATGATAGAGGTTATGTTCCAAGTGTGGAAGGATGGGTTCAAAGATCATCCAGCATTGATTGAAGAGTTAGAGCTTGTGCCTGAAGAGGAACAATTCACTCATCTCATGATGTTGGATGAGGCAACTGACCCACAGGATATTCTGAGTAAGCACTTATATTTTATTCTCATAGTTGTAGTTATATGTTTGTGTAGTGATGCCAGTGCCCAGGGCAGCACATTTCCAAGGGTGGCAAAATTCCTGACACGAGTAAACAGATCTAGGGCTTAAGTATGTTTTTTTTTTTATATTAAAGCACTCTACAGGCATGGCCATTTACCAAATCACAAAGCTTGAAAATGTAAAATAGAAAATGATATCCAGAAACAGGGTTTGAACTTAAGTCGCCTGGATTATAGTTGAATTTTTTTTTCTTTTATTTTGGCTACAGACAGTCATACAGAAAAAGTAATCCATTTAAATAATTAACAGTAAAAGACCTTGAGTGCCGAAAATCTTAAAATATGATCTGTCAGTTGCTTGGGGCCTACAATTTTCATATGACATTGTTTTCAGTTTTCACAGTGCGCTAGGATGGCACTATGGGTAAGGTCACCCAGAACTAAATCTAAAGATTGTTACCATACTTATATGGGAAGACTGCATAAGCCATTGTATCTCTTAGAATAGTTCAAATTATTACTTTTAACCTGTCCTTAAAATACATTGTAAAACTTCTACTTTAATTAAACAAAGTTAATACTGCCTCAGCTTCTTGTGAAGTGATTTAGGTAGTAGTGATCCAGTGGTCAACATTCAACCATACACCAACCGTACATACAATCAATTCCATAAAATGTATTTTTATTGAATCAATTTAAGTATTTCTGACGCAGGTTATACAAAAATATTATTTCTATAAAAATATAGTGTTACTACACTCCTTCTCCATTAAACTTTAAACATGCCAAATCTCACACTTTCCAGTGGGCCCAATCAATGTGCTAAAAAAGGTGTACAAAGCTTTTCTTCACATAAATTGAAATAGATTCATACTCTTAAGAGAAGCATTAAATTACTTTTTATATGAACCTAAATATTTTATAAAACCCAGGTGATATAGGCTATAGATTTATAAAATGTGTTTTTCATCTGCACTTTTCCAGATGTCTTCAAATTTGATGACAAGTATGAGGTAAATGAACAAAAATACAAAACTCTGAGCAAAGAAATTTTGGGATCTGATGCTGAATCTGGGGAAGATGGCAGTTCTGGAGAAAGTGGCAGTGAAGAAGAAGATGAAGATGATGAACAGGAGCAAAAAGAAGTTACAATTATTGATAATACCGAGACAAACCTTGTTGCGTTGCGTAGAACTATTTATCTAACTATAAACTCTAGTTTAGACTTTGAAGAATGTGCTCATAAGTTAATGAAGATGCAATTGAAGCCAGGCCAGGAAGTGGAACTCTGTCATATGTTTCTAGACTGCTGTGCTGAGCAGAGAACGTATGAGAAGTTCTATGGATTACTAGCACAGAGATTCTGTAATATAAATCGGATTTACATTGGGCCTTTTGAGGACATTTTCAAAGACTCTTATGCAACAGCCCATAGGTTAGATACAAATAGGTTAAGAAATGTTAGCAAATTCTTTGCACATTTATTGTTTACTGACTCTATAAGTTGGGAAGTACTTGAGTGTGTCAAGTTAAATGAAGAGGATACGACGAGCTCTAGTCGTATTTATATAAAAATTCTATTCCAAGAGTTGGCCGAGTATATGGGGTTGAAGAAACTCAATGACAGGCTGAGAGACCCGTGAGTTAGCTATTGTTAAATTGTTTCATGGTAATTTGTTCTTTAAAACATGCTCAATTGGTGGTCAATATGTATAGTTTTAATCTGAAATATTTAAGGTGCCCAGATCAGAAAAGATTTTGAATTTGTCTGTGTCAAGTACTTTACTTTATCAATCTGACTTGTGATGGTGTGGTGCCATTGCACAATAAAAAATTCAATAAAACACCTAAATTTGTTGGAGCAGATATTAAGTTTTTAAATTTAATTGGAACATTTCTTTTTTCTGTTTCAGGACCCTGCAAGGTGCTTTTTCTGGTCTTTTTCCTCGTGATAATCCTAAGAATACGAGGTTCTCTATCAACTTCTTCACTTCCATTGGACTTGGTGGTCTAACTGATGAACTTAGAGAACATTTGAAACAGATGCCGAAGGTCAGTATGAATAGTCTCTAATATAGTTATTTCTAGTTGTAGGTGAGTGAGTACCTGTGTACCTACCTAAGATACTCTAGCTAAAGTCACGAAAGGCTTTATAAAATAAACGACTAGATCTTTAGATTTTAAATAACCGTTATAATTTTGTAACACAAATTACAGAAGAAATTACTGACAAGGCAGAAAGAAAAATACTTTGGAAAAACCAAAAGTGCACACCTCATAATCTTCATTTTTCACAATAAAATTGATTATTTGATAAGTAACTAATAATGTAGTTTTCAATAAACCACATAGATAGCGCTAATTTTAAAAAGTACTAATGAGGTTTTCATGTCTTATACGCCATCTAGCGCTAATTTTAAGAAGTACTTCTATATTGGTCTATATAAATAGTTCAAGTAGTTCTCACGAAATAAGGTATAGCGTAGCGCTGGTTTTAGTGGCGAGTCGAACGTGAATATTCACTATTTTTTTGTTTATTTAATAACAATTAAACCACATCGAATCAGACCGTGAAAAGTGATAGGGCTCTATTCGTAATCATACTAATTAAGAAAAAAAAAGACTCGATTAGTAAAGTATTTTGGTTTTTATCGTGTAAACATACATTACCTACAACAAACGGATGTCTAAGACAGAACTTTTTCAAACAGTTTTTTAACTAGTTTATATAACAAAAATGGCATCAAAAATATCACGAGTGTTAAAATTAGTGTTTTTTCTTTATATGTGTGTGTATATATTATTTTACAAGTGTATGATAAATAGAGACATTTTAAGTTAGAAAAATCAGTTTTTCTGCGTGAAGCGAAAATAGTACACACCTCAACGATTCGCTTATGAGGCGTGCAATACAGTACAACAGTTATGAAGCTGAGAGGAAAAAGAATAGAGATAGAAACGATGAAATAAGATTTAAGCGCTAGGTAATCTAAATACGACACTAATTTATGGGAGCGAGTGCGCGGCCTCTGCGTAGCAAACGAAATCCGTCTAACGAACGCGAACAATTTGACGATTCCCGATACCTGTCGATAGCACCCGAAGTACGATGCGGCCGCGATTTCTCACTAGAGAAAGTTATAGAAAATAGCAAACACAAATAATGGATAATTTGTATTTTACTATAGAACCCAAAGATGCAGGTTATATACTTTATACCTGCATCTTTGGGTTAGTAGACAATCATTTGGATGAATCTGTAAAAGTGGTTCCATTTAATTTGGTCTAGTAATTCTCATAGACATTAGAAAATCAGTAGTTTTAATCTTTTACCAAAATGGTAATGATGGTGCAACCTTTTAATAAGTGCCGTTACCATTATTGTTCCAGAACATTCCACCGCCAGTTACAGAGATTAAGTTAGACAGTGAGTCCAGTTCAGACTCCAGCTCTGACTCCAGTTCAGACAGCAGTTCAGACTCCTCTTCCAGTGATTCCAGTTCTAGTGGTAAACTTATAAATTTTATTAAACAACATAGATAACCATAGAGCACCTGTCGACCTTGAGACTATCATTTATAAACCTCAAGGTAAATTATTACTAATTTCTATTCATCTGTTTATATATATATCCCTAGTTATGCCAAAATGATCTAACTGAAAAAAATGAGAGAGTTTAAAGTTTAATTTGTAATTATTTATGGATCAACTATTTCAATTAAATTTTGTTTTCGCCAGTTTGTGCCTTTTGCTTCAGAGCTTGGATAAATGTTTAAGGTATTTCTATATTAATTTAGCCTTTTGTAATTACTGGCAATAAATGCACATGGTATGTTTTGACAAAAATGAATTTATTAAGCAACGGGACATAAATTTGCCAAAATGATTCAACTTTTAGACTTGGTTTAAAAATTAAAAAAAGGTTTGGAATTCCAAAACAATATACAAAAGGGAGACAACAGGTCAATTTTTGTTGTTATTTATAAAAAATATTATCAAGAATTTTTTTTTTATTATCATTCCGCAGTGTTGTCACACACATACCTATTACAGATAAGTTGTATGACTAAAAATTACTCTAAACTCTCAATTTAAAAATTAGGGGGGTTAGGCAGGATGTCATATTTCACGTGTCGACCGTATCGAGATCACTGTGATTGGTTGAGAGATCACCGTCTATCTAAACCATCGACATTGTCTATGACACTATTGCTACCCTTTATTTTATTATAAAATTGATGGCATTCTGCTGGTATAAGGTGCATAATAGTTTATTTATTTATACCAAAAATGTTATCGATGTTAATGTCATCAATCTTGGCCTGGGAAATTTCTTTGCCTAATATGCTAATAATTTATCCACAGTAATACTTAGTTCCACCTGGTTTCTGATACTCCTTTTCATAATATCATATTCTTGGAATTATTATTATTGCTAATGATGGCAGACGAGCCACGGCCCACCTGATGGTAAGTAGTAACCGACAATACCGAGAGTATTGTCACGCCGCTGCGCACCATATCATTTCTGAGATATAAATTGAAAGAATAAATAGCTATCTTCTGCTACAGCTAAAACACACTAACGTGCTTCATGACCAGTCACTCAGCAGACGGTAGTACCGACCCATTCAAGCCCGAATAGCTAGTGAGTAATCTCACTTGGTACCTAAGAGTAGCCCTACCACCGGTAAAGCAATGGGTGATAATTGCTTACTTCCCTTAGTCGTCTTGTACGACACCAGCGGTAAAGAATGGGGTGGTCATACTTGTATTCTTAGTCAGTCACCACATGGACAAAAAAGTTAAAAGTTCCTTTAAAGCCACTCGTCATAAAAATCGATTATTTTTTGTCCTTCGTATTTCCTGTGTAGCTAGCCAACTAACCTTGTTCTTGTTAATATATTTTTTCCATGAATTCGCCTCATAAGCGAAGCGTTGAGGTGGGAAGAACAACTGTTTTCTAACATTTTGCAACTTAAAAAATGGCCATGTTCTAAAAATTACATAGAAATTGATTTCAGATTAGGGTATGTATGTAGAGCGGCTTTCATAATGATGAAATTAAGTTTTCTATTTCTGTTTTGTCTGATGTATTATTTTTGTTTCATCTGATGGCAAGTGGTAACAGTGGTAATCCCTGCTCATGAATTCATCAATATAAATTCAGCAATACTAGAGGCACAGGCAAACTACTTCACACAGGTGCTGTTTTAGTTGACAATCAAATCACTTGGTTCATTTTGGCAGAATTGAATATTAAAAGTTAAAATTGTCTACATGATCCATCCATTTCAAAGTACCAAAATCACTTTGTCTTTAAAAAAATTATCAAGATTGTACCAAAGGGTTTTGGATCATTATGGCTAAATTATTCAATAGATTTTCCATATATGTGGATTGGTTCACATATACGTTTTTTGTGTCAAATGTGGACAAATCTGTGGCTATTTTTGGTGGATATTAATATACCGCATGCTGATAATTTGGTGTCAATAACTCATTTTTTGACAATTTGTGGGCAGGATCATTCTGGCATAGCTGGGTCCATTATATTTACATTTATATTTAAATGCGCACAAAGTGATATAGAAAAAACTTTTAACATTATTAACCCAATTTTTGGGGAAAGCATTTACATTTACATCTTTTAAGGACAGCAAATATTAAATAATAAATAAAACGAAAAAATTAAAAATAAGTGAATTTAAAAAGTTGTAACTGAGTTGTGGCATGTAAAATATAGATGGGTTTTTATAAAAAGCGTGACATATATCATCTGACTTCTTCTAAATGAAACATCAGTTGAGCCTCCGGGGAACAGCTAGGTGTATGATAAAGTTGTAAAGTAAATGAAGGGCTAATGTTGACACATAAAAATGATATAAAAAATGCTATAGCCAATACTATGGTCGCTATAGTATTGATTATTATAAATATTTTCTAGTGATATATCCCAGCATGAATAGGTTGGCTCAATCGGGGAAGTGCCACCCCCTCACAGAAGATCAGCGTGAAACAACGGTAGAATCTTGCTATTGAGCGTCGTATGGTGAATGAGATTGCTGGAGGCCCAAACCCTCTCCTTACCCTTTCCTTACTATCCTTAATCTCTGCCTCCTGTCCCTTTCCCTGGTGTTGGAGACGTGCGAGTGATGCCTCTAGTATTGCTAGCGTCTATGAGCTACGATAAAACATTATTCTATATTCTAAGCTATGTGTGTTAATTTATAGATGACGAGGAGAAGAAATCTAAACAGAAAAAGAGCAAAACTAAAAAGAATAAAAATAAAGAAAAGGAGCCGGCAACCCTCGCAGAACAAGTTGCCGAAAGCCAAGATAGATGGGGTCATGATGGTTACTACGAAACTTATGGGCAAGACGCGAGAAGAATAGATAACAGACCTAAAGAGAAGCCTTCGGATAGGCCTCGAGATAAAAAATATGGCGATAGGAGCAGAAGAAGTGAAGAACGGGATCCAGATAATAATGATTTTAGCAGAAACAGCAATCGTAAAGATATAGATAGAGAAAAAGATGAAGGCAGAAATCGTAATCATGGAGATAGAGGGAGAGATGATGGCAGAAATCGTAATCATGGAGATAGAGAGAGAGATGAAGGCAGAAATCGCAATCATGATAAAAATGAACGGGACTTAAAAGGGCGTAAAGATGATTTTGACAAAAGATGCACAAATAATAAAAGACAAGAAAGAGACGGCGATCAAACCCGTGGAGAGAATGGCCTACAACGAAAAGATAATGATAACGATCGTAATACAAGGACACGAAAAGAGACGCAAGAAAGTCAAAGTAAATATAGGAATTACGATAAAGTAAACAAAGATGATGATAGAAGTCACAGATACGATGACAGATCACGTGTCGAAGATGGGAGATCGCGTTATGATGACGACAGAAGACGCGATAGTGACAAAATGCGTGATGCAGAAGCTAAAAAATATAAAAGATATTATGAAAATTATGACACTGAGCGTTTTGATGATGATTATCGTCCAAAGGAAAACGAAAAATCCCATAAAGATTACCAGAGAGAAAATAAGGATGATAAAGGTATAAGTGACAATGATAAGTCTCGAAGGGATAGTGAAAGAACTCGTTTAAATGACGATAGGTTATATAGAGATGAGGATAAAAATAAGAGGGATAATAGGCATGACAGCAATAGTTATAAGGAAGGCGATTCACGAAAAGGTGATAAAAATAAAAAAGCAGGTGGCAAAGAATATGAAAGAGACCGTAGAGAAATTGCTAGAAGAGAAGAAGAGGTGATTGAATCCGGAAACAAAAGCAAAATCACAGAAGATAAAGGCAGCCGAAATAACAATCGCAAAACGGAGAGAAGTGCTGGTATAAGTAGATCCAGTCGTGATGAAAATTGTATTGGGTCGAAGGGAAAAGAGTATGGAAAAAAAGAAAAAAACAAAGATAGCGAAGAGGATCAGCATGACGATAAATTAAATAAACGTAATAAACATAAAGACTCAGGATCCAAGAGAAAGGATCAGAAAGAAAATGAAAAGAAAGATAAAGTAGATAAGAAATCTAAGAAACACAAAAGAGCTAAGGATGCAAGTAGCGATGACAGCGATGACGATAATAAGAAAGAAAGTAATAAAAAAGGAAGTAGTGACTCAGAATCTGATAGTTCCACATCCTCGTCAGATGAGGACGCTCCAGGACGTTATTGGGACAGCTTCGATATAAAAGGCAAAGGGGAAAGTATAAAGGAACACAATATTATGACCCAAAAAACGAAAGTGCGGCATAGGAGGGAACGCTCTTAGTTTATAACAGCACCATCTAGTCAAGAATAAACTAAACAAAACCAATTCGGACGCCACATCATATATTCTGAATCGCGCAAATGAAACTCTCCAGTGTTTCAATTGTTTTTCAATGTCTATTTTGGTATCCGTCGACCACGATGTGGGCGTAAGGATAGAGAATATTATTGGTCATTTTAGATTGAAGATTAATTGTATTTATCCCTTTCATTACAGTGTCTATTAGTGTCAAAAAGTTCCTAGTCTTTTCACGCGTCTGATCATTAAGACATGACCGTGTTTTTATTACAAATTGTTAGCGACATGAAAGGGTTGAAATGAAGAAATTAGGTTTATACTCTAAACAATTTAATACATACTGATAGAAATCGAATGGTACATAGAATGAAAAGGCACAATCGCGCGTGCTGCTATACAATAATTGAGATAAGCGTGTTGCCCGAGACGCGTTCGGGCGAAGAATGTGATGTCGGTCGCCTCGGTCGGTGACTCGGTGTGTCGCAGGCGGTGCCGGCTAGCGCGGCCGGCCGCCTCTCTTCCGCAGACGCTCTTCTGTCCGCGGCTCTTGTGGGTGCGAATACAAATGATCTTTTTTTTATTTCAAGTAGAAGATATTGTAAAGGACTTTTGTCATAAAGAGGACTTTTGATGTAAGCAATATAATTTCAATAGGAATTATAAGTTGTCGTTTTATTTTTATAAGATAGCAGTGATAGCCTAGCGGTGAGACCAAGGACTGCAAAGACAGTGGTATCAAGTTCGATCTTCACAACTTGTGGAAATTAGTTTTTTTTTTAAATTTAACCTGCATTATACGTCATATACACTGATTTTACGAGAGCATTTGACTTGATAGATCATACATAACCCCTTGCTGTCAAAACTATCTGACATTGAAATCTGTGGAAACCTGCTTAGCTGGTGCGCTTCATACCTAAGCAATCGTAATTCGTCAGTAGTTATAAATGGTCACGCATCGCGTCCATTTTCTATCAAATCTGGTGTTCCACAAGGTTCCCTGGCAATTAATGTTTATATATGTAATTGAATCCTTTTAGTGTTTGTAATGTAGATAATCCTTAAATAAATAAATTATGGAATAATTCAGGCATTATTCTAATGTCCCCGTGATATCGATACCATATAGAATTCACAAACTTACACACAAAGTATCAACAAGATTCGACACAACCTATAAAATTGTATTTATCACAAATTGTTCTGCATTGGAATTTATTGTACACGTGCTCAGTATCTATCTAAACCACTACGCCTCATTTACAATATTCGATTGCTGTAGGTACGTAATGCATTAGGTTCTAAATAATACCTATATTGAAGATGAGATGATAGTTATATCCAGGAGTATAGTTAAGAGACCCAGGATAATGGGGCACAGAGGGCTGTTTTATTATAACAGGCACATAGAGCATGATTTATCAGCGCTATAAGGCCGAGTCTCCAGACTATAAAAGGATCTGCCCCCTGAGGCAGAATGTCATATTTCCACGTGTCCACCGTATCGAGATCACTGTGATTGGTTAAGAAACCGACGCGTGATGTCACAATAATCCGTTGGCCAATCACGGTGATCGTACAAGCGAGACGATACGGTCGACACGTGAAATATGACATTCTGCCTAACCCCTCTGGATTTAACAAAGCCACGCCCACACCAAATCAGACTTCTCCAGTCTAGGCCATAGATAACACGAACAAAGAGTATATACTAAAGAAACACGATTTTTTAAATACATTTCATAAAGTTTTGACGAGCCGCTGTCAAAAACGACAATAATATCTTTGATATTAAATTTTATATTATTGTTGTTTAATAGTGAAAATGATATTGTGGTATAATCTACGATAACAAGCAGCACCATGGACTCTATATTAACTTCGGCAACAAATTCGTGCATATCCGATGTAGCAAATAATGCTATGGAAATGAAAGCGGCGTCAGCTCCTATCGCGCCGTTGTCTTCTGTTGTAGAAATCAAACAGCAAATATCGGCACCTTCATACTTCTATTCCTTGAAAGAGAACGAGGCGCCCCCCTTTAAAAAGCCTGAGAATGAACCAATACCTAAGTTGGTAATTGGAAATATAATTAACGAAAATGAAGTGGTTGCCATGATTGCAGCCGCGGACGCTGATAAAGAGGATGGAATGAAAAAGTTCTTAGGTACATACATACCTACATAAACTCAACGCTTGCTGGTTTCCTAGAGGGGTAGGTAGGCATTGTGCCTACCTACCCCTCTAGCTAGGCACTAAAGTAAAGTAATATAGTTCCAGTGGCCCGCCAGCACAGGCAGTGAGACGGCGATTTTATTTAGTAGACGAGACACTACCCTATTCGTTGCCCCGAACGATGGGTTGTGCGGTTAGGTATATTATTGGCCTTAACAAAAAAACAAAGGCAGACTACGCTATTACTAATTTAATAGTCATGAAAAGACCTTCCGCTCCCACTTCTTGCTTTTTTATGTTCAACTGTTTATATACGAGTATGCATGCGACTGGTGACAGGCGAGCTACGTCGCTTTCGATAAAATGGCAGTAACTTCTGTTTCTACATTTAGCAATACTGAGGGCGGGTTTATTTGGGAGTGGGTGAGGGCCCCACACTACCCTGTTCGTTGTCCCGAACGACGGGGTGTGCGGTTAGATACATTGTTTCCCGCCTTAAAAAAGGGATCCACCGCTACGTTTAATAGGGGAGTAGGGATAGCTTAGGACTTTCCAGAACATCTAGTGGGTGGGAAACGGCACTTGGAACACACACAACAAACACAGCACCTATCAGTAGTTTTAATAAGTCCCTTTTGAAGGATAAAAGACTTTCTTTCATAATTTATTGAAGGGTGATATGAAGTTGATCTTTATCTAGGTTGGATTCTACAAGAAAAGAAAATAATACGTAAACATGACTTATCGGAAAAAAACTTTCTTATCAGCCTGTTAATAGAGGCGGTTGACTACGCGGCGCAGCGTGACTTTAATGCCTTCAAGTTGTCGGTTCTGCTCACTATATACCTAGAAACTCATCGCTATTTTAAATGGTACTACTGGCATACGCCGACAGCGGTTTGGAATTATTTCAAGGAGCTCATGGTTAGACATACGATAGAGGTAGGTTGAATTATTTCTTTAACATCTTAAGTAACTAGTAGGCGCGGCCATAGATCTATTATCATTAGGTACAGCAGAATACGATAAGAGTAAGCTGAATATAGTACTAGGGGCAATTTGTCTACGATTTGCTATTGCTAAAGGTGAGCGCACACTTATCCGAGCCGAACGAAACGAATTTTAGGATTCTGCTCATGAAACCTCTTCCAGATTCGGACGATTCGACGCGGGGAAGTGTGCGAGGTTTCATGAGATTTCATATACAGAATTCTAAAATTCGTTTCGTTCGACTCGGATAAGTGTGCGTTCACATTAAGAATGTCAAAGCTAAAAATACTAATTCAAATTCAAAAATATCTTTATTTTATAGACCTATTATATAGCACTTTAAATCGTCAAGCGGCCGGATTCCGTAGTACCTAAAGCAAGAGAAGAACCCGGGAAGAAACTAATTTTTAAATTGGCAATTTAATATAATTCTTATAACTAAAATGACATATATCACTTAAAATAAATAAATAAAACTATTTTGAAAATTACCTAATGAATGAGGAGCAGTCACAAAATAATGCTTATCATTCATGAAAACCTTGTACAAACTGATGTTTTGCACTAATCAGACGATGAATATAACCTAAATATTTCTATGTTCCTCTGAGTGCTCATGAGCGACCTGTGTATGGCTGCCCTTGTTTTGTTAAGGCGGGAAAAAATGTACCTAGCCACACACCCCGTCGCTCAGGGCAACGAACAGGGTAGTGTGGGGCCCTCACCCACATTGGTTAAATCTGTCGACGCTAGTGCGTTTTATCTCTGTAAGAAACAAATATTTGTACTGGGTGGGATCGCTTGCATCCACAAACTTGGCACTGAAGGTAATTAAATAACGTAAGTAAATTTTGCAGAACTCTCCAGAAGGCCAAGAGGTGTTCGAACCGGATGAATGTTACGACATCGTCACCCATTTTCACGCAGTATACTTATCAAACTTGCCGTTGATACACATCGTAACTTTCGGGACCCACAAACTTAAGTTCGTGTGGCCATTTAAAATACCACCTAAATAATAGGTACATAATTGAATTTTAATGAAGAAAATAAATATGTGTACCTACTCTCTTTTTTCGTTTGTTGTCCCCTTCAGTATATATATTATTTTATTTAGACTGGTACAAGAGTTATAAAGAAGCAGCAGCGTTTATCTAGTGATAGAGCCTTACTTAACCCAGCACCAATGGGCCTGCTCGATCGGGGAAGTGCTCTCTCAGAAGATCTGAAACAACGGTAGGTAGACTCCTGCCATTGTGTTTCGTAAGGTCGTATCTCGTATACCACCGAAGGAATGTAACATAGTTCCATTGTCACTCGCGTATTATAAAAAAATTTATATTATATTGTTCGGTGAAAGAAATCCTAATGATCCGGCATGCCTGAGTGATTTTCTCGACAGCTTGTGAAATCTGCCAACCTACACTGCGTCAGCATGGTAGACGATGGCATATATCCCATCCCACTATGAGAGCAGACCCAATAGCGGGACAGTAATAAGGCTGGCAACATTATATACAATAATTGTAAAATCAATATGCAGATTTATATATACAGTTCCATATTTATATGTCACTTGATATACAACAACAGTTATGCGGTTAAAAATTGTACCTATACATATATGCAGTAGGACTAAAGTTGGCTTTTTTGTATACCTTTAATTTTTCAACGTTATTTAATTATCTCTTACACAAGATAAAATGGGCATGCAACTAGGGTGATCATAGTCCGGAGCGTGCTCGTCGCGATCCCTGCAGCCTGCAATCCACAGGCTGCAATCCGGCTCGAATGCGTACCGCAGTGCGGGTTAGGGCGTGCCCCAGAGGCGACGCGTACCGACCCGCCCCCGTCGGTACGAACAATGGCAGATGCGGCGATGGGGGCCGCCACCCATCACGCCTTGCCCAGTTTGGCGAGTGGAGGAGAGCAGTGTCGAGTAGGCACGTGGAATGTAAGAGGTGATTTGGAAGGCAAGTTACACGAGCTGGTGATGCATGGTGGGATACGGAAATAGCAGCTTCCGTAGACCAAAAGAAGAAAGCGTGGCTGGACTATGTATCTTCTTTGAACCTGAGTGCAAGTATGAAAGAACAGGAGAATGAAATATACCGGCAACGTAAGAAAGACACCAAAGCCTTAGTGAAAGAGAAGCGTGATAGAGCAAATATGATTGCAGAAGAAAGGCTGACCAAAAACTTCGAGAGCAACACCAAACTTTTCTGGAGGGAGGTGAAGAAATCTCGGAGTGGTTGGTCAGCTTTCAGAATGAATAAAATAAGGTCTAAAGGTGGAGACATTCTTACGCAAGCACAAGATGTGTTAAGCCGATGGAGTGAATATTTTGGAGATATGTATGCGGATGTTTAGGGTGATGCCGGTGCCACATGTGGTCTAACAGATCTGCATTCGGTACCGGCATCCTCTGATGACATTAGTTTGGATGAAGTTGAATGGGCGATTCGAAGTTTGAAAAATGGTAAGGCAGCGGGTATTGATATGGTGTCTGCTGAGATGATCAAGCTTGGCGGCTCATGTGTCTGGGAATTCTTCCTGATGCTTCTCAATTTATGTTGGAGCTTAGGAATGGTTCCAAAGGACTGGAGAAGCGCAGTCAGTTGTTTAAAAACAAGGGTTCACGTTATGACTGTGCAAACTACAGAGGCATAAGCTTGACCAGTTTGGTAGCCAAAGTGTATGGTAAGATTATTGAAAGGAAAATGAGGATGGTGTCTGATGAATTTTTGTGTGAGGCACAAGGAGGTTTCAGGTGTGGAAGGGGATGCATGGATCAAGTGTTTTCTCTGCGCAACATTGTGGAGAAGCATCTGGCTGTAGGCCAGAGGGTTTTCTGCAGTTTTGTGGATTTGGAGAAAGCGTTTGACATGGTTGTACGAAAGGAACTTTGGGACATTTTGCCGGAATATGGTATTAACGGTAGACTGCTACAAGCGGTGCAGTCCAACTACATGGACTGCAGAGCTTGTGTGCAGCTGGATGATGGAATGTCACCCTGGTTTGATGTCAATATCGGCGTTAAACAGGGTTGCGTTCTATCAGCCAGACTGTTTATCATATATCTGGATAAATGTCTACAAAGGTTGAATGAAATGAATGTGGGAGTTCAGTTGGGCGACTCAGTGGTTAGGTCTCTGCTATATGCAGACGATGCGGTTTTATTAGCGCAGTCCGCGGCTGACCTACAAACCCTAGTTGACGTAATGCCAGAAGATTGTAAGAAAAGGGGCCTACGTGTGAATGTGAGCAAAACCAAAATAATGGTTTTTGAAAGAGAAGAAGCCAGAACAGATGTTAGAGTAGCAATAGGAAATGGTGTGCTAGATTAAGTGGACGAATTTGTATATCTTGGATGTGGATTCAGTCGGGATGGAAGGTACACCACTGATGTAGAGAGAAGAGTGAATGCGGGAAATAGAGTGAACGGAGCATTGGGACAATTTCTCGGCAGTCATCACCTCAGCCAGAAGGCACGTGTCACAATACACAACGCAGTGCTTGTCCCAACGTTATTGTATGGAAGCGAGAGTTGGGTATGCAAAAAGGAGCATGAGAGTAAAATCAATGCGGTCGAAATGCGATCTCTGCGGAGAATATGTGGAGTGAGGCAGACTGACCGCATTCGTAACAATGACATAAGAGAGCGAGTAAGTATGAAAGAGAGTATTGGTGTAAAGATGCGAAAGGGAATGCTCCGATGGTTCGGACATGTGGAAAGAATGCCGGACGAGCGACTGGCTAAGAAGATATACAATGCGAAAGTGGAAGGATGTAGGTACAGGGGGAGACCGAGACTTACCTACCTAGACCAAATTGGTCATGTATTGAAGGAAGGTGGAGTCAGGAGTCTACGAAACCGGCGAGCGTGTATGAAGAGAGTTATGAATGTTGAAGAAGCGAGAGATGTATGCAAGAATAGAACCTCTTGGCACTCTGTTCTCTCTGCCTACCCCGCAAGGGAAATGGCGTGATTATAAGTAAGTAAGCAACTAGCCAGTAGTAGATCTTTGAAATAGTAATAAAAACATTATTTTTCAGGATTACTTTATTAGACAGAACTTACAGCACTTTTTAACTGATCTTTCAAGTGCACTGGCACTTTCTTTTTCTTTCTTTTCCTAACTTTACCTTCATTCACAACATCCTTCTGCACTTTATTTATGGGTCTCTTTTTCTTCTTTTTACAAGACAAAGGATTTGGATTATGAGCCTTTTTTTTTTTAATTGTATGTTTAACTTCTTCCCTTTTCTCTTCTAATCCGAAAACTTTTTTCATAGTTTGTAAAGCCTCATTCTGAGTCTCTGTTATAAAAACTGCCTGCAACCCTTGGCCAGCTTTTTCGTAACTTGCTTTTGAAGGTTTCTCTAAAGTAGGTGATTTATTATGTAGATACAAGAGAGGAACACCTGCTTTCTCTCTGAGCCTCCCTTGCAAATCCCTATCTTGTGTTGCAAGAATATAATGCTTGTCATTGCGCTTCCCAATCATAGATAATATGCAATTTGAGCCAGCTATAGGTTCTTTATGCCCACATTCGTGTATTCCATATTGCTTCAATATAGTTAATGCTCCGTGAGTCTTTTTTGCTAATTTTTCAGTTTCTATTATTATACATCTTGTTGTTAAGAGCTTGGTTTGTGAATTTAAATATTTGGGTAACTGATCTCTTATGTTTATTTGTTCCTAAAAATAAAGAAAGTTACATTTTGAATACAAGTCCCATGTTTAGGATTGGGAAGAATATTGATTAAATTATACCATTCTTCTTTTTGTACATATTCTTATGAAAAATGAATGTAATTTTTAGCATTTAAAATAAGTATAGCATATAAGTAGTATAATATTGTCATTTACAAGATGTGTAAGTTGTGGGCATTTAAAAAAAGACTACTTAAATAGGAATACCTAGTTTTAATTACTGCTTGCTGGCTCAGGAAAGTTTTCCTGCCAACGCATGCTCTGCTCTTTGAGTGTCAGGTGAGAATCTGCACTATCGGCTTCAGGATCTGGCAGCTCCTCTACTGGAACCTCAATATCTTCATCAAGCAGTTGTTCCGCTCTCCATTCATCATCCACTATATCGATTAGACGACCATTCCGGCGGTATTTGCTGTCCATTCTGTACACGATTTAGATATGCTAAACATGAACAATTTCTTCAAAATGTTTAAATTTGAAGCAGTAATTAAAACCAAGTCTTCTTCTATTAATTTTATATTAAGTAATGTCCATTTAGTCGTATGATATTTAAGACATATGAAGAAGACTTACTTTAAAAGCTGCAAAACAAAACGTGCCATCGAGTAAAACTTGGTACGGTTGATGGAAACCGTAGTTATTGTAGTAAAATTTTAAATATTTCTGTACTTTTTTGTACCTGGTTATCTTCATTATGTTATGCTACTGTACCTGCTTTTAAACCTGCCGTACAATATTCCAAGACTGTAACAATTTTATCGATAATATTTATTTCGTTATATTATATTGTCAGCACAGATACCACACAGGAACAGGGTTGCCAACTCGGTGCTATGGTTAGGTGCTAAATGTCATTTGAAAAAGTGCTAGATTTCTATAGAAATCCAAAAATAGTGCTAAATTTCTAGGAGCATCCATTAAGTAATACAAAAAAGATTCTAGAACAGTGTAAGCATCACAAGATTGATTCGGGGCAGCACTTGATATCGAAACAAAAGTATCAAGTAAGTACTTGTTCCTATTTACTAGTGTCGGAAATCCCTAAATTGAAAATGAATCAACAGATTGAATATGAAAGTGGCTTTTACACTGCCTTATTTTAAGATAAATGTTAGATCATTACCCCATGTCATTCAAAAAAGTGACCAATAGAATAAGTAATATGCATCTGTCAGTATCAAACAGGGGAGGCAAAAACGCATTTTAGCAAAGTTTAACAGACTATGAAGTTGGTATTTGTTTAGTTTGGCTACTGCTCGGGTAAACGCATTTTGTTTTGCGGTAATCGAAATATAATCAGCTTTAAAGTACAAATTATTTGTGAATGTGGAAAAAGAGAACTTTTGTGCGAGCGGGAATCGAACCTGCGTCCCTTTCAATCCGTTCATCCAAATAATCAGCTTTTTCTATTAAGTGCTAGATTTAGTGCTAGGTGCTAAATGTCAGGGTTCAGTGCTAGACTCGTGAAAATAGTGCTAGATCCAGCACCGAAAGTGCTAAGTTGGCAACATTGCACAGGAACACAGGTTTCAGGTATATACAATATTAATATATAAGTGAATTATCTATGAACACAGGATACACCTCGGACCATGACCTCGGACCAATAATACACATATATACAATAGTCTATAGGACAGACTAATTAGTCTGTGACAGATACAGAATAGTTAGAGCGTGGTTAGAGCTTAGTAGCGATGGTTTAATTAGCTTTCACATTCATTTTTAGCATGCGAATGTTTATTTAG
This sequence comes from Leucoma salicis, assembly GCA_948253155.1. Classification (NCBI taxonomy): domain Eukaryota; kingdom Metazoa; phylum Arthropoda; class Insecta; order Lepidoptera; family Erebidae; genus Leucoma; species Leucoma salicis. Next base: position 28,546,367 of record OX411806.1, read on the forward strand.
CATTTAGCAAATTAATTGTAGTTGCGATATTTTGTGAAATGAAAAGTGAATTTATCACTTCATAAGTTTGTACGTTATTATTATCATGTTGTATGATGCACTGGCAGCGTGCCCTCTCTTTCGCACTCACGGGAAATCGCGAATACTAAATCTATTTGTTTCACATGAACCTGCTTTAATTACTCGTTAGCAATATAGCAGCTAATGCGAATAATGAGGTTATCCAAGGCAATTATTATCTTATTGTCTATGATTTTCTTAAATTTAGGGGCGATTATTGAATGAATTGTGAATGTTTAAGATATGATAGTTTATTTATATAATATTATGTGGCACGTGCGGTGCGTGGCGCGCGAATTATTGTGTCGAAGCATCTTTAATATCTTTATTATATAAAAATATTTTTAATTTCTTTCTGACTGTATTTAATTCGCATATTCACAAAATTAACTAATTTAGAAATATCATGATAATCAAGCAAATAGCATAGCAATAGCAATTAGCATGCTAAGACTCAATAATTCGCATGCTCATGAAATTTATGGGGATTCGCATTTAATTATCATTACTAGAGCTTAGAGGAGAGTGATTATTTTTTATAAATTTTTTTTAAGGCATTGACAGAACCATCAGCCTAAAAGTAACTTATGAACATCGTTATTCTCTCATCACACGTAAGTTTAATTCATAAAACAAGTCGAAATCAGTCATATAAAATATGAATACCATCATATTGATCCGAACTAAGTATCCATTCCATACAAGTAATAGTTATTTAAATAAATAGTTTCAATACGTGTAATCACTAATCAAACCAATAAATAGTTTCGGTACTTTCGGTATTACAATAACTCGTACCGACCCATGACTACTCACCACTAGACTTGTGTAGTTCACGAACTAAGAACTATTAGGAACTAGTTTCTGACACTGAACTAGAACGAACTATTCCGTAAGCTATAGTCGGAATTTTAATTCGATTCCAGATTTGAGAATTTCAGTGTCGCAACGTTATGACTAGTACTAAATAGTGACGTTGCGAAATTATTCGATTCGGAAATGGAATATTTCCGGATCGATTCCTCTCTTTTATAGTAGTATATCTAAACAACTTTAATAGAAACTAAGTATATCAGGAAATTAAATATTTCTAAACGGATAATTTAGCTATGACGATTAATTTTATTAAGGATCTGAGAGTTTTCTTTAATAATTGTGTGTAAAATAACAAAAAAATGTGATCATGAAGGAACATGAGAAATAAAACAAATAGATGTATTATGGTAATATTTTATTTTATAAATTGTCGCCGTCATCGCTGTCGCTATCGCTGTCACTTTCTGTAACATTTATTATAAATATGTCTGTGATATTGTCAAGTAACATATCTAGCCTACTCATTTTTTCATCTTCTTTGATAACATGGGATACGCATTTAGACCATTCGGTAGCCGTCATTTTTTGAATGCCTTCCTCAAATAAATTTCTCACGTCTGTCAATTTGAAGGTTTTATTATTTTAAGCTACATGCCCCTTTACCTGCACCCATATCAATTCGATAGGGTTTTCAGCTCGCAATGGTAAGGGGGCAGTCTTAAAACCGTGATCCCATGTTGTGCTGCCATTTCGTCTACAGCGTACTTATTAAAAGACTCGTTATGTGGAATCATTTCTAAAAGTAGCTTTAACCATATCTGATTCGTAATGAATATTTTTATTTAAAAGCCAGTCTTGAATTGCAGCTTTTTTCCAGCTCATTTTTGGTGCCGTTTCCAATTTTCGGGAGTGGTAAGGTGCATTATCCATCACCACAATTGAGTTTGGTCTTAATTTTGGTAAGACTCCAGCGAACCACTCCTCAAAACAAACTGCATTCATCTCATCATGGTAATCTTCACAATTTTTCTTTGCTTCAAAAATCATGAGCCCCTCTTCCAGGAAGCCTTCTTCACTACCTATATGGCTAATTATGAGACGTTTGCCTTTTCAAGATGGATTTTTTAATCCAGTGGTCAGTCCCTCCAAAAACGCTTGCCGAGATGATGTGACTTTCTTATCCACCCAAGTTTTTTTTACAGTATGACCTAAAAATAAATATAGTACATGAACATTCAATATTACTATTAAATTTAATGTAAAATGTATATAAATTCAAAATGTTAGCCTTACCTGCGTTAACCCAAGTTTCATCTTGATAATATATATGTCTCCCTTCTCGTCGAAAACTGACATATAGATCGCAAGTAACGCTGGCGCCATGTTATTATATAATTTTGATCAATAAGTGTGCTCTTGCGTGACCGTGTAACAAATTTAAAATTAAGATGCTTCAAAATTTTTCTGAGGGTGTATTTGGAAACCTTGGGCATTTCTGGATCATCGTTCATCACTTGTAAAATCTAAAATAGTAAATTTTATAATAGTTTGGAATCTTTAGTTATATATAAAAGATGTAGGTATAAAATAATACTGTCCGACTGATTGAGTAACCTTTGCAATGGTTGGAGGTTCATTTCGGTAAAAGAACTGATGAACAATTCTTCGTATTGCGGAGAATGTAAATTCATCAATTTTATCTATGAAACTTCGCTTTGGTCCAGTTTTTTTAGGAGGAGTTGGCGGCGCGCCTTTATTTACTTCCTTCGAAACGTTACAAACAGAGCGTGAGGTTATTCCCAATATGTCAGCAACTTTTCTCATACATTCATTTTCTTCCACAACTTCAAAAGCCTCCAATTGCGCAGAAGTTTCATTTTTCATGTACTTGTAGGCGTTGCGGATCATTACTTTTTCAGTAACAGTGAAAGCATTTCGTGGACGTTTTTTTCTTGGGGACAAGAAAACATCCACGTCTTTTTGTGATGTACTTGGCTGAGGATCCATTTTGATGGAAAACCAAAACAAATAGATTCACTCAAAGTTCACAAAAAACTATAAACGTAACAACAAACACAACGTAACTAAACTTTAACAAAAACCCAACAAAATATCGATTCACAATGAAACAAGATATTCGTGCAGTTAGACTGGTAGAATCAAGCCGAATGACAAGATAAACAAAATGGCGATAGCTGCACGAGCGCACACGGGTTGCCAATACAGAAAACTATCTAGGCTCTATTTAGATATTTTTATATATATTTTTAGCATTTGACATGCTTAGCACTATACATTAAACACAAAGTGAAAAATGTGAAATCGAAAATAACAGTCAGGAGCAGGATTTGAACCTGCATCTTCTGGATACCGTCCAGATGCTTTACCAATTCAGCCATCCTGACAATTGCTCCTGACTGCTAATTTCGATAACACATCATACTTAACGTCTTTGGGTGACGCCTGCGCCATTTGTCAGAAGTATTTTCATACATTATACCGACCAGGTAAACTTAATTTTACAATTAAGATTTTACCTAATAATGACGCAAACCCTTTAAATATTTAGATATAAATATTTTTCACTTTGTGTTTAATGTATAGTGCTAAGCATGTCGAATGCTAAAAATATATATATCAATAATTTAGTCTTTAATTGGCACACCAATATTATGATTACGTAAACATAAATCGCGATTGTTTATCGATTTTTGTGTTCATCACTACACTATTAATATGTGGTATCATTATTTTACAAAATGACAGTAGCTAATGTCAAATGTGGAATCGAATTATAATTCCGTACTGGCCTAGTACCATAGAGTAAAGTAATCATACTAAAACCTAGTACTCGAGTTCTGGTCGAGTACTTGACCCAGTAACCTTGTACTAGACTCGAGTTAGAGACTCGAGTTTTGATTCGATGCTTTTTATGACGAGTACTATACTACTCTAATATTTTTTAAAGTGCAAATTATTTGTGAATAAGGAAAAACACATTGGACATTGGATCTCAGACTAACTGAGCAGGGCCATGTCACTCCCTAAGAGCTTGTTTTTATTTAAAATCGTGCTCTCTAGTGGGTGGAAGAGACACTAATAATTATTAGTGGGACTCGAATGTTGTTAGAAGAGAATATTTAGATGATAAAATTGAATAACAGATGGCGCTGTAATAAATATCAGTGCAATTCTATACAAAATGTACTATAACCTGAATCGCACAATAATTTTTTTTTGTAAATAAATTATATATACAAATATTATTGTTTTTCAAATGTACTTGCTTCGGCAGTACATATACTAAAATTGAAACGATACAGAGAATATATTAGAAATAACCATCATTATAATATGGTGCTTCTGAAGCACATAAGCATCATTTTTAATTTACTTATTGTATAAATGGCAATTACATGCTGGATTTTAACCACAATGATGCTATAAAAGTACATGCTGGATTGTAATGTTTGAAAATTATAGAAATAAAGTAATTGTAGGCTTTTTTTTATTCAATATCCCATACTAATTATAGACCAATATACAATAAATTTATATAAACGCCATCTAGTGGATTTGTGCGCTAATACATTCATTTAGTGCCATCTGTGGGGCAGCTGCGTTAAATAGTTTTACTGTCCCCCAATAAAAACGGAGAGTTTCTTATCTATATTTTATATTAGTATATTATCTATGCTAACTGAGCATTGGATACTATGATTGTCAGCTTCAAAAACTAAGGCGTACACAGACTACTAAGACAGTAATAGAGCTCAGACTAGTTCATAGTCTGATTAAGAGATACTATTACTGACGTAGAAAACACATTGAGCTGTAAACAGGAGGAGAGGAAATAACCACAAATTTACCAAGCCATTTCTAAGTCCTTGAACTCTGAAAATGGCAGAAATTGCTAGGGAAGCGCGTAAAAAATATCGATATCGATACTTCAGTCCTTCAAGCTATCAATAAATTTTTGGGTGGACAAAGGTTTTTTCAACTAAGTAAACTAAAAAGAAAATAAAAAAAACGTAAATCTTTATCTACCTGTATAATTATATCTATGTGTGTCAAATTGCAACCCAATCCATTCAGTAATATGAGCTAGTGGTTGATACACCAAATTAGGCGTGCCTTCTTTTTAAACAAACAGAAAAAATAAGGGCATAACTCTCTATTGAATAGATTTGGGTTGTAAAAATCATAAAGAAATAAATAGTATTAAACACAAAGTGAAAATCCTGCTCGTGACTGTTATTTTCGATTTCACATTTTTCATTTTGTGTTTAATGTATGTTGCTAAGCATGTCAAATGCTAAAAATATATATAAAAATATCTAAATAAATAAATAATAACTTAATCTTGGGTATAGACTTTCATTCTAAGTCCAAACATACCTATATAAGTTTGTGATGTGATGATATCAGGAGATAAATAATTGAAAGTGAGGTATTACGATAAATAAAAACAAGTAGTATATAATAATATTTTATTCCATCCATCAGTCATTCAACGTCCACTGCTGTACATTATAGATTTCCCTAAGAGAATGCCACAACAAACAGTCCTTTTTTTGTTAACACGGTCCAGCATGCAAGTTTACGCACGTCACTGGGGTACCAATAAGATCCAGAGGGAGTGTCAGGCTTGATGTCATACAGGCTCGACTCTTGTGTCTGTCGAGTTCATGAGCCACAATACTGACTATAAACATGACCGCGACGCCTTCTTCCGTCGTAATGGTCATAGGATCGTCTACAGACATTCCACACCGACGCTCTAGTGACTACATCCAAGGTCTCCTTGCGGTTTTGACCAGGTCATCATTCCTTCTGGCGGGAGGCCGCCCTATGCTGCGCCCTCCTGTGAAACATCTAATGCGGAAGGAGGGTAAAACCGGGTGTTAGTGTGGTGACGCTTTTATTTTAATTGTCCCGTTTAAATCTTGCAAGTTAAATTTGAAACACTTCCCGGTTTCCGATTGAGCTGAAATTTTACACGCATATAATAATATGTATATTGCGTGACAATGACAAATTATGACAATATTATGATAATTTTATTTTATAATGAATAATTTAATTATATTTTTTACTTTCAGAAAGTTTTACTTAATAATGAAGATTGACTATAACTAATAAGTTAAGTTGAAAGTATAATGTAGGGGGTCAACTAAAAATCAGTGTTTTCCAATTCGCACAGCAAAAACTGAGCTGGCTACCTTTGTTACACTATTGATATATTTTTGCGTTTTTTTTTGTTCTTTCTAATCATGTGCAAAAAGTCAATGCTTTGAATGCTAATAATAATACAATTCAAATGATTAATCGATTCAATAAATAAATAAAAATGAATACTTAATAGGTACTATGCTGCTAAGCCACTGCTCATCACTTCATTCCGAGGACAGAAAATTAATATATGGACGGCTTCTTCCCACTATAGGAAAATCTGTGACGAATAAAATCATAAATTATTAGTGGTGGAAGCTAGGTTCCAAGAGCGCAAAAATTTCCTTTATTTCAAAAATAAAAGATATAGATCAATTTTTATAGCTTATGTCTGTTTGTTTGTTCCGGTTAATCTCCGGAATGGCTGGACCGATTTAAAGCGCACTTTTACTAGCAAATAGCTGTTGCTATAAGGAGTATCTTAAGCTACTCTTTTTTGGAAAAAATATTAAGGTTCCGCTTAAAAAACACTAAACCCATTAAATTGTGAATGAATATCACTCCGTAACGCCTGGACCGATTTGGACTTATACTAGCAGATAGCTGTTGTTATAATGAGTAACTGAAATTACTTTTATTTTGAAAAAAAACACCACGCGAACAAATAAAACCCATGAAATTCTGAATGAATGAATTCCGACTCAAATAGATAGATACATCAAATATATTATTATATCCTTGGCTAATCTCCTGAACAGCTACACTGATTTGGACGGGACTTACAGGACGGGGAATACGACTTTTATTTTGGAATAATAATTAGAGGATACTGCGCTAAAAAAGAAAATAAATAAATTCCACGCGGATGAAGTTGCGGGTCAGTTTGTTTTTGCGTTGTCACTGGCACGTCACCGTCGGCGTCGTGACACCAGTGCGGCCCGGCTTTATGCTAGATGCAAGCCCTCTAGGGTAGAAGTGTTCTGTGGATGCAAGTAAGAAATCAAAAAGAATTTAATGATATTAGAATCGAATGATATTAGAATTTTAATATTTAGTATCCTTATTATTTTACTTAGCTTCCCATGAAAGCATATTTTATTCTACAGATTTTTATATATTCAGCTATAAACCCCGATCCAGTGTTTTTATTTTTACATAGACAAACAATCTGACTTTTTAAAAGTTACGTATAATACGCCAACCATAGACATTTTTTTGTGAAATGAAAAGTGTCGCTCGCTCTCTCGCTTCCATGTTTGTTCGTGGTCATTTTGCATTTCTGTGCTAGATTTTCCAGTTTAGCAATAAAAATTAATGATTTTAATCTTATAAGTGTGTAATTAATGATATTTTCGGTGACACGGCGACCTCGTGAGGATTTGTCGCCTGAGAAAAAGTGCAAAACAGCGGTACAATAACGGGGAGGGTATGTCTTTCCACATCCATTTATTGAAGTAAATGCGTCATTTTATCAAATATTGTTGAATATTGCTAGCGAAACAAGAATTTGTAGCAATAGAAGTTGAAGATATTGTCCAATGCGTGATTGAAATGGCAATGGCTGCGTAGTTGAAAGTTCTTTTGTGACATACAGCTGATTTCTTCGAGGGCGTCTATAGGTGATTATAATGATCTGAATCGTAGGAAACGCAGCGATAGGGGCATAAGCGGTTAGTCATCATCACAACAGACACGTTTCTGGTGTGCGACAGATAGTTAGATCGACAAATTAAGTTGTAGGTCCGGCAAACCGAACTGAATAGTTGCTGATACGATGTCATTGTAATACCTATTGTTTCTTTGTGATTTCGCGACGACATAGACGTAGAGATAACAAGTTCTTGTATATTGGTTTTACTAATAGACTCAGCTTTGGTAGTTCTCATGCCTCAAGGTTTGATAAAAAACAAATAATTGATTTTATTGTATAGTGTATTTATGGTTGATTGGTACTACAAAATAATCATTTAAGTCTCGTAAATGGTATCCAATTGTGTTTTTGTTGGACTATTATCTGGTGAGTACTAATAAGATCCTTTAATGTGTCATAAATCTGTTAACTACTAGCTCTGTTAGAAAATTAAGTTTACTTTCACAATAAAGAGGCACATGGCTCTATAGAACCAATATTATGCCTAACTTCAGAAGTAAATATAATAGTGTCAGAAATACCCTTGATAAACATTAATTATGTGATTCATATGATTTAGGAAGGCCTTACATCTTCGTGAAAATTTGTGTGTACATTATCAAATGGTTATTATAAAATATACCTTTAATATAGATATGTCACCAACTGGCATGAAACAATCTCTATACAGAAATAGCAATCCATCAGCAGACCTCCATTATTCACCAAAAGAAGTCAAGTCTTTCTGTACTATAATGGTATGCCAAAAAAAAACAAGTTCAGTAGATACACCATCAATCAATAAACAAACTCACAATCAATAAACAAACTCAATTTCTCATATATAATAAGACTAACTGATATACATAGTGACCCTCATAAGTTTTCATCCCATTATATCTCGAGGATTGATTTGGTTTACACAAACTATTTGTAATATCCAAAAACAACTAAACAAAGCATTTTAATTACATAATTCTAAGTAAATGTCATTAGCAGCCTAAAGATGCTAACGACACCAGGGGCTCACACACACATTCCCATCACCAGGGAGAGTGCAAAGAGTAGCGAGGAAGGACAATGGATGCTGGAAATTCAGAGAAATTATGATTATGGAGTGATAACTACAGGTGAAGCTAATAAAAAGCGTGTAAAAAAGAGGATTGATTGCTATCAGTAATTTAAGTTATGTGTACAAGTATCTATATATACAGCAACAATTTGAAATATGTGAATACATTAAAAACTGGTAGGACCTTGCAACCATTGAATATTCAAGGTTTGTTTATTATGTATTGTATAGGATGCTATGGTTTATAGTTGACCTTATCTAGCAAGTAAATTAAGATGCTATCTTTAAGCTGATATTCTAAAATATGTATTATTTATGCTAAAATGCTAATTGATGGTGAAAAAAAACTCAGTTTGAGCTTTTTATAGTAGTCCTTATATCTGAGTTGTTTTATTACATTTTTATGTCAAATGCTGATCTTGAGCTGAATAGTAATGTACCATATCTTTATCAGTTTGGTGTTGGTAACTCATTTTTCCGACAATTTGTGGGTTGGTACATTTTGGCATACCTGATTGCAAGTCAAGTATCAACTAGATAATGTTTTAATGCAGACTTACTAATTTTATATCTTATGTTGTATATATATGCTAAAATTTTCAGTTTTTTTTTATACTTATTTGCTACTAGTGCCAAACAAGTGCGTGACAGTGTCTCTCTCTAAATGCAAATATACATGTTACTTTACATCAATATCATTTATGAGGGGGTGTAAATGTCAAGCCTCCCAATTAATGACTTACTAATTTTATATCTTATGTTGTATATATATATGCTAAAATTTTCAGTTTTTTTTTTATACTTATTTGCTACTAGTGCCAAACAAGTGCGTGACAGTGTCTCTCTTTAAATGCAAATATACATGTTACTTTACATCAATATCATTTATGAGGGGGTGTAAATGTCAAGCCTCCCAATTAATGACTTACTAATTTTATATCTTATGTTGTATATATATGCTAAAATTTTCAGTTTTTTTTATACTTATTTGCTACTAGTGCCAAACAAGTGCGTGACAGTGTCTCTCTCTAAATGCAAATATACATGTTACTTTACATCAATATCATTTATGAGGGGGTGTAAATGTCAAGCCTCCCAATTAATGCTCGAGTCAGCAAAGTTTATGGTATCCAATTTAGTAGTGATATAATATTTACACCAAGCTATTTTTAAGCTATCAAACAAAAAAATGCTTAGAAATTTGTTTATAATACATTGTCATTTTTCACAAATATCTTTAACTATAGACCTAGTTCTGTTATAGTTTTTATATATGCACTATCTTTAATTCTACAAATATAAATGTAAAAGTTTTGAAGATAAGATGTTTGGATGTGTGTATGTTAATCACGCCTAAATGTCTGAGTTGATTTGGAAGAAATTTGGTAGGTAGATGGATGAGACACTGGAAAAACGTAAATATGGGGGAATATAAATATTTATCTCTAAAAAAATTGTTTAAATAGCATAACTATTTTTGTCAAATGATGATTAAAAATGGCAATTTTGTATACAGATAATTATTATAGGCTGGATAAATAAATATAACGTTGTTTAACCAGATTGAAGTCCACGCTGACGCAGTCGCGGGCAGAAGTTATAACTGTGATAGTGTGATTGTTTGTTTTGTTACGCTTTTTCTCTGTAGCTACTCAACTGATCTTCATAAAATTTATTATACATATAGTTTGGCACTCAGAAAAGGACATGGGCTTTTTATCCCGGAAAAATGGACTGTACCTGTAGGAACGCAATTTTACCAGAGCTTATAATGTACCGCAGTGTGACTTATTAATATACATACTTGGCTCTAATAATTTAGAGCCAGTTCTTGGGAGTCCATGCATATAAAGTTGCGGACCAAATCATATTTGTGTTAGTGTCCTAGAGCAGAGGTTGGCAACCTGCGGTGTCCTAGAGCAGGGGTTGGCAACCTGCGGCTGCGAGCCACATGCGGCTTATTTTGTAAAAAAATAAAACCATTTAAAAATCTTTCTGAATCGATTAAGGAGGATTAGGTACCATTTCTATCTCTCATGTTACTAGTAATAATAAATATTTTTCTTGTGAATAAATAGATTGTTTTTTAACAAAAAACTTTATTTATGCAAGTACTATTTATTGTTGGCAGAAAAAATTATTGTGGCTTGAAAAAATTTAAATTTTGTAAGTTGTAATTGTTGACTCTTGCAACTCAAAAGGTTGCCGACCCTTGTCTTAGAGGATATAGGTACTCAAGATTATATATATGTATGTGTGTACTTTAGTTTATTAGTAAATCGCTATGAATCGTTTTGGTTTTTATCTGTCTTTATTTTCGCAATCTGTTTCTTAGGAAAGATCAGCAATATGTGTACTTGTCATTTCTTTTGATCATGATGGGTTCAAAGTCCAGTGACTTCCGTCCGAATAATATTTTTTATTTTTTGACACTTATGCTTGGTTTGTTAGGACCTATGAATTTCGTTAACACATTCCCCTAATGCAGTGAGTATAGTCCTGAGTACATAATCACAATAGCTTAGTTGAAGGACACGTAGGTTTGACGTGAGCAGAATCTCACGTATCATTTTCGATTTCACATTTTCGCACCTTGTCATTTATTTGATATGGATATTTTTTTTTTATTTATTATGATTGGCGTGGACACAGAAAATACTATTTTAACAAATGACAAATATATATATCATATCAGGTATCATGTTCAACGTTCCAATCATCCATTGACGGGCTTCGTGGCGTTATCAGTAGTGTAACTGATTTCCGTGACGAGGTCGTGGGTTCGATTCCCACTCAGTACAATTATTTGTGTAATGAACACAGATATTTGTACTGTGTCTGGGTGTTTTCTATCTATTATATGTATTTACACAAAAAAAAGTAATATATGTATTATGTCCGTAATCTGGTACCCATAGGACAAGCGTTAAGCTTAGTTTGGGACCAGAGGACGTGTAAAATGTCTGTGAATATTTATTTATAGTTATACGCACTATCGTAAGCTAGGTAGGTACCATTCAACAATATCTAAACTATAAGACTGACCGTGATTGTCCTGCTGTTGTCTGTGAACTCATATTTTTATAAACAGTGTCAGTGGAACGACTATAGATAAATAAAGAAAATAATTTGCGTCCGAGTCGTGTGCATGTTTTTGTTATTGTGAGAAGGAGGGCGCAATCAAAAGTCATTCACTGGCTGCTGTTTAAGATATCTTTCTTTGTTCCTAGTATTATGGAGATTAGATTGTAGTCTTTGGCCTAGTTGATGTGTACTATATACATGAAGGTTTAATGCAAACATCTTAATTTATATTTTAATATTTAAAGAACAAATTATTTGTGAAAGTGATAAACGGGAACTTTACTGCAAGCAGGATTCGAGCCTGTCTCCAGTCCAATCCGGGGAAGTGATCTAGACCCAGTTGTATAGAATCCACGAATTTTAGACATCGTTGTAAATCCACAATTTGGAGAAAGCAAAGCACAAAAATTTTGTGGATTTGGAGAAAGCATTTGACACTGTTGTACGAAAGGAACTTTGGGACATTTTGCCGGAGTATGGTATTAACGGTTGGCTGCTACAAGCGGTGCAGTCCAACTACATGGACTGCAGAGCTTGTGTGCGGCTGGATGATGGAATGTCACCCTAGTTTGACGTCAATATCGGCGTTAAACAGGGCTGCGTTCTATCAGCCAGACTGTTTATCATATATCTGGATAAGTGTCTACAAAGGTTGAATGAAATAAATGTGGGAGTTCAGATGGGCGACTCAGTGGTTAACTCGCTGCTATATGCAGACGATGCGGTCCTATTAGCGCAGTCTGCGACTGACCTGCAAACCCTAGTCGACGTAATGGCAGAAGATTGTAAGATAAGGGGCCTACGTGTGAATGTGAGCAAAACCAAAGTAATGGTTTTTGAAAGAGAAGAAGCCAGAACAGATGTTAGAGTAGCAATAGGAAATGGTGTGCTAGAACAAGGGGATGAATTTGTATATCTTGGATGTGGATTCAGTCGGGATGGAAGGTACACCACTGATGTAGAAAGAAGAGTGAATGCGGGAAATAGAGTGAACGGAGCATTGGGACAACTTCTCGGCAGCCACCACCTCAGCCAGAAGGCACGTGTCGCAATACACAAGGCAGTGCTTGTCCCAACGTTATTATATGGAAGCGAGAGTTGGGTATGTAAAAAGGAGCATGAGAGCAAAATCAATGCGGTCGAAATGCGATCTCTGCGGAGAATCTGTGGAGTGAGGCTGACTGACCGCATTCGTAACAATGACGTAAGAGAGCGAGTAGGTATGAAAGAGAGTATTGGTGTAAAGATGCGAAAGGGAATGCTCCGATGGTTCGGACATGTGGAAAGAATGCCGGACGAGCGACTGGCTAAGAAGATATACAATGCGAAAGTGGAAGGATGTAGGTACAGGGGGAGACTTACCTACCTAGACCAAATTGGTCATGTATTGAAGGAAGGTGGAGCAGTCTCCGAAACCGGCGAGTGGGTATGAAGAGAGTTATGAATGTTGAGGAAGCGAGAGATGTATGCAAGAATAGAGCCTCTTGGCACTCTGTTCTCTCTGCCTACCCCGCAAGGGAAATGGCGTGATGATAAGTTAGTTTAAATCCACTAATCACTAAGCTACCGTGTGCTTGTGTCGCGTCTGAAGATCGAATGCTTAACATACGGCGTTTCTAGAAAAAAGGCCTGTATAGGCCAAATTTACTAGGATCGATTAATTTTACCGTGACGAACAACCATCCATCCATCTATTGTTTTCAAACTGCTTAACCACACAGCTTAAAACCGAAACAAAGTGAAGATTATGAAAATGAAGCCTAATTGGAAAATTGCTCTTTTGTTAAGACGGGAAAATATGTAACTAACCGCACACCTCGTCGTTCAGGGCAACGAACAAGGTAGTTTGGGGGCCCTCACCCACTAAATAACTCACCTTGTGCTGTCTCTCCGCCTGTATTGGCAGACCACTGGCAATGTGTGCGACATTACTTCACATGGTTCTGAGGCTTCAGGTAGGCTCGCGTGCCCAAGCAGTACAATTGCTTTCCAACTATAGGATAGACCCGAAACATTGCCCAGCAATGCGACATGCAAGGAAAGTTATTTTTTTTTTATTGCTAATAATGGCCGACGAGTCACGCGCGATAGGAGACAATCGCAGATTATATATAAGTATATATATGTAGTGCAAAACCCTTAACCTCGTAATACGATCCAACGGTAATCCCGTAAGCCCGAAAAGAAATAAAGCGCGATATTGCCGCCTTTTTGTCCTCTGAGCCACTGGGATGTTTTGTTGATTAATTATTTGTTAATAACAGTCGTTGAGATTTTGTTATAGCAGTATGGAAGGCCAAAACTGCAAACAGAAACAAAATTAATACTGAAAATGGACAGGGTTACATGAAGCAAGACCAAGATAAATGACATTAGTCCGGACCCAAGAGAGTATCTGATCCTCTGGCTTTGGGAGTGTAGTAGCAAACTTTGCTCTTGAACCGATAAAGCAAAAGACAAAACAGACAATATTAAAATTTTATACTTCAGTGCCGACCACGTTGATAAACTAAATTAGATTAATCTTTCTAAGTATTATTGTTTTATATGTAAGCGCATATTTTGTATCTTTATCGACATGATACAATGACATCCATGATCTGTATTCACTGCGCTTATCTAAGGCTGCCAAGAGGTTCGTTGGTAATCTCGATTTGGTAAGACCAATCTTCAATTCCTTAAACACACTAGTGAGCCACTCGATGTTCTTGGATAGGTTGAATTCAGGAGAGACCGGCCAAAACTGACACGATTCGGATTTTGAATAAGCCTTATATCATCGCATGTGCCATAGTTTATCCAACGAATGGTAGGTCTCGTCGTCGTATTTGTTGTACGAATATTATGTCGGCAGATTCAGCTTTACAGACACACAATCAAGATTAAAAAACGTTAAACGTGCAAAAAAAGTACACGAGTTGATCACGTTTCCGTCTTAAGCTACTTATTAAAATAGTAATCTATTTCTTAAGAACTACGTTCATTGCGAAAATGGAATTTGAGAGTTGCGCATGCCTTAGGTACAGTACACTATCACTGAAAACCAATGGCGCGAAATCTCTTTTTTCATTTTTTTTTTATTTTATTATTAAACACAAAGTGAAAAATGTGAAATCGAAAATAACAAGTCACGAGCAGGATTTGAACCTGCATCTCCTGGATACCGTCCAGATGCTTTGCCAATTCAGCCATCGTGACAATTGCTCCTGACTGCTAATTTCAATAACACATTCATACTTAACGTCTTTGGGTGACGCTGCGAAAAAATTCTACAAAGACAGTTATCTAGTCAAGGATGGATGAGGAAAGCAAAAAAAAAATATATAAAACGGCCAAAATGTCCAAGAACTGACGATACGTTTAAACAAATGGTGCGTAATTTGCATGACATTGTCATGTGGGTAATTTCTCTCTTTTAGGTAGGTACTTATAGCTATGAATGGGTGTTTCAACGTTTTCATGACGCCATCGAGACATTCTGATAAATGATAACATGTTTTTTAAGTGTTCTACTCAAAAGGCAATTCAGACTTTCTGCGAGATAACCAATAGCCAGGAAGTAAAATCTCTGCTGCAAAGAATCTTCGATTGAGACCTTTTACTGATTTTTTTTCTGTACGCTACGGTATCGATATCGTATCGTGGTTCGTGTTATATTTTTAACACTGAATTATTGAGATATAAAATAAGACACTACATTTCTCGACCTAGATCAATACTAGGCTACAAAATTCAAAGGTACCTATTTAATCCCAAGAGGCACTTCGGATCAAAGGCAAATCTCTCATATTTGAACTGAAAAAGACAGCTTTTTACACGCTTTTTATTAGCTTCACCTGTATGTTTGTTTGTATGTTTGTAACCGACTCCTTTGAGCGCGATTTTGACCCACTTTGAACGCACAGATTTAATTTAAACTTTGTACACTTATCAAGAACCGATAACAATACAATAATTTGATAAATTTGTTTCATTGTTGTGATCTGGGGGCCTAGCCAAGTTGCATTCTATGATCGCTAACGCTAATAGAAAACTATTTAAATGTATGGGAATTTGACATTTTTAACCATAGATAAAGAACCTATATTTATCTAATTCTTTAACAATATCTATAACGCTAAGTCACGTGACTTAACGTTAGAGACATCAATTTGCCATACATTTTAATAGTTTTCTATTAGCGTTAGCGATCATAGAATGCAACTTGGCTAGACGCCAGGATGTATTGTTCTTAAGTAGTTTTTAATAGTACAAATTATTTGTGAATAAGGAAAAAGAGATTTTTTGTACTAGCGGGAATCGAACCCGCGTCTTTTCCAATCCGGGGAAGTGGTCTAAGACACTGAGCTATAGTACAGATCTTTCGATCATCCCAATCTACTTATCACATTTGTCTTTACGACCAACGCCATCTATCGGAAGAATTTACATGCATTAAACCAATATAGTAAGTTTAATTTTGCAATTAAAATTCATACTATTTGATGGCGCGATTTTCTAAACATTTTTGATCTATATTTTTTAGCATTTGACATGCTCCGCTACTTTTTAAAGTACAAATTATTTGTGAATAAGGACTTATTCCTTAATTTTTAATATTTAGTTTTTAATAAATCACATAGATAGCGCTAATTTCAAAAAGTACTAAAGTGGGTTTCATGTCTTATACGCCATCTAGCGCTAATTTTAAGAAGTACTTCTATATTGGTCTATAGAAATAGTTCTCATGAAAGGCGCTGGTTTTAGTGTCGCGTCGAGCGTAAATATTCAGTATTTTTTTGTTTATTTAATAACAATTAAACCACATCGAATCAGACCGTGAAAAGTAATAGGGCTCTATTCGTACTAATACTCAAGTTTAAACGAAAAAAAAAAGACTCGATTAGTAAAGTATTTCGGTTGTGATCGTGTTAACATACATTACCTACAACAAACGGACGTCCAATACAGATTTCTTTTAAACAGTTTTTTAACTATAACAAATATGGCATAAAAAATATCATGAGTGTCAAAAATAGTGTTTTTTCTTGATATGTGTGTGTATATATTGTTTTACGAGTGCAATATATGATAAATAGAGACATTTTAATTTTGAAGGATCAGTTGTTCTGTGTAAAACGGGAATAGTACCCACCTCAACGCTTCGCTTATGAGGCGTGCAAAACTAAAGTCACGCTTATTATACAGCACATCGACTTTTTCGAGCACTTTGTGCCATCTTTTTCGTATATATATACATATGTATATTATATCGAGCACCCCACTCTTTTTCACAATAATACTAATATTTTTTGTTCATTATTATTTTTCTACCTATAAGTAGGTATTAAGAATTATTTTTCACATTTTAGTTCGATGTGCTATAAAAGCGTGTTATTTTAGTTTTTTTTAAACGAATTTTTAGTAATTATTGGATAACAATAAAGTAACAATGAAGAGAGTTTACTCATTGTTAGTTGGTGTAACTATAAATTGTTGAGAACTAGATTCCAACCGCGTCTTCAAAATTAAAAAAATACTTCGCACTAATAATATAGGTACTTACTACATAGGTAATATGTCTAATCTATTATCCATTTTTTTCGGTATAAAAAATAGCCTATGTTAATTTCTGAGTTTTGTTTTATACCTATGTATGCCATGATGATCGGTTGAGGAATTATGGCATGAAATCATAACAAATAAACCAACGCACTTTCGCATCTATAATATTATGTATTAGTAAGGAAATAGACAAATATTACTACAGGTGGATTTCTAGGCAACTATAGATAATTCTCGCAATAATCAATTTATATCGCACTTTAAAGTCTATTGGGAGTGCAGTGGTTTATTGTCTTGGCTTTGTCAATAAAAGAAAATATTGCGAATAGTAAACGCCTATAAACGAAACACAAGCTTGCGGTATTAATTTTCACATAGTGTATGGACATGAAGACGTAATATTTTGTAAACCAGACTGTTTTCCGGTCAAGGTCACAGTGAAACTATTTTATGTGGTGAGAGAATAATGTAACTCATAATATCATATATTAGTAATCGTATGACGGTTGTGCTTTATATATTTAACGGAATTTATAAAATAAGAGGCTACTTATTGATTTATATTTTTAGCACTTGACATGCTCAGCTAGTTTTAGAGTCATCATCCATCCATCAGCCTTTCAACGTCCACTGCTGGGCATAGGTCAGTTAGTTTTAGAGTACAAATTATTATTTGTGAATGAGGAAAAAGAGAACTTTAGTACGAGCGGGAATCGAACCTGCGTCCCTTCCTATCCGGGGAAGTGCTCTAATCCATTGAGCTATCGTACTCCCTTGCGATTATACCCAATTTCCTCATAACATTTGTCTTAACGACCAACGCCATCTATCGGAACTCATTTACATGCATTAATCCAATATAGTAAGTTTAATTTTGCAATTAAAATTCATACTATTTGATGGCGTGATTTTTTAAACATTTTGATCTATATTTTTAGCACTTGACATGCTCAGCTACTTTTAGAGTACAAATTATTATTTGTGAATGAGGAAAAAAGAGAGAGACGTCACCAGCTTATGCTGGCGACGTGGAAGTCATGTGACCATTGTTTGTGTGTATTTATTTTTTTAAAAGAGAGCATCCTACCCTAAGGAATAATCCTTGTATCGCGGGGGACTTTACAAACATACAATTTTACGGACACAAAGTACACCCAGACACAAAACAACCATTTGCGGATCACACAGTTGAGTGCCGTTCATATATTACGTCACGCTAAATCCTGCTCTTTTTGACCCCTCCCTATAAATATTAAGTCTTGGAATCTGACCAAAATTGGTCATTAACATTTCTTTACAAACCAAAGATAATAATCTAATAGTTTGACGATACAATTCACAAGTTATTTAGTTTTCACTTCTATCGGAGCGTTCGGTGACGATGACGCGAGTTCCATGAGTTTTGTTCACCCAAAAAGTGCTCAACGCAACTCTAGAAGATTTCACTTTATAAAAGTTAACTGTGAACGTCACGTTTACAGATTAGACCCCACCCGTCCCTTAAGTCCCTTGTCACATTTCGTCATACCAAGCTAAATCCCCCCT
Source organism: Leucoma salicis (assembly GCA_948253155.1). Taxonomy (NCBI): domain Eukaryota; kingdom Metazoa; phylum Arthropoda; class Insecta; order Lepidoptera; family Erebidae; genus Leucoma; species Leucoma salicis. Next base: position 28,565,290 of record OX411806.1, read on the forward strand.
TGTTTGCGCACTTTGTCTAATAGAAACCTAATTTTTTATGTTTATTATAGGCGATGGCGACAAGCAGGAGCGGTGGTGCTCAGCGGCCGAACGGCGCCCCACAGACAAAAGTATGTCAGTTCAAGCTGGTGCTGTTAGGAGAGTCGGCGGTGGGCAAGTCGTCGCTGGTGCTCCGGTTCGTCAAGGGCCAGTTCCACGAGTACCAGGAGAGCACGATCGGCGCCGCGTTCCTTACGCAGACAGTATGCCTCGATGACACAACTGTCAAGTTTGAGATCTGGGACACAGCGGGACAGGAGAGGTAGGTCTATAAGTAACTGTTTATCAGATTATACTGCCAATAATATGAGCCTTATCCTTTGCGTAAAACTCAATATATTATTAATAAATGCGTACGGCTAAGGGACAGAATATTTTATTGTCCATGTTTCCGGCTGATCACAATATTGATGTCTATAAGACTATATATCTAATCCATCCAAGAAGCATATATTTTATAGAGAACACCTCACATTGCCGCGGTACACTACAAATATGTATTTAACGGACACCCGGCAGAGAACAATTATATTTGTAGATAGCATAAAAAAATGTAGGATTCGTACCTACAACATAGGCGGTAAGCATATTACCTACTAGACAACTACTGCATCTGTGCTGAATACTCACTATTAAGTGTAATGCAGTCAGGCATTGGCTTCTTTCCAGATAAAAAAAATCGATATAGTTGATATTATGTCATTGGCTGAATCAAGGTTTCAAACTCTGTATTTCTTTGTCCAAACCATTACTGTCTGATTATTGGGCACGAGTCTCCTCAGATTGCGAGGACTTTAGGCTCTAGTCCATTACGCTGGCCCAGTGCGAGTTGACAATCTTCACAAGCCGCCGAGAAAATCTCCCAGACATACAGGTTCACGATGTTTTATTTTCAACGTACTCTGATAATAATTTGTAAACAACATAATTTTAGAGATAATCGAGCAATCGGATTGAACTGGGGATCGAACTCGATACCACTCCATGGTTTTACCATTAAGATATCACAGCAGTTCATAGATTATTAAAAAAAACTAGTACGAACTTTATTTGTGTGTTTATACTCCATAAAGGTGCGGTGACGTCACACCTAACAAGGCTACGAGAAAAAAACATGACTCATGGTAAATAATCTCTGAGATCTGTTGTTACCTTTTTCAAGTATTGTCTATTACCTATTATAAACAATTAGAAATATCTATGAATACCAGTTTTTATCGTTTTGTGTAATGATGAAGCATTTCGGCGCCATCTTTAATGTAAACAAAATAAATGTCATAAAAACCTTCATTAGGGTCATTATTCATTAGGTCATATTCAACCTTCATATAGGTACAGGGGAAGACCGAGACTCACCTACCTAGACCAAATCGGTCATGTATTGAAGGAAGGTGCGCAACGAGCGTGTATGAAGATAATTATGAATGTTGCGGAAGCGAGAGATATATGCAAACTAGAGCCTCTTGGTATGCTGTTCTCTCTGCTTACCCCGAAAGGGAAATGGCGTGATGATAAGTAGTGAGTAGTAGTAGTAAAACCTTCATGATTAAACATTTAGAATGTTGCAATTGTCGTGGTCTTTGGTTAAAGGACATTGGGAGTCTGGCGGTCTCATATGAAACAATATCGTGTTTTATAAATAGATCATTTTCAGAATCATAATTTATTTATTTGTAAAACAGGTATATAAATAATGATTTTAAATACTGGGTAGTTCATGTCTTGTCACTAGGACATACAGATATGATATGAAATGTACTTAGTTAATTATTTAAAGATTAATATAATTAATTAATTAAAATTAAACATGAAATATATAATAATTATATATGTATAACAATAATTAAAAAAAATAAGAAGGGATCATAATAATTTATCACTAAAGTATTCATTCAGTGAGTTACAACATTTATTTATCAACAGATTATGTAAAGATTTTTTAAAACGAATTAAGAGGCATCTTTCTTATTTAAAAGTCCCCTCCAAATCAGTCCAGCCGTTCCTGAGATTAACCAGAACAGACAGACAGAGAGACAAAAACTAAAATTAGTTATTTGTTATAGCTCTCGTATACATTTAGTAATAAGTTGTTATTTAAAAATTACAAACGGACACTTCAACTTTATTTATTTGTATAGATAAATCATAGCAAGACATTACTATATGTATATTTTCTATACAAATTTTCGAGTGACAGCACTTGCAGCTATAATATATTTATATAACGTCACTAACTTATACCGTAATTTATAGTATGGTATATTAATATACAAGGCGGACCGACGATCTGGTCAAAGCCGCGGGGAGCCGTTGGATGCGGTCAGCACAGGACCGCTCGTTGTGGCGTTCTCTTGGGGAGGCCTATGTCCAGCAGTGGACGTTGAAAGGCTGATGGATGGATGAATGGATGGATATATTAATATATGTATAACTACGTGTCGTCACAAGCGCTTCAACCCGCTGCTTACAATTTCATATCGCGGATATGAATTGAAGGAATTGTTCAAGAGGACTGGTGGCTGCCGGTGCTGCCGTGTGGGGCCGGCTTTAGAATTGTCCCACCCCTCTCTACCCACGGGAGTCGTAAGAGCTGACTGAGGGAATACCGGGGGAGTGGGCAGCAGCACTCCCTCGAGTATTAACAACATCCACTGCGATCGCCAACCCGCCTGCCAAGCGTGGCGATTACGGCATTATCCCCCATGACGGGACCGCTCGTTGTGGCGTTCTCTTGAGGAGGCCTATGTCCAGCAGTGGACTTTGAAAGGCTGATGGATGGATGGCTGGATGGTTCAAGGGGATATTGAGAGGTACTACGTCCTACCTGTCAAAGATGTTTGTGTTTACGATCAACGGTATTCGTTCCTTCCGAGGAACTATTCAGGGCTATTTCAATAGATCGTTATATTAACGTGTTTATATTTATAGTAATGATTTGTTTTTGTTAACAGATATCACAGCTTAGCACCTATGTACTACAGGGGGGCACAGGCAGCAATCGTTGTATATGATATTACTAACCAGGTAAGTTTTCTCTTTATTAATTTGTTTATGTTTTTATAAGTCCCGTGTTGGGAATAATTCTCGTTGTGTGGAGGATATAAACACGATATATGAGATGGTAAGGTTGAGTCCTCAAATTATCGACCCCGAGCGGGTCGGTAGCACGGTCTACCGGTGTGTCTTGGCTGCAGCCGGAGACAGCCGTCTATTGCCATTCGCGAAATGAAATGGTGGTCAGCAGCTTTGCAGTATTCTTAGTATTGCTAAGTCCATAAGCGGTGGTTACCACTTGCCATCAGGTGGGCCGTGGCTCGTCTGATACCATTCCATCCTTCCATCCATCAGCCTTTTAAAGTCCACTGCTGGACATAGGCCTCCCCAAGAATGGGGGATAGTGCCGTAATCGCCACGCTTGGCAGGCGGGTTGGCGATCGCAGTGGATGTTGTTAATACTCGAAGGAGTGCTTTTACGACTCCCGTGGGTGGAGAGGGGTGGGGCAATTCTAAGGCCGGCCCCACACGGCCAATTACCATTAGTAATAAAAAATGGGTTAGTAACTTCTGGCAAAATTTGAAGGAAGGGATGGAACTCAGGATTTTTGGGACGGTTTTTAACGAATCACATTACACTATTTGTGCTCCAATGCTTACTCCATTTGATAGTGAGCCACTGAAGTAATAATAAGTTTTGCTAACCCATAATACGACTCGCCTAGGTTCCTTAACTTATTATTAGCGAGCCCACCAAGAGGGCCAATTTCGTCCAAGAGCACATACATGGCTTCATAAACAAATGTTGTTAAACTGCCCACCTAAGATGTGTTTAAGTCTTAAACTTTAAGAGCCATGAATATTTTCTCTTTTGAGCTGAATGAAATAAAGTCTTTGTTCTTTTGTTTTTGTGTGCAACGAATCTCACGTTGTTTTTTCAATATAAGTGACACTTAAAAACTAGTCAAGTGCCCCACTCCTTTTAATTATAATCTCAAATGACGCTTACACTTGCTTGAGGTAAAAATATATAAACATCTTAAAAGTACAAACAGCCCCCTTAGAATGTGATACACAAAATCGAATCAACATCGTATCGTCTTATTTGTGATTGGTAGAAACATAGACGCGTGATGTCGCAATAATCGCTATATTAATCTCGGAGATCTTTCAAAACCTCTCAACCAATGACAATCTCACGATGCGATGTCGATACGATTTAATGAGTTACATTCTACGGGTCCTGATGTAACAAAATAATTTCATTTTTTCTGGACCCGAGTAAGGACGAACTTTTTAACCACTCATGAAGCATCTTCTTCTGATCTGTAAGGTAATATAGCAGATCTTGTATCTTCCGACCGTAGTGGTGAAGCCGCAGGCACAATAGTGCTAGCCGCAGGCACAACTAATTTAGACCTACTTATAAAACGAGAGTGACCGACATAGCCCTCCGGGTTGGCATGCTAAAATGGCAATGGGCAGGCCACATCGCTTGACGAACCGACATCCGTTGGGGAAGAAAGGTTCTCGAGTGGTGACCACGTATCCGACGGCGTAGCCGAGGAGAGCCGTTGGATGCAGTCGGCGCAGGACCGCTCGTTGTGGCGTTCTCTTGGGGAGGCCTATGTCCAGCAGTGGACCTTGAAAGACTGATGGATGGATGATAAAGACGAATATTGATATGTGCAGTGGATGTTTCATTATCGATCGGGGAAGTACCACTCTCACAGAAAATTTGTTTAAAACAAGGGTACTCCGGCCGTTGTTTTTCTTATAGTGCGTATGGCTCATTATTGTTCCTCTCCACCCCCCTATCTCTTTCCTTGGAGATAGCGACGCACGAGTGATAGCTCTAGTGTTACTAGCGTCTATAGGCTACGGTGACAGCTTACCATCGGGTGGACAGTATGCTTTTCAGCCACTCACGTAGTAATAAAAAGAATTAAATGTGAGACTAGAAGCGATCGATATCTCTCTCATATTTTTTTCTGATACTTGCCATTGCCTCGCGCAATAAGTAGGTACGATCAGATGCTTTCAACTATAAAAAAATATGGTCACGAGGATAATAGAAAACAATAATAATGTTGATCGATTGTACTAACCGTCTCCTTGACTCACTAGAGACTTATTTGACCAGCAGTTGGTACGCAAAGGTCGGGCATGTTTGCACTGTACTTAGTATTCACATAGCACATATTTACGTTATTAAGCCGCTTGGACATTAGATCGTAATAATTCAAAATGGAGATTTTAAATCACGTCTAACTCACTCAACTGTCTCACGAACCTATCGTGACACAGTTGAGTGTTTCATAACAGCCAATCCACAATTTAGGCATATATGTAATTCTCTTATTTTTATCTTGATTAAACAGCATTATTTATTGTTGACAAAAAAATGACTTGCCATAATGAAAGTGAATATCCTCGCGTGACTCAGGCAGTCGTGTTTCAAGATAATTTTTATCAGAGGTGGTTGCTCTGTCTCATTAACATCCTCGCTGAACAATCACGAAAAGATGATATTGTAAATATCAAAGTTGTTTACCCTTTTTTCACGCTAGAAAATCCATTCGGACTTAAGGGCGCTCGAAAGTCATGTATGTTTTTCAATGGAAACTTCATGATTGGCTAGTCTGTGATAGCATCTTAGCTAGAGGCCTCTTGATTTTTGATGGCTCCATCCTGGAGTGACCAATTGTGGATCACACAAAGAGTTGTATGGGAATCGAACCCACAACAGTCAGGCGGGAGGCCGGTATCTAAACCACTCTGCCATTTGTGCAGTCAAAAAACTGGTATATATTATGTTTTGTCTCGCTGCTACATCGGGGACCTGAGATTAACCTAAAAACAAAAAAGGCAAAGGATAGTTATTTAATAATGTGAATACTTCACTTAAATAACAGACAGTATTATAAAGATTTTTTTGTCTGAATCAAATAAATTCGCAATACGAATGTATGATACCGTTGCCCGCTACGCGCTAGTGGGTAAGGTCTTTACCCGTTATTGTAGCGACACGCCTAGCCGTGCGAATTGGGTTATATCTTCGATGTCACTTTCATTAGCGTATATTAACTTTCATTTTAGCAAATAAACATCTTTTATCGAGACATTTTCGGGGATAGGTGCGTCAAGGACGAGAGTATTGTTTCCTAATTTTTTTTTTGTCCTACGTTGGTGGCAAACACGCACACAGCCCACCTGAAGGTAAAAAAAAAAACAGCATCACGCCTGTATTCCCCGAAGGGGTAGGCAGAGGTGTATTACACACCCACGACTCGCCAGCTATGTTTGAGTCCCACGTAATAGGGCGCGAGCCTATTGACGTCTACCGGAATTATATTAAGGAGAGGATAGATAGGTAGGATACTAAGGAGAGGATAGGAAGGATAACAAGGAGAGGATAGGGAGTGGGTTCGGGCCTCTGGCATTCTCACTCACCATACGAAATACAACTGTAGGTAGTACTACTGCTGGTTCACTGGATCATCTTTTGTCAGAGGGTGGTACTTCCCCGATCGAGCCGGTTCCTTAATGCTGGGAAAAGCAAGGCCACCAGTAAAAATACAATTCGCTACAGTACTATTTTGCCGCTAAGTTGCCGTGTGGGGCCAGCAGCAAGAAGAGCTCCACCCCGTCTCTTCCTATGGGAGTCGTAAAAGCCGACTAAGGGATTAGCGGGGGACCGGGCAGCAGCGTTCCCCTGTGTACTAAAAACATCCACTGCGATCGCCAACCCGCCTGCCAAGCGAGGCGATTATGGTAAAACCCCCATTTTGGGGAGGCCAATGTCCAGCAGTGGACGATGAAAGGCTGATGGATGGATGGATGGACAGTACCATTAAACAAATTGTATTTTTACTGGTAGTAGGGCTGGATACCAACGTGTGGGCGGAGTCCCTGGACGCACTGAACAGGGCTCTTTTGTGGAGACCACAGAGAGTCGTTGCGTCCAGGGTCATACGTAGATACCGCACGGTGTCGACGGAGGCGGCCTGGGCGTTGGCCGGAATCCCCCCCGTGGGACTTGGAGGCGGAGGTGCTCGCGGAGGTGTATCGGCGGGTGTCACAAGAGCGGGACCGGGCGGACGCCCCCTACCCAGGGAGGTGGCCAGGTGGCAGGGTGACGCCCGCTGAGCTGCCATGGCCAGATGGCACGGTTGGAGGCGCCCTGGGCCGGTCTTTGGACCGTAGGGGCGCTCCAGCCGGTGCTGGAGGAGTGGGCGGGGCGACGGCATGGAGTCCTTACCTTCCGACTCGTGCAGATGCTGTCGGGGCATGGTTGCTTCGGCAGATATCTGCACATAGTCGCAAGGAGAGAAGTGACTCCGGGCTGTCACCACTGCGGCTGTGACGAGGACACGGCGCGGCACACGCTCAAGTCGTGCCCGGCTTGGGCCGAGCAGCGCCCTGAAGTCGTCGCGGAAATAGGGGGGGTGACCTCTCGCTGCCGAGCGTCGTCAGAGCGATGCTTGGCAGTGACAGGAATTGGACCGCGGGTGCTGCCTTCTGCGAGGAGGTTATCTCGCGGAAGGAAGCGGCGGAGAGGGCCAGGGAGGAGGATTTTTCCGCTGACTCAAACCGCCGCCAGCGACCGGGGCGGCGCAGGTGCAGATACTTGCGCCTCATGCCGCCCTAGCTGAGGCTGCGGGTGGATGGACCGGGGAACGTCCGCCACACGCAAGGCCTCCCGCGAAGGTGCGACGCTCCATGTGCGGATGCGTCGCTCAGTAGAGGGTACCCGAAAGGGTAAGCCGCCGGTAGACCACCGAAGGAATGTAACATAGTTCCAGTGGCCCGCCAATAAAGGCGAAGAGACGGCACACGGCGGGTTTCTTTAGTGGGTGAGGGCCCCACACTACCCTGTTCGTTGCCCCGAACGACGGGGTGTGTGGTTAGGAAAATTTTTCCCGCCTTAACAAAAAAAAATAGTAGGTCTGGATACCAAGACGGAGTACTCACTTGTTATCGGGCCTGAGCTGGTGGACACCACCGTTTGCCGTGTGTGTGGCTGTGGAGTACCTCGGCGTTTCGGTTGTTGCGAGAGCTACCCGTTTATTTTTCATTTATATGCGATATGAAATGATGAGCAGCGGCTTGACAGTACTTTTAGTGTAGTTGACGTCGGTAACCACCACCAGGTGAGCTGTGGTTCATCTGCTTCCATAAGCAATAAAATAAAGTGCTATTTACTATTTATTTCTACTAGGCATGGCCTTCAAAAAGAAAGATTAGAAGATATGATCAAGAAATATCACTATTTTTATATAATATCTCCACTCCAGCTGATACAAAAATTGTTATCAATATAGGTACTTACCTAACTTATTGCTTTCAATGATTAAATTATTTATCCATCCATCCATCAGCCTTTCAACGTCCACTGCTGGACATAGGCCTCCCCAAGAGAACGCCACAACGAGCGGTCCTGTGCCGACCGCATCCAACGGCTCCCCGCGACTTTGACCAGATCGTCGGTCCATCTAGTGGGGGGCCGTCCTACGCTGCGCCGTCCGATACGTGGTCGCCACTCGAGAACCTTTTTTCCCCAACGGTTGTTGGCTTAGGAAAATTTATAATGGCCGTGTGGGGCCGGCTTTAGAATTGTCCCACCCCTCTCTACCCACGGGAGTCGTAAGAGCCGACTGAGGGAATACCGGGGGAGTGGGCAGCAGCACTCCCTCGAGTATTAATAATATCCACTGCGATCGCCAACCCGCCTGCCAAGCGTAGCGATTACGGATTATCCCTCATGATGGGACCGCTCGTTGTGGCGTTCTCTTGGGGAGGCCTATGTCCAGCAGTGGACTTTGAAAGGCCGATGGATGGATGGATACATATAATTGTGAAATAGATCCATGCGTAATGATGGTAAGTGAAATACCACTCGCTTACTCATAACGAAATCTCCAAAACTTGATATAGTTATACTTTTAGAACTCACCAAGAATGTATATTGAGCAATATTATCCAAAATATTTTTATTCCGCGGGGATAAATAAATAAATAATTTTGATTAGAAATACATGCCTTATGGAGTCCTCAAGACTGGGGATCGAATTCTATATTTCTCGGCAGCCTGGATCACACCGCTGAACTAAGACTAATACTATAATTTTTAATAAATATAGAAAGCCGTCGACCTGTAATAGGTATTGCCGGCCGATGAACTCTCTAGATAGGCTTGTTTCTACTGCAAATAATTAAATAAATGAAAAGAAAAATTGGCCCACACAGCGGGCTAAATTACATTTGGCACGTCACTTTTTTATTGTAATATTTTATAACTGCCCCATCTCATGGAAAGCGACTACTACAGCCTATATACTGGTCATGTAATGTAATTTAATAATTTTATAAGGACCACATAGTCGTTTTAGTTATGCTGGCATGGGCCTCAACATCGTTTTTTTTAGTTATTGCTAAAATCGTAGTATAAGCTTTAGATATTCCAGAGACCCGCTGTGTGCCGTCTCTCCCCCAACCCAGGCGGAGAGACGACACACGGCGGGTCCTTAGTGGGTGAGGGCCCCACACTACCCTGTTCGTTGCCCCGAACAACGGGGTGTGCGGTTAGGTAAATTGTTTCCCGCCTTAAAAAAAGGCGGATCACAAAGGTTAAGTCAGCCGCAATTTTAGTATAGCATACAGCGCGTTGCCAAGCCCTGCGAGGGGGTGGAAAAAAAGGACAATAGGAATGAGGTGGATAGTAAGGATCCTAAATAGGGGTGATGAAATATTTAATTTGAGAGAGGTTTTTGGCCAGTACTCACCGAACGAAACGCAATATTAGAAATCACTTTACGCCGATATCTTCTTTACAGATCGATATTTGACTTACTTGTCATCACGCCATCTTTCTTGCGGGGTAGGCAACAAGAACAGAATACCTATTTTGCATAAATCTCTCGCTTCCTTGACATTTATAATTCTCTTCATACATGCTCGCTAGTTTCGGAGACCTGACTCCACCTTCCTTCTATACATGACTGATTTGGTTTAGGTAGGTAAGTCTCGGTATCCCTCTGTACCTATATCCTTCCACTTTCGTATTGTATGTCTTCTTAACCAGTCGATCGTACGGCATTCTTTTCACGTGTTCAAACCATCTCAGCATTCCCTTTCGTATTTTTACACCAATACTCTCTTTCATATACCTACTCGTTTTCTTACGTCGTCGTTACGAATGCGGTCAGTCAGCCTAATTCCACAGATTTTCCGCAGAGATCGCATTTCGACCGCATTGATTTTAATTTCATGCTCCTTTTTGCATACCCAACTCTCGCTTCCAGACTCCACTTCCGCTTCTTTTTCGATATTTTACATCTTTCATTTATTTTATGTTCTAGTTTTTCCTATTTTATATAGGGTCTTTGCTATATGTCAGATCAGGGATCTATAGATCGTTTAGCAAGGTTTTGTTTATAGTTGTGTCGCAATTACCTATCATCCATCCATCCATCAGCCTTTCAACGTCCATTGCTGGACATAGGCCTCCCCAAGAGAACGCCACGACGAGCGATCCCGTCATGGGGGATTAAGCCGTAATCACCACGCTTGGCAGGCGGGTTGGCGATCGCAGTGGATGTTGTTAATATTCGAGGGAGTGCTGCTGCCCACTCCTCCGGTATTTCCTCAGTCGGCTCTTACGACTCCCGTGGGTAGAGAGGGGGGGGGGGGGGGGGGACAATTCTAAAGCCGGCCCCACAAGGCACATTTACCTATACATAAATAAAAACACTCGAACCTGGTGTCTGTACATTGAAGGTATCAAAAATGGAGAGATGACGATAAGATAAAAGTTAATATAACAAAACAATCGTTGTCTCTGCCTACCCTTCTGAGACAGAAGCGTGAGCCTATGTATGCATGAGAGATTTACAACGACTGATAAAATTGCCATGAGCGTTCGCAAGCGAGCTGTTTCCGTGTGAATTAATCAGGAAATAGAGTTACAATTTGCACTGCAAACTCCAATATATATGGAATAGTTAGTATGTTGCTACGTGATAATACAGAAACTGAATATCCTGGGGGGTTGGTTCGATGTTTTCTGTTGTGAATGTCTAAAGGCTACAGCAAGTCACAAACGTTCCGTGAAATTTATTTTTTTTGGATTTGTGATACCACAGCTTGTAATCATTGATATGATGTTCCATAAAATGAAAAGTAACTATTACAAGATGGGGTTTTATAAATAACTTTTAGGTTATATCTCAGGTTCCCGATATACATAGTAGCGGTATATAATGTATACCAGTCTTTAAGTCTCATCAAGAGCTATAAAATAAAAAAAGTTGCATCTAAATCCGTTCCGTAGTTTTTGCGTGACGCGCGAACGAACAAACAAACAAAAAATCTAAAAAAATAATTGTTTGTGTTCAGACACGTTTATATACAGTAATTTTTTCTCAAGTATCTATGTACAGACACAGCTCTGTTACAGCTTTATAAGCATTATTAGCATTTTGATGAGATTTTTCCATTTGGATGCTATAGATCTAGCTTTTGCTATATTCCCTTCTATCCTTGAGCAGTGCAGATTGACAATCTTTTGGTTATATTATGTTTACTAAGATTAGATTTTAATTCTAAATTATTACTTTAAAATAAAAGGGGTTTGGTGAGTTTCATTATTTTAAAAACTTAGGAATCCCTTAGGGCACATACAGACAGCGAGCCGCCGGCGGACGACTGAAGTAATCGAACACAGTACCAGTGGTCCGTTAACACAGGCGGAGAGACGGCACACGGCAGGTTTCTTTAGACACTACGCTGTTGGTTGCCCCAAACGACGGGTACATTTTTCCCGCCTAAACAGAAGAAAAAAGGGCACAGACAGCGTACAATCAGACTGGGCATATGTTTCTTTGTCACATTTGTAATACAAATACCGTCCATAACCTCTGCTAAATATACAACTTAGCCCATACAGACTCAAAGAAATGCATAGAGATTTCGATATCATGCGTTATCTGATAACAACAATAATTATTATGTTAAGGCCCTCCATACTGTGACACACCGTATGTCTCGCGAACTGTTACAATATAGGTATTATCAACTATTTATTCTTGAAGATTCTTTGTTAGTCATGTGATGTTCATAATCAGAATATCTTCAGTATACAAACCTCAAATTATTGGTTGAAGTAATTTGTACGGGTTGGCAGTGGCCTAGGTACCAGCTGTAAGTGGTAAGCGCCGCTCATGGACTTAGTAATACCAGCCGCTGCCCACAGTAAATGTCCACCACAGAATTGATTGATAAATAATGCGTGTGGAATCATCCTATGCTACTTGATAATATAAAGAAGGGTATACATTAAACACATTTTTTATTTAATCTATACTATTATAAAGCTGTAACAGAGCTGTCTGTACATCCAAGATATTTGAGAAAAAATGACTGTAATAATGTCTAAGCACAAAACACTTTTTTTTAGATTTTTTGTCTGTTTATTTGTTCGCGCATCACACAAAACGACGGATGAACGGATTTTGATGACTTTTTTTATTTAAAAGGTCTTGATTAGACTTAAAAACTTGTATACATTTTATTCCGCTACTATACCGGGAACCTGAGATATAACCGAAAAACTAGCTTTTAGCTGCGGCGAAGCCTCGGGCAAAGGCTAGTGTGATATAAAAATGGGTTGCTTCGAGCAACTGCTACGATACAGTGTCTGGAATGGTGATCCAGAAGACCATCAATATCCGCTCGTAGTTATCATTATCTATTTCACATGTTCACACTTTTCTTTATTTAAGGACCCACTGCACTAAGGAATAATCCTTGTATCGCCGGGTACTTTACAAACATACAACTTCACGGACACAAATTCATTTGTGGATCACACAAAGAGTTGTCCTGTGTGGGAATCGAACCCATAACACCGACGGGAAGCCGTTATCTAAACCATTCCACCGTCTGTGCAGGCAATAGTCTGTGTTATAGTGGTCGAGCATGTCAAGTGGTTAAACTATTAAAAAACAATATTATATGAAAGATATGCTTAGAGGTTTATTACACCATTATGCAAAAACAAATAAATTTCCTAACCTATCGTCATGAAATTTTGCATACTAATAGTGTGGAGTAAAAAGAGACTTGCCCGTGTGGGGCCGGCTTTAGAATTGTCCCACCCCTCTCCACCTATGCGAGTCGTAAGAGCCGACTAAGGGAATACCGGGGGAGTGGACAGCAGCACTCCCTCGAGTATTAACAACATCCACTGCGATCGCCAACCCGCCTGCCAAGCATGGCGATTACGGCACTATCCCCCCATATGAGCGCACAGGACCGCTCGTTGTGGCGTTCTCTTGGGGAGGCCTATGTCCAGCAGTGGACGTCGAAAGACGGATGGATGGATGGAAGGATGGAAAAAGGGACTATTATTATTGTGCCGTAGTGTTGTTAATTGATGTGGTTCTCTCTATCTCTACATTTGCGTATCTCTGGTCCTGGATAGGGAAACCGTAAATTACGTTATTTCAAAATTAACGTATTGAAATAAATAGTCAGAGCGGGACCTTATAAGAATTTACATATACTCATTGTTATTTTTATAATTTTATACATAGGTATAGATTGGTCAAAAGCTAGTTTTTAGGTTAAATAGCCCACGTTCCCGACATATTAGCGGGATTAAACGACTTAAGTCCAATGAAGAGGTATCCAACGAAAATTTTAATCAAAATCTGTTCAGTAGTTTCTGCTTGATGTCCGAACAAAGAAACATATAAAAATTCTAAAAAATTATGTTTTGTGTTCAGACACGCCTAAACAGCCTTAATAAATATTATTTCTCAAATATCTTTAACGTAGAGACAGATCTGTTACAACTTTATAATAGTTAAGATTTCATTAAACACAAAGTGAAAAATGTGAAATCAAAAATAACAGTCACGAGCAGGATTCGAACCTGCATCTCATGGATCCCGTCCAGATGCTTTGACAATTAATCTGGACTACAATGGATCTGGAGGATGTCAAATGCTAAAAATATATAAAAAAATATCTAAATAGTTAAGATTTTGTTATTAACGTCGTATGGTATAATCCATCCACTCTCCGTGTGGGGCCGGCACCAAGAATAGCTCCACCCCGTCGCTTCCTATGGGAGTCGTAAAAGCTGACTAAGGGATTACCGGGTGACCGGGCAGCAGCGTTCCCCTGTGCACTAAAAACATCCACCAACCGCCAACCCGCCTGCCAACCGTGGCGATTATGGTAAAACCCCCATTTTGGGGAGGTCTATGTCCAGCAGTGGACGTTGAAAGGCTGATGGATGGATGGTATAATCCAGTACTTATAAAATTACTAAATGATTTTTTTTTAAATATAATATTCGTTGTTAGATTCCGTCAGTTTGTTGTAAACCTTTACCTTACCTTACTAATAAACATTGTACATATAGTATAACCTCTGAACAGTTATTCTGCGTTTTGTCTTAGTCACTAATATGACAGTTTGATGTACATATAGTATAACCTCTGAACAGTTATTCTGCGTTTTGTCTTAGTCACTAATATGACAGTTTGATGTACATATAGTATAACCTCTGAACAGTTATTCTGCGTTTTGTCTTAGTCACTAATATGACAGTTTGATGTTGAAAGAACGGAATAAAACATTGAATAACTATTCGGAGCTTAAACAATGTTTATTAGTAAGGGGGTTAGTTTTTATTTATATGTGGACGGAGTAACAACATTTTCGTCATTTGTTGTTTTAGGCCAGTGCCGAAGCTTTTCAAAAATCAAAAAGTAGAGATATCAACGTAAAAAAAGCACACCGATTTTTTTCAAAAATATTTTGACGTCAGAATTTTTGATTGAAAATTAGGGTGATTTTTCGATATTTAATCAAAATAAGAGGAAAAAATAAATATTTTGCATAAAAAAAATTACAGTCTTTGAGATATAAAAAGGTATATTTTCAACAAATTTCGCAAAAAAATATTATTTTTTGTGGAAGTTAAAAGTAAAAAACCAAAAAGTCGGTTTTTGAGTTTTTTTACATATATTTTGAGGTTATATGAAAAAAGTGTTTATACAAAAGTTGTAGATCTTTTTATTGGCTACAATTTTGCCATTTAACTTTTTTCGATAGAACTCTTTAGTTTTGCCGGAAATCGTGATAAACCGATTTTTACCCTTAAAAGCCCACCCCCACCCCCTTCCCGACCTCAAATCGCCCGTAAATTATTTTTCCTTTTAATTTTGTAATATTTTCTTACTTTTCCAATGGGTTTCATCCTACTATTATTTTTTTTGGTTTCGAAAATTATCGGCACTGGTCTATTTGGTTTACAACGTTATTTATACATTCAAAAGATTTTACTTTTACGTAGGAGTTTTTCATTAAATAGAAATTCTCTGTATAGAGGAGTACTAGCAGACGTACTTTTCTGGTCAATATTAACAAATGGTATTACACAAGTAGGACTTCGCGAGTTCAGGGTCACGCGCCAGACGCCGACCGGCACTGATAACGCCCTACAAATATAAACTGTTTATCATAAATGTGTTTTATGGTAATTCCCTTGTGTGTTCTTTACATGCTTGATGGTAAGCGGTCACCATAGTCCACTACCTCTCCCTGAGATAGTGTCCAAGGTAACCACTCGCGCATTGACAAGAAAAAAGAAAGCGTATGACGAAGAGTTTTTGGCTTCCAGTGTTCTCTCGTCGAATTGAACGCAATAAGGATTTTAATTGCTTCTGGTGGCCGACGACACCCACCTGATGGTAACTGCTAACGTCGCCGCTGGATAACAATACTAAGAATACTGCCCAGTCGATGCTCACAATTTAATTTGAAACAGCGTGGGGAGGTGACGTTTGTATTCTTAGTCCGTCCCCACGTGGATAAAAATAACGTACCGTTACTATACGCTGGTATTCTGGAAAAGGGTGGGGTTCCTGTTCCCAATCAAGGCAATCTGGTCCTAGTGGAATCAGTAGGATTACAACCACGAATATCAATTTAGCAAGGGACTTAATATATGGTGCCCGAAATGACGGAAAAGCAGAAGATAAACGCGATAGATCCCGTCGTAGTAGTTTTATTTCATGACACAGCAGAATAGAGATTTTTAAGTTTTCCATATTGAAGTGCTGGCATACATATAAGACAATTAGCGATACTTGCGTAGGATTCTAAGTAGGCATAATGTTTACTTTATTGACTAAATATAGAAAGCGAAGCGTTTCACAAAGCCATACTTGTAAATAACGTCACGCGAAATTCTACTTCTTAGACATCGTCGGATTCAGCGTCACAAATTTCGCGGCCTTCCCACACAAGTCAGAAACTCCTTCCCTTCCTTGAGATTGAAAAAAATTAAGTGCAAAAAATATTAATTAGCTGCTCACGTCAGATTTTCATAGACTAAATATGTGTCCGATTGTTCCGTCCTCCCCTCGGTCACCTTTTGTCACACCAAGCTATACCCCACATTATTTAAATGCCCCCTAAGTGTAGTATAACTAAAAAGCTTGATAAGGAAGCATCATACACATAACATAAATCAAATACATTGAATAATGATAACAGTCACAGTTACTAAGCCATGTCATATCCTATTTTAATATGTAATGGTTATAAAGCGCCCATAATCCATTCTTGCGTGATTTTGTAATTAACATACTAACATTCACAATTACTTACATATGTCTATTATCAAACTTGAAGACCATTGAAGTAATATCATAAAGTTGTAAGTGTTCCACCATTACAGGCAGGGGTTTACTTAGTGGGTGAGGGCACCGCACTACCTTGTTCGTTGCCCAGAACGACGGGGCGTGCGGTTGGGTAAATTTCTCTTATGTATATAGTTTGTACTGTAGAGGGTACCAGTGTAAGGGTAAGCCGCCGGCGGACCACTAGTAATCCAAAATAGTAACACTGGCCCGCCAATACAGGCGGAGAGACGGCACACGGCGGGTTTCTTTAGTGGGTGAGGGCCCCACACTACCCTGTTCGTTGCCCCAAACGACGGGGTGTATGGTTAGGTACATTTTTTTCCCACCTAAATAAAACAAAGGGTAGGTAGTTGATCTTATTCTCATTCATTTCCAACTAGGTATCAATTGCCAGGTGGTAATTATAAACCAAACTAATAACGTTAACAAAGCCTCTAAATTTTTTGCTTCTATCCGTGTACATTTTTACATTACAATGTGGGTGTTTTAAAGCAACAGTGAATTGGTTTATGTACTAAGATAATACGTTTTACCGGCTACCGATGACGTCATCACTTGTGGCTTACACACACATAGGTGTACGACTCATACGTTAACTGCACTAACTGGCCTACCTTCTCAATATTCAGTCTTTCTTACTCCCAACCAAACCTATATCGCGAGGTCAAATCTCAGCTTTCCGATATAGTAGCGGGATAAAGCGTATATTAGTTTTTAAGTGTAATCAAGAGCTTTTCATGGCACATCGTTGCGTTTTGGCTGTAGCAGAAGATTTTATTCATTCTTTCATTTCATATCGGTGAAATGAAATGGTGAGCAGCGGCTTGACAATACTCTCAGTATAGTTGAGTCCATAAGCGACGGTTACCATTTACCATCAGATGGGCCGTAGCTCATCTGCCACTACATGCAATAAAAAAAAACCTATAAAACAAAAAAGTTTCATTAAAATCCGTTAAGTACATTTTGCGTGACGTGCGAACCCCTACTGCGGCTGCAAAGACAGTGGTATCGAGTATGATACTGAGTCCGAGGTTATCGCACAGCACATTTCCAGGTTTTCGAAATGATGAGTGCATTTGTTTACAAAAAACACGGCTCGGTGAAGGAAAATGTCGTAAGGGTATGCTTCAGACATTTTTTCGACGGCAAGTGGAGTACATAGGCATAGTGGAGTACGGTGTAAATTCTTTTCTTTCTGAAAGGATACACGAATAATAATAGGTAAAAAAAACAACTTGCGCGTTGGAATCGAACTACTCGACGCGACATTGAGCTATTTAATTCAATAAACAGTCTGTGCAGATTTTTTACTGTCACATTGGATTAGTAAATTCAAACGTGTGATGTCACTGTCGGTGACGTATTTACCGTAGTCGTGAGTATGATGCATTTCGAATGCGGATAATGTCTAATTCAATTACTCGTCTTCGTTGTACCGTATGGTGTGACATGTTAAAATCTTAGTAAGGAAATTTTTACATTAGATCCTGGATTCTATGATATTGAAATTAGATAATTTTGATACTCTACCTTTGAAACCCGAGTCAACCAATATACTGTTTGCCAACTGTATAATGGACCTGTATTTCGGCTCGTACATAAATAATCTACGCATGCTGCGTCTTTGATAAAATACGCCTAAATTTAGGGGCTCTATTATAATTACAGCTGCAACTTAAAGATGTAGATATGAGATGAGAGTAAATTATTTAAAATTTGAAATATTGAAAAATCCATAATTTTAATCACTATGGTCCCGTAGACAATACTCGCATATTTTTTGCTATTTTCGCTATAATAAACACTTAAATTATTATTTCCGGTAGGTAAAGGAACAATGCCTCGGGCATTAAGTCCGCCATTGTGAAATTAAAAATGTATTTTATTTTTTGTTTACATAAAGTTAAATAAATAAATAGCAGAGTTGTTATCATTGTTATTAAATTTGAACTTAGGACAGACATAGTCTTATCATAACACTGTTGCTTTACAGGACACATTCGGACGCGCCAAGAACTGGGTGAAAGAGCTGCAAAGGCAAGCGTCGCCGTCCATAGTGATAGCACTGGCGGGTAACAAGAGCGATTTGGCAGCCAAGCGCATGGTGGAGTTCGAAGAAGCGCAGGCGTACGCGGATGAGAACGGCTTGCTGTTCATGGAGACCAGCGCCAAGACCGCCATGAATGTCAACGATATATTCTTAGCAATCGGTGAGTGACATTCCCCAACGCCTTTAGAAGAACCACAAAATCGACCAAAATACACGGAAATTCCGAAATTAATATAAGTATTCTTCCTTAATATTTATTATTTTTACGACGTCAAAACGAATTTTCGAACTGATAGATATTACTTGTTCGATTTAGAGGTATTTTTTTTCCATTGTCAATTTTTGCGTCATAGTTTTGATGAATATTACATCATAAAAGTTAGACCCCGTTCCTAACCTTGTACATAATTCATAAAATAAGTAAAATGTAACGTTGCCTTAGGCTCCCGTCCTTTCTTGTTTTTTTTTGTAATACCAAAATACCCCCGCCGTATACGAACGTATTTTTTAACGGGTCCTCAAGTGAAAGTAATGATTGTGTGACAGTGATATTTGTGTATAACTTGTGCAGCCAACAAGTTACCAAAGAGCGACAGCGCGGGCGCGGGCGCGGCGGCGGGAGCGCGGCGCCTCGGCGACGCGGAGCAGCCGCGCGCCTCCTCCTGCTGCAAGTGATACGCGCCCGGTATGTGCACACGCACGCACGTGCTCGACACGCCCCGGTACATGCACACACACGCACACACTCATGTACACACACTCGGCGACGCGGAGCAGCCGCGCGCCTCCTCCTGCTGCAAGTGATACGCGCCCGGTATGTGCACACGCACGCACGTGCTCGACACGCCCCGGTACATGCACACACACGCACACACTCATGTACACACACTCGGCGACGCGGAGCAGCCGCGCGCCTCCTCCTGCTGCAAGTGATACGCGCCCGGTATGTGCACACGCACGCACGTGCTCGACACGCCCCGGTACATGCACACACACGCACACACTCATGTACACACACTCGGCGACGCGGAGCAGCCGCGCGCCTCCTCCTGCTGCAAGTGATACGCGCCCGGTATGTGCACACGCACGCACGTGCTCGACACGCCCCGGTACATGCACACACACGCACACACTCATGTACACACACTCGGCGACGCGGAGCAGCCGCGCGCCTCCTCCTGCTGCAAGTGATACGCGCCCGGTATGTGCACACGCACGCACGTGCTCGACACGCCCCGGTACATGCACACACACGCACACACTCATGTACACACACTCGGCGACGCGGAGCAGCCGCGCGCCTCCTCCTGCTGCAAGTGATACGCGCCCGGTATGTGCACACGCACGCACGTGCTCGACACGCCCCGGTACATGCACACACACGCACACACTCATGTACACACACTCGGCGACGCGGAGCAGCCGCGCGCCTCCTCCTGCTGCAAGTGATACGCGCCCGGTATGTGCACACGCACGCACGTGCTCGACACGCCCCGGTACATGCACACACACGCACACACTCATGTACACACACTCGGCGACGCGGAGCAGCCGCGCGCCTCCTCCTGCTGCAAGTGATACGCGCCCGGTATGTGCACACGCACGCACGTGCTCGACACGCCCCGGTACATGCACACACACGCACACACTCATGTACACACACTCGGCGACGCGGAGCAGCCGCGCGCCTCCTCCTGCTGCAAGTGATACGCGCCCGGTATGTGCACACGCACGCACGTGCTCGACACGCCCCGGTACATGCACACACACGCACACACTCATGTACACACACTCGGCGACGCGGAGCAGCCGCGCGCCTCCTCCTGCTGCAAGTGATACGCGCCCGGTATGTGCACACGCACGCACGTGCTCGACACGCCCCGGTACATGCACACACACGCACACACTCATGTACACACACTCGGCGACGCGGAGCAGCCGCGCGCCTCCTCCTGCTGCAAGTGATACGCGCCCGGTATGTGCACACGCACGCACGTGCTCGACACGCCCCGGTACATGCACACACACGCACACACTCATGTACACACACTCGGCGACGCGGAGCAGCCGCGCGCCTCCTCCTGCTGCAAGTGATACGCGCCCGGTATGTGCACACGCACGCACGTGCTCGACACGCCCCGGTACATGCACACACACGCACACACTCATGTACACACACTCGGCGACGCGGAGCAGCCGCGCGCCTCCTCCTGCTGCAAGTGATACGCGCCCGGTATGTGCACACGCACGCACGTGCTCGACACGCCCCGGTACATGCACACACACGCACACACTCATGTACACACACTCGGCGACGCGGAGCAGCCGCGCGCCTCCTCCTGCTGCAAGTGATACGCGCCCGGTATGTGCACACGCACGCACGTGCTCGACACGCCCCGGTACATGCACACACACGCACACACTCATGTACACACACTCGGCGACGCGGAGCAGCCGCGCGCCTCCTCCTGCTGCAAGTGATACGCGCCCGGTATGTGCACACGCACGCACGTGCTCGACACGCCCCGGTACATGCACACACACGCACACACTCATGTACACACACTCGGCGACGCGGAGCAGCCGCGCGCCTCCTCCTGCTGCAAGTGATACGCGCCCGGTATGTGCACACGCACGCACGTGCTCGACACGCCCCGGTACATGCACACACACGCACACACTCATGTACACACACTCGGCGACGCGGAGCAGCCGCGCGCCTCCTCCTGCTGCAAGTGATACGCGCCCGGTATGTGCACACGCACGCACGTGCTCGACACGCCCCGGTACATGCACACACACGCACACACTCATGTACACACACTCGGCGACGCGGAGCAGCCGCGCGCCTCCTCCTGCTGCAAGTGATACGCGCCCGGTATGTGCACACGCACGCACGTGCTCGACACGCCCCGGTACATGCACACACACGCACACACTCATGTACA
Source organism: Leucoma salicis (assembly GCA_948253155.1). Lineage (NCBI taxonomy): Eukaryota > Metazoa > Arthropoda > Insecta > Lepidoptera > Erebidae > Leucoma > Leucoma salicis. Next base: position 28,587,045 of record OX411806.1, read on the forward strand.
CACACTCGGCGACGCGGAGCAGCCGCGCGCCTCCTCCTGCTGCAAGTGATACGCGCCCGGTATGTGCACACGCACGCACGTGCTCGACACGCCCCGGTACATGCACACACACGCACACACTCATGTACACACACTCGGCGACGCGGAGCAGCCGCGCGCCTCCTCCTGCTGCAAGTGATACGCGCCCGGTATGTGCACACGCACGCACGTGCTCGACACGCCCCGGTACATGCACACACACGCACACACTCATGTACACACACTCGGCGACGCGGAGCAGCCGCGCGCCTCCTCCTGCTGCAAGTGATACGCGCCCGGTATGTGCACACGCACGCACGTGCTCGACACGCCCCGGTACATGCACACACACGCACACACTCATGTACACACACTCGGCGACGCGGAGCAGCCGCGCGCCTCCTCCTGCTGCAAGTGATACGCGCCCGGTATGTGCACACGCACGCACGTGCTCGACACGCCCCGGTACATGCACACACACGCACACACTCATGTACACACACTCGGCGACGCGGAGCAGCCGCGCGCCTCCTCCTGCTGCAAGTGATACGCGCCCGGTATGTGCACACGCACGCACGTGCTCGACACGCCCCGGTACATGCACACACACGCACACACTCATGTACACACACTCGGCGACGCGGAGCAGCCGCGCGCCTCCTCCTGCTGCAAGTGATACGCGCCCGGTATGTGCACACGCACGCACGTGCTCGACACGCCCCGGTACATGCACACACACGCACACACTCATGTACACACACTCGGCGACGCGGAGCAGCCGCGCGCCTCCTCCTGCTGCAAGTGATACGCGCCCGGTATGTGCACACGCACGCACGTGCTCGACACGCCCCGGTACATGCACACACACGCACACACTCATGTACACACACTCGGCGACGCGGAGCAGCCGCGCGCCTCCTCCTGCTGCAAGTGATACGCGCCCGGTATGTGCACACGCACGCACGTGCTCGACACGCCCCGGTACATGCACACACACGCACACACTCATGTACACACACTCGGCGACGCGGAGCAGCCGCGCGCCTCCTCCTGCTGCAAGTGATACGCGCCCGGTATGTGCACACGCACGCACGTGCTCGACACGCCCCGGTACATGCACACACACGCACACACTCATGTACACACACTCGGCGACGCGGAGCAGCCGCGCGCCTCCTCCTGCTGCAAGTGATACGCGCCCGGTATGTGCACACGCACGCACGTGCTCGACACGCCCCGGTACATGCACACACACGCACACACTCATGTACACACACTCGGCGACGCGGAGCAGCCGCGCGCCTCCTCCTGCTGCAAGTGATACGCGCCCGGTATGTGCACACGCACGCACGTGCTCGACACGCCCCGGTACATGCACACACACGCACACACTCATGTACACACACTCGGCGACGCGGAGCAGCCGCGCGCCTCCTCCTGCTGCAAGTGATACGCGCCCGGTATGTGCACACGCACGCACGTGCTCGACACGCCCCGGTACATGCACACACACGCACACACTCATGTACACACACTCGGCGACGCGGAGCAGCCGCGCGCCTCCTCCTGCTGCAAGTGATACGCGCCCGGTATGTGCACACGCACGCACGTGCTCGACACGCCCCGGTACATGCACACACACGCACACACTCATGTACACACACTCGGCGACGCGGAGCAGCCGCGCGCCTCCTCCTGCTGCAAGTGATACGCGCCCGGTATGTGCACACGCACGCACGTGCTCGACACGCCCCGGTACATGCACACACACGCACACACTCATGTACACACACTCGGCGACGCGGAGCAGCCGCGCGCCTCCTCCTGCTGCAAGTGATACGCGCCCGGTATGTGCACACGCACGCACGTGCTCGACACGCCCCGGTACATGCACACACACGCACACACTCATGTACACACACTCGGCGACGCGGAGCAGCCGCGCGCCTCCTCCTGCTGCAAGTGATACGCGCCCGGTATGTGCACACGCACGCACGTGCTCGACACGCCCCGGTACATGCACACACACGCACACACTCATGTACACACACTCGGCGACGCGGAGCAGCCGCGCGCCTCCTCCTGCTGCAAGTGATACGCGCCCGGTATGTGCACACGCACGCACGTGCTCGACACGCCCCGGTACATGCACACACACGCACACACTCATGTACACACACTCGGCGACGCGGAGCAGCCGCGCGCCTCCTCCTGCTGCAAGTGATACGCGCCCGGTATGTGCACACGCACGCACGTGCTCGACACGCCCCGGTACATGCACACACACGCACACACTCATGTACACACACTCGGCGACGCGGAGCAGCCGCGCGCCTCCTCCTGCTGCAAGTGATACGCGCCCGGTATGTGCACACGCACGCACGTGCTCGACACGCCCCGGTACATGCACACACACGCACACACTCATGTACACACACTCGGCGACGCGGAGCAGCCGCGCGCCTCCTCCTGCTGCAAGTGATACGCGCCCGGTATGTGCACACGCACGCACGTGCTCGACACGCCCCGGTACATGCACACACACGCACACACTCATGTACACACACTCGGCGACGCGGAGCAGCCGCGCGCCTCCTCCTGCTGCAAGTGATACGCGCCCGGTATGTGCACACGCACGCACGTGCTCGACACGCCCCGGTACATGCACACACACGCACACACTCATGTACACACACTCGGCGACGCGGAGCAGCCGCGCGCCTCCTCCTGCTGCAAGTGATACGCGCCCGGTATGTGCACACGCACGCACGTGCTCGACACGCCCCGGTACATGCACACACACGCACACACTCATGTACACACACTCGGCGACGCGGAGCAGCCGCGCGCCTCCTCCTGCTGCAAGTGATACGCGCCCGGTATGTGCACACGCACGCACGTGCTCGACACGCCCCGGTACATGCACACACACGCACACACTCATGTACACACACTCGGCGACGCGGAGCAGCCGCGCGCCTCCTCCTGCTGCAAGTGATACGCGCCCGGTATGTGCACACGCACGCACGTGCTCGACACGCCCCGGTACATGCACACATACGCACACACTCATGTACACACACTCGGCGACGCGGAGCAGCCGCGCGCCTCCTCCTGCTGCAAGTGATACGCGCCCGGTATGTGCACACGCACGCACGTGCTCGACACGCCCCGGTACATGCACACATACGCACACACTCATGTACACACACTCGGCGACGCGGAGCAGCCGCGCGCCTCCTCCTGCTGCAAGTGATACGCGCCCGGTATGTGCACACGCACGCACGTGCTCGACACGCCCCGGTACATGCACACATACGCACACACTCATGTACACACACTCGGCGACGCGGAGCAGCCGCGCGCCTCCTCCTGCTGCAAGTGATACGCGCCCGGTATGTGCACACGCACGCACGTGCTCGACACGCCCCGGTACATGCACACATACGCACACACTCATGTACACACACTCGGCGACGCGGAGCAGCCGCGCGCCTCCTCCTGCTG